>OX438922.1:4924412-6270711 GCA_949316025.1 Lapara coniferarum
TACAACTGGAGGGTTTAGGCCTTAGTCCACCACGCTGGCCTAGTGCGGGTTGGCAGACTTCACATACCTTCGAAGTTCACAGGACTTTTCAGACATGCAGGTTCCCTCACAATGTTTTCCTTTACCTTTAATGCGAGCGATAATTCACAAAGAATATAGGTACATAAGTTTTTTTCAGAAAAGAGTCAGAGGTGTGTGCCCTTGGGTTTTCAACTTGCGGCCATTCGTCTCGGCAGTCCATTCCTCTCCCAACTAGGCTATCAGCGCGATTAATACGAGCAAAGCTTCATCGAAATCTAGTTATATGCACGAATAGTTCCCAACGGTGGAAAGCTCAATATAATTGTGTTTTAAACACTAATGTACAAGTTTAATTATTTTAAGAACGCGCTAAGTTACAAGAATCTTTAATTAAGTTGCCTATTTAAGTTAGCTACTCGTAACTTAGACCATTATAATAAATTGCAACGCGCGGTTATATGTGATGAGAATAAGGACAAGGATGTTTAACAACAATACAGCGGAAAATTATTATAAAAGATCCGGTCACTTGCCTAACAGGCAGCCGAGAATGCTAGCTATTATTCGTTTCCGATTTCACGTGCGATCACGTTCGCGTGATATAATGTACCTACAGTGAATAGAACATACTTGTATGTATGTATGTATGTATGTTTTGTTGGGACGTATGCATTCGCACAGACGGGTGATCAGTGAGCTTTGCTGGTACTATTTCACCCTTAGTCCCAGTTGGGTGGCGCTTGTCTACTTGTGACAGCTTCCACCCTAATAGAACATACTTAGTTCACCTTCCTGGTCTCATGGAAGTACAATATGTGGGTTTTGTATGGGAAGATCTAGGGTTAGACATTATTATTATGGTAAGTGCCTTATATTAAACAAACCAGGAACAACGTCTAATCATTTTATTTAAAGGCAATATCTGCTTTGGAGGCGCCACTTTTGCTTTTTAACTGACTTCAAAAGCAGGGGATCACTCAATCCGTCGTAGTTTTAACACGCTTTTATTAGCTTCAGACGTATGTATGTATCCTATGTAACGGACTCTTTGAACATGATTTTGACCCCTTTAAAAACGTCGGATTAAATCGAACTTTAGCATACATATCAAGGACCAATGACAATTAAATATTTTAAACTAAAAACAAACACAGTTTTATAAAAAATCAAACTAGAAAATGAATAATTAATAGTTTATTTTAAGTGACATCTGTTGGACCATAGAATTGTAACTAAACTGGCTACTCTTATGTGCAAAAAAATCCTATCAGTCACAATATGGCGCTTTAGTTTATTTTTAGTGACATCTATTGGACAATAGTAGAACAGAACTTAAAAATGAAAAATAAATAATAGTTTCAAAAAACTAAAAAGCACGCTTTATAGAAAATCCAACTAAAAACAGAAAATAAATTTAAATCAATTTGTATTAATAGTGTAAATAAGAAGAAAATGCATTTTATTGTAAAAAAAAAAGCGTGGAAATGTAAAATTATTATTTGATTTGTTTTAAGTTAACGGTACAAGACATTCGTTCCATATTTTACCACAATATGGAGAGGTTTTTATTTTCCTGGTCAGGAAATACTATGTTTAAAAATACTTTCAACGATAAATTATAATTAGTTTTATAATTGATTGTAATAAAACAAACAAAGAAAAATAAGAAGCTACAGATGACCAAATATAACAGTTTTAGTCCGGGCCATTGTACGCAGGCGGAGATAAAACAAAAAGTTCATAGAGAATGGAAAGCGAAACTGTAAAATTTATAAAAATAAATAACAACGAAAATATAAAGTAATATTTGGAGTGTAATTGTGCAGGAAAGAGACATTGCCTCGGGGCACAATTTGTGACGAGTCATTTTTGTTACTATTATCACGTCGTTTACGGTCTGGCCATGATAGGAAATTACTTTTTTAAAATATTTTTATTTTAATCTACCGTCATTTTTACATCCGGTAAGATGTCATTATGTTTGGTTAAAACGACGCGTCGAATGTATATTAACTATTATGATGAAATAGTTTGGATGGCTGATACAGGTTGATACGTAATTTGGAATAGAGACTTCTTAAATTTTGTTATGTATGACAGATTCTAAGCTATCTAAGTCTCTATAGTTTCTAACATTGCATCAAAAACGGTATACCTAGTTCGAAATGTTTTTATATAAATATAAGTTTCAGAAATAACGTATTTTGAAACCAATTACTACTTATAATCCTGTGATTCATGATGTCCTCGAGAGCTTCTATCTGTGATGATACACGGATGATGGATGTAATCACTTTCCGTCATACAATTTGATATGTTGATAGTTTTTGGATGACTAAAAACCAACTGACATTAGTTACACTATTCACTCGCTGAAATAATGTTTTGCCCATTAACTCTATCGCGGCAATGTGGAAAATAATATCTCTTTATTTTTATTGGGTGAAAGAAACTTTAAATAAAAATAGAATCGTTATACTTGGGTAGCGAATCGTCAAGTTGTTTATTTTCATGCACTGTCTATTTCAAAAATATATAATGTTTAAATATAATTAAGCACATACTTAACGAGAGTGTATTTTCATAAATCTGTTTCTTTCTGTTCCTTAGATTTAAATAACTTTCACGTGCGCATAAATTAATTGACACATCGTTCAGAAATAGGAGTTGAGAAGAATTTTATACGAATGTAAAATTTAATGTTTCGCAAAGCCTCAATGGGGATCAATCACCAAGTATCGATTATCAACCATTCCCAATTATACTCATAAGAATATTGTGCCAGAATCAGAAACCTCATCTTCATAATGCAACAAAGATCACTGACCACAAATCAATTTAAGTAATTATAAATTACTAGCTTTTTCCTGAGGCCCCGCCTGCGTGAATAATTTTTCCCAGGATAAAAGTCCCGTTGTATATATTCGCGGGACAAAAGTAGCCTATGCGTTAATCCAGTACATGATCTACCCGCGTGCCAAATTTCATCCAAACCCGTTCAGTAGTTTTTGCGTGAAAGAGTTTATAATATTAGTAGGATGGAGAACATAAGCTCTAGAGTAATTATACTTTAAACTTGCTTAACATAAAGGATATTATTATTACAGTTACAAAATAATTTCATATATCGAAAACTGACATCTTAGATTTACTTATATTTTAAGATTACACTACAAAAACAAAACCGCAAGCAGTTACGTTTTTTTTTCAAGCTCCTTGAAATGTTAGGGCGGTATTAATAAATCAATCTCAAGTTTGAGTTACATCTCAAGTAGACATAAAGTATGAAGAGTTCAATACATTATGTCTACTTGAGATGAAACTCAAACTTAAGATTTGATTATTAATACCGCCCTTAGAGTTCTACGCGCGTTGCCTGCATTATTTGCGTTAAGATCTCACTATGAAAGTTTCATGAACTAAATAAAACTCAATAGCTTATAGAACTCAACAAAGTCTACATCTCGAATCTAGGCTTGTGTTGGGAGCTGGGACCTATCACCTAACCAAATAACGATAAATTCTAACGTACAATTGTTGTTAAAATAATAATAATGATTTTTAATAAGCGCGACGCGTGTGGATTACATGTCTGTATTTCATTGTGTAGAAACTTTTTACTGACAAGTACCTACTATCTACAAACTCTGTAGATAAATTATTCAACTTAAAATCATTGGCACGTCATGCCCCGCGACGGACGCCAGCGTCCGATTATATATGGTTTCCCCATACATTTATATACAGGGTCATTTTGACATTGCGTTAATAAATGAAACCACATATTTATCCCCTTGAAAATAACACTTTCCATTAAATTATTTTAACCATAGATATAAAATAAAAAAGTGTAATTTTCGAACAAAATAAATATCAATAAAAAGCAACTTTAAGTTTACACGCCCTAATGCCACTATGACTGCTCTAGGAGAATCCGTCGCAGCAGCAACATTACACTTTGAGTCAGAAATACGCTTACGCACACACCATATTCGCACTAAACTACAAAATTATCAGAAAAAATGGAAAGCTACAACTGGGATTTTTGGCGAAAATATTCGTTATTCATAGATGATTTTTGGCACAATGTTAGCAGAGGTAAAGATGAATATGTGGTTTCATTTACTGACGCCATGTAAAAATGACCCTGTATATAAGCGGGGCTTGATGGGTTAAATTGAATCGGTAAATTGAAAAAATAGCATTCTGATGATGCTAAACATGGAGTGGATTACACACGTGCCAACGCGCAACGACGCGCTAATTAAATAACGGTATTAGAACACGTACGTCAAGAAAGGACTCAGTCAAGGTAATCGAAAGTTTTTTTCTAACATGGTCAGTTTCTATTTTAATAGAAGCAGCCCTTGTGAAACCAGTCATGTGTAGTTCACCGTAATATTCGCAAGAAATAGTAAAGAAATTTATTTAGACCTCTCCTTGCCAAGCCATCATTAAAAATGTGATTTCATCACAGGTGCGCTTGCAAAACAGTTGCTACCTGGAAACGGCAATTGCCAATGCTGCAGAGGCTATAAATGGAAATGCAAAATACATAAAGCGTTAAGCGTACTGACACAACGTTTACAGAAGAATGTGTTTTGTCATTACCGATTTCGCAACACATTTTCGTGTCACATCAGTCGGAAGTGTCGTCGAGTCAATCAAATATTTGCGCAAAAGAGATCTAACGGTATTTCTGCCGTGTTTTCTATATATGTCTCTTGCATAAGTAAACAGTTTTAATAATATACGTGCTAGTTTACTAATAGGTATAATTTTTCTACGTTCTAAATTGTGCACGCTCTTGTATTATGCCTAATAAAATTAGGAGGTAGTTATGTACCAACAATCAACAGGTACAAATTTGTTTTTGCATGGTCCAGTCATGCAAACGCAGATGGAGTGCGAATGAATGTATATTTCATACGTATAAGATTTGACACATAATTTTGTATCAGCTGTTGTAGTGCGTGGCGAGACACAAAATTGCTGTGCGACACGCGAAAATAAGCATAGTCATCCGACTTGGGAGTTTAAGTAGGACACGTATAACATTCGCCTATGTCGATAGAAGCAAAAACTTAATGGTGCACCAGAAGAAAAAAGGTAATGACAAAATAACGACCAAACAGCAAACGCTATGAGGCAAATATATGACTCAATCGGATTGGTAAATGCACGCTGAATTCAATGCTACAGACGTAGGGTATAAGTACTCGGGCTATGTATGAACATACAAATATGTTACTTGTGTAGTCTATTATTTAAATAGTCATAGGTACTTTGTATATTCTTGTCGATTTCCTACTTTCAATGACTTCGTATACTGAATGGTTCTACAGAGACTGGCAGAGAAGTCATCTGATAATTAATTAATCTGACATTGAAGAGAAATTTATACACATAGTAAAATTTGAATAGGCTGATGTCTGTACATTAAAGATATTGGAGAAAAACTTATATGGGGGTCTTTATTAGAGCCACAGTATCCAAAACAATATTTTTTTTCGAATTTTTGTCTATCTGGATGTTTTTACAGGCATCACGGAAAAACTGCTGTATGGAATCGAATGCAGTTTTCATCGATGCAATGCTAGAGGTCTAACTGATAGTTTGACATTCTAGGAAGGAGACGTGCTGTCCTTTTTATCCCGGTTAATATTCCCGGCACATTTGTCCCGAAAAAACTATGGAACGCGGGCGGAGTCGCGTGCAAAAGCTAATTACAATATAAAATCGAATTTCTAATTTCATATTTTTAAATAATATAATTTATTGTTATAGAAATAATTTTAATTATATTGATCTTATAAAAAAGATTTCACTGGTAACAGGTACATGTAACGTGATCAAGAAAGTCACATTAGATTAGTGTTTGCTCTCTGATGTGTCCTTATTAAGTGTTCATTAGATCGGAAAAGTTACGACTCTCATAAATTAGTGTTCCGGTCTCAATTAGCATTATAAGTTTAGGTACATATAAACGGTTCATTAGAAAATATAAGATCAAGCATAACTGGATAAAAAAAGATAGTAATAGATTTATTGATATTTTAAAATTAATCGTATTGCTTTAAGAAAAACCTTCCATTTTGATTTTATCGGGTTAGTTTGGTTTGAATTTATTGAACGGTTACATTTTTAATTACCTATATAAGGATATGTTTTTGTGACATGTATTGACATATTCGTTTAATTTATTACATATTGTTATGGAATAAATTCATACAATGGGTAGGGTTAAAATGTGTTGCCTTTTTAGTATTCAATAAATAATTAATATTCAATAAAAATACATGTAAATAATGATTTCAATATTCCATAGTCCTAGGAATTCGGAGGCTGGAGCCTCGAGCGAAAACAATTGACGACCACAACAAAAAATAAATTAGATATTAGCAAACTGTTGACACTCGGCAACAAACAAAAAAAGCTCGGAAGAACGTGAAGCAATCGCGAAATATCTGCTTTCACTACTCCATTTCGAGTTTCCTTTTCAAGATAGTCAATTTTGATATTATATTATAAAACCTCCGTAATTTATGTCGAAGTCACGAAATATTTACAAAATTCAATCATAAATGTGACTGTTGTTATTATAAATAATGCTAGGCTGTAATAGAGTACTAAATCAACAATGCCAAATTCAGTGCACATTCAACATCATATTTGCGAGCTACAAGTCTGTAAAGGTTGATATAAAAGAAGTGAATGCAATCACACTGTAGAGTTATGAGACATCAACTATTGTAATGTTAAAAAAACAAAACAATACACGATTGATATATTCATTTATGAAATTAATATGACAGCTGAAAACGATTACGTCAATATCAATTTACGAAGAAACCAACGAGCCGACACCCAAACAGGCTGGAAAGCATTTGCAGTGTTGCATGTAGCCCAATTGACTATTGTGCATGCAAAAATGTGTATCATGAGTACTTTCATCGAGGAAACGTAAGCCCGCGCGAGGGAAAATAATCTCCAATGTTACGAATTGTTCCACTAGGCGGCTTTCACGAAATTAACATTTGCAGTACTAAACAAATTAAATGACATTAAGTACGATCTTGTTAGAAAGTTAATCAATTTACTGCGAATAGATATCTAGTTCTTATAAGGCATTTAATTTTTTTTTTAATGACGGCTTTATCGGCCTAGTTGTATTGCGTGCGCGGTACGACTATCGGTGATGTCTCGGGTTCGGATCTCGGATCGGGCAAAGTGATGTTAGGTTTTCTACGCAGTATCAGCGCGCAGTCAACCTTACTACATGGGACCTAACAAAGCTGGCGAAATGTGGATATGTTAAACCTACCTCTTTCTACCCCTGAAAAAAGAAAGAGGCGTGATGTCTGAATCTTTCATTTTGTCTATGACATTGATATATATAAAAAAAAAACAAGATGCACAGTTCCTTTCAAATGAGAAATCAAAAAGTAGCCGATAAAAAAACCTAGAAAATGATTTTGATTGAGTAAATACAATTTCGATCTTACGTCTACCACGTAGTTGTTTTTTAAGGCTAGGAAATCTGAGCGCTGTTGGCATTTGCAGCTGTCTAATGTACCGGCGCGTCAGGTACCGCGATGTTGAATTTCAAATGAACTCGCTTGACACCGATCAGCCGCGACTACGTCACAATAAACCATTCAACAATAGTGGAGCAGTTTGTTTTACGACAAAAGATGTCCGCTTTTTTATGGGTGCTGGGCCTCAAAATCTAACACGGCTCAAACTTTACGAATATTAAAAGGACAAAAATATGGATCTTGAATCCATAAAAAAAAATTAGACCCCTCCATCGATAGCTAATATATTTTAAACTAGACTTCTGCTCGCGGCTTCGTCCGCGTGAATGAATTTTTCTGGGATAAAAGTCCCGCTTTATAATCCCTGGGATAATGGACCTTTATATTGATGAAAGAGTTTTTCAAATCGGTCCAGCAGTTTCGGAGCCTATTCAATGCAAACAAACATACAATTGAATCTTTACTCTTTATAATATTAGTATAGATAAGTGTAGATGTAGTTTTTAAGCAAAATAAAAATACATACATCTCAAAATTGGAGGACTTTAAAATTATACGATTTATTGCGAAGGTCTAACTTTTGGGAGTACTATCCAAACATATGTATGTCGCAGACAGCGGCAGCTGAAATAGGTATACGTAGGCATACATAATAAAAGTTACCTATTAATTATGTCTTGATATCACGATTTATTGTTCGTTGATCAAATTACGTAATCAAATGTTCACAGAGTACAATACCACGTCAAGATTCATTATTATCTTTAGTTATTGTGACATAATATTGGTGATTGAGGCAATTACTTAACCAATATTAACTATAATAATCGACTAGTCTAGTAACCTGAATATGACCTCAAGTTTAAACCCGAAACCCTTTCAGTATTCCGAGTTTGACAGGTGTCATTTCAGATTTTTTAATTAGAACCCTATGGGTAAGCGCGTAAAGACGATTTCCACTGAATGAAAAGTGACGTCTTGTTCGCCGGGGAAGACGCGAATATGGAATGGTTAACATAGTAACCGCTCTACTAAGCACTGACCGATATGAAAACCGCAATAGTTACTACTTAGTATTGAACTGCACCGGAGTAGTTGCTTCATATGATTTGGCAGCCTTATTATATACCCAACTCTTGCGACTACTACTAGTCTGACAACTTAAATGGATTTTTCACGGTTATTATTTTATCTTATGCGACGTTATATATTCAGACACCCTCAATGAGATCAATAAAAAGGAATTACCCGACATACAAAAAAACTTGGTAAGACATTGAAATAAAACCATTTTTTTTATTTTATCGCGATTTTTTAAATGATATTTTCGTATTTGTTTACTACCTACTTTAAAGTTTGAACTGTGGTTCATAATAGAAAATATTGACTTTGATGTCCCATCTGAAAAATTTACTCTATATACCTATAAATATGTCGGACAGTATTTTTTCAAATCATAATAGTATGGTCTTCATATAAATTGTAGTCAAGTCCAAATTGCCGTAAAATCCTGAAAATAACTTATTATTTTGTATTAGTATGTACTATTGTCACTCATACTATTTTATTGTTGTTTCCTGGCAGCGTCGCCCGCATAAAAGATTTTTTATAGGTTAAAAAGTATACCTATGCTCTACCCAGGGACTCAAGCTATCTCCATACCATTTCATAGATATCCGTTTAGTAGTGTCGGAGATGTGCGCTAACAAATAAACAGAAAAACAGATACGCAGACAAACAACGAGAAAAGAATGAAATAAAAAAACGGTGATTTGTGTTCTATTACTCTTATTTAGTCGTCCCTTTATTTTTTTTTCTTTCTATGTACAGACACACCAGGTTCTAGTACTGCTTTATAGATGTTACACAAAGAAGCCTATACCGATACCTCCAGGGTCTGTAGAGCTCGTATGCATATTTATAAGCAGATACTTAATTTAGGGGACCCAAACCGGGATTTTTTCAAGAAAATGTGGGCTACTGGACCAAATGAAGAACTTAAAAATACCGATATTAATATCGCAATAACTGGGATTTACTTGTATCAATAATAAGGTAGCTGGCTTTGTGTTATTCTGTACTATGATATTCTATCCATAATATTAAATAGCAAATAAAAAAACAAAAAAACAAGCCTTATAGAAAATCCAAATAAAAAATAGAAAATAAATTTAAATTAAGCTATGTAACGTACATTTAAATGTATCTATGTAACGGAAACTTTGAACATGATTTTGACCGCCTTCAAAACGTCGGATGAAAATTTGGCATATTTATCAAAAACCGAAGACAATTCATTATTTTAAACAAAAAACACTATTTTATAGAAAATCCAACTAATAATGAATAAATATTCAAAATGAATGAGTAAATGATAGCTCATTTTTTTTTACATCTGTTGGACCATAGTAGAGTTATAACTAAACTGGCTACTCTTATGTATAAAAAAAATCTTACTTGTTTTTAGTGACATCTGTTGGACAATAGTAGAACAAGCTTAAAAAATGAAAAATAAATAACAGTTAGAAAAAAAACTAAAAAACATGCTTTATAAGAAATGCAACTAAAAATAGAAAATAAATTTGAATTAAGAATAGTGCAAATAAGAAAAAGATGTACTTATTTTATTGTAAAAAAAGCGTGGGGTGCTTTTTAAGATAGTATCAAAATGATAATCCTTTTACTCATATTATCTTTCAATAAAATATTTATATCTATTGACACCATGAACCCCACGCTTTTTTTTACAATAAAGTAAAAATTTTTTAATTACATTATTTTCCATTGGAGGTATTATGCCAAAATATTATCCACAAATTATGCAAATATATTATTTTACACGCAATAAATTCAAATGTGATCCTTTACTATTCAGCAAAAACAAACAACAGTTGAAACAAGTATGACAACGTGTTTAAAGAAGAAAGAAAAAGAATAGGAAAGATTCATAGAAAAATCCATCTATTACAAATAAGAATCCATAATTGTTGTTCAAAAGTAGTTGGTTCATTTTCTACATAACGCGGTCCAACTATAAACAAAAGCTGTCAAATACTTCGATAAATTAGTGGCAGCAAGCGCGAAAAATTGACGTAGGTCCGACCTCCACGGCGCCTCGGGCGCATCTGAAACGAGACGCGTTGTGCGGAATTGTTAAAAAATTCGTGTTTTTTTGAATTTTGAAAAGTTAGAATTACTTTTGTGAAATTTTTTTTGCATAGCAATCTGCTAAATGTTATTACACTTTTATTGACTTATATTTTTAAAGTAATTGTTTAATATACTATAACTAATTATTAAAAATAAAATCCGAATTTTCTCTGTTTTCGTGATTTTTTATGATCGAGCGAAGTTGTAAGTATCGTGTTTTGGAATCCATACCAATATAGAATGATTATTTAACTATAACATATATTTTTCTCGGACCGAAATGTTGATTATTTCTTGGTTTAAAATTGAATAGAAAAGAAGGTGTTTTGGGATATGGCAGCCTTAAAGTCGAATAACGCACGTTTTGTCTCGTTTTATATAAATGTCACAAATGCAAAGACCTTTATATAACCAAAGAAAAACAAGAGTTCCACAGAATCGAGTCGTTTTTTTTAAATAATTTTATTGCTTGCGGCTCCACTAGCTTGAAAAAAAGTCAGTAAAAAAAGTCCTGCTTTATATTTTCCTGGGACAAAACCCGTGTACCAAATTTCATCGAAATCCGTTCAGTACCTAATTATGGAGATGTGCAGTAACCAACAAACAAACATATAAACGGACAAAAAATATATAATAACAATCGCCGAATTGTTTCCAATTACTCTTCTTTAGTCACCCCCTCTTTTTTTCAATATACAGACACACCAAGATCTAGTGCTTTAGGTATTATAGTATACTAGCTTTTGCCCGCGGCTCCGCCCGCGTTAAAAAGTTTTTCCGGGATAAAAGTCCCGCTTTATGTTTTCCCGGGATAAAAAGTAGCCTATGTGTTAATCCAGAACATGATCTACCCGTGTACCAAATTTCATCGAAATCCATTCAGTAGTTTTTGCGTGAAAGAGGAACAAACATCCATACATCCAAACATCCATACATTCTTACAAACTTTCGCCTTTATAATATTAGTAGGATAAATAGATATGTAGCTAGCGCGTTACTTCTTACATAGCTCTCAAAACCTTATTTCATAACATGACCTTACTAAGAAACAACGTACCTGTTTTCTTTGGTTGGATTGCTTCAAATGATATTTATACCGAACGAGTTTTTTTTTCAGGGCAAAGTCGAGGTTGTATTTCTTAATTATTATCAACCTCAGATTTTTTTATTATAGAATTGACCATAGAGTTTTAATATGTAGTTATGGTAAGGGCAGATATTATATTACCAGAACAAGTATACATTTTGAGGTTATGGTCAATATCATCTAAAGATATAAGAGTAAAGATCCTAATCCAATTTTTGGGTAACCCAGAACCTAAAATCCACTTCCACTTTTTAAGTAAAGTCTGATACAATCGCCACAACATATATTCAATAATGTATTCCTGTACAAAATAAACAACACTTGCGTTTTGGTTGGAAACTGGCGCACGCAATACGGAAAAGACCCGCATGCCAGCCGACTACGGAGCGTGGTACAAAGTCAAATAGAACATATCGGAAAAATGTTATCGCTAAAAACGATGAGGTATTTCAAGTTTTGTATATTGATTTTTCAAAATGTATAGTCTGTACCTATAGACAGACGTAGCTATGTTCAGAGTATGACTGCCTCGGTGGCGTAGTTGTATTGCGTACGCGTTACGAGTACGATTTGCGCGCTGAGGTCCTGGGTTCGAATCCCGGGTCAGGCCAAAAAAAAACTTTGTGACTGGGTTTTTCCATCTTAAAAAAATTACTCAGTCGCAGCTCGGAGTCAGGAAGTTGGCGGTGTGATACCCCCGTGCCTCGGAAAGCACGTAAAGCCGTTGGTCCTGCGCCTGATCTCTCTCCGGTCATGTCGGATTGCCGTCTCACCGGACTATGAGAGTGAAGGAATAGCGAGTGCACCTGTGTATTGCGCACACACTTGTGCACTATAATATCTCCTGCGTACCTGGCTGATCTCCGTTGAGATTGGCCGCCGTGGCCGAAACTTGCTAGGAGGATTTCATATGTTCAGAGTCAGATATAGCCGTGAGATGTAAAGGCATAAAGTATCAGACGTTCTAATGCGGTACATCCCCCAGTATTACCTTGATCAAAATAAAGTGACATCTTACAGCACAGAATTATTAAACTATAGCGTAAATATTTTTTCAAATGACATTCCATATTTTATAACCACAAATGAATTAGTTTAATAACATTACCAACAAAAACTGAAGTTTTTACGACTTCTTTTTAATGTCTATAGCCAACAATTGTAAGTACAACAATACATAGCATGTTTTAAAATATGTATACTTATTTATACAGTTTAAAGTAGAAGCAGTCCTAACTTGTATTAACGAAACAAAAATTAGCACGGAATTCCACATTTCGGCAATAAGCATTGTTCATTTTGCAGCAAAATTTGTTGACAATAACTGTACGTGGGACGTCGAAATGTAAAGGTTGAATAGAATTCCGATAACACCTCAGCGGTGCAATTTTGTAGAAACACAGTAAGCGTGAAGTGAGATGACTTCGACATCTCCGGTGAGATTATGACACAAAGCCATTGTGATGATTAATGTTTGTTTACAGAATCAGCTTAGCGTAATATACGTAAGATCTCACTTATTACTTACTAGCTTTTGCCCGCGGCTCCGCCCGCGTTATATAGTTTTTCCGGGATAAAAGTCCCGGTATATATTTCCCCGGGATAAAAAGTAGACTATGTGTTATTCCAGGACATGATCTACCCGTGTGCCAAATTTCATCGAAATCGGTTCAGTAGTTTTTGCGTGAAAGAGGAACAAACATCCATACATTCTTACACACTTTCGCGTTTATAATATTAGTTGGATTAGTAAGCGAGTGTAATTCACTTCACCGACATTCGCACCTTATGGCGCTAGTATAGATTACACTGCGGGTTCAGAAGTGAGCTTGATAGTCAGATCTTACAGAATAGCATAGCAGAAACATTATTGGAGATATGGGATTTCAAGGATTTAAATAGTGTATTAACACTTTAATATACCACTGTTTATAATTGAATGTGTAAAAAGGGTCAAGCTAATTTTGTCTCCGCCTCCTTTCCTTGTATGCATATGCATATACACTCACGCCTTTTATCCCCGAAGGGGTAGGCAGAGGCGCAACTAGTGCACCCCCTTTTCGCCGTTATTCCGTCCCATGATGTGATAGGGGGCGAGCCTATCGCCATATCCTTTCCTTGTATCTATTACTTATGCTATTTCTATGCCCTACAAATCGATCACAATCAGCGCGCAATATATTGACTGCATATCGTTAATTCATACACAGAAAGCAACGGTATTGTAAATTTTACCTTTAAATAATGTTATTTCGGCCCCCAAACTTCTATACTTAGTGAAACATAAATACTAAAAAGTGAGCAATTACAAACGATAACAAAACTTAGTGAGAAACCAGAAATCCCTATTGTTTTGTAGACAAGTGATTTGAACATGTTTTTGTAGTGTCAAACCGTACATGCTTTATCAAGAACAATGCTATTGACACACACAATAACATTATTTTGCAATATAATGTTTCCAAAAGTGCAAAAACAGGTCAATTCTCACAAACCTACACGTAAGCTAAATACTTAATTGACTTTTATTAAATATTATTTATCCGTAGAACTTAGAAGGAATGTGTGTACTTAATGAAAATAGGTGGGTGCGTGTGCAGATGCAGTGCGAATTAAAGTGTGAGTGTATATAAAAACAAGAATAAATAAATAGCTTTCCTTCTCGATGCGAACCCTGGGGGTCGACCATTAATCACCTGATGTTTTTAGCAACTTTTTAACCCCCTCCTGGTAATTGTGGTGAGGTTTAAACCTAGTCCCTAAAAATCACGTAAATATAATATGTATTAATTTTAATCGTGCGTTCATCGACAAATAAATACTTATACGTGAAATTTCACTACCCCCCCCCCCCCTTAATATGTCTTAATTTTAGCCTCACATGATTAATGGACGACCCCCTATCTTGATTCCAAGCACCGTATTACCACACACACACACAGAGAGAGAGAGAGACAAACACACACACAGAGAGAGAGAGAGAGTCACACACAGACACACACACACGCGCGCCCTTTATCCCCGAAGGGGTAGGCAGAGGCCTAACTAGTGCACCCACTTTTCGCCGTGCATATTCCGTCCCATGATGTGCTAGTGGCCAAGCTTATCGCCATATCGGGCACAAATTCCAAACTCCGAGCTGATATTAAATACAAAAACCCAATATCACTTTACACGACCCGGGGATCGATCCCGAGACCTCAGCTTTGCAGTCGTACCGTAATACAACTACGCCACCAAAGCAGTCTATTACTAAACATGCATTAAATTCTTAATCGCCAATACATTCCGATACACAGGTTTCCCAATAACGTGTCAATATTGTGACCTGTTAGGCTAATCGGCTGCGTTCGAAAGGTCGACCCCTCACGTTTTCGGTACTTACAGAAGATCACGTTCCACACGGCAGGTAGTTGTACGTAAACGCCCACGTGTGCCCAATATACTACCAAACTGTCTAATTAGACACGTAAGCTAGTTATCCTCATTACAGATTTATTGTCCTACCGTATTGGTTTAAGTTCCATTGTCATTGAAAGTATTTGTTGGACGGATTTGAAGTAAGTGTGGTTACTTTAATTTGATAATCCATTTTTCTTTCAACTGAAAGTGATATCCAAGTGTTCAGAGACCGTATTTAGATGTTTAGAAGCATGAACGATAATTATTTGTCGACAATGAAATACTTTTGATTCATCTAACTATACTATACAAGAAATTATTAAAAGAGTATAATTAAACTTAATAATTCATCACGCCACTGCTGAAAATTGCTTTTTTATGCTTTTTTAGTTGAAAAGTAGTGTGCAAATTTCAAAACTTGAATTAAGAACAAGTTTAAACCAACGAGCGCCGCGTTGTCTCGCAATGTTTTATGCAACTTCATTTCGTAGTATATGCATTATGCTGTCGAGTTGCACGGCTCCAAAGCCGTGTAGTTAGGGGAATAACAAACTTGTGTAAACAGAAACGTAATTCTTACATATAAGAGGAACATTCGGTAACTCAAGTGGACTCGGATACATTTTATTCATAACAACCCACTTGGTAATAAACGACACAACAACAATGACGCCTTAACAAATGTACAAAAAAAATAATTCTAAAAATATACGAGCAGTAAATTAGTAGGATCGACTCGTAGGATGATCAACCATACATGGTGAACGTTTAGAACCCATTCATGGTTCATTGTTTCAAACGCCGCGCTGGCGTGGGCGAGCGATTGTTGCACCCACAACCACATTTGTACTAACTGATGAATTGCAGCGTGCGAAACAAATTAAACTCAATTGAACGCGCACAATTAGACGGATATGCCTCGGGAGAAGGTGGATACCATCGGGTCGAAGCATTACCTTAATGCCTTTAACACCAATAATGCAACTGTAACTAATGTCAGACGATATTAATCAGTCATTAACTAGATTAACTTAAACTGGGTCTCCGCTAGCGGGTTTTGTGAAATATTTGTTTTACCTTCAAGTACTCGAATACGATGCATGTGGTTTCAAACAACCTTACATTGTTGTTCTTTCACGTTCGAGGAAGAATAATTACGAAACAATGTATTATTTATCCGGATATAACAACTGCATTCAGATTTCAGATACAAAGAAGAAATTCTGATGTTAGCACTATGAAATAACCATGTTTAATTTGTGAATATTTATTTTTATCATGAAACAGGTTAATGATACCAGTCTTGACACGCTTCCTTTCTTACATAATAATTAGCAAGGAGATAAAATGCTCGCACGGGTCAGACAGCCCGACGCGGTAACTTATAATAATCTACATCTACAACACGGAAAATGGATGATGAAATACCAAATCTTGTCACGTAAAAACGCGTTAAACATAACAAACATCATAAACATGAACAATTAAGGTACTGTTCACTGGAGCCAAAATTCGTTGCGTTAAACCGCAGCTTCCCTAATATTGCGTGACGCGTTTGCCCCAGATGTTGATGATACAGTGAGAACCAGTGATTCAGTATAGGTGTTTGATCCGTAACATTATGCAAGGCATACAAATGAGAATGTTAATAAAACATTACATGGTACAACATCGCACGCACGTACCTTTCTTAAATTAACTGTGAATCTATGAAAGGCAATAAAACTGTGGTAGATATGGAATGCGGAGGGTCATTGGCAATATAAGAGGCATACAAAACCGATACAAACAAATTGACGAATGTGTAGCTCTTTACCTTTAAAGTGGATAAAAAGAAATATGTGATTGTAATTGCGATATTTGGTTGGATAATTCAGGCATAATAATACTGCTGTTTTTTTTTTTATAATCCTTATTTATTTCGGGGTTTTTATCCATCAAGGATATGCCAACCCCATAGTACCTTATAACCTAGTTACAACTTATAATATTTTTATCTATAAACACAAAAAAATTTACACAAAAAAAGAACCCCGACCGTAGCTACTGGATAACTGTTCTTAACTTTTGTTTTTATAATGGACTAATGCCTAAACTCTCTCAGTTGTAGAGGAGGCCAATGCTCAGCAGTGGGCAGCATATAATTCAGGACTGTTAGTTTTAGGGTTTTTATAATAATAGTAAAAATATTTAGAGTAGCTTCCTGGTTGATTGAAACGTCTTTGTACTGCTTACACGCATATTAAGACAAATTTAGAATAATTTATTGGTTATAAATTATCGACATAATTTATATGAGTTACTAATGCGGTATCATCCTTTGAATAGATATCGCAATAAATAAAACTTAATAAAACAATGACCTAATTCAAAAATTTTACTAGATGAGTTTTAGCAAAATAAAGAGCAAGCTACATCGACAAAGAAAAACTCGTCTTCTCAACTTTGGGAATAGGGTCAAAATAGTTTGAATTTATGTTCGTTCCCCGCCCAACTTAAAAAAATGTTGTATACAATAAGTTTGTGTGACGATTTCCACAAGTGAACGATTTTGGATTAGGTCATTGTTTTATTAAAAGTGCGTTATGGTCCTAAGACAACTGAGATAGAGAAAGTTTTTTACAATTAAAATATCATTAACAGTAAAGTTACATTATAATCGTTGCAACCACAAAATATGTCTCAACTCTCGCACGATTTAAAATCCGAAAAACAATAAGAATGAACAAGCGAAGTGGTATTCTTGAATGACACACTGTGATAACAAAAATACAAACATTATCTGTCAAGACCACGAAGTAAAGATAGATCAAGACTGATGGAATTTTCAAAGATTCCATTATATAACATACAAGTACCACAAACAACAAACTGAAAGAATTTATATTGTGAATTTAATTAAAACAAATTGAAAAGATCAATTGTAACTGCCAAGTGCCAAGATCCAGAAATTACTACCATTGGTGTTGGTGGTATCATGCATGTAATGCTTACCGTTTCCCCCCAACATAAATTACCTTTCGCAATGACCAAAACGTATCAATTAAGAAAATAACGAAAATCATAGGATGCCGCGTGGTGAGCAGTAATTACATTATTCACAATTGATAGCTTGCTCAGTTTCCGAGTAACTAAGTATGCAAATGTAATGAGAGGGTACCTGTGTTATTCAATAGCCAGCCTGTTAATAAATTGGCTCTGTAATAATTTGTAATTATATCAATAATTCATTGCAGAGTGGCTTGATCAACTTCAAACTTCATAGTGGAAACATGACATTAAACAATATTAGCTTTTGCTCGCGGTTTTGCATCATGAAAGTTGTTTTTAGAGATAAAAACTAACTTATACCCATCCTGATTAGTTGGCTTTGTGAACATCTGTCTATCTGTCAGCAACTCCTCTTATGTCTACGATGGTTCAGGCTAACGAGCACGGTGTAGCGACTCCTCGACTGGGTGTCATTGTAACTGTTAATTGACAACAGCAATACAATATAATAGTCATTCATATACAAACTGTCTTATAGTGCGAATCATCTCGTATGATACGTATTGACATGCAATGACTTCCAATAATCTTGCTCTAGCCAGTTTCTAAATAGCCGCTAACGATACGCGTTCACGTAAAACGGATATGTGGAAATACGCGTGCGCTTGAATTTATGGTAATGTTTTAACATTTGTGCGGCGAAACACGACTAACTACATATTGACCTCACATACTACGTTCATAACTAGAGATTGTTACTATGACTCCATTTCCCTTTATGCTTTACGATTGTTGCAATTTGGCAATAGTCGTCGTTTTATCGCGGTCTACAATATGGTGGCGGAAATCGAAAATTCAGTCACTAATCGTAATCATTGTTGGATTTGACCCTAGCAAACTGTTCAGCGTAGTGTTTGCATCACTTTGGTTTAGCTGAGCGATGAGATCATATGTAACAATAAACGGATAAAGAAGTTTAATTATTGAGACCCAGTTTCGCACAATCTAATTATGTAATACACATGGCATTATCGACAAGTCTATTTAAGAATGTCGTATAGGTATCGTCTCATACTTAAAACAAGACATATTATACCAAATGAATTTATATTGTAAACGCTTTATGATTATAAAACTACACCCCATCTCCTTTTTTCTTGAAGGATAGACTCGACGACGCAAAAAAGATTCCTATAGAATTGAGAAGTGCATAGAATGTGGTAAAAAATTACTATCTAGTCACCATGTCGTACCAAATAGTTGAATACCACTTGGAACTTTAGAATATAAGTCAAGCGTCTAGGTGGGATCAGTTATTTCGCTAAGCGACGGTTTGTATGATAAACCGTTGCTCACACAAATAAAACTTATTATAAGGACATTGAAAGGTGTGCCTTTGACGGTCGCACAAGCTGAAAGTCGTTCCGTTAGGTTCTCTTATAATAAAGCTTTTTTGAGTAATGGTACTATTTTCAAGTATCATCATTTCAAAATTGTGTTGTTCTATAATACGAATTCAGGTGAACTAATACAAGTAAAAGAATATAACGTGGTTAAATAAGTATTGGTTAAAAGCTGAGCAATAGTCAACCAACCGTTAAAAATTTAAAATTATTTGAAACAATGCTTCCATGAACATAATTAAAAATTCTTTGGTGGCAAACAGTCATATTTTGTTATGTATTGTTTGTTCTTTCATATTCCTAGTTTACACTAGGAATATTCTGATTACTCACAATTTAGCACTGAATGTTGTTGTTCAATTCGATCTACATTGTCAGTGACATTAACTTATAACTCTCAAGTCATTAATTTATTGTCATTATTATTTTGTAACCAACACATTCATTTATTTATTATATTGACTAAATTATTACCCGAAGAGAAAATCCCGGAACATATTTACTAATACCGAGGAAGCATTGATTTACCATTGTCCGCTTATAAATGTTTCCTAGTCAATCATAGTAAAAGCATAGACGTTCTTTATCGAATCAGATTAAAGCACATAACACAACGCGGAAGAACAAACTGCTCATACGTTTCTTACAGTGAAACAAAAAACTTCCTAATTTAAATACATACTCTGAATATTTAGAACAATGCAATTAAATATTTAACAAAAAATAACACGAACAAGCAATAAAGACATCAATTTAGACTGACTTTTATTGTATCAGAGATACCCTAATGATACGGGGTATTAACTTAAATGTCTTGAACTAAATAAAGAAAGTATAAATTAAGGAAACAAAAGCAGCAACGTAATGTGTTACTCAACGAGTAGGCAGAATCGTTTGGGCGCTGTGTACCGTATCCACTATGCAGTGTACCGAGCACACCGCAGCATCTAGTGTGAAACATTGATTATAACGACGAATCAACCACTCAACACAGATAAGAGCGGGTTAAAATTGAAGCCGGAGAAGTGCGCGAGCGGTAACCGGCGGCTATAAAGCGTCGCGGTTCGACGCGGCCGTGGCGCCCAACACCACTCGCATGAATCATATGAGCTACTTAAGATTCTTTAATGGTATAAGCGTCTGGACTGCGACCGAATGTTGACGCCTTCCAATGAAGATAAAGCGGTTGAAGTTGATTAATACCACTTTATAAGGCTGCGTACGTGATAACTATAATGCTGTATAAAGACATTCGTCAACACGTCGCGTCAAGCGCTCGCCTGGAGTGAGGTATTATATATCCGGTGCACATTGAAGGACGGACCCCCTACTATTGTAGTCGCCATCAAAACACCGTGATGCCGACGTTTAATTGATAGTTTAAGTGACTAAACACCAAGTATAGCACAGTGACACGCTTAATGTCCCTTTAACGGAACTAATGAGTCCGGCCCCACCGTGACAACGCCAGCGGCTCGCAACTCCCAGCCTTTTCCGTCAGCTATTTGTGTCATAGTGATCCTGTACTTGACTTGGTACCGGTATACAGAAAACAACTGCATATCAGGTCTAATGTGACCATTTTTTGTACCTAAATAGTAAAATGTAGATATTCACAACACTACGTGAAAGCTTGAAAATCGAAACCAGTTTATTGAAAATGTAAATACAAATATAGTGGTACACAAACATGTATGTATAACAAAGAGTCGACAGTCAGAACGTTATTAGTTCGGCTGCACATGGCCTGCAGACTAGAGAGTTTGAGAGTGGGCGCACACAATACGGTGAATCACCCACAGCTGTGAATGAAGTGTGTTAGACAGTGGGTCGGTGATCCCGAAACAAAAATAGATGTTCCGTTGTTGTAACTTAGACCACGTTTACCATTTCATCGCGTTACATTGTTTCAGGTAAATTACTATGCGCCTTTACTTTCCTTCGTTGGTGGCGAGGCAAGAATAGCTTTGAAAGTTAATTATTCCCAGTCTGGTTTGAAATCCTAGAATGGCAACAGCGACGCAGTTATAGTTAACACAGTTTTTGTAGTCGCATAGCTACAGCCGATTAATTATGAAAATAAGCAAAACCGACCAAGCCTAATGGAGGTTGCGTGTGATTCTTTTTATATCCAACCCGATGATACCATTTAAAGTCTTTCCGTTCCTATCTATCAAACGGGACCCATAAACATATAAACATGTACAGCCGTGAAACAACATTCACTTATAAACAAGGAAACGTCGGGCGCCATGGTCCGGTAATCTGGGTCGACTTTACGTTTTTACCATAACTCTTTCACCTCCCACAATCACCAAGTGCAATCAGGATTATTTTTATAATCGTTGATAGCATCACAGTAAACAATGATGTGACGTGTGTCTTAACTACATATACTGACGACACTTCGACTGTGTCGAAAGTCTGCATTGATTGCAACACTGTTCTAGGAAGTGCGCAGACTGCGATATTCGTCATATATCACGGTGACACTTGAAAGAGAGACAATCGATTGTTTCAGAGCTGTGGGACACTTTCACCCGGAGCCCTGGTCGGGTATTAATTCCAAATTGTATATAATCCAGTTCGTTATCGGCGGGTGGATAATGCCGAGCTGAACATTAAAATTCACATGCACGCCACGTTTCGTAAAGGTTACGCTCAAAGAAACTCTGATACATTGTTTGGACACTTTCTACTCGTTCAATATAGAGCCATTGAATTCATTTTTGCTGTACCGGAATGTCAGGTTTTGATTCTATGTGTAATGTAATAAAGTGATGAAAAAAAAAACGCAATAAACATGCTTGAATCACCGTTCAACTTATTTAGGACATGTTATTGTGCCGTATTCGTCCTAATTCTGTAGCGCAGGTACATTTATCTCGATGTCGACGATCTTAAATACTGAATATGGTACAGATGCAACATCAAAAATAAATTACAAAACCATTATGTATTATCTTCAGTTGAATCATGACCAAATTAAACATTATGTTCGTAAATACTGTTTAATATTTGGTGCAAAACGAACTACATACTACTAGCTACATACTTAGTAACTCGAAAGCCTTCATAAAGCCTTCATAACGAATATCAAAAATATAATGTTATCCACAATAACTGACGTGGACCGCCAAAGACATTAGTAATGGAAAAATTACATCACATTGATAAATTTTCTTTAATTATTTAAAAAAAGAATCAAATTGATTACTATCCACGTAAGGAAAGTAAACAAATTAATCAACGGTTCAGATGCCTTTGGCTTCATGGAATTTTTCGCGCGACATGTCATTACTCATGGCATCAATGGCAGTCAGGCTGAGGCATTTCTCTATGCGCTAATTAAAGTGCGTGACAATATCCGATAATACAGTATCATGTGGCAATATGTCACACGAACCGAGAGATGTGGCGCGGCTCGATGATTCCGCTGGCTGGCGTAGCTCTGGTTTCTTACAGTCCAACACTGCTCTTGCCTTTGCCCAACTACAAATGGTTTTAAGTTGGAGAAGGACATACTTGTCAACCTTAGAAGCATTTGTGGTCCGAGAAAAGACAAGAAAGGTCTAAGAAATTTAATTAAGTCTCGGAAGCATAGTTTAGCCGGCCGGTCCACAGACCGCGCCGCGCCGTGCCAGCATTAGATAGGGACCAGTTGCTGAGTTCAACCGATTGTGACATGCCGGAAGATGGATTCCAGTGAAATAGCGCCAGGGTGTATCCGTACCTTTAACACCAAAACGGGCAGGGGGGTTCATGAATGAAGGATGCTCCCTCAATTTTATGATTCCAATAAACTCGAGCTATTGAGTACATCGGAGGAATATCGTCTTAATATAGTCAGCCACAAAGGTACAAATTCACAATTTCAAATAACTTCCACGCGTTATTTTTAATTAAAACCCTTTTTCTTTCTTTGTGAGAAGTAAAGTTAATCGCCTTTATTTTATTTTTGTGAAGAGAAAACAAAAATTGGTAAGAACCCGAAAGTGTAGACGCGATTTGGAGTTTTGAATTTGTTCAGCTACTTATGGGGCTGACTGTATATACTAAGGCAATGTTCCTCAGCTAGGATATTTCTCATCTGTTTAAATGAATTCTTGCATAATTTTGGCTAATCTTACTGATTTGGCTGATTCATCCAAATAGATGAATTGTTCTGACAAAAAAATGTTACAGATTTTTTGCCGTTATTATTATTATTATTTTGAACCAATACTGGTGTCACAGGTTAATGCAATAAAACACCTATGATTAGTATTTGTACAAACTAATTTATTCTTCTTAATTCAAAGCCTTTGCAACAAGGAGTTCATCGAAATGACCAAATGTGACCAGTGAGTCATGCACGTTCGATGAAGCCTGGTAATTTCCTGATTGGATATTACCTTTACTCATCAGTAATTCAAATTGTTGTCGGTTAACGGATTTCCTCTAACCTTTGCAAGATTATAAACGATATGTAGTCTGTTTGTATAATTATTCATATATAAAACCAGTTCTTCTAGCTGTATCGTCTTTTCTAGTTTTGCTTATTTCCAGGATGTTTGGTATCCTGTATGTTTATTAATAACAACTAGCTTATGCCCGCAGTTCTGCCTGCGTTAAAAAGTTTTTCGTGTTAAAATTCCCGCTTTATATCTTCCCGGGATAAATAGTAGCCCATGTGTTAATCCAGGACATGATCTACCCGTGTGCCAAACTTCATCGAAATCCGTTCAGCAATTTTTGAGTGAAAGAGTAACAAACATTAATACGTTCTTACAAACTTTCACGCTTGTACCTTAAGTACTATTCATTATTAGTAACAAACTTCAATGAAACTGATAAAAATATTGATTACTAGCTTTTGTCCGCGGCTCCGCCCGCTTTAAAGAGTTTTTCCGGGACAAAAGTTCCGCTTTATATTTTACCGGGATAAAAAGTATCCTATGTGTTAATCCAGGACATGATCTACCCGTGTGCAAAATTTCATAGAAATCCGTTCAGTAGTTTTTGCGTGAAAGAGGAACAAACATCCATACATCCATACATTCTTACAAACTTTCGCCTTTATAATATTAGTAGGATAATTATTGCTTTATTAATTAGCTGTGATGATTAATAGCATGTTTTGTTTTACTTTTTTCAGTAATATTCGGTGGAAGCAAGTCTTATTACTATGGCATGTGTATTCAACGATAAATTGTAAGTACGGCTTCTAGTATTTATAACAAACTTCAATGAAAAAAATATTGAGAAAAGAATTGTTATATTTTACAAGC
Organism: Lapara coniferarum; assembly: GCA_949316025.1. Classification (NCBI taxonomy): domain Eukaryota; kingdom Metazoa; phylum Arthropoda; class Insecta; order Lepidoptera; family Sphingidae; genus Lapara; species Lapara coniferarum. Next base: position 4,949,275 of record OX438922.1, read on the forward strand.
GGATGTTCCAAGAAGAACTCTTATAAACTTATCACTCCACTTCTTATTTTTAAAGTGTATTATCATGCCGGGGAATGTTCGATGATAAAAAAAAGATAAAACTCTTTAAATAATAGCCATCAAATGTTACACAGAGCAATAAACGACAATCAACAAAATAAAAAGAGATGTTAATAATGAAATGTCACTTTCAATTACACGCCCGCAGGATGTCGTCGTTGTAATAATTATAAAACAAACATGGAACACACACGAATTACATAATATTCATAAAATAATAACCGACAGATTAAATGGGAATAAGTAAAATAAATATCATCTCTATAAATAAATAAAAATAAAATACTTTATTCATCACGTAGGCGAACATAGTTGCACTTATGATAAGTCGAGACACATTTAATTATTTATTATTAGTCACTTACATAACTACAAACACTTTTATTACGAGTAAACTAAACGATGAAAAATAAAAAGTAAGAAGCCAGCTCGGGCTGGCAAGAAAAGCAATATAAAACAAGAGATAATTTTGTTAACAAAAATAATAATAATAGTAATGATAATGGGAGGAACGCGTCACGATCCTCACCGGTGAGGACACTACAGGCCCTAGCCTAGCTAACCTACAAACCTTTCACTAGCTACCTAAGCGATGACTACCCGAAGAAGAAAGGCAGAAAGAAACTCCGGGCTTACTTTTTTGTCATCATATGTCCATCATTTATCTTTATATATTTTTTTTTTCAAGTCTTTTGCATACATAGTCAGATCAGTTATATAAGCTAATGCACACACATCACCGTTAAATTGCGATAAACATTAAGCCGTAGTATTCAAGTACATTACGAAATGAAAATTCGATTTAGCAGTTCACATAATTCTGGGTGGAAGGCGGAAACGGCGGCGGAAACAGGCGTCATGCTTCGTGGCCTGCGCGAACATTATGACTTGACGTCACCGGCCTTACTAGCACAACGTTGATGACAATGCCACGATAAATTCATTTATCAACTGCTCTAAACGCTCACGTAACAATTGTTAAGTTCGTACGCAAACTAGTGACGAAGCCAACGAAGCCCTATGTTCTAGATAAGTAAACGTTTATTTCCCGCTTAGGTGTCCTGTTGGTAAGGGTTCTCGGAAATTGCGTTAATGCTATCGGAGCCAACAATACAGCGACATTTCTTTGATATTATCAATTGATAAAAATGTTGAATGATTATATTCTTTGTGAGTCGAAATTGAATCATTTGGATGACAGTAATACTAAGAACCATCTCGTTGATCTCTTGACAGCGATTAGGCTGTGAGACTGGTGAGGACCTAGATGCGATTACGTCGGGTAATCTATGTATACTAATATTATAAAGCTGAAGAGTTTGTTTGAACGCGCTAATCTCGGGAACTACTGAACCGATTTTAAAAATTCTTTCACTAATAGGAAGCCACATAACTCCTGAGTGCTATAGCCTACTTTTTATCCCGGGAACATTTTTGTCCCGGAAAAACTTTTTCACGCGGGCGGAGCCGCGAGCACTACTAGTCAAATTATACGAGAAATGCTACTAAGAATTGAATCTTGCACTTGATATTGTAAAAGCTATATACTCTATCAAATCATATGTTCTTAGCTCTTGGTAAATTTAAGCCGTAATCTGATGCTAAAATCTTCTAGAGATATATTAAAATAATCTGTTTCATGTTCCCATATGACCTAAATTGAGATGAGCCGTATCATCGCGATTGCCACCGATACCACAGTAGATAAGTTATTATCGATATTGGATCTCTGTTCGGAGAAGCTGATAACGATGTTAGCATTTCCAACAATTAGCATATTTGTTATAAATATAGCTATAAGTCTTCCACATCTTAAAAAAAAAGTGACAGCTTGCGTTTCGAAAGTAACCCTAATGGCCTATGTACCTTACTTTAAGATCGGAAGCACCAACATGATTCTCTTGTAATTATGGGCGTTTATAGGCCGTGGAAATAATTGAGATCATTAACATCAGGTGATCTACCTGCGCGTTTGTCGGTCTATGCAATAAAAACCAAATACTGAATCTGTAATGAACTGGATATCAAAACATATTGCACTGACCTCACAATATAAAGAACTGGGAAATGACGATTACGGTCATGATTCCGATAATGGCGATTTTTCTTTTTACATGCAGCAACTAAGCAAGCCAAGCTGCGTACGGGACCAAACGATATTAGACGACGTGTACGTTTGACGGCAAGTGGAACGGAATGTGACACGTGATACATTTAGTTCACCTTTATCAAATATCATGAGTATCGTTTGACTTTTCAAGGAGATTACACGTTTTGATATAGTCGAGATATAATATAAGTTTTCAACACAACTAAAGTTTCTTCATTCTCCGTATCGGCATTGTGTTTCACAAAGTACAATTGCAAATAGCCAACGTAACATATTGCGGTATGTTAGTTCAAACTATTTTCAGTCATATATTATTCTTTACTGACATTGTCCGCTGTTTTGTCATCGCGGATGTAATTTAGTGTATTATATTTCTGAATGCCGGTGCCGGTTTCGTTAGGTACTTGGGCGAACGTGAACGACATAGATTGAGTTTCATGTATATTTTACTACAATTCAATTAATTCCCTAGATTTTACAGCCGTTACAAACAAAATATTTCAATAAAATGTTTTATGACTAACCGCAATACACGAATATAGTGGTAATAACGAATATTTCTGAAATTGCCAATGTAAAATCCAACATTTACATCCTGTTATACTTGAGTTAGTTATTCATACAAAAATAGCTACTCGATTATGACGAATCACATCAAAGTGTTTAGCCATAAACGTATTTTTGCTGGATCAGATTAACCATATCGAATTTAGTATTATTCACTGTACTGTACAAAAACACTTGAGTTTTGACATTTAAATGATTTTTTTTCCGGAATCGAAGTCCGGAACGTCCGTGGATGTCATCCGCTGTTTTACACAGACCGCAAAAAAGCGAGACATGATATCTGTGACCGAGACAGCAAAAAATGTTATGATAACTTATTTAATTTCCGATCTGTTGTTGTTGAATCTTGTAATGAAATATGTCTTTATTACAATCAAACGGAATAATGTATTTTCACAGATGGTTTGACGCGTTATGAGATATAAAGATGTTTGTTCCGTTACAATGTCATTTTTTATGATAAATGGCAACTTTGATAATAAAACGTCTGTTTTTCAGAGAACTTTTCAAATAACGCATTTATTAGGTCTATTGATAATACAACAAAGAAATTTCAATTAATGTTTTAAATTGTGGACGTAGTCAGATTTACAATTTATATTATTTACTAAGAAGTTACCACAGCATATTACTGGTGCCAAGCAAATTCTTATTGTTTTAACAAATATTCGAGTGTTTTGATGGCAGATTTTTGGAATCTAGAGCTTTGAACAGCTCGTGCAAAGGAATGAATATAGGTCTTATCGATCAATCCAACATTATCTATCAAATCGAGAGCACCATGAGTTTCTAAACTGAAAGATTTACGACGCGTGCGAATACTCGCGAGCAAATATCACGTAACTGTAGCTAACAAATCATTGTAGTAGAAAATTCCAATAAAAACTGCAGTATCGTTAGAATACACTACCGCGGCATCAATTATACGCAAATCAATTCCGAAAATAATCCGAGCACATTAAATAGTTAAATTATTTATTACTAGCTTTTGCCCGCGGCTCCGCCCGCGTGAATGAGTTTTTCCGGGATACAAGTCCCGCTTTATATTTGCAGGGATAAAAAGTAGCCTATGTATTAATCCAGGATATGATCTACTCGTGTGCCAAATTTCATCGAAATCCGTTGAGTAGTTTTTGCGTGAAAGAGTAACAAACATCCATACATTCTTACAAACTTTCGCGTTTATAATATGAGTAGGATTGTTAGTACCATAATGTTTTGTTTGTAGTCTCATAACACGCGTTTATCGTGATGTGTTAGTTAAAAATAAATTAGAAAGTTCATTCATACATTCGAGAGTGGCATAAGAGTGCGACCAGTCGATGAATCCATATCGTACGAAGCACGTTCCATATATCTCGAGATGTGTCTCCGCACGCAAACTTTATTATCTCGCACCGTCGATCGTTCGATATGCACGTAAGAGGTTATTTAAAATATAATATAATGTAGTTGCACAATATTAATGGTGACTTTCACGACTATAAACAATCTACATCCGGTATATAGCAATGGCGGGCCATTATGATTTTTAAGCAGACTATGAATAATCATAAACGAGCAATATAATTAATCATTACTGTATTATTAATTAGCTGCTTTATAAATTGTACAGTTTGCTAGCTATTGGGTATTCTTATAATAGTAAATTGTTGTAATTTCTAGTTATTTGAATGATAGTCCCGGTTTTGGGCCAAAATCTTGTGCAAGCACGTCCTTGCATCGCTGGTTAGATTCATCATCCATCATAATTGTCTGCCCACATATACCCACTTTTGGACATAAATGGGTCGTGCATTAAAGATTTTACAAGAAAAATATCAAACCGGCATAGGCTTAATTTGCATAGTGATTAATAGTCATAAGATTTGCACTAGCTTCGTGGAAGAGTATTTAGAATCTATACGACTTTTGAACTTGAAGATAATTATTAAATTAGAATAAACATACTAATAATATGTATTTATAAATAAACTTATCAATGACATATCGCTTTGCTCAGAACGAACGAGTAACATGATAGTGGAAGATTGATCTGTTAATGAATGAATGGTACATGTTTCCTTATTACATTCGGTGCATATGAATACATGTAGAAATTGTACTAAAAATAACACGCATATATAAAAATATTATGTTTATCTCCAATATAGTGCCAAATTTAAATTTCACCGACTTAATATAAACAACTGTTTAGTCACAAATATTTTTTTAAAAGTATCACCCAGGATGTTTACCAAACTTCTTGTATAAATTTAACAAGTCTCCAGTTTTTGCTATAAAACACAGATCAATTGTAAGTAGCCGAATGGAACAATTATCTAATAAATTTTTGATTTTGTCGTTGACAAGGTGAAGTCGACGGGCTGTTTATTTTGATAGATAGATTTGGCTAACGAGGTTTTCTATGATAATCTTAGAAGTACAGCAAGTATCGTTTTGTATTGTTCAACCATCGATGATGAATGCAAATTAGTAGCATCTAAAATCTAAATGATATGACTTTGTTTACGCCCAAACTATCGTCTAATTATAATCGACTATCATATATGCACTACGTAATAAGTTCTAGCCGGACGAGTATAATAGGCCCACGAACAAGGCACAATCAATTAATATAGTGAGAAACGCAGACCTCTAGGGGACTAGAGGCTGCGTAGTACAAACAACCGCGCCGACGCGACGTGATAATAACACCACGTTTGTATTGAACTGTAGCGGGGAAGCCGGGCCAGTAACCCATTTATTGCCGCTACGTAGGGTTGGCAGGCAGCACAATTAAATAAAATTTTTGTATTAGTTTTGGTCGGTTATTGACTTACAAATGCAACTAAGTGAAAATGGAAATCGGCGCATATCCGGTCATTTTTTCAATATTTTCTTCCATTTAATAGACAAAATATTCATTCAAAGTATAACGGATTAAAGCAACTCTGAACTATTCAAAGTGATAATTTTACCCGGTGTTATTCCGACAGCCCTGCCGATGACCCGCACAGTCCGCACTCTGTGGCCAGTGGGCGGTAATTGAATTATACTCCTCTGCTCGAAGATTCAATCGGCAACTCGTGAGTCTCGCAATCATAATTGTAAATAAACAGTAAACTTTCTGTTTCTAAAGAATGCCCTAACACGGTATTTGAAAAGATGTATTTACTGTCGGCTATGGCTACCAGTCTATATTAGTTATTTAAGACTAACAGTTTTCAAGATATTTTTGGTTTACAAAACATGTATACCACTTTCACATTCACAGTCTGACTTTTGCTTTAATTTAGGGTGTTTAATCACTTTTAAAAGTGTTTTATAATGCAAGACTCTAGTCACCTAATGATCTGGTTTTAGTCTATTGATAATAAATAGCCGAAACAAAAAAAAAGAATACAGCATCAAAAAGATAACATAGTATAATGAAAGTTGCAAAAGTAATAAGATAATAAGAAAGGATGGTTTCTCTCCCTTTCCCTTTGTTATCGTATTCAAACTAATAAAGAATGTTGTCATAATAAATGGTGGCAATTAGATAAAGTTATGAAATTGTGAACATTATTTTTTTAAAATTAATTTTCTTTTACGCAAGTTAGACGTACCTTATTTTATATTGAAAAGAGAAATTAGTAAATGATACTATCATAATGGGTACTCGCGCTGTTTTAAAGGCGTTGATATTTTTTCAACATCGCAGGCGCTTACCTGAAAAAAGAAAAATAGAAATAAATATTATAAATAAATAAAACAAATCTATATCCTATTGGTTTTTGTATCATATTAAAAGATGATCAGAATAAGTGGAAATCGCATACGCATACTCACGCCTTTTATCCCCGAAGGGGTAGACAGGCGCAACTATTGCACCCACTTTTCACCTTGCATATTCCGTCCCATGATGTGATAGGGGGCAAACTTATCGCCATATCGGGACCAAATTCCAGACTCCGGGCTAATACTGATAGAAAAATCCAATATCACTTTGCCCAACCCGGGGATCGAACTCGAGACCTCAGCTCTGCAGTCGTACCGATTGCAAATTGATTACAATAATTAAAATACTTTTCTCTGATGTTCTTCTTTACATTTTTTGTCTGAGCTACATTCAATATTTTGCAATAAACATTATACATAGACAAATTTTCAAACAGTTTTAGTTCCACTTACGCCCGAATACTCAAACGCTACTTATATATTTGAGATGGCCTTACAGATTTAAGCAATTGTTATTGGTGAAATTGGTATACTGAAACGTCACTTATCTCTTAACCTTAAATTTAAGGCGACTCAGTTTAAGGTCCGCTTATTGATTCAAACGGTATTCACAAACACTGCTTAAAGTTTGACAGCTATGTAAGGCCTCCAAATATGGCTGTTAATCGCGATCAATTTGAGAGTGCTTCAGACTAGTCTCAAATATTTACGTTCAAATTTTTAATAATTTTATTGCGTAATAACTACTTATTATATTCTCTTTGGATTTAATAAATCGTTTTTTTCTTTATTATCATCATTGTCTGAAGAGGAGTGTGGTGTCAAAGGAAGAAATCGAGAGAAATTAAACGCTTTCGAAGAATACAATAATGATAATTTAATGTTAATGTTTGACAAATAAATATATCATATCTTATCTTAACTTATCGTAAAAGAAGATTCCAACTCAGCAAGGAAACAGTTCTTCATTTATGTTCTTTAAAATCGGGATTATATCCAGCCGAACACAAAAAGAAACCAAACAATCCAACCATAACCCCAAGCTCAAGGTCATCGGGGTTATTTTTCACGGGAAACAACCAACGGTAGTGCATCGTATTGTGCGTAGTATGGCAGTTGAGTTAGCATATTTTTTAAATGTTTGTAAATATGCCTACTTCTGATGATAAAACTGAAATAAGAATTATAAATATTATTGTTGTTGACTTGTTAATTTTTTTTTCTAAAGCGGCTAATGTCAACCCTGACATACTGCCAAGTGGCAATATAATGCCAATATACATCACATCAATTTTAAGAATATAATAATTAATAAACTATTTCTAATAATGAATATGCCATTCCTACATATTAAAAACCTAGGATGGTTTTTAAACGTACTTACCATTTTTACTATGTAGCATCTGCACGTAGTACATAAAATACACACGAAAATTAAATATAATAGACATATTATAACATTGTTAATCATTCGAAAACAAACTTTTTATAATCTGTAGCAAAATGACTGCTCCTCGGCTGAGTTTTATTTATTTATTTTATTTATTTATTACTTCTTATACAATGTATAAAGGCGGACTTAATGCCGAAGGCATTCTCTACCAGTCAACCTTAGGGTGATGCAGAGATAAACAATAAAGGTAGGCGTAATAAATAATCAACATAAAATGAGCAAGGAAAAAAAAAAGTATAAATATAAAAAGTACACAATACGAATACACTACTAAACATGGTAACGAATACAATATAAATATATAAATCTAAATAATAATAATAATATATAAAATACATAATAATTTATTATTAAATACATAATAATAATAATATATAAATACATACACCTAATAATAAAATAGAAGACGATTACTGAGATGATTCCATCAGCTTGTCAAGCAACAGCATACGAACCTTTGCTTTGAATGCAAAACGATTCGTGGTCGTCCTAATCTCGAGAGGGAGTGCATTCCAGAGAAGAATGGATTGAATTGCAAAGGAAGAGTGAGTAAATTCAGAACTGTGAGTGGGACACTTAAGCAGAAGATTGTTTGAAGAGCGAAGGTTTTTATCATGAGAACTACTTAGGTACTGAAATTGAGAAGATAAGTAGGAAGGTGAAGTGGGAGAAGAAAGTAAAGAGAAAAGAGTTGTAAGAGCACGCAAGGAACGGCGTTGACGTATGGGCAGCCATTTTAGCTGAGAGCGGTATTGGGACACATGGTCATATTTGCGTAGATTGAAAATGAATGGAATGCAGTTATTCAGAAGGCGGTCAAGTTTATTGAGTTGGTCTGCATTCAGATCAAAATAGCACACATCACCGTAGTCTATTATAGGAAGGATAAGGGATTGCACAAGCATTGCCTTAGTTTTAGCAGGGAGAAAATTTTTCAAACGGTAAAGAGCACACAGAGAACCGGTAACTCTCTGACAGACAGAAGTAATCTGGACCCGCCAGCTCAAAGTGGAATCCATAAGCAACCCAAGATTCTTGACACTGGAGCACCACGCGATGATAGAGTTACCATATGAGACAGGTGGAATGGTCGAGGTACTCAGTCTGTTAAGCATCCTTGGGCTGCCCACGAGTATGGCTTGACATTTCGACGGGTTAACAGACAAACCAAAACTGTCAGACCAGCTCTTTATGTGAGCTAAATCCCTATTTACTTGGTCTACTGCTATGGATACACTGTCCACACTCGCTTGCGAGTACAATTGTAAGTCATCGGCGTATAGATGATACGCGCACTGAAGATTTTGGGTAACGAGATTAATAAACAAAGAAAATAGCAGAGGGGAGAGTATACCGCCTTGAGGGACGCCAGAATCAAGATTACGCCATAATGACGAAGAATCGTTAATTCTCACCGATTGCTGACGCCCTCGAAGATAGGAAGAGAACCATTCCAGTGCTACAGCAGAGATCGAAAGGTGGGAGAGGATGCATAAGAGGATGTCGTGACTGACGGTATTAAGTTTTCCATCAAATCTTTTAAAGTGCGTTTGAGAATGCCATTTAAAATAAGAATCCGGCTAAAATTAAGTAGGCGTCAGATAACTTGGTTGGTTGAGTAGCGTTTGAGTATTCGGGCGTTAGATAGATTAGTAAGTACCTACGTAGTCTACTAATAAAATCTTCACTAATTTAATTTGATACATATTTACATAACATTATACACAATCCTATACTTTAGAATACACTTGATTAAGTACTTATATAGTAATACATTTGTGTAATTAAACAATGTTTCTACGATAATAATATAATTACGTTAAAAAACTTTGAAGAATTTTATACATAATGTATGCCCGATTATAAGTTGTTTTGTGTGTAATAAATACAATAAAATAAATACCGGCACAGTCTTGTGTGGACATCACCGTTAGAGAGAATTGTGTACCTACAATTCGGATAAATAAATAAATAAAAATAATATTATAACGTCCAAAAACATATTTAAAAAATGTCAAGGCTGCTGAACACAAAATTACTTACTTATGTATCTACGTCATATGCGACTTATTTAAAGTAGCTGAAGTGGCAGTGATTACATTCCGTTACTAATTATTTTATGTAATAATTGTATTGAATATTTTTATTATTCTAGAAATCCTATTAACCCCGATTGAGTATTGCTTTTATTGTAGTTCTTTGTAACAATATCACGGTTTAATGCATTCGATTCATTTTAATTGATTGCCAATGTGTTTGAATGAAAATTATTATTGCAATAAAGATGACCTATTTTGACTGACCAAAATTTTGTTATGCTTTTAGCTTTAGTTGAATACGCATACGTATACTCATGCCTTTTATCCCCGAAGGGGTAGGCAGAGGCGCTACACATGCACCCACTTTTCGCCGTGCGTATTCCGTCCCATGATGTGATAGGGGGCGAGCCTATCGCCATATCGGGAACGAATTCCAGAATCCGGCCTAATACTAAATAGAAAAATCCAATATCACTTCCCGACCCGGGCATCGAACCCGAGACCTCAGTATTGTAGTCGCACCGTAATACAACTACGCTACCGAGGCAGTTAGTTGAATATAGGTCTCTCGATCAATCACAAACAACAAAATTAAACGACATCGTCTTACGAGTTAAGTCTTTTCGCCACATTCTAAACCCACAGTTTCACATAGTACATTATTGGAAATGTCAGGTAAACATCGTTCGCTATGCGCAAGCAAACATTTAGCGTTAAACAATAAGGTATGTATCGCGGGCATCGGCCATGTGTATCAGCAATCAGAAACCGCGCTGAGCGCTGCGCCACACCGCTACCGACTCGAGTCAGAAATGCATGTCCCGCTTTTTTCAAGTACGAAATTTATGTATGTGGGTATGCGATCATTTAATATTTATGACTGCCGCAATACTGGTATAAAAGTATGTATATAGATTGTGGTTCGGTATTGTTGTTTGTCTTGCGATCTGTTGATACGTGCTTTGTACCAGTAAACATGATTGTTAGTACTTAGTAATTTCTTTTTGTTATATTTTAACAATAGAATAAGATGTATAATGAAAATCACTGCTCACAAGTTACTTTCCGAAACTTCGAGAACATCACGAGTGAGCAAACACTGTGCATTGTTTCTGTACATGCGTACCTATGTATTTGTAGTAGTAGCGTCTTTATTTGCTTTTTCGATTTACGACTTTGCTTTTGAATAGCCTGGTATACTACAAAGAAACAAAATACAGTTATTGCCAACTACTAACTGCTATTTTCCTGTTAAGCATTTGGCTAGGTGCAGTCTTTGGTTATTGCCGTCAAACAAAAGCCAAGTTATAGTCGATACAGCACAATGCGCACAGTGCCGTATTATATTACCGGCAAATATAAAGATGACAGATGAAAAACAATATTGTTACATATTGAAAATAGAATATTGTGGTTCTCCTGCGGCCGCCACCCAGATCGTTCTGCATGAACGGTATCCTCGCTTCGCGCAATGGAACGTGACTTGCCAATGTCCATTCGAAACTCCCTCAACGAAAGACATTTTATTCAGCACAAAATTATAGAATACACCAAGATAAAACAAATCATAATTATATTCCAAATCTAATAATGATTCAAATATGACTTATTCAACAATAAACGCCTGTGGATGGGTAAACTTAATTCCAAGTATACAGCGGTCAATACCGATTCGTACGGAATGCTAGTTAACAGTAAAACCGATGCAGGCTTGCAGCCTGTGCCAATTGTTGAACAAAAAAAAGTTTCGCATAGTGCTTGATAGATATAATTAGTACGCCGACCAGCCAGACCGGTATTCAATACATCGTAACAACGCAAAGCATTTGACACTTTCTATTTATGCTTTATCCACCACAAACGGTGCTGTGTGACATAAGTGTATTCCTACAAGAGTTGAATATTCTTCCTATTGTTAGGGCCAATACATTTATTACGTAGCCACTGATGAGGCATGTGATCGTAGTAACATAATATGGAAACATGCCCGTCACGCGCTTGAAGGATTTTTTCCTAGTGTAGTTCGGATGTAGTTTTACAACATGGAGCACTAATTAATTTTGTGAGATGTAAAAGGCTGCCAACTGCCAAGGAGCTTGCCGTTCGAGACGAATGCACCATAGACAGTAAACAACCGCAGCACTACGCATGCGGTTGGTGGCACTACCTTGGAACGTAAAAAATATGCCACATAACGTGATTTTATCGATAGAAACATAAAAAAAAAATTGCTGACGTTAACTTTATATAGTCTTCCAGTAGTCATGTAGACACACACATCGTGTCACGATAAAGTTGTGTTAATGCGGGCAAAAGTTTAGAACAGAAAAGGTACCAAACGACTGGCTAACAAAGCGTGTAATCAGATTATTTGCTTAGCAGCTTTTAATCAACGAGTTACTAATCGTGCCGGCATCAAGTAGTTAGAAAAAAGAACTGGCGATGGACAGATAACAGATAGAAAGCGCAGTGGAAACAGCACCAACCACGTTACGCACACTGAGCAGGCTTCAAACTATACACAACTCTGCGCAAATATTGCAAGCTCCGTTAAAAACTGTTATATATACCATCAAGTGCAGCGCTCGGTAAGTACATAGATAGAAGACTTCATCTGAGTCAGCTGATATATGTGGACTCATCGAGGCATAAGTATACCTAAGCTATTTAACCAGAACTTCTCTTTCTAACAAAAAAGTCTTGAAATCAATTTTAGTGGAATTATTTTTTTCATTACATTCAAAAACCGTTATATTTATTATTACGCAAGTAAAATACTAAATTATTATCAATCGGTAGATAATCGCAGCGAATTATGCATTTATATAATAGCTAAATAACTAGGCCACTACAAGTAGCTACTTACGTATTTAAAAAATCTAATAGGGAACTTTGTGTATGGAAACTTTCATCATAACCTATTAAGCCGATGAAGCGATCGCATAAACAAACACTCTACTTTCTGGTTTAACATGTAGGATCCTTCTGTATGCCTTATAAAGATGTAGATTTCGATGCAGCAAATTTCCTTAAGAGGAACAAACAATAAGTGCGTAATCAGCTGTCGTGCTGATGCTTTTGTTGCCGCGAAAAGGTCTCGCAAACGATTCGAAATCAACAAAAGGTGGCCAATGTCAAACGTAACAAGGTTATTCGCAAACCGTTCGCATTGAATCAGGGCGGTGGATCTGCATTCTGGTCGCGTTAGAGCTAGTCATCTAGACATATTTGGATCGAGTCTCCATGCAAGAATCTCGCAAGTTAATTTGTTTTTAAGTCTCTTTTGAGATTTTGTGTTGGTGTTCTTCATGGATTGTGCTGTGCGTCATCGATGTATTTGCGCCGATGTAACAACACCTTTATTTTTTAGAATCTATACCGTATATATTGCTTTTGGACATCCCATTTAGTTCTAAAATGGGTGTTATTTATTAAACAAATTAATTTAATTATGTTAAGTCTGCCAACCTGTACTGGCCAGCGTAGTGGACTAAGGTCTAAATGCTCTCAGTAGTAGACGAGGCCCGTGCTCAGCAGTGGGCAGTATATAATACAGGGCTGGTATGGAAGTGGCTGCACACAATGGACTTAACATCAATCATCAGCGGGTTACAACACAGCTGCAAGCTGACTGCGAGGGTGGGTAGCGATGCGTGTTTGTATAAATCGTCATGCTTCTATTCCTGCAGGGGTAGCCGCAAGGGCTGTTTACAAATTGGATTTATAATTAGGATGGGATATTCATAATTAAAAAAAAACCGTAGAAAATATCGGAACAACTGAAATATACGACAAAAGAAAAACAAATTTCGTATACAAATATTTACAATATTTTCCCAACCACAAGAAGCCTCTAACGTCGTGTGAACTTCATTAGCACACGAGTTGTGAACAATCGTTCACGTTTAGTGAGGCCTTATCGAGATCTAAACAAACACCATTTGCACGTGCCTTTGATTTTCATCAACCATAACTATATTTTATACATAAGCAGATTTCTGATAACGCATACGCATATTCACGCCTTTTATCCCCGAAAGGGTAGGCAGAGGCACAACTAGAGCACCCACTTTTCGCCATGCGTATTCCGTCCTATGATTTGATAGGGGGCGAGCCTATCGCCATATCGGGCACAAATTTCAGACTCCGAGCTGATACTGAATAGAAAAATTTAATATCACTTTGCCCGACCCGGGGACCAAACTCGAGACCTCAACATTGCAGTCGTACTGTAATACAACTACGCCACCGAGGCAGATTTCTGATAACGCACAATATAATCCTACTAATATTATAAAGGCGAAGGTTTGTAAGAATGTATGGATGTTTGTTCCTCTTTCACGCAAAAACAACTTAACGGATTTCGATGAAATTTGGCACACGGGTTTAACACATAGGCTTACTTCCTATCCCGGGAAAATATAAATCGGGACTTTTATCCCGGATTTTTTTTAACGCGGGCGGAGCCGCGGGCAAAACCTAGTATTACATAACTTATCTACCACTTTCTCCTAGAGGAACGGTTCGACACCAATACGTAGTAAAAACAAAATTAAAAAGGTTAACCATCCCATTGCACGGTTTTTAACAAATTCGGAATTGAAACGAATAAAAAATTACTAAAAGTGAAACCTTCGCTCTCGTTTTTACGTCGCGGCGTCAAAGCGGATAGATTGTTGTAAGTTGTAACCAATAATTAATTTAAAAAGACAAACAAGCATTGTCTAATCCGTGCCGAATCCGAAGCGCAGGGGGCGCGTAATGATTTCAAGCATGTTCTTTTATATGAACAGTGTCTAACATCTGTTAAGCATTGACTACCCGGCGACAGACGTGTACATTTACATTATAAAAAATACATCCATGATTTCACACCTTTTTCCCTTTTCAGGGGTAGGCAGGGGTGAACACATCCATATATCGCCAGCTATGAGGGTCTACGAGGGTCTCATGTAATAATTGGCGGAGCTATTGCCATTTATCGGGCACTATCCCTGACTCCGGAGTATTGAGAAGAAAGACCCAATATAACTTTGCCCCACCTGGAAATAGAACCCGAGACCTCATTACTGCAGTCCAGCGACTATATAACCCCTAGACTCCTAATGTTCAATATTTCTCTTCAAATTAATTCTGTCAACTACCTGAGGTTTGAGGAAGCGGGGTACTGCATTATGATTGGTTCTTCAACACCTTATCGCATTATATAACCTTGGAAACATAGGCATAGGGATGGGACGAGTTAAATGAAAACACGATTTTTTTATCGATATTACTTTTATGCAATAAAGTTTTATAGTAATGTCATTATTATTTATTAAACATATTAATATTTTAACGAAACTCTTTATGTTATCGAATGACAGATGGCGCTTAGTAAGTCTCATCGACATTAACAAGAATATTTGAGCTGACTTGTAGGAATAACACAAAGAATAACTCAAAACAATCGTTATAATCAACAAACAAAATAAAAAAAATATCCTAATAACATTTATTTCTGATACCGCTAGTCAAAAATATATCCTAATCATTTTTAAAATGAATTAACTATCACTAATGAACTTACCATTTAAAATAAGAAGCCTGTTAAAATTAAATAGGCCTCAGATAAATAGATTAGTTGAGTAGCGTTTGAGTATTCGGGCGACAGTTTCTTTTATTTTTAATTTTATCGATAGAACTATCGACAACTCCTTTTGGTGTATCACTTACTTTAATGTTAAAAAACAAAACGAAATAGAAAATGTAAAAAGTACTTTCGTCGGAAAGAGATGCAAATATAACAAGATGGCGCGTAAACACAACATGGCCAGTCTAAGATGAACTCCGTAAAATTTTAAATAAAATGTGATTATGTGTCGTTATTGACTTACCTGTGAAATGTTATGCCATTTTTCTGAAAATTTGAATTATGGCTATTTATACCACACCATTTTAGTGTGCACGGGTTCATTACAATAGTTATTTATTCGCAAACACGGAAGTATTTACAGCTCACAGTTGTGGTCGCAACTGACTTGAAGATTTAGAACGGTAAGCTACATTGGATCTATTTGTCAGATGTGTTGCCCGAAGCCGATCGTCTGTTATTAGGTGTCTAGGGGTTATATAGTCGCTGCTGCAGTCGTATCGTAATAAGACGAGGCCACCGAGGCAGTCGTTAGAACATTAGTCTATACTATCTATACAAATATTATAAAAGAGGAAAGATTTGTATGTAACGAATAAACAAAAAAACTACTGTATCGATTTAGAAAAATCTTTCAGCAATATAAAGCTATATTATCGGCGAATAACATAGACTACTTTTTTAGTGAAATATAAAGCGGGAATTCTATCCCGGAAAAACTATTGACACGGGCGGAGCCGCGAGCAAAAAGTTTAGTGTATTATAGAATGCACCAATGTAAACGCTTATACTTGATTTATTTTTAAAATATTACGGTACAGCATAACCCAAAGTTCGTAGCCAACACGGCTATAATATGTGATCAGGCTTTAAATTATCTACACGTGAATGATATCGGCTGAAAGCGCGAGATTTGCAGTAGTCTAATCGACGATATAGGCTATAGCCTTCCCCAGAGCGTAGCGAGCGTGTACGTGACTTAGAAAACAGATGTTCACCGTTTTAATTCCAGCATCGGGATAAATGTTTGTAACACTCTTGCGTGTTAGTATTCGGTTCTTGCGAGATCTAAATTCTTGGATTATCCTCGTGTATAATACTTACTATATATTTGGCTGCAAGTTCCGATTTCTTGAAATATCTACATCAATATTTGAATATTTTATATCTCGACCAAATCGGCGCATTAGTAAAACCTGTCTGCGCCCACCTATCGTATACAATAAAGGAAGACGTCAGTGTCCGTGGCCAGATACCACAAAAACTTTATTAACTTTTTGTCAATGATGACAATGTTCGTGGCGTGGTTCGATGAGATGCGAAGGTCGTGGAGTTCGATTCGAAATAAATGACCATGACATATTCCTATAACAGAATTGAGTGGGCTTTTACTTAATCGCTGTCTTTGAAGAACGCACTAAGTAACATGACGACTGTAACAAAACGATCGATATACAATTATATTAAACTAGCGGCCCCGACAGACGTTGTCCTGCCCTAAAAAGGTAACTAAAATGGCTATTAAAAAATAAGGGTTGATCGTAGAGGGGTGAAAATTTAGGGTTGTAGGTATTTATAGATCAAAACAATACGATGACGAAGATTAAACCAATAAGACGGACTCATATGACGCAATTGTCATCGCAGTAAGTAACTGGATATTCAGACTTGACCCCGAGACGAGGATGAGTCATATGGCGGGTTTTACACAGCGTATAATGTTTCCAACTGGACAAGGTCCAGTCACACTTGCCCAAAATCATGCAGATGGTCTCTTGCAAGTTTTATATTAGGATTAGATGAGTATCAGTACGCTCTCGGCCCACGACACAAAAATAATTTAGAAAAACAAACTACAACTTTTATCGTTTCGTACAATGTTATGAAAACACCAACGTTAACACCTCCGCACTTGGTATATCTAATCGGTGAGTTTATCCGTCATTCTGACATAGTCGGTTTTGTGCAATAGGTATTTTATTAGACTCAGATAACCAAAAAAATATGTAAAAGGAAATTATTAGTAATGCATTTGTTACAGTTACAGTTTGAAGATTGTTTTATAATTCTGTTTTATTAAAATTTAATAGAATATTAATCAACCGATTATAAAGTTAATGCAAGGAGAGGCTTATCGTATTCAGCTAGATTGGAAATGTTGTCACGAGTTGTTGGAGAAAAAATACAAGATTTGTATTGTCTTAGATACTTAAAGCTAGTATGCTACACACAAAAGTAAATTAAAAGCACCTAAAACAGCCAAAGTTTATTACTAATCATGATAAGTAATTGAGAGAGGTCTTCATCCAGTAGTAGGACATTTATAGGGTAGTAAAATTGTTATCAAGTTTAAAGACATACTGGATTATACAGGCAATTAGGTAAGAGTGATGAAAGCACCGCACTTGGTAATTACTTCAAATTTTAATACTTTTAGTGTTAAATGGCTCGGATTTACGAATCTGTTGGGTGGAAATAAATACTTTTAAATCTGTTGTACACCACTTTTTTCACAGTGCGTACACGGTAATTACAGGAAAATAATGGCAAGAGAAGTAGGTACTAAGCTATATAAAAAAACACCTGACTCCTATAAAGTATCTTTAGACAATAAGGACTCTATGTAACTCTTATGTTTCTATCATTATGTTTATGGTTTTACAATAGATATTTGCTGCCGTCACATTGCTTTGGGAATACTCGGTGGATGTCCATCGCCAGACTGGTCGATACAGAACAAAAATTATGGATGGAAATCCTCGGCGAACTGAAACTGACTCGGCTACAAACTCTCTACGAAGGTAACTTACCTAAGATCTAATACGAGGAAATTGAACAATTAAGATTATCTGCATTATACGGTTTTTTATAAAAATAAACCATCCAAGTATGTCTCTGCAATTATAATTTACTAGCTTTTGCCCACGGCTTCGCCCGCGTTAATAAGTTTTTCCGGGATAAAAGTACATACATAAAAACCTTCCCGTTGAATCACTCTATCCAACACATTTATTTGGATAAAGTTTAATATTATGACGTTGATACAACTCTTAACAAATAATGCATTAATTTCGACCAAATTTGATTACCATAAAAACGGTTCTAGAGAGGTAATCTTAAAAGATAGACATATACTGTCGCGGACATTTTTTTAGATCATTTCAAGAGGAATAATTCTTTCATACATATATTTTTGGTATCTTGGACTGTTTTCGCAGCGCACGCAATGGAAGCCCTCAAGGATGAATAATTTTCCCCGTTTTTTTCACATTTTCCATTATTTCTTCGCTCCTAATAGTTGCATCATGATGTTATATAGCCTAAAGCCTTCCTCGATAAATGATCTATTCAACACAAAAAGAATTTTTCAATTCGAACCAGTAGTTCCTGAGATTAGCGCGTTCAAGCAAACAAACAAACAAACAAACTCTTCAGCTTTATAATATTAGTATAGATTTGGATGGATCTACTTATGTTTTAGTATAAGACAATGAGTACAAAAAAAGTTTGATCATCTTTATTTGGCGGAGTATTATAAATATTATGAATAGTTAGCATCCTAACTTTTTTCTCCCACGCGATATAAAATAAATCGCCATATTTTTGGTAATGTTACATCATTGTTGTTTATGTGCATATAATCGAATACAATAAAAGGACAATAAATAGTAGTTTGTACTGCCGTAAGTGGTTTGAAGGTCAGTGGTATGTATGATTTAATTTCGGTCATGAATAAGTTGTTACAAATAAGGCGTTCTCCGGGCACAGTAGTAAGAGTACATAATCATACCAATTATATAGTAAGCATTCAAATACTTTAACATTCTAGTGTTTAAAATAAATGAGTAATGGTAAGTGGTCTTTGCAATACATCAACACCTACCAGAGAAATCTAAGTTGCGTAAAGGCTTCTCCACCTTGAACCTCAGATTAAAAGGTGATGGAAGTGGATTTTTTAATCTTCCACAACTTTTTCTCTTGAATATGTAGCTTGAAATATTAATTACAAACTATTTATACATATACACTCACACCTGTTATCCCCGAAGGGGTAGGCAGAGGCGCAACTAGTGCACCCACTTTTCGCCGTTATTCCGTACCATGATGTTATAGGGGGCGAGCCTATCGCCATATCGGGCACAAATTCCAGACTCCGAGCTGATACTGAATAGAAAAATTCAATATCACTTTGCCCGACCCGGGGATCGAACCCGAGACCGCAGTTTTGCAGTCGTACTGTAATACAACTACGCCACCGAGGCAGTCTATTAACTATTTATATTGATGTGTTATTCCTATTTACGCAAGAAACAAAGTATAATAACTTTTAACAACTATTTTAACCAAACTCTTGTAACACATAGAATGTACATTTCTCAACACATTCTGAGTACAATGTAACACTTTTACACCGTTTAGTCGACGACACACATATACCACACTTATGTGAAACTGATTTTTTTTTCAAATGTCACAAGCGCAATGCTACTATTTTGTCCTATTTTTACAACGAGCGTGAAGTGGTACCCATTTGTTAATAACATTTTATTTCACGGAGAAACAGCGGTAATATTTTCTAGAAGCATCCACAGCGGTGTAGAGTAATTGAACGTTAATCATTTAGTGAGGAAAACACAGCTATTATGAACTACAAACCGCGTGCACTTAATAATAATGAGGGTGTCTTTATGTCACGCAAATTTTGTTCATAATGCTAACACGGCTTGCACTGAGGATTGCGTATATTCCCGTCGTAATTTGCCATTATACTCGTACATTTCATAGAATGGAACCGAATAATCATTATTTTTACGTAACACACAAAGTACTGACACGAAATGCTACTAGTTTTCGCTATGGTATTATGTGATCCTGTAAAGAGACTCAAATCAGTTATTTCGCTACAGATTTCGCGTTCGTTTGTTCTTTTTTCCATCAACCATGTATCTTTTCCGTTTTAGAAACATGGTTTGATTATATCGTTAGGAGATAAGTTTAGGAGTCTTTGATCGCTTAATGTGTATTACAGACAAGAAATACTTTATGAAGAATCTTGCTTGGACTTGGTGGCCGAGTTCGGGGATGCCAACCGCTTTTTGACCTTTTCAAAATAGGCAGTGGACTTTGCTTTCAAATATGCACTTACAAGAAAATATTTAAGATTTATGACATAAAAACAAAATGAAATCACTGGTTTCTAAAAATAATTCTCTAATCTCTCCATATGCGTCAGTCCTC
Organism: Lapara coniferarum; assembly: GCA_949316025.1. Taxonomy (NCBI): domain Eukaryota; kingdom Metazoa; phylum Arthropoda; class Insecta; order Lepidoptera; family Sphingidae; genus Lapara; species Lapara coniferarum. Next base: position 4,970,076 of record OX438922.1, read on the forward strand.
GTTTTAATAGTCACTTCTTCCATTTTTATTACAAGAGACTAGAGAGCTGCCCATTAATTTATAATCGTCATTTAATGTTTGTTCACACCGAAATGAATAAACAAATTAAGATAAATGTTCATAGGGCGTTCATAGGGCGCGGACTAAGTTACATACTACGTCCCGAATGTTATATTCCTTGTTACCAATTTATTTTATGTTACTTTTCAACCCCCTGTGATACTATGTTTACCAGTAAGAAATATTATATGCCAGCCACAATATATTCAATGTAGGTGTTAAATAATGAATTGTGATGTACCTACTTATTACATTATCTAAAATATCACTCGAGTAATGTACCACTACGTATAAAGAGATGAGAACCATTACGTATAACTTATACATAATATTAGATGGACACTAGCTTTTGCCCGCGACTCCACTAGCGTTAAAAAAATCCGGGATAAAAGTCCCGCTTTATAATTTCCCGGGATAAAAGTAGCCTATATGTTAATCCAGAACATGATCTACCAGTGTGTCAAGTTTCATCGAAATCCGTTCAGTGGTTTTTGCGTGAAAGAGTAACAAACATACATCCATACATTCTTACAAACTTTCACGTTTATAATATTAATAGGAAGTAGGATATCTAAATAGGTACCATGAAACGAGTCCTGGGCCCAAGTGAAAGCACTTAATTGCAAAGTAAACCCCCTGGGGAAACTAACGGCTCCTATAATATAGGTCCGCTTCCAAGTTACAAGAACGTTGTTTAATAGCTATGTATCCTACTAATATTATAAAGGCGAAAGTTTGTAAGAATGTATGGATGTTTGGATGTTTGGATGTAGGGATGTAAGGATGTTTGTTCCTCTTTCACGCAAAAACTACTGAACGGATTTCGATGAAATTTGGCACACGGGTAGATCATGTCCTGGATTAACACATAGGCTACTTTTTATCCCGGGAAAATATAAACCGGGGCTTTTATCCCGGAAAAACTTTTTAATGCGGGCAGAGCCGCGGGCAAAAGCTAGTTACCAATAATTTTATCATAATCATTCGCGTTTAGACGATCCTCATTTCTAGATAGAACTGAACTAACTGTAATAAGTTTATCAATCAAAAACATAAAAAATAATCTGTATTATAGAGAGGGATTCGAACATAGAAGCAATGATACATAAGCATATCTGAATAGTTGAAAAAGGCGACCGTTGCAAACAACATACCGACCAGACAGGTGGTTGACCTCTAACACCGGCGCACATGTCAAGGGAATATTCAAATGGAGTTTATACGTGATCAGTACAATGTGCGGACTTTGTTTCTGCCACTTGATCATTTATTGCTGCGTTCATCAAATGCCAATGGGTAAATTGTCAGTTGGCACTTACGACACGCCCGACGCGACGGTCAATGGGTGTGCATAAATAACAAAAGACGTGTTTTATGCTTTTTTATTGATGTTGATGGACTTGAGTACGTAACGCCAGATGCAAACAAGATGCAAAGTATATTACGCATATTAACATACAAGATACATGTAAGCACTTTGACAAAGCCTTTTGGACTATTTGAAAAGTCAGCTTTGTCTCGTATTCTTATTCTGTCGATAACGTGACGGACATTATCTTCTTTGTGGAGTCCGTTGCTTTTGTCTGTTTATCTTATTTTGCTCAGATAACATATCCTTCTATATATAGCGAGCCTTTGCCCCCTAAGTATTTACCGAACACCGTTTACACCCGTACGCTTTATTACTTCAATTGCTTAATGTTTAATCCCTTCACAATTCACCTTGGAAACTTGTTCCTAAACGTTTGTACGCGTGCGACAAAATATTCCACGGTCTTTGACTGGTAAATATTCAAATGCATAGAAAACAAGGTTTTACCAGGTAAACACGTATTATTAAACAATTAGTGTATGAGGAAAGCGAACCTGTGGTGCCAGTACCGCCGACGTCTCCGTGGTCGCCGTTTTGCCGGTGTTCGTGTTCGCTAGTCACAACCACGCGGGCCTGCATGACGCCCGGCCACATCAGCCACCTTAGCACAATCCTCCATCAGTCACTTCTCTTGATCGAACTAATGCCCCGAGCCGCGACTCGTCACTGGATACACTAGAGACAGGAGGCCGGTAATCACTGGGCCGTATCCGACACACGCACTCGTTACTCGTTAGGTACCGCTCCCTATCCTTTACGTATGTACAATCAGCCACAGTCACAGTCACAACACACAATTCGATGACATGGCGATCAAATGTGTTTTCATAACATACACCGGCAAATTCGTGGATTCGAATCGTATCGTATTTTTACAGAAGCAAAAATTTTTATTGCTTTTCTAATGTAATCGATTAGGCTTCACTGCAGACACAACATTTTTAGACTAACAGTTATTGAGAAATCGTAGCAGATCACTACGTTTACGCGATGCGTCCGAAAGCGGTTACAGTGTTGACGTTGAAGCCGCGCAACAGTCCGTATCTCCTCACTGCTTTTACCATACTGGACGGGAGGTAGTTAGTTGTGGAGTTTGGGGAAAAGAGAAAGAATTATACGTGACGTATTGCAGGTACGTAGCTGTCTGTCGATAAACATAGCTAAATGTACTTTATTGTGATGGTATTAAAGGCCAATACGATGATATCAGCGGTCACAGCTGAGTCAGTTTCCTCGAACGTAGCGTGTGGAAATTAGAGATGGCTGGAGCAGCACAGTCATTGAGTTCGAGCGAGACGCGCGATTGAGCCGAGTGGCGGCGGCGGCAGCCGAGCGTACTCCGAGCGCCAAGGCCGACTCACGTCACGTTTCGCAAAGACTAGACGTGCCTCCGTGTACATTGTACACCATCTATATTATATGCACCAATGCAGTTTATTGCACTTTTAGTATTGTACTAATTATTTCCTGTAATAATCCAACATATTTACATAGATTTTTATGATCATTTGTAAAAAAATAGATTTAGCCTGAATAATGTTTGCATACGTGACTGACGCGAGTTGTTATCTGATAACATTGTCTTAATGTGATAAATATATTTTTATGTAGATATGAGATATAAATAATGCATAGGTATCACATATCAACACTGAAAACAGTTCTAAAAGAAAAAAAAATCCTACGTTATAGATTAAACCCCTTTTTTAAACTGATACATTTGTGTCCGATATGGCGATAGGCTCGGCCCCTATCACATTATGGGACGGAATACGCACGGCGAAAAGTGGGTGCACTAGTTGCGCTTCTGCTTACCCCTTCGGGACGTGGGTTTGCGTGTGTCATACATTTGATTCAAGGAATATTTTAAGAAGACTATTATTTCGGAGAAATTTATTAATATTTTTTGTTTGCAGAAATTCTCCAGAATAGATCCCACCTGCATATCTTTATCTATAAAAAAACTTATTTAAATATAATAATACATGTTTGCTATCCTACTAATATTATAAAGGTGAAAGTTTGTAAGAAAGTATGGATGTTTGGATGTATGGATGTTTGTTCCTTTTTCACGCAAAAACTACTGAACGGATTTCGATGAAATTTGGAACACGGGTACATCATGTCCTGGATTAACACATAGGCTACTTTTTATCCCGGGAAAACATAAAACGGGACTTTTATCCCGGAAAAACTTTTTAACGCGGGCGGAGCCGCAGGCAAAAGCTAGTATTAAAATACATGTTAGTTATTTTTAAGTTAGGCGTCGCATGCTAGCCGCAGAAGCAGATACTATTTACATGAATACAGAACTATAAAGATAAAAATTGTCCTGAACAGACGATTGACGTCAATATTACTCATAACAAGATACGTAGCGACAATTACCTTATTGTTCCAGTGCAGTACATATTTCATGTTGACACCAAGTTGGATTTGCTATGACACCGGTGTCCATATTATATATAGGGTTTTTCCATACCTGGATTTCTATGCCGGGAGTTGATTTAGCCTACGTGGACCGTAGATACCCAGTAATAATGTAAATGCTCACTATTTTAACCTGTTGGTTACAATGCATTTTTTGCGACCATACCGAAAGAAGACAAATAAGAACAAAAGGCGATATATACAAAATCCAGACGGAGAAACACTTTTTCAGAAAGGTCTCCATTAATTGAAGGGAATCCCTTTAAGTGCTACATATTTTATATCAATTAATAATCAAAAGATAAAGGTGTAGCGTGCTAGAAATCGTGATGTAGCAAATGTTTAAAGCACGTTTTTTTTTACTTTTCCTAAAATATCACGTGGAATCTGACGAGGTAGTTAGCATAATGTCACTTCCACGATTATCAACCTGTTCTATTGGATTCTACACTGTTGTAAGTATGTATAGTTAATTCGCATGATTTTGCCGCGGACAACTCGGTCATCACGTGGGGCTTTGTGTGCTCACGAGGATAAACAATCTGTGTTTTCACCTTCAGCATCCGTTCTACTATTGTTACTGAGTAGGCACGTTTTATGCAGTGTTGTATTTGTAAGAAATACAATACCCATTCGTCTTTGGCTAGCAGAAGCGTCTATCAATGACAGTCTTCGAAGATAGGTGCCCCAATTGGCAAAACTACTTAGGTACATAATTTAATGAGTCTGTGCTATTGGTCATATCGATTTACTATAAAGGTTAAAGAAAGAAGGAAATGTAAAATATAGACACGATACTGGAATGAAGTATAAAAACTGCAATGCAATTTCACCTCAAGCATTGATTTTAATTACCGTTAGAAATGTAATCTATCAGCCGTCAATGCATCACGATTATTCTTCATGAATAAACCACTATAAATAATATATATAAACTGTCAAAGAAGTGATTGAGGTAAATTGTATCTGATTAAAGATTTTACATATTCTAATTTTATTTATGAGTCTAATGAAGTTAACCTGTCCCCGAGAAACGAAATTAACATGTATTAAAATTCAAAACAAGTTTTTTGGACCACATTCTAATTAACTTTTATCATAGTTCACAACTGGATCGAAGAAAACTAAGTCATAGCATTGTGACACCCCATTATATGCGGTGAGTAGCGTTAATTTAGTTTTATATTCTGCATAAAAAATTATCTAAATGTCCGCATGTTTTGTTAGACCAGTAAAATGGGACTTTATCTTACATTATTTTTAACGCAAGTGTCGGTCGAGGTAAAATCTATACAAATAAACCAACCGGCGTGGGCGAGTGGGTCACCGTACGTCTTAGGATCTGCGCTCTCACTTTTGTTGAATTGAGTTTTTGAAATTGTAGAAATCTGAACGTCTTTGGTCTACAATGTAGACTTTGGTTATAAACAACTTCAGTTGCCACACAAGGGAGAAGGAAAACTACACATATTATGGTCTCGGACTCAGGTATGTCTATTTATAAATTTTGTTTATTGTTACATACAATTCAATAAACATACCATTAGCATAATAAAACAATAATAACTACAAGTGGTATTCACGTCGTTTAGAATTCAACGTACATAGCTTATAGAGAAACAATAGGTTTTGTTGAGGGCGAGGCGAGTACCTGGACATATAATAAGTGTTTATCCATATTCTTCACTGGGTACATAAGGTAACATAATTCTACATATTAAGGTGTTATATGGTATAATAGGGAAGAATGCATTAATATTTTGTGCCAAAAATGTTCAAAAAATATATAAAAGTCACGGTTATAATATTATGACCATGTAGCTCGATTGTCTGTGTTTTAATGTAATCTATATTCATTGTGACTCTGGTTAGGTTTGGAGGTAAACGTAGAAAGTAATTTGTATAAAACTATTCACCGAGATTTTGATAGCTTTGTTAATAATAGGCTAGTTAATAATAATTAACAGTTTTTGAGCCTCATCCTCAGTGTAATTATAAAATGTGTGTGACTGTGACTGCCTCGGTGGCGTAGTTGTATTACAGTACGACTGCAAAGCTGAGGTCTCGGGTTCGATCCCCGGGTCGGGCAAAGTGATATTGAGTTTTTCTATTCGGTATCAGCTCGGAGTCTGGAATTTGTGCCCGATATGGCGATAGGCTCGCCCCCTATCACATCATGGGACGGAGTAATGGCGAAAAGTGGGTGCACTAGTTGGGCCTCTGCCTACCCCTTCGGGAATAACAGGCGTGAGTGTATATGTATGTATGTATGTGTGTGATTAAAAAAAAAACATGTCATTTCCAGCTCTAGAATGAAATATGAATCATAATAAGCTATTTTACTCATATTTCTTCATTATTATCACAAATTTACGTCATTTAAAATCAACCACAAAAAGCATGATCAAAATCCGGTAAAAAAATCAATAAGTATAAGCCTTTGAAATCTGTTGAAAGGGCTAGAATTTAGATGTCAAAAAAACGAAAAAGGGACACATATTGTTGACGTCATAGGCATAACGATGCGCGCGAGAGAAAGAGTTAGCCGCGCTATCCCCCTCAGTATGCGTCCATTGCAATATTTGAAATATGAATTGCTGCCCCATTTCTTACTCCATTTTATTGCTGATTTCACGAAAGGGCTTCTTTTTCGAAGTATTTGCTATAACGTATGGAATAATTGCGAAAATCGAGCATAGTAAAATACCCTTTTGAGTATGTGTATGGCTAATATTTAATATCTACACCAATATTATAAAGAGAAACGATTTGGTTATTTGTGTGTTTGCATTGAATACGCTACGAAAATACTGGCCCGATTTTAAAAATTATTTTACCAACATGAAGCTATATTATCAGCGAGTGACATAGGCTCGCTTTTATTCCGGGAACAATATAAAGCAGGACTTTTATCCCAGCAATCTTAATCACGCGGGCGCAGTCGCGAGCAAAAGTCTAGTAACTTAAATAAGCGTTTATTACCCCACCACTGCCACATTGCTACTGATTCTCTATTGAAATGCACAATAGTGCTCGCACATACCAAACCGTGTTTTGACTCTACAAATGCAAGCAGCTTGGCGCTCGTTGCATATGAACGCGTCATCTAGACGCCTAGTGCGAGATTTTATATCTACCAGTTAGTGTTGACGTACTTTACGTTAACTGTGATTTCAATGGACTATAATTTTGGATTATTTGGATTACTTTATTCCACATGGAAAAACTTATTGTCATAAGAGCGCTTCTAAATTAAAATATGGCGTGCCATGTGTATAAGTAATGGTGTAGAGTGTAGACTAGTTACTAACAAAAGCAAACAAGAATTAGTGAGCCAACGGAAATAGTCTTATTCATCCGATACTAAAATATCACAACACAAATATAAACAGCACAGTCATATGCAATTACACTGAGACATGTCGTTTACTCCACAAAGGATCAACAGAGGCAGGCCTTGATTGTAATGCAGTGCTCTACGCTGCACCCTTTTAAGTCGCACACAAAACGGGTTGCAGCCTTGTCTTTGCGTGGAATTGATTATTATGAAGTAGGTATGAGTAAACGAGGTAACTGATGGTAGGTACATGCTGTTCAGGAATATATGTGAAACAAGAGGACCTACAAATTTTCGTACCTTTACTTATGTGAATCTGCGAATAAACCATAGACATGAACAAGTTTTAAAACTGTTAAAATAAATCTCATCGCACGGTATTCAAAAAAATATATGTGGAATGTGTTTAATGTAGTTAAGTAGCCTAATTCCCTAGTAAGAATGGTCACTTAAACTTACGACTAAAATACCATTACGGAAAATGGCATCGTATTAATTTTGTTTTACCATACTATTAAAATAAGCCAATCTTTAAATTTTATCGCTGGTGATACAGCCGTCCTTCAAAATAACATCGTTTCTTTTCGTTCGACTCCTAGAATAGGCAGAGGGAACTCGTCCAGTTTGTCAACATAATATAAATGTTACTGAATGCTGTAGATCCGGTAGGTTATTTTTTTTTTATCGTCAGCTGCTTCTAGTGTTGTTTTGAAAGCTGCGACTGGTTCAGCTGTGTCGCCCGTGCCATGCCATTTGATCTGTTGACATCTTGTGTATTAAAGTGACATTTGCCTTTTGTGTAGCCCCTGTGGTATTTACAAATGATCATTTCTTTTGACGAGTCGCGTTAGCAGAAATGCCATTATTGTTCTATAAAATAACATGCAATATGATCTGGCATTTAATAAAATTGTAAAGTGTAAATTTTAATTAATAGCAATAACGAATATTTAATTAAGTACTAGTAATGCTAATAGACAAGTAATTCTAACCCATTCGCTGCTGGGACATAAATGTCCCAAACACATCAACTACAAACAATTAATTAGCGCACGTCGCACGTTTAATATACCTCGGAGTACTATACATTATTTCCTGCATACTATACATTATATTATTTTTTATTAATTAAAACACTGCATTATTAGTCTAATTTACAGTCCAGTTCATAAAGCGCACATGATAGCAAATTAATTGGTAAAACGTACCGCTATGCATAGTGCACGAGTAATTACATGTCAGTAAAGTACGTTGCATGACCGGGCACACGTTCGCGTAACATAATTTTGTTAAAACGTTTAAACACAGATTAGGTACCGGCGTGGCCTCGACGCAATTGGAATTCAATCAAACAGCCGCGTATCACGAACGGGCCGTTTGTTACGACGTTCAAAGTGTGTGCTATTACCACAGCAAGGGAGCTAGCTGAGTGGAATTGACAATGTCGCGCACAATTGATGAGGAGCCAGTGACCCGCGGCTTGCTGGCGAGGCGCGAGCGCGGATGCCCGGCGTGCACTCAGCACTGTGCACTGTGCGGTGTGCACGCACCGCACTGCTGGGCGCTGGTTGCACGACATCATGTTTGTAATGCAAAACTACCAACATCCTACCGTCACGAGGGACGTGGCTAATGTGTTCAATTACCTATTGTTTTTATTTATATTGATATACCTTAATAAATATTATTATTATAAACGACAAAGTACGCGTGATTGTCATCGTCACCATTTGCCTATGTATTTATACTAGATTTTCTGATATTTATGATGTTCGGAATTTACCATAAATTATACAATATCATATTGCGAAACATCAATAAAATTATTCAGTTTTCAAAACATGGCCCAACATATTGTTGAGTGTCCTGTGTTGTATTTCCACGATTATCTCGTGAATAAATAGCACCAGAAAGTTCATGTTCCTACATTTATATTAAAAAGTATTCTTGGTAGTAACTGAAGTTACAATTGCAAATAGAAACAGATGTTTAGTAGCGTTTATTTGTTTCTGACTATGCGTCCAACCATGTTCACAATTGAGCAGAAACCAAATACTACGTCAACTCAGGTATCAAAACAAAAACCATTATATTATGTGCATGAGAAATGTAAACATAGTAATCACTCGCGGAAGCAAACTAACAGGAGACCTTGATAAAAAACATTGAGACAAATTTGCAAGATTTATCGTTACATACCGGAATTCTTGCGACATCTCAAATGACGGTGTTTGACTATCTTCATCGTTTGTGCGGGTTTAAACAAACGATACCGTGAAATGGCGCTTTGATGAACAACATTGTTTATTAATGGGAACACAGAACGAGCGCCCTATAAATATGGAAAGGAAACGAGTCAATAAAACGCACGGGAGCTTTAAGCGGGGAAGTAAATCGGTATTATATTATACGGACTTTGAGCAGATTCTGATTTTCTTCTCTTGACATCCGCTGACTCTTCATTAACGTCAGCGCTTGTATACCTATTACCGAATTTGCTATAGATCCATTGACGTATCGACAGTATCAAGTATTGTTCAACGAAAGTAATTACAAATTTTTTTTTTACTATACACGTAGTGTCGAAACATAGCTTCATAATAACACGTTTTCATCTCTTTCAATGATTGACGATTGCACATTCTACACCTTTACAAAGTTTGATTTTTAAGTGATCAATATTTTCTGTAACTTTATTTATATTATGATTATGATTCCTTAGGTTTATGCGAATGCCAGACATTGAAATTAAACTAAGACCTATACACGATATAGATTGTACCTCGTAATACCTACGTGTCATAAACGTCGTCCAATTTGAACCCATCGTCATTTCACACAAAAGAGCAGGTTACATGACATTCCACTGACACGAGTATCCTCAAGGGACGCCTACAGCAACCGTTAGAAAGTCATCATTTAATATGTATGGTATAGTTTTTATTTCGAAATTGAAAGTAAGTCCCAACGGCTAGGTCTGAAGTAGACGAGGTCGCGTGCTGTGTTACAGTCTTGTAAAATAATGCTACAAATGACTCGAAGGTTTGTAGGCGTGGTCACTGCTAATCAACTTTATTTCCATCTCGCTTCACGACAATAAGCAACACACAATTATCTCATCAAGCGGAGATGTAACGTCTTCAACAATCGACATTGTGTAACTTAGAAGTCCGGTATAATGAGCACAGACTTTGAACACCTCAATCGCTTTCGTTATACTAGTTCGTTAAAGCTAAATCTCAACGTTTATGTAATGCAGCAAGCTATGATAATAGAAAATTCAAAACTTTTCTATAAAATATAACTAAGTACCTACAAAATATTCATGCCTATAAGATTGCTTGTAATATAAAAATATGGAAAATGAGAATTCATACCATTTTAAGGCTAAATCCATCACGCCTAGCTCATGAATCATGAATATTATGAATACATCCAAGATCACGATCATACAGTGTGTCCTACCGTTCAACTTTAATGTGCATACAGTACGTTGCTGAGATTGCCATCCATTCTCAAATCTCAAGATTGTACACACAAATGTTTGATTTAGTATCTTGCGTGTTATGGATATTAGAATATTTTTATGTATTTACTTGGTTTAAGATGTCCCTGGCGGCATATTTTTGGGCATAGCTTGCGTGATCTAAACAACTTATCTAGTTTCTTCCCCCCAACCGGGTTTAAACGTTTTTAACCTTTAAACTACGTCAAAAGAGCATTTTTTAAACTAATCAAACTTTACAATTTTATTTACAATAAAATGCTATCCTCGGCGTTAATATCACTCCCCGTAACATTTTTCAGTGTCATGAATTATGATTTATTTATTTATTTATACATATATACAAAACCATTACAGATATCATAAAGCGGTGTTGTACAAAGTTATTTGCTAATTGATATTAACCTCAATACACCTGTAGGCTACTTCTGTAAATTCCTGCAGATTTTTCTTGAAGAGGAACCATCCCATCAGCGCACATTTGCTCAGCCAGTTATGCGCCAATTTCATGTAATTGCATTTGCACTCGTTATGCGAAACGAACCAAGAAGCGAACGTTGAATACCATTATTAGCCAACACGTAACATAAATAATGCGTGAAAATCTGTTGAATTCCGTTCTGGTATACAATTAGTGTTACATTTTATTTCTGACACGAGGTAATAAATTCAAATTGCCACAGACAGTGTACAAAGATGAAACACTGAAGTTTTATTAAATATAGTTAGTTGGAAACATAATTGTACTTTTAAATGTTTGTATTTGTAAATAGTGCAGACATATTATTATACAGGAAAAGTCGTGATACATAATAATAATTTGCTGCAACTCTTCAAACTTACTTGACATGATGAAATCACATACGTACGATTTGGTCTACCACGTATAAATATTCGTTAATATTATGCTTCGATAATTACAACCCTAAGTTGTAAACGTCCCTGAATTCAATGTTGTAGTTAATCTCGTTTAGAAACAAAGGCCTCATCTTCTTGTAATTGAATTTGTAAAGAAAAAAAAAAAACATTACCTTGTCTCAATTTTATTTGACAAACATTTAAGAAAAAAACATTAAATGTTACGAATCTCTTTTGTTTTCGTTTAGTTTGGTTTTGTTTTTTTATCAAAGAATACCTCCTTTATGAAAATAATCACAACATTAACAATTAATTATACATTTACATTAGCCAGCTATGGCCATAAAAGTAATTAACCTCATCAACCTGTGATTTTGAACTAATAAAAATACGTCCACATTCTAAAATGATGTCATGTCCGAACAGAACAAATTAATAAATGTTAAAATTTCTATATTTATCATTTGGACTTTCTTTTAAATTGTTAGAAAACCCAATGCCAACACAAATAGAGGATTTACCATTATTAGTGAAGCATGAAACAATCGATACTGAATGCCAGCAATCATCGGCGTCAGTTATCAGATGACATTGTGAATTATGGAAACTCGGTACCTGTCGACGACGTCACCACCTTTCCCATTACCATATTTTCTTGTGGTATACGTACGAAAGTCAACTATATTATATAGCTACCTTATGCATAAAAATCGAAGAAAACTATATTCCGAAGTATTTAATAGTCAACGAAAATTAGTGTTATAGCTATCCTTGTACATGACTCAGTGGCAATTGCAAACGTCGAATAATCCAGTGTTCGGGGTCACGCAGGTTTGCTTACAACGTAATTACTTCCTCAAAGTGGTCTGTAGGTAGCACAAGTAACATTGAGTAGACTTTTTTCTTAGTACACGTGCGTTGTAGAGGCCTCAGGCTTGAGGGCGTAGCGTATCCGTCGATCGGCTGCGAAGGAACCATTCGTACCCTACCGTGACCTCTAAAACATTTATTACATCATCAAATAACCCAACCATGCTTTATACTCTTTAAATACAACTCGTAGGAATACCGCGCGAAATTTTTATATCTCTTATCGGGCGTTATTAACTCTATTGTCGGTATCTACACGTTCTTCACTCATCATCATCAGCTATTATATTCCCACTGCAAAGCAAAGACCTCTCTTCCGTTCATCCGTACATCTGGGTTTAAAGCATTCGTAAAATCAAAGGTTGTTGTTCGCAAAAAAACGTATAACGTGACAAAGTTATTCACCGCCAATATTACGATTTAGCGAAATCATTCTCATATCCAGTTTTACTAATATTATAGATGTGAAAGTTTTTGAAGATATTTGAAGAAAGTGATTCCATAAACAGCTGAATGGAATTTGACATACAAATAGGTCAAATCCTAGATAAAACGATAGATTTGGGTACTCAGAAAAGTACATCATGGGACTTTTATTCTGAGAAAAAATAGGAAGAGAATAAGAAACAATACGGTATTATGTGAGAAATACGAGGTCCCAATGAAAATAGAAATGTTACATGAAGAAAGTACGGCCAATTTCGCTTTCCGAGTGGCAATAGGTGTAGTCAACGTGGGACGGGCGTGACGGGGCTCGGCGGCCTCCAGCCTGTCGATTACATATTTTCTTTGTTTTCATGGGATCTTACGGATGACTGTGATAAAAAAAAATTGTGACGGTGAATACAATATTGCACAAAGCTAGCGTTTTTAGTTGAAATTTTTCTAATTAACAATAACTATTTCCATAATGACAATAAAAATAAAATAATAATAATACCAGCCCTGTATTATATACTGCCCACTGCTGGGCACGGGCCCCCTCTACTTGAGAGGGTTTTAGGCCTTAGTCTACCACGCTGGCCTAGTGCGGATTGGCAGACTTCACATACCCTCGAAATTCTAATGGAGAATTCTCAGGCATAATCACATTATTGTAAATGTAATGTTGGCAGATGGCTACAGAAATGTTGAATTGTATTGTACGTAATAAATGAAACTGACTTGAAAGTTACATAGTTATAAGTAGTTTTATTTTTATAAGCTTGACAAAATTGCTACCCAAGTTGATGGCAATTTTCAAGTCAAAGGCGTCGTCAGTATAGTTGTATCATAAGCCTCCTTGAAGTCGTTTATTATTATGTTAGAAGACGTAATATATTTTTATAGTTTACTAGCTTTTGCCCACGGCTTCGCCCGCGTTAATAAGTTTTTCCGAGCTAAAAGTACATAAAAACCTTCCCGTTGAATCACTCTATGACTATGACGTTGATACAACTCTTAACAAATAATGCATTAATTTCGACCAAATTTGATTACCATAAAAACGGTTCTAGTGAGTTAATCTTAAAAGATAGACATATACTGTCGCGGACATTTTTTTTGATCATTTCAAGAGGAATAATTCTTTCATACATATATTTTTGGTATCTTGAACCGTTTTCGCAGCGCACGCAATGGACGCCCTGAAGGATGAATAATTTTCCCCGTTTTCTTTACATTTTCCATTATTTCTTCGCTACTAATAGTTGCATCGTGATGTTATATAGCCTAAAGCCTTCCTCAATAAATGGTCTATTCAACACAAAAATATTTTTTCAATTCGAACCGGTAGTTCCTGAGATTAGCGCGTTCAAACAAACAAACAAACTCTTCAGCTTTATAATATTAGTATAGATAATTATTTTCTACCCTTTTATGAATAACTAGCTTTTGCCCGCGGCTCCGCCCGCTTTAAAAAGTTTTTCCGGGATAAAAGTCCCGCTTTATGTTTTCCCGGGATAAAAAGTAGCATATGTGTTAATCCAGGACATGATCTACCCGTGTGCCAAATTTCATCGAAATCCGTTCAGTAGTTTTTGCGTGAAAGAGTAACAAACATCCATACATCCAAACATCCAAACATCCATACATTCTTACAAACTTTCGCCTTTATAATATTAGTAGGATATGCTTCCATATCAGAAATATCAGATAAAATTGTGTGGTGAAGGTTAAATTCTGCCAATTCTGAGGAAAGCCTAGCATTGGATAGAATATTTAGTTTTCTTATACTTCAGAAAAAGTTTCTGCAAATTACATCAACATGTATTCGCATAATTGTATAGCGTTAATCACATTCAAAGGTGGAAGTAACGTGCCGACAACTTCAGCCGGCTTCTTCAAATTCTTACGTCATTTACCTTTATTAGAAGGTCCTCCCACAATTGCTGATGATACATAATTAAAAAACATTAATTACAACAAAGATTTTTAAGGAATCTATAGTAATATTATAAAGCTGAAGAGTTTGTTTGTTTGTTTGAACGCGCTAATCTCAGGAACTACTGGTTCGAATTGAAAAATTCTTTTTGTGTTGAATAGACCATTTATCGAGGAAGGCTTTAGGCTATATAACATCACGATGCAACTATTAGGAGCGAAGAAATAATGGAAAATGTGAAAAAAACGGGGAAAATTATTCATCCTTGAGGGCTTCCATTGCGTGCGCTGCGAAAACGGTTCAAGATACCAAAAATATATGGATCAAAGAATTATTCCTCTTGAAATGGTCTAAAAAAATGTTCTCGACAGTATATGTCTATCTTTTAAGATTAACTCACTAGAACCATTTTTATGGTAATCAAATTTGGATGAAATTAATGCATTATTTGTTAAGAGTTGGATCAACGTCATAGTCATAGAGTGATTCAACGGGAAGGTTTTTATGTACTTTTAGCCCGGAAAAACTTATTAACGCGGGCGAAGCCGTGGGCAAAAGCTAGTCTCTTATAACGATCAAAACATTTATCTAATAGCTCTTCGTCTTATTTGGATGTGAAAAATAAACGCATGTGGGCTAAAAGTCATTAACTTTTATATACCTTTCGAATCGCATAAGGATGATTTAATATAATTTTAAAACACACAAATGTGTTGAGGCGTGTACGCCTAAGTTTCGACCTCCGCTCCCAAAGTGGGTGTTCGCTGTGATTAGCATTGACACACATTGTACGTTGCAATTGCAACTAACATTCTCGACATTTCGATTCTGAGTGTAATTATAATGAGTTGTCTGCGTTGCGAAAACTCGCAATTTATTTTTGTTATGATTCATGAGTTGAAAATGTAACGTCGGTCTCGTTTTACAGTTTCCACTCTTAAAGAGATTTGGTATGTGGTAGAGCCATGAGTTTATCTCTTCATTCTTGAGTCTTGACTCTTGGGCTATACTAATTATAGTCCCTTAAATTCTTTTATTCACCTTTTTATACTGTGCAGTTGAACATAAGTTCAACTGCATAATATACGGCAGCGCCAACAAATTGAACATAGAACATATTCCTATAAATAAATAATATATCTTCTGACGCACATCAGGGCATGTCGCAGCAATAAAACTCCCGTTTTTAGGTCATACTCAAGCGCCTGAACCAAAAATAAGCAAACAAAATATCTGAACCGGCATAAAATACACATGTAACTTTATAACGTAAAACTTTAAGTGAACGTACCGTGTTTGGTAATAGAAATTTCAGATAGCATAAGCAACTACTTTATATTTTTCCGTGAACTTTTTATTCGAAAAGGGGAGCAAAGAGCATCAACTGGTCGTAATTCATGAGGAGAACGTGAACCTATTGGAGTTATCATTAAGATAAATAACACTTTCAATAAGATCAATTTCATATGTATAAGTTTGGCGAGTATATATATATATATAGCTTATAAGCATATTATGTTGTATTCTTTTAAAGTAAATAAATGAAAAAATATTTAATATTGTATTACCAACAATGTCTCAGTATAGATTATTTGTCCTGACTAGAATTAATAAGACAAAAAATAACATCTTTGGCCGTTCAATATAAAATATAGTGAATCTTTTATGATTTGAATTAAATAGTAACACATAGTGAAACAAACCTACACTTAATATGTACGTCTTTTAAATAAAACGATAAATTCCGTAAAATAGTTTTATTTAAATGTCTAAAATTCGCGTAAATGTAAGAAATCATTATGTATGTACTTGTTTCTAAAGTGCTATAATTTAGTCGACGAACACCTGTCAATCAAAAGATGTTTGATGTCTAGCGAACGGGAATTATGCAGTTTACTCGATCGGGTCAAGTTCATGACGAATCCAAGGTCGATGCTATGGCATTTAATTAAATTATTGATGTTGAAACATGTTTATAAGGCTATCTGTTAAGAAAGTGCAAATGCAATGTATACTATGTCTACTGCAAGAAAAAGTAAGGAAAAGTAGATAAATAATATTCGAGTAAAATCGAAGAATACAATGTAAATAGGGGCTAATTACAACGTCATAAACAAGATCACAATAAAACAATAAGTAAATCAAAAAACGTCTGCCTAGTTAATTTAGCCATTGTGTAAGAGACTGGCACGCGTCTCTCAAAGAGAAATTTGACAATGCACTTATGAAGAAAGTTATTCGTAACCCGTCGTAAAGTGATTGAAACAAACTAGTTTTTCTGATATATCCGGCGAGACGAACTCAACCGGTCACTCATGTTATATATTTTGTTACGCTGATCGAAATAACAGGAGGAAATGATAACAAACACAATGACTCGCGAAAAGAACATAACCATGAGTTATATCAATGGCGAAAGATGAAGAAAGTGACACCGTGACCCGGTTACATCCACGTTGAAAGAAGCGAGAGTAATTGGATACCGTCTGCGTTATAGTTTGTCGTATGGGAGTGGTCGCATTGACCTTACACCTCGCTCGTAACTTACGTTTGCGTACGCGCCGCAATAGTATCCTTTATGCATTGAGCTTTCTTGCTCAATTTAACTTTCAAACAAATATTCCCGCTTGTTATATGTTCAATTGTTAAAAAAAACAATGGTCAAATAAATTCTGGAATAAACAAGAAAGTGACAATTTGTAGAAGGGCTATCGACAGGACGGTTTTCTAGAAAGATTAGACATGTTTTTTATTAAACATGTCTCCAATTTTATAAATCAAATTCAATGCTATTCACGATTTGAACTACCACTTGCTATCTTAGATACTAGTACCCACAACAGTATATTGCTACTTCGATATTTTACATTAGACAGTTTAGAAAAACCCACGGTGTATAATGAGTGCGATAATTAGGGCGAATTGACTAACTTAGGCGAGCCGTAACCGAAAAACCGAAATCGCCATTTCATTAGTGTGATTGACGACCAATAGACACGAAACTATAGACACCTGTGTAACGACTTAAAATAATGTGAGAGCTATCGTTATGGAATTAATTATAAAGCCGAAATGGATTGAAACAAAAAAATAATGCGATCTGCAAAGAGTTTCATTTAATTCGACGCGCAACAATACAAAATTATGACGGTTACTGGCAAACCATATGACGAAAAGCAATTTGGCTACGATCTAATTTCGCAATCGGAACTGACAATGTTTCTGTTGTGTAAATGTAGTAATCAATGTAATGATGTAGTAAGAACAATATTAAATCGTAACGATGAACATTAGCCCAGTCCATATATAATTTACTCCTGAAGTATTCTGTTAAATCCAAAATATAGAAATAGATTTTTATGTGTATGACTAACGTGGTATTTTCTTGTCAATACTTAATACGATAACGTATTTGAACAAATTCTTCTTATCGTTTGGTGCAACGTTTGTTCTTTATCTGACAGCATCTTTGTGTAAGACAACAAGATAGACATTTTTATTTTTTCATAGCAATTTCTGTTATCTCGGTGTACGTATGTTAGTGTTAGTAATGTATTTAGAGGAATATGTTATTTACTCACATTAATCACATAAACATTCTGTTTACTTGTTTTGTGCAATAAAATTTCAGTCTAACACCTCACTATGCTAAAGCTTATCACTCGTTACAATGATAAATACTAAAATAATATAAATGATTCATACTCCATTTATAGTTCAGGCCCGCTTGGCCCATTTGGGCCATGACAGCTCTTGTCAAAAAAGCGAAAATCGTCGTTCCTACCTACGCAATAAGGTTTTAGTATAAAAAAAAACAAATGTCAGCTGTCAAACTCGCGGTACCAGATAGGTTAATACTGACACCAAACACAAAACGGAAGGTACTTATGATTCCTGGTGATAGATATGGACTTGGCAACACTGTACCTACGCTGTAAGAGAGTGTTACTGTGTAGGCGAGAAAGTATATACCTTCCTCTGCTTTAAAACAATTGCTACAGCAAGTTATACCGTAAAAGGGAGTTTGAATTCCCCGAAGTTATTTGTTTTGCACCTGCATAACATAACACTTAGGAGTCATTACGAAACTTTACACATAAACAGATGTTAACACGGCAGAATATAATTTTCTGACACTTAACATGTCAGTTAGTGTGAAACGAGAGGAGCTTTTAAGTGTACGAAACAGCGTTGTAATGGCGGTTATTGCAGGAGGGCGATCAAACTTCTGCGCACGCGCACGTCACGCGACTACTTTCGCCGATTAAATCTGACGCCGTTCAAGATTTCGTACGTGACAGACGTTTAACGCACAAACCATTAGGAAAGCGCGTCACGATTCATACAATTTATATGACACGATAATCTTATATATTAATTCATACTACTAATTTGGTACCTAATTTTCGGGTGAACACAACGTACCGGCCAATTAGTACTCCGATTTTGTAAATAGGGCACTTTTGTGCAGAGCTTGAGTTAACTAAATTAGTTTTGCGTTCTTTGCAGGGACTTGTGGTTTGGTATAATTTTTTACTATGTAGACCGTTGTATGTTAGCCTCAGCTGTGACAGGATACCAGTAATTTCGCTTTCTACAGCGGGACAAATATTCAAGGTCCTCACGTTCCAATAATATTTCTTCGGGGCAGGGTATAATTATTGGTAGTGGTTGTTTTAATTTTATTAATCTATATATATGCCAAGGAAACCTGTGAAATTAAGGTTATGTATTACAAAGTCTTCTATCTATACTAATATTATAAAGAGGAAGATTTTTTGATAGTTTGTAATGGATAAACTTCAAAACTACTGGACCAATTTAAAAAAAAAAAATTCAACAATATAAAGCTATATTATCAGCAAGTAACATAGGCTATTTATTATCCCGGGAATATATTAAGCGGGACTTTTATCCCGAAAAAACTTTTTCACGCGGTCAGAGCCGCGGGCAAAAGCTAGTCTCTGATAAAATGGTAAAAATTGCGTCGGCCGGGACACGCAAAAATTGCGAAATTAATACCGTTGTCTTATATTTATCATTTATCAATAAAATGTATGGTAATAAATCATTATGTAACATGTATTTATTTGTGTTAACATATATCGATATGCTTTGGCAAAATAATACTTAGACCGCAGCTGTTAAGTAATATAAATATTTTTTTAATTATCGAACTTATACTGAGTATATCACGTATAGCATTTCCTGTAAAAATATATTGGATAAAGTCCTTAAATACGAGGACATTTGTATCCGATTTCAAATCGGATTACAGCTATAAAATTCTGTTAAAGCATTCGGTAAAAGAGCTTATTCAGTCGCTTATTCAGTCATTATAGGTAATAGATATATGATACATAAATATTTACCAATAAAAGATTTTTGGTAAACAGCTTTTGAATAATTCGAATCGGGATAAACGTCTTAATTATAATATAAACTTTACTCAATAATTTCTAATTCATTAACATCTAAAATGCTTATAGATCATACAAGGAAAGGAAATCTTTAGATGATTTTGTTCAGCGTGTTGACTTTCTGTGGCTGATGATGACGATGAGAGCGTAAAAGTTTAATAAGGAATTTATCGCTAAACTGTGGCATTGCCTTACATTTAGGCGAATATGAAAAATGATTCTCTAGTACCACAATTAGTAGGTCAGACACATAGGTTTATGCACGTGTGCTTTATTTTAGCCAAAAGAAAGTTTTTAAGTTTCATTACAATATCTGCAAAAAATATTTCACAATGACTCAACAAA
The DNA here is from genome assembly GCA_949316025.1 of Lapara coniferarum. Taxonomy (NCBI): domain Eukaryota; kingdom Metazoa; phylum Arthropoda; class Insecta; order Lepidoptera; family Sphingidae; genus Lapara; species Lapara coniferarum. Next base: position 4,990,635 of record OX438922.1, read on the forward strand.
ATTGTTCTTCCAATGGAATGATCAGTACAGCGTATTCCAAAAAAGACATCAAAGTTGAAAAGCTTCGTTAAGTGTTAGGACGTGCCCAGAAATAGTACAGACTAAACGTTTGAACGTTTTTAGCAAACGCCCAAGAGTCACGCTTATCTATTTTGAGCTGAATGGGCAACTCTGTCTATACATGTTGATTGATGAGGTTGACATTCGTGAACTATGAACGCGTTATTCCGCACCACCACTTTCACTCATATTGACAGACACCACACCAGCCGATATATCAGAGTGAGCCGACAGATTATAGCTAAAAGCGATGCGACGTCGCATACGATATCGTAATACGTACGTGCAACAAAACTTGTACAGATTATTATCTTTAATAAACATACCAGTGAAATTGAACCGGAAGATCGAAAAGAAATCGATACACACCTACCTAGCGATGTGGTTAAGACAAATTTCGAAAGCTGACGTCTTATTCCGCACACCACATAATATTATTGGCCATAAACGAACAATAATTTTAAATAACATGAGTGCACTTGATAATTTTGCGAACTGTGAGAACATTTTTGAATTGCTTTATTTAAGATCGCTGCGTTTGAGAACTGATTTACATAATAAGGCATTATTTTCTGGGGTTTTTTTGTTTTGTGCCCGGCTGATCTCTTGCGTTCAAATAACATTCAGCTTACTTATTCAACATTTTTTCCTGCTCTCGAGCTTGGAGGACTCATTGCTGAAATCAAAACACTATTGAGCATGCTAAATCGAAGAAGAAAGAAAGCAGAACTAAATTAATATAATGCAATTATGAGTCAGTTTCATTGCACCAGAATTCAATGATACGAAGAAAGTAATCAATGATGATCCCTTGCCGATGTATTCCATTGGCGGGAGGAGGCGTTCAGTCGCGGGGAGCGTTCGGCCCTGAAGGAGGTGGAGGCCAAGAGGGCCGCCTTACGGCGAGCCACCGTGGAGGAGTGGCGTCTCAGGACGGAGGCCCCGTCGTGGGGGCACAGGGTCGTAGAGGCAGTGCGTCCTGTCTTTGCCGAATGGCTGGACAGGCGCCACGGAGCGGCAACATACCGCCTGACGCAGGTGCTCACCGGGCATGGCTGCTTCGGTGAGTTCCTGTTTCGGGTGGTAGGGATAGAGGAGTCGGCCGTGTGTCACTATTGTGACAACTGCCCAATGGACACGGCCCAACATACGTTGGAGTGTTGTCCAGCCTGGGATGAAGAACGCAGCGCTCTCAGAGCAGTCGTCGGAGAAGACCTCTCGCTGCCGGCCGTGGTCGCTTCCATGGTCGGCGGCCGGGAGACCTGGCAGGCGGTGGCCCACTTCTGCGAGGCGGTCCTCTCGCGGAAGGAGAGTGCCGAGAGGGATCGCCAGCGCAGTGGTGATCCCTCCCGCCGCCAGACGAGACGTAGGAGGCGTCGGGTGGACGACTGACCGACGTCTCCCGCTCTGTGGATTGGGGGCGTTTGGAGAATTCCACCACGGTATCCCCTGCCTGTCGTAAAAGGCGACTAATAGGGGCCTCCGGGGGTCACGGGTGGGCGGGAGGTGCCGCCCACCTATTAGTCTAGCCAACTTCTGTGACCCCCGTGATGGACGGCAGCGTGTATCACGCTGCCTCGGACACCAAAAGGTGGACACGGTACGGTGTTTCGGGGGCTTCTGAGCCCCCGCAACAGGAAAAGGACCGCAGCAGCGGTACGTGTAGGAGCGGTTGCGGACGACAACTTAGACGTGAGTCGGAGGAAGCCCGCAGCCGTCCCTAATGCGCCGAAGATGGACGTATAAAAAAAAAAAAACAATGATGAAGAAGTAATCATTGATCGTTAGAAAATACTTCGCTTTAGAAGAGCAATCAAGGCAATACGCATACAAAAATTACTGCAATAAAAAGCTATTATAACACTAACACAACAGCGAACGCAACGGACATCGTATGATCAATTATTACATTCGACTATAAGTTTCTACACAATGTCGTTTGGTAACACACATAATGTTACCACAGATTATATTATACACTGATCTTACAGAACAAATTGATAGATCTGTTATGTTATTGATCAAGTCGTGATCAAAGTGTAGGTACGCTGGTGCGAACATAATTAAATAGCGGTAGTAATTGAATACGTTGTATAATGCAACAAAAATGTCTTGGCGGACATATTTCATTTTCATTTCATGTCAATCTAGATGAAATTTTCTTAATTGCTTTTGGGGTTTTGTTACTGCCTTGATGGCATAGTTGTATTACGGTACGACTATAATTCTGAGGTCTCTGGTTCGATCCCAGGGTCGGGCACTGATATTGGATTTTTCTACTTAGTACGAGCCCGGAGTATGGAATCTGTGCCCGATATGGCGATAGGCTTTCCTCTATCACATCATGTGACGGAATACGCACGACGAAAAGTGGGTGCACTAGTAGCGCCTTTGCCTACCCCTTCGGGGATAAAGGGCGTGAGTATGTATGTATATTTGTATGAGTTTTGTTATAAAATGATCTATAATCGCTATTTACAAATTAGTACTCTGTTACAAGAAGTTGTCGCTTAACGTACCCTATATCAGTAGGCGCTGCAGTTTTGGCGACTTTTCTATTTATGCCCTTATTTTTTTAACGTCAATATGAAGTGATATGACGGGCTTACAATGATCCATAGCTTATTGGTTTTATGTGCATACGAATCGACTGTACCTACTCTTTCCGAAACATATTCGCAATGCATTTTTAAGTTGATGTTCTATAAACTTTTAGTTTGGGTTTATATATAATTAAGTCCCGCTTTCTATTTCTCCGGGATAATAAGAAGTAGTATGTAGCTTTATATTGGTGAAAGAATTTTTCAAATCGGACCAGTAGTTTCGGAGCCTATTTAATGCAAACAAACAATCAAATCTTTCCTCTTTATAATATTAGTATAGATAAATTTATATTTAAGTAAACATGTTTATCTTAAATGCATTTCGGTAACAGATGCGCACATTATAAGTAGGCGTCTGTTTCTCCAGACAAGGATGTTACACAAAAACCATTACTTAATTATATCACAATCAAGGCACCTTGAGTAAGATGATGTGACGCTATCACCGTTACAGATAATTGTCACGAATTTGTCTCAAAATTAGCGTACTCTGGCGAGTGAACAACTAGAGCGCGTCGCTTTGGACACAAAAGAGGCGAAAAAACATCAACTGTTTTGTTGCGTCTGCTGTCAATCAACCGATGTGAACATTTATTTTTGTTATTTTTAACACTTTTTCTCGGTTAGGCGTAACTTTCTGTATAGAAAACACTTTCCATAAATTTGTTGTTCACTGGAAAGTGTTCTAAGTAAGTCGATAACGCCATATCTTTGAATGACGAGAATGGGTCTCGACTGAAAGTTGTGGTCTGTGAAAGAAATATCGCGATTGAAAAGTCGGAAAACAGTTATGATAAATTAAACTTGGTTTGATATTCGAATGAACAGAGACCGTGGCAGAGTAATGTGGCAGCGGCACTCTGTAGGTTCAAGTGATTTATGGATTAAGTAGGTATTGTAACAATGATCACGAAAGCAAATGACAGATTAATAACATAGATAGGGTTATATACGTTCACGTTGTGAAAATAATCCTACTAATATTATAAAGGCGAAAGTTTGTAAGAATGTATGGATGTTTGGATGTATGGATGTAAGGATGTTTGTTCCTCTTTCACGGAAAAACTACTGAACGGATTTCGATGAAATTTGGCACACGGGTAGATCATGTCCTGGATTAACACATAGGCTACTTTTTATCCCGGGGAAATATAAACCGGGACTTTTATCTCGGAAAACTTTTTAATGCGGGCGGAGCCGCGGGCAAAAGCTAGTATTAACATAAAAAAATACAATGAAAACTGAATCGTGATGCACAAAATTCAAAATATAACATTTTTAACTGTTGTTATTTTAAGGAAAACGTAATATACATAAGCTAAGTGTTGTATCCAAAAGGCTGAACATGAGTGAAAATGTATTACGCGTTGATCCATGAAAGAAATCAATTTAAAATGCTATTTCAAAAAAATATACACTGCAAACATGAATTGTTTTCAAACCATTCCATTCTATGTTGTCAGACGCGCGTTTTAATTTTACATCGCGTGCTCCCAAAGGGCTGGGCTTGGCAAGGGATTACGTTAGCAGGCGCGGCATGTACGTGGTAACAGTACGAGACCGCGACTCCGCGTGACACTGTACCAACACTGTATTGTCATGTTGCCTCACAAAAAACTGGCGTAATTACATTTGGCACGAACTATGTTAATAGGATACCATTTATAGGCATCGTTGATAGAAATTCCTTCGCCGGTTCAATATGTTTTGACCTTCCTTATATTTGTTGATGTATCAAACAGTGGAAATAGTTTAGGGTCTAGTGTTAAACTTAACAAGTTTTAATAAGTTGTGTATCGAAACATTAATTAGATGCGCGATATTTATTTTGAGATACGCGACCGTTATCAACCTGATGTTCGATATTTTGAAGTTAATTGATATCAATGTTACTCCATTAATTGTACTAGTAATGTTAGTGCATAATAAAGCCAGCGCTGGGCGCACTCCAATTAAGGGCAATACTCTAGTGAAATGGAAGTTTATTTTGGGTATAAGTCAGAGGGCAAATGTTCAATGTTGGATATCGAGAAAATATCAAGTGCACCGAATACGTTACGTAAACTGCGACCTTGTCAACAAAGGTTAAGGGAAATACATTTGTATGCAAATGTAAATAACAACAAAAGTAGCATGATCAAGATATTCCAAAATACGATTTTTTTTCATTACCCTTTCACTACCTTTATTAGTCTCAGCACTGGTGCAAGCGTTGATCAATAACAAAGCGTAAGTAACACCCTGAATTGGAGCACAGATTTGTATTTTTTCACCACGAATTTCTTGTTGTTCATTTACCATGCACGGCAGAATAAGATCAAATCTTGAAACGGAAACACTGTCGGCGAAATAAACCAGCATTGAACACCTGGCTACACTTTCTCATACAGGTATAGGGACAAGGATGTTTGCTTTATTAAAGTAAGATTGAGAGAAAGGATACCAGAAAAAAAAACGTATCAGAAACGGAAAACCACATCCACTCCCACGGATTGAGACTTCGTGTGTCAAAAATATAATCGTATAGTCAGTGTTGGGGTGTGACAGGATATAAGGCGAGTCCGCTAGTCACAACAGCGTGTTAACGTCCCGGTCGGTATTAATAATATTAATAATGCCGCGTTAGCGACGCCGCGTCGTGTAGTGTGACCAGAACCAGTGAGATATACGGCCTGCTCAGACAAAATCAGCACAACAACGAAATATAGACGAGGTCGACGGTTTCTTGTGATCACTGATAACCGCTATCTGTGCAAACAACTAATGCATTTCGAGTTCTGTTTGAATTTGTTCGTATACAGTTGGGGATGCGGAAACGTGACTGTATGGTACAAATATAGACTAGATAAATATGATGGGTATTTAAAAAGAAAAAATATTTCCATAAAAGATATTAGATAAAATTCAATATTTAAAACTTATAAAGGTAAAAGGAGTTTTTTTATGGTATCGGAACCTAAGCTTTCAAGACTATCAACATCAAACAAAACATCTTTACTAACGGGTGTCGAGTAACAACTAACCGGTAGCCATTAGGATAATTAGAAAGTTTGTTTATGTTGTCATGTTGTCCTTACACCATTTTCATGTAAAGCTGAGCTGAGTAAAATAAAAGACAAAGCTCCGTGTTCCATAGAGCGTCGCGCATACCAATATCGTATTTGCAGCGATATCGCCCTATTTAAAAAACTGGGCACGACAGGCTTCCACCGACAGTCAGTGGTCACTGGTCGGTGGTCGGCGAAACGAAACCCCGCCCGGCCACCGGACACCGCGCCAGACGCATTCACCGATATCGCATTAGAAACCTTTATGGCATAGTAAAAGTCATAGACAGTGAAACAAATGCTAAACTCAAAACTAATCGAACATGGTTTTATAACACTAATCAAATAGAACATTTAGCTTTCATCGTATACGATTACTGTCGCAATATCGTAAACATTGAATTGCAATTATACACACGTACTTTCCAATCGATAGATAAGAGATTGCTTATTTGAAACCTAATAATATGGTGTACAGATATAAAATTATCATATCTGAATACAAAAGCAATCATTCAAAAAATATGTTTTAATACATCATATTTTCAAAAACTTCGAAAACGTAAAAAAAAAAACTAAAGAAATTTAGATGTGTCTATGTACAAGAAGCTGTACCACGTCAGTGGGTGTTTTAAATGGTAGGTTGTCTGAGGTATGTCTGTAATGACTTTGACAGTCTTATCTCCTAAACTTAAACAACGCAGCGGGTGTCTAAAACCCCTAAGCACGTAGTATGTCATTTAGTCATATAAAAAAAAAACATAGTCGAAAATGAGTGAAATCTAGTAACGAGTAGGCGAAATCAAAGTTGTATTACTACGTAGTACGTATACCGTGTCTGTATGTGCGCACCCAGGCGCACATTGGTTTAACCGACGCAGTCCACATAATAAACCAACTATAATTTGTAGCGAATAAAGATCAAGTTGAATAGAAATAGAGCGATCAACATCTACGTACATTATCTAATTTGCCCAGCTATTCTTAGATATAAATTAGTTTCCTGTCAACTTTGTTAGAATACTTTTTGTTTCGCGTTTTATATATAGAGTTGCTTTACATTTTTATGATTAGACTAATAATAAAATATATGTTGTGTAGTAAACAAATAATAAATTATTTATTTGAATATTATGTATCTAAAATGCGGGAAATTAATATTTTTTTAATATTTTTAATATTATGATAAACAATAAACATACACAAAAAGTAGCCGTAACCATTTTGGTTGTAAAAGAAAACACATGCTATAAAAAGTAGAAAATGTTCAATTAAAAAAACATATTCTTACTTGGGCAGTAATGAATTCTGCTTAAAGAGAATCATAAAAATTACTTCGAACGACGATCGACATTATTTAAATGGCATGCCAATTTATTATACCTCAAAAAGGTCATAAGGAAAATGCGAAAAAACAAATTGGTATGTTCATCACATATCTACGGTCAATACAAATCAATTAACATCAGAATAAGGCGATAATGGCTGTAAAGATTCTAGTCGGTCGTTTTTATAACGCAGTTAATAGAGGCATAGGTGTAGTAAGTACATTAAAAAAATCGTACTGTTCTGGGAGCAAATATGTTACAAAATCTTAACTAATATTATAAAGCTGAAGAGTTTGTTTTGTTGAACGCGCTAATCTGAGGAACTACTGAAGCGATTTTGAAAATTCTTTCACTTATAGGAAGGTACATTAGGTATTCCTACTTTTTATCCCGGAAAAACTTTTTGACGCTGGCGGAGCCGCAAGCATTACTAGTGAATTATATGACTAAACATAACAGGAAAAATTACAGAGTAGTCGAAAAATAGATTAATGATACCATAAATAAAAGCAGTTGTTTCTTCGGCAACAGACTAATTACTAAAGGCACTTCACTTGTCACTTGACCTATTTCGAAGCTAGAATCGATGCCTCAGTCGTAGTAACACGGTTATATTCAACCCAGTACGAAAAATGCTATTGTTCGAATTGCGACACCACGTATGGGCAGCAACCATACCATAGGTACTATCATAATATATATTAGACCTTCTAAAGTGGAACAGCGTAAGAGGTCCCATTACAGAGGAGTCGTTAAGTGAGGAGGGAGTAGGGACTAATCACTTTAAAAAATCTGAACCGCAAGAACAGTTACTTATAGTTTTGTTATAAACTAGAAGTTATTGCTGTCAAATTTATACAGAGCTAGACAGCCGCGCTGTCTAGGATAAATACATTAAGATAGATTAGGAAAGGCATTCGCAAAGTATTACCCAAACATGTGTAAAATATGTGTTCAACGTTCAGGGCGATGATATAATGGAAATTGTGGCTGGCACTTGGATAATATCTATTAAGAATAGAGATAGCGTTATCTAAAGGAGTTTTATATTCAGCAGTAGGGGCATTGTATGCTGGCCACGATATTGCAACTAGAATCTTAAATATTATGATGAAACAATGGTACTGCGGTACCACTTATTTAATTGTCTTACAAATAGATACATTAATACAACAATCAAAATTTTATAATTCAATCTATTCATAACCATAAGTACCGAATGGTTTTAGTTCTTACGTAGAGATTTTCCTTACGCTTATTCCCATAAGTGATTCTCAACATTTTATTGGATTAGAGCCAAACCTGCAACCAAGTTTTACAGCATGTCTCCGTGAATATTGGATAATGGAGAGATTTAAGTGCAGTTAAAAATGCTGTAGCATAAGGGAGTGGATTACTGACCAAGCGTTATTTTGATAAAAAAAAAGATTATATGCAAAAAAAAATTATATAGATAATATTTCAATAAATGATGACCAAAATTTTTTCTGATACAATACCATGTCCAAAACTACTTCCATAGATGATTAACACTAGCCAAGATCGAGTTGAAAGGGAGACCCATATCTCATGCCGAAGTGTTGCTAGATAAAAAAAAACACTCTTTCACTACTAATACCACGATTGAGAACCACGGCCTGAACGAAAGATTAAAATCAAAATATGTGCACGATTGGCATAGTGTACAACGCTGTGGCAATTAGCTAGATGACCGCAGAAGGAATCACAGATCGCGATGGACTATCATGATAACTTTTTAAGTGGGTTACGCAAGAAATATTATTATCCAATATCAATATATTAGATACCATAATAGCATCAGTTTAATTAGTCGTAGTCAATTATTAGACTATGTTTGAAACATCTTCCGATGGGATTATTATTATTGCAACAGGAGTCTTACCTTGATTACTTCCTGGACTATTGTTGGTGTCGTAGACCAAGAGCATTACATATGAATAAATGATACCTTATGCTAATCGACTTAGTTCAAAATATGAAGTAGTATTCGCCGACATGTAACAGATAATTTACAAAAACTTTTGTAATTAGCAAACAATTTTCAATCGTACAATCAATGTCAGGACAGCCAAACTAGCTTAAAATAAGTAAAACTGTTCATTATTGCGTTTCCTTATTAACTTCCTACGATATCCGTTGAGGTTTTTTTTATTGTTGATCTAAATCATGTCAGGTAGGCGTTAAGGCAAGCCATCTTAAGCTACTAAAGTAAAGATGAGTGGGTTCAAAATAAATAGTTGCCTCTGGTCAAAATCTTAAGCAGTCACTTAATATTACGGTTATTATTCAGTCAATGCAAAGTGATCTATTTATCATTCATTTTATTCAAATGAGTTGGAAAATATCTTACTTTCTAATAGACACGAATAAAACTGAAATTAGCCGACGTTTCGCACGTAGTGATCCTAACAAATGTCCTACAAACTTTGTATTCTAAAGGAGCAACGCAATTTACTAAATTCGTCAAAGAAGCAAAATCAAAGCTTAAAGCACCAACAAAACCCAAATTGCCTTATTGTTACATTTGGCCAGGAAATACATGTTTAAGTAATGACAGTTTCGACACTAATTGCAGATTATTTAACCATAATAAGACAATTGCGTGATGATTGCTACATGAGCTGGTTCTTTTGGAGACTGTTCATGGCTAAAATGGTTCGCGGAAAATATATAAAAATAATCATTATAATTTTTTGTATTGACGTTGGACTACATCAAGGTAATCATGGCCAGAAAAGATTTAGGTATGTTTTCATTCACCATCCCCTAATAGCCCCTAAGCAAGGTCAAAATTTGGTCAATTATTTCCTCTCAAACGATAATTGGTGAGACACATCAGAGAATGGTATCATAAATCCTTGTGAACGTCAGCTGCGGTTCCGTGGAGGCGATGAGCGGCGTTAGCCAGGAGGCGCGTGCGTGGGAACGCACGAAGAAAAAAATATATTATATTCAATCATTTCCTCCCAACTAAACTTATTTAAATTGTTGCTAAACAAATATCTCGAAGAAAAAAATAATCAGCTCTCTATAACTTGGTGTATTATACGTCAGCTGGTCGAATTTAAAAAGATTTGATATTTGCAAAGAGATTAAATTACCGCGTTTTTTCATGATAAATATATGAATTAAATTCATCATCACTGATTTATTTTTAAAATTATATTTAAAGTTAATTTACTATACAATATACAACGGTATCTATCGTGACATGTATGCTTAATGTATGCTATAACACGTTACTAAAGTATAAACGTTTCACTTTCTCGCCTCAAAACGTTTTGCGTTGATGAATAACTCAATCATCGGCACATACGACTTATACTTAATATTATAAAGCTTAAGTTTGTTTGGTTGAACGCGCTTATCTCAGGGACTATTGAACCGATTTTGAAAATTCTTACACTAACAGGAACCTACATTACTCCTGCCTGAGTGCTATAGGCTACTTTTTAAGATTAAATAGAGCGGACATTGGAGAAATTTTCATACAGAAATTTTGAGCCTGTTCGTCAGTAATCCAATATAGCGTGAAATAACGAAACACCTATGGAAAATGCATAAGAACATACTTTGACATGATCGTTATGTGCAAAATGGCGTATTTCTTTCAAAAATATTGCTTTCTTAGAAAATTTGCGCATACTGTGACATCTTATCACATGGATGTGTCAGATAAGACAGCGACTTATTACCAATCGGTAATAACTTTTGGACGAACAAATTAAGCCTGATGTCCGGTCTACAGCTATGCTGTTAAATTTCTCCTAGTAAACTATAAAACTATTCATAAACTACATACAGATTTATATTATTTATTTTTTAGTAATAAAATATTTGCAAGTTCATAAACGTTTGAACAGATCACGTGGGAAGGAGATTCAAATACTCAAAAGCGAACCGGCTCGGTTTTCATCGAGGCCGTCGGCTAAAATGCAAATGACGTAAGTGCCTAGCTTTCGTCAGTCGATCTCAGTACGAAAATGCCAGAATGTAAATACCACGATTCGATTTAAAATTATATTTGAATAGTTTAATTAAGGAGTCATGAAAATAAGCAAAAATAACATTGGAACAAAACAAACGATTAAATATATTGTTGATTTGAATTTGTTCATTTACCATTAAATTAAATTCTACCAAAAAATACAAAAACTAATGTTTCTGCAGAGTAAAGAATCGATTAGATATATATAATGGAAATGTGTATATTTATACAAGAAACTTATTGAATTGACATTTGGACTTTTGTTATACGATACTTTGAATAATTATAAGTATGTATTTATGAATTTGATGAATACTCTGCACTTAACGGTAGGTGAGTCCAGTGCAAATACAACAAAATTACTAGATATAACATAGAAAATATCTTCCAAATGTTGCAACTGAGTTAATCCATAAGCTAGTTTAAACTGACAAAGGTTTGCTTTACTATAAAAGCATGGTCCCACGCAATCACGCGTTGCGTACGATAGGTATGTAATTGTTCTTAGTCTTTCATTGCCTACATGGGATCCGTTTCATTTAAACCTTAGTAAAAACCTTAAGCTTGTTTACACAGTCCAATCATTAGTTGTAGAACAGAACAGCGTCTGTTAGTGCACGTGGGCGAGGCGACGGTGTCAACTGTGTGCAATGAGCATATCGACACGGAAATACAGGCAATCGCTTAGAAAGCCGTTTTTGTTTACTCCTAATACGACATGCAATATTTCACTGTTGTCACTTAGGGTCAGGGCTATTATTTGGGTATTTAATTATTTTTACTAATGTATATGTAAACTATATTAATTTATCACTCGCTTAAGCAGTAGACACAAACACCATGAAAAGTCACGCAAACCGGAGATCTTCACGAGAATTTTGAAGGTAATGCAATTTATTCAGCAGCACTAAAACAGCATGGAGGATCTTTTTTCCTTTTTTTCGCGGGAGAAATACGCTTTATCTCTACCACCATCGGGGGGTGAGTGTAAGGGCTATGTTGGTTTCATTGGTCTTATGGCCTTATATCGACACTCGGGACAACCCAAGGCCGCGGTGATCGTCTTCGGCTCATGCGAGACGGCCCCGGGATATCTTGTTGCACTACTATAGCTGTGTGTGACCGTCTCTGCAGGATGCCGCATTGCGGCCCCTCTCTCCTCTCATAAGGGGGCTGATATCCCCCGAAGTCTAAACGACGCATTTAACGTGTACAACGAAAGACCCATCATCGGCCCTGTCGTCCACCTCGAAGCCCTTCACTGTTCGCACGGCGACTCTTTCTACGCCCCATTTAGTCGCCTTTTATAATAGACATGGGATATCATAACAGAATTCTATAGATGCCCTCAGACCAAACTACGGGCATACGAAGAAGAACCTAGATATACCATAAAGAGTAGAAGAAACTCTTGTCCAGCGTTGGAGCAGTATAAAACGGCGGTGCTTATATAATCCTCCAAGATTGATTACAAACAATAAGGACAATAATTGTCCGCATTGTGTTGCATAATAAATTAATGAATTATGTAACATTTAAAAGCACTGTTTTATACAAATATAGACCCTGAGAAAAGCTAGGTAAATCAATGTAAATTGTGTGTGTATACAATGAATATAATTGCATACAAAACATGTGAACATGACTGATTTTGGTAATACATTAGAATGCAGTTACAGTATCTCTGTATAAGGTATTGAGAACAAAAATAATCTTTTGAAATGAAATACTATTCATGAATGGAGTAAAATTACATTATAATTGAGTAAGCAGGATTTACAATGTTTCCTCAAGTAATTCAATTTTGATGCAATACGGGTAGTCAGTGAATGCAGATTCCTAATCGATAGTTGCGGAATGCAACGCAAGAATGTTACGCGACATAAATCCTTTCCACCGAGACACGGAATAACGGAGGGGAAGCTAATTAGTGACTAAGGGCTGCCCTTGACAATACGAACATGTAGGGTTTCAATAAAGCCACCAAATGAAAACACTGATTTGCCTGTACGTTAACAAACTTTAACAAATTAGTTCGCTACATAATATTAGCCATCAATAAATCATTTACGACGCGCCAGTATATTAAAGGTGCAACTTCATAATTTTATAAAATAAAAAATCATCTGACACTCAACAAATAACACAAGCGCAACGCGAGAACAAAATAAAAAAGTGCTCCACGCCGGATACCAGACAACAGATCCTACAAACCCGTCGAGTTTTGAAAAGTTTGTTAGTTCGCAATCAGTTAAACTTGGCGTATGACGCTTGCTCATACGTTATTGTCGGTGCAATCTATTAGCTGTCGTTCGGAAATATAAACCAGAGAAAGTAACTAATTACTGTTGCGCTGCGAAATAATGCAGTCATAAAGCATGCAATACGAATGACTGGCAAGCTTTCATCTTCGACTTGAATACGGTAGCGCAATGAGGGTACCCGCACAGCACTGGAAGTGAGCAATCGAATCTACGAGAATCGATAAATGTAACAACCAGTATTTGCGGTTAGAAATCTATACTTATATGCCATATAGAGTTAATGCTGTGCATTGAATATAGATAGCATTTTACACTCTTTCTATCATAGCAGTATTATGGATTAATTGAGCTTAAATGTAACACGATTCGTTTAACGCGTTAATGACATGATTGGTGCGTGGACCTCGGCGGTCTGAATGATGAATGCGACGAGACTACTAAATAAGACCGTTTAATGGTAGCAATCTTTTGTGGGCCGATTGTAAGGCTGTCACTTTAGTAGCCAACTTGACTGGAGGTTAACGTTCCGACGTGTTATCATTGATATTCTGGTTTGTACTGATGGACTCGCTACCACGGATCATCAAAGAGCTATTAAATGCCAGTTGCGTAATAAATACATTACGCTTAATGGGAATTCCTCGATTCTATAAGAGGAGCTAAAATGGGTGTAACATAAAATTAGCTGATGTAATCATAAGATAAAAAGCGGTACAGGCAACCAGTGACGTTAGATATCTAGAAAATAATGAAATGAATGAAAATATGGTTCTTTTCGTAACATTTATTACTGTGGTAATCAATGATTATAGAATTGAAAATCAAAAACGATTAACAAAAATATAAGTTGTGCCGAACAGAAACGTTTCTCATATTGCATAAATTTCTAACAGCTAAGACCTTTGGTAAATAAATCCTATATTTACAACATTCTAAATCTAGATACAAAAACTGTGTTACACATTTATCTCACCCCATACTATATTCAGGCTATGTGCGTCACTAATCGTTATCTACACGTGACAATAACACGCACCATGGTTTTCATTTTCCATTTTGGAAACCGAACTTTTTTCATAATAAATTTAGATATGTGAAATATTAAATCCAATGAAAATTGGCTGAGATCGCAAACCCGCAGCGTATCACGAATTGGCAAGACGAAAAGGTACTGGCTGACAAAACTTGAACATTGCGAATTGGATAGATTGGTTTTGCCACGAACACGCGACCGGTACAGTGCTCCACCATACAAGTTTCAGGTTTATAGTAAACACTTAACAGACTAGAATAAAATATACTGGCTTATCTATTGAAATTTTAATTGCGTAATTATTTTTTGGAAAACATAGCTTTGCTGACATTCAGTCACATGGTAATACGCACAAATAAACTTGTATGGATTTAATATTATAATATTATCTGATTATTTACACGCTAAAGGGTTCCGTTGAATAATAACAGGTAAAAATTATAGCAAAATATATATTAAACCATATCTCAAATATATAAATAGGTATTTAGGCTGTCAAGCAAACCATTTCAATATAGTCATATGTGAATTTTTTATTTATTATTTTTCTAACAAATTAAACTTTATCAGCATGCAGTGGCACAGCCCAACAAATAACAGTAATATTATAGCATAAGTTGGGCGTATTGTGGGGGATGTTCACGCGAAGCAGCGAAGCACTCGCCCCTGGTACCATGGCACCGACAGCTGCCTCGCTTTCGACATGCGACCTTAAACGCTGTAAAAAAACTCTTTTATCTTTATAAGGCTGAAGTTTTTTCCCCGTAGAGAAGTCATGCTATTAATTTATAAAAAAAAAAGGTTTATTTAGTTGACTGTTAAATGGATAAAAACGTCCTTATTTTTTACCGTTATACGCTACCCGTTGTGGAGATATACACTAAGGAAGCGAAGCGAGTCTTTATGCAAATATATATGTTTTATCGAGATTCAAAGAGAAATCTCGATTTGTAGTACATATATAATAAATCATGTGTTCCTTGCCTTCATAACTAACATATATAAAAGCTTACAAGTGACGGGTTGTGTTGAACAATTTGAATAAACACATTGTTTTAGTCACTATTGTTTAATTATGCGTGTGAATTAAAAAAACTATTCGTAATGGACTCAACAAAAGTACTTAATTGAAGTATTTTATTTTGTTACACAATATTGTAGGTAATTTTGTTGGAACAAAACCTGCTCGGATTCGACAGCTGCATCGCGGCAGATGCTGCGACATCTGCACACTGAATAATGCCACATAATAAGATAATAAGTAACGTAAAGTGCAAAAACATATATAACACACGGCGTTATACCTCGGCCAGTGGAAAATCTCTGGATTTAACAAGTCTCCGGTGAAAGATGGTAGATGTTCAACTGCCATAGATTTTTTTTTCGCAAATATGTACATTATTTATTGAACGTATTCGAGTTACCTATCGAAACCCGCGTAGCGAACCGATAGCCGGTAATAAGCAATAATATTATGATATCACATCAATAACATGCATATCATCAATATGTATGGCTCGCGTAGGTAGAGTCGTGGGAGTTAAAACTATAAGTAGTTAAGCCTGCATCATTTCATATCGCGAACGACGTATTTCGCACAAATTTAATTGTGTCAGCGGCTTGCCCCACATCGCATTGTCTCGCCGCGCCGTGGGATCAAAAAACTATTATTGTTCATCGGTACAACTGTTGGTAAAATAGAAAATTGCGAACAATACGTTAGTTTTTTTTCTTCCCGCGCCAAACCACACGATCAGTCGAATAATAAAGCAGAAACGCAACCATGCAGTTTTATGTTTAAAATTGTCTACTTTCACGAATGATCCACTATATAATGTAAAAAATATACGTAAGTGGTGGCAGCACGTTGCTAACATACAAATCTCGAGTTTCTTGCAACCACACGCGTGTGCAGATATTCCACATGGCCCATGGGCGGTAATTCCCTATGACAACATTCGTGGATTACCATCATCATTCGCCTGTTACATCTATTGAAGATTATTTAAACAGCGGCAACTGTTGGAGGTTGTTTAGACATTTGGTGTAATGTGGATTATATGGGGTTGCAAAATAAGGTAACAAGTTGCAGTTTAAGGTCGTGGATTGTCATTTACCAAGGTGAAATGACATCGCCGTTTTAAATTTAAAATCTCTTATATGGTAGACATAGGGCTAAGAAATATTCCAAGTGGAAGTTATATTGTAGATAATACAGGCTATGGTTCTCAGGAGACGCAGAAACAGCTAGCAGTAAAGATGAATTACCCCCTTTTCTGTGTATAAACTGTACCTTTGTAATCATTTTACGTAAACGTTCTGGTTTAGATGCATCATAATACCGGTAATAAAAAAGATGTAACGAATGACCACTAGACAAGTTTCAATGTGCCAGATACCCAGTTATTAATTTGTTCATAGTTATTTTTGTTCATAAACCATATAAATATTGCGTTGCTGACATGAAGTACTTATTACTTAAAACTACTAATTTAGTAATAAGCTAATTATCTCTTATTATATAAACAAAACATAGTAATTAGGTAAGTTTCTGTGTTTTTAATTCACGTTTATCAAAAGTTTGAGAACATTTCAAAGGTGCAGGGGGTGAAAGCCAGCTTAAAGAAGTTTCAGTTTCCATTTTAAAGCTGTGATTCCGCAGGGTGCGGCAGACGGCAGACTACAGACGGCATGTGCCGCGACGGCAGACGGCACTACTATGCAATATTAAATGTCCTGCCGGGCGTCATTTGCCGTCGTGTGCGGAATCGGTCTCATACAATTTAATACTGCATAGTAGTGCCTTCTGTCGTCACGGCACATGCTATTGCCGTCTGCCGCGTTCTGCGGAATCACAGCTTTAATCGGGAGAAATTTATTACAGGTACTCATAAGGTATCCGAGAGAAAAACTGAATATTCAAACAAAATAGGTATAGAGCCATATTTTCAAATAATGAATTTGTTAAAATGTATCATCTACCCAAGTGGTAATTGAGAATTTATGCAATTGTTAACATTACGTCTTTCCCATTATGGATTAGATCGATGACTCTTTTTTGGCGACAATCTCACCATACGGACACGCATGAGCAAAACTATGACCATACCAAATGACACAGACTTAAATTACAATCATAATAATACCAGCCCTGTATTATGTATATACTGCTCACTGCTGAGCACGGGCACCTCTACTACTGAGAGGGGTTAGGCCTTAGTTCACCACGCTGGCCTAGTGCGGGTTGGCAGACTTCACACACCCTCGAAATTCTTATGGAGAATTCTCAGATATGTAGGTTTCCTCACGATGTTTTCCTTCATCGTTAAAGTGAACGATAATTGATAAACAATACACATGTAAATTTGAAAAGTCAGAGGTGTGTGCCTTGGGTTTCGAACCTCCCGACATTGTCTCGGCAGACCGTTCCATTCCCAATTAGGCTATCATCGTCCACTTGTCCACTAAACTACAATTACCATAGAACTATTACAGCTTTTGGTGCAGTATGAAAGAAGAATCAAGGAACCGTCTCATTCGTGCAATACACAAAGATACATGCCTCCACTGACCACAACACATGTGATATTGGGGCGTGTTCACATATTATGTTTACATAACAACTTCCAACATATTAATAAGATATAGCTATGATAGCAATTGTGTATTATCGTGAGTCACAGTTCGCGCCAGAAGTAGGTCAAACTACTCGCAATACAAACAACAGGGAGTGACGATTAGACCAACACATTTATTCAGTTGGATTTTCTATAAAACGTGTCTTTTAGTTTTTTTAAGCTATTATTTTTTTTTTCATTTTTTAGGTCTGGTCTATTATTTACCAACAGATGTCACTAAAAATAATCGAAAAACACATTGAAAAGAATAAATAATTTAAATTTCGGAAGTGTTTTTTTCTTTATGTAACACTAACATCCGAAATTTAAGTTATTTTACTAATTTCAATGCGTTTTGTTGGAACTTGATCATATGTTTTTTAGTTCTCACTTTTTAGTTGTACACCTAAAAATAACATTTCATTACATACACTCTTAGACTTGAATATCAGTTCAAATATAATAATTTCTGATGATTTAATTAAAAACACTGCAGATCTATGGGGTAATTATGTGAATAATTGTCTTGACCACGGTGAGATTCCTGATCTAATGATATAGTAATAGATTATTTTTATGGCGTTGAATGACGAGACAAGCATGCTGTTCACCTCATCAGAATACTTTTGCTTAAATCTGGTAGTACTAAAGAGTAAAGACCCTAAGAATGATTATAGACCTATTTCAGCGCTTCCTACTTTAGGTTTTTTCAAAACTTTTTTTTAGATTGAATGCAAAGATTTTTTAATATTTCATAAATAAAATTGTTATTGCATAACAAACAATTCAGCTTTATAAAGGGTCCTTTAACAACTGATCAGAACAGTCATTCAGTAATACAACTACACCACCGAGGCAGTCTCCCAAACTACTCATAATGCACTCTTGAGTTTTAGTTGGAAGGAACAAAGAACGTAGATAGTTACTAATTACAGAGTTTTATCATCAGCTTAGTAGACTGACAGTCACCTCATTCAGTTGTATGTACAAAAAAAAACATTTTCTTTATAAGGATGAGTATATATTTAGGGAATGTGCTGCATGCATTGCATGAGTGCAATTAATGCAACTGTTTCCTTTGTCCTCTACTTATATGTCAACTAGACATAACTTGGTATGTTTTATATATAAAAATATTTACATTTTCATAAACTTTTTTAAATCCTAAATGGGGGCAACACATTGGCAAGCCAGTTTGGCTTGTTCCGCTACTGCATATTCCATCTTTACGATCAGCAAGGGCAACAATGCATAACAAATACTGAGTGCATAACATTATACACTGGTTAATTACAATGGGTATTACACAAAAACTGGTTTTAATATAGTAACACCACATTATTATGGACATATAATTCTTTGTGGTTTCTCAATTATGCACAGATAAAAAATATACCAAGCTATCAAATATGTCACCTTCCTGTCAATGTCTGCTATTTTTGTTTATATTTTTATTATTTTCTACAAGTGTTTTCAAGTAAATTTAAGAGAGTCCTCACTACTCCCTAACTCTAATTTATTTATGAACTCAACAATTTTATTGGCATATTTTACTGTGTGACACTCTTGCCAGTTCTTTATTGACATGTGCATTGCATCATATCTTTTCAATTCCTAATCCATCCTTGCTAGCTATCAATTTATACTTAAAAAAAACTTGAAGTGCGAGTTTTTTGCTCCTATCTTTATATGTGCTGTAAGACGTTGCTCCTTGCCAAATTTCATGATTCTAAGTTAATGGGAAGTATGGAATCACAAAAAATGGGAAAATATGTGACATAATTGGTATTGTAAGGTAAAGTGACATATATGGTAACTAGCTTTTGCCCGCGGCTCCGCCCGCTTTAAAAAGTTTTTCCGGGATAAAAGTCCCGCTTTATGTTTTCCCGGGATAAAAAGTAGCCTATGTGTTAATCCAGGACATGATCTACCCGTGTGCCAAATTTCATCAAAATCCGTTCAGTAGTTTTTGCGTGAAAGAGGAAGAAACATCCTTACATCCCAACATCCAAACATCCATACATTCTTACAAACTTTCGCCTTTATAATATTAGTAGGTTTAATATTGTAAACAAAATCAATATTCAGATAGTAAATATTGCATCAGAAAATTTCTTATTATTCTATTAATTTTATTCACTATTTTTTTTTATTCTATTATAATATTACATTTAGAATGGTTGCAACATGAGTAAGCACATTGTTTCATACAAACAATGTTAGTGTTGAATATATATTAATGCAAGGAATCACTTTAAATATCGATTATATTTTTCATAATACTCAAATTTTCTTTACAGACATATAATGTGATTGTACAAGAATACTTAAACATATTGAAGAGTAATTTTTCAATATCTTGAGGAACAAGCCTGTAATATAAAATATCGTGTAGGTACTATCTACTATTCATTTTCTATTTCTATACTTACCTCAAACAATATGTTTAAATTGTTGTCGCAAATTCTAGATTGTGTGTTTAGGTCGACGTTCTCATTGTCTTTATGAAGGTAAAGATAGTAATAATAATTGCTTACCACATTGTAATTGAAGGTTGCGGCCTGAGGGTCGAAGTATTCTCTATTTAACTTTTCCTCCATGATTTAAACAATCACAATTTTTTTTAAGTTTTTAAAACACATGAACGTTGTATTTTGAGCATTTTAATTGAGGAAAACTTTTTTAATACTTTCGACAGCCGTTGGGAGCGTCCGAACTAACATTTTTATTCACTTTCGTTATTAACTTAGTTTTTTTAAACTTCGTATCCGCCACATAGATTATATTAATAATATTTGTTATATACGATGAAAAATAACGTATTATTAAAAATCGGGAAGAAAAAAATTAATTTCGTTTGACAAATATTTATATGACACACAAAACTGTCAAACTCAAAGACACCATAGTGCAC
Source organism: Lapara coniferarum (assembly GCA_949316025.1). Taxonomy (NCBI): domain Eukaryota; kingdom Metazoa; phylum Arthropoda; class Insecta; order Lepidoptera; family Sphingidae; genus Lapara; species Lapara coniferarum. The sequence continues at coordinate 5,011,510 of OX438922.1, forward strand.
AGATTACTTAAGCTACGCTTTCATAGTGCTGTTCACTGTAAGCTATTATTTATTGCTATAGACAGTGCTACCAATAAAAGTGTCTCGAATCTCGCTTCGCCGCGTCAGTGCTGTCAATTTTCAGAGCGAAATGTTGGCTGGGAGGGTATGACGGGGAGGGGGCAAAATGAGTCAAATAAAACCTTTTACAATGTTTAACTTTGGTGAGGGGGGGACTTGGGTGCAACTTAGCCGTAGCTGCACTTTTAACCACTTTTTCATATTCTTTTATTATTTTTATTTGTAAGTAGTACTCAACATAGAATAGCATCACCCACCAAAAAAATGGTCCAAGATTCCCTGAAATTTTCCGATTTTTGTCATTCCCGCGCTCTCCCTGCACTAACCATTAATTATCCGCAAATTGGGGATTTTTTCGCAATTGGCAGTACTGGCTATAGACAACACGACATATGGCATAGAATAAGGAATAGTCCTTATTCTGAGACATAAGGTAGCCACTGCTTTACTACGACATAGTACCAAAAATATCACTTAAGACGAGGCTGTATGGGCTTGAACCCTTTGCCTTCCCTATAACGGAAAACACTCAAAACAGAAAATTTAAAAAAAAATAAACAACACGACAAGAACAAGAACTTTTGGAAATATTATAATTTTCCGGAGCATTATAATGCTCTTTGATTATAATCTTCTTGGACAAGAAGGAAGGACGATACATTATTAATTTTACAACACTGTCTATTGAAATAAAAAATATTTAATTTTATTTATATCAGTCACGGAGTTAAAATCAGTATTATTGCAGAATTATAGAGGTTACTCGTGAAAGTCCATCAGCCTAACCTGCTCCATATTTTTTCTCTAGACTCTGCATCTGCAAAAATTTTATATCAATAACTAAATCTAAAGATAAGTGTAAATACCACTAATAATAGATTGTTCTGTAGGCACTTTTATATTATAGTAACGTTTACACGCAGCCTAAGTCCATGACGCAAAGAGCATTATAATACTACGTTTCCGTAGTATTATAATGCTCTTTGATACTACGCCATGACGTCTAGCCCCGGTCCCGGGATAGAAATAATTTATCACTAAGGCCATATCCTACTCCTACTAATATTATAAAGGCGAAAGTTTGTAAGAATGTATGGATGTTTAGATGTTTGGATGTAAGGATGTTTGTTCCTCTTTCACGCAAAAACTACTGTACGGATTTCGATGAAATTTGGCACACGGGTAGATCATGTCCCGGATTAACACATAGGCTACTTTTTATCCCCGGAAAATATAAAGCGGGGCTTTTATCCCAGAAAAACTTTTTAAAGCGGGCGGAGCCGCGGGCAAAAGCTAGTGGGATATATTTTATCTCTGTGATTTTATACCTGCCCATTTCCCTCGCCACTCGTCGAATGTATGGCCGTAGTGTATTTTTAAGGTAATTAATACCAGCCCTGTATTATATACTGCCCACTGCTGAGCACTACGTTGACCTAGTGCGGATTGGCAGACTTCACATACCCTCGAATTCTTACGGAGAATTCTCAGGCATGTAGGTTTCCTCACGATGTTTTCCTTCACCGTTAAAGCGAACGATAATTGATAAACAATACACACGTAACTTTGAAAATTCAGAGGTGTGTGCCTTGTGTTTTGAACCTTGACATTGTCTTGTCAGACCGTTCCATTCCCAACTAGGCTATCGTCCAATTATTAAATAAAATATTAATAATCATGGTTTTTATGTAATGTAATGTATACATTTCATTGATACATTATAAATATAAAATAAGAAGTCGGATAGTCGCTGACTACAAAAGTGGCCGGATAGTCGGCTTTACCTACTAGTTGCCGACTAGTCTGAACATCTCTAGTATATATAATTATTATGTGTATTGCATAATTTAACAAACATTTTACTGAGTTTTTTTAAGTGCTGTGTGTAACCAAAGCATTAATTTTATTTATTTATAATTTTAATCGTATATCAAATACCATCATACAAAGCATAATATTATTCACAATCCAAAAGACTAAATATGTAAATAAATATCTACCCACCTTTTGAACAGTTCATTCTGTCCACCTTAGGGCAACCATGTTTTGTGAAACACAAAATTGGTGGGTAGATATTTATTTACAACAACACAAGTCCAGATAATATTCTATATCAGTGTAAATAATAATATTTGACAATCACCATTCACCACCACCAAAAAGTTATCGAGTGGAGACCACGTACTGGCAAAGCAGCGTCGGCCGTCTACCAGCAAGGTGGACAGACGACTTGATAAAGGTCGCAGGAACACGCTTTTGACAGGTCCATTTTGAAATCTTTGGCGGAGGCCTATGTTCAGCAGTAGACGTCATGTAGCTGATGATGATGATTCACCATTCAATAGCTCATAATAGTACATTAATTAAGTTCTATAAGATTCTTTTCTTATTCTTTTATACAAGCATTATAATACATAAATCATAATATAAATTATCAACACATAAAAAATGGTCTTGAATCAAGATGTCGTTTTTTTTTCTATGTATTTATCACAGTATTTCTGTATGTGTTCAGAACCAACTTTTTCTACAATGTTTTTTAGCGACATGCTGAAAACTTCGTAAGCGATCTCCTTATCCCTTGCTAAGGCCGATTCCTCACAGTAAAAACAATTGTTGAAATAAAGTCCGGTGACACCTTCTAACTCTGCTGCCGTAGCCACATATATAGTTGTCGCTGCAGCTTGTTGCTGTAAAAAATATTAAATTTTTTGTTCTTATAATTATAAAATCTTACTAATATAATAAGTGCAAAGTTTGTTGAGATGCTTACAGATGCTTATAGTTTCTGTGTTTACTATTGAAGAAGTAAACACAGAAACTGCTGATCTATCACACAGATAGACTGCATTAATATGAGAGTTTTTTTAAATTTTTTATAGGAGCTCGACATAGTGACTGCACTGCGCCTGATGGTAAGCACGGTGCAGTCCAAATAGAGAATCGAATGGCATCGGACGATTATCCCATGCCATTCGACACAATCATGCCGGCCTGACCAGCTGCTTCTTCAAGCTACGGCGGAAGGACCCAGGATTGTAGGAAGGAGGGAACACGTGCGCCGGCAAACTATTCCACAGCCTGATGGTGCGACAGAAGAAGGAACTATAGAACCTATTGGTTCGGGTCGTAATGGTTTTCACCTTCAAGCTGTGGCTTCGCGCGCCCGCATGCGTGGTTCTGCTAAGGAAAGGAGAGTCAAGTTAAACAACTCCGCAGAGCATTCACCATGATACAGACGGTAGAACACGCTTAGAGAAGCGACATCCCTCCGCAACTGTAGCGACTCCAAGTTGCCCGTCACGTCTGCATCATTTACAATGCGGATGGCCCGCCGCTGTAATCCATCCAAGTAATCAAGCAAGTATTGGGCGGAATCGTCCCATAGGTGCGACCAATATTCCATTCCCGGCCGAACCTGCGCTTTATACAAACGGTAAAGCTGACCGGGCGTGAAAAAGCGACGCACCTTGTTCAGGATTCCAACCCTGCGAGAAGTGGCAGATATAATGCCTTCGATATGATTCCTTGGATTCAGATCACAGCGTATATCCATACCAAGGATACACAGGTCATTCCGCAATGAGAGGGGAACGCCCTGAAGAATGGGGAGGGGAGTAAACGGGGACTTTTTGCATGAAAAGACACAAGCCTGCGTTTTCTTGGCACTGATCTCAACCAGGTTGCTGGAACCCCATAAAAAAATGATGTCCAGAGTCCGGCTAAGTTCAGAGACACGGTCGTCGCGCCCCGTCTCGGTGTCTGCCCGCAAACTTGGGGGCCCGTAGAAGTATCGCCCATGAACCGTGCTGTCGTCCGCATAGCAATGAATGTTGCCGAGTGACAGCATATCATTGATATGCAGAAGAAACAGGGTGGGCGACAAGACCGAACCCTGTGGTACTCTGACATTTACTGCCATGGGCTCCGAAGCGTACCCATTCACGACGACACGGATTTTTCGCCCATGCAGAAAGCCAGAGATCCACGTACACAAGTTGTTAGGCAGACCATATGCCGGGAGCTTAGAAAGGAGACCACGGTGCCAGACCCTGTCAAATGCCTTGGCTATGTCGAGGCTCACGGCTAGAGCCTCGCCATGCCTGTCAACCGCCTCCCCCCAGCGATGCAGGACATACGCAAGAAGGTCACCCGTTGATCGACTCCGACGAAACCCGTATTGTCTGTCACTGATCAACCAGTGATCCTCCAGGTAGCGGGTCAGTTGAGCGTTAATAATCCGCTCCATGACCTTGCATATCATCGAGGTTTTGGCGATTGGACGGTAATTGGCAGGGTCCGACCGATCACTTTTTTTGGGGATCGGTTGCACATTGGCCTCCCTCCAAGACTCAGACACAATACCCGAGAGGTAGGACGCTTGGTAGAGGCGGGTCAGTGCAGGAGACAACTCGGCTGCACATAGATTCAAAACCACCGCTGGTATACCATTCGACCGGCTGGCTTTCCGAGCATCGAGAAACCGCAGCTCCCGCCGTACGTCGCACTGCCTGATGCGGATATTTGACATTATAGATCCACGGTGAAGCAGCGCCGACGGCGGCTGGAAGCCACTGTCCTCGAGCCGGGAATTGCACGCAAAGAAATTTGCCAGCAAAAATAACAACATTTGTAGATGCAATGACATAATATGCAGGGCTCTAAACAAAGAAGTAAATATAATAGAAATATAACTCACAAGTGACTTTGTAAATGGTCTGACTAGTAAAAACGCCAGTCTGTATAGCCACCATGACTTGCTGAGGTTTGTAAATACCATGTTTCCTGGATGTAGAGAATTTACATAGATCCCTTTACTTTTCCATTCTTCACTTAACACCTGAAAAGTTTTTAATATTCTTATTAGAATTTTGATAAGAAAGATTAAAAAATCACTACTTCTATAACATTATTGTTTATCTTACTACAATTTTCTGCATACTTATTTGTATCGTGTTATTAATTTCTCAACATAAGAGAATTTAAACCATGAAAAAATAATAAAGATTGACACATACAACTATCTATAATAATATCAAAGTGCTTTAAAAATTATTATGTTTTGAATAGCATAAATAGCTAGTTAATATTTAACAGTATTTACCTTGGCTGTTATCACATTATACAATTTGGAATTATTATAAGACATCATTGAACTATACTCTTCTTTGGTCATAGCAAGATTTTGCATTGAAAATCTGTTTTGTAGACTGGTAAATCTGAAAATTTTAACAATCATTGTTACTAGCGATTTTAGAAAATGCATTATTAAATTAAAACTGTATTTTATTTTTATTATTTGATATATTTTTTTTTTTATAATGACTTCTTATATTTACGCGAATGTTAGACGTTGAAATAAAACTATTACGCCGATTTTATCGCGGTTTTTTAATTTATATTTTCTCTCGACGTTTCGAAGACTTTGCAGCACTTCGTGGTCACGGGGCGGACTGAGGGGTGGTCCGAAAAGTAAATGTTACAATATCTACCATAATTTTTTAATTATACAATAAAAAAAATGGTCGTTATTGACGGCCTGATCTACGCAGAAAGAGCTCACAGTGTCTTGAGGTCCTGGTAGTTGGTCTTTTAGGGTCCGATTTAATAATATGTATAACTGGATCCCAGGCTTGTGCAAGCTTCCAACCATCTTCTCTATTGAAATTTGGATGTTTATTAATTTCAATAGCCTCGCGGATCATCCTAGGTAGGAATCGGTGTTCTTTGGCAAGGATTTGTGGTTTGTTTACCTTAGAGACCTTAGATTTCAAAAAGCGTGACGAAACGTCGGGAGAAAATATAAATTAAAAAACCGCGATAAAATCCGCAAAATAGTTTTATTTCAATCCCATTTTTTGGCAAAACTGATACATTACTGATTACAGTTCAGTGGTTTTCTTTTAGTATCATCATTTTGTTGTTAATTTAACAGTATCAAACAAATACATAATTCAAATTTTATGTCAAACTATTATGAAATATGCTGGGTAATATACTTTACCTATGTGATTCTGAGGAAACAAATACAACTCTAGAGCCTTTCTTCAACAATGGTTCAAGCAACAGAGCCAAATACATCTGGCTAAGATGATTCACTTGGTATATTGTCTCCAATTGGTTTGTAGTTTCTGTATACGGTAGACCAAACAATCCCGCATTGAGGATGACCATGTCAAGACTTCTGTGGATTAAAAAAAATTGTCCAAGTGATGAAATTTCATATCCATAATAATTTTTCATTGTAAACACATATGCTACATCCTATGACAGTCATATAATATTTTAAAGTCAAAGTGACTTTTAAAAAGAGGTAGTATTGAGCAGTCTACAAGAACTACAAGAGATGATGGTATATTATATTATTAATTTTTAATTGTAAGTGAATTGGGTAGTTGAGTAGTTGGGTAGTCCTATGTTTTTTTCTTTATATTAATTTATATAAAGAAATAGGCGATGGCGATAGGCTCGCCCCCTATCACATCATGGACGGAATAATGGCGAAAAGTGGGTGCACTAGTTGCGCCTCTGCCTACCCCTTCGGGGATAACAGGCGTGAGTGTATGTATTAATTTATGTACATAACAGAAAAACAATACGAAAAAAAGAACTATTCTGTCAAATCAGCATCAAAATTGGTTGAAAATTATGTATTCATATTTGAAATAGCGTTGTGACTAAAAGTGGGGGTGTGTTGGGGATATAGTGATATCTCTTTCGCACGCATGCAGCGTTATAGCTGGTGAAACTCGGTGACTTCACAGTCCAATATTGTATTGTTATTTGACAACTACCCCTTCCACCAAAGCTTTAAAAATACAGCTACATTTTGAAAATTATTTCCGCTTAGATTTAGGATGACATACATTGTTGACAAATGTCTTTAATATTTAAAAAAAAAATTCAACTACCCTATTGTGATCTTCAACCATGAAAACCATGAAGGCATAAGAAGAATAAGATATAATTAATTGTATGCTATAATGAATTTAATTTTGTATCTTATTTAAAGTAGATCTTCATGGTATACTTGATCTGTCATTAATTGTGAAACAATAGAATATTATGGTACTTTCTACAGGGACCAAGAAGTTTATAATATAACTACTGGAGAGCGCGGTACGCACATTTTTGTGAAGACAAAAAAATTACCTTTTGAGCTGTCTTCTATCTCACTCACTCTTTAACCTATGTTGCCAAAGCTTACGGATTATTTCCCCACCCATAAAAAAAATATCAATACCGTTATTGTCGTCTCAATCATATATATATAAATATTTCCAACATATCTTATATAATGATATAAGTACTATTTTCATTTCAGAATTATTCTTGTTGAATAAGATATCCTTAAGGTTTTTTATCCTTATTAACATTTTAGTTAAACAAAATTTCCTCATTTAATTGGTAATTGCGAATACATATTTCGGCAACACTGTTATAAAACGTTAAGTTCGATGTCAATATAGTTGTCAAATAAATGTTCACTTCGAAATTTTCTCTGTAATTATCTATAATAATAAGTGTGTTTTAGTGATATTTTAATGTGAATTGTGTAGTTCATGGTTGCAGAAATATTTGGCATCCATCATTTAATGTGAAATTCTCCAGGTAAGTTCATTGTAATCAATATTGTGTAAATATTATAATTTTATCAATATTTATACGAAATGTAATAAAATACGTGAATATTTTATAAATGAACTGTAGAAAAATATCGCTTAATGTGATTTGCTTTATATATGACTACTTTTTTCATATTAACGTAATGTTAAATGTGATTTTTTGTATTGTAAATAGTGTATATAAACAAGAGGCTAGGGTGACCATGGTGTAAGCTTTGGTGGACCGGTTTGACAATGGTGCTAGAGTATTTGTAATACTAGCCGCCTTACTAATGAATATTATAAAGCTTATTAATCTTTAAATAATCATCGTAAATAAAAACTGAGGATCAACAGTTACAATCGAGTTCTCAGTGTATCCAGCATTGATTTATTGAAACTTTTATTTAAAATTAAATCGAGTTTGTATTTCTCTTTACAGATTTCTTAAAGATCTAGATAAGCAAAAACGTGGTTAAATATAAATACCATTAAAAGGTCAATTTGATGTCTGCAAGAATTACTAGTCAACATTTAAAGACAGAAGATTATGATTCTGAATCTGATAATGTGTCTTCTACTTCTCGGAATATGGCAGTAGATGTCAAAAATAATTATTTATTACCAGAAACTCATGCTGTAAGTATATTATTTTTCATCATTTCACTGGTATAATTATGATCCACTTAGACTTTATTATTTACTAGCTTTTGCCCGCGGCTCCGCCCGCGTGAATGTGTTTTTCCGGGATAAAAGTCACTGTTTATATTTTACTGGGATGAAAAGTAGCCTATGTGCTAATCCAGGACATGATCTACCCGTGTGCCATATTTCATCGAAATCCGTTCAGTAGTTTTTGCATGAAAAAAACATCCATACATCCAGACATTCTTACAAACTTTCGCCTTTATAATATAATAAGATTAGTAGGATAGGGCATTAAGCTTGCGACCCACCAAATTTTATAACGGCGGTACATTGGGTGATATCTGAGTGTACTAAATGGCACCTCTGCCTATGTCTAAAATGTATAGGTACTTAAATATATTATTATTGCTTGATATTTACTTTTTACGTTACATGTCAGCGAAATGAATATGAACCACCATTGAAACGTCAAGACTTGAAAGATTTCAATATATCAGTTAATGTGAAGACATCCAGTGAAATAAGTTTAAAGAAATAAAAGAAAGTATTGCAGCAGAAGATGAAGAGATAAAAGAAGAAAATTAATTACAAGTTATTTCTTATTAAAGTTGTTCATGATTATACAGTCTGAAATTGAAAATATTTTGCAGTGAAATTTTGCTAATATTTGAGATTTTTTTTAAAAGTATATTCCAAGTAGCAAGCAAAAAAAAATTACATATAGTGATAACATAAAGACTTTTGCTTTAACATTACACTTTTAGTCGCCGAAAACATTTTTGTTTTATAAATTCAAAGATATATTTGCCGAAAGAGAGCACATTATGGTGATCTTTAGCAAACTTTAATTGTTTTGTTGGCTTCTTACAGAAGTTTTAGAATATTAAAAATAAATTTAAGGACGAAACCTCACCCGCAGAATGTAGCGTTAATTTTTGATTCCATGGCTCTCAAACAAGAATTTATTTAGTATTGTAATTTGTAAAACATCCACGTGTTTATTACTTTTGCTATAAATATCTACACAACTTTGTTTACAATCAACTTACTTATGGAATTTCACACTAGATGTTGGATTGCAAATAATTCTGCAACCATGAATTACACAACTCATAGTAGAATATCTGTAAAACACAATATGTATTATTATGGATAATTACAGAAAAAAAGTTCGCAGAATACTCGCAAAAATTGTAAAATCACACAAAATAGATATTCGTAATATTTCAAAATTACTTACTGAAAATTAGGTTATTAACTTCCTAAATGTGTATTATTTTTTCATGTATGATTGTTTACTTTTATGAGTATGTTTTTTATTTTTTTTTATTATATTTAAATGTAACAATAACTGTAGTTTTCATTTTTAAATATCCCAATGTTTTTCTGTCTAACCTTACAGTCTCCATATTTGGTTATAAAGGCCGGCAAACAACGTGAACATATCCAGTCGCGGGGGAAAGTAAAACATATACAATGTGAGGCTGTGTGCCGAGCAAAAAAAAGCACGCGAGGCCCCGTGCGAAGCAAATAATTTTTTTCAACAGCTTTGTAAGTAAGGTGCCAAAAAACGGGCCCCCAAGGAGCTGCAAGATGCCCCTGTAACTGCGAGGCCCCAGGCGGTTGCCTGGTTCGCCCCCCTCCTCCAAGGCCGCCACTGAATTCACCACCGCGTGGTGAGGTATTTTTTTTATGTAAGTGGAACTAGTAGTTCCGAACTACACATACCAAAAAAGTATGTAAATATGCCAATTTTGTTTGGAATAAACTTTCTAACTCAAATTATATTTTTTAAATATCAACTATTACTAGCCGCTGTAGTTGGTTTTCATAATTAATTTAAACCGCATTACTTTATAGAGATAAAAATAAATATTATGGTGCGATATCATATTATTACACACTCACGCCTCTCATCCCCCGGGTAGACAGAGGCGCAATTAGTGCACCCACTTTTTGCCGTTATTCCGTTCCATGCTGTGATAGGGGGCGAGCCTATCGCCTTATCGTATACAAATTCCAGACTCCGAGCTGATACTGAGTGGAAAATAATCACTTTGCCCGACCCGACTAACCCGGGGATCGAACCCGAGATCTCAGCATTGCAGTCGTACCATAATACAACTACGCCACCGAGGCAGCCATATTATATCATATCATATTATTATGGACAGTTAATTATGTTACGTCCTGGTTTTGAAAATAAACCTTTGTCACTCTAAAGAGAGAGACAGCAGACAGTTGTGACGTCACATTTTATTCTTCAGTTTGTTGAACGGAATGAAAAATCCATATATGGGTATAAGATTCTTGACAGGGACTTAACCGTAGTATTATAATGCTCTTTGGACTTAACATTTGTGTGTCAATGTCAAATAAATTATTTATTTTATAATTGAATGATTATATTAAAACGAGTAATAGTGGATGGCCTTTTATCTTAGGTTATGTACAGTAAATATATTTTCAAAAGACATGTTTAAAACAGGCTTAAAATTCTTACAAAGATGCTTTATATATTTGAATAGCAAACCCAAAAACCAAGCCTTTGCAATAAATCTTATAGTTTTAAAGACCTCCGATTTCTATATTTCTGTAATTTTATTTTGCTTAAAAAGTACACCTAAAACTAATGTTTATAAAAAAGTTAGTTGTAAATGGAAGGATCTAAAATATTTTTTTAATCAATTTAAGATCAATCCAAGAGCAATGTCTATTTCTACCGCCAAGCAGCAGTGTGCATGCACTGTTGTTTCGGTTTGAAGGATATTGTAGCCAGTGTAACTACAGGAAATAATAATAAAATCTTATGTCTCAGGATCACGAGTGCAGTGGAATGCCGCACAGTACTTTGTAACTCAAGGTGCTAGATGGTATTTTTACTGTATATGGGTAGTCATATTGCTTCGCTTACCATCAGATGAACGGCATGCTCGTCTCGTCATTCGATGCAATAAAAAAAAAGATCCACATTTTTGGCCTTTTAATATCCCTAGAGTTTGAGCCTGCTTAGATTATGAGGCCCAGGGCCCATACGAAAACAGGACATCTCCTGTAAATGAATAATACATACTTTGCAAAGACTGTTGGTACAGCAAGAGCACATTTTTTTACACTTTCCAATGAAGCCAGATCACAATGTATTGCCTTAAGGTTGTCTTCACAAGCATTGGTTTCTTGTACTATCTGTTTAATTGCTTTATTGGTAGCTTCCATGTTTCGGTTAGCAAACAGGATATTGCAACCATGCCTTGCCATAGATTTTGCAGTTTCATAACCAATTCCTGCATTGCATCCAGTGATCAAAACATATTTCATTGACAAGTCTATTCCGTGCAGGATCTGGAAGAGATATAATACAAGCCTTGTATTATATACTGTTCCTCTGCTGGGTACAGACTCTTCTACTACAGAGAGAGTTTAGGTATTGGTCTTAATTGACCAACGCTGTTACTAATAAATCAAAATATGATAGCAACACTATTGTACGCTTGTGCCGTCTATGGCATGACTTCCGATGTACTGTCTGTTGCTCTCGTAACGAACAAGGAACACGTTGTTTTATTATTAGGTTATGGGCCCAGTCCCAAATATCTCTCGAGGCAGTTAGTTTTTTCACTGTGATATTGTTTTCTGTGTGGACTTACGATAAAAAGTTCGAGGACAATATAATATTAACCAGTGTGTAGTATTTCGTGGACAACATGGCTACAAGTCATAACTATATGGTGAACGTGCCTAAACTCAAAGGCCGCGAAAACTACAGCGAGTGGTGTTTTGCAGTAGAAAACGTCCTAGTGTTGGAGGGCATGCTGAAATGTATAAAGCCGGAACCAGACCAACCAGATATAGGAGCCGAAGAGGATGCTAAAACGAAGGCGAAAATGATTTTGATGATAGATCCATCAATTTACGTGCACATAAGGAATGTCACTACAGCTAAAACTCTATGGGATAAGCTAAAGTCATTGTATGATGATTCTGGATTCACGAGAAGAATCAATCTGCTTAGAAATCTCATTTCAATTCGCCTTGAAAGTTGTGATACGATGTCATTATATGTTACACAAATTGTTGAAACCGGTCAAAAGCTGGCGGGAACTGGATTTAACATAAGTGATGAATGGATCGGATCATTGTTACTTGCTGGATTAACGGAAAAATTCGCGCCTATGATAATGGCCATAGAGCATTCCGGTATGTTAATCACGACAGACGCCATTAAATCCAAATTATTAGATATGGAAACAGAAAATAAAGAAGTAGATGGCGCTTTCGCAGCATTCCAGAAAAACCAACGTAAAATAATTGGCAAGTCTATGGGCAGAAGCTCTATGGGCAGAGGAAATCATGATGGCGGACAGATGTCAAAATCAAATGTCAATGTAAACAAGCAAATAAAATGTTACAAGTGTAAGCAGCTCGGGCATTATCGGAATCAGTGCACAAAAACCGAAAAAATGGAGACAAAAGCCCAAGATAACTTACCGCGGCAAACCAACGCATTTAGTGCAGTATTTTTAAGTGGCAGTTATAGTAAAACTGACTGGTACATTGATTCGGGTGCGAGTGTTCACTTAACAACAAATAAACATTGGATCGAAAATGAGTCATATGACTGTTTCCCAAAGGAAATAATTGTTGCGAATGAAAATAAAGTGCCTGTTGTGTGTTCTGGTGATGTGAAAATAAGGACAAGCACAAAAACATGCAATTATGATGTGACAGTTGAAGGAGTTTTATGTGTTCCAAGTCTCACGACGAATCTCCTGTCTGTGAGTCGATTAATAAGCAATGGAAACACAGTGTCTTTTACAAATGATGGTTGTGAGATATACAACAGAAAAGGAAACTTGGTTGCGACAGCCATACTTGTGAATGGAGTGTATACATTAAATATACCAGTAGATTTCACGGCTGCTGTAGTGGTAACTAGTGAAACTTGGCATCGAAGGTTAGGACATGTGAATGCTACATACTTGAATAAAATGGTGAATGCAGTCAATGGTTTATCAGTAGACAAGAAAACAGAAATTAATAAGAATTCCTGTACAATATGCTGTGAGGGTAAGCAGAGTCGACTGCCGTTCCCTAGTGATGGTAACAGGAGTGCTGAACTATTGAATATAGTACACGCTGATGTCTGCGGTCCAATGGAAAATATTTCCATTGGAGGATCAAGGTACTTCATACTTTTTATAGATGATTACAGTAGAATGACCTATATTTACTTTATGAAAAATAAAAGTGAAGCTTTTCAATGTTTTAAAAACTACAAAGCTAAGGTTGAGAACTATCTCGAAAGAAAAATCAAGATTCTGCGTACTGATAATGGTAAAGAATTCTGCAATCATGAATTCGATAAATTTTTAACAAATATGGGAATAATACATCAGAAGACTAACCCTTATACGCCAGAACAAAATGGTTTATGCGAGCGAATGAACCGAACACTTGTCGAAAAAGCTAGATGTCTTTTATTTGAAGCCGGTTTGGGCAAGCAATTTTGGGGCGAAGCAACTAATACTGCTGTTTATTTGCAGAATCGAACAATAGCACCTGCGTTGCAAGATAAAACCCCGTTCGAATTATGGACACAAACCAAACCTGATATTAGTCACCTCAGAATTTTTGGCAGCACTGTAATGGTACATGTGGCAAAGGAGAAACGTCTCAAGTGGGACAAAAAATCTGTAAAGTGTATTCTAATGGGTTATTCTGAAGATACAAAGGGATATAGAGTATTTAACCCTCAAACACAAACTATAACTACTAGTCGAGATGTAATAATTATAGAAAAAGAATATCAGCCGCAAGATGTAGTTATTGTCCAAGAAAATAATAATTTGAAGTCAAATACTGAAGAGGCAAGTCCAGATTCAGTGGGGGACGATGGTCAATCAGATGACGGCTCATATACTACGCTCAGTGATCCAAACGATAGTACATATGTGCCCAGTGAAAATGATGATTTTAACGATGTTCTGCCTGTCGAAACTGTAGTAAGTACAAGAGAGAGAAGAAAACCAGACAGATATGGATATACAAATATATGTGTGGACAACAATCGAATAGATACCAGTGAAATATCATTGGAGGAAGCATTGCAGGGACATGAAAAAGACCATTGGTTGCAGGCTGTAAAAGATGAGTTGCAGTGCTTTGAGGACAACCACGCTTGGGAGCTGACTAATGCACCAGCTAATGGAACAATTGTGAAGTGTAAGTGGGTTCTAAAAAAGAAAACTGACAGTGAAAATAATGTTAGATATCGTGCCAGACTTGTTGCGAAAGGTTATAGTCAAAAATGTGGCATTGATTATAATGAAACCTTTTCTCCGGTGGTGAGACATACCACATTAAGACTATTGTTTGCTCTCTGTTCTCAACTAAATCTAGATACAGCACATTTAGATGTCAAGACAGCTTTTCTCAATGGAGAACTGGAGGAAACCATATATATGCAAAGGCCAGATTGTTTTGTATGCTCTGACAATGATAAAAACAAAGTTCTTTTATTAAAGAAGGCTATATATGGTCTCAAGCAGTCCTCTAGAGCTTGGCATAAGAAAGTTGATAACTGTATGTTAGAAAATGGTTATAAAAAGCCTAAACTGGAACCTTGTTTGTACACAAAAATTGTTAAGGGTAAGAGGACCATAGTTACATTATATGTTGATGACTTCTTTGTGTTTTCAAATGATAAAAATGAAATGAAACAATTAAAAGAAACATTAAGATCTCAATTTAAAATAAAAGATTTAGGTCAAATAAGACAATGTCTTGGCATATGTGTTAATATTGATAAAGATAAAAATGTTTCATTAAGTCAGGAAAATTATATAGACCAGCTATTATCTAAGTTTAATATGAGTGAATGTAAGGTTGTTAACACACCAATGGATATTAAATTAAATGTTAAAAAATGTTTAGATAAAAACAGTCAAAATCCATACCAACAGCTTATAGGCAGTTTGATGTATCTAGCGGTTCTTACTAGGCCAGATATAGCTTATGCTGTAGGATATCTCAGTCAATTCAATAACTGTCATAGTAATGAACATTGGTCATATGCTAAGAGAATATTGAAATATTTGAAAAGAACAAAAAATTTTGGTTTAAAATATAGTAAAACTGGAAATTCTGATATTAAAGGTTATGTAGATGCCGACTGGGCAAATGATTCTTATGATAGAAAATCATATTCAGGATATTGTTTTATGTTAATGGGGTCTGTAATATCATGGGGATGTAAGAAACAGAGATGTGTTGCCCTCTCCAGTACTGAGGCAGAATATACTGCAATTTCAGAAGCTTGTAAAGAAGCTGTATATCTTAGAAATTTGCAATATGAAATTACTGGAAAAATGTATAGTATTAATTTATGTAATGATAACCAGAGTGCATTAAAGCTATCGGTAAATCCTATGTTTCATAATAGAAGTAAACATATTGATGTTAAATATCATTATTGCCGAGAAGTAATTTTAAATAAAATAGTAGTGATGCAGTATTTGCCGACAGCTGACATGCCAGCAGACATTTTTACAAAAAGTTTATGTCCGGCTAAACATTATAAATTTATGCACATGTTAGGTATTGATACTGTATAATATTTTGATAGTGGGGGTGTTACTAATAAATCAAAATATGATAGCAACACTATTGTACGCTTGTGCCGTCTATGGCATGACTTCCGATGTACTGTCTGTTGCTCTCGTAACGAACAAGGAACACGTTGTTTTATTATTAAACGCCATGCTAGTACAGCTTGGCAGATTTTACATACCTTGCACATTCTCATGAAGAACCACTTACATAGATAATGCAGTCCTATAGTGCAAATTTTAATTGGGAATGCATAGAAAAATCTAGTGATACCTACATTATCTATGGACATTACCTGATAGGCTGTTGATGAACCATCAAATCTTTGTCGAAAGTCATGCACATGTTCTTTTTCATCAACTGCAAAGGCTAATCTTGGGTCAAGATAAGTTGTGGTATTGGTTTCTTTTTGTATGAAAATAGTTTCACCATCTTCATTCACTGATTTTGTCCAGCCAAATGGCAAGTCCTTAGGAAGAACTTTCTTTCGTCCCGTTTGTGGGTGCACCCATTGAATTTTGTTAGTGAATGAACTGGAAATAATTTATTACACTATTTACTCACTTGGGTTTAAAACTTTTATTATGGACTATAAAATAAAACTAAACTAAAAAACATACTTTATAGAAAAACCAACTGAAAATAGAAAATAAATTTTAACAAATTTGCATTAAGAATAGTGTAAATAAGAAAAAAATGTATTTTATAATACTACTAGATTTTGCCCGCGGTTCCGCCCGCGTTAAAAAGTTTTTCCGGGATAAAAGTCCCGCTTTTTATTTTCCCGGGACAAAATGTAGCCTATGTGTTAATCCTGGATATGATCTACCCGTGTGCTAAATTTCATCGAAATCCATTCAGTATTTTTTGCGTGAAAAAGTAACAAACATCCATACATCCTTACAAACTTTCGCGTTTATAATATTAGTAGGATTATAAAACGTGTTATTCGGTGTCTATCGCAACAATGAAGTATTACTGAAATAAAACTGAGTACTTAGTATCAATGTCAATGGAGCTAAACAAACTTACTTGATATAATAGACGTTGCCATCCTCTGTTGCTCGTTCTTCCCATCCCTGCGGCAATTCCTCGTCACTATCCGATTCTATGTTATGCATTTTTTTGTGTATAAAGTAATTTTGATATAAAATAGACTTGATATCTATAACCACAGTTCCGTTCCAGCAGTCTACAGCAAAAGAATGTGGTAAGTAAACAGTATTAATAAGAACAAGAAAATTGTATTAATTATCTTGATAACATATTGATCTTGAACGTAGTTCTTCTGAGTAGTCTGTGATCTTGAATTCCAATTTGTTGTGAATCATCCAAGAATCCAATCTACAATAATTCTCTAGTTTCTGAACCCTATATTCAAGTTACTCTATTCTATGAACCAAATCAATTCCAACTGGTTGAGATGTAAGCAGTGTTGCCAGGGCCCTTGAGTCGTAAGTTACGTTTCGTTTCCTGAAATGTTACATTTTTGCTGCAAAAGTTACATTATTGTATTTTTTTTTAATTTACGTGTTTTGTGGTCGGAGGTCGGAGGCAAATAATTGATGTTAGCAACAACGAAACGGAAGTCATTTCTGTAGCGACGAAACCGCGAACGGCGGGAGCTCGCGAAGTAGGAAACGTACGCGCGCACACTCAAGCAAAATCAAGTTTTAAAGCGTTCAAGATACGTTTTAATTTGTCATGGCGCTTTCCATTTAGAGCCATCTCTGAGTGTGATATGGAGTAAAATACTTTTTATATCCGCGCAGGTTTCAGGTGCGTTCAATTTGGATGCGTTGAATTGAAATGCTTTCGTAAACTGTTTACAATAAAAATCTAGTATTACAAATCTCGTTGTTCTCAAAAGTTACGAAAATTGCCATAAATATAAAAATTACTTACATGTTACGCGAGGGGGTCAAAAGTAACGAAAAATGTAAGAAATGTAACCTTCTGGCAACGCTGGATGTAAGTAAACTCCGTCTCACGAACAGTGTTGCCAGATGTTTGACGGTTGAAGTCGCCTAAAGTGGAGAAAATCCGAAGTAGCCTAAAGTCGCCCACATGTGTGGGGACGCGGGGAGCAAAAAAAAAGGTCCCCAATTTTCAATAATTGTGTGTAAGGGGTATCGTAAATGTCCTCAAATTCGACAAAAACAATGCATAAATCACGAATCTGCCCGACACTGGCAAAAAATCTTCCAAAATCTGCCAAACCTGACTCCGGAGCAGTGCTGCCAATGTCACAAGGTTTTTAAAAATCCGTCAGATCTACAATTCACACGGGTGTAGCTATTGTATTTCGTATGGGGGGGGGGGGGGGGGGTTCATATCAAATGAAATTTATGTCCCGTTGTATATCCTGTCGGTAATCCGTTAAGCTGGCAACACTGCTCCGGAGCATGCCTAAAGTATGCCATCATATTATACCATCCACGGAGTCTATGCGTATGAATAAATAAATAAAATACTACGTGTTCAAAGGAATTCCTTTATTCCACCTTAATTTTTAACTATTTTTTTCATTTTATACGCTTTTTTTAACCGACCTCAAAAAAGAGGATACGTAAGTTTGTATATCCGCGATTTTCTCAAAAACTACTGATGCGATTTCGATGGGGTTTTCGTTATTCAAATATTGTATATTTTTCAAGGAAGGTTTTTTATTAGTATCTGATGAAGGTATTCGGAGATAGATAATTAATCTCTTCAATAACTAACAACAGATAACCCGCGAAAGAGGCAATGTATTGATTAGACCATTCCATAACAAAATAGCAAGAAATTAAAACTTTTTAACAAAAATTAAAACCGACTTCAAAACCACTACACACCCAAAAATAACTTAGCTTTTTATACATATATTTGGAGTCGGTGCCCAATTTAAATTGTCAGCTAAGCTAAACAAATGCGCAAACAATATACGAAAACAATGTTTAAATTAGGCACCGACTCCAAATATACATATTATATAAAGTTAAATTATAATTTGGTTTGTAGTGGTTTTTTGTTAAAAAGTTTTCTAATATGATATTTGCATCAAATTCGAAATTTTGGTAATTTTCATTGTACATAGATTTTAACGATATCCTTTTAATCACGTGTTCCCTCCTTCCTTAGGGTCCTTCAAGCGGAGCCTGAAGAAGCAATTAAACAGGCCGGCATAACTGTGCCGACCGACCAGGGATGTTTATCTCTTGCCGGTCGACATAACTTTTTGGGCTTCACTACATTTACCATCAGACGCAGTGAAGCCACTTTGTCGAGCCTTCTATTAAAAAAAAAAAAAAAAATCATTTCTTTCGTGGTGGTGGTGAAATGAGATTCAGTCTCCATGTTCCTTTATACTTTCTTTTGTTGTGATCAAAGCGGATACATGTTTGTTTAGGGGCTTGTTCGTTATTTTTGTTTTATTCAAGTTTACTTGGGAGAATATCCATCGGCAAACATGAGACAACTTTTGCAAAGTTTGCAATATTAGGATATTTTGGAGTTCCATTTGCATGACGTATTTTCCCAATCGCTCCCCAGAATTTATCTACACTTAAAATTGTACTAGTACTACTTTCACCAGATTCCAAAAATATGCTTACACTATTGTCGAATTTAATTTCGAAATTCATTATCGACTTTCTGAAGAATATATTTTCATTTTTATGGAAACATTGAAAAAGAACAGTCGAAAACAGGACTTGAATCCGCGACCTCCGGCGTACCGTGCCAGTACTCTCCTAACTGAGCTATTTCGACCTACTTCCGCCTATTCAATTTCAAGTTCCCTATTTATCTCTAGGAGATGCCTAGTGAGATCTCTTGTAGACTATATAGGCCATGTAGTACCTACACATGGCCCTTAATATGTATAAAAATCATAATATATGATTAAGAATATATTTTCATCTAGTACCTATATTGGGAAATTTATTTGCAATGTATCTTTGTAGACAATATTTTGTTGACCTAAAAGTAAATATTAAGACATAGAAAACTATAAGTAGGTATTATATTTGTATTTTCAAAATAATACAGATAATCTTGAAATCTGCTAAAATCTGCCACTATTTTTAAATTGTCAGCGTAATCTGCCATTATTAAAATTTAGGTGCCAAATCTGCCCAAATGGCAGAAATCTGCCACAAATGGTCACACTGTTGAGATCGAACTTAGATGATGGAGGATATCAGGTAAAACCACGTGACCTGAAACCAAATATTACTCTAAAATGGCGTCGAGTCCGCCCACATTTTAGTGTTGTAGTTACTGTTATTTATCACAATAGTACGCATATCGATATCGATCGATTTGTATTATTTATTTAATTTTACTGTGAAATCATTATAATAGCGAGTTTGTAAAGATGCTTTGATGTTTGTTAATAGTAAACACATCTGCCGCTGAATGTATTTTCCATGCGGGTGAAAGATTTTTAATCTAATATAAAGGGGTAAGGGACTATCTAGGGTGTATATTTTATTTTCTACTCTAAATTAGATGATTTTTGTTAAGAACGGCAAGGTAGCAATTTTCATCGGGATATCTTATTATGTGGGTGACCCTCCGGGCTAGCAACAGTAGCGGACCAAGAATAAAAATTGGTAGAAAAAGAAGATAATAAGGGGTGCAGGGATGGGCATTTGGTATGAGCACCAAACGCACAAGAATTACCTTATCCAGCTACATTATTTACCTTGGAGTACAAAGACTAACTTGCCATGTATAATTCTTTTGCATTTAAATTCATCAATTTCACACCTTTAGGAAAGACCAGCGTATTACCTGCCATTTTTAGTTTTATTTTGATACATTTGTATATGTTGTAATTTTATAGCGAGCACAGAGTGGCGTTAAATTAATATTTAATATAAATGTTAAGGATAAACTAAACAAATTTTATTAATCAAATTGATTTATTCGTGACGTAACAATATTAAATTTTGTCAAGAAAATTCTTCTTAACACTGGTTCAGTGTGTTTTTTTTCCGCAGTACTTACATTAACGTAATTATGACTGATTTAATTATCAAAAGTATTAGTCAAATTTGATACGATTTCCTAAATTTACCCAAACGTTTGGTATTGAAATATAACTACATTGTTGAAATTTGCGCGATATTTTATTGTAATTTTTATCCCGACATTTCCGGATTTTTTAATCTGTTCCATGACAATGAAGTGCAGCAAAACCTTCAAAATTATAGCAAAAACATACGCAAAATAGTTTTATTTTAATAAACAAAATCTATATTTTCTATCGATAACTTCCAAACGTGACTGCAGGTTGGAACAACACTATGTTTTTATGTAAACATTAAAAATACTTATTTATTTTATTTTACTTGGTATTAGTCATTTTACATTGCGTGTAACGACGAAAAAAATATTTAACATTCAAATAAACGTAACGTTCACTAAATGTAACTTTGATTAGGTGAAAAATTTAAACTAACCTGAAAAATTAAAATTTTTCGTCAATTTTGCAATAACTTGAACTGCACCCTATGATACAACACCTCGGCATAATAGAATTTGCTCAACTATCCTTAGAATTTCTATCAAAACACTTCAGCATAGCCACAGTTCCCAGTAAAACTTAAAACAAACTCCGCAAGATTCAAGATTGACAGGTCAACTACTAACAATGCGTGGAATTTTTACCCTAAAATGGCGTCATGTCCAAAATAGGGCTTCAAGGCAGGGCTAAATGACATTGCAATAATTGACAACAGACAATTGTAGTCTATGAACCCCTTCCGGGACGCCGCAACTCTGGCGGCGGCGGGCACCGGCCAAGTAGTTGGAAGAATTCAACGTTTAGGTTTGAAGGTGGCCCTCGAGAAAACCGAGGCCGTGTGTTTTCACGGACCTCGGAGAGGGCCACCGGCCGGTGCCGTCATCGTCGTTGGGGGGGGGGGGGGTGCGGATCCCCATCGGCTCTAGCATGAAGTATCTAGGTTTAGTCCTAGATAGCCGATGGCGATTCCGCACCCACTTTAAGGAGTTGAGGACTAAATTGTCCCGGGCAGCGGGCGCTCTTTCCGGCCTGCTGCCCAACCTGGAAGGTCCTGGCTTCCCTTGCCGGAGGCTGTATCACGGAGTCGTGCGGTCCATGGCCCTTTATGGCAGCCCCGTTTGGGCTGACTCCCTGGGCCGCCCCTGCGTCGCCCTTCTGCGCGTCCCGCAGAGAGCTTTAGCGCAGCGGGCGGTCAGGGCGTACCGCACGGTCTCTTTCGAGGCGGCATGCCTATTGGCCTGATTTCTGCCCTGGGACCTGGACACCAAATCCCTTGCCGATGTATTCCATTGGCGGGAGGAGGCGTTCAGTCGCGGGGAGCGTCCGGCCCTGAAGGAGGTGGAGGCCAAAAGGGCCGCCGTGGAGGAGTGGCGTCTCAGGCTGGAGGCCCCGTCGTGGGGGCACAGGGTCGTAGAGGCAGTGCGTCCTGTCTTTGCCGATTGGCTGGACAGGCGCCACGGAGCGGCAACATACCGCCTGACGCAGGTGCTCACCGGGCATGGCTGCTTCGGTGAGTTCCTGTTTCGGGTGGTAGGGATAGAGGAGTCGGCCGTGTGTCACTATTGTGACAACTGCCCAATGGACACGGCCCAACATACGTTGGAGTGTTGTACAGCCTGGGATGAAGAACGCAGCGCTCTCAGAACAGTCGTCGGAGAAGACCTCTCGCTGCCGGCCTTGGTCGCTTCCATGGTCGGCGGCCGGGAGGCCTGGCAGGCGGTGGCCCACTTCTGCGAGGCGGTCCTCTCGCGGAAGGAGAGTGCCGAGAGGGATCGCCAGCGCAGTGGTGATCCCTCCCGCCGCCAGACGAGACGTAGGAGGCGTCGGGTGGACGACTGACCGACGTCTCCCGCCCTGTGGATTGGGTGCGTTTGGAGAATTCCACCACGGTATCCCCTGCCTGTCGTAAAAGGCGACTAATAGGGGCCTCCGGGGGTCACGGGTGGGCGGGACGTGCCGCCCACCCATTAGTCTAGCCAACTTCTGTGACCCCCGTGATGGACATGTCCGAGGCAGAGTGTCTCACGCTGCCTCGGACACCAAAAGGCGGACACGGTACGGTGTTTCGGGGGCTTCTGAGCCCCCGCAACAGGAAAAGGACCGCAACAGCGGTACGCGCAGGGGCGGTTGCGGACGTCAACTTAGACGTGAGTCAGAGGAAGCCCGCAGCCGTCCCTAATGAGCCGAAGATGGCCATACGAAAAAAAAAACGTTTACAGGAAAATAATGTTTGTTAACAATCCACAGCACACATATGGGCTGTTCACCCGTGCCCTTTCCATGTCTGTCTGATGTCTGTTTGGGCATGGCAAATTGAGCACTTCTGTGAAGGGTTCAGTTTGTTATATAAATAAATAGGAGTTATCAAGACCACGCTGAAAAGTAGGTATTTCAACTGCGATCTTTTTGTACCACGTAGGTAAGGGTATTTATAATTGGAGATTAAATAGATAAATATAAAACCAAAATAAAATAAAAAGCAAGCAGGTCCTTAAAATATATTTATTACTACGTTAGGTACAGTTAGACATTTAAATATTAACCATTTATTATAATCGAGTAATGACCAATTTTTTCGATTTCGGCGTCGCTGTATTCGATCTTGGAAGCAGTATTGAGGAGAAGCCACAAACTGAAACAAACACCGATTAAAATTAATAAAATAATTTTAGAATTGTAAGAGTCTAAGTCATAATTTAGGAATAAGTACCTACATATAAACAAAGTAGGTACAGTCAGAAAAGTGTACAGGTGTCACCTAAATAAGTTCTAAATAAGTCGGTTGCGCGTCGTCTGTCTGCAACATGCACCTTATGTAGGGCTGCCATCATCTAAATTGCCGACGCCGGATAAACACGGCAAAATTCCCGGACATTTGGGCGAAATATGGGTCTTTCCCCGGACACCTCTGAAAAAATATTTTGCCGTTCCATGAGGGGAATTGCATGAATTTTTAAGTAAGATTTATTTCAATTTGTCGCTTATCTATAAAAAATGGATTTCCCCAGACAACAAAAGTGTCCGGGTTTTGCCCGGACAAGTTTTAAAACCCCTGCCGGACGGCCCCCGGACGCCCTTCAAACTAGGACAAATCCGGGGAAATCCGGACGGATGGCAGCCCTAACCTTACGACTAAAGTAGACAATAAGAATTAAAACTCATCGGCTATATCCTTTGTACATCTCCGAAACGATCGTACCGGCGTGGTGAAAAATGAAAAATAGGCATTTTATCTTGAGAAAGTGTACACACACACACACACTCACGCCTGTACCCCGAAGGGTTAAGCAGAGGCGCAACTAATGTATCCACTTTTCGCCGTTCGTATTCCGTCCCATGATGTGATAGGGGGCGAGCCTATCGTCATATCGGACACAAATTCCAGACTTCGGGCTGACACTGAATAGAAAAACCCAATATCAATTTGCCCGACCCAGGGATCGAACCCGAGACCTCAGCTTTGCAGTCGTACTGTAATACAATTACGCCACCGAGACAGTGCTATAAAGCAATTACCTAAAATCGATAGTACTTACGTATCAAAAGTCCGCCGAACATGTAGAACGTGGCTTCACATGCAACATCGAGTAATAAACCAGCTACATTTGTACCAATCACTGATCCCATACGTCCCACCATCATAGTCAAACCTACAGCCATGCCCCTGGAAAAAGCATCAATAAATTCACCTACCAGTAACACAAATATTGGTGTCCCCTGATTCAAGTAGGTACCTATATCTAATTTCGAAAATTAGGACCGACAGAAATATTTGCAATAAACCGTGAGTATCAACATTGGTGTCAGTGCAGAGATTGAACCCGTAAACTCTTATTTTATAGCAGCTTTGTCGCTAGCTGCGCCATGACGAGGAAACGACGTAGGTATTCGAAGCTTAACCGAGTTGACTACTCGCTTACCGTCATTGTTTCGTCTTACCTCAAATGTGTTGGAAATATTTCGACTGCGTATGCATTTACAGGACCAATTCCAAGCCCCATTACAGGTAACGATGACAACAGCACCGCAAATATTAAATTCTCAGTGATAAAATTAATTAGCACACAGAAGGTACCAATGAGAAGGAATATTATGATTAATAGATTCTTTTTTCCAAGGAACTTGACGGTGCTGCTGACTGCTAGGGCTATGACAGCGCAAGATGCGTTTGCTATTGTGTTTATCATGAATGTTATTGGTTCTATTGTATCGATGCATTCTGTTTCTGGAGCTGACGCAGTCTGGAAAGATGATCAATGCATTATTGAGGAATCATAGCATATCATAGCATTCCGTGACACGGGGCTAGATAAATTAGAGAAACCATAGTATTAAGAAAAGGTATAACTAAATACAAATAAATATATAAGATGTTCTTTTCAAAGTTACAACAAATAAAATTAAATTGAAAGAGGATACATATTTTGACAGGGAATCAAATTTTAAATACAGTGAGTTACATAATGTGTAAAAATTGAAACTCGATCGTTATAACGAAAACGTGTTCCGGGGCAATGCTTAGGGCTAACTGCTCAGTTTGCTGCTCAGTAACTATAGCACGCACGAACCTGAACCATTTTTTGATAAAAAAGCTAAAGTCGCGCAATTATTATAAGAACAGATAATTCCACTCGAAGTATAATTCCGTAACTAATAGCAGGAATTTACCTACCATACCAGCCCTATATTATTTACTTCCCACTGCTGAGCACAGGCCCCCTTTACTACTGAGAGGGTTTAGGCCTTAGTGCTGACGTTGACGTAGACGCTGGCCCAGTGCGGGTTGGCAGACATCACATACCTTCGAAATTCTTATGAAAATTCTCAGATATGTAGTTTCCTCACGATGTTTTCCTTCGCCGTTAAAGTGAACTATAATTGATTCACAATACACACATAGCTCCGAAAAGTCAGAAGTGTGTGCCTTGGGTTTTAAACCTCCGGACATTGTCTGTCCTGTCAAGTATAAATCATCATAATTAACGCTACTGCAGTTATTGGTGTAATATTGCTGTGATAAATTTACCTACGTGACGTGTAAAAAAAGGATTAATATTATCCAAACCTCATTGATTCTCAGCGCAATAACGTCGCAGGCGGTCATGTCCTCTCCACTCCCAGTCAAAACTCTGTTCAAAACGTCTGGCACCCACACGTATAACCCGTTTAATCTGAAAAACGTTAATTATAAACATTCAAGCTGCAATTCGATGGAGCTCTTTAAAATTAAGTGGTTATGTTAAAAAAACGTCAAGAATGTGTCATAAATATTATAACTTTGTAAACATTACATTTTCTCTTTAGTTTCCCTGGTTAAAGGAAAATAATGGGTTAGCCGCCTGAACGTAAACACTGCTTCAGATCATTAACAGTATCAATTAGGCACTTTGATATTGTATGGCACAGTATTGTCGTTATTGAATGAGGCAGTGACCCCGCTGCATTTGATGATTACTGGAGTAGTAGGGTCAGATAGAGTGTGATGGAGGCCATGAGGGCCTTCTTACGGCCAGCCGCTGTGGAGGAGTGGCGAGAGGCTGCAGGCCCCGTCAGCGGGGCTCAGGGTCGTATCGGCAGTGCACCCGGTCTTTCCCGAGTGGCTGGACAGGCTCCACTGCCCGGCTACGTTTCTATTGACACAAGTATTCACCGGCCATGGTTGCTTTGGTGAGTATCTGTGTCGTATTGTAGGTACAGAGGTGTCAGCCGTGTGACACCATTGTGACAACTGCCCGCTAGATACGGCCCATTACACGTTGGAGTTTTGCCCAGCCTGGATCGAGGAGTCCAGCGCTCTCAGAGCAGTCGTCGGAGGAGACCTCTCGCTGCCGGCCGTGGTCGCTTCCATGGTTGGTATTCGTGAGGCCTGGCGTGTGGTGGCCCACTTTTGCGAGGTGGTCCTCTCACAGAAGGAGAGTGCCGAGAGGAATCAAATTCAAATCATTTATTATGTAATTAGGCCCCTAGGGGCATTTTTACACGTCATTTTTAACAATGTTTTTTATAAACTATAAGATTCTATCAATGCTTCGGAAAAGCCCACTGACCTGAGAAGAAGCACCAAGAAACTCAGCGGAGGTCTTTTATTGTAATTTTTTAAACATATATATTTTACAAATTTCAAATAAGTAGTAACAATATAAATTCAAATTATAGAACATGTGTGAATGCGAGCAGCCTAATCCTAAGCATTTGTATCATCTAGATATTCTCCTGTACTGGAATAACCGTTTTTGCAAAGACGTTCTTTTACAGTAGCTTAAAAAAAAATATTGAAGGATTAACAATATGCATAGGAAGTTTATTGAAGAAGCGTACGCATTGACTAACAAAAGAATTGCTTATTTTATAGAGACGAGTAGGAAGTACTACAAGTTTATTTTTATTCCTAGTATTTTTATTATGAATATCGCATATTCGGTCAAAATTTGCTATATTTTTTTAGCATACATAAGATTTGCAAATAGGTATTGCGATGTTACGGTATGAATGCTTATCTCTTTGAATTTTTTTATAAGAGAAAGACGAGGTCCAATACAATAGATAGGTAGCTATTATAGCTCTCTTTTGTAAGACTAATACTGTATTAATATCCGCAGCATTACCCCAAAGAATAATACCATACGACAGAATACTATGAAAGTGCGCCGGGTGGACGACTGACCGGCGTCTCCCACCCTAGAGAGATTCAACCACGGTATCCCCTGCCTGTCCTAAAGGGCGACTAATAGGGGCCACCGGGGGTCGCGGGCGGGCGGCAGGGGGCTGTCCGTCTGTATTGAACATCTTTTAGCACATTGTTGCGACTCCCGTGATGGACAGCAGCGTGGTAGGTAGGCCTCACGCTGCCGTTGACACCGAGAGCGTCCTTCGGTTTCTGAGTCCCAAAAGAGGAGACGGGCCGCACCGCGCAGGAGCGGTTGTGGATGGCGACTTAGACACTTTTCGTCCGAGGAAGCCCGCAGCCGTCCCTCATGCGCAGAAGATGGCCACCGCGTAAGTTTAGTTGATATGCCGTGCGTTTTTCATGCATAGAGCGGCTCAACGCCGGGTCGTAAGGCACGGTGAACCGAACATAGCCGTTCGGTTGCCTGCCACGAAGGCCGGGCGGTAGTGGTAATACACTTTCTCCGCGTAACGTCAGAGTAGTAGGGCAAGAGGATAAGGTAGCGACCTAAAAAAAAAGCTCCTGCACTATTTTATGTAGTAGTAATTTACTAACCTGAAACCCCGTGAAAATGTATGTAAAAATCAATAAAACAAAAAACAGTAAAATTTCGACTCTAAACAGAAAACAGGAATGACAAAGCGAAAAGAGTAAATCTACTGTTAAAACAGTAGGGTTGGCAACACTGATTACACCTCATGTAGGTACGGTGCCTAGTAGCTATACGGGCGGATAAAAATATCCTACCAGCAAGACAGATATCATTATCTCAGAGACTCAGGCGGACTCTGCAAATTTTGTGCTTGTGTAAAAAAATGGATAACTGTCTAGACAGGATTGCAAAATAAATAAACAAAGAAGAAAATATTCAATTTGTTGGAGCATTTTTCTTCAATTAATGTTTCACTAACGATACCAGGGAGTTACCTGATATAAGTAGTAAAATTTTTATCATGTAGGTACCATATATGTACTGTATAAATTAACTTACACTGAGAGTATACCAAACAGCAGGAATCCATTAAGCGCTAACCACTTCAGATACGGTGGCTTTAGCAGAGGTACAGTTTGTTCCTTCAGTGAATTAATGAAACTACCCTTGCTTCGGCCACTATCACTGTCAGACAAAAGCTTTATCTGAAACAAACAGATATTATAACTACTTCGTTTAAACCTATCTTATCTATGAACATTATGTTAATACGCTTACTGGGTATTCATCAGGGGATTTTCCTTTGTTTCTTGCGTATATAACTCGTAATATTTTTAGAGCCTCATCACGTCTGCCTTGAGATACGAGGTATTTCGGGCTTTCCGGCGCAAAACACATTAAAACAGCTGCTATTATGAAGAAGCTTGAGTATACAATTGCGAGCAGTCTCCAAGCGCGGAAATAATATGACCCGAAATCAACTCTGAAGTCTAGTGGAAGTATGCCCCACGCCAACACTATAATAAATTTTTGTTTGTCATATATTTTATACGAAAGAATATAAGCTAGATAAGAAATACGAGGAAACAAACACAATAAACCAATTTGCTCGTTATTAGAAAATTGTTTGGTCATATCTCCATGGTATTAACGAAATTATTTAATACTAGCTTTTACCCACGGCTCCGCCCGCGTTAAAAAGCTTTTCCGGGATAAAGTCTCGGTTTATATTTTCCCAGGATAAGAAGTAGCCTAGGTCCTTCCCAGGGTCTTAAACTATCTCCTTACTAAATTTTATTAAAATAGATTCATTGGTTTGGTCGTTACGGCTCCAACGCGACGGAGAGCTTAAAAAGTTCAGGATAAAATTTCCGGGTAATGTTTTTCCACGATAAAAGTAGCCTATGTCCTCTTCTGGATCTCGAACTATCAACATATTGTTTTCTTATGGTTCCAGTCGCAGAAAACGATTTTCTAGGATAAAAGACCCGGTTTATATTTTCCCGGGATAAAAAGTACCCTAGGTCCTTCCCAGGGTCTTAAACTATCTCCCTACCAAATTTTATCGAAATCGGTCTGTGGTTTAGCAGTAATGACTCGCGAGAAAAAAAACCCGGGATACAAGTCCCGGGATAAAAAGTAGCCTATGTGTTAATCCAAGACATGATCTACCCGTGTGCTAATTTTCATCTAAATCCGTTCAGTAGTTTTTGCGTGAAAGAGTAACAGACATCCACACATCCAAACATCCATACATTCTTACAAACTTTCGCGTTTATAATATTATTAGTAGGATAGAGAACAGCAAGCATCTATGTACGAACAAAATGTCTACGTTATTGGTTATTTTATCAATATTAATATTATAGAGGTAGAGTTGGTAAGTTTGTTTGGGTGTAGAGATAATCACTGAAGCTATATATTCTACTTACATACATTATATATTTAACTTTTTTGTAATGAAAAGCTACATTTATATATTTTATTTTCAGATTGCCAATAGAAAATGCACAGCTACAAAAAAGGAAACGAATAGCACAGGTAAATATTTAAATCTAAATTCCATGCCTCTCCGCAAGTAGGTAATTACAACATAATATAAGTATTATAGTAGCTAACACCACTTAATAGTTTACACTTAATACAACATAGTTTAAAATGATTGTAAATTTAACATGTAGCAACAAAAAAGAGCCTTCGAGTTCAATAAAGTAGATTTTTTAAAGTTTCAATTATCCCTAAATTCCACTAGTTTTATCGGAACATTAAAGTGGATAGAGTGACAGACAAAACTAGCAAGGTGTAAACGACGCGACGTAACAATGAATCTACTTACGTGGTACCAGTGCAGATCCTGATATTTGCATTGCATTTGTGATTGAAAGAGTAATGTCCCTGTATTGTTGTGGCAACATCTCTCCTATGTATGTATACGGGACAGCTGCCGGGCAGGCTATACTGGGAATGAAAAAAATAATATTTTAAAGAATTCATTAGAAAAGTGAAAGAATACTATGAGAAAAGGTAAATAAATACCATTGATATTAAAAACCCAAATACCTAGAAAAAAAAATTAATCGGTTTTATAGGTGTTAACAACTAAAAGTCGAATATTTAGTCTTGATCCCGTTTCGTAATAAATACCAAAATATTTTAGAATTTTATCATCTTCAAAACCAAAATGAACTGACCAAAGTTGGTTGAAAGTAAGTAAAGTGAACTTACTATAAAGTTAGTAGAATCCTTCTAGAATCAATTAAGCTGAATTTATCACAAATTAGAGTCTGTATGTAGAGCCTCTATAAATATTTCGATACAGATATTTTTTAAGTTAGATACATTATGACTTTTGTAATACCAACCACCAATAGCCCATACCATAATGACGTCAGGAATTTGAAAATAGTGAAACTGATAAGATTGGGCATGAAACCAGACAATACTCCCAAAGTTCCAGCAGCCAGCGAACTGTATATTATCATACGTTTTCTGCCTCGTGTGTCCACTAAATAGCCCCACGGGAACGACATTAATACGATACCTGTAAAGTATAATATGTATGTAGGCTTATTCATTATAAATATTGTAATTATTATCAGTATCAGCTCGGAGTCTGGAATTTGTGTCCGATATGGCGACTGGCTCGTCCCCTATTACATGATGGGACGGAATACGCACGGCGATAAGCGGGTACCTAGTTGCGCCTCTGAATCTCTTTGGTGATAAAAGGCATCACTGTGTATGTATCTAGTATAGATAAGTCGACAATATTTTCGAAAGAGTCTTCTATTCGCGTACTCCTCCGCGTAAAAGTTGCACTATACATAGGTAATGTTTGGTGCCATTTTCTTAACTCTACGAATATTACTAGCGGAATAAGGTGACTCGTCTCGACGATATTTTAAATGAGGTCGATCAAAATGAAGGTCTTCAGTTGATCACGCTACAATTCTCTTGGAAATGGTAAGTGCTGACGGCGGTGGTACGTGCATTATGTCATGGAAAAACTAGATTATAGTACCTACGGGTATTATTGTAGTGGCTACCTAGGTTAGGTAAATTTCATTTTAATCCAAGAGTAATATAGATGTAGAGTAATAAGGCAGGGCAAACCACATGATAATTGTATTCAATATGGACCTTCCTCTAAGAGTGCATAAGTTGCTATTTAGTTGAATGTTACGAGATAGGTTACATAAGAGCCGACTATGGAGTTTTGCTTCTCTGGTTTAAATGGGTTGTTGTATTGGTACATGATATAAAATATATTAGTATTGTATTGTACTTATTTATTGGAGCTCTATTAACTAATACCGTAGTACTATTTAGTATTCTGTGTTAATGGGCAATTCTCTGAACTGCAAAAAAACACGTTTTTCATCTGATAACATATGTTTTTTGATATTTTTTTATTATTTGTTTATTTTATACTGTCCTAATCCTAGTTACCTACTAAGGCCTTCCTATATTTTCTTATATCATATTATAATTTACGAGTAAAAAACAATTAAACATGCAAAATCTAATAAATGTGGCGCGTCCAAAAGTCAAAATTACAAAGTTAAACCCTTAGAATAAAATAGATACAACCCTTTCATTAATTTAAAGTAGCTGGATCGGTACTTAAACTATGTGTCCGTTATTTACTACATACAGTAGGTTAATTAGTAAGAACCAATGGTATTTACAGAAGGTTATAAAATGTCCAGACATACATGCATAATTTCTATGGCTCATGCTTTCGCCAACTACCTACAATAACTGTGAATACTTATCGGTCAACGTGGTTCGGCATTGCTTAGATGTCAGTTGCGGCCGTGCTAGCGTGAAGTAAAGATGTCTCTATGTCCGGTAAATATTGAAATAGACACGATTATACAATCGATTCTGGCTTTTGTAAGGTAAGTGGTCTAATTTTGATGGTCTTATTTTATAGAGTTTACATTAACAAAATACTTTCTATACCAAAGAACCAAATAACATGTTCGTTTTAAAATTCTTTGATGCATTTCTATCTTGTGCACTATGTAAAAATTTGCAAGAAAATGAATTTTAGTACTAAAAACACATTCATCTGGGCCTAATTATTCTGGATTTCTCTGGCGAATTTACGTCACATGAATGAGATAGAGGCCAGGTAAATAAGAACTTTAAACAAAATTGGATATTTCAATTAATAACACTTGAAAATCTAATTAATCTTTTCTTGTAATAAGCATATGACAAAGGCAAGGAAGCAAACTAGATAAGAAAGACTCTTGAAAAGCAGCAAGCAGAAGAGAGAAGATGTACTTAACCGAATAAAGAATTACGAGAATTTATGGAAAGAAAAGCAAGAAAAAGTCCAACTTAGATATATTAGACGTAAAGAAGATAAAAGGCAACATAGTATTTCAAAAATTTTACCAAGAGAACCTACCAACAGAAAATTCATGGAAAAAGATGGGGACAAAATAAAACAACAGTTCACTGGCGATTAATACTCTACGACTGGAAAGCTTTCAAAATTATAAGGAGAATGAAGTTCTGTAATCGTCATGGCCTTCAATTATATCTACCAAGAAATATATTCCTAAAGCCGTATCACTCAATAAACAAGATAGACAAGGTGCATCCTATTCAAATTCAGTTCAGCGTCGTTTGTGTTACAAAAAAGACCGAGTTTTGTAAACTGGAACAGAA
The DNA here is from genome assembly GCA_949316025.1 of Lapara coniferarum. Taxonomy (NCBI): domain Eukaryota; kingdom Metazoa; phylum Arthropoda; class Insecta; order Lepidoptera; family Sphingidae; genus Lapara; species Lapara coniferarum. The sequence continues at coordinate 5,044,725 of OX438922.1, forward strand.
AATAACTATTAATTGAAACAAAATTACTATTATCTATTTAAATGAACCTTACACATTGTAGTTATCTATTACGGGGAAGTAAATGGGAATGAATTTAAACATCAATTGGTTTTTACCATCAGCGAATGTTCACTTCACGATATTTCAGCAGTCTGGACTCATATCGTTCCTATTTTGGACTACATAACCGAAAACATCTGCCTAAACTTCAATGCATTCCTTTTAAACCTGATTTGGTATCAAGCTTGTTTCATATTATATCTTCACTTCCTCAATATATATTTTTTGCGAACTATTACATGGAGCTATAATGAAACAGGCCACAGAAAAGAAAATCCTGATGGTATTGGAGCTACAAAAAGCAAGCTGCCGACCGAGCTGTGTCTCGTGGATATGATTGACTTTGATGACTTTTTGAATGCTGTTTCTCAGAACGTCCATTAGTTATAAAAACAGTATTAGAATATGACGTGTTTGAAAAATTCATTGTTTCCGCAAAAAAATTATGCTTATCCTAGTAGTATGAAAATGCATTCATTCGTATGGATGATTCGCCCGCGTTAATAAGTTTTTCCGGGCTAAAAGTACATACATAAAAACCTTCCCGTTGAATCACTCTATCCAACACATTTATTTGTATAAAGATTAATATTATGACGTTGATACAACTCTTAACAAATAATGCATTAATTTCGACCAAATTTTATTACCATAAAACGTTTCTAGAGAGTTAATTTTAAAAGATAGACATATACTGTCGCGGACTTTTTTTTAGATCATTTCAAGAGGAATAATTCTTTCATACATATATTTTTGGTATCTTGAACCGTTTTCGCAGCGCACGCAATGGAAGCCCTCAAGGATGAATAATTTTCCCCGCATTTTTCACATTTTCCATTATTTCTTCGCTCCTAATAGTTGCATCGTGATGTTATATAGCCTATAGCCTTCCTCGATAAATGGTCTATTCAACACAAAAAGAATTTTTCAATTCGCACCAGTAGTTCCTGAGATTAGCGCGTTCAAACAAACAAACAAACAAACAAACAAACTCTTCAGCTTTATAATATTAGTATAGATTGATTCAAATATAATTGCCGCTTTAAAATTGGGCTGTTGTGAAAATTCCTGTGTTGAAGAAGCTATTTTCAGTCCTCATAGAAAACATGTACGTTTTTATACACTGCCTAGCAATATGAAAGGTGCTGTTGTACCATTAGCGGAATCAACAAAATAAATTAGCTTATTAAGCAGACAAGATAGGCCGAATATTATGAAAAATGGACTTAATGAATCTGCACCTCAACTAGGACTAGAAATAAATAAAAATAATGTTAAAGTATTGTCTGATATTATAGTCAAACCGTCTATTGGCACTTTCACCGACAATTCATTGAAATAAGAAGAAGAAGCCAAGCAGAAGAATGTTGATAGAAAAGATAATGTTACGGCAAATGAACCGGTCTTGCCAAATTATAATGATGAGATGATTGAGAATTTGTGAACATTAGTTTTTAGGGAGGCGATAGTGATTTGAATATTTTAATTGATTAAATATTCTAATTTAATTGCTAACAGAACTGCTAACTGATTATGACAATAACTATTTTTAAATTTCGATCAAAAAGTTATCTAATAATCTCGAACAGATGTATCGTTCCTATTTAATTGTGATGACATGGTTTATGAACACATAATTTTATCAAACATGTTTAAGAAATCGCCATGAGTACGTCTTATAATAGAAACATAATATGATCCTCAATTTTTTATTGAGAGTTGAATTGAATTTTTTATTTAAGCCTTATTCTCATAAATAAAAAAATTAAGGTGGGCGAATTATAGGAAATTTATTTAGTTATTTTATTAAACTAATGGAAAATTTATGTTGAAGAAACTACTACTATTTCGGGATTACATTTAATGCTAATTTTGAAAACATGAACAGACTGACGTAAGTTATTATTAATATTGATATTAATAATTGATGATAGCTCATTGTAATTTATTGATTAAAGGTGAATAAAACATGGTTTTGTAGTACATTTTTCATGTTTTACTAATTTATATGAGCCTTATTTCTCATTTATCTGTCTTCATCTCATTAAGCTGCCTATGAAAATTTTCAATAAGCTATATCTCCTCACCTAGTGAAACAATTTAAGTGCCTTCACTATCATTATATTTCTTTAAGTTATGGCTTTAATATGAATAAGAAAAACCATGCAAATATAGAAAAAAAATGTTGACCAGGTTAATTATACAAAAACCTGTCTTTTCGGAGAATTGCCCTAATACCTAAAATCTACATGCCACATGCGGCCCAAAAATCGCTACGATTTGACTGCAAAGCAAAACGTAATACGAAAAATCGTAATGCTTGTGTGATATATTGCCTACTTTAAATGACAATGACTATGCAAAATCAAAATCGTTTCAGTATGAATTTATTGTAACGCGAGTGGCCTTATCAACGTCAAAATACATGACTTTTTATGAACTACTACTTACTAATCCTAGCGATAATACTTACTTAAATTTTATATCCTACTATCCTACTAATATTATAAAGGCGAAAGTTTGTAAGAATGTATGGATGTTTGGATGTATGGATGTTTGTTACTCTTTCACGCAAAAACTACTGAACGGATTTCGATGAAATTTGGCACACGGGTAGATCATATCCTGGATTAACACATAGGCTACTTTTTATCCCGGGAAAATATAAAGCGGGACTTTTATCCCGGAAAACTCATTCACGCGGGCGGAGCCGCGGGCAAAAGTTAGTTTTAAATAAATATTGCCTGATCAATATCAAAGGTCAGAATTTGCATTATTACATAGTGGCTTGGTGCATTGCTTGTTCTTAAACAATATAAATATAGAAGGATAAGTTAATGGTACTCTGTATTATAGTCACGATACTCATTCTGTAATTCATAATCACATAAATTAATAAGTACTAGTTATATTGTCTGTGATCATAACATCCATGCCCTTGGAGCGTTTTATAATTCTGTGAAACCTAATCTTTATTGAGGCAATTAAGTAAATTGTTTACCATATGCGAAGCTGATAAAGTTGATATTAGGTACGTGAGTGAATGAACTGTGACGCGATGATTTCGTATTTAATCAAAAACAAAAAGCTAGGATTAAATTAATCATCAGTAACGAACAACGCAAGATTAATTTACAACATAATACCTCCTATCAAGCCTATCGAAGATTATAAAATTTATCCATTCAACTCTGAACACTAACAGTTTAGATTGATTCATAAAACGATAAAAATCGTCTATATACGAAATTATTTCTTTCAAGAATACGTGTGTGACTACCTCAGTGGCGTAATTGTATTAGCATACGACTGCAATGCTGAGGTTTCAGGTTCGATCCCCGGGTCGGGCAAAGTGATATTGGGTTTTTCTTATCAGTATCAGCCCGGAGTCTGGAATTTGTGTCCGATATGGCTACAGGCTCGCCCCCTATCACATCATGGGACAGAATACGCACGGCGAAAAGTGTGTGCACTAGTTGCACCTCTACCTGCCTTTCGGGGAGAACGGGCGTGAGTGTGTGTGTGCAATTGAGAACTATTGACGATAATAAAATATTTACCTACCGTCCACGCCAGATAACGTGGCAATAAAGCACATTGACTTTTATTCGTTTAGTCAGGTATGACAAACCTTTGGCACACGATAAAAAACAATTATTGTGATATGCCAAAAGCATTTGATTTTGTAGACCACCGTTTACTAATTTATAAATTAGACAAGTATGGGATTACAGGAAATGCACTTGAGTGGTTCAACAGCTATTTTGGTAATAGGCAGCAATGTGTCGAGATACATAAATTTACACATAATATTAATATTAACAGTCTATAGATCACAATACCGGACTAATCACTGCGTTGTTCCAAAGGGAAGTATTCTAGGCCCTCTCCTATTCCTACTTTACTAGATATATAGAGGATATTAGAAAAAAAAATTAAGGAGGAAATGGGGCAATTTAATAAAAAAATCCGATATTTTGTTGCGTACGTTATTTTAAGGTTACGAAATAAATATTAGGGAATTTGAAAATTTTTGGGTAGAAACTAGGGCCCTCTATCTAAGTTTGTATTCGTGGTACTGCATGCCTGTTACTGTGCATAAAATTCTCGTGCATAGTACGGACGTAGTAATATCTTATATTGTGCCTATTGGGCAATTATCCGAAGAAAAACAGACGCGTATTGCCACGAATACAGATTTATTGAATATGCTTTTAATAACATCGGATCCTCTAAATAATTCACTCAGAGAACTACCCAAAAAGAGAACAGGTTCATTACCATCAGAAGTGCTGGATTTGATAATCCCGCCTTCAATACCAATACCTCGGGCATCAATCAATCTAACGCCATGATTATTTTGATGATTACTTGGTGCCTGACTCGTCTGATTGTGAGAGTGATGACTCATCTAGGTAGGAGTTGAAATAGTTATTAGTACATACACACATACATATACACTCACGCCTGTTATCCCCGAAGGGGTAGGCAGAGGCGCAACTAGTGCACCCACTTTTCGCCGTTATTCCGTCCCATGATGTGATAAGGGGCGAGCCTATCGCCATATCGGGCACAAATTTCAGACTCCGGGCTGATACTGAATAGAAAAACTCAATATCACTTTGCCCGACCCGGGCATCGAACCCGAGACCTCAGCTTTCCAGTCGTACTGTAGTACAAGTACGCCACCGAGGCAGCTATTAGTACTTAATTTATAATGTTATTAATTATCTTTTTATTAGATATTAATTTTTTTTCTATGCTAAGTCGTGTTAAGTACATACGTTTTTATTTTTTGTTTTATATTTTTATATTATTGTGTGTGTTTATTATATAATTTAATTCATGAGCTGCCCTTTTCATATTAAATTTTTCATCAATTTTATTCCGTGTCTTAATTATTATTATCATCTAAGCAGGTCTTTACTGGTGGTAGGTCTTTCATATGTAAGACTCCGTCTGGGTACCACCGCAATGTCTATTTCTACCGCCAAGCAGTAGTGTGCATATACTGTTGTGTTTCGGTTTAAAGGGCATTGTAGCCAGTGCAACTACTGGACATAATGAGACTTAACATCTTATGTCTCAGGATCACGAGCGCAGTGGAATGCCACACAGTACTATGTAACTGAAGGTGCTGAATGGTGTTGCTACTATTTATGTGTGGTCGTATCGCTTACCATGAGGCGAACGGCTTGCTCATCTTGTCATGCAATGCCATAAAAAAAAGCATTTCAAACATATTTCCCCTTAAAATATTACTGTTTTTAGCCAAAGCAACCAAATCCCAAACTCAAATGTTTTTGTCCAGCTAGCTTGTTCTAGACGAATCACTGTGCGACGGTTGCATACCCCGAGCGTCTGCCGTAATAAACAGATTGATGTGACTTACGTATTGTTTATTTTAAGGTAGTGATTCTGCATAGTGTAAAAAACGGATTAATATTGTATGTATTTTCATTTAAAATTGCATAATTATTAAAAAGCATAATTTGTCGCATGTCATGAAATAAATGATTTTAGTGTGACAGGAACCATTGTTTTCTAATTTATATCAGTGAATACTATGAGAAAATCAACAATGTGACATTAATTAGAAAATGAATGTACTTTAGAATCGCATTATTTCTTTTTTATTTAAATTTCAATGTGCTTTATTGCCACGTTATCTGGCGCGGGCTCTTCTTCCTCCGAGGCGCGGGCTATAATGGGCTTTGCGAGATTATGGCAAGTGTAAAATAGGTACACATAAATTAAGTCATAAATATTTAAACATATATTCCCTTCACGTTATATTCCTGTCGCGAGAGGTGACTTAATGGATCATTGTGGGGCGCAGGGCGTGCAGAGGTTATGTTCGTCTCGTAGGCGCCGAAGAACGCTTCCGCGTATTTTTGTCGGTATGCTAGTGCGTGGACATAGTGTTAGGGGAGACCCTCACACCCACACACATTGGTCTGAGAAGCCCAATGTTTGCTCGGATGTCGCTACATACTTCCGAGCTTCGACATTGGATCGTAAGACCCGTGAAACCAACATAACCGGTCCTTTCATGCCTCCAGAGTCCCGTAACGATAGCGAGTACACGATTTGTCCCAGCGAAAAAATAAGTTAGACCATGCCCAGCACAGTGGATGTATACCAGAACAAGCTAAATCTAAGACATTAATGTAGATTATGTTCATTGCAGGCTTACGCTGAGGAGGCGACTACTGAAGGCGTATGCAAAGAATCTCGGACATCGGAGAAAAAATATATTGTAGAAATAAAGGTTTATTTATTTATTTATTATGTTCATTGCAGTGCTTACCAATATAAGGTATTGATGATATGAAACCTCTCTGAGAATTGGTCATTTGGAGATCACATAGTGCCGACGGCAGTACATATGAATATCCTACGGGTTCTATAATAGCTGCTATTAAAAACAATGCCAGAACTAGGCAATATTTTATGTTGTACCAACCGATACCTGAAATAAGAAAGAAAAACATATGTAGGTAAGTATCGATCACAGATGCAGGTTCTAAGTATACTTCTTTATTAAAAATTTACTCGTCAAGCCCCATGACGGACGCCGGCGTCCGAGTATATAGGGTTTCCCCATACATCTATACTATATATAAGCGGGGCTTAACGGGTTAATTTGCTTATAAATAACCCCCGACACAAAAAATCTCTAAAAAGTAAAGTGCACACTGTCAACTTTTTTTTTTTACGCGGAGAAAGTGAATTATTACTACCGCCCAGCGTTCAAGGGGAATGACTGAGCGGTTATGTTGGGTTCACCGTGCCTTACGACCCGACGTTGAGCCGCCCGGAGAGATGGAAAACGTCGAGCGACCGCCGGGCCGAGTGCCTAGCCTATATACAACGCACGGCAACTCCGCAGTGGACATCTTCGGCGCATTAGGGACGGCTGCGGGCTTCCTCCGACTCACGTCTAAGTTGTCGTCCGCAACCGCCCCTACGCGTACCGCTATTGCGGTCCGTCGTGTTGGGGGGGGGGGGGGGGGGGCTCAGAAGTTCCCGCGCACCGAAGAACGCCCTCGGCGTTAACGGCAGCGTGAGGCCAAACCGCCAGCACACTGTCAACTAAGATTATTCAAAATCAAAATAAAATATTCAAATTAAAATCTTGTTTCTGTCTTTTTAGTTCTGCGGTGAATTTCATAAAGATGACAGATATTGACGCAGTCGGGTTTTTTTATTCATATTAATACTAACTGGCCCGGCGAACTTCGTATCGCTTCAGAATCAATGAATGTTATGTTAACTTATTCCTTTTTTATTAAGATTAAATGAATTATCAAAATGAATTAAGCTCAACAATTAGGTAATGCACAAAAAATAAAATTACAAAGTTATATATTCATACACAAACAGAGAGAAGCAGACTATTGAGCGCAACATACCACGATAATGACTATACCTCTTTCACCTCTTCCACATTCATAGTTCTCATCATATATTTTTGCCGATTATGGGCATGCCGTCCATCCGTACCATTCACATTCGCTCTTTAAATACTTTTCGTGACTCGTCTTTCAACCATCGTCTCCACGTGCCCAAGTTATCTCATCATATTTCTTTTAATTTTAATCACCACATCATCTTTCAATTTATAACGTTCGCTTATCATACTATACCCATGCGAAGAAATAGTGACTCTACATAATATACTGTGTAAGGAGTGCACTTCCACACCATTCACTCGACTCTCGTGTTTCTTCTGCTAATCCGGCATTCACTTCGACGCCAACAGCACAGTATTGCGAATCGCTATTCTTGTGCCCCTCACCCTGATACAGGCTTTGGAATTCTCATAACACAGTATTCAATGCCCTTACCAGGCGGCCCTCAGTCCTATACGTTAATGACTACCTACGTACGTACGACCTCCGATTTCGAGGTTTATATAATTTTATTTTGCCTAAAAACTACACTTAATATGAACGTTTTTAAAAAGTTAGTTATAAATGGAGGGGTCTAAAATATTTTTTTATTGTATCCAAGTTCTATATTTGCCCCTTTAATATCCCTAAAGTTTGAGACTGGTTAGATTTTGAGGACAGCGGACATTTCCTTTATTCGACATTATTATCGTATATTTTTTTATTTTTTTCTTGACCAATACTCGTCTCTAGTGCAGGCTATCTAGCTTGAACTCGAGATGACTCGTGATAACCCTCAATAACAGTTTATAATCATGGCTCAGGAGTGCGATTGGCCTATAATTGTTAACGACCTTTCTTAACGAACAGCAGCATACTCTTGCTCCAGGCGTAACACCCTCCAGCAGCGCGGAATGAAAGTCTCTGAAGGACTTGTAGTATCAGCGCACGTTCACTTACGTGAATGTTCGAGAATGCGAATGCGAATATGAATATTCGTTACATCACTAATTTTTAGCTATAATTTATGAAGATCTGTTCAGGCGTTTGAAGATTATCAGTTTATGTCCAACTTTCACAGCTCAGATTGATTTTACATTTCAAATTCTAGGTTATCTTTGAGCTTAGCCGCTGTTGACAGAAGTGTACTTAACGTAATATTTCACTTCATCATCATCGGCCATTGACACTTCTGGATAATGGTCATAGCCATCCTTCAATACTCGCCACTTTTCCCTGTCTTCGGCTTGTCGTATCCAATTAATGTTTCACTTACTGTTATTCTAATGAGAAAATAAGTAATATAATATAGCTAATATATACACTATCGCATTATTTTAGGCTTTCTATGCAAAAAAGGCTAAAAAGACCAAAATATGCAAATTTGCAAATGCACATAATTCGATCTCCACTGATGGATATTAAGTAATGGTACTATTTGGTTTTGTTTATTTAGTTGCGTTATTATTTGAAACTACTAAAATTCTTTCACTAAAAGGAGGCTACATTATCCCTAAACATTAAAGAATATTTTTAACCCAGGAACGGATATTATTACGAGCAGACCCGTGAGCTTATGCTAGTACGTAATATAAAAGATATTGTTGACACGCAATTAAATACAGGTTTCGTTTATCGATGCAATAACTGGGTTAAGGATTATTAAAAGAACGTAAGTAAGTACTGAGTCACTTTAAATTGTTATGCATTTGACGAGACGACAATGCCGCTCGCCTGATGGTAACCGATAGGACCACATAAACAGTAGCAACGCTGCACAGAACTCTGAATCACAAATAACTGTGTGGCATGACACCGCGCTCGTCATCCTAAGACATAAGATGTTTAGTTTCATAATGCCCAGTAATTACCTTGGCTATAATGCAATGTTCTTCAAACTGAAACACAAACTGTTGTGTTTTGTGTTTTTTTGTGTGCAAGCACTGGCTTGCATACTGCTTGGGAGTAGAAATAGACAATGCGGTGGTATCTACCCAGATTGCCCCTCGCATACGAGAGACCTATCACCGGTAGGTTTTTATTAGTTACTACCATACCATAGCAGTGGGCAGTATATAATACAGGGCTGGTATGGTATGCCATACCAGCAGCAGTGTGTGTGTGTGTGTGTGTGTGTGTGTGTGTGTGTGTGTGTGTGTGTGTGTGTGTGTGTGTGTGTGTGTGTGTGTGTGTGTGTGTGTGTGTGTGTGTGTGTGTGTGTGTGTGTGTGTGTGTGTGTGTGTGTGTGTGTGTGTGTGTGTGTGTGTGTGTGTGTGTGTGTGTGTGTGTGTGTGTGTGTGTGTGTGTGTGTGTGTGTGTGTGTGTGTGTGTGTGTGTGTGTGTGTGTGTGTGTGTGTGTGTGTGTGTGTGTGTGTGTGTGTGTGTGTGTGTGTGTGTGTGTGTGTGTGTGTGTGTGTGTGTGTGTGTGTGTGTGTGTGTGTGTGTGTGTGTGTGTGTGTGTGTGTGTGTGTGTGTGTGTGTGTGTGTGTGTGTGTGTGTGTGTGTGTGTGTGTGTGTGTGTGTGTGTGTGTGTGTGTGTGTGTGTGTGTGTGTGTGTGTGTGTGTGTGTGTGTGTGTGTGTGTGTGTGTGTGTGTGTGTGTGTGTGTGTGTGTGTGTGTGTGTGTGTGTGTGTGTGTGTGTGTGTGTGTGTGTGTGTGTGTGTGTGTGTGTGTGTGTGTGTGTGTGTGTGTGTGTGTGTGTGTGTGTGTGTGTGTGTGTGTGTGTGTGTGTGTGTGTGTGTGTGTGTGTGTGTGTGTGTGTGTGTGTGTGTGTGTGTGTGTGTGTGTGTGTGTGTGTGTGTGTGTGTGTGTGTGTGTGTGTGTGTGTGTGTGTGTGTGTGTGTGTGTGTGTGTGTGTGTGTGTGTGTGTGTGTGTGTGTGTGTGTGTGTGTGTGTGTGTGTGTGTGTGTGTGTGTGTGTGTGTGTGTGTGTGTGTGTGTGTGTGTGTGTGTGTGTGTGTGTGTGTGTGTGTGTGTGTGTGTGTGTGTGTGTGTGTGTGTGTGTGTGTGTGTGTGTGTGTGTGTGTGTGTGTGTGTGTGTGTGTGTGTGTGTGTGTGTGTGTGTGTGTGTGTGTGTGTGTGTGTGTGTGTGTGTGTGTGTGTGTGTGTGTGTGTGTGTGTGTGTGTGTGTGTGTGTGTGTGTGTGTGTGTGTGTGTGTGTGTGTGTGTGTGTGTGTGTGTGTGTGTGTGTGTGTGTGTGTGTGTGTGTGTGTGTGTGTGTGTGTGTGTGTGTGTGTGTGTGTGTGTGTGTGTGTGTGTGTGTGTGTGTGTGTGTGTGTGTGTGTGTGTGTGTGTGTGTGTGTGTGTGTGTGTGTGTGTGTGTGTGTGTGTGTGTGTGTGTGTGTGTGTGTGTGTGTGTGTGTGTGTGTGTGTGTGTGTGTGTGTGTGTGTGTGTGTGTGTGTGTGTGTGTGTGTGTGTGTGTGTGTGTGTGTGTGTGTGTGTGTGTGTGTGTGTGTGTGTGTGTGTGTGTGTGTGTGTGTGTGTGTGTGTGTGTGTGTGTGTGTGTGTGTGTGTGTGTGTGTGTGTGTGTGTGTGTGTGTGTGTGTGTGTGTGTGTGTGTGTGTGTGTGTGTGTGTGTGTGTGTGTGTGTGTGTGTGTGTGTGTGTGTGTGTGTGTGTGTGTGTGTGTGTGTGTGTGTGTGTGTGTGTGTGTGTGTGTGTGTGTGTGTGTGTGTGTGTGTGTGTGTGTGTGTGTGTGTGTGTGTGTGTGTGTGTGTGTGTGTGTGTGTGTGTGTGTGTGTGTGTGTGTGTGTGTGTGTGTGTGTGTGTGTGTGTGTGTGTGTGTGTGTGTGTGTGTGTGTGTGTGTGTGTGTGTGTGTGTGTGTGTGTGTGTGTGTGTGTGTGTGTGTGTGTGTGTGTGTGTGTGTGTGTGTGTGTGTGTGTGTGTGTGTGTGTGTGTGTGTGTGTGTGTGTGTGTGTGTGTGTGTGTGTGTGTGTGTGTGTGTGTGTGTGTGTGTGTGTGTGTGTGTGTGTGTGTGTGTGTGTGTGTGTGTGTGTGTGTGTGTGTGTGTGTGTGTGTGTGTGTGTGTGTGTGTGTGTGTGTGTGTGTGTGTGTGTGTGTGTGTGTGTGTGTGTGTGTGTGTGTGAGTGTGTGTGTGTGTGTGTGTGTGTGTGTGTGTGTGTGTGTGTGTGTGTGTGTGTGTGTGTGTGTGTGTGTGTGTGGGTGTGTTTGTGTGTGCGTGTGCGTGTGTCTGTGTGTGTGTGTGTGTGTGTGTGTGTGTGTGTGTGTGTGCGTGTGTCTGTGTGTGTGTGTGTGTGTGTGTGTGTGTGTGTGTGTGTGTGTGTGTGTGTGTGTGTGTGTGTGTGTGTGTGTGTGTGTGCGTGTGTTCTGTACTCATACTCTTTATAATAAAAACGAAATAAATACCTAAACGTCAACCCGGTTGTACTTGTGTAATAAAGGTGGATTTTACCGCCGCTACAAAAGCAAATTTGTTCAGATGAAAAATGTCAATGTCAGAGAACCTTTTATTGTATGTTTCAACTATTCTGGTAAGAACAGTGTTTTGACCATAGTTTGTAGAATGAAAAGGTATTTTAAAAAGAGCTGCTTGTCGAGTACGCCGCTTAGTTACATTAAACATGACACGTTCGAGTAGTTCAGGAGAATCTAATCGGCCAGATATAATGTCATGTAGAAACCCCATATCCAACATTACCCTACGTTCTTCCAAGGTAAGTAAATTGCTTAAGGGACAGTTATCCCGGTACGACAACGCGGACGGATTATGGATTTTGAAATTCAAAATCTTTGGAAATTTCTTTATAAATCTTATTGAAGTGATAATTTTTAAACAATCGGTCTGGTTTTCCGGGTAAAACTAAAACATTGACACTTACTTATACTTACTGTGATTCTGTTACGTTCATAATAATTATATAGGTTATTAAGATTTTGTTGCAATAGTTTGCAATCAGTGTCAGCTCTTCCACGCATGAAAATTTTTTTGTCGGCGGCATATAGCAAATGCTTACAATTCACAAAACAATCATCAATGTCAAAAAGGTATGCATTATAAAACAAAGGACCTAAGTGTGATCCCTGTGGGATGCCGGAATGTATAGATATAACGTCAGATCTATGTCACCCCAATACGACTGCTTGCGAACGGTTTGTGAGGTACGATTTAACCCATCTCAACAAGTCTCCATGAATTCCAAGAGTTTGAAGATTCATAAGTAATATTTCGTGATCTACACGGTCGAACGCTTTTTCGAAATCCGTATAAACCATATTAACCTGTTCTCCTTTTTCCATCAGTGTATCGACAAAGTCAGTAAATACTGCAAGATTAGACACTGTAGAACGCCCTCTCATAAAACCATGTTGCGACTGCGGGATTCCTTTAGAAATTAATGGAAGTATGTTGATGTATACCAATTTTTCAAATAGCTTGCTTATACAATTCAAAATAGAAATGGGTCTATAATAATTTTTGATAACACTTTTTGAACCCTTTTTATGAACCGGTATTATATGCGCCATTTTCCAGGTCGTTGGAAAAACACATTCGGATAAAGATCTTTGAAATAAAATACTTAGAGGCAATGCTAGACTGTCAGCACAGAATGCCATGAATATAGGTGGAACGCCGTCCGAGCCTTTACTTTTATCGAGGGATTGTAAAAGTTTACGTACTAATCCTACAGAGACCGTGATGGATGGCATAATATCATGGTTCTGTTAGCTAACGGCATATGCACTTTGTAAAGGTTGTGTTTGCGATGGATTTATAAAAACAGTTTCAAAAAATTTGTTAAATGCTGTACACATATCGGGTCCGCTAGAAAATTCATTATTATCTAGTATGAATTTATTAGGGTACCTAACACTCCCCTTCTTGGATTTTACGTACGTCCAGTGTTTTATCAACTGTTCTGCTTTACTCGTAAAATGTTTGAAAGATTCAGCTTGTACTACTTTTTCCCTTTTTCTCAGCAAAGAGAACTCATTTTTATTACGGGGATTTTAAATTTTATTCCATTTAGCATGCAATTTATTATAGTATTTACCTAAATCTATACTTAGAACTCGCCGTAAAATAAACCGAAACTTTCTACAACATGCTTAAAAAAAGTATGTTGCGTCAAACCCACAGTTTACTTGAATAAGGGCAGGTATAAGAAAGACAAACTTCAAACCAAATCGATGGACATTATTTTTCCTATTCTTATTTAAAGTATTTGGTCGAGACAACTCATTGAAATGCTGTAGATTAGTAGCACTATGACAGACTCTACATCTTATAAAGGACAAGTCCAAAACCCGGTCTAAAATTCTAACCAAAATACTCAAAAATTAGGTCTTTGCAATTAATAGTACAATTTTAATGTCGTCTGATTTTGAGATTTATGTAATTTTATTCTCCTAAAAATGATACTTAAATAATGAATGTTAATAAAAAAGACGTGTGGCACTCGGAGACTGCCGCGGTAAAGCTATTGCATAGCATTTTTTATCAACTTATGTAATTATTATAATTATTTTTATTTTATTTTTTTCTATTGTCCAAATTTCCCTCGTGCCCTAACGCCGAAACTCTAAGCAGGCAATTCTAATATTTATAACCTCTTTGAACAGATAAAAAATAAAAACTTTTTAAAAATTCAAACTTAGAATCACGTTTGACATTTCGATATGTTTCACTGACTGGAACAATTTTTAAATACACGGTAATTTCGACCTTTTATCGTTTAAAATTCAGCTCATATCCTCTTACATATTGTATTCTTACAAGACGGCGATATTAAATTTATTTATGGAATTTTACACTCTACATGGTTATGATAGAGTTGAAAATAAAATATCACCGCTGTGCCGGTCGGAGTGAGGGGTGTCAGGTTATTTTTTCGTTACGGAATTTCTGGATTCGGTCTCCACGCTCAAGGCCCGCGATAGAAGCTATGCAATAGTTTAAGGGTTAAAACGAAGGGGTCAATTTTTTAATGCATCCATGATCCAAGTTTTTGCCCCTTTACTATCCATAAATGCGTGTTCTACCGTCTGTATCATGGTGAATGCTCTGTGAGGTGAGGAGTTGTTTAACTTGATCCCCCCCTCTCCTTTCCTTAGCAGAACCACGCGTGCGGGCGCGCGAAGCCACAGCTTGAAGGTGAAAACCATTACGACCCGAACCAATAGGTTCTATAGTTCCTTCTTCTGTCGCACCATCAGGCTGTGGAATAGTTTATCGGCACACGTGTTCCCTCCTTCCTACAATTCTGGGTCCTTCCGCCGTAGCGTGAAGAAGCCGCTGGTCAGGGCCAGGCCGGTATAATTGTGTCGAATGGCATGGAATATTGTCCAATGCCATTCAATTCTCTATTTGGACTGCACCGTGCTTACCATCGGGTGCAGTGCAGTCACTATGTCCAGCTCGTATAAAAAGTTTGAGCCTGGTTAGATTTTGAGCCCCATGACCTATACAAAAAGCGGATATCTCCTTTTGATATTATGGTTTTGCTCATGACCAATAAATTAATATCACCCTATTAGTTTAGGAGTAGCTTACTTCAACTATAAACCCTGAAGTATGCATGCGATCAATTAGTAATGTTTATTTTAATATAGTGAATTTGCGTACTTGTAGATTATTTGATCCAAAATGGCAAAAAAAATATTTTGACAATATCCACTTAATATAATGTATAGCTTGTGTATGTTTTCAGAGGTTATTTCAAAATTAGGTATTTATACTGAATTTTTCATAATATCTATAACCAACGAAAAGTTAATAAAGTTTCAGTCTATATGTTTAGTACCTAATTATGTAAACAACAATTTTTTTCTTAAAGTAGAATAGTGAACACTGAGGCAGGTCTTAAATTTTCACTGCCATTAATCAACGTAATTAAAAACAAACCTGCTACGGCTAAAGCTTGATCCAAATCAGACGCATACCGAGAATGTTCTTCAATATCCCCGGTTAAACTTCTAATTCTTTTTTCCATTTTGATCACTTATTTACACTGAAACTACTGCCCTCACATTGAAACTACCGGTGTAGTTAAATGTTTGAATAGCACTGAAGAAGGCAATTTAAAAATACACTTCAGACTTGTTTTCGTGAAAGTCGTGCAGAATAGTGCGATTCATTCAAGAGCGTCGATGTAAAGCGGCAACGACGAGAATGCGTACGTATTTTATCAAACCCGACACTATCAGCGTTAATTGATGACATAAATATACCATGTGGTCTGTGCGAACTGCGAAGTTCATACAATGTGGGACGAGCGTGCCTGAGATGTGATTAATGAATTCAAAGTATATCTCATGACGGTGCTTAGTGTCCACTGTTTCGAGTTATCGATTCTGATTGTTGCCGTTAGCTAAATTAATATAATTCTGAAATAGTATTATTATTTAAACTAAATAATTTCGTCATTAACATGGCGCATGGCACGCGTTTCCCTAATTATTTGTATATGTAGGTACAGTCAGCTACATAAGTAGCGGAACAAACTCAAAATCTTCAAATAACATTTACGCAACCATTTTTATTCTCTAAGTTAAATGAATTTCTTTATTCGTATTTTTGTGAAGAGAGCAGAACATGTAACATGTAAAAAATCTGAAAACCATAAATATTTACTGGTGGTAGGTCTCTCATATGTAAGAGTCCGCCTGGGTACGTACCACCGCAATGTCTATTTCTACCGCCAAGCAGAAGTGTGCATGCACTATTGTGTTTTCATTTGAAGGACATTGTAGCCAGTGTAACTAATGGACATAATGAGACTTAACATCTTAAATCTCAGGATGACGATGGCTGTGGAATGCCAAATAGGACTTTGTAACTCAAGGTGCTGGATGGTGTTGCTACTGTTTATAGCAGGTGCTCGTAGCGCTTACCATCAGGCGAACGACATGCACGTCTCGTCGTTCAATGCAATATAAAAATATATTTTAGACTTATTTTTTTCGCGGTTAGTAAATAACCGTGTCTAAGGATCGAACAGCAAAGTTAAGTTTGCCCTTTTAACGTATTTTGTCTTTTGATTATATCAATAATGTGTACCTACTTATTAAGGTTTTTTGGGAAACCTCGATGTGCGAGTCCAACGCGCACCTGTCAGTTTTTTAGTATGATTTGTCAGGTATTTGAATTTGGATTCCTCAAAATGTGACTCAAAATGTTGAGGTCGGACAGGTCACAGGCGGCAAATCGTAAAAACTAACGCCAATCGTTTCTGCGTCATTTGTGTTTTACTGTGCACAGTGTGGGTTGTTGGGACATAGAACGCGGGAAACGGAACGAATGTTAAATACGTTGGTTGTCTTATAGTAGGTAGAGCAGAAATAGAGGTTAGACCTTACGTCTAACACACTTTTATCGCAAGGAAAAATGCCTTAACGTCACCTCCATTGATGGGTGTGTGGAACGGATATATTGGTTTCACCGGCAGGGCCACGCCGACCCAAGAGAACGCTTGTGTGCGAAATCTATGAAGCGCCTCTGATTTTTAGCGGCCTGTTTCGACATTAATATTTTTTTATTATTCAACGTTAACCTTTCTTGGCTCATTGTGGAACGCAGATATTTTATTTATAAGTTTTAATTAAGAAAATGACCTTTTGTAAATCATTTGTAAATTAATTATGTAGTCGGCTATTGCAGCAACTGCGGCGGATGGCGGTTCTTTTGTTTTAACACAAAGCGCACAAACATTGGAGTCAAAATTCAAGTGGTTTAAAATTAAACCACAGGCGTGAGTATTGTCTTGGGAGACTTGTAGCTACTTTCTTACCTACTCAACTAATACTCAAATATAATTTCAATAATTAACGTTGGCATGTTATCATGATTCCGGCGCCCCTATTGCCTTGGCACCTGTGTGCGCTGCACACTTCGCGCATAAGAACGGCGCGGCCCTGTTCACTGTTCTTACGATCCATAAAAAATCGCAGTGGCCATCTTCGGCGCATACGATACGATCCTGGGGTAACTTGTTGCACTAAGATAGCTGCGCGGGATTTCTTTACCACCGTATTTGGAAGATCCAACTTATTTATAGTCAAACGTGTTGGAACTCTCAAAACATCTAGCAATTATACATAGGTACAATGTATTGATATACCGATATCAATGCATTTACAGATAATAATTCGATATAGCTACTAAGTTTTCTTCTAAAACAAGTTGTGGATGCAACTGAGTGTCTCCTAGTTCTGTTATTGTTTACACAAATGTACTTATCTAGCACAAAAACACAGTAATAAACTAGAAAACATTTTAATGGGTGTATTATTTAAAATAATCTTTTCAAACAAACACATCTTTTGTTAATATTTGTAAGTCGTGAAGTCTTTGTTTTTCTTGTAATTAAAGTATCCTTTAGTATTGAGCTATGTGATGCTAAATGATCTATCTCAGCTTTCAACTCTTTCATAGCATTTTGTAACGGTAACAACTCCTTTTCAAAAATAGAATGGATATTAGGAGCTATAGCATCGTGAGTCTGCAACTTATTGGCGACTATATCCGCAAGATTCATTTCTTGGGCATCTAAAAAAGAAATTATTTCGAGAATATACTATACTAGTTTATGCCCGCGGCTCCACCCGCTTTAAAAACTTTTTCCGCGATAAAAGTCCCGCTTTATATTTTCCCGGGATAAAAAGTAGCCCATGTGTTAATCCAGGACATGATCTACCTATATTAACTGCCTCGGTGGCGTAGTTGTATTACAGTACGACTGCAAAGCTGAGGTCTCGGGTTCGATCCCCGGGTCGGGCAAAGTGTTATTGAGTTTTTCTATTCAGTATCAGCTAGGAGTCTGGAATTTGTGCCTGATATGGCTATAGGCTCGCCCCCTATCACATCATGGGACGGAATAATGGCGAAAAGTGGGTGCACTAGTTGCGCCTCTGCCTACCCCTTCGGGGATAACAGGCGTGAGTATATATATGTATATGATCTACTAGCCAAATTTCATCGAAATCCGTTCAGTAGTTTTTGCGTGGAAGAGTAACAAACTTCCATACATCCATACATTCTTACAAACTTTCGCCTTTATAATATTAGTAGGATTAGTCCACAACTCACTTTACAATTCAAAATGTTACCTTTTAAGACATCCCGCTGTACGTGATCCAATTTATATTTTTTTTTAATTTGCAGAAATAAACTATTTTCAGAATCTATTGGAATTTTCATTTCATTATTATACAGGTTTATATCTGATTTTATTATAATTACTCTATCGTCTGAATATCGCAGTGGTTCCTTTTCGCTATCAAATGTTTTAAGGATTATTTTATTTTCTTTATTAACGTAACTATGAAATGCTAGATCCATAGCTACTGTTTCTTCACCAATTGCATTGGTTACTGTATTTTCAGATGGAGTGTATAAAACAGAACGAGATTGCAAACCTGTTATATCTCGCTTTAACTTTGTTTTATCTGGAATTGTAACCACGTCAAAAATTGTAGATAGTTTCTCTGTTTTGGGTTGTTCCATTTTTGACAACTCTGTTGTGTCGTCTACGTTGTTTATAATTTCATTTTGTTTGTCTTTTCGGTTTGCTAAATATAGCGCCATAGTTGTATATTGCATTTCTAGTGGTACGGATTTATTCAACTCAGATCCGTCAATTTCGTTTGCTGGCTCATTTATTAAATGTTTTTTTATAGACTCACTTGATATTTTTTCTGATAAAGTAACTATACAATTTTGACTTATTTCGTGGTAAGTTAATTTATTGTATGTTAAAGCAAACATATCTGTCGTTATTTCTGCTATTTTTTCAGAATCAAGTTTCATTTTCGTTGCATCTATCGATCCTATACCATCTACTTTGTTTTCAGTGACGTTTTGAATCAAGGAATCATGTACCTCTATTGGTTCTGATGTAGAATGTGTATTCCTGTAATCTATATTTGGGTATGATACGAGATTTGTAGCAGACTTGTTAAGTACATCACTGTTGATTTCCATGTTAACCTGTTCACCATATTGATCAGGCAACATTCTTGAAATATCCTCAATTATTGCTTCAGGACTATAATTCAATGATTCTTTGGTGTCAATCACTTGCAATGTTTTTAGTTCATCATCAAGTAATTGAGTTTTAGATTTATCTATTCGACTGATTGGTATATTGTTTTCTACATCCGAGTCCCTAAATTGATTTTTACCATCAATTAACACAATTGTAAGTTTTTCAGTGGAATTAATATTATTTTTTTCTTGCAATTTGTTAGACTCCAAAACTTCTTTCGATGCTTGTAATTTTAAGTTGGTTGTTGTTTCTGCCGACGGTATATTAATATCCTTCTTCAATAGATTTTCTTTGGATGGTAACGCAATTTTTCCAATAATGAAGCCAATATTTTCTACGTTTTGATCAGCCAAGACGTTATGAAGACTTGTAGAATCAATATATGATAAGTCTTCTTCTTGTTGCGGGAACGGCATAAATGTGCTGTCTGCATTTTCAAGAGGCTGCCAGCTGGTTTCTGATAGTATTTCCTTAAATTCTGCTTTTATATCAGAATTTTCTGGAGTGAAATCTTCAGATTGATATTTATTCTGTTCACTTTGGTCATATTTTATTACTTTACTCTCATAGTTAGTACTGGATATTTCACTTATAGTTGGTTTTATTACTTTCGAAGGGGTCGAATGTATACTTTTTCTATCACTTGAATTCTCTAAGTTTGTAAGTTCATCGGTTTCAAGATGTTTATTTTGAACTTGGTTATTAAAAATATGCTCATTATCGTATTTTGATGTATATTCACTTAATCTCTTATCCGCAGATAAATTACATTGTAAATATATTTGGTTGTTTTCTATTTTGTTACCAATTAGATCATTAGTAAGATTTTCAGTCAATCCATTTTTTAATGTATAATTATCTTTTGGCTTTAAATTCACATCAGCCTCTACTAATTTGAGTGGAACTGATTCCTTTGTTTTCGAAGACAAATATCTATCGGCACTTTCAAAAAATAAGGTTGATTGTTGCTTCTTAATTTCAGAAGTAAGTTCGGGTCTTGATGTTACAGGACTAGGTACGGTATATTTGCCTAACGCAGAGTCAATTTGATTTTCAGCAGACTTATGAACACGTGAGGGTTTACTTGTTTTACTCAAAACACTGCTATTAAAATTAAGAGGCTCTTTTTTATTATCACCTACAAATTCTTCGAGCAAACTACTGGTTTCTAAATCACGTTCAGTTCTAAATATTAGGTTTTTTGTTTCATCTTTTAAGTCTCCTTTATATTCATCATTCACGAGGTCCTTATTGACTTCATTATCTAGTGTGCTTGAGACTATATCATATTCTGATTTAACAGTTCCTTCAAACTTCTGAGAGTCACTTTTAGAACTTGTACTATGATTTATTTCTAAAGATAGAGGTACAGTAAAGGCATTGCTTAAGTTAACATTGTCTTGTTGAACTATTTGCTTTGGTGAAGACTTAGGAGTATTGTCTTGTTTATTTAAAGCTGTAATGACGGCAGATTCAGCAGTTTTATCAAGTATTTTAGAGTCACTGGTAGATTTTTTTATTTTGATAGAACTTTTCTTATCTTCACTTTTATCATTATCTTCTAAAAATGGCGGTAATGTAAAAGTCTTATTTAATATTACAGTATCTTGTAGAGCCAATTGCTCAGGTAAAGACTTAGGTATAAATAGGTTTGTTTCAGCCAATGATGATCTTATGGATGGCTTTATGTTGGAATCAATGGGTTTTATAATAATACTAGCTGATTTTGAAGGGGTATCACGAGAAATCAATTTAAGAGGCGATGATATGGGTGAAGTTTCGTAAACCGATTCATTTTTACTAACTCTCGTAGAAGGCAATATGGTGGTGTCTCTTTCAACATAATTGGTAAGAGCTTCCTCGTTTTTACCAATTATATCATTAACAGCGGTTGCAATTTTTAGATGAATACTTGAAATGTCTTCAAATTGTTCAATTTCTTTTGTTGGCGATATCACAATCCTACTTAGCTCACGGTCAAAGTTCTCAATATTTTTATCTGACTGTACAGGGGAAGAGATATGATCTTTTATAATTACACTACTTGATTCATTATTCATACAAAAGGCCTGCTGAAATGAAATCTTTTCATCATTTAAGCGTAACATTTCTTGCTCATAGTTTTTATGTTCAATTTGATTTTTTAATTGTTTTGAGGAAATAAAGTATGTTGAAGAAAACTCATTAAAAGATTTTCTAGATTTGTTATCGGCTGATATTCTTTGCATATTTTTTTCATTATTTAGGCGAATTTCACTTGGGGTTAAGGGTGGAGGATAAGTTATAATCGGATTATACGTGACACTCAATGAAGTATTAATTGATTCTGCTCGGTAAAGATTTAGTATAGAGTTAGTGTGTGGTTGTGCTTGAATTATTTTTAAGTCTGTTGTACTATCAGGCTGTGATAATTTTTCTTTCGATGATGTAGATCTAATAAGCGAGTCTCGTTTTAGAGCGCGAACATCATCCCCAAGATATAAATTCTTAGGAGTAAAAGTAGACGTTTCTAGTTGCAGATTTGTTTCAATAGGCGTATATGAATACTTATCTTCACCGAACGGTGGATCGAGACAACCTCCTGCAATATAGAACAGGCTCTAGAATCAAAGGTTAATTTAAAATACTCAAATAATTTCAATAAATGTCATAGGTAACTAAATACTAACCCGGTTTACACTTTCCTAGGAAATTTTGATTCCTCTTTGACATCACAGTAGATATATCAAAATAATCATTTTTAGATAGAGCCAAGTGCTTTTTCAAAACTTCATCTGATTTACTAGTTATTCCATAATTGTTTTGATTTGGACTGGGTTGGTAAGATTCTCTTTCATCATTTGTGTTTCCTAGACATATGCCTGAAAAGCAAAAGAGTTAACTTCTTTATGAGCATTTTTTGCTTGGCAAATTATTTGTAGAATTATTACAAAAGAAATTGCGTTACCTGGTCTAAGTAATTCAAAAAACTTATAACGATGTTTTTTAGTAGGTAATGTCTGATCTGTTTCCATAATCATGTCAAGCGACATTATTGTTTGATCGCTATTGACTAAGCGAATTTTCTCCATTCCACTATTAATAGGGTGTCTTTTTGCTACAGATATAACATTATGGTAATTTGTATCAGCTTTATCCTTCTTCCGAACTTTCACTTTTACTTTGACGGGAGTGCTTTTTGATGTGCCAGTTAGCTTGACAATATCATTCTGCACAGCTTCGACTTGCAGTGATAATAAGCTTTGAACTATTTTTTCGACAAGAATTTCATTATTCATGGCCCTGAAACTCTAAAAATTTTTTTTTTACTTCTTTCATGTGACGTTATTCATATATTATGTAGATGTTCTTATATTAATTACATACGAAACATAACACATTCTAAGAAGTAGTATAATATTAATATTATATTTTAAAAAGTAGGTACCTATTAATTATGACTATATAATGTATTATGTGCACTAATTACGTAAACATGAAATAACTATACACGGAGGTTTAACGAATCCATAAATTATATTATTTATTCAAAATTATAAATTAATTCCTATCCATCAAATACAATAGAATAAACAACACGATTAGATTTTATGTGTTTTTTACAGCATTGTGCCATTCGATCGGTAAAGTTTGAATCGATTGTTTTATACATTAAAGAAATGTGCGATGATTTATTCCATCCTGTTCCCAGTGTAGCACATTTGCATAATATTTCATTAAGTATTATTTTCAGTGGCATAATCTCTTTTTCCATTACTTGTACCAACTCTGCTACCCTTACTTCTGGTAATATTCGTTTTCGGGCGCTAAAGTTCGAATAATTTGTGTAATTAATATCGCAGTCCTTCTGTACAAATAATTTATGCTTGTTAACATTTTCGTTGTATATATTGTTAATAGTGCAAATATTCGCAATACAAGTTGATTCGTTATTGATTTCGTTAAAGTAATAAATGACTGAGTTAGGAGTTACGTTTTCTTTTATAATATCGGCGTCGACAGAGCATACTGGTGTTTGACTTAATCTTTTGGAATTGCCTTTGCTCGTAGAGTTCATGTCGGTTGATATGGATGTTATTGTTTCACCGGATTGTGTACAAGCGTTTGTATACAAAGCAAAATCACTTTCTGTGTTCGTTATTTTGTCTATAGATTTTCTGATTATGTTAACAGTGTTAAGACTGTCTGTGTCTTCGCTCGCTAAAACTATTAAACGTTAATTATTAGTGTACGTTGTTTTAAACTAGATAATAATAATCTAATCTTCTCAATATTATGTTATAATCTTATTTATAGCTGATAAACCTTACCTTTGCCAACTTCATTATGATTGTCAATGTCATCGCGTGTTTTTACGTTATTACTGAAGGAGTTGTTAATTTGTTCTTTGAAACAGTCTTCGTCAATAGAATTCTGTTTACTGGTAGGTCCAGGTAATTTCCTCAGTTCATTAAGATTTAATAACAGTTTTTGCGTATCATCACTATGGTTTAAGTTTGCTGCTATTTTCGTAACTACGTAAGTGTCGCTAATTATTCGTTTAACGTCTCCAGATGCCAAATTAAATTTCGTTACAGAAGACGGCAATAATAAATCTACACAAGAGTAATAAATTTTATTTAATTTTTCATTTAATTCTTTTAATGTTTGTCGCGGCAACTTTTTTACTATAATCTTATAGGTCATGGGTATTGTATATTCTATTAAATTATTTTCGTTTTTCCATTCTATTTGGTCAATATTTTGAATATCTGATACTTCAGGTACTATTTCCAGACAGCATTGTGAACTATCTTTGTGAAAGTTTTTCATAACTGGTATAAATTTAACTTTTAGCCCAGCGGTATCCATTGTTTGAAACAGTATAAGTAACCAAAGATAACCCCATAAATAATAAAAAAATCTGAAATAAAAAGGAAAAATAATTTTATAAGCCTAAGTACCATATTGATTTTAAAAGTGTGGCAGGGCAACCTTGTACGCATTTTGGTCGAATAGCACAACCAGGGTCATATTTTATTTTAAACAAGATCGACAATAAATATTGGACACATTGTCGGCCTTACAAAAAGTTCCTACGCATGGTCGGCAGCACTTCTTCAATCTCTATACCTACCCTAATTTATTGTGGAAGTTTATCAACGGTGATTCACTATTACGTGAATAACATACTCGTTTGCCGACTTTCTGATATAAAATTAAATTTACTTACATAATGTATTAAATGACGGATGAAAAGGTGTTTGGGGTAGTAATAAAAATATTTCTTACAAATAAATATAAAATTATTGAGTACCTACTTGTGAAATTAAGGGTAGGGAGCAATATTAGAGTTAATTATACACTCAACACATAATTTTGAAATTCCGGATATTTGGAAATTACAAAAAATTTACGATTACTGACATAAAGTTTATTTGTCTAAAATATTTTTATTGTCACGTCATCGCCAAGGAGTATTTCTTATCTTTGATTATACTATAAAACCTCAGAATAATAATGGATTTAGTAATTATTCTGAGTATAAAAAAATAATGACCATAATGATCACGCATTGGAAGTATAATAAGGTCTGACAACGGTTAAATAACTATCGGACAAGGATTATAAGATTATTCCATAGGGTATTTTTTATGGCATTGAATGACGAGACGAGCATGCCGTTCGCCTGATCGTAAGCGATACGATCGCCCATAAACAGTAGTACCACCATACAGCACCTTGAGTTACAAAGTACTGTATGGCATTCCACTGCGCTGGTCATGCTGAGACATAAGATGTTAAGTCTCATTATGTTCAGTAGTTACACTGGCTACAATGTCCTTTAAACCGAAACACAACAGTGCATGCACACTGATGCTTGCTGCTTGGCGGTAGAAAGAGACATTGCGGTGGTACCCATCCAGACGGACTCTTACATATGAGAGACCTACCACCAGTAAATGATAAGTTTAGATTTTGGACTAGATTCGAAGTCAAAGTTTAAATTAGGCTTAACACGAAACACGGACACCAACTAAACTTGAAGAAAGTACAGAGGACCACCTTCCTTAGCAAAACTGTGTGTGATGACTTGTTTGAACCATAGCTTTGTGGTCTCTGTCATGTCGGCCCGTACCAGAAGGTTCGGACTTTCAAGGGGAGTGTGAAGGAGCAATCAGCATTTTTTTTTTCGTTGACGCGGAGAAAATGAGTGCTAGGTTCACCGTGCCTACGACCCGACGTTGAGCCGCCCGGAGAGATGGAAAACGTCAGGCGACCGCCGGGCCGAGTCCTTAACCTATGTACACCGCACGGCATACCAACTAAAACTCCGCGGTGGCCATCTTCGGCGCATTAGGGACGGCTGCAGGCTTCCTCCGACTCACGTCTAAGTTGTCGTCCGCAACCGCCCCTGCGCGCACCGCTGTTGCGGTCCGTCTCCTGTTGTTGCGGGGGCTCAGAAGCCCCCGTATACCGAAGGACGCCCTTGGCGTCCGAGGCAGCGTGAGGTACGCTGCCGTCCATCACGGGAGTAAGCAATCAGCATGCCAACATAATTGTGTTGACCGTCAAAGGATACTTTCATTCCTTGCCGGTTGAAAATTTCCTGAGCCTTATAAAAAGTACTGATCACAGGACAATCAGTATGTATGGACGCAGTAAGTAAGCCGGCATAATTCTGGTGACTGTCGAAGGAATGATTTTTTTCTCGTTGATCAATATTACAACTACGCCACCGACTGCCTCGGTGGCGTTAAAAATATTATATCCGTCAGATTTTTGAGAACTTGATGATCTTTGTACTTGTTGAAGATTTTTGCAGCTTCGTTAAATGGTTTGACGTTTCATAGCTCTATCTATCTAGATACAATAAAACCATGAACTCTCATGAAGCGGCCACCGTACATCACGATTTTAGTTCATTGACATTATAAGGGTTAAGGATTACGTAAAATAAACACCGTGTTAGCATACACGGCTATTGTTTTAAGTTTTTGTGATGGATTATGTTTTGGTTATGATAGTGTACCTTTTCCAGGAAATTTCAGCCTGAATGGATAATCTTCTGAGCCTAATAAGGCTAATTCTGACGATTATTGTACATATCTATATTTTTTCTTCTTAATGCAAAGAGCAGAAGAGTGGAGCACTCTACCGGTGTATATTATATTCGTTAACAGGAAGACAATGTATAATATAAATTACTTTGTAACTTACCTATCCATTAGGTTTGTGTTCGCATGTAGATTTGGGGTTGACTATACCTTTTAGTTCTTACATAAGTTTGCGCTCATAGATTTCGACGGCTCCGTAGAACAAAGTCGTATATGCAAAATGAAGCTTTTCAGTAGAGCGCTTTGAAAGTCTAAGTTAATTGTGAAAATCACAAGTTATAGTGAACAAAACATTATATTCTATAGGGTTCAGTAACAACTTTGAACTTAATGTGTGAAAATAGCACTAATTCGCACATGAATACAAACTAACGACTTTCAAAGCGCTCTACTGAAAAGCTAACATTTTGCATATACGACTTTGTTCTACGGAGCCGTCGATTTTTTTATAACCATCATATACTTAGAGTATTTGTCCAATGGAGACGATATGGCAATAATGTGCAAACATATTTTTCTGTCAATCCTGACGGGGGGCGAGGTAGACACGGATAGCACACATTTAACAAAAAAATAAACACACTTGCAGGGCTGAATATAAGGTCGCTTTTTACACAATAATACAGCAAAAAACACTATTTCTGTGGAGCACTGCTTAATGTCATTATCGTAGAATGTAATGACAGCGATCGCAAGTCACAAAGGTTTTAATAAAAGTTTATGACCAGCTACGCATTTCTGACCAACGAAGGGTTCGCCTGGTCATCCCATCTCCTTGTTAAATGCTTTAAGATCACATAAGATCAAAATCCTACTAATATTATAAAGGCAAAAGTTTGTAAGAATGTATGGATGTTTGGATGTATGGATGTTTGTTCCTCTTTCAAGCAAAAACTACTGAACGGATTTCGATGAAATTTGGCACACGGGTAGATCATATCCTGGATTAACACATAGGCTACTTTTTATCCCGGGAAAATATAAACCGGGACTTTTATCCCGGAAAAACTTTTTAATGCGGGCGAAGCCGCGGGCAAAAGCTAGTAGTATAATAATTCATACAATTATAATACTGGCAATAAAAATAAAACGTATGTACTTTGCTCTTATTATTTTTAATTCAAAACTCTTGCTATTTAATTTACATTTACATTATCTTTCAGTATATTTACAATGTTTAATTAACGATATGCGTCGTAGTGTTATTATTGCTCTTTAGTCCTTATATTATGACTAAATTCTTGGTATGATCGCTAAGTCATTCTCGTAGCTGATGATAGCGTGATGTACCTATATTTAACCCTCTAAAGTAAGTTGCCTCGCAGACCCTCTGCTTTTCCTGAGAAAGGGTCACAGGAAACAATAACTATGGCCGCGTTTACGACCAATTCCAGGGGGGCAAAGTTATATGGCACAATTACTGTAGGCCCGCCACACATTATACAACTGTCACATTGACCGTCTGACGCGTTTATAATGCAAAAATGTAATCCTGATATTTCATGAAATAGAGCATTTGTACAGGAAAATTCATGCATCAGTTTCTGGTATAATTCGATTAGACAGTTCGTGCGGTCATCGTATCGCATATGGTCTATATTAAGCTTAAAAAATCACAAAACAAAACACTCTAACTGTACAAAATACCGTTGTTGGATGTACAGGAAATAATGATCACAGTTTTGTTATTATTATACAAAAATACATAAATTACACCAATTTAAATGTGTCTCTGCCTCGTTTAGAACATAAAACTACGAATACTGACAGGCTGCGCAAATGAGCTGAAATTTTTTCTGCCCTCGAAAAAAGTTGAGTATCCGTAGCAAATAGCAACTTTTAGTTGCTAAAAAAATTACCTCAAGATAGCGCACACTCTTAATTGGGCCGTATAGTTTTTCACCGGCTTCTTTACATCATCTTATTGTGAATTGAGATCAAAGTTACACCAGGTAACTAAAAGTAAATCGTTTTGGTTACCTAACCCAAACTTTACTTTTTTTGACGTAGGTATAATGTTATCAGTTATCACCAAAACTAAAGTTGCAGAGGCCAGAGACATATCGTCGGGTATAGCTTAATACAGCGTAAGTGACTAAAAAAGATAATTTGGAATTAATCCTTACCAGAATATTATACTTTAGACTTATAATATTAATCCTTTGTTTTGTCACTTTCGTGGTATTGCAGTATCCCCGACGAGATCTAGATAGAATAATGTATTTTCAAAGGTACAAAATCATTAAAGATTACCTAATATTTTTTTTTATAATTAACACGTTGTGTTGTTACAATAAATTACCTACATAAATATCAATTCGTGGGCATCTGAATGTATTTTTTTTTATAAACTATTCGTTCTTAGCTGTTACTTCGGCGACAAATCCTTTCAACTATAAGTACCTAATACTATTTCTTATCTTCATATTTACAATATAAAATATTGGAACACTAGCCTACTTTAATATAGTAAAAGTATCTTGTGACCTCAAAGGCACGACGTCAAGCAAAATACATATTAATGTAGCTCTATTACTTATAAGTAGAGTGTAATTAAATAAAATCAGGAAATAATAACTTAATGACATACAAATTGTACAGAAATCATGTAGATCTCGTTTATTTTAAAAAATATTATAATGCAGAAGAATTTTCGATATAATGATAAATTTAATCGGCTGTTTCCGCTATTGTTCTGTTCTTTAAGAAAGAAAAAGTAAAAATGTTTACAGGTCTAAAATTATACATTAATAATACAAACGGTCCGTAACGTGTTACGAGGTAAACAATTTTAATGAATTTCACTTTTTACAAATCTTTCTAGTCCACGAAAGAAAATCACGTCACGAATGAGAATCCTCACTTCACAAAATGTTGCATACTCTGTTAACACATGCATACAAAAGTTTTTTTACAATAATACCTAAAACTATAAGCGTATCTACTTACTATGTGTATATCTTACACTAATGACTAATCTTTTGAGATCATTACGAAAGCCAATAGATTATTATATCTATAAGGAGAAGCGTAATTGCTTCAATTAAAAATATAGTAAAGTAAGTATAGGGGTTAAAAATACATTTCATAAGAAATGGAGAGACTAGTTTGAGAAAAGCTTATGTTTTAAATGGAATCTTTAATAATAAATATCTTATGCCTTCAAGTTGTAATGCTCAATGAACGGACAGTCCATGTATGCAGATCGTATACTAAGGCTGTTTCAATAGTCTCGCATAAATCAGTCAGGATTGTTCCATCGAAGGTTGATGTTAGTTCAAGTTCCGACTTGTGTCCTAAAGCGAATCCTCGTATTACTTTAATCCCGCAAGCTCATCCCAACATTTATACCCATTATTTATGTTATGTTGTACACTCGCTATTAAAATGAGAAATAATAGGAAAACACAAACTCAATTTACACAAAAACACACGGGAAAACATACTGTACATACATGTTGGTTCATCAACTCTATACTAATACGATATTACTTATATTGCATAAATGTCCCACCTACATAATTTGCTTGACGTAACCTTACATACAAACCTAATCCTACTCAAATTTGTAACATCCATCGTGCTCTGATTTACCCAGTGCGGGTAAATTCTTTCAATGGTTGCTCCACATTCAATTGTGTCTTTGAAAAATTTACAGGTAATTTCTATGGAGTTTGTACTTCTTTCTATATAAATTTATAGTGAATGTTATTTATAACTTTGTGTTTATAAAAATATATATATTATAATTTAACATCGTTAAATTGAATGGTGTATGTGAAAATGTAAAAGAATAGAGCAGGCATTGTCAAAACACAGATTGTAAGTACAATTTAAAACAAACAACTAAATCTAACTTCTTGTTTAACTGAAAAAAATTAGATTGACCTAATGCTACTCATTGATAAATTTTCTAGGATTAAAAGTATTTAAATAATATTATGTTCAAAACAATGTTATACGCATGAAGTCCCTAATTAATTACTGCACATTTTACAGTTCAATACTATGCTTTATTTGAATTTATACTATAAGTAAATGTAGGTACTAACGTATAAACTAAAAAAATGGTGAATTTGCTTGCTTGTAATTTTCATATTTTACTAATAATTATATGAAACTGAATGTGGAGAAAACATTAGACCTTACAACTACACGTCAAAAATTTCTTTCGATGCAACAACTTATACACATAACACAATATTGCGGCTAGAGGAAATTTTGATAGATTCATTATAATTTCTGATTGTAAGTCCCATCTCAATTGACACTTAAATAAGAGCGGGTTTTAATACTTTCCCATTTATTAAATGTATGGGTCTTCGGTAACCAGTATCAGCTGAGGTAATTTTGAATATAAATACAATATGAAGTACATTTAAAAACACTTTTCGATCATCAACAAACATTATTTCCGGTATGATATCTACTTGATTTTGAGAAATGCACATAGTGAGATCCCGGTAGCGAATTATCAAAATTAATGGAACTCCTATTAATATTTAAAGTGGATACTTTAAAGATTTAACTACTGGAGATCTTACCAAAAGGTGGTGAGATGGAAATGTGCATGTCCTGATTCACGAATTGCCCAGATAACCTTCGAGTCAAATCAACTGTTTTACTAGGTACACGACAAGCATGAGTCCATGCGCGAATGTGAGCAAAAATCATCATCCACCGACTGTATCAATTATACATATTATTAATCAAAGTGTCGTATAAAAAGTCGGTTAAAAAGGACTGAATTATCTTACATAAGATATGCAAAAGTATAACGCTCAATATAAATGTGGCATCGAAAGAACATTATGACTCCAACATTCCATTTCTTTACCAAATATATCCATCCAAAATTAATTCTAAGTAAGTTGTATATTTTTAAATCGAATGAGATTTTGGGAAAAAATTTGATTATTTAAGTTATTATGAGATGATGCATAATTTTGTCGCATCATTCCACGACGGATCTAAGTTGGAATTGAATTCTGATAGCAACTCTATTGTTAAGTACCTAATCTCTGATAATATTATAACCTTCTATATATATAAAAATCAATTGCTGTTCGATAGGACAACTAAAACTCGAGAATGGCTGGGCTGGTTTGCCTAATTTTGGTTTTGAATTATTTGTGGAAGTCCAGGGAAGGTTTAAATGGTGACTTTATATGAAAAAAAATGCTTGTTATATAGTAAAAGGGCGTTTTTCAAATAAAGTTAAAGAACTGGAATGCTATTATTTTGTACTATCTTATGCCCGCGGCTCCGTCCGCATTAAAAAGTTTTTCCGGGATAAAAGTCCCGGTTTATATTTTCCCGGGATAAAAAGTAGCCTATGTGTTAATCCGGGACATGATCTACCCGTGTACCAAATTTCGTCGAAATCCGTTCAGTAGTTTTTGCGTGAAAGAGGAACAAACATCCTTACATCCATACATCCAAACATCCAAACATCCAAACATCCAAACATCCATACATTCTTACAAACTTTCGCCTTTATAATATTAGTAGGATTAGTTTTACGTTACTTAAAGTTGACCGTTACAGAACTGGAATGCTATTTTTTGTATTAGTTTTACGTTACATACCTGAAGTTACGAAAGTTTATGATTTCACAGACTGCCATTTTGAATTTCTTTGTTTTAAGGCCAATCGACCTCAAAATCGATATCTCAGCATAACTTTAGTTACAAAAGACGGATCCAATGTCGGAATTGATAAAAGTGGCCACCATTTGGAATTTCTTTGATTTAAGGCCAATCGACTTCAAAATCGATATCTGGGCATGGATTTAGATACAAAGCGCAGATCTAATGTCGGAAATGAAAAAAGTGGCCGCCATTTTGAATTTCTTTGTTTTAAGGCGAATCGACCTCAAAATCGATATCTGAGTATATCTTTGGTTGTTATCTTATCTAAAGTTGAAATATTCTGCAATTATCATTCAGCTTTTATTTATTGATTCTGAGGTGGTACGAAGTTTGCCGGGTCACCTAGTGGATAATAAAAAGATAAACACTAAACAATACCTAATTATCTTGTTATTGTAATATGATTGTATTTAAGTAACTGAGTTAGGTAAAGATTGGTACGTACAAAGGTTTTCACTCATAATACATAGATTGTTTATCACTGGTGCGTTGGGTAATGGGTACTGCTGTTTTGGGTTCCATACACACACACACACTCACTCACGATATTTATCCCCGAAGGGGTAGGCAGACGTGCAACTAGTGCACCCACTTTTCGCCGTTATTCCGTCCCATGATGTGATAGGGGGCGAGCCTATCGCCATATCGAACACAAAATCCAGACTCCGTGCTGATACTGAATAGAAAAACTCAATATCATTTTGCCCGACCCGGGGATCGAACCCGAGACCTCAGCATTGCAGTCGTACCATAATACAACTACCCCACCGAGGCAGTCAGAGGTTCCATACTAAAATAGAATATTATGTATTATGATCTAACTCAATTAAAAATATAAAATATTTTAGGAAAGTAATACAGGTGAACAATGATAAATAATAATAATAATATTGCAACACAAAAGCGCAGAGCGGTATTAGGGTGGCAAAAAGTATTATTTAATTTTTTAATCTGTCTTTACAAAAATAATATCAGGATTAGATACATATTTTTAAGATAACTAAGGATTTTAGATTAAAATCCAATATAATATTTACTCGTTTGCCAGCACATGTTTTTAAGTTTTAACTTTTCAATTGTGCAAACCTATACCTACTGTTAGCCATTAATTCACCCATACTTACCTAATGTAAAATATCTCCGTTATTTTTATAAAGAAGTACTTAATCGTTTCTTGAATATAAAATAATAATCAACGCAGTTGTTGCTTAAAAATTTACCTCGTCTGAATATCCACAATGCCGAGGAAATTCTCGTCCGCGTTGACGTACAATGTACATACGAGTCTTTTGACAGATATTCACAAAACTAATTTCACTAGCAATCATTGCATCCAATTATTTCTAGCAATAACAATTGATCGGTCTAAATGAAGCTTAGCTACTTCATTGCTTCGGATAGTAATACAACAGAAAAAATACCGTAATTTTTATAATACCTCTACTACTGAGAGGGTTTAAGGCCTTAGTCCACCACGCTGGCCTAGTGCGGGTTGACAGACTTCACACACCCTCGAAATTCTTATGGAGAATTCCCAGGTATGTAGGTTTCCTCACGATGTTTTCCTTCATCGTTAAAGTGAACGATAATTGATAAACAATACACACGTAACTTTGAAAAGTCAGAGGTGTGTGCCTTGGGTTTCGAACCTCCGGACATTGTCTCGGCAGACCGTTCCATTCCCAACTAGGCTATCGTCCACTTTTCCGTAGCATCGGTGGTTCAGTGGTAGAATGCTCGCCTGCCGTAATTTTTAGTTTTAGGAAATTCTTGCTGACTACTTCCATTACATTACTATTGCAAATCGAGTTGATTGTAATTAAGCCGAGCAAATAGTGTCAATATGTGGACAAGAAGTATTATTAAGGGTCCCACTACGTTAGTTCACTTGTAATCGAATCTTATTGTAATTTACAAAAACTGGACAGTTACGATTAAGTATAAAAATACACGATCTATTATAAATTACTTTTATTCCAAATACAGACTAGATTAATGACTAGATATAATACAAATGACTAGTACCCACTCATCCCTTTTTATTATCGCTACAATCTTATATTAATGGAAATAAAGCGACCAACTTTGGATTCTAATAAACGTTTTTTCCATCTGTATATACACCAAACTCGATTTTATACTTATGTTTATCTAGCATATCTACTTAAAAATAAATGAAGCACTATCTATATTATTATTTAATTTTGAGTGTAATATGTTATACAAAACGAAGTCCCTTGTAGAAGCGTATTCATTTACATATTCGTATTATGTTGTTTTCATGGAATGTTAATATATCTTTGGAAATCCCACGAATAATAATAGTTCGGCGTAGGATCTTGAAATTAATATTTTGCGAAGACCGAAGAAACTTCGGGAAACCACTTAGAGTCTAATAATGCGATATTTATACTTCATGCAATCTTATTCCACAATCTCGTAATTTATCATAATTACGATCTAATTATAGTTAACCATTGTGATAAAGGGACGACTTTAATAGAATTCAGGAAAATTTTATTTTTTATTGTTCAAGCGCATCTTGTAAATGAGCGAACTCACCGTATTTTAAAATAGTTTATTGCCAGGATCGGCTGTGCATAAATTAACCTTGTTAACTACTCTTGATGCAATTATACCTGCATTAACTATCAACTTGTAGATAGAATTGCCCGTTAACCGTAGTTAAAATAAACAATCTCTATCGCTTTTTTCTATCCATCGAGAAAATGGACCAATCAGAAAGCTTTTTGCATACTTACAAATGAATTGAATTTATTCTCAGGATTGAATCGAAAATTAAGATTGAGATCGTTTGTTGAACCGTACGTGGTAATCTTGAAAATTGCGTCAGGGGTATTTACCATCTGCAACTTATATCGAGAGTACTCCCTCAAGGGTATTCTTTAAAATAAATTCCTCAAGTATGTGGAATTCATCACTCACTCACCATTCTAACCACCACTCTCTCAATCACCTCATTGCACTAGACGTACATGGTTTCAGTTATATATTATTTTACTGGCGAAAATGATTAGTTATCTAACTAGTAGTATGTTATTTTATCATGCTACCAAAACGTATAGGTACTTAGGTGTACCTAGGTCCTCTCCTAAGTCCTAGTATCTTCGCGAAAAACGAATTTCATGATCCTATGCCAAAATAATCGTGTAAGACATTTTTGTTTTCTATTAATAGATATATCACGGAAGAAGAAATGGAACATTTCTATTTCTCAATAAGAAAATAGGTGTTTCTAGTATCGTGGTACATCTTCCGTTAGTCAAAAACATAATAGTAAATACGTTCGACTGCTTTAAGGAGTGTGCAAATTTTAACTAGTAATTTTTTGTTGAGTACCTATAGAACAACTTAAAAAAAACGGTAGATTTTGTGATCCTGCGCTATATAAGAACGCAAATCTTTTATGTTAGCACGAAAAATTTATTAGCATTAGCTAAGCATTGTGCGTTGATAAAAAATATAAGTAGGGCTTAAAATAATAACAGGAAACAATAAAGTCAAAGCTTCTAAGCAATTATAAATAGTATCCTTGATACGATCAAAATTCCAAATGTTGGAAATTTTAAAGTACCTAATTATTGTTAGACGACACGTCCTGTGTAATCCAGAAGTTAATGTGGCATTACTTTTAATTTTTATCTAAAAACGGCTTGAATTAACAAAGATGATCACCGATAACTTATGGAATTTTACAAAAATATTGTTTTTTTTATATATGCGAAAATAATTTGCAGCATGTGTTTAAACAT
Source organism: Lapara coniferarum (assembly GCA_949316025.1). Classification (NCBI taxonomy): domain Eukaryota; kingdom Metazoa; phylum Arthropoda; class Insecta; order Lepidoptera; family Sphingidae; genus Lapara; species Lapara coniferarum. The sequence continues at coordinate 5,080,702 of OX438922.1, forward strand.
CATAATTTCAAGATGTAACATTTAATTAATTTACTATTGAAATAATCACAATTATCTATCGACAACCAGCGCCTGTGCTTATCCGAGTTCAACCTTAGATAATATTACCGTATACAGATTACTCTTAGAATGTGTTTTAACATTGTAATCACTCCTAATAGGATTTTAATAATTATTATTGTTGATTGATGCGCACAAAACTATTTTCCATCTGCCGTAGCCTTATAGCAAATATTCCGCCTATCGTAAATGCACTATTGATCGGTGATTCGTTGTAATGTCACATATAAGAATAGTTTTAGAACTTCAACATGATCGTATCATCTTGGAAGACGCCCTTGCCGCAGGCATCTGTTTGGAACGCGCTGAGGGGCGCGGGCGTGGCTCAGGTGCACAGGCCCGAGTTGTCTACCAGAGACCTGGCCAGAACGTCCGCAGCGGCGATGTCGCTTACTTTACCTTCGAAGTGCCCTCTCACATGGAACATGAACTCTGCCTTGCCTGCGAACTCCTGCCTGCACATGAGACACAGGTGATGCGCATGCGTGTGTTGCCGCTCCGGGGCGTAGTGTGTGTGGCCATGGGTGAAGTATGCCCCACCGCCACCGCCGCCTCCGCTCTCGTTCACCACCGTCGCGGTCGACACCGACGCGGTGGCTATACTGTGTCCATTCAATATCTGCTGGTTTTGATTGTGATGGTGCAGTAGTTGTAGTTTCTCTTGATTTGATAAATGGACCTTTTCTTGCTGCTGTGAAGGACAATCAATACGTCATTAAACATTTGTAAAGTATTGAGCATATTAAAATATATTTTATAAGATCGTTGCCGATAAGGTTTTTCTTGAATAAAAAAGAAAACTGCAAAGTCATCATCGCAATGAATACAAATCTTATGTTACGTCTTTACCATCTAATTGTATTTGCAGTAAACACACCTGATGCTGCGTCGCTTGTTGCATTTTATCCTGCAGCAGCTTGTTGTCAGGTAGATGCGACTTGGCGTGCGCGCTCCACTCGTCCCTGGTGGCGAACAGCCGGCCGCAGAGCTCGCACGACCACGACACCACCATGCCTGCCGTCGCAGCTGCCACCGCCGCGCTTGCTGCACTTGTATGGACTAGATTCGTATTCTGTAATATTTCAGTACTTATTTTTAATGACAGCAGTATTTTCAGAGGCAAATCCACATCAAGAACATGATTATGATTTGATTTAAGATGGCTTATGAGATTCAAAATTAACATTAAATTTAAAACTGAACAAAACAATTTTCTTTGTTGATCGAAAAATAAGATTACATCACAACATAAATAACTTTACAATTTAATTCAAGCAAACAACGCATTTGTAAAAAACCGAAAACATTTCTTGTCTTTATAGAAATGTTAACATTTGTATGGAACATGCTAAATGAGAAAAGAAGACGTGAGGATGATGTTTGTACGAACCATGCGTTGTATTCTCATAGGGATTTACCGTAAAGTTGTGTCCAGGTACCTGGCAGACCTGAATTGGCTGCTGGTGCGAATGCTGTTGTTGCTGTTGCTGTTGCTGCTGTTGCGCTGCCGCTGCTGCTGCGATCTCCGCTTGACTCGGCTTCGTATCCTCTTGTTTTAGCAACTGAGGCTTCACATCGTCTAGTTTTAAAGCTAAAATAGCAAACCAAATCAAAATTGCACTTTGATAAAAACATACAAGGTTTATGTTTGTACTTACGTGGTATAGCGATCTGCCGTTTGCCCAAAGGTGCTATGTTTGAGGGTGTTATATGTTTTAACTTGTTCATGTGGAGCACCAATTTGTCGCGACGAGCAAAGGCCTTGTTGCATACTTCACAAACGTACGGCTTTTCACCTAGAAACGAAAGTATTGTTATCTGTTTAGATAGTTTTCGGATATCTATAGTGATAAGAGTATACAAAAAGGGGGAGGATGAGATCATATTTGTTCGATTTGATGATATCGATCATTTTACATATTACCGAGGTCATTATTTTAGTAGGACGTGATAAAAAGGTATAAGTAGGTAAGATAATCGAAAAACTACAGTCAACGGAAATAATAAGGTGGCATTGATAGTAATCTTATATATAAAGATTGACCGATGAAGTAAATTTGAGATTTAGACCTACTATCTAGCAAATGCTTTTGTAATATCATATACTTACCAGTGTGAATTCTCATGTGTATCGTCAGCTTGTCTTTACGAGCAAGACCTTTCCCGCAGACAGTGCATTCAAATGCTTTGCTACCTAAAACCAAACATAGGTACAAAGTATCACTAAAAGTATGTACTAATTTAATATTTATGTAATATGACACTACCGTTTGTCTAAAGTCTACAATTTCGAACGTTATAAGAAAAAAAGCCATGGAACCAGCATAAATGTATCATAAATTGTCAATTAAAATAAAACCAGCAGACATGAAATTTAAGCAAACAGAGGGCTGTATCTAAACACTGTGCACTAAGAGTAGTTGCACTGGACAAATTAATCTCTCTATAGACAGCCTCAGTTACCTTCGTTTGTAGAGCTGGTAGGTTTAATAGCCGGATGTTTCCTAACTGCTGTACCTTGTAACGCTTTTAATCTAGTTCCCGGGTGCATAGATCCACCTTCCGCGTACGGTTCCGTGAACGGTATCAGATTTGGTCTTGGTATGTTGTTTGTTACTTCTGGTGACCTGGTAGATAAACACAGAAACTTTGTTGAATAGTTAAGACGATTATATTATAGAAATATAGTTGAGTCTAATGTTCAAAATACAATAAAAGGTACTTATAACATTTTATCTACTTTAGTGCCAGATAAGAGTAAGAAGGGTATTCTAATCTCTATTACCGTAGTCTATTTACTACATATTAATATCTCTATACATTGACGTCTCTTAAAGATAAACAAAATATATGGTGTCATAACGTATCATAAACCTATAATCGTATGCAGTATTTTAATAAGTATGGCCAAATTAGGTACTCTATCATGGTTGCTATCGAATTCTCGCGATATTCTCGAAATTATCCTACTAATATTATAAAGGCGAAAGTTTGTAAGTATGTATGGATGTATGGATGTCTGGATGTATGGATGTTTGTTCCTCTTTCACGCAAAAACTATTGAACGGATTTCGATGAAATTTGGCACACGGGTAGATCATGTCTTGGATTAACACATAAGCTACTTTTAATTCGGGGGAAATATAAACCGGGACTTTTATCCCGGAAAACTTTTTAATGCGGGTGGAGCCGCGGGCAAAAGCTAGTCAGTAAAATAGCTTCATCATACACAATTGTTATTTTTTCATTGTAAGCCCCACGATTAGTCCGATTAGACCGAGTTGCTACCTTAGATCATTATAGAAAAGCGACGTAAAACGGCAATTTTTGTTATGCTGTGTATGATCTAGGGAATTACCGGAGACCCTATAAACCCCATATCTTTCCCTCCTCCCTCAAAATGACGTTATTGCAAATTGCACTCACAATCGCTTAGGTTGTGTAGGTTCATATTTTGCAACACAGAAGGTATTCTGCCTATAAAAAAAGACACTCACCAATTGCCGAGACTCTGTAGCACCCTCACGCCTCCCTCGAAGCCCATGCCGACGTCATCAGGCACCGTGAAAGTGCTGTCAGGCCCACCAGTGCTGGAGCTGACTTGCGGCACCTTAATTGGCGAGTTGATTGTCGCGTAATGATGCTGCGTGGAGCTTACGGTTGGCGGAGACGGGTGACCCGGATGGGCGTTGTTGTTCTGTGCCTGCTGGATATTTCATTATTTTAGGTGTTTGTTTTGACGCTAATCACGTAACCATCACCCGAAATTATACAATGTTATCATTCAACTCTTTTAATTAAATGTATAATTTACATATTTTAAATTTAGTATCATCACACTCACTTGCATTTCTTGATGATGTCTTGACTGATTGTTGTTGTTATTACTTTGCTGTTGCTGATGTTGTTGTTGCTGTTGTTGTTGCTGCTGTTGCTGCTGCTGTTGTTGCTGCTGCTGTTGTTGCTGTTGTTGTTGCTGCTGTTGTTGTTGTTGTTGCTGCTGTTGCTGTTGCTGCTGTTGTTGTTGCTGCTGCTGCTGTTGTTCGCGGCGAGCAGCTGCCGCAGCTTGCGCCATATGCTGTTGTACAGCTACGTGGGCCTCAAGGTATGCTGTTTTTTGGGCTTCCGTCATTTTGTCCATATTTACTGTGCCGTCCTGTTTCAACAAAAGAAATAATGTAATGTTTGTATATGATCAGTATTGGATTACTGTTCCAGTGTGATATAGCATTTGCCCTTTTTACAGTATTTTCAACTCCCGACGCAAACAGTGTGTGTGCATGTCTATCTGTGGCATCGTAGCTTCTAAATGAATGGTCCGATGCTATTTTTTGATTGAAAGTTCATGCGATCGAGATGGTTCTTAGCTAAAATTTATGAAGATCTGTTCAGGCGTTTGAACATCATCAGCTCATTTCCTATTTTCACAGGTCCGATTGATTTGAAATTTGGTCTTCTGTAACTTCGGTAATCGGTTGTATTTTCAAGACATGATAACCTTGAGCCTCAACAGACATAACTTGTTTGGGCTCATATGAGTCATTGAGGTGTTAGATAGATGATAATTGAGGCTCATGGTAGAGAAAATAATAATTCAAAAATTTAGAAGTGACATAAGTGAATTTAGAACATAAGTAGACGATAGCCTGGTTGGGAATGGAACGGTCTGCAGAGACAATGTCCGGAGGTTCGAAACCCAAGGCACACATCTCTGACTTTTCAAAGTTATGTGTGTATTGTTTATCAATAATCGTTCGCTTTAACGGTGAAGGAAAAACATCTTGAGGAAACCTGCATACCTAAGAAGCTCTTTATAGGAATTTCGAAGGTATGTGAAGTCTACCAACCCGCACTAGGCCAGCGTGGCGGACTAAGGCCTTAAACCCTCTCAGTAGTAGAGGAGGCCCGTGCCTAGCAGTGGGACAGTATTTAATACAGGGCTGGTATTATTATTATTATAATTAGAAGATTAAAAATTTAAATAACTGACTCGAAGAAACTCAAAAGGTATAAAATAAAATGTTTTTGTTGGACGTTTTGCTTTATTTTAAGTACCGAACCCCGGACCGGGAATATGAAAATACTTCTTTGGCGTTCGCCCGACGCGACGCAAGGACGCTTGGCTCAAAACATTACTAGATAAGCTGTGCAATACATATCGTGTATTACATAGGTGCTGCCCAAGGCTGAGTACGGGCCTCCTATACTACTACGAGGGGTTAGGTCTCGTCCACCACGATGGCCTAGTGCGGGTTGGTAGACTTCACATACCTACGAAATTATTTTTAGAGAACTTCTCAGATATGCAGGTTTCCTCACGACGAAATTCTTATGGAGAATTCTCAGGTATGTAGGTTTCCGTACGATGTTTTCTTTCACCGTTAAAGCGAACGATAATAGATAAACAATACACACGTAACTTCGAAAAGTCAGAGGTGTATGACTTGGGTTTTGAACCTCCGGACATTGTCTCAGCAGACCGTTACATTCCTATTTAGGCTATCGTCCACTTACTAGATAGGTAGGTAGATACTTAAAGTATGACGTTCAAGAAACATTTCATTTTATGACCTTTTCGAGGTTCTTTGAGTCGAGGGTTATTTTTTATTATTGCTATTTGGAACTGGTCAGTATAGGCGTAGGTTGGTCATCTCCTGGCTTCAATACCCAATTTGGTCGGCACGTCACTTATAGTCAAGCGATGTGAGCGGGTTACATTGCCATGCCTTGTGTCCGTACAAAGTGTTTTCCTATATTTAATTGGATAAAGGCTTGTTTCAGAACTTCTGGGTAAATGCTACTCGTCATATAAGCCGACCAAATGTAAAAATCGCATTCTTATTTATGTTTCCAAATAAATGATAACAAAATGAGTAATATCTACATTAGCTTTTTAATACAACAACTGTAAAATCTCGTGATATTATATACAATATAGATAGATAGATAGATAACTTGATAACCTTGCTTACTAAAGAGGGCACTGACTCATCCTGTTTATAAGTCTGTCATAAATTACAGACCCATTTCCGTCTTATCATCATTATCTAAGATTTCGGAAAAAATTATGAACAATCGTCTTAAAAGCTATTTAAATAATTCTGACAGTCTTCCTGAAAATCAGTAGACACGGCTTCCGAAACAATATGTCTACCAACGATGAAACAATATGTTCATGACCTTACAAATCACGTTGTGGAAACTTTAGATTCCGGTAATAAATTGATATTTTCCGGGATTTGGCTAAGAAATTTGACACGCTCGGTATTAGGGATAAGCAGTTGAAGTTGTTTCAGAGTTACTCAACTGACCGCACGCATTGCTTAAAGATAGGTGAACACCTCAGTGATTATCTGCCAGTAGAACACGGCGTGCCCCAGGGTAGTGTTCTTGGTCCTACGCTTTTCTTAATATATGTAAATGAAATGTGTAGAATTGACTTACAGCATGGTAAACTACTGGCATTTGCTGATGATACGGCATTAATGTTTACGGGACGTACATGGGCACAGTTTTAATTTTTTTTTTTTTATTATGGCCATCTTCGGCTCATTAGGGACGGCTGCGGGCTTCCTCCGACTCACGTCTAAGTTGTCGTCCGCAACCACCCGCACAGATTGGTTTTAATAAATTAATGCATTGGCTAGCTGTTAATTCGCTGTCACTTAATGTAGACAAAACTAAATACTTGACATTTAGCATAAGGAAACCAAAAGCCTTGGGCCATGCAAGTTTTTCTATTACCGCAGATAAACACTCACAAAATTCTAATCTGACTTGTCAACTGTCCTGAATCAGATAATGCTAGCATCATAAAGTACTTAGGTGTGATTTTGGACCAAAGATTATTCATAATATATTTCATACCACATATCAATCTGCTGACGGGATTTAAGCATCTAAGGCAAGTTGCAGAGCCTAAGATTCTAAAATACATAAATTATTATAATTGTAATACTTGTATCAGAAAAAAAATAAACATAACACTATGATAAAATAAAAGCATGAGTGAGGGGTACGGAAACCCCAAAGTCCGGCCGCACTTCACCATTTCTGTAAGGTCAGGCCAAATTGCTTCACTTTTGTTCTCATTGTTGCATTCGTAGTTTTGTTGCAAGTGTACTATCACCGACAAAAAAATATAGTATACTTTGTAATGTTATAAGAAAATGTTATTTACTCGATGTTCGAGTTTCATAATTTTATGGTCACGAATGTATGATTTTTATCTTTTATTAATAACTTTATGAATGATTAAAGAGTTTTTCCGGAATAAAACGTAGCCTAAGTTACTCCTTATTACATCAGCTACCTCCCAATAAAAGTCCCGTCAAAATCGGTCCAGCCATTTCAGAGATTAGCCGGAACAGACAGACAAAAATTGAAAAACAAAAAAAATATAATGGTGTATGTACCGTATATATATTCATTGGATAAAGATTAATATTATTACGTTGATACAACTCTTAACAAATAATGCATTAATTTCGACCAAAATTTGATTACCATAAAAACAGTTCTAGTGAGTTAATCTTAAAAGATAGACACATACTGTCGCTGACTTTTTTTTAGATCATTTCAAGTGGAATAATTCTTTCATACATATATTTTTGGTATCTTGAACCGTTTTCGCAGCGCACGCAATGGAAGCTCTCAAGGATGAATTATTTTCCCCGCTTTTTTCACATTTTCCATTATTTCTTCGCTCCTAATAGTTGCATCGTGATGTTATATAGCCTATAGCCTTCCTCGATAAATGGTCTATTCAACACAAAAAGAATTTTTCAATTCGAACCAGTAGTTCCTGAGATTAGCGCGTTCAAACAAACAAACAAACAAAAAAACAAACAAACTCTTCAGCTTTATAATATTAGTATAGATTAAATTAACTAATCATTATTCCGTAGATTTTTCCTTCCTTATATCCAATGACTCGGGAGTAAAACATTAGATACTGAATATTGATAACTTTATCGCTGATAAGCAGCTTATTGCTAAAAGGAAAACTGTTGACTGCCTCGGTGGCGTAGTTGTTATGCGTACGCGTTACCAATACGATTTGCGCGCTGAGGTCCTGGGTTCGAATCCCGAGTCGAGTGAAAAACACATTGTGTCTGGGTTTTTCCATCCTAAAAATTACTCAGTCGCAGCTTGGAGTCAGGAAGCTGGCGGTGTGATACCCCTGTGCCTCAGAAAGCACGTAAAGCCGTTGGTCCTGCGATCACGTCAGATTGCCGTCTCATCGGACTATGACAGTAAAGGAATAGCGAGTGCACCTGTGTATTGCGCACACATTTGTGCACTATAATATCTCCTGCGCACCTTACTAGGAGAATCACGTTTACGTTTACCTATTGCTAAAAAAAGATCTTGGCTGTATAGTACCGTCCAGGTGACCTTGTGGTCTGTGAAGAATCAGTGGATTACATCCAAAAAATAGATTCGCCTGAGGCTTTACGCACCTCTAAATTTTCCAAAAAATTGTGTGTATAAAAATATTTTTACAATTAATTAAGTACTTGCTTATTGTAATAAAGGTATGAAACAACAAAATTAGTCATTAGAATACCTTTAACAACCGCGAATAGTTATAAGTTATAACGTAGCATAAAATTCGTGGCCAACATGAAGTTGCCAAAAAATATTGAACTAACCTTTGTCTTACCTTATTGTACCTTTAACTTAGTATGTACTAAAAACTAATTATATTTTTTACATTTCCGGTTATTACATTTTAAACAAATATTCCTTGGAATGTGGTAGGAATTACATGGTGCCTTCATTGAGTGTCTTTGATGCGTTCGGAGGGCTCGAGGGCGCGTCGCGTTAGGGTGGCCGCCCCCGCCAGTGCATTCACCCGGCGGAAAGTGAGACCGACCCCCGCAGCCAGACGAGTTTCATTCCGTAACACGTAGCCACCAACACCCTATGCTTAATTGCCAAAACTCGTGGTGGGTTCAACGAACTTGCCCAATCGTAGGGAAAGCGGACGTAGGCGAATCTTACTTCCTTAGACTATAATTATGAGAGGTCGTTGACACTTTTGTCAAGGAAAATTTGAAATAGGAGTGAGTGTTTGGTAATAATAATTAAGGCTAGGTTAGATAATGTTCGGGTTAGGTATAGGTATGGCATATCATGACTGTTTGAAGTTTGTTTACTGTAAACGGGTAATTCTTAACAAATTACTATTTATCACCAGCCAGAAATTAACATTATTTCCATTTATCTTGTTTGAAAGGTACTTAATTTACGAAAATAAAACATGGTAAGTGTTAAATACAGTTTTCAAACTGTGGTTTTTAACTTAAAACATAAAAATGATAAAAATTACGGTCAGTAATTAAATTTACATAACGTATCGTGATGAGTATTTCATTCGGTTATTCCGTTTAAGGTATGTGGATTTACTTAGTTTAACAATTAAATAAGCTTATTGACATTTTAGTCGTTAGAGTTATCGCGATAAGTTACGTACAATGAAAATAAACCAATTAACCGTAGTCATACGAGCAGTGCCGTATTAAGACAGCTTGATGCCCTAAGCAATTCACGCCTGTCGGGCCCCCCTACCATAAGTAAACTAACATCAGTCTTTAATCGCGCGGATTTTCAAACAGCTTTACTTTTATGTGCTGGCATTTTTTTGTGCTGTTTCTGGTGACGTGATGCCCTAAGTAATTGCTTAATTTGCTTATGGGCTAATCCGGCACTGCGTACGAGACGGAGTCGAATTACATTACAGTTTAGATGCACGATGTTAATAATCCGAGAGGATAAATGTTTATGATGTCACTTTATTACGCTTATCGTATGAGATACTAACGTTATACGTTAGTATCGCTCGAGGATCTTAATCTATTATGCAATTTATATTTTAACAGATAACAGTGGAATTTTTTAGTTGGTTATTCCACATTGTTAACGTACGCTCGATTTTTGTATTCGTTTCTACATAATTGCTTGTGACTCCATCTGCGTAATAATCTGTTGCCGGAACAAAAGTCCGATTTTGCACTTTATATGTCAAAATAGAACCAATCCTAGGTGTGTCCTCATTTATATCTATTGGTTTGCTTCTTACGAGCAGCTTCGCAAACTTTTTGATTAACCTCTAGAAATTATATTAAAGTATTGTTACGCATATAAATATTATAATGAATAGGTAAATCGTAATTGTAATATTTTGTTCTTCTAGAATTTTATAGCCTTCATACTAACAGACTAATATCAGGTACATAATAATGGTCAAGGTTGCACCGTGACATCCGGCTTGCTTTTATAAATAAAAGACATGTTAATATCAAAAATACAATAAATTAATAATCCTCTCACTAATAAACATAGGTTCATCATACAATCAGTATCTTAAGTAATATCAATTTTTCCATTTCTTCTACAGCCAATAAGACAAAACACTTGTTAGGCAAGAAATGAATGAAACAGCTTTGCCTATAGTCCGTCCAACCATTTATTTAACTTTTGACATATGCATGCCTATGAAATTTTATAATTTTTGGCATGGAATCGAAACAAAATGATTGAATATTTGATGGACGTCATTTTTGTTTTCCATGGTGAAGGGATTTGCCGTTCAGCTCCGATATTAATTATCGATCGTTAAGCCCACTGATTATGTAACAAAAATAATTCAAAACTTTTACATTGAAAAATAAAATGTCGCAGTGTAAATTTAAAAAGTCTTTTTATATATGCGTAAGTATATAATAACCGATAAAATAAACTATTCAAGTAAAATTTTGAGAAAATTATATTGGATATAGAATATATACCTACAGAATAAATTTTTAAACAGAAAATTTACACATTTAAACGCTTAGGCACGTTTATAAAACAATACAAAATGTTGAGCAAAAATTACATTTCAATGAGTTTAATCGATTAAAACTTCTGGATAAATTAAATCGATTTCTACAAGAAATCGAATCGGTAACGCATTAGTACACGCCCAATTGATTAGAAACCGAACTGTCAAAAGTTAAATAAATGGTTGGACGGACTATAGATGGTAACGTATGTATACTATAACGTATGTGGACTATAGATGGTAACGTCTGATGTTTCTAAAGTATATGCCATCTACTTGATTCATAATCTTTTCTTTTCATATCTCATTTATCTTTACTACCCTCCGTCATCACATTATCCAGTGATCTATAAGTATAGATGGCGATATTACGGTGACGAGCATTAACCAATGCCGTGAAGTCCCCATATTGTAATTCAAAGTTTTACTAGTGTTTTAGGCAGGCGTGTATCTATCAGAGACGCGAGTTACCCGTCTCGTCGTTCATCATACAAAATGACTAGTATCAAGAGGGTTATTGGATGGTAAGTGGTCACCACCGCCTTTAAGGAGAAGGAATAACCACTGCACGGCAGTGTTCTGTGAATGTCTAGAGCAGGGCCATTCATTCTATAGACAAAATGTCTTTAGCAAAGCTTGGAACAATTAGAAAATTTTACCAATCATTATAAATCCTGGCATTATTATGAACCATCTATCCACTTTGCATATATAAATTATAATGGAATAGTTGTGTTTGCGAAGCTAGGGTCCCTCAAAGATAAGGGAGGAAGCATCGCGAGCGGGAAATACCTCGGGGGGCCTTATCACGAATGCACAGATTAAAAACAAACGTTAACTAGGGATATGAGTTGGGGTTCAAATAAGATGGGGTAAAAATTCAAACTACACTTCTAAAATGTATACCTACTCGTCGTTAGCATTTTAAAACAGGGCAACGTGTTTTTTACCCGACTGTGTTTTAATTCATCAATGAGCGCAACAGCATTTTTATACATCTTAGCACGAAAATAAATCTATACATTTAGCTATTTACAAATTTCTAAATAGGACTATGACTAAGTTAAATAGTAAACTTCCGGTATGTGCATTGTTTATGGACCTTACTAAAGCTTTTGATTATGTGGATCATGACATAATGAATGAGAAACTTAGTAGGTATGGTATTAGAGGAAATGCATTAGATTTGTTAATGTCATTCGTGTCAAACAGAAAACAAGCTACGGCGATCACAAAAATATGTCCATTAAAAAAAGAGGAATTAACATCAGTGTCAGATTACAGGGTAATCAAATATGGGGTACCTCAAGGCAGTGTTTTGGGACCTTTATTATTCCTCATATATATAAATGATTTTCCCAAAGCAATAAATGAGTCAATGGTTTTATTTGCTGATGATAGTACGGTAATATTTTCTGAGAAAACTCAATCATTACTAGAGACCAGAATAAATTCTACATTAGAAGACATTGTTACTTGGCTTAAAAACAACCATCTACTAATTAATTTAAAAAAAACAAATCTCATCTTGTTCAAGAATAGGTCAGCATCTAAATTACTTTCCATAAATTATCACGGGGAACCAATCTTACAGGTAGAAACCACACGATTTTTAGGGCTTCATGTGGACTGCAACTTGAACTGGAAGGCACATGTAGAAACTATATGCATTAAGCTATCACAGTTCTGCTATGCTTTATACCAACTCACAAAAATAGTAAGTATTTCCACTGTAATAACCGCATATCATGCATACGTGGAGTCAACACTGCGATACGGAATAATCTTTTGGGGAAACTCTGTGGACTGGGAAATTGTGTTTAAGGCACAGAAAAGGTGCATTAGGGCAATATGTAAATTATCAGTCACAGAAAGCTGTAAATCATACTTTAAATCTTTAAAAATTCTAACATTAACTAGTTTATATATATATGAAATATCTATATTTGTAAAAAGAAACCTACATCTATACACTAAATTTAATAGCAAACGTAATAGTAATAAAGTAAAAATTCCATCAAACAACACAGCACTATTAAATAAGAGTGTTTTCTGCATGAGTCCAAGAATATATAACAAATTACCAAGTTACATTATAAATGTTGAAAACATAGATGAATTCAAATATAAATTAAAAAACTTTTTAATAGATAAGACATATTACCATATTAGAGAATATTTACAAGAATAAATTTGTTAAATACATTGTAAATGCTGTGACAGATTATTGTTATATGATTGTAGTTTTTAAGTTTTCTTTAAGATGTTATTTTATTATCAGACTTTATTGTATCTTTTATGAAACATGAATAATTTTTGCATGTCATTCGACTAAATATGGAAAGATACTTTGTTACAAAATACGCCACCTAATAATGTACCCATATTTGCAAAATAAATTGTTTGATTGATTGATTTGAAACATAAACTTTTTTTTAGTAAATAAAGTTATGTTTTACAAAGCATTTTTTCTAAAAATTATGTAATAAATCTAGAGACACAAATAAAAAAATGAGTAACACAAAAACTAATCAATGTTAACACCTTTAACTTCTTGGTTAGTTATCACATATAAAACAAAATTACAAGGTTAAATAAACATATAATGAACACGTTAAAAACACAACTATAACAAGAAGTACTTACTCCATCACTCCACATCTTACATAATCCAAACAGAATCGAATACAATTTGATTTGGAGCGCGCGTCGCCGGGAAGGGCGGCTGTCTTGGGCGGCGAGGCGGGCGCCCTCCGCGGACCCTATGCACCGAGTGCTAACAACTAATGCAAGAACCTGCACTTCCCTTAGATCGATCGATTACTCGCGACGCACCTGACTTTAACATTGAGGTTTTTTTCTGTCTGTTAAAGAGGAAATCATATGTATAATAATTTAGGTGTCGTTAAAAGTTTGAAGACATAGATAGCCAATTTTGTTATTGAAATGAAATATTTAAAATATATAATATTAGTTAGTTTCATATACGGAGATAAAATACCATATTATATATTTTTTTCTAAAATATTATTTGCAATCTCATGTTTGTAAGTAAATAATATTTTAAAATAATTGTGTATCATATGATCCTTTACGATAAGCTAGTGAAATGGATGTAAGCATCTTGAACGGCACATCTTAAGTTATAGACTCTACATTTTTATCACGATTCAGTAATACACTGTGCTAGTTATTTTAAAGTACATAAGATTTTTTCAATTATTATCTACGACACGCAGCTGTAAAGTATAAGTAAGTCTAAAATGGACGAACTCTAGTAGACTCTACATTTTCTTTATACTTCGATAATTATAATACACTGGTGTTAGGTTTCTCATAACAACACAATAACAATAAACATATTATTATTTATTACATATCATTATGTATATTTGTACAAGTGGCTTTAAGAGGATATAAAACACGCAAATTGTCTTACGATTACTATCAAACATCAATTGCGATGTATACTTATTGAAGTTCCATCGATAGTATCCTTGTAAGATGTATATTATCTTCTTTTTTAAATCTTGATGTATATCAGCTTCGGTACGGAAGCTATGAATGAGTTTCCTTTATGCTATATCGATCTATGACGTGAACACTTTTGCAAGTCACTGTTTTAGAGTGAAAGTGCGCAGAGCTAACCCCATACTGAGTGCAGGGGTCGCCACCAGCCACTCTTTTATGAATGCTCTTGAAATTTTTATGTAATTGGAAGAATGCTGTTGCCGGTTCTCTCACATACGAGTCAGGATATGTATCATATTCTCTATGTCTGCCAAGTAGCTGTGGTTACATTATATCTGTTGTTTAAAAGACTGCATTTAGAATTACAGGGCATGAGACTTAACATCTAGTGTCCCAGAGAGAAGTACCATACTGAACTTTGTTTTAGAGTTCTGGGTAGATTTACTACTGCTTTTGGGCCGTCACGTCAAATACTGGTAAACGATTGCTTTATTCGTTTTGTCATAAATTTTCAGCTAATCATTTTCACACATTTGGCTTTACTTTGGATGATGCAACTACGATAATATTTTAAACCTAAAATGATAAGTCAAACCAATACTATATTGTATGCGGTTACAGGTATTTGATTACAAAATCTACGAAGTACAAAAGTACGATGAATTAAAATGATGATCATCACAGCATACAAAGTACGTTTTTAATTTTGTAAGCGCTAAATATGTAGTTAATTATATATAATAAAATCGGGTCCATGTCGTTATTATAACTAAAACAAATTTGTATAAAGCGAATGTTTTTTATAAAAATCATTTTTATAGTGCAACATGTTCGACTAACAACTCGCGTTGAGCAAACATTATTACAAAACCAAGTATATTCCGCAGTAATCAATAACGAAGCAAATGACACGAAAAAGCTCCCAGGAATAAAAAATTGCCTCTATGTTTGTTTTACTTTAAACGTATTAAAAACTTAAAAGACACGTAGAATAATTAGCTGCCATTTGCTTTTTAAGTGAATATTATCGAAATTGATCGAAATAGTACCTAGACAAAGGCGACGCGCAGATGTCAACTAAGATGTTGTGGCTAAAATACACATTACTTTGAAACTAGCATTTTTTCAAAAACTTTAGTAAGTTTCCGTTTCGTAGTAGTTTTTTCTAATAACAACTTTGACAGCGTCTACGTAATACTTAGGGCTGCTTTACAGGCTTCAAGTAAATTTCACTTAACAGTTATCCTATTAAATAGCTTATTTAGATGTACTTATTTTTTCACCATTTATTTGGGAGCATAGATTTTAATCTATTTATTATTCTAATCTGATTGTTAACTTTTTTTTTTTTTAATTAAAATTAAACATGTAGGTGGTTGTTTCACTTAGGTACTCTCCGCTAATTTACGCACTTAATATCCATCTTTAAAATTGAATGTAATGTTGTGATTTGTAAATTGTAAAATATATATAAAAAAAAAAAAATGACAAAAGACCTACGCTGAGTTTCTTGGTGCTTCTTCTCAGGTCAGTGGGCTTTTCCGAAGCACTGGTAGAATCTTTATGTAAAACAACATTGTGAATAATGACGTGTAAAAGTGCCCTTAGGGGCCTAATTACTGAATAAATGATTTGAATTTGAAATTGAATCTATTTATTTATTTTAAGTAACAATTTATTGTTACTTTTGTATTTGGTGGGTTTAGACATTTATGTAAAATATTGCCAGTTTTCGATAGTGCGAACGTAATTATCAACAAAACGTAACATGAGAATATGACTTTCTCGTTCTATAAATTTCAAAACACGTTTTACGATATATCTATATATATAAAATTCTCGTGTCACAGTTTTCGTTGCCATACTCCTCCGAAACGGCTTGACCGATTTTGATGAAATTTTTTGTGCTTATCCGGTATCTATGAGAATCGGCCAACATCTATTTTTCATCCCCCCAAATGTTAAGGGTGGACCACCCCTAAATTTTTTTTTTATTTTTCAGACAAAATTTTTTGTTTTAATTTTTTTATGATACAACATACAAAAATACCTACAACCCTAAATTTTCACCCCTCTACGATCAACCCTTATTTTTTAATAGCCATTTTAGTTACCTTTTTAGGGCAGGACAACGTCTGTCGGGGCCGCTAGTTTAATATATAATACGAATAATATTACCTAAAAATCATGCACAATTACGATCTAAGGATTTTACGATTGATGTTAAATCCTTGATTATTGGATTTACATAGGTTGCATTTGCATTTATTAGTTTAATGTGAACATTTGCAGCAATTAAATAGAGATCATAAATTAATTTCATTATCATTACGTCTGTACAAAATATTATAGATCTTTATTACTTGTTTTCGTGTATTGTGTTGAAAAGCAGTGTTTACAAAAACGTGATATTGAGTTATCGAGGTTTTCTTTTGTATCTAGGGCACGACAAAGTGGCCCAACTGCACCAGATTTTTTGCTTTTTTGCAGGGAAAAGTGGTGTCTAATTTTTAAAAGTTCAACCAACTTTAATAGCCTGAAAATAACGCTCATTTTGTTTTGTTAATAACCTGAATAAAGAATTTTTATTTTATTTTATTTTATAATTAGAATTTTCCCAATAAACATTATTGATCTGTGATTAACTAAATGAGTATTTGGGAACATTTTCGTCTGTATCACCCACATTAGTTATAGTTTTAAAACAGTTTAGCGTACTGCATAAAAATACAATTCATAAATATATTATATTATTATACTATCTGACCTGGCAAACGTTGTTTTTCGATATAAATTCTTCTTAAAGATTATTTTTTAATTTTATTTTTAAATATTGCCTTGCAGTCGGCTTGCTAGAAGACGACAACCAGTGGGAATGTACGCTTGCTGAAGCATCATTGAACTGTAGGTACATCAAAACATCGTCTACTATTTGCTCTAGTGTTGACTACATATTTCCCGGACCGAGCAGAGACCGGCGTTTCGGTGTCATCCCTACTCCAAGCTGTTTACTGAATGAGAAGTGACACCGGCAGACGCCTAGCGGGGATAACTGATCAGAGATAATTGATCAGTTATCGACCGGGGTTAAAAGTTATTAAATTACTAATATCGCTATTTAAAAATAGGGGATGATGGAAGAAGGTAGAAAATTAAGGGTTTTATGTGTTTTTTAAAGGTGATGAAAGTGATAAAGGTGGGCCACCTTTATCACTTAGGGGGAGGAAAAATATATAACAACCTATTCTCAGTATGGTACAAAATTTCATCAAAATCGGTTTAGCCGTTTCGGAGGAGTATGGTAACAAACACTGTGACACTAAATTTTTGTATATATAGATGATACGATCAAATAGATGATAGTCACCAAAACACAATAAAAGTATCTAACAAAGAAGTTATTTAGTTAGTTGTTACTACATTCACCTACGCAAATTGGTTTATTTCCCTCTACGTTTGGTAAAGCACATTATAAA
Source organism: Lapara coniferarum (assembly GCA_949316025.1). NCBI lineage: Eukaryota > Metazoa > Arthropoda > Insecta > Lepidoptera > Sphingidae > Lapara > Lapara coniferarum. Next base: position 5,098,537 of record OX438922.1, read on the forward strand.
GGCGTGTGTACAACTCATTTTGTGCCTTCCTGTGTTACATGACCCCCATCACATAATGTGACGAGTAGGGAAGGCTTGAAGCGTTTTCAGTGCAAGTGGTGTTCAGGCAGCGGGGCCGACCCCCGTGCGGGGGGCGGAGGGAGGCCGTAGTAGGAATATCCTTCACCTCCCGCGCTAGGTCAGGGTTAACTGTACCCCCGAGCTTCAGTGACGGTGAGCCACCTTCGACCTTGGATGGGATGCGTGCGGTAATGCACTCCCCACAGCTCTACCCCATGTCGCCTTGACTTCTTGAGCTCTCCACTTTATTTTTAAATAATCAATACTGTAAACTTTACAATACTGCATCAAATGTCCACTTTGCCATACATAGCCGTTTGATGTTAAATACATGAAAAGGCAGATATGAGAAAAATGAGAGTTAATCTGCCTATCCATCACTGAATTTTCTCGTATAGTGAACATAAAAATGGGTTTACAGACATGCGTAGCTGATATCTAAACTGACGACGGTTGTATTGCGCATCAAACAAACGGCGCGGCCTTATAAGAATCGCATTAAAGCATATAATTCATTAACCCAACAGTCTATTCGAAGACGGAACGAAGGCATTCGACAGTGACTCCTGTTACGTTTTTCTTAAGTTGGGAATCGTATGTTCGGCACAATTCTTTGTTCTGGTGGCAAATAGATAATTTTAGTGTTTAGTGCGTAAGGATAAGGTTCTGTTTTGTGTAAGAAGTCGTTGGGTGGTGGGTGGCAGTGGGTCGATATGTCCCGGGCGTGCGCCGATCGATAGAGGAGGGGCGCTACCCGGTCGGGCGAGCCTTGCGCCCGTGCATCGCTGTCGCCGCGCCGCGTGCCTACACACTCGCGACTCGCGACAACAATACATTTTGGTACAAATTACAATAGTGGCTCCGTTTCTCTGTTCACAGATAACAGGGGGCGCTACATGACTCAGATTTAGATTTACCCGTACACAATGCATAGATAATCGCCACTTGTTTTTTGACGTAAAACGAAAGACGTTACCAGTTTTGATTAGATTAGTTGTTTATATCTAAATAGGTTAATTTATTAACTAAGTATATACGTTTTATTTTATTACTTTTCATTGTGTAAAATACAATAATTAATGAGCATCTTTTTGCATGTATGACTAAGGACTGATAAACGAACGCTTATAAAGTATAGGTAAAGAATATTATTAATTAACGAACTGTTCAATATTTTTATATGAAGTTTAATGTTCTGTTCTTCTATATTCAGTATTCTGGAATCTGTTAATACAGTTTTTTGATACATGTTATCTAATCGAGAATCGATTGTTTTTATCTGTTACACGGGGTTATCATAACATTCATTACGAATATAGGTTCAAATTCTCTGTATCATATACAATCAGGTAATACATTTTAATTGAAGTTAATTTATTTTCAACCGACGAATAATAAAAAGGAGGAAGGTTCTCAAGTCAACTTATATAATTTTTTTTATGTACGACTGTGCATAACTTTTTACAGAGTAGCCAGATTTTAATAATTATTTTTTTATTGGATAGGGTATACCTCGAAGTTGGTGACATGTAAATTTGAAAACGATCTACCTTAAGGGTGGGAAAAAGGGGTGATTTATTATTTACTCACAAATTATAATGCTGAGTTGTATATTAAAAGTAGACGATAGCCTAGTTGGGAATGGAATGGTCTGCCGAAACAATGTCCGGAGGTTCAAAACCCAAGGCACATACCTCTGACTTTTCAAAATCACGTGCGTATTGTTTATGAATTATCGTTCACTGTAATGGTGAAGGAAAACATTGTGAGGAAACCTGCATACCTGAGCAGTTCTCTGAATTTCACACACACGTACACGCACACGCACACACACACACTCACGCCATTTATCCCCGAAAAGGTAGGCAGAGGCGCAATTAATGCACCCACTTTTCGCCGTGCGTATTCCCATGATGTCATAGGGGGCGAGCCTATCGCCATATCGGGCACAAATTCCAGACTCCGGGTTGATACAGAGTAGAAAAACCCAATATCACTGCCCAACCCGGGGATCGAACCCGAGACCTAGGCATTGCAGTGGCACCGTAATACAACTACGCCACCAAGGCAGTCTATTTCATTTCCAGTCCAGTCATTTCCATTGTAACACTATTATTTTAACCTTAATCAGCTCCACTGAAACAAATCTATAGATCATTTAATATTTGTCATTTAAATAAAATCTATATGCACGCTGTGACTAGTAGGCCTAGACATACATATTATGTACCTGAATGCAATGCAATGCAATCAGCCCTGTATTAAATACTGCCCACTGCTGAGCACGGGCCTCCTCTACCACTGAGAGGGGTAGATGTACCTGAATACTACGTATAATCTTCAAAATACACTTATTTTACCGGGTCGTGTAAAGAGATGTACCTCCACAAAGTTATTTCATATACACATTGCCGCTAATAAATCTGTCAACGTAAATCCATTCGCATTCGCCAACAGGATAATAATACAGTTATCTTAAAATCGCTTGTACCCACAAGCGTTTGAAACCGCGTCACGAAATCCATTTCGCTTACAGCACTCGTGTCATATATTAAAACGTAATATCAGTAAACACGCCGAACACTATGGGCGTACATCGTGATTTTTAATCTATGTTTTTAATTATTACCTGATGAATTTTTGGACTGTTATTTGGAGAAGTACAAAAAATTTGATTTCAGTATTTTGTTGTAAAAAAAGCGTGGGGTGCTTTTTAAGATATTATCAGAATGATAATTCTTCTACTCATATTATGTCAATAAAATATTTATAACTATTAACACCATGCACAGTGCACCCCACGCTTTTTTTTTTACAATAAAATACATGTTTTTCTTATTTACACTATTCTTAATTCAAGTTTATTAAAAATTATTTTCATGTTAACTAATATTATTTAATGTTAACTAATATAGTTTCGCTTGCTTGTAAACTTTGTAGCGCAATCTAATTCTATGCTGACGCAGTGACGCCATCTATTGAAGCACATGCAAAACTTAAGTCATTTATTTAGTTTGATTTCTATAAAAACGTATTTCTAAGTTTAAAATATTGTATTGCCATCGGTCCTTGCTAAGTATGCCAAATTTCGATTTAATCCGACGTTTTAAAGTGGATCAAAATCATGTTCAAAGTGTAAGTTACATACATACAGACATACATACCTCTGAAGCTAATAAAAGCGTGTTAAAAATAATCGACCTTAATTATAATAGAGGTTAATCAGCGTGTTGTAGAAACTTACTTTGATTATATAAAAAAAAAATAGTTCTCTAAAATGTATATACGATGTGTCTATTTACGGGCATAGTATTAACGAAATTCGGATGTGATTCCAACGAGTTTCAGGTTAAGTCTTTTATATAATAAAAAGTAGAGTTGTTCGACACGGTGTTATAAGTCACAGACGTATAAAGAGAAGAAGCTCGACCTATCTCACATGTCACGGAAATATAGTTGCATCTCTAGGGACGCACTTGGTCGTTGGACGCCTGTCTATCTTTTTTTTATGACATTGAACGACGAGACGAGCATGCCGTTCCCCTGATGGTAGGCGATACGACCGCCCATAAACAGTAGCAACACCATCCAGCATCCCGAGTTACGAAGTACTGTGTGGCATTCCACTGCACTCGTCATCCTGAGACATAAGATGTTAAGTCTCATTATGTCCTGTAGTTACACTGGCTACAATGCCCTTCAAACCGAAACACAACAGTGCTTGCACACTGCTGCTTGGCGGTAGAAATAGACATTGCGGTGGTACCCACCCAGACGGACTCTTACATATGAGAGTCCTACCACCAGTTTGTGGGATACAGGCGAGACGGTATATTTACTTACGTGTTACCTCTGAATTAGATACTTGCCAAGCACAGACAGTCACGAATAATCTATACTAATATTATAAACCTGAAGAGTTTGTTTGTTTGTTTGTTTGAACGCGCTAATCTCAGGAACTACTGGTTGGAATTGAAAAAATATTTTTGTGTTGAATAGACCATTTATCGAGGAAGGCTTTAGGCTATATAACATCACGATGCAACTATTAGGAGCGAAGAAATAATGGAAAATGTAAAAAAAACGGGAAAAATTATTCATTCTTGAGGGCTTCCATTGCGTGCGCTGCGAAAACGGTTCAAGATACCAAAAATATATGTATGAAAGAATTATTCCTCTTGAAATGATTTAAAAAAATTTCCGCAACAGTATATGTCTATCTTTTAAGATTAACTCACTAGAACCGTATTTGTGGTAATCAAATTTGGTCGAAATTAATGCATGATTTGTTAGGAGTTGTATCAACGTCATAATATTAATCTTTATCCAAGTAAATTTGTTGGATAGAGTGATTCAACGGGAAGGGTTTTATGTACTTTTAGCCCGGAAAAACTTTTTAACGCGGGCGAAGCCGTGGGCAAAAGCTAGTTATATTATATTTACCAGTATGTAAAAAGCTTATTCGGCTGTATTCGTTACTCATTGAAGTCGTAATTCATAGTTATATTTATTCGACAAGTTATGCGGCAATGGCCCAAATTAGCCGTAATTACAGGTATGTTAATTAGTTAACTCAACGGGATATAACTCCGTTCCCTTAGTATAATTGTATACATGAGCTTGTAAAAATATTATAAAAAATCTGTCAATTAACGGCCCTACCATCTCCTGGTACAGATAGTATACATAATATATTATAGTACATAATATATTATAGATTAAACCTCACCTCACCAACCGGAATCTTACTAAATTACTAATAAACGTTATAATACATAATAGTTATGCACTGACATTGTCCAGTGTTTTTGACTGCGACGTTATCGTCAGAAGGAGCGAGAGAAAAAAATAAACTGCAATAGAGGTATGAGGATTACGTATAATAAATAGTCCTAAGACTATATCGGGTGAAATTGAATTAATGAGCATACTTTGAACCTAAGACTTTACTCATGATACTCTTCTTAATGGGATTAAAATTACAAAAATGTAATTATTATTATTAATGTACACACGAAACACGGTGGTAGTGACCACCGGATAAGTGTAAAGTCTACCGATCTAGCGATCGTATTCAACGTCACTAACCTGGAAGTTGATCGTAGAAGTGACGATCCGCATAGACTCCGCGTAGTTCCGAAGCACGGAGTCGGTGCTGAGGCAGCTCTGGCGCCACTCGTACAGCTGCTCCAGCCGCGTCACGCACCGCTCGCAGATCTTCTTCGGCAGGAAGTCGTCCTTCGATATCTGCTGGGTATTCCCGGAAGATTACACGTTAGAGAGATTTTATAGCAAGTCAACGACTAAAATCTGCCTCGGTGGCGTAGTTGTATTACAATACGACTGCAATGCTGAGGTCTCGGGTTCGATCCCCGGGTCGGGGAAAGTGATATTGAGTTTTTCTATTCAGTATCTGTCCGGAGTCTGGAATTTGTGCCCGATATGGCGATATACTCGCCCCTTATCACATCATGGGACGGAATAACGGCGAAAAGTGGGTGTACTAGTTGCGTCTCTGCCTACCCCTTGGAGGATAAAAGGCGTGAGTGTGTGTGTGTGTGTCAACGACTAAAAGAACTAAAATTAAATCAGGGCATTGAATATAACACATGGACATAATTTCAAAGGGTCAACACTCGGCTTTAGTAACTATGTTTAGGAACATAGATTTAGGTCGCGGGCCTTTGGTAATTTCATTGACTCAACGGCTACCTATGGCAAGTGTTCTATATCAGTTTTTGTGATAATGTTCTGGCCCAACTGGCCTTACACTGTGAATCCAATAGAAATCTTATATAGGTAGAATATAAAAATAGTGGTACATAGTATCAAATGTCTTTAAAAATACTTTTGTCATAATTTTCTTAATTAGAAACAGTTTAATATTTAGTAGGTAAAGGCTTCTTACTAACACTAACATTGTAAAACTGTTTCTAGCCGAACCTTAAGTTTTATATGTCAAGGACGAATAAGGACAAGCGACAAAACGGAAGCAATGCCGATAGTATAATTTATTCCAACGTCAAGGAAAGGGTTTGAAGGACTGCGCCATTAAACAAGGCATTGAGGCGTGGTTTATTTTCATAACGCCGTCTAAGAAAAATATGAAGGAAATCATGTCGTGAAGGAAAACAACGTAAAAAGTCTAATGGCAATAACTGATATAAATGATAGAAGATAAACCGTGACATGTCTAATGACTAAAGCTTAATCCTTCTTAAACGTGAGGCCCAAAAGTGGTATATTGATATCGGGCTGATACTATGAGTATAATAATTGTCATTTAATTTCATGTGTACACAATCATCCATTCAGAAAATTTGTGCATATCGATGGCTATTATCGAATCGCTAGACTCCTATTTATGAATGTATGAGATATATTATATTTCCTGGGTATGGCAATAGAACATCTAATGTATCAGAATAAAGAACAAAGTCCTGCACCCTGTAGTAGGTACTTGTGATGCAAGGTACCTGGCGGTATTATTGCTTGCTGTTGATGGGCAGTCGAGGCGCTTTACCATCGAGCTAGTACATTAGTTATCTTGTAATTGAGTTATCCATATGAAAAAATATATCAAATTCTATTGATTTTGTATTTCGTATTGCAGTCACAAATTAAAGGTACCTAAGCATAGTTGTAAAATTAATTATATTCTTCGTCGTAAATTTTGTATAAGAGTCAATACTCTTGCACTAAATTTATTGACGTACCAATATACGTAACCACAAATAATTACGTTGAGTTTGCACATGATTCAATTACAATGTCAATACATGAAACCGGAGACTAATAAATTTGTTCCAGCAATTGAACACAAACACATAAACATTAGGTACCTATCAATACGAATGTTGCTGAGCGATTATGAACTCTATCCATGTGGAATTATAAGCTGTAGATGTGTTAAAGTGGTTGTACACGTAGATTAAGCCACGTCACGTGCCGACTATCATCCCTTTGAACAGAACCCCAATACGAAGGGATTTCATGTAATCCCGATACTATTACGTTGACCTAGTTGAAATTTTGCGTGGAGCGGTACATGGGGTCAACGCTCTACCTATGCCATACACTTTACAAACATTCTAAATTCAAACAAAATAGGTAATTTAAAATGTGAAGGGATTTCTAATGCTTGCAAGGATCACTTATAAACATTTGATATTTGAATTTAGAAAACCGACGTTATCTAAAAGCGATTTCTTTAGTATTTAATGTTATGTTACAACCGCACGCACTTAAAAACATTTTTGCAGCACTATTTAATATATCTTCAGCGAATTATATATTTTGTTTCATATTACAATTAGTTTATATTATTTTATCACGCACTTCGTTCTTATTACTTGAAATAGATTTTAAAATAAGGATGAACATTGAAATGCACAACAAAAATAAAACGGGTAAAATGTGCTCACTTAGATAAAAAAAAGAAATAAAAGAAAAATGATGCGTTAAAAAGTCTCAACAGGTATCGTGAGACATCATAATTTCCTAGGTCGCCGTAGCTCGTAGCAGTGCGTAGCGCGCAGGCGTCTACGAAAGCTACATTAATTCAGTTACCTTTTCCGCAACAAAATATCTTGTGTTTACAATTTATTTATTTTCTTAATAAATGTAATATTTTTGTTCACAAAGCACAATCGATCTCACGACACAACATGAGACACTGAAGCGAGACTAAGTGTGAGGACGAAAGGTAATAAAAAGCATGTGACTCACCATAGTTGGTAAGCAGGTCCTGAGCTTGAACAGTATCTGCCGCTGCTCGGACTCCTTGTCGAAGATGTGTAGCCTGGGGCCGCTCTTCAAGGAGCACAGCCGACACAGGTCCGTGAACGCTGTGAAGTTGAGGTCCTCGGGCTCGGTCATAGCGAAGCACCTGATGAGGAGGTCAAGGAGGCAAGAGTTGTCCATGTATACGGCGGTGGTTGTCGGGTGGCGGGAGACAGGGTCAACGCCGCATGTCGCGGGTGCAGGCGTCGGGGAGGCGTCGCGCCGCCGCTGCGTCCGGGGGGCACTGGGGCCAGCGCGCGCCACCCGCCGGGCACTCCCCTCGCACCCCCTCGCACACCCTGCACCCCCTCTCCCCCCAGCCGACGTACGCAGCCCCGACCCCCGCGACTCTGCTCCGTCAGGGTGGTTCCACGTTAAAGGAAAATGCGTGCCAGTTTTCCTACTCACGAACGTCTGAAACTGTCGAACGTTTATCGTAAACAGTTATGTTATGTTTTATTATGCGTAGGTATTATGGTGTTTAGTCAATTAAAATTTGCTTCCCATATTTATTTTGTAATGAGTATCTACATGGTACCGCCGATGTGTAAGAACTTAAGATTTCGTCTAATCGCAAGCTAGGCAACTTTAAATATATTTTAAAACCTTAGCGAATTTATCCAAAATAACCAAACGACTCAATGGATGGAATTATTATGGAACGTTATAGGTTTATAGCCCATAAACAATAGTCATGAGAACTCATTCGAGTAAATTATCCCCATTACAGACAGTCACTTACAGACGTCACGCGCACGTCACGAAATAAAAATCGATATGATAAAGCGTAATATTCATATTATTAGCTTTATACATTGAAACCAAAGATTTTATAATTCTTGCTTGAAACCCTATCGTCAAACGTTGAACAATGTCCATAGCGTCCTCTGATTCTGGAGCGGAATTCCAAACGTACTCGGAACGCACTTTAGCTATCATCAAGCCAGAAGCCATAGAAGATGCCGACGCGATCGAAAAGCACATTAGAGACAATAGCTTTACCATATTGGCTGTGAGTTGTTTATTGGATATTGATTTGTTGGATTTTAACGCATCTTTAAACCCCACTACGCGCCACATCGCTCAACATGTTTGGAAAGGTTGCGTGGTGTTGCTTAGCTTTAAAAAAATGTTGGGTATAGTTGGCTTACATACGGTGCTTTGTATTTAACATTTACGACTACTCTACCTTATCTTTATAGAGTCCTGAGTTCGACGCTCGGACCTACATGTGTTTATTTTATTGAGCAGTGTGCTGCGTTTGTATCTCATGGTACATAGACTATAAATAGTAAATAAATGCTCACTGGTATTAACTTATTTCTTAAATCGTATTTTGGATCAGTGTTGGGTGTGTAGGTCTATGTACTTTATTATGTATTTATAACGTAACACATACCCTATTTAACTTTGTTTTTTGTAGCCTAGTTTTTGAATAATATCACATTTAATAACATAGCGAATTGGATCATGCATCGACATAAACATTATAATATTTTTGTTGTACTTATACTTGAATACGATTTTTTTTTATGAATTATGCAGACCCCAGCTAATATTGTATTAATTAATCAAACTATTAGGTATTTAAAATAGCTAGTTACGAAAAAAAACCGGCTGCGATATAGCGTCTTGTAACAGGAGTTTGAGGTCAGAATCACTATGTAATACGCATGTTATAGGGAACTGGTATGCTCCAGACTATCTGTGTATGTGCTTCGCTTATTTTTGTCGCCTTTAGAAGGGTGAAAGCATTGCTATGTCCCAGAGCTTATTATCAGATAAACCAAACTACTCATAGAGAAGGAGGAGAAGGAGAATGGGGAGAAAGAAAAGGAGAAGGAGAAGGAGAAGGAAAAGGAGAAGGAGGAGGAGGAGGAGGAGGAGTAGGAGGCGAAGGAGAATCAGGAGAACGAAAAGGAGAAAGAGATGGGGTCGGAGAAGGAGAAGGAGAGGAGAAGAACAGTCTCCTTCTCCATCTACATCCTTCTCCTCCATCTATATCCTTCTCCTTCTCCATATACATCCTTCTCCTTCTCCATCTACATCCTTTTCCTTCTCCTTCTCCTTCTCCTTCTCCGTCTCCTTCTCCTTCTCCTTCTCCTTCTCCTTCTTCTCCTTCTTCTTCTTCTTCTTCTCCTTCTTCTCCTTCTCCATCCTTCTCCTTCTCCATCTACATCCTTCTCCTTTTCCTTCTCCTTTTCCTTTTCCTTTTCCTCCGTGTCTGCCTCCGTGTCTGCCTCCGTCTCTGCCTCTTTCTCCTTCTCATTCTTCTTCTTCTCCTTCTCCTTCTCCTTCTCCTTCTCCTTCTCCTTCTCCTTCTCCTTCTCCTTCTCCTTCTCCTTCTCCTTCTCCTTCTCCTTCTCCTTCTCCGTCTCCTTCTCCTTCTCCTTCTCCTTCTCCTTCTCCTTCTCCTTCTCCTTCTCCTTCTCCTTCTCCTTCTCCTTCTCCTTCTCCTTCTCCTTCTCCTTCTCCTTCTCCTTCTCCTTCTCCTTCTCCTTCTCCTTCTCCTTCTCCTTCTCCTTCTCCTTCTCCTTCTCCTTCTCCTTCTCATTCTTCTTCTTCTTCTTCATCTTCTCCTCCCTCTCCTTCTCCTTCTCCATCTACATCCTTCTTCTCCATCTACATCCTTCTCCTTCTCCATCTACATCCTTCTTCTCCATCTACATCCTTTTCCTTTTCCCTCTCCTTTTCCTTTTCCTTCTCCACAACAGTGAGTGCGGGGACGGTGGCGAGTGCGAGAGTGGGAGCGAGAGCGAGAGCGGTAGTGGGAGCGGGAGCGGGAGCGGGAGCGGGAGCGGGAGCGGGAGCGTGAGTGGGAACAGGAGCGGAAGCGGGAGTGGCAGCGAGAGTGGCAGCGGGAGCGGGAGTGGGAACGGGAGCGGGAGCGGGAGCGGGAGCGCGAGTGTGAGTGGGACCGAGAGCGAGTGCGGGAGTGGGGGCGAATGCGAGTTGCAGCCATTGGAATTACACTCTGTACAATATTGTGTTAGAAGCGGCCTACATCCAGCGGGTTCCTGTGACCTTCGCAAGTTTCCCATCTGCTGTGTGCTGTTTATTTATTCATTTTAAAAAATATTCACACTAATAAGAGTGGCAGGCGTGACAAGGAACAGAATGGCTCAGGAAAAGGTTGGAGGAGGCCTTTGCCGATTGGCAAACAGATCTACAGTATATATAAAGAAATATCAAATACTAGAATGAAGTTTTATTATTGTATAGATTTTGCCCGCGGCTCTGCCCGCATTAAAAAGTTTTCCGGGATAAAAGTCCTGGTTTATAAATATAAATATGTGTTAATTCACAACATGATCTACCCGTGTGCCAAATTTCATCGAAATCCGTTCAGTAGTTTTTGCGTGAAAGAGTAACAAACATCCATACATCCAGACATCCGTACATCCTCATTCATACTTACAAACTTTCACGTTTATAATATTAGTAGGATTTAATAAGGTACATCGATCTGAATAAAAATTAAATCAAAATAACCCCCGACCATTGATATATTAAAAAACCTACATCAATGCCCCCGACACAAAAAATCTCTAAAAAGTAAAATAATAATGTCTTTGTCGTTTAAGTACCTAGTAATATTTGACCCAAGCGTCGTCGCGTCGGGGGACCGCTAAAGAAGTATTTTCATCTCCCTGGTCTGGAGTTCGGCCCCCGACGTGAGGACGCTTGGGTCAAAACAGTGGTCTCGAACCTACTGAAAGTACCGATTTTTCGGTATTAATACCGATACTTTGGTGGAGGCCTATGTTCAGCAGTAGACGTCATAATTATGGCTGTTGATGATACATACCGATATTGAGTCTGTCCCACCGAAATACCGAAATGACATGATTTTTCAACGATTTTTAGAAAACCAGAAGGTTCTCCCGATTTTTTTTACCGATTTCCAGCAGTTCGAAGTAAATATCCCCTTTTTCTTTCATATTTTACCGTAAAAATATTAGTAGGTACTTAAACGACAAAGACACTTTTATTATTTTACTTTATAGATATTTTTTGTCGGGACTTATTTCCATTTAAATTTTATTTCAAACTTTTTAAATTAGCTGCCTCGGTGGTGTAGTTGTATTATGGTTGACTGCATTGCTGCTGTCTTGGGTTCGATTCCCGGGTCACGCAAAGTGATAGAGTTTTTCTATTCAGTATGTGCTCGGAGTCTGGAATTTGTGCCCGATATGGAGATAGGCTCGCCCCCTATCACATCATGGGATGGTATAATGGCGAAAAGTGGGTGCACTAGTTGCGCCTCTGCCTACCCCTTCGGGGATAATTGGCGTGAGTGTGTGTGTGTGTGTGTGTGTTTTTAAATTAAACTCTAAACACGCTATATTTGATATAAGTTGCTAAGGACTTGGGTATCCCGCATGTTGAAAATCGTTCCTGATGTTGTGATGTTGTACTGTGGTACCCCAAATTTCTTAAGTTAGAAAGGAGCTGATAATCTTCAAACGCTTGAACAGATCTTCATAAATTATAGCTAGGAACCATCGCGATCACATCAGCTTTCTTAAAAAAAACGCATCCAAATCGGTCCATTCGTTTGAGAGCTACGATGCCACAGATAGACATACAGATACACACCCAAAACTTATAAATCCCCTCTTTTTTCTTGGGGGTTAAAAAGAAGCATAAAACAATTGTATAAGGTAAATAGAATCTCAAATGGTATTAAAGAGGCTCAGGCACATGCCTCATCGTCTTCCGATTTTAGTGCAACCATGTCTTGGGTCATCATCGTCGTCTGATTTTTAGTGCAACCTTGTATTAGGTCCGAAAAAGTATGACTCGTCATGTAAAGAATACAAGTTGTGCGTCATATCTGTTACCGTGACCGAGTTTTAATAACATAGCAATATTAGTTATTCAGGTAGGGTAAATATCATAGTTGTAGCTGATAACGATCGATTCATTAAACTATTGTACTGAATCATAAAATACAAATGACGGCAGGGCACGCAATATGTTACGCTTTTATATGCCATTGTGGTAGCCCTAGCTAGGAGAATAATTGTTATATATTATGCAATTGTAATATGGAATAATAATTTGGTAATTTATAAGGATTGTTATGGCTTCGTTTTAGTATCGTATAATAGGTACTGCGCCGTGTTGGAATAATATAATTAAAGTTTAGCAGCCATGCTCTCCGGGAGTGAGAAATTATTGAAATTTTGAAACGTTACAATATCCAATCATGATACTCCTAAATCATTGTATTGGAATTTTTACGATATTTGCCTAAATAAATCTGACGCTTTAGTAAATTATATTGAGGTAAATTAAGGTTTGAAATAATTAATTAAGATCATACTGAGTATTCCAAGTACAGTCTTTTTTTTATTTTATTTTTTTATTTAACGTGGAGCAGCAAAGGACATTGCACCTGTCAGTCGCTAGATTTATACCGTTTTGGCTGTTTATTTAATTAGCTCTAATTTTGTAAATAATTATATTCTGTACGATAGTTGTCGTTATGTAGCCGAAATCAAAATTTACAGGGTATGTGTGTACTGACATGAGTTCAATGCGATCCCTAATTGAACTTCGCCATAGGCAAAAAGATACTGCCAACATAAAAGCAACCAACAAAGACACTTGCTCAAAAGACCACATGCTAAATTACGTGTAACGAGAACACGAGTAAAGTACAAATTTACATTTAGAATTGGAATTATTGAATATTGTAGATAAAGTTGGCAACATTATATATTTTAATAGTGATTATTTTTTTATGGTATGGCAACTTAACATGTGTCTCTTCTCTCTACGCTATGTGCCGGTAAATGTGTATCCGAGTATCAAGTAAATTAAATATTAAATAATCCACTAAGCGACTATTATTTCACTCCACTTCCATAACCCTGCAAAAGGTTATGGGCCCAGCAGCCCAGGAGTGAAATACGATAAAGTGGAAACTGTGGTAAAACAGTATAAAACTGCGGTCAAGCAGAGGAATCGGGAAGCGCATTCAAGATGGAGGGCGAAGTATTCGGTTTCGGAGTATTGTCACAAAATTCGGCAAACCGTATTCTGTTGGAGAATGCCACAAATTGGCATGCTTGGAAATTTCAAGTAAGAGTATTGTTAAAGGCGTTGGATGTTTATGATATTGTCAACGGCACAAACACGTGTCCGGAAGCCGATGGAGGCAAAATAGACACGTGGACTAAGCAAGATGCTAGAGCCCAAGGGGTGATAGTCACTAGATTAAGTAGCGGGGCGATGCTGCAAGTCCAGAATTGCGAAACAGCAAAAGAAATATGGGACAAACTGTGCACTATATATGAACAGAAATCTGATGTCTCGTTGCATATTTTGCAACAAAGGTTTTTTGATCTGAAATACACCAGCTCTGAAGATATAGCTACATTCATAGCGAAAGTAGAGGCGATTGTAACCCAAATCCGCCAAGCTAAAGGTGAAATACCCCATAATATGATCATAACAAAAATCATAAGTTCTCTGGGAGAAAAATTTCGTCATTTTATTTCAGCGTGGGACTCCGTACCTACTGAGAAAAAAACCTTATCTGAACTAACAGCTAGACTGATAATAGAGGAACAAAGGAACAAAATGTATGAGGCAGACGAACAATCAAGTCAAACAGCATTTAAAACGAATACAAGGAAAGATGTCAGAAAATGTTTTAACTGCGGTAAAGTAGGACATTACAAAAGTGAGTGTAAAGTGAATAAGCAAAAACCTGAAAGAAATGAAAACATTATATTCTGTAAATTGTGTAAAAAACGGGGACATACATTAAAGCAGTGTTGGTTTAATAAAAATAATAAAAAACTATCCATAAATGAAGAAAAACAAAATGCACTTGTCATGTCAGTGTGCGGACTAACTTCAGATAGTGTGAACAATGATTGGTTTTTGGACAGTGGTGCTTCAGAACATATGAGCTCAACAAAAGACAGTTTTATAAATTATAAAAATTTGATATTGCCAAAAGATGTTGTCATTGGTGACGGAACTGTTATAAAAGCATTAGGGTATGGTGATATTCAACTTGAAGTTTATGACAATGCACAATGGATAAAAACTTTAATAAAAAATGTGTTGTATGTGCCAAGCCTCAAAGCAAATCTATTTTCAATGAGTGCTACTCTAGATAAAGGCTATAAACTTCTTTCAACAGCAAGTGAATGTCAATTTATCAAAAATAATAATGTGCATGCTGTGGCAAAGCGTCAAGGCAAGATGTATATAATGATATTTAGAAAACTAGATGAATCCGCCATGGTAGGTAAAGTAACATCAAATTTAAGACAATGGCATGCTAAACTTGGTCATCAGGACATAAATCAAGTGAAGAATATTTTGAAAAGGCAGAGAATCAAATTTGATGAAAAAAGTGAAGAAGAAACACGTGTGTCATGTTTAAAAGGAAAACAGCACAAATTTCCTTTTCCATCAAGCCTAAACAGAGCATCAAAACCAGGTGAGGTTATTCATATTGATATTGGAGGTCCAGTAGAAGATATGTCACTAGGTGGGGCAAAATTCTTTCTTTTGTTGAAAGATGATTTTACCAAATATCGAAAAGTATATTTCTTACAACACAAAAGTCAGTCCATAGAATGTTTAAAACTTTTCTTAAAACAAACACAAGTTAATCCTGGTCATACTGTAAAGTTTATAAGAAGTGACAATGCCAAAGAATTCTGTAGTAAAGATATGGAAAACTTACTGAACATGTATGGTATACAACACCAGAAATGTGTAGCATATACTCCCCAACAAAATGGATGTATCGAGCGTGAAATGAAAACTGTGGTTGAATCAGCTCGAACAATGCTTTTGGAAAGTGGCTTAAATAAGAATTTATGGGCAGAAGCCCTAAATACTGCTGTCTATGTTATCAATAGAACCGGACCAAGTCGTATAAAAGACAGAACACCTTATGAACTATGGTGGGGTAAAGAGTATAATATCAACAATCTTCAAGTATTTGGAAGCCGAGTGTCGGTACATGTTCCTGGACAAAAAAGATTAAAGTTTGATAGTAAAGCGGAAATAGGTTATTTTATTGGATATGGCGAAAATACAAAAGGATATAGAATATACTTACCTGAGAAAAACGAAGTTGAAATTAAACGAGACGTTATATTTATAACAGAGTCTGAGGAAAACAAAGAGCGAGAAATAAAACCAGAAACGGAATATTATACAGATTATGAATTTCTTGAAGACATAGAACAAATCTCTGAAATAGAAAGCCTTTATGAGGATACTACTAACCCAGATGTTATTATTGAAAGCGACGATGAACAGGATTCTATGCATTCCTTTCATGAACATTCACAGATAGAAGAAGAAATAGAAAATCAAAATCTACAAGAAAATTCAAACAATATACAAGAGGAGACAGAAAGACCTAAAAGAGTAAGAAATAAGCCATACTGGTTAAAGGACTATGAACAAGGAGAAGGGTCAGATGAAAATAGTTTCCTAAGTTATATCGGTCAAGAACATATTTCTTATCAAGAAGCGATGAAAAGACCTGATAAAAATAAATGGGAAGAAGCTATAAATACAGAGTTAAAAACATTACAAGAAAATAATACATGGGAGGAAGTAACAGAAGTTCCAAAAGGAGAAAATATAATTAGCAGCAAGTGGGTGCTTACAATTAAAGAAACAGAAGAAAAATCGATCTACAAGGCTCGCTTAGTAGCTCGAGGTTTTGAGCAAAAGAACTGTGATAATCAGACATATTCACCTGTTGCCAAGTTAACAACTTTTAAAGCTTTAATGGCTGTTGCTAATCAGAAGAGACAACCAGTATACCAAATGGATGTAACTGGTGCATTTCTTTATGGAGATATCAACGAAACTGTTTTTATACAGTTACCAAATAACAAGATTGGTAAGTTAAAAAAGTCAATCTATGGTCTTAAAAAATCTCCCAAGTATTGGAATACTAAATTTAATAATTTCATGTTAAATGAAAATTTTGTAAGATCAAAGAATGACCCCTGTTTGTATATGAAACATATGGATAAAGAGTATATTTATGTTATGTTATTTGTCGATGACTTGTTATATTTTGGTAGTAACAAAAAACAAGTAGATAATTTTAAAAATGTAATTTGTGATAATTTCAGAATGAAAGATTTGGGTCTAGCAAGTTATTATTTAGGAATTAATATTAAACAAGATCTTAAGAATCATATAACAGTAATTAACCAAAAGAAATATTTACATAAGTTGTTGGCAAAATATCAAATGTTAAATTGTAAAACAGTAGCCACCCCTATAGAACAAAATTTTAATTTTGAATTGTTAAATAAAGAGAAAAGTGAAAGCTTAGAAATTGAGAAATGTTGTAGAAGTCTAGTAGGCAGTCTACTTTATGCAACATGTACTAGACCTGACTTATCTGTTGCAATAGGTTTTCTTAGCCGATATGTGCATTGTGCTAGTTTAGCTTTATTTAAATGTTTGAAAAGAGTGTTAAGATATATAAAAGGCACAATTAACTTATCTCTTATATATAAATGTAATAATAATGATAAAAATGTTTGTAAATTACAAGGTTTCAGTGATGCAGACTGGGCAGGAGATATTTTAGACCGTAAGTCAACTTCAGGTCAGATATTTTATATTTTTAATTGTCCTATTTCTTGGTGTAGTAAGAAACAGTCATGTGTATCATTGTCTTCTTGTGAAGCTGAATATGTAGCTCTTAGTGCAGCTATAATGGAAGGTTGTTTCTTAAGAAAACTTATGTTAGATTTTGGTTACAGTAATATTGAGTTTGAAATATTAGAAGACAACCAGAGTGTTATTAATATTGTTCATAATAATGATAGTAACAAAAGGCTAAAACACATAGATATTAAATATCAATATATTGTAGAAAATGTATCAGCTAATTTAGTTAAAATTACTTATGTTAGTAGCAATAATAATGTTGCAGATTTGTTTACCAAACCTTTAGGTAAACAACTTTTTATAAAACTAAGAGATATGATTTTGTTTTAAAATATGTTTACGCATATTATAGTACTGAGTTAATGATACATTGTACTGATGTTTTGTGTAGCATTGACTTGGATAAGTATTTTGTTTTGTTAATTTTGATTTAAAGGTATATTATGGCACAAGTTAAGAGTGCATACTATTTGTCATTAAAATATAACTGTTGAGGGGGTGTATTGAATATTGTAGATAAAGTTGGCAACATTATATATTTTAATAGTGATTATTTTTTTATGGTATGGCAACTTAACATGTGTCTCTTCTCTCTACGCTATGTGCCGGTAAATGTGTATCCGAGTATCAAGTAAATTAAATATTAAATAATCCACTAAGCGACTATTATTTCACTCCACTTCCATAACCCTGCAAAAGGAATCTCAAAGGCATCGATGAATAGTTTATGTGAATTTCCATAAGAGGGTGTACTCAGATCAAAATGCGCATGTCTGCTGCTATCCGACGGGGACGATGGGAAGGGTTGTACTATGATTAAGTGATTCAGATGAAAACAACACGATCGGTCATAAAATATCTTTATGCTTAAAATATTTGACTGCTAAAAATTTTTTTGATATCATGAAACATGAATAATACATTCTTATGCATAAATTACTAAAGTACGTAGTACCATATTGATACATTCATAACTCAAACAATAAAAATTAAGACTGTGCATTAAGTATGTAAATACTTTGGACGGGTAGTTATGTTTTACGAGAGCAGGCGATTGAAATGTAGTCAATAAAAGTTTTTTGGAGCACAACTTGCAAATGTACCAAACTAATTAGTTTGTAAATGCAAATGCACCAAATCACCTCGTCAATTGATGAGGTGGTTTTTTTGCACTAAATTGCCAGAGGTACTCCTACCTATCAGTTTTATGTTGTGTAAATGTAGATGATAAGAATAAACGATTATGCAAAAACCACCCGCAATTGGCAAGTTTTGGTATAAAGTAACGGAACTATTGATGGCCCACTTAATTTAAAAAACTTCACAAAATCGTATCATAAAAAAATATAAACAAATACCCTACTTGAATTCTGGCAAATTTAAAAATAAAAATCAAAGAATAAATCGTAGTATATACCTATTTACAATATAACACAAAAATCAAAAACTAAAACGGTGGGCAATGTTAGGAACTGGGCTATCTTCGGTCGCACTACTTATATAATTTTAATACGGAAAGAAAAAAATCAGAATCATATTTTTATTGTATCTTTCATTTCTCACCTTCGTTTAACCATTTAAAAAAAAATTCAGATCCACAAATGATAACCTCCCTAGCAATACGGGTTCCGATATGCAAAACTCATATCGACATTAGTTGAAGAGCGCGCGTGCGAGGGTACGTTCATTATTCCGCGTCACATGCAACCCTTGTTACCGCAGGGTTGACACTTGCGTAATCTATTATATAAAAATGAATCCCTATTTTCTTGGTCACGGCATCACACATGAACGGCTGGACCGATTTCCTTATTTTTATTTTTGATGTGTTTATTATTGTTAGGAGAAGGTTCTTATGAAAGAATAAATTAAGAAAATTGCGCGGAAAAACGGCTGGACCGATTTTAATGAAATTTTTATTGTGTGTCTTCAGGTGGATCGGTAGGTAGCGCTGTACTCGGGTTCTAGGATTTTATTTCCTTTTTAGGGCAGGACAACGTCTGTCGGGGGCGCTAGTTAATTATAAAGATAAAGGCGCTGTTGTTCCTTCATTAACGCGTTACTATTGTGCAGTAGTAAACATAATAGTAAAGCAAATAGTTTTGAATGGATTTATGTTTACTAATTTAAACATTTGATAATTATATTTTAAAATTGGCAAGCCTAAATTCAATGGAGCATTCATTGGTAAAAATAATATTACGAAATAATAGTTATCGATATTCGTTTTTTTAATATCTGTCAAAAGACAATATGTATGTACGTCAATACGCCCGAGAATTGCCTTGGTTGGCACTGCGGATGTCCAGACGGCGTTCAATAATTGTGTTTTTTTTTAATTACGAGACGAGCATGCCGTTCGCCTGATGGAAAGCAATACGAACACCCATAAACCATAGCAACATTATACGCTCCTTGATTGTAAAGTACTGCGTGGCATTCCACTGCGCTTGTCATCCTGAGACATAAGATGTCTCATTATGTCCAATAGGTACACTGGCTACAATTTCCTTCAAACCGAAACACAACACTGCATGCACAGTGCTGCTTTGGCGGTAGAAATACACATTGCGGTGGTACCCACCCAGGCGGACTCTTACATAATATGAAAGACCTACCACCAGTAATACCTAATCTCTAGCAATGATTGATCCGTCTATATGAGGCTTAATACAAGAAGACTTTTTCGTGACATACAAACGAGAATATAAAAGAAAAGTGACTTTTCTGAAGCCGCATCATGCCGTTTTCTTTTAATGGGAAAATGGCCATTTCATTTCCTATCTGGATTTCATAATAGTGTTAAGAAAACTTACTCATGAGATAACCCACTTAATAATTTGATTAACTTCAATTATATAAAATACACTCAATATTTTTCTGGCATTTGCCAACCCTGCGTTAGATCTTGGCGCTCCCTAGCTCTCGACGGCGCGCCGGTCACTGCTGTTATCTATGGAAACCGTAGAAAAAACTAATTAAATATTCGACTCGCCGAGGGGTCAGTGTTTGCGACAGGGTCCGGCTTTATTAAATCATTTCTGTTCGTACATAATTTCGCCGAGCGGAATCACTGCAATTAATGTTTCTTTACTTTATGTGTGTAGATCTAGTGGTTACCTCAATGGCTACAATGCTCGACTGACATTATCTTAATAATACATATCCGAAAGTTTGTGTTTGGATGTTTCTTAGGAGTAAACGCAGTAATCGCTGAACAGATTTGGATGAAATTTGGCACATAGATAGACCTTGTCCTGAATTGATATTTCGACGGGTCCGTAGAACAAAGTCGTATATGCAAAATGAAGCTTTTCAGTAGAGCGCTTTGAAAGTCTAAGTTAATTGTAAAAATCACAAGTTATAGTGAACAAAACATTATATTCTATAGGGTTCAGTAACAACTTTGAACTTAATGTGTTAAAATAGCACTAATTCGCACATGAATACAAACTAACGACTTTCAAAGCGCTCTACTGAAAAGCTAACATTTTGCACATAGGACTTTGTTCTACGGACCCGTCGATTTATGTAATTTATGTCCCAAAAAATACACCGTAGAACTTTTATCCCGGGAATATATTTCCGAGAAATCGCGAACATCACCTAATCACCTCATATGAATTTAATGGTATAATGATATTTGTTAGTACTTGGCATTGAATTATACAGGACCTATTTACTAAAGTTATTTATACGTGTCTTTCAGAAACGTCAAGTGCGTTTGACTCCAGAGCAAGCCGCGGAGTTTTACAAGGGCCATTATGGTCGACAGCACTTCCCTCATCTCGTGGCCCACATGTCCAGCGGTTCTATCATAGCGCTAGTCCTCGCTGGTCGGAATTGTATACAAAGGTGGCGGACGCTCATGGGACCAGCTAGGTAGCTATATTAAATATTTGTCAGTATGACGTTACAAAAGACAGCTTGATTTACGAGTGAATGGTTCCGATATCATTTTTTTTTTAATATAAAAGAAGCAGAAGACTTGTAATAATGATTGAGTTAATTAAAACGCGCATTAATTAACCGTAGCGCATTATTGCAGTGTTGAGGTGCGCCTCGCTGGGCTGGCCAGATGGCTTATGGCCCGCGGGAATTTAAACGTTTAGATGGAAGCGCCAGGCGAATCACGTTGACAATAGCAAATATTTTTTGGCGATTTTCATTCTCTGTGGCGCAGTAGTTGATAAGCCGATTATGAAATGACAGTGTGCATATTCGATTCCCGTACTGGAGTATGAAATCTATTTATTTTCAGATAAGTAATTAGGGGTAGGTAGTCTTAAGCAGGTTTATGTTGCTGGTGGATGTGATAAGACAGCGATTTAATAGCGATCGTTAATGGATACAATATCTCGTTTTGGTCTTTAAATTTGGACTGCGACGTATGAGTGTATCCACATTGTTTAATTGCTACCATCACTAGTGAAACGGTTATGATCACTAGTGAAACGGTTATGTTGGTTTCACCGGTCTTCGGGCCCAATGTCGGGAGTATATTATCTTCCGACCGAGTATTGGTGCGAGTCTCGTATCACTATATACATTGTACTGTCAGCAGCATAAGTGTGTGTAAAATTTCAAAATTTCAAATTGCCTACATACTTTTTCGTTCTTACTCATCTTTTTTTTTCTCTTCACAAAAATAAAATAAAAGAGATTAATTTTACTTTAAACGAAGAAAAAATGATTCACTTTAACTTAACGCGTATATAGGCGATTTAAAATTTGGATTTTGTTCAGCTACTTATGCTCTTGACTGTACACACTACATTGGCATACCGATTAAATCTGTGGTGGCTTTCTTCGGCGCATATGACATGACAACGGGTATCTTGTTGCACAACGATAGCTGCGCGGGACCGCGTGTAGCCACTTTTCTGTGTACAAATTTTAATTTTAATTCTCCTAGTTAATTTCGACCACGGCGGTCAATCTCAACGGAGATCAGCCAGGTACGCAGGAGATATTATAGTGCACAAGTGTGTGCGCAATACACAGGTGCACTCGCTATTTCCTTCACTCTCATGGTCCGGTGAGACGGCAATCCGACATGACCGGAGAGAGATCAGGCGCAGGACCAACGGCTTTACGTGCTTTCGTAAACGTGCTTTTGAGTATAAACAAGAAGTATGTAACTGGTGTATTATTCCAGAGTTCTAGAGGCGCAGGCTTACTGGCCGGACAGCGTGCGGGCGTGCTACGGGCGGCGCACCAAGTACGGGGACTATTTTAATGCGGTCCATGGCAGTGAGAATCACGCTGAGGCTGTGAGGGAGATACATTTCTTTTTTCCTAATAGTAAGTTCAGTTTTCGTGTAAGAATAGACTTTGTAAGTTGTAACCGCCATAAAAATTTTGGAATACCTAACTACATAGGTACTTAGAGAGATAAGGAAGAAATATTGAACTTTTATGGATATTGAACTTATATGAATGTAATAATTCCCACTCAGAAAATATACAGCATGATATCTACATTATTTATATTATTTTTATTTATTTATTTACACACACAGACTTTACACATATCTTGGGTACCGTTTACACAAAGAATTTTGGAAGTTTGAGACATTCAAGACATTATAATTACATTGCTAGTGGTCCTCACACTAGGCACAGCCTGTGTCGTGAGGGCCCTATTAAGGTTGACATTAGTAGGTAACTTTCAATTATATTATTTTTCTCAGATGTAAATGATATAGCTAACTAAAAACTATATTTACTAATCTATTATGTTCACAGTGATAGTAGGACCAGTACTTCGCAACTGGCAAGTACACGACTACATCCTGAAGCATATAACACCGATTCTCCTGCCAGGGTTGACAGCGTTAGCCCATGAGCGGCCGACAGAACCGCTGCTATGGTTGGCAGAATATCTCCGCACGCACAACCCTAACGAGCCGGAGTTGGCGACGCAGCACGAGCAGAGAGAAGATCCGCGATGCCACACACCCGTGCCTTCAGAGGAGTCCGTTAAATAAAAGTGTTTCGCAATGAAATGGATAGAACGGCTATTCGACCTAGCCCATTTTCTTCGACATCGTTTTTTATTTGGAATCAGCAAAGGACATGTCAAAAAACGGTCTAAAATTCTAACCGACAGTTTATATATATTTGGATAGAAATCCTAAAAACTAGCCTTTTACAATAAATCATTTTATTTTAAAGACCTCCGATTTTGATATGTATGTAATTTTATTTGCCTGCCTCGTTGGCGTATTTGTATTATGGTATGACTGCAATGCTGAGGTCTCGGGTTCGATCCCCGGGTCGGGCAAAGTGATGTTGAGTTTTTTATTCAGTATCAGCTCGGAGTCTGGAATTTGTGCCTGGTATGGCGATAGGCTCGCCCCCTATCACATCATGGGACTGAATAACGGCGAAAAGTGGGTGCGCTAGTTGCGCCTCTGCCTACCCCTTCGAGGATAAAAGGCATGAATGTGTGTGTGTGTGTGTGTGTGTAATTTTATTTTGCTTGAAAACTACACTTAATATGAACGTTTTTTAAAAAGTTAGTTATAAATGGATAGGTCTAAAAATATTTTTTTAATGGATCCAAGTGCCATTTAATGTTCCTTATGTTTGAGATTTTGAGGCACAGCACGCATACAAAAGCGGACATCTTTATGTTTTGATTATTCTAATTCTGCATCAAAACGATTATTGTCACTGGAATTACATACTATACTCGCAAGTTGAATATTTAATCAGTCTAACGGCCGTACTTGTACATTACGACCGTTAGCTTATGGTTAATTTAAAGTTAGACCCGACACCCGCCATATGCCGTCAACCTCTGGTCTCCAGAAACCAAGACTTTGACGCCATCCGTGACCAACATCAGGCCGTGACTGAGGAGCTATTGATTCAACCGTGGTCAGGTAAAATTAACAGTTTTTTTACGCTGGACGAATGCGCAGCGTTTTCGCCTCGTCATGAATTCACTTGCAATTCGCCAGAGTAATTAGACCCTTTACTGTACATGACCATGGATGAAAAATGGACGTAATATAAAGTTATTTTTTTTTATTGCTTTGAATGACGAGACGAGCATGCCGTTCGCCTGATGGTAAGCGATACGACCACACATAAACAGTAGCAACACCATACAAAGTACTGTTTGGCATTCCACTGCGCTCGTCATCCCGAGACATAAGATGCTTTATTACTTGTAGACTTTTCCCAAGGTTCAAGTAAATTTTAATTGAAAGTATCGTAGATAATTTAGTAAGTACTCATTTTATTATTATTCTCATTTATCCATATACTCATTTATTTATGAGCATAAATTGCAGTGTGCCTTTTGTATTTGGTCGGCTTATATATTTATGTGAGGAGCAGAATTTATTTATTTAATTTATTTATTGAAAGACTTATCATTATACATTACACTAATACAATGTTGAAAACAGTTTTAAATTTCATGTGAATCGCCTATTAGCGTACACAATATTACACTATACAATTACACAAGAAAAAAAAATAACATATACACTCACGCCTTTTATCCCCGAAGGGGTAGGCAGAGGCGCAACTAGTGCACCCACTTTTCGCAATTATTCCGTCCCATGATGTGATAGGGGGCGAGCCTATCGCCATTTCGGGCACAAATTCCAGACTCCGAGCTGATACTGAATAGAAAAAGTCAAAATGACTGCCCGACCCGGGGATCGAACCCGAGACCTCAGTATTGCAGCCGTACCATAATACAACTACGCCACCGAGGCAGAAAAAAATAAATTAAAAAATAGAGACCAGAGGTGTGCTGCATTCACTCAGAAGTGGTGAAACAGGGCTTGAAGCTTAATAAAACAATGTTTAACTTTTCCCAATATTTATTTATAGAAATGGTTTACAAATGGTCTATCACAGGCTAGTGTGTGGTTAACGTCATTAATTTCAAGCGATTTCGTTGACAATTAAAATAAAAAAGGCGTGATTTAGAAAAAAACAATACACAATTGAAAACGGAAACACAAATGCTTACACTAATGTCAATGGTGTCTAGCAAACGATGCTTAGTAATATGAAGGACCTTAATAATAAATATCATTAATTAGTAATTAATCAGTGATTAAATCCTGGTTCTCAAATTATTTACTTAAAACAACAAAACAGTGATTAATTAAAACTCTGTTTTTTTCTATTGTTTTATTTGCGATCAGCAAACACTGTTTAAAATTGTTTACTTAGTGTATAAGAAATATTCATAGAATAGTAAATTCTAGCATTACATTTACGTATAGTTTTTAATATACTTTATACAAATATCTATGCAACATTATAAAGCATTCTTTATTGATTCTCATATAAAGTTCATTATCACTAAGCAGCATTTGAAAGGCTAAGGAAAAGCTATTGTGACTATTTTGAATAAATATAAGTACTATTCGAATTTAATATTTACGTACTTATTTTAAATTTCAATATGTCTGACAACTGAATATATATAATTTATATAAAATAGTCACAATACAATTGATATAACAAACCAAACTTACTGCTAAATAGAATTGGTTGAAACATCGTCACTTAAGTAAATAAACACGAGATTACAAATATCTAAGGTTATACAGGAGAACTGCATCTGTAACAAAAATAACTTACTGATTAAACTAATTAGTATTTAGCGTCAATCAAAGTATTTAAACGAAATAATAGAAATATAGAAGCCAATGTTTGTGATATAAACACAAATTAAGTGTTTAATAAACAATTAAATTAAGGTATTAAGGTACGACTACAAGAGGTCTCGGGTTCGATTCCCGGGTCGGGCAAAGTGATATTGAGTTTTTCTATTCAGTATCAGCTCGGAGTCTGAAATTTGTGCCCGATATGGCGATAGGCCCCCTATCACATCATGGGACGGAATAACGGCGAAAAGTGGGTGCACTAGTTGCGCCTCTGCCTACCCCTTCGGGGATAACAGGCGTGAGTGTATGTATGTATACAAAGTTGATTAAACGGTGAGGCTTTTTTTCTAGCTACATATGTTATGTACCACATACAAGCTCTACACCAAATTTCAGTTCAATAGGAGCAATGGTTTAGCCACAGGATAGATTTTTCGTGTTTGCAAAACTACAACGGGATGTATATCTGCGCTAACAGCTGACCAAGAGTCTAAACAAAGTTGTCTAAGGTCATGTAAGGTGCGTGACCTTAAATATCAACAAAATTAGGAGACGTTGCCGCTTTATCAGCCAATAATCACGTCAAAGTGAGTCTTAATCTTAGTGCAATAAGAACGAAAACACAATAACATTACATCATAACTTTGTAACACAAACAAAGAAGCGACCAATACATACACTTGACTTTATGAGAGAGTGAACAAATCATAATAAACGTCCCGTTCTAATTCAATACGCGTAAAAGAAAAAGAAATAGTTCACAATGTGTTACTATACACACTTGAAAGGGATTGGGCTTGGGTCATTCAAATCTTAAAAAATTAAAAGAACTGTTTTAGTTTTTTTAGTTTGTCTCCGTAATTGTTCCGGGACACATGTGACGCCTTGCGAAAGCGCCCGAGCGGCTTCGTAGGTACAATCTTATTATTGCTTACGCGCCATTTTGAGAATATCCAAATATTGCTTTTTGTTTATGTGATAGGACACTAATGTAAATATATTTTTTTTGGTACTGTGCAAGTGGGCATTAACAGCGATAGTGTTTATTTATTTCTTTGTGTGATACGAGCACCGATCTTTCGTATGTTTGTGTTTGGTTTCTTTAACTTTGTGACAGGGACACGTACGATAATAGTGATATTTGTTTTTATTGTGATTAGACACTTGATTGCAATAAAATGCCTCGCGTCACGTACACGTCGTCTGAATACACTGACATGTTATTGATATACGGCGAATGTCACGGAAACGCAGCTCTAGCGCTGCGAACATACAGAGAAAGGTATGGAGACAGCCGCTCATGTCCCATCAATTCCCGAACTATAGTAAAGGCAGTACAAAAAGGATACGGGAAAATAAACCCATAGTGCCGCATCAAGAGGGAGTACCTGCACGGCAGATACCCGCCGCACGGGAAGAACAAATCTTAGAGCATTTCGCCCGTAACCCTACATCCAGCCTACACAGGGCCGCCCGACAATTCGGAGTAAGTCATGGCACCGTGCATAAGGTTTTAAAACGTAATAGGCGCAAACCTTATAAATTTCGAAAAGTCCAAGCTTTATTGTCGCGAGACTTGCCGGTTAGGAATAGTTATTGTCAGTGGCTGTTAAATTGCGTTAGTAACGACGATAATTTTTTATCAAATATCGTCTGGACCGATGAGAGTACATTTACGCGCAACGGTATTTGGAACAGACAGAACCGTAGATATTGGAGTGAAGAAAACCCACACATGTGTCGAGAGTCCGAACACCAATACCGTTTTTCACTGAACGTGTGGGCGGGCATGCATAAAAATAATGTCATCGGCCCTATTTTTATTGACGGCACCCTTAACGCGGTAAAGTTTTTGGACTTATTAAATGGTCCTGTTAGTGAGTACGTAGATGAACTGTCAGTTGCCGAATATCGGCGGTTGTGGTACCAGCTCGACGGTGCGCCTCCACATTCAGTGGTGTCTTCCAGGGCACGACTCACTGATATGTTTGGGCAGCAATGGGTTGGCCGATTCGGTCCCGTACGATGGCCTGCCCGATCTCCGGACTTAACACCTATGGACTTCTTTTTGTGGGGTTACGTGAAAAGGGAAGTGTACGCCACGGACGTAAATACTATAGACGAACTGCGAAATAGAGTAATTTTAGCATTCAATAAATTAAAAAGCTTGGTTGCGGACAATACATTCGGTGTAAGACTACAAAACAATATCATACGTCGATATCAGTTGTGTATAAATGAGAATGGTGGACATATTGAAAATTTAAAAATTTGAGGTGATTTATGTAGTTAATAATAATTTTGTACTAAATATTGTATTCTCTATGTCTAAAAATTGTGTTGTGCTCGTAAAACTGTGTTAACGACGGTTAAATTTGTACTTGAGACCCACCCGCCTATACGCCGCGCTACCTATCTATTTGTATTAGCCGGTCAGCTCATCGCGTCGGCGAAATGAAAGATAACAGAATGCGACGTTGCCGTTTTGTTACGCAGATGACCGCAGGTTAGTGTAAATATTTATAAATGGTGTTTGCGTATTAAATTGCTACAATTTGTTAGAAAAAAGTGATATTCTATTTTTATCTTTATCGAGTTTTTGACAATTTCGATTTCTGAGCTCATATGGAGTACTCTGTCCATTTTAATGCCCCTGGATCATAGCAACCTTGTATAATAAACAATATAATATCATTTTTAAGGAAATCTACACACGTCTCCAAATTCCGAAGGAATATGAGGCTCAATCTGCACCATGCCTGAAGTACTCTGGACAGAAGCTACAACGTAAAAGTACTAACGATACCCACTACCTACATTAACTTTTAAAATTTAGCCCTAAATGACAATACACATCGCTACAACTTTACGAGTGGTGGTATAAGTCGGTTATTGAGAACTGGTGCGTACAACACATTCACAAGTGCGCGTGTGTTGTCTAAATAAAGATAAGTCAGTCGTCATGGCAACACATTGCTTACGAATCAACAAGGTAGAAAAATATAGCATATACATACACATATATATATACACTCACGCCTTTTATCCCCGAAGGGGTAGGCAGAGGTGCAACTAGTGTGCAGTCGGTCTCTCGACCAATCACAAACATCAAAATACCGATACGTCAGTCTCTCAACCAATCACAATAAAACAAAGCGGAGACTCATCGTGGTTTCTTTTTCACATTCTAACCCCACTGAAGCGTTAAATACTCAAAGGTGTGTACTCACGCGTTCAGTTCCTCTTGCCCCTGTACATGTGCACGTAGGCAGTCTCCTTCGTGCCGCAGAGGCCGATCTTCTGGCAGACTCCCTTCACGCCGTAGTCTTCGATCAAGTGGATCACGCTGTCGCCGTAGATCTCCATCATTGTGTGACACTGGACACGGAAATTTATACCTTAGTATGATTGCAATAGTCATAATATAAACTATCTGGAAGTTGGATGAATCACGTTCCTCAACTGTAGGTTTGGCTAGAAATTTTCTTCCACATGAAACATTATCGTGGAGTCAACTTTCTCTTAACCTTTTCTATGCCGATGCAATTTAAGGGCCTTCAAGAAAAAGCCCATTTCGATTTCAAAGGCCTTTTTATAATTTACCTTCTCCAAAAACTGCTGAACAAATTTGGATGAAATTTAGACCAATAACATCAATTATCTATACTAATATTATAAAGCTGAAGAGTTTGTTTGTTTGTTTGTTTGAACGCGCTAATCTCAGGAACTACTGGTTCGAATTGAAAAAATCTTTTTGTGTTGAATAGACCATTTATCGAGGAAGGCTTTAGGCTATATAACATCACGATGCAACTATTAGGAGCGAAGAAATAATGGAAAATGTGAAAAAAAAACGGGGAAAATTATTCATCCTTGAGGGCTTCCATTGCGTGCGCTGCGAAAACGGTTCAAGATACCAAAAATATATGTATGAAAGAATTATTCCTCTTGAAATGATCTAAAAAAATGTCCGCTACAGTATATATCTATCTTTTAAGATTAACTCACTAGAACCGTTTTTATGGTAATCAAATTTGGTCGAAATTAATGCATTATTTGTTAAGAGTTGTATCAACGTCATAATATTAATCTTTATCCAAATAAATGTGTTGGATAGAGTGATTCAACGGGAAGGTTTTTATGTACTTTTAGCCCGGAAAAGCTTATTAACGCGGGCGAAGCCGTGGGCAAAAGCTAGTTGAAAAATAATTTTCTCTCATTGAGTTGATTCATTGTTCAAGTCTCCTGTAAGGGTTGGTAGTATGCCCTCACCCGGTCGATGTACTTGGCTGGCAGCAGGGCGCATGACTTCTCCACGATGTGCACGATGTTGTCGTCCACTTTCTTGTTGCTGAGCACCTTCTTGACGGCCATCACCACCGTCTCACACACCGCGCAGTCCAGGATCTCTTCTGCTAAACATTCGTAGAGATGACGGTTTTTTTTTTATTAATGGCAACTGGTTCCTCTGAGGAACTGGTTCTATTGAGGAATATTACTGCCAGTGTCAGAGATGATGGTTTACAAAATGTCATAATTCAAGTACTATTATCCTCTATCTTTTCAATATTATCTTTAAATTTTTTTTATTTAAGTATGTTGTCTGTGGTAAACGCTGTGTACACTTATGGGTAGCACACATATCGTGGTACCTTATTGTTTTACTGTAATTGTGTAAATGTACTTATTGTAATGTTGTAATATGTAGAGCTGTTGGTGTACCTTATAACAATAAATAAAAAAATTCTAGATGCAGGGTAATGTTTTACCCGAATTGTCTAGAACCAAGGTAATGTATTTTGTAACTGACTGCTCTAGGTGGGTAATGTTTTTTCAACTGTATATTGTATATACAGGATGTTCAAGAAGAAAGAACAAGCTATGACACGAATAAAAAAATTACAGCCTTATGATGACGATACGACCTAATCCATAAAACACCGAATACAAACAACCGTATACCGACTTAGATCGGTACGTGTGAAACCCATCATCGTGGTCCACGTGTGTCGCATTCTGGTATCACCCTGTGTACAGTTAGCAGCATAAATATCTGTACAAAATAAAAATTTCAAATCACTTGCACTCGTTAACTTTAATTGAAACTTTTTTTTCTTTGTAGGAAGTAAAGTTAATCGCCTTTACTTTATTTTTACATATACACTCACGCCTGTTATCCCCGAAGGGGTAGGCAGAGGCGCAACTAGTGCACCCACTTTTCGCCATTATTCCGTCCCATGATGTGATAGGGGGCGAGCCTATCGCCATTTCGGGCACAAATTCCAGACTTCGAGCTGATACTGAATAGAAAAACTCAATTTCACTTTGCCCGACCCGGGAATCGAACCCGAGACCTCAGCATTGCAGTCGTACCATAATACAACTACGCCACCGAGTATTTTATATTTGTGAAGAGAAAATAAAAATTCGTAAGAACATGAAAGTGTAGACGTGATTTGAAGTTTTGAATTTGTTCAGCTACTTATGTGGCTGACTGTACATCAGTTTCAAACAGCCCGACATAATAGTATTGACTGGCAACGGATAAATATTTCTCGACATTCAACACTCCATTTGGACTCTACTTGCCATCACGTGCGGTGGGGTCACTGCCGTGAACAAATATAAAATCCTACTGATATTATAAACGCGAAAGTTTGTAAGAATGTATAGATGGATATTGTATGTTTGTTACTCTTTCACGAAAAACTGCTGAAATTTGACACACGGTAGATCATGTCTAGGATTAACACATAGGCTACTTTTTATTCCGGGGAAATATAAATCGGGCTTTTAACCCCGGAAAACTTTTTAACGCGGGCGGAGCCGCGGGCAAAAGCTGGTAAAAAATAATTGTATTCACTGCAGTTTCAAGTATCCACATGACGTCCAATCCTTACCTTTGACGGCATCGAATTTCTGTTTATCTTGGTCCGGCTTGCACAGCTTGAGCTCCTCGCAGACCTCGCTGGGGTCCAGCTCCTGGGCGAGCAACGCGATCACCAGGTCGGCATACTTCTCCACGAACTGGTCGCATTGACCTTGGACAGATTTCGGCATGCGGCGGCATACGCTGTGCACAACTTTCTTGATCTCGTCCTGTCAGGAAACAGTTACAGGGTTAATCCACAGTGACATATTTAAACAAATAAAAAAAAATTGTTACAATTTAATTAACCCCCAACACAAAAAACCTCTAAAAAGTAAAAATGATAAAAGTGTCTTTGTCGTTTAACTATCTAGTAATATTTTGACCCAAGCATCCTCACGTCGGGGGACCTAACTATGGACCAGAATTTTTTTGTGTCGGGAGTTATTAAAATTTTATTTAAAACTATTTAAATTAATTTATAATCCACCATGTGGCCTTGATAATCAACTATCTATCATCCATTTGTTGAGACCATCCTTATAAGCCCAAACACGCTATATCTGCTATAAGTTGCTAAGGAGTTGGGTATCCCGCAGACTACTTGATGCTGCAGCATCAGCTCATGTTGAAAAATATTGCTAAAGTCACAGTACACCAAATTTAAAATCAATCGAACTTTTTAAGTTGGAAATGAGCTAATAATCTTCAAACGCCTGAACAGATCGTCATAAATTATAGCTAAGAACCATCCTCGATCAGATCGGGTTTAAAAAAAAAACAAAATCGGTTCATTGGTTTGAGAGCTACGATGCCACAGAGACTGGTATACAAACCCAACTTATAACTCCCCTCTTTTTTTGTCAGGGGTTAAAAATAAATACCTTCTTGGTTTTGAACTTGAATAGCGTTAGCTCCCCAGCTTGGCCTGTTTATTAGTCTCTTATTCAAGTTTGTTGATTTTGCCTTTCGTTTTATATATTGAAGCAAAGCGTCTCGTTATCTCGGCTATACACACTGTTCAAGTATCTAGAAAATATATATAATTTAATTAACTTACGTCGTTGTGTTTGTCCTTGATCTGGTCGTCGATCTCCTTCAAGACGAACTCGCACATGATGCAGACGGAGTTGGCGGAGTGAGCGCGTTGTATAGGGCGGCCGTTCACCGTGCCGTCGGGTATCTCGTTCGTTTCTGTACAATAGTACATTGATTAAATATATTTTTTTTATTGTATCGAATGGCGAGACGAGCATGCCGTTCGCCTGATGGTAAGCGATACGACCACCCATAAACCGTAGTAACTCCATCCAGCACCTTGAGTTACAAAGTACTGTGTGGCATTCCACTGCGCTCGTCATCCTGAGACATAAGATGTTAAGTCTCATTATGTCCTATAGTTACACTGGCTACAATGTCCTTCAAACCGAAACACAACAGTGCATGCACACTGCTGCGGTGGTACCCACCCAGACGGACTCTTACATAGGGGACCTACCACCAGTAAAGACATCAGCATAATATGAAGCCCGTAAACCTGAAATATGCACATAATGATGTAGATAGTAGGATACCTCAATCCGCGAGGAAAGCAACCACTGTACACAAGGTCTAAAAGGCGCTATAGTCCTACTAATATTATAAAGGCGAAAGTTTGTAAGAATGTATGGATGTATGGATGTTTGTTCCTCTTTCACGCAAAAACTACTGAACGGATTTCGATGAAATTTGGCACACGGGTAGATCATGTCTTGGATTAACACAAGGGCTATTTTTTATCCCGGGAAAACATAAAGCGGGACTTTTATCTCGGAAAAACTTTTTAACGCAGGCGGAGCCGCGGGCAAAGGCTAGTGGTCCATATAAGTATGTCACGTTCTGTTTCCAACAGTCCTGCATAATTATGGCGATTAGCGAGAGGTAAATAATAACGTCCCTTCCTAGCTGATTTCGGCCACGACGGCCAATATCAACGGAGATCAGCCAGGTACGCAGGAGATATTATAGTGCACAAGTGTGTGCGCAATACACAGGTGCACTCGCTATTCCTTCACTCTCATAGTACATAGGGGTTAATATCAGTCAACACTATCTACACCCTATTTTAATAAACTATCAAAACGCAATAAATTAACTTTCAAAAGTGAAACATTTATCAACGAAAGCGTTGATGTAATATTTTCATCACATAATGCAAATGATCTATAATTCGTTTCGACGAAGATTATGTTCCTCAAATTAGAGCACAACACATACACACTGTTACATTGAAGCATAAATTGACAAAGCATTATTTCTTACTAGCTTTTGCCCGCGGCTCCGCCCGCGTTAAAAAGTTTTTCCGGTATAAGAGTTTCGCTTTATATTTTCCCGGGATAAAAAGTAGCCTATGTGTTAAACCAGGACATCTACCCGTGTGCCAAAATTCAACGAAATCCAATCAGTAGTTTTTGCGTGAAAGAAACATCCAAACATCCATACATTCTTACAAACTTTCGCGTTTATAATATTAGTAGGATTTAGAACGTACAAGAAACCGTTCTATTCAAATAAATAAAACCAACTCACCAATATCTCCGGGAGCCTCTAGCATGTGTTTGGGCAACATCGGCTTACGTCTGAAGTTGTTCCTGTCGCCTCTCAACTGCGGCTTGTCGTGGAACTTCTCTATACTTTGACTATGACGAGTGATTTTCAACGGGTCGTGCACATCGTCCTTACAAAGCTTCAAGAACACGCAGATCTCTTGAGCGTCCATGTTTGCGATCAGCATCTCTACTAGTTGCTTGGTGTAGGTGTCTACGAAGTCGACGCATTCTGTACGCAGTTTGGCCGATAGATGCGTGCACAGACCGTCGAGGGCTTTGCGGATGTTTTCCTGTAATGTTGACAATAAAATAATACATTTTATAGTCATAGACTAGCTTTTGCCCACGGCTCCATTCGCGTTTAAGTTATTCCGGGATAAAAGTCCCGCTTTATATTTTCCCGGGATAAAAGTAGCCTATGTGTTAATCGAGGACGTGATCTATCGGTATGCCAAATATAAATCAGTTTAGTAGATTTAATTTTTTTTTGTCACTTAGTGGGATGAAAAATAGTGTTGACCGATTCTCAGACCTACCCGATATGTACACAAAATTTCATGAAAATCGGTCGAGCCATTTCGTATGAGTTTGGCAACAAACACCGCGACACGAGAATTTTATATATTAGATACCGGGTGGAAGGGAAACGCTCTCTATACCGGAACGGTAAGAGAGAAGAACCATAACATTAACGAAAAACTATATTCATTTGCAAAGCTAAGCGATAATACTTACGATTTTAGTATTTCCGTAATTCATGCGCGCGCAATGTAAAGCGTACAAAAAACTGGGTAGGGTACAAACTACAAAGCAAACGCCGACAAGGCGGCGGCCGCCGCGCTGCGCCGTCACCGCGGTCGTTAACCCGTCAGCTGATGTACGTGTTTCATTACGATTTTTTTGAAATATTGACCTTTTTTACTATGTTTTTCAGAATAATAATTTGATTTATCTGTTCATACGTGAAGCTGTACAGAAATTTGAGAAAATCCTACTAAAATTGTAACAATGCGATCGCGATTTTTTTAGTGCCATCACGTCAGGAATCACCAATACTATCACCTGTATTCGTTTCTGAGAGCGTTTCCCGTCCACCCGGTATGTCTTTGATATCAGGATATCTCTCGCAGATAGTTCTCAGTTACAAATATTCAAAGCCCAAAACATATATTTGCATATCATTCAAAACGTTTGCCTCCGTACGGGGTTAGGACCTACGAAATGTTGTTTTACAGCCAACTTAACGCATTTCATTTTCATATTCATGTAATATTTAGCTGCGTAAAAATATTCTATCTATGGAAGCTTCTTTCTTTGAAACCCCTACGCCTAGAAGGGTGTTATGATAAGATTCAACGATGTATCTCATTTTTTTTTAGAATATTGCGGTTAGTTACTTGTATTATATTTCGTGTCATTTAATATGAATATTTAACAGCTCACCTCGCTACGATTGTTTTTAAGCATGGCATCGAGTTGTTCTACGGCGAATAAGCACAGCGGGCAGTTGGATTTCTCAGCGTTGATGTCCACGTGACGTACTTCTTGCGTCTGTGGGCACATTCCTAGAGCCGGACATACCTAATGGAAAAGAAAGGTTATATAATATCTATGTAAAACTACTTAACGTTACATATGAGGTACGCGCGCGCGCGCGTTTGTGTGTGTGCGCGCGCGCGTTTGTGTGTGTGTGTGTGTGTGTGTGTGTGTGTGCGCGCGTGTATGCGTCTGTGTGTGTGTGTGTGTGTGTGTGTTTATGTGTGTGTGTGTTTATGTGTGCGTGTATGTGTGTGTGCGCGTGTGTGTGCGTGTTACTCACGCTGGCGGGGTCGATCTCCTGCACGAGCAGCGCGATGACGGCGGGTCCGTACTGCGTGACGAACTGCTTGCACTCGTCGTTCACACTCTTGGGCAACACCTCGCACGCGTGCTGCACCGCGTGGGTCACCTCGTCCTTATACGATACACATTACATTACAAAACATTCATCGCTGCCACCGTTTAAAACTATAAATTACCATTTTTTATAATGACGTATTATGTTCACCATTTTTTTATAATTCAACACAAACGTAACATCAAAAACTGGTAGTGGCAAAATCGAAAAAAAAATATATAATACCTCAGTGTGCGTGTCGCTGAGCTCAACCTGCAGGTAGTGCAGGAAGTACTGGCAGAAGGAGCAGGACGCGGCGCTGTGCGGCACCGACACGTACATGCGCTCGATGGGCAGCGGCGGCACGGCTGGTGGAGACGGCGACGGCACCACGCTATCGATCTGACACGCAATCGATTATTTATCGATACTAAAATCGGTGGTAGCAGTGGTCCAGCTGAACATGTTCAGTAATAATAATAATATACAGGGTCATTTTGACATTGCGTTAATAAATGACACCACATACTTATCTTGTTGAAAATAGCGTTTTCCATTAAGTTATTTTAACCGTAGATTTTAAATAAAAAAGTGTAAGTTTCAAACAAAATAAATATCAATAAAATGTAACTAAGTTTACACGCCCTAATGCCATTATGACTGCTCTAGGAGAGTTCCTCGCAGCAGCAACATTACACTTTCAGTCAGAAATACACTAACGCACACACCATATTCGCGCTAAACTGCAAAATTATCCAAAATTTGGAATACTATAACCGGGATTTTTGGCGAAAGTATTCGTTATTCATTGATGATTTTTGGCACAATGTTAGCAGAGGTATAAACGAATATGTGGTTTTATTTGGTAACGTAATGTAAAAATTACCCTGTATAATAATACCAGCCCTGTATTATATACTGTCCCACTGCTGGGCACGGGCCTCCTCTACAACTGAGAAGGTTTAGGACTTAGTCCAACACGCTGGCCTAGTGTGAGTTGGTAGACTTCACATACCTTCGAAATTCTTATAAAGAACTTCTTAGGTATGCAGGTTTCCTCCGATGTTTTCCTTCACCGTTAAAGGGAACGATAATTGATAAACAATACACACGTAACTTTGAAAAGTCAGAGGTGTGTGCCTTGGGTTTTGAACCTCCGGACATTGTCTCGGCAGACCGTTCCATTCCCAACTAGGCTATGGTCCACTTATAGTGGAATATAATCAGTGGAATATCTGGCTTACTGGTTAAAACATACAAAATCATACATTATTTTGAAGTAGTTTCCCCCAATCTTTGTCTGTCTTCTAGCTTCATACCATTCACATCACTAGTGACTAACTTCAGCACGGTTAACAGTATCGCTGTGGCGCCAAAATCAATGAACTATTCTGCAGTGCAGGCGTCTCGTGTGGAGTGTTGTCTCGCACTAGCGTGTGTCGGCGCAACGCGAGTGAGCGAGACAGTGTTTACAATACAACACTGGGATTAGAATGTGAAAAAAAAAACACGATGCGTCTCCGCTTCGTTTTATTGTGATTGGTTGAGTGACTGACGTATCGGTATTTTGATGTCTGTGATTGATCAAGAGACTGAGACGTCAGTCCAATCAAACGAAGCGGAGACGCATCGTGTTTTTTTTCACATTATAAGCCCACTGTTTCGTTTTATTGGGATTGGTTGAGAGACTAACACGTGACTGACGTATTGGTCTCTCGATCAAAATTAAACATCGTCTTACGAATTGCGTTTTATGCCAAATTTTAAGCCCACAGGTGTGTGTTCACGGCACGAGCGTCGCGCCCGTAAGCACAGCTGTTACGTTAACGTCCTACAATACTATAGCTAGGTTAGGGTCTGTATTGCCCTTTTTTATCGCGGGGAAAAACGCGTTATCGCTACCACCACTGGGGAGTGAGTGGGGTCTGTATTGCCCTCACCGGTGAGGATCACGCATTGTTCCCATTATTTTTAATAAAAAAATATTCATCTTTTTTTATCTCCTCTTTCCTGCTAGCCCGAGTTCGGCTTATTTATTTTTCATTGATTTGGCTTCCTAAGTAGTTATATGAGTGATTTTTATAATAATTATTATTAATTAAATGTCTCTTATCATAAGTGCAACTATGTTCACCTACGTGATGAATAAAGTATTTTATTTATTTATACAAAATCTATACCTTTGCCTCCTCAGCGCCAATGAGCTGATCAGTAGGGTAAGCCTTAACAGCGAGTTCCTTGGGTATGAGCGGCGCTATGGGTACATTGGTGTTATTTCCACCGCACACGCCCATCATCTGGCAGATCTTGTCTGCCTTCAGGTCCGACACGAGGAACTGGTATATGGTCGGGTAGTACTGCTCCGCCAGGTGGAGGCACTCGTCGGCGAACTTGCCGGTTTGCTTGCAAAGACCTGGGAAAAGTATTTTAAATTTTAATTTTAACGTTCGATATTAATTATATCTCTTATGTATATCGTCGGGGATGCGATACCGCGTAAGTGATTAAAAAAATACATACATATACACTCACGCCTTTTATTCCCGAAAGGGTAGGCAGAGGCGTAACTAGTGCACCCACTTTTCGCCGTTATTCCGTCCCATGATGTGATAGGGGGCGAGCATATTGCCATATCGGGCACAAATTCCGGACTCCGAGCTGATACGGAATAGAAAAACTCAATATCAATTTGCCCGACCCGGGACTCGAACCCGAGACCTCAGCATTGCAGTCGTACCATAATACAACTACGCCACCGAGGCAGGCAGTGATTAAAAAAAATATTATCAATGCTATGTTTAGTGTGGTAAGGATCAATCTCAATTGGACTTTTTTATCACTTACGCGGTATTGCACTATCCCCGACGATATAGTATCCATTGAGAATGTATTAAATCAAGAACATTATTGAAGTGAGACCTAGCCTGTAGAAAGCATTACACTTATTTAGTAGAAAATAGCGGGAAATTTTTAAGTTTGGTAGTGTTACCTTTCAATACTTTGTAGAATTCCAGTTCGGTTGTGTTCGCGACCAACACATCGCGCAAATGTTTCACGAGTTGTTCGCAGAGTTCGCACGGAACGTCACTGGAATGAAATAGTTTATATTACACTAGTATTTCTCGCAGCTCCGTCCGCGTGAAAATGTTTTTTCCGGGACAAAAAGTACTCTATAGGACTCAGGAGTAATGTAGCTTCCTATTAGTGAAAGTATTTTCAAAATCGGTTGAGTACTTCGTGAGATTAGCGCGTTCAACAGAACAAACAAATTCTTCAGTTTTATAATATTAGCATAGATATATAAAACTAGTAGTGCTCGCGGCTCCGCCCGCGTGAAAAAGTTTTTCCGGGACATAAAAAAAAATCCGGGATAAAAAGTAGCCTATAGCACTCAGGAGTTACGTAGCTTCCTACTAATGAAAGAAATTTCAAAATCGGTTCAGTAGTTTCTGAGATTAGCGCGTTCAAACAAACAAACAAACTCTTCAGCTTTATAATATTAGTATAGATAAGTATAGATACATAATATTTGTTTTGTGTGGTATACACATGCTAATAAAAACATAATTATATGACGGAGAGGAGAAAGAACACATAGAATGACGTGACGGACGTGATATGAAGTGATAGCACAATTACCTTGTAACTCAGTTATACTGTTGTACTCAATTTGTTATCTACATGTGAATTACTACTATAATAAACATTGTAACACATACCTGTACAATGTGAAATAATGTGTAGGTATGTACTTACACTTATTGTTAACTACCCTCGACAGATTTTCGATTTGTTATCTGTTATGTATTATATAAAGGGAACTATAGGTATATAATATAATATTCCTCACTGATGTATTCATAATTTTGTTATATGACTATTTGTTCCTTAATAAATAAATAAAACATAAATAAATAAAAAAGAATTAAATTCAAAATGGCAGCACAGTAAGAGGTATATTCCGAAAACTGAATGCAATAATAACTTCTATAACGATAGAAAGAAGACAGATAAAATAAAGACAGACAGATAGACGACTCACTCGTGAGCGGACAATTCAACTTTAGGGAATGTGTAGAGATCGTGCGAGTGAAACTTGTGGACACACTGCCCGCTGACGTGGCAGATGCTCTGCGGCCGCAGGTCCTTGCGCACAGCCTCCAGGATGTTCTCGTAGTACTTGAACACCAGCATCGAACACGAGTCCGACAGGGAGTCCATGTTCCGGCACACCTGTGCGGTACAGAACATAATTGGTTGATATTGTTACAATATATGGCATGGCATTATACACTGTGCATTATTGTCTATATTATGCTAAACAACGCAAGTCCTTTTTTCTACCCTTATCCATTTAACCTTGAAGTGTCAAGTTTGGACATGGAACGCGCGCTGGCACCAAATATAAACCAAGGACATAAACAATTTTCTATTGTCCTTGGTCAATTATCTATGTCAATGCTATTTTTGACACTTGCCATCCGCCTGCCGTCGCATCACCACTACTCTTGAAGATCGAAAGAACCGGGATACGGGGAAGCTCCAGAACAGGCAGGTCACCGCGCCGCAGTAAGTCCTTTATTTTATTCCCGTGTTCCTTGTCTGTTGTTTCCGCATATACGTCATAAAACACTACCAGTGCACAAAAACCGCCTATTGATACAGTCCACTAACCGTTACATTTTCAAATTGTGGGATTTAATAACTACCAATAATAAATAAGACTTTTACTCAATAGGGTAGTTGACTACTTTTTTTTTAATACAGTTATAAAAATTGTATGCTATCCAAAATCTAATGGAAAATAATTTTCAGAATTGGCGCAATAGTAAGTTATAAAGCTTTGAATTGAGTGGAAGGGGTAGCTGTCGAATAACAGTAATATCAAAATGTGACGTCACCAAGCGCCGCAGGCCATAACGCTGCGTGCGTGCGAAAGAGATAGACCTATATTTCCGCCACGCCCCCACTTTTGCTCACAACCACATTTAAAAAATGAATAACTGCTCTAATTTTCAATCGATTTTGATGCTGATTCCACAGAAGAATTAATTTTTCGTATTATTTTCTGTTACATACAAAATCAAACAAAGCAAACTATCTTATTGTAGACCACATTAGGACATAGTTTAATTCGGTCCCTGATATGACTCGAAATACCGGTGGTTCACAATTTCTGATAACTATAGTATTAATTATAAAATATTGAGCTGCAATAAGATACTCCCAAACTATTCTTTGGATCACGTGATATATATAAAATCTTGTTTATAAAAATGACTACACTTGTACAAGACTATTTAAACAAGTGTTATTATTGACACATAAATTATAATACTTGGTTCTTTTATTAATACAGCATTTGCAGAGTTAACATTCGTACCAGTATATGATATACCTATTAAATAACAAGTTTATATGATTGTACTTTATGTGGGTTCAATCTGTATCAGTCCAATAAAGAGTCTAAAATTATGTCACATCAACACGTCTTTATCCTCAATCCCATAATTTTATGTAATTCGTATCAAATTATATGGCGCCCGATATGGCGATAGTCTCGCGCCCTATCACATCATGGGACGGAGTACCACGGCGAAAAGTGGGTGCACTAGTTGCGCCTCTGCCTACACCTTCGAGGATAAAAGGCGTAAGTATGTGTCGTATCAAATTACCTGCAGTAGTCCAACCAGGAAATCTTCATAGCTGGTGCCATCGAACTTGTTCCTGAGCACGCCGACAGTCCTCTGGCAGTTGTTGCAGCTCGTTCTCATCTCCAACTGAGTGTTCTGGGAATATTTTTTTATATTAGATTATAATAGTGGTATACCTATTTTTAACACGTTCTTATTACAATAAAATACATTTTTTTTCTTATTTACACTATTGTTGAATCAAATTTATTAGACAATATTATGTATAGCTTTTGCCCGCGGCTCCGCCCGCGTTAAAAAGTTTTTCCGAGATAAAAGTCCCGCTTATTATTTTCCCTGGATAAAATGTACCCTATGTGTTAATCCAGGACATGATCTACCCGTGTGCCAAATTTCATCGAAATACGTTTAGTAGTTTTTGCGTGAGAGTAACAAACATCCATACATTCATACATACTTACAAACTTTCGCATTTATAATATTAGTAGGATTTTTTAGTGTTTTTTTTAACTATTTTATTTATTTTTTATGGTATTGGTGGCAAACGAGCATACGATTCACCTGATGGTAAGTGATCACGCCGTCCATGAACATCTGCAACACCAGGGGGCATAGAGATGCATTGCCGGCCTTTTAGGTGGGAAAACTCTCTTTTTCGAAGGTCACCAGATCGTCGTTTTGAGAGAGATTCAGCATGAGTGATGTGATAAGGTGTTTTTTTTAGAAAAACAGATTTATTTCTAAGTTAATCCGACTTTTACATACGACTAGGGATTATTACAATCATATAATTATGTTTTCTTGACTGTGTAACAACGGAATAACGAAATACATATGTGAAAGATATGAAAATTAACATCAAAAACAAAAAAAATACATTTAAAACCCATTCTGTTCAATAGGAAGCCCTCGATTAGAAATTTCCAGTTACATTTCAAATTTTACATTTCACTGGTGGTAGGTCTCTCATATGTAAGAGTTCGTCTGGGTGGGTACCACCGAAATGTCTATTTCTATCGCCAAGCAGCAGTGTGCATGCACTGTTGTGTTTCGGTTTGAAGGGCATTGTAGCCAGTGTAACTACTGAACATAATCAGACTTAACATCTTATGTCTCAGGATGACGAGCGCAGTGGAATGCCACACAGTACTTTGTAACTTAAGGCGCTGGATGGTGTTGCTACTGTTTATGGGCGGTCATATCGCTTACCATCAGGCGAACGGCATGCTCGTCTCGTCATTCAATGCCATAAAAAAAAATCATTAAAAGCACATATGCACTAGGGTAGGGCTGCCATCCGTCCCGATTTCCCCGGATTTGTCCTAGTTTGAAGGGCGTCCGGGGGCCGTCCGGCAGGGGTTTTAAAAAGTGTCCGGGCGAAAACCGGACACTTGTTGTCAGGGGAAATAATTTTTTTTATAGATAAGCGATAAATTGAAAAAAAAAAATTGAGAGGTGTCAAGGGACACCCGGATGGAACGAAGTTGTTTTCGATTAATTAGTGAAGATATTGTAATAAAATTTTATTTCTTTTGAGTTATAATAATAATTGTATATTTCATTAAAACGTTACCACATGAATGAAAACATTTACTTCTACCTACACAATAGATATGTCATCGAATCACGATCATCACCTAAGCAAGCATTGACATTAAAATTAACATACAACTAACGAAAAAAAAACTACTCTAAAAAGCATTTAAATCTTAGAGTATGTATACGTATGGTCCGTGGGCCAGTGACAGATTTCGATGACCAAGTTTCTCTCAAACGATAATTGGTGAGACGCATCACAGACGTGTATCATA
Organism: Lapara coniferarum; assembly: GCA_949316025.1. Taxonomy (NCBI): domain Eukaryota; kingdom Metazoa; phylum Arthropoda; class Insecta; order Lepidoptera; family Sphingidae; genus Lapara; species Lapara coniferarum. Next base: position 5,142,500 of record OX438922.1, read on the forward strand.
AAGCCTCGTGAACGTCAGCTTCGGCTCCGTGGGTGCCATGAGCGGTGGTAGCCTCCCAAAGATGTAGAAAAAAAAATATTATTCAGTCATTTCCTCCCAACTAAGAATCATTTTAAATTGTAGCTAACCCGATACCTCGAAGAAAAAAAATAATCAGCTGACTGTAACTTGGGGCATTATGCGTCAGCTGGTCAATCAAACATGTAAAAAATATATATCATTTCAGTGATTTCCTCTCAACTACAAATTTATCTGATGATAGCTTATACGCAACTATGAATAAATATATATGTCAGCTGGCTGTATGCCGGGGCAAAAACCGTCAGCTGATGCCTTGAAAGTTATAACGCAGGTGTTAGGCGAGAGCTTCTATTACATAATTACATGCATCAGCTGACAATGTTTCCCTCGAATTAATGATAGTAGATTATCTTTATTAATTACAGCATTGTATTATCAATCTATACATGTAAAATGCTTTGTCCTGAATGACTGACTGACGGTTAAACGCACAGCCCAAACCTCTGACCGTAGAGATCTGAAACTTGCAGGGTGTATTCCTTGTATGGACGCGATGTAGGCATGCAACACTTTTCTAACCCTTAGATTAGAAACGTGTTGCAAAGGTGGTACCTGCAGTAGGTTGTGTTAATCTGAAAAGTCTTCTGCTGACCACTTTATCTTACTCCGGAGAGTACAATAAACTATAAATTCATAATCACTGTTCTTAATATTTCTTCAGTTATTTAATTATGTACGTATTATTCGTAAAGTATTTATTTTTAGTAGTAGAACCGTCCTAAGCCTTCCTATAATTACACCTACAACTCTCTAGGCCAGTTGCACTGTGCGCCCTGCAACAGAATCTTTAAAACCAAATTTGGATTTGCCAGCCATCTCCGATCCCATCTCCGGAAGTGACAAGGTTCGCCGTTGACGGATACGTCAAGGAGGACATCATCATCATCATCATCAAAGTATTTATACATTTCATCGGAAAACTCATATCTGAGCGTAAAGTCAAACATTTAAGATACGTTATATCTTCCCAGATGAAAATTTACAAGCTGACTAGCTTTTGCCCGCAGCCTCGGTCGTACGAAAGAGTTTTTTTTTTATAAAGGTCCCACTTATACATTTTCACGGGATAAGAAGTAGCCTAAAACTTTCCAGTTTCCCAGATGCTCGAATTATCTCCATACCAAATTTAATCAAAATCCGTTTGATAGTCTTTGAGTTTATCGCGTACAATCTTTTTACCCCATTAGGGGTTGAATTTCGCAAAATCCCGTCTTAGTGAGCTTCAACGTCCTAAAAGGAACCTCCTCAAAATTTGAGACTCCTAGCACGTGTAGCTTCTCAGATTTCGTGATGAGTGAGCTAATGACCTTTCGTTTTTATACATATTATATATTACGGGATGAATTTCAATAAAACATGAAACACGTCTTCTATCAGTTCTGTTAAAAATAAGTTTAAGCAATATTTGAAGTAGGTTGGACCAAGGAATCACGTTGGCCCATACAAACTTTACCCCCCTTTTTCACCCTCTTAGGGGTAGACTTTCGGAAAATTCAATCTCATTAGATGCCTATGGCACACAAAAAACACACCCTGCAAGTTTCAGATCTCTACGGTCAGAGGTTTGGGCTGTGCGTTTAACCGTCAGTCAGTCATTCAGGACAAAGCATTTTACATGTATAGATTGATAATACAATGCTGTAATTAATAAAGATAATCTACTATCATTAATTCGAGGGAAACATTGTCAGCTGATGCATGTAATTATGTAATAGAAGCTCTCGCCTAACACCTGCGTTATAACTTTCAAGGCATCAGCTGACGGTTTTTGCCCCGGCATACAGCCAGCTGACATATATATTTATTCATAGTTGCGTATAAGCTATCATCAGGTAAATTTGTAGTTGAGAGGAAATCACTGAAATGATATACAGTGTCATTTCAACATTGCGTTACTAAATGAAACCACATATTCAGCGTGACCTCTGCTAACATCGTGCAAAATATTATCCATGGGTAACTCATACTTTCGCCAATAATCCCGATTATAGTTTTATAGTTTTTTGATCACGCTGTGTTTTAGCGCGCTTGACTTTATTCAGTGAATCACGTCACAGCTGACGATGTTATTACAAAACCTATAGGATTAAGAAGGGCAACTCACAAATTCACTTGCAATACATTCACTCACATAGCTGCAGCAGTACCGCTTGAGACGTGGAATTTGAAATAAAATAATTAAATTGCTACTAGAGCAGTCCCTACTCCCTAACTAATACGTTATAAATATCAACATGAAATAAAAAATTGTCATGTTATTGTGTGAAAAGGAACTAATTATTTTTTAAATGTAATGCTGTAAAGAAAAGTATTCATTCTTTAATAATAAACTTTGTTTTCGTTAATAAATAAGTTTACCTACCGAAATAGGTAGGTACTAAACAACTCGCAGTCGGGTTATTAAAAAAATTACAGGATTTTAATCTATTGATATCATATTTTTTAGATTCCATATGATATTTCAACGTTTATTTTTATTTTAACATCAATATTTCTGGACGTCATGCCTAAAATAAGTTTACGTAAATACTTTATACTACCAAACGCCTTATTATGCCTTCTGTACCTTCTAATCTCTAGCTACATTTTGTATCGCGTCAGAGTCGTTGATCTTGTTACTAACACATTGAAACTATCGTGCAGATACCAACATGTTATGTCTCTTTCGCACGCCATTCATTACAAACACGCACTCAAACACGCTGTGTTGCCAGTATAAACATTTCAACCGACAAGTTTGCTAAAATTACACAGCTTTTCAAAGAATCGAATATTAGTTTATTTATCACATGGATTTCTAACACACTTAAATAAGTGTATTAAATAATAAAATAAATAGGGCAATTATGCTAATGAAAAGTCTACTTAAACGAATACGCAGCAATATCTTTGTATTGTAAAAATAACATTACTTTAAGCAATGAACCATACCAGAGCTCTAACATCATTTAATTTCAATATGCATTGTGGTACGGTTTAAATAGCATAGAACAATGTAAAACTAAAATTGCAAGATATTGCAGAATAAGGTAATAGTACCAAAGCTTGGTATCCCTGTGGGAGCACGTGTAACACGAACATCAGCTGGCGGGGCCAACGATCGCGCGCGCCAGTGGGCGCACGGCGCACTTGTCGGCATGTTCTTTGTATAGGGCTGCCATTACCTAAATTGCCGACGCCGGACAAACACGGCAAGAATCGCGGACATTTGGGCGAAATATGGGTTTATTCCCGGACACCTCTGACAGAGTACCCCAGTATCTCCGCACCGCAATAACAATCGTAATTTTTAATAGTTCCTGCCTGAGTAATAATACCTAAAACTGGCGTTATTTACTAAGCACTTATAAAGTCACTCGACCAAGTGCACAAAAATCCTTCTAAATACCTATGTTTTACCTACTTACAATAATTTTGGTCATTAGTCAATTGAATATCCTGGTTATCAATTAAGTTCAGTCATTACTCACTATTGGAAGCTTTAGTTAAATACTAAAGCTTCCAATACGTACGTAAATGTTACTTATTCTTGACAAAAGTGTGCGTGTATTCTATGAAGTGGTAAAAATTAAACGTTTTTTACCCTACTCGTAAATAACGACAATTCCAGGTAATAATAGCAATAAGTACAAGTGATATTTATCAAAATGTGTAACGTGTCGAAATACATCGAGATTCGCGGTCCGGGATTCGTGGACTTTATGCCTATCCCGCGCGGCCTAAAATATGGCCCCGCACTGGCTCCTCCAGGCGCATGCGCCGCGGGGCCGCGGGGGCCTGCGCGCGCGTTGCCCGCCAGTCGCCACTCGGCACTCGCCAGTTCAACACCGGCCACTCTTCCGGCAGCAACACGACGTGGCGTATGTCGATTTACGTACTAAATGTTAGGCCGATGCTCCCTATGTACTTACCGGTACCTATTGTAATTTTATTATTAAATCGTTTTGTATTGATCCGAGTGACCTTGCCTTTGACATCGCTTCGGGAGACGCGAGCCATGTGTAGGTTTTTAGTTTAATTATTATTCTATTGTGTTAATTTTTAAGTTTCTGTTGTGGTAAACTATGAGTTACATTTACAAAGCTCGTGAATAAAGTGTTAATGTTTCCGAGAAGGTCGTTGAAATGTCTTTTGTACTTTTAGGGATTACTGAGTAAATGTTCAAAATTCCAATCTTCCAGAACCTCGCTGACACTCGTATCATAACGGTAGCATCATAGTCGGTTTCACGAAATCGATCGACGAATTTGACGGCTTGAGCGTGCGATTCTTGCTGATGTATCGTGTGATAGTTGATAGAATCTTAGGGTTGTGAGGCTTTTTGATAAGCTACGTGCGGTGTACGGACTGTGACCATTATCGAAGATGCCACGATGATTTCAGTCTTCTAAAGGAGACATAACTGGCTCTGACAGAATCTAGTAAGTGACTGTTGTTTAGATTGACCTATGTGACCTGACACAGAAGCATTGGTAATAATAGCGACCTCATCTTTTTTCGGTTTGGAATAAAGCTTCTTGGTTACGATGGCGCGATGTGACAGCTTATCGTTGCGCTCCGTGTGTGCATCTCTTGTTCGCGTGTGCGTGAGCATATTATCAATGAAACAAGACCTCAGTGCGATGTTGACGCTCCGACGATTTCTCGTATAGTAGTAGTGGCAATAGGATGTCTAAAATTAAAAGACCTTTTTTGTTATTTATTTTGTTTGAAAAATGTACTTCTTTATTTTACACTTATGGTTAAATTAATTAACTGCATGGTGTTTCTTTCAAATTGATTTTATCGCAGTTAAATTTATGTATTCGGTTACAAAATGACCCTGTATATTTTTTACATGTTTGATTGACCAGCTGACGCATAATGCCCCAAGTTACAGTCAGCTGATTATTTTTTTTCTTCGAGGTATCGGGTTAGCTACAATTTAAAATGATTCTTAGTTGGGAGGAAATGACTGAATAATATTTTTTTTTCTACATCTTTGGGAGGCTACCACCGCTCATGGCACCCACGGAGCCGAAGCTGACGTTCACGAGGCTTTATGATACACGTCTCTGATGCATCTCACCAATTATCGTTCGGGAGAAAATGACTGACGAAATTTTGCACTGGCCCACGGTCTAGTAGTTATACTTACTCTAAGATTTAAATTGTCTTTTTTTATTTAAATTTCACTCACTTTTACGGCCAGTTCTTTATTGTTACCTTTCACAGTGTTTCACAGGGCAAGTATAAAAGTGTCGTGACAACTTTTCGTAAAAAAAAACCGTCTAGCCCCCTTTCACAACGCGCGATAAGGAACTTCATTCCAATAAACCTTAGTTAAAAATTCATTCATAATAACCCGCATTCAAGAAGGCACGGCAAAATATTTTTTCAGAGGTGTCCAGGGAAAAACCCATATTTAGACCAAATGTCCGGGATTTTCGCCGTGTATATCCGGCGTCGGCAAATTAAGTGATGGCAGCCCTACACTAGGGTCATATGACGCGAGGTTATTGCGCGATAAATACGATACGCGATAACCCGCACTCACTCACCCCCGAGAGATTAGTATATTGTTTGTGACTCTCGATGAGTCTTGTCTTTGTTGAGCTAAGTTCAAGGGACGGTGATGTGATATCGCCTTGCCTTATTACGTACGGTAATCCTACTAATATTATAAACGCGAAAGTTTGTAAGAATGTATGGATGTATATGTTTGTTACTCTTTCACGCAAAAACTACTGAACAGATTTCGATGAAATTTGGCACACGGGTAGATCATGTCCTGGATTAACACATAGGCTACTTTTTGTCCTGGGAAAATATAAAGCGGGACTTTAATCCCAGAAAAAATATTTGACGCGGGCGGAGCCGCGGGCAAAAGCTAGTTTTTAAATAAATTAAAGACTGCTTCACCATGTCTTAGTAAATGCTAATCGTTAAATATAATATAGGGCAACCAAAATAAACTGTCTTATTCATTGCCTAGTGGATAATTTTTTTTTAATCAGGCCATAAGTTATCAGTATTTTTTTATCTGTGGCACGTCAAAGTGGCTTTATTGCACCCGATTGTAAGTGAAGAGAAGCAAGAAACATGTCGACCGGATGGTCGGAATAAAAATGTAATAAAATCTAAAATGCTTGTAGGTGTAAATTTTATTCATGCTTTAGTTGCCTTAACCTTGTATTCAAGAACGTTTAATATAAATGTTTCATTCCGGGCAGAAGCATGAAGAAAAAAATGTTATCAAACTAGACTGTTGGGTCTAGTATTTAGTGTTTACTTCTTTTTCATTAAATCTTATTTTTATCGAAGACAATACTGCCCGTTAAATTACTGGATATTATGTCACACACCTGAAATAGTCATTCAGATACAATAAAGCCTATTATTTGCAGTTTTCAATAAACGACCCCAGTCTTAATCGTCGATCCCTAGAATTAACCAATCAAAATAAGTCATTTGTAAGCGTGTCAAAAAACATAAATTCCAATATATCGATTTCCCGAATCAATTGAAAAAATCGATATCAATCCTTCATATACAATGGCGGTAAATGCAAAAAGCTTCTGAACGACATATTCATATTTTCCTTTGATACTTTATGTAGAACTTATAATAAGCTTATGCCCGCGGCTCCGCCCGCGTGAATCAGTTTTTCCGGGTTCAAAGTCCCGCTTTATATTTTGCCGGGATAAAAAGTAGCCTATGTGTTAATCCAGGACATGATCTATCCGTGTTCCAAATTTCATCGAAATCCGTTCAGTAGTTTTTGCGTGACGTAACAAACATCCATACATTCTTACAAACTTTCGCGTTTATAATATTAGTAGGACAAAACACTAACAATTCTCAAGCGGCGTTATAACACTTACATACTGTTACTGTTGTGCGGCTCCTTTTTCCACACTTAGCCTGTAGAGTCGGGCCGTTGTGCGTGATGTGCCAGCTAGAAGCCTAGCCAGCTCCTTCCAGAAGGAGCTGAGCTGATAAGGATAACACTCACATATCCTTCCAACAAGGTGTCAATCCTCGCGTTGTTACACAGCCCGGCGACAGAGCACACCGCCTGCGGATTCATCTGCGAGGCGAGAGTCTCCACCAGCTCCGGCACGAAGTCGTCCGCCATCTTGATGCACTCCTTCGACACGATCTTTATCGGTATCAGCTTGCACGAACCCTCGAACACTTCTTTCAGTTCCTCCTGGAAATTGTCTGTGCTTTTAGCTGTGGCTTTTATTTTAGCAAAGGGACTACACATCTGATTTAATTGAAGAGTTCAAGGAATTGATGATCATTAATACATTTCGACTCGTCAAGCCCCGCGACGGACACACATATATAGGGTTGTGTCCATATATATAGGGTTTCCTCATACATCTATATATATAATATAGATGTATGAAGGCTTGAGGAGTCAATATCGATATTATCGCTAATCACATAGAAATGAATGACTGTCAGTAGAAATTTGTTAACCACTAATTAAGCAAATTTGCTCCTAAAATACTTTTAAGCATCAGATCAGATGTTCTCATTACAATTTTTTTTTAAAACGGAATCCTAGTGGCGACCCTCAAGCAAAAGATATTGGGTAAAACTATATTGGATCCTTCTAGCCATCTTAAAGCGAAACGTTAGAACATATTAGGCCGGCATAATTATTCCGATCATCTAGGTATTTAATGCGAAAGAAACGTTCAAATACAACAAAAACGTACTGCATAAATAAACCCTCAATCATATTGTGTAAGTCAAATCTTAAATTATTGTCATAATTATTTTCAAATATAGACACTCTAAACTTACGATAAAACTAATAAAATATTTAAATATTATAATATCACTATACAGGTGTACCTAACGGGATTTGGCTTTATCGGACAATGACTTAGGGCCACATCGCTCAGAGTTCATCTTTTGTTTGTTCTCGCTGATAGTGCTGACACACATTGTGTAATAACAACTTTGAACTGTGGTACAAAGAATCAGATATCATAATATTAATAGGCAAAGAACGGGCGTGAACTAACAGTTTTTATTGCGTTCTAAGTTCTAACTGTTGTAAACGATTATTCTTAGATCAAGCCAATTTCGAAAGCAAAGATTTATACCTAAAAATATGTGTTTCTATTTTTTGGCCTAAACTTGTTAATCGTTTATGATCATCATTTGGCCAACACTTAATCGAAATCATACAAACCTGTATCTCATTTGTGCAAGAGATGATATGAAAGAAAAAGGCGTGAATGACTTGATGACGAAAGATAGAGGAGAATGGAAGAGAAAAACATGTTACGCCGACCCCAAGTAATTTGGGACCAGGGCAGGATGATGACAAACCTGTGTCTCATTGCTCTGCAGTTGGTCACGCGCCTGCTTCACCATGTCGGTACAGATTTGACAGATGCTGTCCTTGTCCTCGGGGAAGGTCATGTTGGACCACACTCTCGACACACAGTGATGCGTCGCTGAGCATTCCCGGCCGGTACTGCATGAAAAAACCAAGTTAGTTTTGATAGCAAAATCTAAATTTGCCAATAAACGCTTGTCACGATGAATGCTTGCTACAAGCAACCACAGAAACAGCTGAATTGATTTGGATGAAGTTGGCATACGGATATACCATTTCTTGGATTAACTTATTTATACATAGCTTATTTGAAATATCGGAAAGTTATTAGTGGTACGTTTATTCCTATAGAGGTCGAACACGCAGGTGGAGTCGCGAGCATAACCTAATATTATATTAATATATTATGTAACACTGCCTCGGTGGCGTAGTTGTATTACAGTACAGATCCCCGGGTCGGGCAGTGATATTGAGTTTTTCTATTCAGTATCAGCTCGGAGTCTGGAATTTGTGCCCGATATGGCGATAGGCTCGCCCCCTATCACATCATGGAACGGAATAATGGCGAAAAGTGGGTGCACTAGTTGCGCCTCCGCCTACCCCTTCGGGGATAACAGGCGTGAGTGTATATGTATGTATGTATGTATGTATGTATGTATGTATGTATATTATGTAACAGTCACATAAAATACTGCTACATCTGTGTCCAGAAATCAAGACACCACAGAGCACGCCATATCTTCTTTGACAAATTGTATTGTTAAAAATTAAGATATATTTGAATAGAACTTGTAATTTTTCAATTCTTCTTCGAATTCTTTTGTCTAAACTGTATGAGTCACTGACCTGCTTTATCGAAAACTACTCAAGTATTGCGTACATCATCAGTTAAATAAATTAATGAGCAAAAGCCGAGATAAACAAAAATAAAATGTTAAATCATATATAATTTATAGACATTAATACATAGGAACATTTAAACTTCGATAACCTGTTTTGCTACGAAACATATTTTTGCAACATGCTTTTATCGTGCTGTGCCTACGTTGGATAGACTGCCTCGGTGGCGTACTTGTGTTACGTACGCGGTACAATTGCGATTAGCGCGCTGAGGTCCTGGGTTCGAATCCCAGGTCAGGCCAAAAAACATTAGGACTGGGTTTTTCCATCTTAAAAAATACTCGGTTACAGCTCGTGCCTCGGGGCGCACGTAAAGCCGTTGTTCCTGCGCCTGATCTCTCTCCGGTCATGTCGGATTGCCGTCTCACCGGACTATGACAGGGAAGGAATAGCGAGTGCACCTGTGTATTACGCACACACTTGTGCACTATAATATCTCCTGTGTATCTGGCTGATCCCCGTTAAAATTGGCCGCCGTGGCCGAAATTCAGCTAGGAAGGGGTTATAGTGGATTAGTATATAGGCAACTATAAGAAGACTAAAGAAACTCTAGGATTAGTTGACGACTCCACCCTTTTACATTTATATGATATCATACTATACCAATGACAACATTGGAGTTTTATTACTTAGTTACTTATATATAAATTTAATGAATCACCGATAACATTCTCGTAGAAACATGTTAAAATATAACGTATTTTTTTTTCAATTGTCTTTCTTGTGACTAATACCAATCAGCTTATTCAGTGTTTTGTCAAAGTGGCATTAATATTTTGTATCCATTAATAAACTATCTTTACAGATATAACGTTCTTTATGGCCTGTTTCACAAGTTATAAGTAAATTGTATTTGTCAGTTATCGTACAAAAAGCTGTTGTAGATACTCATTTTATTACTATTTATTTGAAGGCATAGATTAGAGTGAGATTTTTGTATTTGATCAGCTTGTATTTATTAGACAAGTAGTATTTAATTAGAAGTTGTGAAGTATGCCCTTAGTATTTCTATATCATTTACAAATATTTTATTAAGTCATCATAATAAAATGTCCTATTACGTCACTTTTGTTTCAATTTTAATACTATTCTTATTGAGTTTATTATTCACTGTATTACTACTACTACTACTACCAGCCCTGTATTATATACTGTCCCGCTGCTGAGCACGGGCCTCCTATAATACTGAGGGGTTAGGCCTTAGTCCACCACGCTGGCCTAGTGCCGGTTGGCAGACTTCATACACCTTCGAAATTCTTATAGAGAACTTCTCAGGTATATAGCTTTCCTCGCGATGTTTTCCTTCACCGTCAAAGCTAATTCACTGTATTATTCACTTCCAAATTATTACATTTCGTAATATTTTATCCCTCATTGATTCAGCAGTTTTTACACAACATTGTAAAAATTTTGCTTACTCGACTAACGCAATCAATTGAATGAACAAACCAACAGAACTAGTATCTAGATCGCTTATACAACGCGATTGTGTAAATATTTCGCAAGCATCGGCTGCACCGAAAAGAAAACGTAATGTAGGAAACGGTGTACAGTCACCAGCATAAGTAGATGAACAAATTTCAAATTGTCTACATACCGCACCTTTAAAACGAAATCGACACAATTCAAAAAACAAGAAATTGAGTTGTCATTTCTAAATGACTAAAAACTACTCCTTTATTTATAAAAATATAATGAAAAAGGGACCAATATAACAGTTTGGTCGTTTTCCTGCTTGAATATGGCTGTTTTTGAACTATTATTATATTGAGAACTTCGTTTTAAGTAATTTTATGACGATAACTCAATTTTCTATCTTTTTGAATTGTGTCTTTTTCGTTCTAAAGGTGCGATACTTTTGTGTTCGTACTAATAATTTTTTTCTCTTCACAAAAATAAAATAAAAGAGATTTTCTATACTTCATACGAAGAAAAAAAATATTCAGATCAACTTAACGCATGAGTATGCGATAAGAAATTTTGATTTTGTACAGATATTTATGCTGCTGACTGTACAATGCGGCGCGGTGGCACATAAACATTGCGACGGATTGTATTCGCGACCGCGACGTGTTGTCACTATTGTTCTAGAAACTTCGATGGGTTTGCAAGCCATTCATGGATTGCAAGGGGCTGTTGATGGGTTAATTGAAAATTTTACTGTATTGCTATGACTGATAAGGACTGCCTCGGTGGCGTTGTTGTATTACAGTACGACTGCAATGCTGAGGTCTCGGGTTCGATCCTTCGGGCAAAGTGATATTGAGTTTTTCTATTCAGTATCAGCCCGGAGTCTGGAATTTGTGCCCGATATGGCGATAGGCTCGCCCCCTATCATATCATGGAATGGAATAATGGCGAAAAGTGGGTGCACTAGTTGCGCCTCTGCCTACCCCTTCGGGAATAACAGGCGTGTGTGTGTGTGTGTGTGTGTGTGTGTGTGTGTGTGTGCGTGTGCGTGTGCGTGTGTGTGTGTGTGTGTGTGTGTGTGTGTGTGTGTGTGTGTGTGTGTGTGTGTGTGTGTGTGTGTGTGTGTGATAAGGTTTTATATTTATTCTTTGGAATGATATTTATAGTTATATTCATCTTTAAAAATCTAGAAAATAAAAATATAAATCAATGTTCATATTGGTATAATAGACTCGAAGAAAAGTGAATTTGTACATATCTTTTTAGTTTTTCGTATCAACACGTGGTACTTTTATGTATGTAAATAAAAATACGTCTTTTTTATCATGGAACGGTAAAGTGAATGCCATGATATACAGGCATAAATGTGTGGTTAACTTAACAATTAGTAACAAACGTTTTCGATAAACATGTTAGCGTACAACTTGATAAGCAAAATAATCGTTTTCGTTTTAAAATTAAACACGCATTGATTGTAATTAGCTACACAAATTACTGCTCTAAGTTGAGAACTAAAGTAATACTTATTGATATGACAATAAGATTAAAATTATCATATTCCCAACATTTTGTCTTACAAGCATTGTTGAAACGCTAACATAATAATTAATTAATTATGTCTGGGCGATGACGACCGTAGTGCAGTGTCATAATACAGGGTAATTTTCACATTGCGTTAAATGAAACTACACACTTATTTCGTTGAAAATAACACTTTCCATTAAGTTATTTTAACAGTAGATGTAAAACAAAAAAGTGTAAGTTAAAAAAAAATATCAATAAAAAGTTTACTTTAAGTTAAAACGCCCAAATGCCACTATGACTGCTCTATGAGAATTCTTCGCAGCAGCAACATAATACTTTCAGTCAGAAATACAATTACGCATACACCATATACGCATTAAACTGCAAAATGATAAAAAAATTGGAATACTACAACCGGGATTTTTGGCAAAAGTATTCGTTATTCATTGATGATTATAGCACGATGTTAGCAGAGGTGTAAAGGAATATGTGGTTTGATTTAGTAACACAACGTAAAAATAACCGTGTATAACTCTAGGTACTTCAAAGTTCTGGGTTTTTGAAACCATTCAAACTTTATTCAGCGATCGCTACACTACGATGGCAAACCGTATTACCTCGTAATAAGGTTAACGGTCGCGGTGACGACATAAAGTCCTCCGGTTCGTCTCATTATTCAGAATTCAGAATAAAAGGAAACAATTGCAGTCATAGGGGTGTGGCAAGCTGCACAAATGTATGTACTAAATCACTTATATCCACTTTATTGTGCTCGCGATCATGTCTTGTACTATGACTGTGAATGGAACTCGCGACCTTAGTCTCAACAGTCTGTTACCGCTAAGCTATTTCAACAACATACTATAGGTAACTAGACTTCTGCTCGCGGCTTCGCCCGCGTAATGAGATTTTCCGGGATAAAAGTCCCGCTTAACATTTCCCCGGGATAAATTATACATATAAACCCTCCCCTGGAATCACTCTACCTATTAAATAAAACCGCATCCAAATCCGTTGCGTAGTTTTAAAGATCTAAGCATACATAGGGACATATGGACAGACAGCGGGAAGCGACTTTGTTTTATACTATGTATGTATTCATTTAAATACTGTACCTGAAGTTGCTACACCAATATGAAGGGCCCCAGGTACAACGCGAGGCTCCTAAAAGGTGACCTAAAAAAGTTATCACATTATTATACTTAAAAAAAAACATGAAAATCTGTAAACCCATAATTACGACTGTATTCTGAATAGTTGCACTTTGTGAATTACTGTCAAGAACCAAATATGTTGCATTCGAATTACATACCTACATACTTCTAAAATAGAATTTTGCAATTTATTGAAAGTAAGTACAGAAGATGATTAAGCACTTAAAATTATTCTCTTTACTCAGTACTTCATCAATTCTGTTAAGTAATTATGAACATAACGTAACTTACTTTTATGTTTCGGATGCGCAGGAGTCTTCTTATTCTGTTAAAAAAACATTAAACGTGGCTTTAACAAGAAAGAGTTCCAAATTTGAATTTTGAATATAGCATAATATAATTTTTACCCAGCTAGGAAGTTTTTAGGGGAAAAAAGTATGTCAAGATAAAGCGATCGTACAGAAAAAACATTACACTAACCTGCAGAAATAAGTAAGTGCTGAATGCATATTAACTTTGTCTGTCTATAAATTACTAAATTGAGTAAATTACTTAGTCAGAAACACCTAAACACGATACTTACGTTCAGCGCCAGTATATTGTCCAATTTCATATTGTTGCACATGCCGATGATCTGGCACATGGTATCGGCCGTGGTATCTGATTTCAGCACGTGGTACAGGTACTTTTCGAGGCTCTTGGTGTTCTCGATACATATGTTCCTGATTGCTGGGTACGGGACATCATGGCACTCGGAGCTGATGCGCGTTGCCAAGTAATCCTGATGGACGATAGTGAAATTTCGATATTATTCGTTCATTCTAATTCTTAAACAGATATTGACAGGTACGTGTATGAAACGATCCAAATAGATTCAGATCGATCCCAGAATAAACTAATAAATATAACGACGTATACAGTAACCTCCCTCTTTTTGAGGTCGGTTTAAACTTTTAAAATAAACCAAGCTTGATTGAGCCAAAGATATTGATAATATTAACGTCGACGATTTCTAATTTTACGTCTGTTTCCAGTAATCATATCTTCTCTTGTATTTACCTAAATACAAAACAACTTTTAACTTTAAATTGCATTAAAACGTAGTTTTATAAAACAACATAGTGACATTTGCAAATTTGAATATCTCTACTAACAACGATTTCTTTAATTAGATTTATTATTAGCGCATTATTTGGTGACAGCAAACGAACAATGTGTTTTAGTTGTAATACCTAAATGTGTAGATATAAATAAATTATAACAAATACGACTCCAATGGTTTTCCTGTTTTATATACATATTTTGGTGTTATAGTTCTATTGGAAATGAAATTATTATTCATTTCAATACAGTCCCTTTTGCGTGCTCAAATTAAATTAATTGAAATAACAGTGCTGCAGTTTTCAAGTCGCTGTCAAAATTCCTAGATAAAGTTTTGGTAAAAGTAGCCACTGCTTTAAAACTGCATTACCTAATTCAAATAACATTACCAATTACGTTTACCAAGTTGCCATCAAAATTTTTAGTGAAAGCAGGTGGCTATTGCTTTAGAAGAATTTATTAATTTATTTATTGTTGTCTGGAAAAGATCGCCCTTAGCGAGAAGACCGCCTATTGGTACACTAGCTATATCTAGCTAATACGTATGTTGTTTGATTTTTTATTTCTTTGTATGTCTGTGTTGTGAAATAAAGTGTTATCTATTTTTAAAACTCACCTCATTAAGAAGGTCCTTGACATCCTTCAGCTGCCTGAACAGGCGGACGAACTTGACTGAGACCTTGTTGGTGGACACGGTGTGAGCTTGTTTCTCCCACACCGTGCCGATGCAGTGCCCCACGGCCCCGCAGTCAGCGCCGCGCCTGCCATTCACACATTAGATATGATTGCATGACTCAACCGAGGAAATGGAATGAGTAACGTTACTCAGATCCCAATAACGGTCGATTAATGATATATCATCGATCTCGAAAACAAAGCCATCAAAATAATTATGTGAGCGTAACATCAAAGTTTATTCTGGTCAATATCCACGGAAATTAATTTATAAGGTAATTTATAAAACCAAATTAATATTGAATTTTTCCCATGACGTAATGTGCATTTAAACTATCTAAGGCTCTAGGTTGGTTATCTGCTTATTATTGTTCTATACTATTGTTATATTTGTGAAAACTTTTAATTGACCATTTTCTTTTTCGTTATATTTACTACTCTTTGTTGTGCAAGTTGTAAGTTTTCCTTAAATAAATAAATAAAATAAGAAATAATAGGAAACGAGAATGACGAGTGCCAGTGACACATAATCCACGGCTCCTTAGTGCTGCACACGTGCGCCGCAAATCATGGAATACCTCCTGCCTACAACGCAATTTAATACAGTTTGAACG
Source organism: Lapara coniferarum (assembly GCA_949316025.1). NCBI lineage: Eukaryota > Metazoa > Arthropoda > Insecta > Lepidoptera > Sphingidae > Lapara > Lapara coniferarum. The sequence goes on from OX438922.1 coordinate 5,158,300, forward strand.
AAATGAGATTACTCTTTATACTTAGAAAAATAGATATGATTGGTCTAGTAATTGTCGAGCTTATCGGTCGCAAACTTTTGGATAGGTCGTGTTCAATAAAAGATCCCAATCGCTTTTTTCAATCCATCGCGCAAAACCAACCAGAATTAAGGTTTTTGAAATGCGTATAAAATGACTTATATTGATTGGTTTATTTTCGGGGTCGGACCGAAGATTCGAAATATTTATTGAAAGCGGCCGTAAGCAGAGATGCTCTTGAAGAAAAAATACATTTAAATCAATTAAAGTTTACATTATTTATAAATGAGTGCGACCACTTAATCTAAATACAGAAAGAAAAAACTGGAAAGGATCTTGGTCGCCTATACTAGATTTTTTATCAGTGGTAATACGATTACGTACTAAGAAGCGAGCAGTGGAATGCATAAACGTGTCGATTGTCTGTCTAAACGTACCAAACGTATTTACTATTTACGTACTTGAACGCAAGTGTTACGATTGGCCAAAGTGGGCTTAGAATCATTTGGACACAACACATTATTTAGGTTTTAGTTCGGTTGAACAGGAAAGGATATCACAATGCCGACATTAATTAATACTATTTGTAATAATTTAAATTATTAAAAGTTATCAATGTTTCATTGTTCAATTTACGCAGCATAAAGCGTACATTTTATGGAAACAATCTAGTAGTTCACTAATTTGCACAACAGTTCAGGTGTTAGTGGTCGGGGTATCATGTCATAATGATTTGCTCGTAGAGAAAAAAATAAACAAAGTTTGATAGGGGGCTATTTAGGCGCTTGTTTGATAGCAATACTCACGTATCACTAATCGATCGATAAGTATTGTTTTCGAGATGGCTATTGGGCTAAGCGGCGATAGCCTAGTTGGGAGCGGAACGGACTGCCGAGACGAATGTCCGCAGGTCCAAAACCTAAGGCATACACCTCTGACTTTTTGAATTTATGTGTATATTGTTTATCTATTATCGTACGCTCAAACGGTTAAGGTCATCGTGCGGAAACCTACATACCTGAGAATTCTCCATAATAATTTCGACAGTATGTCAAGTCTGCCAACCTGCACTAGGCCAGCGTAGTGGACTAAGGCCTAATACCCTCTCAGTTGTAGAGGAGGCCCGTGCTCAGCAGTGGGCAGTATATAATACAGGTATGGTATGGTATTAGGCTTTATTTATAATATCGGCCGTTCGTAATTCTTTACTGTGGTAGACACTGTTTTCCCAATATCACAACTATTTTAATCCATTTAGTTCAAAAATACTTCATGGAACTTTGTCTTTATTCGACCCATGACGTTATAGGTTGATAGAAACTGGCATAAGGCCAATTAGGGCTAAATTTTCTTTTTATTATGGTGGTCGAAAAAATCAAATCAAATTTATTTAGCAAAAAAGAGTACAGTGTTTTTTTTATGAACTAAGAAATATTGCTATTAAATTGTTACATAAAAATAAAATAAAATTGAGATCATAGGAAATTAACAAACGTTGCTTGGTCCCTACACTAGGCACTGCCTGTATCGTAGGCGACCAATTTACATTCCAAGTTACTTGGAAAATAAAATTAAACGAGAAACATCAATGCAAGCTTTATAATAAATAACATAATAATTGAAGTTTGGTTCTGTGAGCGTGTGTATGTGTATATGGGTGGGTGTGTAGTGTGTACGTGTACATGAATATAAACGAGTGTGTGTGCGTGATTGTTGTGTATGGGTGTGTTTGTTTGTGTATATTTATGTGTTTGCTTTGAGTGGACTCTAGTTGTCTACCAGACTACTTTAATTAGTGCTTCAGTGTCACTGGATTCAAGGGAATATAACCACTTCTGGACCTTAAGTTTTGTTTCTCTCACTGAACAATGTTTTATTAAACATTTTGCGTTTACTTTGTTATAAATGTGGGGGTGAAGAAAAGCGCTGAATCTTCTTGCAAATGACGTGTTAACTGTTGGTGTCGGCAGTTTGTATATACGACCGAGTAACATATTTTCATAATTATCCGAAACTAAGACGGTTCGATGCATGTTTAGCATAACCCTCAAGATAAACAAACTTCGGACTGAAAGAACTTGTATTTCTTTATAAAGACTAGTGGTTGGAAAATATATTCAATTGCTACAATCTACACTCGACTTTATATTCGATATTCATAATTACGTTGAGCGTAATTATCAGGCCATTTTAAATTACCAAAAGGCAAAATATTATGGATACAAATATTTGTAACTAGGTGATGCTCGCGGCTCCGCTCGCGTGAACAAGTTTTTCCGGGATAAAAGTAGCCTATAGCACTCAGGAGTAACGTGGCTTCCTATTAGTGAAAGCATTTTCAAAATCGGTTCAGTAGTTCTGGAGATTAGCGCGTTCAACCAAACACAAACTTTTCAGCTTTATATAAGTACTAGCGGCCCCGACAGACGTTGTCCTGCCCTAAAAAGGAAATAAAATCCTAGAACCCGAGTACAGCGCTACCTACCGATCCACCTGAAGACACACAAAAAAATTTCAATTAAAATCGGTCCAGCCGTTTTTCCGCGCAATTTTCTTAATTTTTTCTTTCATAAGAACCTTCTCCTGACAATAATAAACACATAAAAAAAAAATAAGGAAATCGGTCCAGCCGTTCATGCGTGATGCCGTGACCAAGTAAATAGGGATTCATTTTTATATAATAGAAGATATAGAAGATAGATTTCGACTTACTTCAGACTTTGACACCATACTTCAGGTCCTTTAGAGCATTCCTTCGGCACTTGTCGCGCAAACGAAAAATCTGCAACAACACACAAGCATTACGTTTCTATACGTCGTAAACAGCTGTGTAAATATTAAAAACTAGCTTTTGCCCACGGCTTCGCCCGCGTTAATAAGTTTTCCGGGCTAAAAGTACATACATAAAAACCTTCCCGTTGAATCACTCTATCCAACACATTTATTTGGATAAAGATTAATATTATGACGTTGATACAACTCTTAACAAATAATGCATTAATTTCGACCAAATTTGATTACCATAAAAACGGTTCTAGAGAGTTTATTTTAAAAGATAGACAGATACTGTCGCGGACTTTTTTTTAGATCATTTCAAGAGGAATAATTCTTTCATACATATATTTTTGGTATCTTGAACCGTTTTCGCAGCGCACGCAATGGAAGCCCTCAAGGATGAATAATTTTCCCCGCATTTTTCACATTTTCCATTATTTATCCGCTCCTAATAGTTGCATCGTGATGTTATATAGCCTATAGCCTTCCTCGATAAATGGTCTATTCAACACAAAAATAATTTTTCAATTCGCACCAGTAGTTCCTGAGATTAGCGCGTTCAAACAAACAAACAAACAAACAAACAAACAAACAAACAAACTCTTCAGCTTTATAATATTAGTATAGATAACACCATATCTCGGATAAGTCAAGTGGGGGTCAACAGCGTCCTTATCGTCAGGTTGTTAAAGCCCATTATTGTAAACACTGTCTCATGAAGTGTGATAACACTAAACAATTTCTAGTAACATATCCTCATTTAATAAATATCATTTAAATGTAACAATTTTATTTTTGGAATGAAATCTTATAATTAAGCAACAATAATTTATAATTAGGTATTTTAACTTTTAAGTATGGATGACATAGTTGTAGCTGTTATATTTGAGAATCATGAGATTTTTCACTAATCTACACACAATGATTTTATAAAATACAAGCTTTTGTCCGTGGCTTCGCCCACACGAAATATTTTTTCCCGGATAAAAGTCCCCTTAAACCATTTCCCAGGAGAAAATGTAGCTTTAAGCTACCCAGCCAGGGTCTCGAACTATCCTGTGATATGTCCTATTAAAAAATTAAATATGCCATAATTTATTTTAGGAAAATTATTTTTCACAACTTTGGACTCTGTGATGAAAAAAAATGTGTCTGGCTGTTACGGAACATTGCATACTTCGATGTTTAATAGAGATTTCAAAAAGGTACAATACTCAAAACTTTTATTCTAGAAAAACAAAAAGATATTAGTTATTTTTGTGCCAAAGGCGCTGATGCACGCTTGAAACGAATTTTCAGATTTAAATTAAAATAACACTTTAACCCCCGACGAAAAAGAGGGGTGTTATAAGTTTAAAGTGTGTAGCTGTGTATCTGTATGTCTGTCTGTGGCTTCGAAACGAATGGACTGATTTTGATGAGGTTTTTTTTGTTCGAAAATTGATGTGATCGAGATGGTTCTTAGCTATAATTTGGAAAAATCAATTCATCAATTGAAGATAATCAGCTCATTTTCTACTTTCACAAGTCTGATTGATTTGTAATTTGGTGTGTATGATGTCTGGTAGAGCACCATTCAAACTATCTTCCATTTCAGTTTGTCGTACCATATCTGGGACACCCTGTTATATTTTAATCTTTCTTTTTTTCACACACAAACACACACACACACACAATAACAAAACAAAACTATACAGATATGGTAATAACTACTTATAAATAATAATATAATTTATTCAGTAATAAATTACAACTCCAAAAAATACATACAGTTATAATTTATAGCTGCCAAGGAGTTTTTTGCATTATACAACTGGTTGATGTGGTTTGATGTCAGGAAATATGATCACACAAACATTACAGTGAGTAACACAAATGAATCATTAACCACTGTTTATGATAATAGTGGACATAATTGTGTATAAATTGAAACAGTAAGCAATTACGCCAGCTTTGTGTTGAGGAAATTTAATATGGTATATTGATTTACATATTTCGCACCTTTAGGATGAAAATGACACAATTCAAAAAGATAGAAAAGTGGGTTATCGTCATAAAATTACTTAAAACGAAGTACTCAATACACCAATAGTTCAAATACAGCCATATTCCAGCAGGAAAAGGACAAAACTGTTATATTGGTCCCTTTTTTATTATATTTTTATAAATAAGGGACTAGTTTTTAGTCATTTAAAAATGACAATGCAATTTTCTATTTTTTGAATTGTGTCGTTTTCATTCTAAAGGTGCGATTTTTTTTAAAACAATGTGTGACACATTGTTCGAATGTTCCAATTGATTAAAAATCATATTAAATGTTTTTTTGTGGATTGTAATGTTATAATTTTTCAATTCAGGTACTAGGATCAATAGTTTCAATATATGCCATAGTTGTAAGTAAATAAATAGATTTCTGCAGGCTTATTCATAAACAGTTTATACACCTGTTTTAGTTATACAATGGTTTGTCTTCTTCAATGAATCTTGAATTGAATTTGAAGGAAGAAGACAAAACATTCTATAACTAAAGTATGTTTATAAACTGTTTGGGAATAAGGTCACTAGTCTCTTGTTGTTTACAAATTACAAGGCTCAGAACAATTGATGGGTATAATTTGATTGATAGTATTTCATCAAATTTCAGAAAGTTTCACTTTCATTCAATCGCTTTCATTTCTTAATGTTTGTAAACATGGTAAATAGCTTAAGAATTCTATTTTGACTCGTCAACCTCGAGACGGACGCCAGCGTCCATATATGTATATACCATGTTCATAGTTTAAGATTTCATAGTCATTTTCCCATACATCTATATAAAAGCAGGGCTTGACGAGTTAAAAAATTTAAGTTGCACACAATTTCTTTATTCATAAAGATATCTTAGTCATCCTATTAACATATTCATTCTAAATTATGCTTCTTGCTGGGAATTGCAATCTGAACTAGTTAGCTTTTAATTTAAATCTTTGGTAAAAATAAGTTATAAAGTAAAATAACCAGTTTAAATAATTACAAAGGTCATTTACAAAAAGGATAATAAATTAAATAATTAATTTAAATTAGCACATGGTCCAAGCAGCATCTTTCTTTGATATAATTTGAGGGTGGTTACCATTAAGATTTTTTAAATAATAAAGTGGGTAAAAAAAAACTTAAAAGAAAATACCATATGCATTCGTTTGAACAAATGAATACTGCAAACATGAGTAATTTTGCAAACTATTTATTTTGAGCAAAATAAACACATCACGCTACGATAACATGTCCAACATCCGTAAAGTTGTTTACGTCGCAAGTAATAATAATACTCAAATTGGTAATATACCATCCTAGTTTCTACGTTGTTCTGAACTTCACGAAGACACAACAAAAACAAGTGCTTATGTACCGTGTACCAAAAAATAAGCAGATATTGCAAGGTCAAATTATTTTAATTACAACGTTCAATGCGCATACGATTTTTTTACTTACTTGTACAACAAAAGAGTGATATAGCGAGCAGACAAACACCTAACGCGTTTGTCATTGTTGGAGTTCTTGAGACCTACGTCGTGTAGTCCAGTTTCGTTCCCGGTGTGCAAAATACTAAATGAACTGTCGATATTTTGAGTTTGTTTGAATGTAATTGCGTATCGATTGATAAACAAATCGTCAAGTCACCAACCGCTAGACAAGTCGGACGGATGACGTTTTTTTTTTTTTATTTAATTATTACGGCTCTGGATACTAGTCCATTGAGCCCGTCTTTCATATATTTTCATCCTCAGTCCTAACTCCTAACTAATATGTCGAAGTAAAGCAGTGGCTACCTTACCAAGACTTTATCAAGGAGTTTTGGCGGCAACGAAAAAACACTTGATTGGCACAGTTATTTCAATTCACTTCATTTGAGCACTTTAATAGAACTATATTGGATAATATACCACCATAATTATGCAATATAACACTAAGTATCACCAAAATAATGAATTAAAACAAGAGCACCTCATGACACTTCCACATTCCCGCCAAAACTCCCGGACGGATGACGGCGCAACCAGAGTTACCAACAAGATTTTTAAAATGCGCTTATTTCATTCAGTGTTGCCAGACGTTTGACGGTTGAAGTCGCCGAAAATTCATTGTGAAGTAGCCTAAAGTCGCCTCTTCGTATATGGAGAGGTGAAGGAGCAAAAAAAAAAAAAACCTCCCTAATTTTTATTTTATATTGGTCCAACGCGGCGAAAATTCGAAGTAGCCTAAAGTCGCCCACTTGTGTGGGGACGCGGAGAGCTAAAAAAAAAAAAAAAAGGTCCCCAGTTTTCAATAATTGTGTCTAAGGAGGATCTAAGGACATGTTTTGTACCTTCAAAGCTATAAATATCCTCAAATTCGACAAAAACAATGCATAAAACACGAACTTTCCGAAGTAGCCTAAATTGGCGACTAATCACCATTCGCGTAGCCTAAACGGCGACCGGTCGCCATTCGCAATTTTTGGTCGCCCCGACACTCTCCAAGATAGCCTAAATGGCGAAAAGTCGCCTAATCTGGCAACACTGATTTCATTGTATATTTCCGTCAAAAATCCTTTAAAATTGTTATTGGTCATAAATAGCTTTTTTTTTATTTTATTTTTTACGCGAAGAAAGTGAATTATTACTACCGCCCAGTGTTCAAGGGAAACGACTGAGCAGTTATGTTGGGTTCACCGTGCCTTACGACCCGACGTTGAGCCACCTGGATGGATGAAAAATGTCGGGCGACCGCCGGGCCGAGTCCCTAACCTATGTACACCGCACGGCATACCAACCAAAACTCCATGGTGGCTATTTTAGGTGCATTAGGGATGGCTGCGGGCTTCTTCCGGCTCACGTCTAAGTTGTCGTCCGCAACCGCCCCTGCGTGTACCGCTATTACGGTCCATCTCCTGTTGTTGGGGGGGGGGGGCTCAGAAGCCCCCGCGCACTGAAGGACGCCCTCGGCGTCAACGGTAGCGTGAGGCCTAATCGCCACGCTGCCGTCCATCACGGGGGTCACAAAAGTTGGCTAGACTAATAGGTGGACGACCCCTTCCACCCACCCGCGACCCCTGGTGGCCCCTATTAGTCGCCTTTTACGACAGGCAGAGGATACCGTGGTGGAATTCTCCAAACGCCCCCAACCCACAGGGCGCGCGGGCGGGTCATTAATAGCCCTAAAATTTCTTAACTTCTATGTACACGGGCATAGATATAGCTTTCACATGGGGGCGGGGGGTGCATAGCGTGGGTTCTTGCCGTCTAAATAACCTGCCTTTAAACAAATAAGTCATGTATACCACCCAACCCCCTCTGTCATAATACATTTGAGAAACGTAAAACGCATATTTCACTGAACGTAGGTTTTGGCCCGTTAAATATTCGGCCACCCATAAGAATCAATTTTTTCCCGTTTTTAAGGTATCCAAATTCCTTAGACATGACGGCAAATCCATTAAATTGGCAACGCTGAGCGCAACTGTCAATGTCAGGGTTGCTAGTTCTTAATTAAAATTAATATACCACAAACCATGCCAATAAAATATAATAAAATCATTTATGAATTCATTTAAAAACAATAAGCTTTTAAATATTTTTTTATACGTATATGTCGGAGTGACTAAAATACTATAAAATAGGATGCTAGCTAATTACCAGTATTTCAATATTGCACAGTGAGATTTAAAATACACAATGTTGCAGATTAATTTGAATTTGTAAAATAAGTTGTGGATTTGACTATTTTTATTTATGAATATTGTATTACTGTTGACTTCAATGAATCAAGTAGTATGAAATTATGTAGAGGGGAGCGAACCTTTATAACGAGAGTGCAGACGCGCTTCAGGGCATTCGAAGTTTAGTTGGCTAGCTCAACAGAACGTTGTTATTACTCTGTATTGTTGTTCAGACGAAATATATTATGTTTATATGAGAAAAACCAGCTTTTAATTATTATTGAAAGCTTAAATCATGACGAAGTCTAAAACATGGAAATACCACCTTCGCCCATACATCCATCATCCAACTCCGAAATCGGAAGCGGGATAAACAATCAATGCCCACAGAAATAGATTGCGCTCACTACATAACATGAACGCTATGTGGAATTCATACAAGGTACGATGGAGATATTTGACTACCCGCAATAAACATCAAGAAAGAAAATGCGCTGAGCAATATCGGAAGAAGAACTAGACTAGAACATGAATAAACGTGACCACGTGGGAAACATAACCATCACATATTTATTTCTGAAGTCATGTGCATACGGCTTCAAATAAACAAGGATCTGCGTGTTTACCGCGATCAAACGTTCCTGTTGGTGTTCAAACGGTCCTGTTGGTGCTCAAGCGTTCCGGTAGATATGCTGCGTGTGGTGTCGCAATTGATGTCTTGGACAAAGTGACCAGTCAACAACTGGCGGTTGATGCTAACTGCCCTATTGTAGAGGAAGTTCATCGTTCAGGAAGTTTGGTATCGTATAACCCATAACCCTTCTTTGAGGGTTCTGGTTCCTTTTATTTCTTGGTAACCTTTACCAATATTGAGATCTTATGACCCTTAACCCTTCTTTGAGGGTTATGGTTCCTTTTATTTCTTGGTAACCTTTACCGATATTGAGATTTTATTTAACAGGGCATGTGCAGACGTAGATTAACGAGCAAGTCATGTTTATTATTAATACAGAGTCGTTCATGAACTTAAGGACTTGGACAAAAATACCTGTTGTAGTAGACTATGACTGTACATGGCCTTGGTTGACAAGTGATCCAGGTGCATAGTGTTTAGTCTAAAGGATTGTTGGCATTCTTTTGTAACTGATTGCAGCACCGAACTGTTTAAAACTTTGGATAAAGAGAGATTCATGCGCCAATTTTGAGGTTATTCTCACATTAAAATGACTATTGAATTCGTAGGCGCAGTTTGATGCAACATTTTATTAAAGGCCAGGGTAGACTGAACGGTTTGATGCTGATGTGATATTTTTGATTGCAGGAACTGAAGATCTTTGCAGGGAGCACTCACTCAATATTTGTAAAAGACTCAGTAAAGCGTGACTACTGAAGAGCCTCTGTGGGGTCCTTGGTAGGTCTGACATTTACTGCAACGATAGAGGACGTTTGGACAAGGTGGTCCATGCCGGTACCTTTGAGTACGGAGATGACAGCACCGTCGTAGAGTGCTATGTACTATTTGCTCAGAGAAGCTATGATCCAACGCCTGAGCATGTCCCTTAAGGCAGTCTCCGATTGAGGCAATGCCAATCTGGTCAGGTTCATCGCAGCCAAGATAGGCTTATCCTTTTTCTGCCAAAAAGAGGCCATTTGACCTGGCTCCCTCTTTCCTTAATGCGTCCGTGCCTATAACCGACCATCTTAATCTTGAGTTCTAAACTCATAGTCAACGATACCCTTGTTAAAGCTCGATTACAAAGCCTCGAGCATCGTCGCAAAGTTGCTAGTCTATCTGCTTTTTACCGGATACATTTCGGAGAATGTGCACCGGAATTGTACAATTTGATTCCTCCATCCCCATTCCACCACAGTTCCACACAGAGCTCGCACTAAGCGCTTTGCTTCCACCTTTATTGTACGGGCAGCCTAATTATGAAATTCGCTACCGTATTGTCTATTTCCGCATAAATACAATTTGAGACTCTTCAAGTCTCGAGTGAATCGGTTTCTTCTGGGCAAGCGTGCTTCATCTTAGGCCGCATCTTCGCTTAGCATCAGGCGGATAGCGGACAAACGTGAGCCCATTCAGAATTATGTAATGTATGCCAGAGTGGCTCTTTGGGCTGTGCAGACCGGCGCAGAACAGCGTGCTACAGGTAGCACCAAACTGCGAGGTTAGAGGGTAGTGTACAGAGCAACTACTGAGCAGCCTCAGTGGAAAAGCCTCTGCAGATCATCGTTTGACGGCTGTCAATTTTAGGGTGACCCTTTGAAAGTTTGTAGCTCCGCAAGGCGAAGCTTCCATTCTGTTTTGTGTTAAGATTTAATTTGTTTTTATGATGGTTTATAGAAATGCCTGAAGATCAATTGTAGAACAGAGTAGATGAGGCTGTTGATTAAAATAATAGTAAACACGTTGCTTTGTGCTCAACGGAAGCACAAGTATGGGAAACTCATGTTTGCGTGTTCTAGCAGAGAACGCACGATGGAGGCATATCCTAGAAACCTTGTGCGTGGTGACACAAGTAGTTACTGGAACGCACGATGGAGATATCCCGGGAGGATCGTACCTAGAGGCACGATGTCTGAGCGTTTGGTGTCTTTTGAAATCATGTAGTAAACTGACCAGTTGATAAATCAAGATTTGTGTTGTAGATGAACCTTCAGTCATTTTTCTAAACTTTCCAAACAGTGTTATTAAGTTTACGTGATGATAGATTGGGTAAATATCCGGAAGGTCAGAGCATAATCGATAAAATTGAAGCCGAGAAAAGTAGTACTGACAGTAATTAGGTTTGTATGATGATCGGGGTGGACCATACCACAGGTTGTCATGTAACCATAACTCAGTAAAAGTCGTTGCCTACTTTTATTAGGGTCGAGCACGAGTACGCGGTAAGCAGCCACCTCTGGCGGGGGTCGCATAGAGTCCGGGAGAGGTTCTGCATTCCCGTGGGGGTTTGCATATGAGGGTAACTGGAGGTTACTGGGTTCTGAGTAGCCAGAGGTCACATGCAGGCCTTCATTAGTTAGATTAATTGATTTCATTAATAAGATGGCTCGATGATAATCAAGTATAAGCCTGAATTTCACGGTTGATGCATTTGATATTGAAAAGTAATTTTTGGAAACTCATTTTGATAAATTTTCTTTGATTTGATTATTTTCAGTAAATGAAAGTTGGTTTATTCAAAGTAACAATACAAATCTCAGTAAAATCTTTAAATAAATCGGAATAGAATTTATCTGGTTTGGGTCAGGAATGGCAGAGCTGTTGCTGTGTTTCTTTATTTTTACAATAATTGAGGTCATTATCGGTTGTACCACAAGTGCTATGCTTGTTTCGATTGAAGAGCAGTCTTCACTGTGGCTGCTGTTGGACATTTTCTTAGATAAGAGTTGTTTCAACTATATTCAGTTTAGTAACTATTTGACAGCCGTGTTGCTGGAGAAATTGTTAGTATCACTTCTTGATAATTGAACAAAGTTGTACTATAGGGGTAACGAGGGATATGACCTAGTCCAGTTGTATCATAGCTGAAGATTTCACCTACTAAAGGGGATAGATGATCTAGTCAAGCATTCCGTAAATTGAAGGGATTTCATCATTGGAATGAATATCTAGACCAGTATATATTACACGACGATAGGGTCTTTTTATGACCTAGTCCATCAGTAAGATCATTTGATTCATAGCTAATTTTGGAAAATTGTCGTTTGTTTACATTAAAGAAAATTGCGACACTTAAGGGCTTGCGATTGTCAGAATGACCTTGACAGTGGCAATTGTGAAGTACAGTGCAAGACAGAGATTTCGATATCTTGCGGTGGCGGCACGTGCACCGAACGTCATCGCCCCCACCTAATCACGCATTTCTAACGGATGCGTCTCGGTGCACGGACTGCTTGCTGTCTCTGTACAATTAGTTGGTACTCCTACTAATTCATACCATTTCGGAACCTAAACGAGTCTAAGACAAAAATACCGTTTCTTTAGATTTTTCGGTTCCAAATGCGTTTATATTTATTTTATTGTTTTTTGGCACTTAATTTCGGAGATAAAAAAAAAGAACGAAAAATTTAAACAAAAAATTGATTTCTGACGTCATACAAACTGTCGAAAGTAGTTGTTTCCTACTATTTACGTGAATATGTGCGTTGAGTGCCTGGGTATATTTCCAACTAGATGATGGACTGCAGGGTTTGTTGTGTTGAACTATCACTTAACAACTCAAAGTGAAAGTCGTGAGTAAAAGTGTTTGAATCCTGAGAAAGAAAAAAAAATGTGGATCCCATAATTTTGGATTTGGTGTCACTCACAATATAAACATTTTGGTATGAGTTATTGTTCCTTAACTAGTAAGATTTAAATTGTAATTGAATCATATTTTGCTTCTGATGTCTGAGCCAGTCTCGACATTCAGAATAGCCGTGTCGGAGTATCATTAGGTACACAGAGTATAAGTAGAGCTATAACTTTACTGTTTTTAAACAATTGAGAATTCTGTGTCTCCTTCGTATTGCATTGACACTCATCATTTACTGGTGGTAGGTCTCTCATATGTAAGAGTCCATCTGGGTGGGTACCACCGCAATGTCTATTTCTACCGCCAAGCAGCAGTAAGCATGTAGTGTTGTATTTCGGTTTGAAGGGCATTGTAGCCAGTGCAACTGCTGGACGTAATGAGACTTAACATCTTATATCTCAGGATGACGTGCGCAGTGGAATGCCACACAGTACTTTGTAACTCAAGGTGCTGGGTGGTGTTGCTACTGTTTATGGGTGGTCGTATCGCTTACTATCAGGCGAACGGCTTGCTCATTGCTCCTGTCATCCAGACCCAAAAAAAAAAAAAAAAAAAAGAGAAATAAAAATAAACCTTTCGAATTGTGTTGACATTTGTCGATAACAATCGAATTGCATTCGTCGATGGCAGAGGCCTCCGAATTGCGTTGTGTGTTGGCATTCGTTTGATGGCAGAGGCCTCCGAATTGCGTTGGCATTCGTTTGATGGCAGAGGCCTCCGAATTGCGTTGGCATCCGTTTGATGGCAGAGGCCTCCGAATTGCGTTGGCATTCGTTTGATGGCAGAGGCCTCCGAATTGCGTTGGCATTCGTTTGATGGCAGAGGCCTCCGAATTGCGTTGGCATTCGTTTGATGGCAGAGGCCTCCGAATTGCGACTTTTAATTTTCTTTACAGGTCAGAGGCGACCGTATTGCAGAATGGCCGTGTCGGAGTGACTAAAATACTATAAAATAGGATGCTAGCTAATTACCAGTATTTCAATATTGCACAGTGAGATTTAAAATACACAATGTTGCAGATTAATTTGAATTTGTAAAATAAGTTGTTGATTTGACTATTTTTATTTATGAATATTGTATTACTGTTGACTTCAATGAATCAAGTAGTATGAAATTATGTAGAGGGGAGCGAACCTTTATAACGAGAGTGCAGACGCGCTTCAGGGCATTCGAAGTTTAGTTGGCTAGCTCAACAGAACGTTGTTATTACTCTGTATTGTTGTTCAGACGAAATATATTATGTTTATATGAGAAAAACCAGCTTTTAATTATTATTGAAAGCTTAAATCATGACGAAGTCTAAAACATGGAAATACCACCTTCGCCCATACATCCATCATCCAACTCCGAAATATACAAATAAGGTTACTTAGTGTGAGAGTGTAGTAGAGTGTAACGGACTGCTGCACCTGAGACGAATTTCCGCAGGTTCAAAATCCAAGGGCACGCACCTCTGACTTTTCTAAAGTTATGTGTGTAGGTATTCTTTGTGAATTATCGCTTGTTTTAACGGTGAAGGAAAACATCGTGAGGAAACCTGCATACCTGAGAAGTTCTTTATAAGAATTTTGAAGGTATATGAAGTCTACCAAACTGCACTAGGCCAGCGTGGTGGACTAAGGCCTAAACCCTCTCAGTAGTAGAGGAGGCCCGTGCCCAGCAGTGGGACATTATTTAATACAGGGCTGATATTATTATTATTATTATATTTATTATTTTGAAATTCGTGTAACTTCTTTTTCTTTTAAATTGTAGCTTCCACCAATTATCTATTGGTGATTTTGCCAATGTCATGTTATAATAGCAGATACAGATTGTAGTTTAATTCAGAGAGTTTTTGCCATCATAAAACCTAGCTTGATATCGATCAAATTATAAATTTAAAATTGAAGATGAGAAATAACTGAACAGCTTTTGTAGGTAACTGTAGTATATCCCCCCAAATGTTAAGGGTGGACCACCCCTAAATTTTTTTTTTATTTTTCAGACAAAATTTTTTGTTTTAATTTTTTTATGATACAGCATACAAAAATACCTACAACCCTAAATTTTCACCCCTCTACGATCAACCCTTATTTTTTAATAGCCATTTTAGTTACCTTTTTAGGGCAGGACAACGTCTGTCGGGGCCGCTATATAATATAATAATATTATAAAGGCGAAAGTTTGTAAGAATGTATGGATGTTTGGATGTTTGGATGTATGGATGTATGGATGTAAGGATGTAAGGATGTAAGGATGTTTGTTCCTCTTTCACGCAAAAACTACTGAACGGATTTCGATGAAATTTGGCACACGGGTAGATCACGTCCTGGATTAACACATAGGCTACTTTTTATCCCGGAAAATATAAACTGGGACTTTTATGTCGGAAAAACTTTTTAATGCGGGCGGAGCCGCGGGCAAAAGCTAGTATTTTATATAAAATTCGTTTGTTGATTCTCGGACCAAGTATGAACTTGATCAGATCCAGTAACGGCAATATAATTTACTATTTAATATACCTACTTTAAGTACATAATTATGCTTTGATGACGTATTTGTATTACAGTACAACTGCTATGCTAATGTTTCCGGTTCGATACCCGAGTCGAGCAAATTGATATAGGGATTTTTTACTCAATATCAGCCTAAAGTCTGAAATTTGTGCCTGATATGGCGATAGGCTCGCCCCTATTCTATCATGGGACGGAATACGCAAGGCAAAACGTGAGTGCATTAGTTGCGTGTCTACCACGAACCTAAAAAATTTTTAGTAATAAAAAAAAGGATATTATGCTGGTTCACATAATAAATACACCTTTTCCATCCAACTACAAAATTGACAGCCCCAACCATGTTAAAAAAATATTATGCTGCATTGTCTGAAGAGACTCCAAAAATGATTTAATGAGTGTTGGAAGTAATAATAATAATAATAAAAATATTTATTTGCACATGAAAATAACAAAGTGCGCCATCTATTAATGATTACAAAAAAATACTTTTTACTACTTGACTAAAGATGACGCTAATACAGTTAAAATAATAAAACATCTATTAGACGACAGATGGCGCTATCTCCCAGTTTCTTGCGCACTTGAACGAAATATTTCAAAGGCAAAATCAGAAGCAACAAAAATATCCTGCTAATATAATAAATTCGAATCCTTCTTTATAATGTATCCAACTAATATTATAAACGCGAAAGTTTGCAAGAATGTATGTTTGTTACTGTTTCACGCAAAAACTACTGAACGGATTTCGATGAAATTTGGCACACGGGTATATCTTGTCCTGGATTAACACATAGGCTACTTTTTATCCCGGGAAAATATAAAGCGTAACTGTTATCCCGCAAAAACTTTTTAACGCGGGCGGAGCCGCGGGTAAAAGCTAGTATTATTGTATTCTGATAAACGCCTAGTTTTTGGACATTCTTCATTTACTAAACAGTTATAATACTTTCTTATAAAAGTTTAAAAATTATGTTAGTTTGTAGGTAGGTACCGAGTACCTATAGATAAGTAAACGAAATGATCTAAGTACTTATAATCGTTTTCAAAATTCAGTTAATTTACGTGTTCAATAGTGTAATTTATTTGCTACTAGACTTCGGCTCGCAGCTCCACTCTAATGATATTATGAAATAAAATTATAATATCCTCTTTTCCTCTAAGTTTTATATGTATTATTCCTGACTGCCTCAGTGACGTAGTTGTATTACGGTACGACTGCATTGCTGAGGTCTCGGTTTATTTCTCCGGGTCAGGAAAAGTGATATTGAAATTTGAATTTGGAATTTGGGCCCGATATGGCGATAGGTTCGGCCCTATCACATTATGTGACCGAATACGCACGGCGAAAAGTGGGTGCACTATTTGCACCTCTGCCTACCCCTTCGGGGATAAAGGGCGTGAGTGTGTGTGTATGTTATAAATTATGTACCATTCCTCCGTTATCCGATTGTTATATTATTATTAAAAGAGAAATCTGGTTGTCTTTGATTAGGGATGCCCAGTCATGAAACCCACAATGCCACATCAATCAAAGATACCTTACCCACCTTCAAAGAAACGCACGAATATTGCTAATTATGGATACTAAGAATATGTTAAAAATCTCGCAGACATTTTACAACAAAAAAATTGTCACTTTATTTTGATTTTGTATGACGCCACTGAAGCGGTAACACCTACCTACCTATACTCGACAGTTTATGCTCTATACAAAACAGACGCGTGTTTTTTAGCAATTTTATTAATACCTCAAGGCTGAAGTAAGTCGTGGAAAAGTCAGTCTGATATTGGATAAAAAGAGCGGTATATACATTTCAGGTTGGCATTTCCTGAGACACAATTAGGACATTTTCCTGAGGGAATGGAGGCCGGGTCATGTAATAAAATTAAGAAGACGCCCCGGTCGGACGGTCGTGGTAAGTCGATGTCTTGGGTGGGCATAAAACAAATCCGCTCGGAGCCAACCGTGAGCACTGGCGGACACGGTAAACCGTGGAGAAGTCATACTATTTTATTTGAGTGTCAGTATGCAATCAGTAAACCAATATTGTGGATTGTTGACTGCCTCGGTGGCGTAGTGGTATTGCGTACGCATTACGAGTACGATTTGCGCGCTGAGGTCCTGGGTTCGAATCCCGGGTCGAGCCAATAAAAAATTGTGACTGGGTTTTTCCATCTTAAAATTTACTCAGTCGCAGCTCGGAGTCAGGAAGTTGGCGGTGTGATACCCCCGTGCCTCGGAAAGCACGTAAAGCCGTTGGTCCTGCGCTTGATCTCTCTCCGGTCATGTCGGATTGCCGTCTCACCGGACTATGAGAGTGAAGGAATAGCGAGTGCACCTGTGTATTGCGCACACACTTGTGCACTATAATATCTCCTGCGTACCTGGCTGATCTCCGTTGAGATTGGCCGCCGTGGCCGAAGCTGGCTAGGAGGATTTCATTGTGG
Organism: Lapara coniferarum; assembly: GCA_949316025.1. Taxonomy (NCBI): domain Eukaryota; kingdom Metazoa; phylum Arthropoda; class Insecta; order Lepidoptera; family Sphingidae; genus Lapara; species Lapara coniferarum. Next base: position 5,176,023 of record OX438922.1, read on the forward strand.
ATTAATATATATATACACATATACACTCACGCCTTTCATCCCCGAAGGGGTAGGCAGAGGCGCAACCAGTGCACCCACTTTTCGCCGTTATTCCGTCCCATGATGTGATAGGGGGCGAGCCTATCGCCATATCGGGCACAAATTCCAGACTCCGAGCTGATACTGAATAGAAAAACTCAATATCACTTTGCCCGACCCGGGAATCGAACCCGAGACCTCAGCATTGCAGTCCTACCATAGTACAACTACGCCACCGAGGCAGTCCGTTTCCAATTGTGGATTAATTTTGGAAGAATAAGGTTTTTTTATCAGAGTGTTATCTAAAATGTGTACGTTGATTAAACTTAATGATAGTTCTGTTGATATTTGTTAGGGTGGCACTTAACATACCATACCATACTATACCAGCCCTGTATTATATACTGTCCCACTGCTGAGCACGTGCCTCCTCTACAACTGAGAGGGTTTAGACCTTATTCCACTATGCTTGCCTACTATGGGTTGGCAAACTTCACATACCTTCGATATTCTTTTTAGAGAACTTCTCAGATATAAAGGTTTCCTCACGATATTTTCCTTCGCCGTGAAAGCAAGCGAATATTCCCAAAGAATATAAACACAATTTTAGAAACGTCAAAGGTACTTGCGATGGGTTTTGAACTTGCAGACATTCGTCTCGGCAGCCCGTTCCACTCTCAACTAGGCTATCGTACCTAAATGCTTATAAAATAATACTTTAACCGTGACTTTAACAATAAAATAGCTGAAAGCATCTATCCATATTTAAACTTAAAAAAAATATAGTAGAACTTACCGGCGACTCCACAGCGCCGACCACGTGCGCGATGTTCACATATTCTGAATAACACTTCAATAGCCATGGTTTTGTCGTAACGCACTGGCCGCTGCGCTCCTCATAACGTCGCGTGATGTGACTACCAACGGGCCCTTTCGCTATCAAACGCTTTCCATATTCTTATTATGTTATTTAATATTGATTATTATGACTCTGCTATATTTAATAGTTTAAATTCATAAATCGTTATTGTTTAAAACCTGCCTCTTAATATTGGCTCTTTTCTAAATATACCTATTGGAAACCACTGACAGGTTAACCTTTAGGTTTTTTTTATTGCATTGAATGACGAGACGAGCATGCTGTTCCCCTGATGGTAAGCGTTAAGACCACCCATAAACAGTAGCAACACCATCCAGCACCTTGAGTTACAAAGTACTGTTGGGCATTCTACTGCGCTCGTCATCCTGAGACATAAGATGTTAAGTCTCATTATGTCCAGTAGTTACACTGGCTACAGTGTCCTTCGAACCGAAACACAACAGTGCATGCTCACTGCAGCTTGGCGGTAGAAAAGCGTAGTAAGCGTAGTGTAAGCGTTCATGGGACTTGATTGTCAATCTATACTAATTTTACAAAGAGAAAAGATTTGATAGTTTGTTTGCATTTTCACCACCATTTCACCATTTGAAATTTTTTTTCACCAACATAAAGCTACATTATCAACGCGTAACATAGGCTACTTTTTATCCCAGAGAAATATAAAGCGGGACTTTTATCCCGGAAAAACTTATTCAGGCGGAGCGCAAGCAGAAGTCTATAATAAATTAACAAGTGATTGAATGGATCGAATACTAGATTAGGCTATAAAAATATTGTTATTTTTATATGGGTTTTTCAAGGCATGTTCATAATTGTATTGTGCCATATAAAACTATTTACATGCACACCTGCATAAGTTCACGACCTTTGAAGTACACGAGGGTAGAGAGAGGCGTTGCTGTTGATGTATCTTTGTCCATGGAAGTAATCGTGAAATCTCATAAGTATGGAGCCCAAAAAATACTCAATCTATTCTGTTTATTACCATTGAGATCTGTATTCCGTAATAGTCAAAAAATAATTAGGCATATTTCTTTAACTATTGATCCAAAGGTATTTATTCTTACAAGTAATCCTCAGTGCATCTTACTACGGGTGTAGTCTATCAGATTGCTAATATTTTAACTACAATTTTCATATAAAAGTTACTATTTCATTTACTACATTTGTACTGTCTTCATAGGAGTAAATAATGATCGAGTACTAGAAGACTAGTAAAGTTGAAGTTCTTTTCCACCATTGAGACAATCGCGACCATAATATTATCAGAAGCCACGACCACTACAGGAAGGCCCGACTAACAAGTAGCACGGTGGATAGTCAGTAGAACCAGGCGGCCTTAGCTAATGCGATCCTCTGGACAGCAAATCTTTGAGAGACCTTTTACCCGATTGCCGAAGGAGGGTAATGAGTTTTCCTTGTACCCCTTTGAAGCGGAAGTCCATCGAAACGCGAAGCCCTAGGCGGTTGCCCCATTCGCCTCCTTCTATGGCCGCTACTAAGTAGAATCTCAAAAACAATCGAAGTATTGCCCGTTATTAGGCAGACGTGCCGAATTAGTACCTGTACCCATATTAAGAAAAATCAACGATTATAAGGTTCTGGAAACTTAAGAATTTTAGGTTACTACAGGAATTTACCACAGAATCGTTATAGGTCCCATCTCGACGATAAGGTACCTGTACTAACTTACTGCAATGCTGAGGTCTCGGGTTTGATCCCCGGGTCGGGTAAAGTGATATTGGAGTTTTTCTATTCAGTGTCAGCCTGGAGTCCGGAGTTTGTGCTTGATATGGCTATAGGCGCACCCCCTATCACATTATGGAACGGAATACGCACGGCGAAAATTGGGTGCATTACCTGCGCCTCTGCTTACCCCTTCGGAGACGAAAGGCGTGACTGCGTGTGTGTGTGTGTGTGTTAAGCAAACTCTGTTAATTAATTCACCCATGTTCTTTATGAATATAACTAAGCCATTGATCATATTAATCTCTTCATTTGAGCATCTTCAACGTCCTTTCTTTTATACGTACTGTAAAATAGCAGTTCGCGAAGCACCTGTAGTGAACTGAAATACGAGCCGGCAAGGCGGAGTCGCGAAGTTGGCCGCATTTAGGGAAGATTTGTCGCGCACCCGCTGGCTAATGCCTTACTCTTGCTCTTGTAAGTAAAAATTATGATTATCGCCCGGCGAGAGCTGAGCCCTTGATCCCTAACTAACGGTTGAGAGCGGCCGGGAGCCGGGACTTTCCTTTTCTTCTAAACTATAACTCTTTTTTATTGCCCTCGCCGGCAGTGCAGCGCCGTCCGCCACTGGATTACTGCTGTGACCTAAGTGATCGCCTAACACTGGTATGCCTTTTTATTTGTAAGTCACGTTTGATTTTTTTGGTGCTAGACAAACAACGCGACGGTAATAATCATATCTAGCCCATTAGCTCTGTAGGTATTTTGTTTCTGAATTAACCAACTTATAGATAATAAAGGATTCCTCCTAGCCAGTTTCGACCACGGCGGTCAATCTCAACGGAGATCAGCCAGGTACGCATGTGTTATTATAGTGCACAAGTGTGTGCGCAATACACAGGTGCACCCGCTATTTCTTCACTCTGACGTGACCGGAGAGAGATCAGGCGCAGGACCAACGGCTTTACGTGCTTTCCGAGGCACGAGGGTCCAGAGGCACCAGTCGCAATGTTTTTTTTTAGGTAATATACTTACTTATAAGTAATATACTTGTTGGTGCAGTATGGTTTAACTTATCGATATGTTTCATTGCATTTTATGATTAGGTAACGAAAATGAACAATAAGTTAATTCTCCTTATTGTTATCGCAATCGTGATACTTGCTCCGTTTTTAGTAGTGTACTAGATAAGTACTAGCTTTCGTCCGTGGCTCCGGGTGCGTAAAAATCCCCGTGTCCTTTAAGGGTGGATTTTCGTATAATGCTTTCTTAGTAGATGTCTACAACCCGTGAGGAACCCTACTTGCGAACTAAAAGTTCGCAGGCATGGAAATTGCGTGATAGGCACGTGGTATATTTCCCATTTTTAAATTCATGCCGTTTTTATTAAAATTACGGTGTTCAATATTCAAGGAGTAATAGCGAATCAGGAATCATCAATCTGAAGATGCAGTCTGTTATCATGCCTTAGTTTATATAAGGCTTGGAACTACCAGTAGATACCAGTACTGGAAATATTTAAACAAGTTAAAGTTAGCATTAATCACCTCAGCATCAGAATAATATTTCTTTCAGTCAGGCCGGAACATTAGGTATTCTCAAAGGCCATTTTATATAAATAAAAAAACCCAAGATTATCAAAATACTACACACTTTTATCCCCAAAACGGTAGGCAGAGGCGCAACTAGTACGCCCACTTTTCGCCGTGCGTCTTCTGTCCCATAATGTGTTGGAGGCGATCCTATCGCCATATCGGGCACAAATTCCAGTCTCCAGGTTGACACTGAGTAGAAAACCCAATATCCCTTTGCCCGACCCAGGGATCGAACCCGAGACCTCAGACCTTTGAGTATTTAACCAATAAATCGCACTCTTAATAAAACAATGACCTAATGCAAAATTTTGGCTAATATTATAGCAAACTATGCACCCTAAAGGGCAAGCTGCATCGATTAAGAAAAAAATGCGTCTTTTCAACATTGGAAATAGGGTCAACATCGTTTGAATTGTTCGTTCCCCGTCCAACTTAAAAAAAATATCGTATGCAGGTAGTTTTTGTGACGATTCCCTCAGGCCAACTTAGTCAACGATTTTGGAATAGGTAATTGTTTTATTAAGAGTGCGAAATGCTCTAAGCCTCCGACTAGTCTTACCGTAATACATTATCAAAAGTACAATAAAAACACAGTAAGTTAGAGCTAGAATGTAGAATAATTTTATAGCCAGTAATCGATGTCCGTCGCTCGGGTTATTAAATTTTATAACAAAGTATCTCCGTGTCTGAAACTTGCCAAGTCCCTGTAGAGGACATCAAAAAGTCATTTTCGCGGTAGTGTTTGTGGTCGGCTATGTAATGCATACCGTTTAGCTCACTCAGAGTACGTTTTGTAAAAGTTGAAAAGTGTTTTTTGTAGAAAAGATTTTAGTTTTTACAGTATGTAGACTTTAAATGGGAGTTTTCTGCTAGTAAGTACTTTTTAATGATTACAGACCTGATCATCATATCATTCTCCTGCTGAACATATGCCTCCTCTAAAGATTTCCAGAAGTTTAAATTATTGTAAATGTAATAACGATATTGCCTATTGTATGAAGGTGCAGTTTGTTCGTTTGTTTTTTCGTGATAGCGCTAATCTCTGGGAATACTGCACCGATTCTTAAATTTCTTTAACTAACAGGAAACTATATTATGCATGAATTCTATAGAAGTATAGCCTAGAGGCTACACTTCCTCCTGGGAATAAAATGCATCGCGACTAGAGCTGCAAGCAGACGCTAGCATAGTATATATGACGAGTGGGAGATGAAAAAAATTACTTCCATTTGTTTTGTTTTTGCTCTGAAGTCTGTAGTGACTTTTAGGGGACTTTATTAGTACACTTTGGTCTCCATTTCTTATTTCTTTGTTTTTATTTTGTTTAATCTCTGGTATCCTTGGAGAGATTTCCTTAATTTATATTATTTTACTTACAAGCAGCTGCACAATGCTACTACAATGTCTTTCAAACCGGAACATAACATTACATGCATATCGCTGCTTGGTGATAGAAATAGACATGCAGTGATACCTACACAGCCGGCCCCTCGCACACGAGAGTAAAAGGTTAAAAGTAACTAAGGTTTCGGGGTGATTGCCGTTCCTTATAAAAGATTTGAACCCGCACGGATCCACCGCGTGCTCTAATGACGTCACTCACAGCAGTCGAGTGATACCAACTCAGCTACGAACCTGCAAAACAACTTTACTGTATAAACTACGACGTTATAATTTATTAGCTCAGCTTACGGTCTTAAAAGTTCTCTGTGTGTAATAAATTAAATCTTTTTGCGCCTACAAATGACTTTCATTTTTCTATTTGTTTATGATTTACTAGGTGCCTGCGGTTTCACCTGTGTATTCCCGATATTAAAGTCCTATTTTGCATGTTTTCCTTTTCAGTATAAAACGGTGCCTATATATCACAAATTTTAATCCAGGATATGGTTTATCTATGCGCCAAATTTCATCGGAATCCGTTCAGCAGTTTCGGCGTTTCCTTGAACATTCAAATAGCTTTACAAAGTCGAACATATAATAGAATAAGAATTGTATAGGCTTTAAGTGTGTACCCGTCCTCTTATATGTATTTGTTGTGTGATTCAGGTTATTTCTTCTTATTATATTGTAGTAATCCGACATTCACAATCGAAAATATAAAACCTTACATAATTATCCATATCTAAAGTTCATATTTTATCAAAATGCTACGCGGTTTTAGCAGTAAGTACCTACTCGCTCTCCGTACATAATCTTATACAAAGAACTTAAAGAAATCACTAATTAATATTACTTAATTAGTGATTAAGATAGGTTAGGGAGAGGTAGGGAGAGGTTAGGGACAAATTACCAATTTTTATATTTGCAGTTCAATAGCTGAAAAATAAAACATTAACCGCAAAAGGCCAACGTTCAGTAAAACTAAGATGGAGGCATCATAAAACATGGAAGTCGGTTTCACAAGTGCAATACAATATATAAATGAGAGGCGACGCCGGCTGGGGGTCGCGGAGGCAGCCACGGTCGATTAAGGAAGCGAGTGCAGCGTTGCCTTGGCGACGGCGCCATCTTGACACCTCCCCGACTCCCCCCACACACCCCACCACTCCCCATCATCCCCTCTGTAAACAACCCGCTGTATCGTTGCACTGAAACACTCGATATATTTAAAAGGTTCGCCACTCGAGTCGTTCCCTAGAATCACTGCTGCACAGATAGGATTGACAATTTATCTGCAGTATAAATGTTGCTATAATTGTGTTCAGACGTTGGTTGCTAGACTATTCTACACAAACGAATGCATCCATTATTTTACAGAAAATATGCTTTGACATTTCTATAGCATTAGAGGAGGCCCTTGCTCAACAGTGAGCAGTATATAATACAGGGCTGATTGCATTGCATTTGTCTTAATTGCTAGCTGTCTGTGTTCTTGAAGGGTAGACCAAAAATGTTTAGGGAAAGTCACTTCATAAGAAGGCTGCATCGTAGACGATGCTAGTGAGTTATAACACTACGCGTTGTGCCTAAAAAGTTTATGGATTTGTTTGCATTATACTTGTATATAAATGAAAATCACTAGGTTTGCCTGCATTTATCATGGGTCTATTCTTTATATTAATAATTTATAAGATTTAATAGTACGAAGGTAAATTTAAAATTCTTATATTACTACTCAACACACACACACACACACACACACACTCGCCTTTTATCCCCGAAGGGGTAGGCAGAGGCGCAACAAATGCACCCACTTTACTCCGTGCGTAATTCGTCCCAAGATGTAATAGGGGGCGAGCCTATCGCCACATCAGACACAAAGTCCAGACTTCGGGCTGATACTGAATAGAAAAATCCAATATAACTGCCCGACCCGGGGATCGAACCCGTGACCTCAATATTGCACTGTAATACAACTACACCTCCGAGGCAGCCTACAGTAAAGAAAAATTAGATATATCCACCACTATGGTACCTATTTGCGGGCTGAAGATTATATTACATAGACTTCTGCTCGTGACTTCGTACGTGTGAAAGTTTTTCCGGGATAAAAAGTAGCCTATAGCACTCAGGAGTAATGTGGCTTCCTATTAATGAAAGAATTTTCAAAATCGGTCCAGTAGTTTTTGAGTTTATCCATTACAAACAAACAAACAATTAAATCTTTCCTCTTCATAATATTAGTATAGATTATCGCTAAAATAAGTCTAAGTAAATCGACAATTGAATAATAACGAAATGAATATTTATGTCATCTATATTTGTAAGAAATTGAGAGTTTCATAATACTGAAAGTGAACTTGACTTTGTTTTCTTTTGTAAGTGTTTTTCTCAATCTATTGAAATTAGCTAGAGTGATTTTCAACAGAGTTTCTGTCTGCAATTTTTTGTCTTTTATTTCATGAGTTTTTACAGCACCCAACATAGCTGACAATATTTTTCGTTTTACAATTATTCATACCCTGGGTTACCATATAACATTATATTATCTCAAAATTATTTCAGTTATTCGTAAGAAATCACATTTTGTTTAGTAGTAGGTACAGTCAGCCACATATGTAACTAAATAAATTCAAAACTTCAAATCGCCTATACGTGTTAAGTTCAATTTTTTTTTCTTTATGTGGAGTAAAGTAAAATACTTATATTTTATTTATGTGAAGAGAATAATAATATTGAACATAAAATTGTATAGGCAATTTTAAGTTTTGAATTTGTTCAGCTACTTATGTGTTTGACTGTACATTTTCTATATTCCACTGAAAAATGCAGAAAATACAATGTAGATTTACGATAGATGTGATTAGACGTGTAGACTTTATTTATGAAAAAAAAAATACGTTATTAAACGTTGTCTGGCCGAACGTGTATAAAAAATATTGACCACGACACTCAGATATTATGATACTCTGTGATGTTCGAAATTCAAAATCTAAGCTAAACACTATAGTAGATGTACATACCTACCTCGTGTTATTTTAACATTATTCAAGGAATTTAAAACTGCATGTCGGGCTGGTGCATGTCACACCGATGGTGAACGGTGACTGTTCAATTACACATGTACTGCCGCGAAGACAAATGGCTCCCATTATTCAAGATTAAATACAATACGTCTAGCGTACCTACCTATCTAATGTTTCCGAATGGACTAAAATCACATTCACTGTTATTGATATATGATTCTTGTAGGAAGGGTTATTTTGACTAATAAATGGTAATGGAAACTCCTTGATTAAAAAAATTTATGAGTATTTATTTTTTTGGGCGAAGGACATAATTTGTTTAATAACGACTATTCGTGATGGAAAATAAAACGGCGAGGAATTAGATTTATATTTTTAATGTCTTTCAATAGAGAATAAGTGAAATTTGTGGTTATTACAAAATTACAATATAACCATAAACCACAGTATAAATATATTAGGCTTATTATGCAAAAACGAAAATACGTATTTTTTTCTAAAAGACAATAAAATAATGAAGTAGACATTCCTACGACAGCTACTGACAAGTAGAATAGAAATTATTTGGAGTTATCGAATTACCTTCCTCCATTGTTGTGCATCGTAAACAGTTTATACTAAACATTATCTAATGATAATTAAGGGTGGTCTTTTATAGTGGACGATAGCCTAGTTGGGAATGGAACGGCCTGCCGAGACAATGTCCGGAGGTTCGAAACCCAAGGCACCTCTGACTTTTCGAAGTTATGTGTGTATTGTTTATCAATTATCGTTCGCTTTAACGGTGAAGGAAAACATCGTGAGGAAATCTGCATACCTAAGAAGTTCCTTATAAGAATTTCGAAGGTATGTGAAGCCTATCAACCCGCACTAGGCCAGCGTGGTGGACTAAGGTCTAAACCCCCTCAGTAGAGGAGGCCCGTGCTCAGCAGTGGGCAGTACATAATACAGGGCTGGTATGGTTATACTTTCAACATTACTTTTACACATTTAATGAACGGGCTAGTTTCCTATATTCTAATTTATACATTATTTTATATGTAACAGGAAATAATACGAAAAATAAAATTCTTCTGTGAAATCAGCATCAACATTGTTTGATAAATAAAGCAGTTTTTACATTTGAAATATTGTCGTGAGCAAAAGTGGGGGGTGTGGTGTGGATATCACGCTATCTCTTTCGCGCGCATACAACCTTATGGCCGGTGACACTCTGTGACGTCACAGTCTAATAAATTACTGTTATTTGACAATTACCCCTACTACCAAACATCAAAGCTATATAACTTTCTTATTATTGCACCTATTTTCAAAATTCTTTTTCCTTTAGATTTTGGACGGTAGGTATACATTTTTGATAAATGTACTATAAAAAACTAATCAAGTACCCTATTGTTATTTAGTTCTTTTGGTTAACATAGTACGTAAGACGTACAAGGTCTTACACAGCACTAATACCCATTAAGTTAATATTATAAAAGCAGCAATCTGTACGTTATAATGTATTATGTAGTATTACAAAGGCGTCGAGCCGCGCTTACTTCTTATGATTTATTCATGAACGAAGAACAACGTTAAATTTGAACATGCCTACTAGTATAATACTAATGTAGAATATTTTAATATGAACGTCAAGTGGTTTATGAAAGTAATTTGTATTTCACGAAGATTAATCAGCAACTATGTAAAGTTTGATATATTATTTGAGTTTCTGATATAAATAAGTTATTGTTTGCAATTGAAATGTGGTTTTATATTCAGTATTCTAATGTGAGGATCTCAGCAGCTCCCTAGCTCTGTTTGCTGCATAAATAGTATGGACCATATGTATATTTGAACCGAATGGCAACATAAATAAGAAATAAAATATGCAGTTTCTCCTAGTAAGGAAACCGTAAGCAATTTAATTTTTTTTTGTGGCGTAGATTATGTTATAAAGATACTAGTGACCCACTCCGGCTTCGTTCGTTTTTTCGCAGCTTCGCCCGCGTGAAACAGTTTTTCCAGGATAAAAGTCTCCCGTATATTTTTCCGTGATAAAAAGTAACCAATGTCCTTCCCGGAGTCTCAAACTATATCGACATCCATTGGGTGGTTTTGTGTTTATCGCGTTCAGTCAGACAAACAGTCAAATGTGGCTCGGGGACTTTATTTTATTATATGTGTTAAATATAGATAAAGATACTACGAAGTTTACTATATTAGTGACATATATTTTATATCGAGTGTAATCAAAGCGTCCGTATTTTGTCCTATACACACAGCGTTTGTACCTCACACACAATATAGGAAAGAAAAGTTGTTTGAAGTCGAAAACAAAGCCAATCCGCCGCGGTTATCCGTGATATTTTCAGTAGGAGTCGTACCTTATTCGCAAACATCGCAGCTCCGACGCAATACAGTGCGAAACGAAATTCGAAGGATAGATAATTTCGCACAGAAAGAAATAAGGCGAAAGGGAAAAAAATATAAATTGAATAGTCGAATACACGCATCCCGGCATTACCATAAAGGCAACAGGGATCAAGCGGGATTCCTCTACGAACTTTTTTATTTTCCTTCCACCTCTAAATCTCCCAGGGAAAGCTTCGCGAATCTGCAAATGTTGATTTGATGATGTCGTGTCGCGTTCGAGCGTCTCGCGTCAGTTTTGCTCGTCAGTCGTCACTTGCGCACTTTGTTTGACTGACCGAAGATTTATTGCTTTCGCCTTAACTGCCCCTAGATTACTTGCACTTTTTCTAGTTTTATCTTAAGGTAGAAGCCAAGTTTTAATCTGTTTGTAATATAGGAGTAGGTAGTGTTAAATTTTGTAGTCGTTTGTTCAGTCCACGTTGTTTCGTTTTGAAGAGATGGAAGTACATACATATATACCTACATATACATTCACGCCTTTTAGCCCCGAAGGGGTAGGCAGTGGTGCCACTAGGGTACCCATTTTTCGCCATTATTCCGTCCCATGATGTGATAGAGGGCGAGTCTATCGCCATATCGGGCACAAATTCCAGACTCCGAGCTGATACTGAATAGAAAAACTCAATATCACTTTGCCCGACCGGGGGATCGAACCCGAGACCTCAGCATTGCAGTCGTAAGAGATTGAAGTATTTGAGAAAATTAAATTGTGTGAATTCTAAAAATAATTTATACTTTATATAATATAGGCTGTCTCGGTGGCGTAGTTGTATTGCGTGCACGGTACGACAATGCTTTGAGGTCCCGGGTTCGAATTTCGGGTCGGGAAAAGTGATATGGGTTTTTATGCTCAGAATCTGAAAATTGTGGTTGATACGGCGATAGGCTTTGCCCCTTATCGCATCATGGGATGGAACACACTTGGCGAAAAGTGGGTACCCTGGTTGCACCTCTGCCTACCCTTGGGAGGTAAAGGAGTGATGTGTGATTGTTTGTTTTGTGTTTTTATAATATTGTACCCTACCAACATTTTTATAATGTTAAGTATACCTTTCTTTCTCTCTGCGAGTAGAGGAGCCTTTGCGCGTATTATACCCAATTTCATATTCTTTATATACCACGTATATGACAATCGAGTAGGTACGCGTGTTGTTTAATATACAAAGAAGCGTAGGTGAACGGAGCTAACGACTAGGAGCAAAAGGTTGCGGGCGCCGCTGCAGGATTACGCGCTCATCCATTGTGGTCATTAAGATACATTACCCCGCGCTACCTCCCCGCACCCCTCCGACGAGCCCCGCCGCACCCCATCACACCCCGCGCACCCCAACACATTTCACCAAACCAGACCCCATTTTTAATTCAACTTTTCTCCAATTTGCATTATTACTTTCGTTTTTATTATCCTACGAAAGCAAAGGCGCTTGAAACAATCTGTTCTAGTAAATAAATACCTATTACATTGTCGCAGAGGATTGGAATATCTCATGGAGGTTTGATGAAATCTAAAGCTTTCTCCTCCGCCGTGCAGATTTTTGTAGCTGATAGTCGGGTAAGTGCTTTACAATCCCCATTAATGGTCTTAAGAAGAGCTGTTTGGAAGATGCTCTGTTCAGTTTAGAGGTGGCTTTGCTCTACCTGCAAAAAAGGTGGAAAAATATCCTTTAATAGTCACATTTGAATACATGAACGGCATCAATAGGTACATCATGCTGCTTTAGACATACTGTCTAGGATTAAAGATTGAGCCCTGTATAACATTAATTACGCACGGTTAAATTGCGTGGAACAGTTTTAGTGAGCCACATAGAGCAACTATCCGAGGCCACAATTTTGAAACAATTACCTCCAGCTCAATATCGTAAGATTAAGAAAGTCCACGGTCGGCGTTAGGATTTGGGAGCGAATGAGGGCGAGCCGTCTTAACAGCCCGACTCCACAAATTGCGGACCTTAACGAGGGCATAAAACTCGAGTCTCACTCCCGGAGACGCCACAGATTGTACTCAGACTTAGTTCAGGATTAATGGTGTAGAAAACAGATTATCATTGGCCGGATTTCCATTAGTGCAGACCCCTGCCACCGGCGCGTGAAAACTCCGCAGATAACACCCACTCGGTGATATTATTTTCCACATAACGGAGCAGCGCGTCTCCCAATTTAATTCTATTACGTAGTGTCGCGTTTGAACGACAGCACAATAAAATTGTTTGAGTCGGCGATGGGCTCCGCGCGTCGCAGCGGCGCTCCGCGCTGAGAGGCTTTGCGAACATATAGTTCCAGATATCCACGTCGAGGATTCGCGCCTTTATTGAACACACAATCATTCCATTTCTATTATTCTAGTTTTGTTTTTCATTTTGATTTTTGCGAAGTTAATAGATCTGCTGTTTTTTTTCGTTGTTTTACATCTTGATTTAATGTATTGCACAATGTTGGGAATCGGTGTAATGATATTACGAGTTTTAACTACTTTGTTAGTTTCATACTTTACGATTATTTAGCTATAGATTCTACAGATATCTTTACGTAGGAATTATTTTCTTTTTTTTTCTGCCTTGCAATTGTAGCATAGCGCCAGTGTCCGTTTTCCTGCTGAAATAATTTCTTACAACCGGTCTTTAAAATCCTATTCAGTGAGATCATTGACTTTCATCCTATAAAGTGAAACCAGCTGTAATAATATCAACATTTTCATATAGTGTCCATAGTCAAGTTTTTAGCATTACTATATAACCATTGATGTATTAAAAACTCAATACATCAATGACTATAACTCTCCGATTACACTCTCAGAGGTGGGACATGAGTACGACAAATATCTCGGTACTTATTTCGATTCAATTCATTCTTTCACTATTAGTTTAGGACGGGTGACTTTTATCTAATCCATCGCTTCATGTACGCATCGGTTCCATTCTTATGAACCTACAATAAATGTCTATAAGAGAGATCTTGTTTTTATACCGTATATCTTCAAAGAATTAAAAAAGCATTTCTTATGTTACCGTGTCATAGTTGTTCCAAACTGAATCAATTTTTTAATACAGTTAATATACATAATTATGTATGTATATTTTTCGACTAACGAGTCCCGTAAATAGAGATTATGATTCATTATTTTCTATTTACTGACAGTCTTTTGTGGTTTAACTTTGTGTTACGGTACGACTGCAATGCTGAGGTCTCGGGTTCGATTCCCGGGTCGGGCACAATGGTATTGGATTTTTCTATTCAGTATCCGCCTGGAGTCTCGAATTTGTACCCGATATGGCGATAGACTCGCCCCCTATCACATCATGGGACGGAATATGCACGGCGTAAAGTGGGTGCACTAGTTGCGCCTCTGCTTACCCCTTGCCCCTGCCTACCTCAGAATGCACATGTAACGAACTAAATAACAAAACTAAATCCGCGAAACAACTTAAAACATTACACGTACGCGACGCAGCCATTTTAATGAATACAAATGACGTTTGCAAATGTGCATAATCCACAAATTAGTTACGGAGCCCGCGGGGCTCGACCCGGGACCCCCGAGATCACTAAATACCAGCACACGTCGATAAATCGCGCGTGCCTTTACAGAATAACATGTCACGAGAATGTTCTATGTGATATTCACGTGTGTATAATATTGTATATCTTATTTCCTGCTAGCTATTGCTTCCGGTTCCGCGTGCGTATTACATTCTTCCGGGATAAAACTAGTCTATATGCTATCCCAGACTATAATCAGTTTATGTTTTTAATTTCATCCAGATCCGTTCAGCCTTTGGCGTTATTGAGTAACAAACATCTACACTTGCGCATTAATCATATTAGTACCTTTCGATTCTATTTTGTCTGTTTGGTTTGCTTTGAATTGGTTAGTGATTTTTAGGCCTACACGATGCCCTAATTTGGAATGGAAAGGACTGCCGAGACGAAGGTCCGCAGGTTCAAATCCTAAGGCACTGACTGACTATTCCAAATTACAACAGGTATTAAGTATGCATAATTGTGTCGACTGGCTAGGAACAATCATCTCTTGTCATTCTCTGTCAGGTGTATTGGGTTCATTTAACCGTGCCCGTATAAAAAGTTACATGTACATCGTTTAGCAGTTTTTGTTTGCGTTAAAGGCGAAGGAAAACAACATGAGAAAATAAATTATTCGAAAATTGACCATAAGAACTTCAAAGGTATGTAAAGTCTTCTAACCCTTATTAGCGCAGCGTGTGGGCTTTATTTCCAGGCCTTATAAAAAAAACATACAAGATATATTACTTTACTTTTGGTACTTTATGTCTATGGTACGCTCGCCGCAACTCAACAAACGAACTAGAACCTCACACACAGCAATAATTTCATAAATGAACACCTAACCGCCGATAAAGCGATCGTGCAATATGTCTGCGAGCTATAAAATTCTCCAGACGCATACCTACAGCAGATTGTAGGTATCATAACAGGAATTGGGCTTCTTTACGCCTCATCTAGCGCTCGTTATGCCCCGATCGTAAATCTTCGTTCCCTGCTCGCCACCCCTACACTCAGCCTCCGAATCACACGTCATAATCATGATATAATAAGTGAAATGTTCGTGGAAATCTTTGAAGTTTCATTAGTAAGTCTGTTTTTGGATTGTCTGTTTATTTATTGATACTACTTTGTGTATGATTTTCTAATGTATGATTTGAGTTGTTTTGTTTAAGAAACTGATATGAACGTGTATGTTATTTGTAAGCTCTATAGTACACTCTTTCAGGTGTTTGTTACATCAACGCAGGAACCTGATTTCGATGAAACGCACACAGATAGTAGATGTCAGAGGTTAACTCATAAATGGTTATTTTTGTTCAAGAAAATCACATATTGTGTCTTTTAAATTGGAAAAGGCCTTTTATGCGAGAGAAGCCGCGAGAGACACTTAGTAAACTTATACACATATTTTAAAACAATGGGGTCTAGCCAAGATCAAGTAAAACACATATCGGTCTTTAGTCAACGAAAAAAGAAAATACTCGAACTTTCCAGTCATTATTACTCTAAGCACGAGTACAACATAAAATAATATACAAAATTCAGTATCAATGTAATATTTACGAGGCAGACTATCGTTTAGTTTTAAGGAAAGTATCTGCATAGTAGCTATGCAATAAATCCGCGTCGCAGTATATTTATTTACCGTCCCGGCCGCGGTCCGCCCAAGTCTCACGCCCCGTGCCGCCGCGTTAACCTATTGTTACATGTATTTTGTGCTACAATTTACTAAAATATTGTAATGTATATTATAAGATGTACTTTAACTTTTATATTCAAAGTCTGTTTTACAAATTACTATGTATTTATTAGTAGAATGCCAGCGTCTTCGTAATTTTTATACGTGTTTTCAATGTTCATACCATTAAAGTATGAAAACAATTTATTCTGATATCTACGTCAATTAGTAGGCACTATAGCGAATACCTACCTCATAGTATTATAATTGTGTACAATATGAACGTAATACGTAGTGCGGTATTATTTTGTAGTCTGCGGACTTCAGGCACGGAACACAATTAACTTGTAAGATTGTCTGCGGAGGCTGCACTCGGAACCCTCGCCCTCCTCATCCATCTACCCGGTAGATTCTACCCTCCCAAACAAAACATCAATAAACTCCACCACACACACAAAAATAATCCTTACAGCAAACTATTAAAGTTGACTTTCACGTGATACTTTGAAAGTTTTATGTGCCGCATTTATTTTGGGTAGATATAACAGTCCAGTTACCCTTGATTGGTTGTCGTTCCTCTAATCCCGTTTTGATCCTTTCCACCCAAATCTAGCCCTCTTCGTTCCTCAGTTAAATGTTGGCATGCGTACTTACCTGTGTGTGTGTCTTTAATTATGTCCAAGTATCGAATGAAATGCGAAGGCCGATAGTCCTCTACTATACTAGATTGTTGATTGATAAAAGCACATAGATAGGTACCTAACTTATCGGGTATTTAGTTTTAAAAGGTTATAAGTCTAAAATCATTGTGTTTTTTTTTCATTCGTTATGACGATAACTACTAATAATAACTTATATACATAATTTCTTTGTATTTTAACGATTAACTATTTTACAGATGAGTCATGTGATGTCGTTTATTTCGATGCAATAGCTATTATAAAAAACAGTTACTTCATCATATTTCTCAATACATAGTTAATGCTAAAGTCGGTACCTATCAGTAAATTGATTTGGATATTCATTTTGTTTTGAATTTTTAATGCTCTATTGCATGATAACAAAATAAAATTTTAACGTAGGCTCAAGCCAAACTCAAACGATCAACTCCCAAGTTAAGAATTCGGTGGTGGGTGGTGAGCACGCCTGGTAACTGATCTGTTAGTTACGCTGCCATTATACGTGTTGTGTTGGCCGCGAACAAATATTATGTAGGGTTGACATGATAAGGTGCTCGCTCGCGCACGTAGACCCCGGCCGCGGTGACTAAGGCGATCCTTGATAAAATAAAAAGCCATGCCAGTGTTTGCCACCATAAAGATAAGCATCGTGACGTGCGGTGCCTGCAGTCGCGGCCACCGCACACACGTGCTTATATAAGTAGAGACGGAACGACGAACAAATACCCTAATTATACAGCAAATAGTCAAAACTCGACATTGACTCTGCGATAATGAAGTGTTTGTAGAGCGCTCGCAGCCCGCTGCGGCGCGTCTCTCGCTCGCTCCCGGCGTGATCACCGCGATCACACTACAAACCAATATGATCGCATCCCTAATCGAAAGCGATTAGAACGGTGTCCATACCGGCCGCCACACCGCCATTCCACCACTCCGCCGTGCCGCCGCCGCGTTAGTCCGCGAAAGCTCCCACCAAAAGGAGCAAAGAATCGGAAAGCGATACGGCTAATCCCACTAATCGGGGAGCAATTGAAAAATAAAAATGTAGATGGCGGAATGATTCCATTTAGAGCCAAAACGATGCGACAAAATAATAAAAAAGGTACGGGCGGAACGGAATGGGCTACCCCCGGCGGCCGGTGGCTAATATTGAAAGCAAATCCTCGGCTAAATCCTTAAAGCGCCTGGATTCGAGCACCTGGAAACTGTGTGTTTGCGCGCCCGCCGCCGCGCCGCACTGTCGCTCGCTTCGGTACTCCCGTGGCACTCCCGTACTCTGCCTGATAATCATTTGCTGGATTATTGTATACTTTCCGCCTAATGTCACCGATTTTTGAGAATCAATTATTTGCAATTTATTGGCATTTGGAGATTTAACCCAGGTTTTTACATTTGAATTTTGAAAGGATTTGCAGATTTTCATATTAACACAATGGATCGCTGTTATGGAAATGTGTGTGGTTTGCTCTTGTCTTTTTTGGTGTCTTATAATTTTTATTAAATGCCTTCGAGTACTAATAAAACTATTACTAACATACAACTATTATAAAAATTGTGCTGATAAATTAGGAGATGTAATTTCTCTCACTAATAAAATTATCGAAGTTTAAGTATTAAAAAGTATACATAATTATGCAATCTATTCTAACCTACAGGATAGGTTCACTTAGTCCATGTAGCTTAAGGGGTTTAAAACAGGATCGATTTCTAGGTTCGGCAAACTTTGGGCGAGTTTTTAAAAAAACGTTGTCTTTTAGGGTCTATATTTATTAGATAATAGGACGGATATAAATCAGACGAACTTTGCGTGAACAAATTGCATTTCTACCTATCGATTTGGTAACACAGACGAGAACTTGTAAACGACAGCAAATTGCGGCCCTATTTTTAAACCCGCTGATTGCTGCTCGTAATTCCGTTCGTTGGACTCTACAGTGGACAATAGTGAGCACAAACAACATGGAACCACGTGATGTTCTTTAATAATTATTTTTCTTCTCTATTATTAATTTGACTTTTTCACTCATGCAGTATTTATACTCAACTACGGCGAAGCCTCATTTAACATTCTATGTATTATATCAATTTTATGTTCCACGCTAGCGTCGCTCCTATAGAACCGATTTTGAGAAATGAGGTGTCTATTGATTCGTATTAACTGTGCGATGGTTATAGCCTATATTTATTTATAAAAGAGATGTAGAAAACAGTTAATGCGTCAACTGATATTAAGAGATCAACAGTGTATATTAACGTCCATAACGCTAAAAGATCATCGGCGTGTGCCACCGTTGTCGATTTTTAGTATTCCTAATGAAACACTCAATATTACCCGTAGTTTTCTTTCTATCTAGTTTTGCTCGCAACTTTACTCTTATTAGAAGTTTACTTGAATAAAACCATTGGTTTTTGGAAGTTCTGCGTCTATCGATGTAAGTCCCGTCAAAACAGATTCAGGCATTTTGGCATTGAGTAGGTACCTAAGTAACTTATTTCCGAAATTATTTTTTATTGGAACTATTCACATAATAAAAAAATAGGCATAGAAAAGAAAACCACCGTTGAGGTTTTAATAATGCCTGAAAGTTTTTAATTAAAAAATCTTATGAATTTAGACACACATTCTATATCTTTTCATTGCGGACAAAAACAAGTCATGAAGTAATCACTCATTGTTTTTATACCTACATTGCGTCGGTGTTTATCTGCACTTTACAAATAAATTAATTAAACAATTACTCCAAATAGTTAGATTTAATTATAATTTGTTACGATACACAGTAATAAGTATGCAGGGCGCATATTTTTTTATCCTTGGGTTTTTGTTCATCTTTTCTCTAATCTGATGAATGATAGAGGCATGTTATGGACACTAGTTTATTTAATGAATTAGTCACCCGACCGCGCGGTATTATAGATTGTATTATACTTTTACGTGGATCTCTACGTAGGTACTACCGCAATGTCTATTTCTGCCGTCAAGAAGACTGCTTCTTGACGGCGGAAATAGAAAATGGAAATGGAATTAGAGTGGTCAACAGTACATGCACACTGGTGCATGTACTGTTGAGTTGCGGTTTGAAGGACATTATAGCCAGACTCGGGTTCGATCTCCGGGTCAGGCAAAGTGATACTGGATTTTTATATTCAGTATTCAACTCGGAGTCTGCAATTTGTGCCCGTTTTGGCGATAGGCTCGCCCCCTATTACACCACGGGACGGAATACGCACGGGTGCATTAGTTGCGCATCTGCCTACCCCTTCGGGGATAATAGTCGAGAGTGTATATGTATATGTAATTACTAGGCATTATGAGACTTAACATCTTATGTCTCAGGGTGAAGAACGCAGAGGAGTGCCACGCAGTACTTTGTAATACAAAGTTTTGTAAGGGGTTACTATTATTTATAGCGGATAGTATCCATTACCATCAGGCGAACGGCATGCTCATCTCGTGATGTAGTAGCTATATAAAAATGTAGTAGAAGACGGACCAGCATGTTCCATATCAAGCAAGAAACACTAATGTCTAATGCGGGCAGCAGTCTGAAAACTAAGCTAATTTGGCTTAGTTCGCACAGCTGAGATACTTTTTCATACTTGTATGCAGCTCACAAACTAACTTAACTAAGCTATATTCTATGTGTATATTTCCAAGCCATGTCTGCTAAGCAAAGCCAACTTAGATTAGTTCTTGGCCTGCAACCAGCGTAAGCATTTTCAATCAAAGCACTTCAGCACTCATACATACACACGATGTCTGAAAAAATAGATGTGTTTAAATAAAGACTGCTTCGGTGGCGTAGTTGTGTTATGGTACGACTGCAATGCGTATCTCGGGTTCGATTCCCGGGTCGGGCAAAGTGATATTCAGTTTTTCTATTAAATATCAGCTCGGAGTCTGGAATTTGTGCCCGACATGGCGATAGGCTCGCCCCCTATCACATCATGAGGATAATAGGCGTGAGTGAGTGAGTGTGTGTGTGTGTGTGTTTAAATAAAATATACAATACTAGATTTTGCCCGCGGCTCCGCCCGCGTTAAAGAGTTTTTCCGGGATAAAAGTCCCGCTTTTTATTTTCCCGGGATAAAATGTAGCCTATGTGTTAATCCAGGACATGATCTACCCGTGTGCCAAATTTCATCGAAATCCGTTCAGTAGTTTTTGCGTGAAAGAGTAACAAACATCCAGACATCCATACATCCATACATACTTACAAACTTTCGCCTTTATAATATTAGGAGGATTCCGTTGAAACGTTTCGACCGAGTACATTTCCTGGTTGCCATGACAACGCAATTTCTCTTCCTACACGCTGTCAGCTCTCTATGATACAACAATATTGTAAAATGAAATTTATTTCCATATAAAGTGCATCTTTAGTGCACGTTTCCATACGCATAAATGACAAGTATCTGAATAATCTTGTCTTATGATAAGCCGTTAGTAGTGGTTGTTGTCAAATGATTACAGCCTTATAAGATGGATGAAAGCCTTTAAAAATAAGGTAAATGGACGTGTTTTAAAGTCGAAAATATATGCGTGAAAAATAACATTTTAATATATATATCGTGTACAATACGATTCAAATAAGAAAAGGATCTATTTTGCGCCATATTGTGACGATTCAATAATTAAATATTTTATTAAGGTAATTTATCAATGATGTTTTTATTTAAAGTTGATGTAAGAGTCAATTAGACAAAATAAAATAAACCGTTATTAATATGCTAATAAGTTTTCTATGTAAATTTTGTACTTTTCAAGTGATATTTGACACATAAAGGTCATTGACGTTCCTATTCTTGTTTGAATCGTATTTTATTAACCCCCGACAAAAAAGAGGGGAGTTATAAGTTTAGGGTGTGTATCTGTGTATCTGTGTATCTGTGTATCTGTGTATCTGTGTATCTGTGTATCTGTATGTCTGTCTGTGGCATCGTAGCTCTCAAACGAATGGACCGATTTGGACGCGGTTTTTTTTGTATGAAAGCTGATGTAACTGCGATGGTTCTTAGCTATAATTTATGAAGATCTGTTCAGGCGTTTGAGGATTATCAGCTCATTTCCAACTTAAAAAATCCGATTGACTTTAAATTTGGTGTACTGTGACATTCAATATATTTGTAAACATGAGCTGATGCTGCGGCATCAAGTAGTCTGCGGGATACCCAACTCCTTAGCAACTTATAGCAGATATAGTGTGTTTGGGCTTATAAGGATGGGCTCAACGAGTAGGTGATAGATAGTTAATAATCAAGGCCCCATGATGGAGAATAAGGTAATTTAAAAAGTTTGAAATAAAAATTAAATTAAAATTTAAATAACCCCCGACACAAAAAATCTCCAAAAAGTAAAATAATAATAGTGTCTTTGTCGTTTAAGTACCTAGTAATATTTTGTCCCAAGCGTCCTCACGTCGGGGGACCGAACTCCGGACCAGGGAGATGAAAACACTTCTTTAGCGGTCCCCCGACGCGACGACGCTTGGGACAAAATATTACTAGGTACTTAAACGACAAAGACACTATTATTATTTTACTTTTTGGAGATTTTTTGTGTCGGGGGTTATATGTAATACTAGTATTACATATAAAATACGATTATATGATGACGAAAGATAGAGGAGAATGGATGAGAAAAACATGTTGCGCCGACCCCAAGTAATTTGGGACCAGGGCAGGAAGATGATGATGATGATGATGACTAGTATTGGTCGGCTCCGCCCGCCCGAAATAGTTTTTCCGGGATAAAAATGTTTTCCCGGGATAAAAGTAGCCTATACTAGATACTCAGGAGTAATGTAGCTTCCTATTAGCGAAACAATTTTCAAAATCTGTTCTGTAGTTCCTGAGATTAGTGCGTTCAGCTAAACAAACTCTTCAGCTTTATAATAAGTACATAGATTTGACATGACTGCCTCGGTGGCGTAGTGGTATTGCGTACGCATTACGAGTACGATTTGCGCGCTGAGGTCCTGGGTTCGAATCCCGGGTCGAGCCAAAAAATTGTGACTGGGTTTTTCCATCTTAAAATTAACTCAGTCGCAGCTCGGAGTCAGGAAGTTGGCGGTGTGATACCCCCGTGCCTCGGAAAGCACGTAAAGCCGTTGGTCCTGCGCCTGATCTCTCTCCGGTCATGTCGGATTGCCGTCTCACCGGACTATGAGAGTGAAGGAATAGCGAGTGCACCTGTGTATTGCGCACACGCTTGTGCACTATAATATCTCCTGCGTACCTGGCTGATTTCCGTTGAGATTGGCCGCCGTGGCCGAAACTGGCTAGGAGGATTTCACATAGATTTATTTATTTCTTTAATTTGCACTTCAAACAAATTGGTATTACCTTTGCACTACTGGAGATAATAAGATTATATACTCTGTAAAGATGTTTCACGATACAGGCTTAGCCTAGTGTGAGACGTCTCTGGCAAATCTAAACTGTATAATAAGATGAAGATGTAAATGAAAAATAAATAAATAAATAATAAGTATAGATTAATAAAAAGGTTTCTACTCAGTGGTTAACTTTGACTTTACTTAAATATATAACCAAATATACTACCAAAAACCCTAAATAAGGAAATAGCGTTACCAATACTATTTGCAGATGATATTTCGATATAAATCAATTGTGGAAAAATGACAACATTAATACAATTATGAGTAACTAGTAGTGCTCGCGGCTCCGCCCGCGTGAAAAAGTTTTTCCAGGATAAAAATATTTTCCCGGGATTAAAAGTAGCCTATAGCATTCAGGAGTAAAGTAGCTTCCTATTAGTGAAAGACTTTTCAAAATCGGTTCAGTAGTTCCTGAGATTAGCGCGTTCAAACAAACAAACTCTTCAGCTTTATAATATTAGTATAGATACTCTGGATACTACAACATTTTGGCTTAATGAACATAATTGAGAAGTGAATTATAATGAAAGTAAAATTATGCAATATAAATCGTATAAAAGCCCACAATTTATGATAAACTTTAATTACTTAAATACCCATATCATAGAAAAAGTAGTCATTCTGCCTGTTAGGTATTCATGTTGACACACATCTCAATTGGAAAGTCCATATAGAACACATGATTGGTAAATTATCTAGATTCACGTATGCACTCTTTGAAATTAAACATAGTACAGATATACAAACTGCGCTTTCGGCATACGATGCTTATGCTTACTCGTGGTAGAAATATGGAGTTATGTTATGGGGAAACAGTGTAAATGCAAAAGATTTATTTATTACTAGCTTTTGCTCACGGCTTCGCCCGCGTTAATAAGTTTTTCCGGGCTAAAAGTACATAAAAACCTTCCCATTGAATCACTCTATGACTATGACGTTGATACAACTCTTAACAAATAATGCATTAATTTCGACCAAATTTGATTACCATAAAAACGGTTCTAGTGAGTTAATCTTAAAAGATAGACATATACTGTCCCGGACATTTTTTTATATTATTTCAAGAGGAATAATTCTTTCATACGTATATTTTTGGTATCTTGAACTGTTTTTGCAGCGCACGCAATGGAAGCCCTCAAGGGTGAATAATTTTCCCCGTTTTTTTCACATTTTTCATTATTTCTTCGCTCCTTACAGTTGCATCGTGATGTTATATAGCCTAAAGACTTCCTCGATTAATGGTCTATTC
Source organism: Lapara coniferarum (assembly GCA_949316025.1). Classification (NCBI taxonomy): domain Eukaryota; kingdom Metazoa; phylum Arthropoda; class Insecta; order Lepidoptera; family Sphingidae; genus Lapara; species Lapara coniferarum. The sequence continues at coordinate 5,200,559 of OX438922.1, forward strand.
AACACAAAAATATTTTTTGAATTCGAACCAGTAGTTCCTGAGATTAGCGCGTTCAAACAAACAAACAAACTCTTCAGCTTTATAATATTATAAGTATATAAGTATAGATACAGAAAAAATGTTTGAGAATCATAGCCCAAATAGACAATACACAAACTTGTAGGCCGTACTTTATTAAATATATAATATTAACATTACCATCTTTATATATTCAAGATCTATGTACATATGTTTTCAAGAATTATAATAGCTTTACATCCACAACTCAAATCCATAGCATAAACACTAGACACAAGACAAATCTTTACTTACCACCATCCAGATCAAAATTGCTTCATGATAGTCCGTATTACATGGCAGTCAGATACAACTCCCATATCGTTTGTCTTACATTAGTCATTATAGTTTCTGATTATTGTTATATTTTCTTCTTTATATTTACACACCTGCTGCTAAGTGCTTAGCTGTTTAGATCTAAATAGTAACAATGATGTGTCAACATAGTTAGGATTGCAATCTAGAATAAGACTTTATGTTCATGTATCTCACAATGTATTCGATCGTTATCTGCTTTGTTGTCCATACAAATAAATAAATAAATAAGTTAAATTGTTTAATAACCTACCAGATGACATTAAAAAAGAATTAAAAAAGAAAATTTCCTTATTCAACAAAAAAACTTGAAGCCTATCTAGTAGAAAATTGCCATTATACTGTAACGTTGTACTCAATTATATTATAATTTACATTTTACTTAACCTTAATAACAGATTACCTAGTAAAAACAATGATTTTTTCTTATAAATTAATAAATTAAAACAATTTCTATTTACATAAATACCTATACTAAATACAATTTACTGTTATATACATTTTAAAATCAATTAAATTACTACTTTACATAAATTTCGAACCTAAAACAATTTATTTTATACATTTTAAAATCACATTCAACACTACGCTTGGCACCGCGTCGCGCTGGCGCGCCGTGTTGTACCGTTATTTTGAAATGACGAAGCAACCGGCGTGTGCGCAGCCACGGGCTAGTTGCCGCCCGATCGTCCCCTGCAACGGACTATTACACGAGTGGCGTTCACGTACGTGTCGTCTCACGCGCTCGTGTAAATCGTTATAGCGGAACCAACTTTATCCTTTCAAAATTACCTAGCAACTAGGTTACGAAACTTCCACGTCGTTTGGAGGATTATTGTTTGTATTGCACCCCAATGGGTAAGTGTTGAACGAGGTATTTTACATGTAACTGCCAATTATTTTTTGCTCATTAGCTTGGTTCATTGTTCATCAAATCGTAATACTTCTCAATATTTGTTGATTTACTAGAGTAGTATAGATATTTGTAAATTTTAGTATTTTAAATTAACGTAAATTTGTTAATAAGAAACTTATATTGTCCGTTATAATTTTGAGAACTACCTACACTTTAAATTTATTCGATAGCTTGTATCATCATCATCACCATTATTTGGCCATTAGCTTATTATGCTTGTAGTGTAATCCCCGTTCTGATGCGTAGTATAAACACCTCACCAACTGCTTACGAGTGCCGCCTGTGAGGAGTTTGGGTTCGATTCCGGTCGATGTACCTAGATAAAGTTCCTGTGGACGTATTTTACAGGGTGCAACATTACCATTTGAGGGGTATCTTCGACGGGTTACCAACCTCGTCGCGACTTGGACCAACACTTCGGTCATCGTGTCACCCTGGTGCAAGACCCCGAAAACAAGACCAACACCCCGGTTGCCGTGTCTCCCTCGTGCAAGACCCCGGACGTCAACACCATTCCCAGGACGGTACCACTTAGCGGAACCAGACGGCAGAGAACCTACCCCCTTGTTATTTTTTAATATATTTTTTTTTATTTTGTGGACGTAGTTTTTCTTATTCCCGAATAAGCGGGAGGCAAACGTCACAATACAATAGAAGAATGAATGAAGGTCATTAAGAAAATAAACAATATTACATGTCATAAATATTAAATATTATCTATATGTATCTTAAAAATAATTTTGTTATGTTATGTTTATGTAGATTATAATTGTTACATAGCGCCCTCAAATTTGCAATATCTGAAAAGGGCTACTAAGTTATAAGCACATAAAAATGTAACAACAGCAACTATTGTACACTTAGTATGCAAATAAAAAAAACATTAGGTATTATAGCACATAACCAGGCGTCCTGTGTAATAATTTTACAGTTTGGTATCTTGTTCAACTTCATTTGTAATTATGATATAGCTGCGTATACCTGTAATGGGCATATATATCAGCCATTAATCATTGCATTGTCTTAGAGCTCTTAATTTTGTTATATATACATTCTGTTAATGTACCATATAAATAATTAATACATTAATTTTTTTAAGAAGACTGAAAGCCCGCACCAAGTCGCTTCTTTTTTAACAATACTCGCATATTATTTTTTAGTTTCTTTCTCATACAAATCGGGACACATGGATAGGTTTATGTGAACGGAATAACTTTTATATGCTGATTGTATTTTTAAAATAATAAAAAAATTTAAATACTTTATTCATCACGTAGGCGAACATAGTTGCACTTATGATATGTCAAGATACATTCAATTAAAAATTATTATTACAAATAGTCACTTATATAACTAAAGACATATTTAAAGGGAGCAAATACAATGTAAACTAAATATAAAGAAGCCAAGCTCGGGCTGGCAGGAAAGAGATAAAAAAAGAATATTTTTTATTAAAATTAATGGGAGGCACGCGTCGCGATCCTCACCGGTGAGGACACTACAGGCCCTAGCCTAGCTAACCTACCAGCCTTTCACTAGCTACCTAAGCGATGACTACCCGAAGAAGAAAGGCAGAAAGAAACTCCGGGCTTAATTTTTTGTCATCAATAATTGTCCATTGAATCTTTATATAATATTTTTTTTTCTTTTTTTTTCCAAGTCTTTTGCATACAAAGTCAGATTAGTTATATAAGCTAATGCACACACATCACCGTTAGATAAGGATAAAATAAAATATTGCAGATATTGTTTACCACCCGGGACCTCTACCATCGAACACATGATGGATAACTCACAAAATGGGTTTCTGTTTCTAACCAGTAAAGACACACGTAGTTATAACATGCAACTCTTAATTTCTGATGCAAGTACTTACCAGTCTTAAGTTTCGCATAATATCCATTAACTTAGACAATACAAAGTCCCTAATTTCAATGTAAGTGTACCACTAGCATGTTTTTCGTAATATTATATAAGATTCCACGTGCTCAATATGTGATTGATAATTTTATAATATTATTGTTTATATGTTACTGTAATTATAAGACTTTAAAGGTTATGTGTTATTAGGTAATGGTGGTAGGTCTCTCATACGTAAGAGTCCGTCTGGGTGGGTACCACCGCAATGTCTATTTCTACCGCCAAGCAGGAGTGTGAATGCATTGTTGTATTAAGGTTTGTAGCCAGTGTAACTAGTGGACATAATGAGACTTATCATCTTATGTCTCAGGATGACGAGCGGAGTGGAATGCCACACAGTAGGTACTTTGTAATTCAAGGTGCATGTGTTGCTACTGTTTATGTGTGGTCGTATTGCTTACCATGAGGCGAACGGTATGCTCATCTCATCATTCAATACCATAAAAATAAAAAAGATATCAACAAAAGCAGTAGACAAATTTAAATGAAACAAAACATACTCAGTGATATTTTTTATTATGACTAGAGGTTTTTTAAGTTACAAAACAATCGGTACTCTTCTTATGTTTATGTGATTCACAAAGTAATTTTTAACAAACGTTACAAGATCGCTAATATGATATGTATTAAATGAAAACCTCGAATTTAGTTGCATTAAAACATTATGATACGTAGATTTTGTTATTTACATATTTTCATTTTGTGTTTCCTTTATTGGTAGGCACACGGAAGTAGGTATATGTATAGACGTTAGAGTAACAGTAAATCTAATTAATATTAATCTAAATAGTTTACATATATTTACACTTTAGTTTGGGCGTTACAGAATAAATATTTTTAAATAAACATGAGATCCTGGTTATATTAATCTCATATGTAATCGAATGCACTGAAGGTAGGAAAAGCTTTACAGTTTCATAGTTTCAAATACTGGAACGGTCACGCTGTTTTTATATATCACTTTCGTTCGTTTTCGTAAGATGCAAATAATGTTAAATGCGTAAAATATTTCTACTGTAACATGTTCTTATTGGGTAAATGTTATCTTATTTGTTTTACAAAGCAAAAACACATTCAAATGTAGATTATACACTGTCTATTTAAAATTATTTTAATCGATATGGTAGGAACTGTGGAGTATGTTCAAATAGCTTTATTTGTACATTAGATAATGTTTTTACTCAAGAGATGGCGCTATACCCAATTTTCCATCATAAAATCAATATATTTTAACAATAATTGTGTGAAATCCTTGCTAATATTGCCTACTCATTTCTGTTATATTTTTCCATTTGTTTTTATCTCTTTATAAAAATCAAATTAATAAGTTTAATTTGCAAACTTACAGGCTACCAAGAGCCCACTTGAAAATTACTCACAATGACTCAACAGGTCTATTCTCAATGCGATATGCCTAAACCGTTCATTTTTAATGAATTGTCTCCCTTCTTTCTTATTATAGAAAAGGGAAGCTTAGCATAATACATTTTTCTATTTTAACAGTCTTCTCTCTTTATCATTCCCATCACTGAGAATCTTACCGAAGAGTGTATACTAGAACTTGCCTTTGACCCATATTTTAAGAAGAATCCTGCAACCTAGACGTTCAGCTATTCGCTACGTCGCCAAAGCAGATATATCCAATGATTTGGTATGAAATTGTACATTAATTTATATTGTTGGCAATATTAATTTAAAATGCAATTTAGCATATTTTATACATAAATATTTTTGGTTCCCTCATTCTGGGCCGTATCATGCAACCACGCTAAAACTATAAAACAAACATTATAAATGCAAAGCACAATAGGTACTTTATATATACGGAATAAGATATACTTTACTTTATTTTTTGGCATCGATGCATTGGCTTTCATATATCTATTTTATTTGGATTTTGGTGGGTGGATCATCCATTACCGTTTTCTGTTCTATCTTTAGACATTCATTAGATAATTAATTACATTACCACAAATAATGGTGAACTTATACCTTATAATATTATTGCCAATATACGGTGTTACTTTAGGCGGTTGCTGTCTTTGTATTTGCATTGTATTAAAAGAATTTATAAAGCTCTGTTCACGAAATGTAGCGTGTTTTTTATTCATAAAATAGTTTGCTACACTACGAACTGCTTCGATAGTCGCAAAATGTTTATACGTAGCCAACCGCATGTCCTACAATCAATAAATTTTGGAAAAGGAACTGTTGATATCAGTAATCGTATTTTTAATAAACACAAATATTTAATCATTTATATACAATTCCCTCAAAATGGGCTTCCTATTTTCTTGACAAATAAATTATCTACTTTAAAACTATTTACAGAGTTCCTTGCGTATCAAACTAACAACATAAAATAGTTTCAAGTAATACTAAGTACATCGTAAGCTTGTAAAAATTGCACACATCGCTTTGGTATACGTACATACATAACTACATATTTACATTAAAATTAAAACATCTTTAAGGTTTTATTGCCCGAAGTTTCGTAACGAACGTTATACAACACGCGAGGAATTCACTTGTGATACACACCTCGTACCCACTACCCACAGCGAGAGTTCAGCTCATGACGCGCGGCGCACGGTGCCCGCCGCTTGCGAACACGAACAGTCTGTTTGCACCGCAGAACATTGAATTTATAGACGCGGCACTGCTTAGTCGAACCAGTCCCAGAGATGACGGTAAAGGCCTGGCGCGAGCGCGGCGTCGGGCGGCGACTAGGAGGCGCGCGCGGCGGCCAGCAGCGGCGGCGAGCGCATCTCCTCGCGGCCGCGCGCCTCCTCTCAGAGCACGCGGTCCGACACGCCGACGCCGCTCGCGTACTGGCACGCCGACAGCGGCGCCGAGCCCGCGCGCGATACCGGCGACACCGTGCCGTAGCTCCCGCCGAACCCCGACGAGTGCTGCTTCGCTTTTAACCGCAGCGACGCTATCGACGATGACATCGCGGGGCACGGCTCCGCGCGGTACATGCTGTAGGGGTTGGGTGGTGCCGTGTAAGGACAAGGTGCAACACCGCCGCCCACGCCGGCCGTGCCTGCAACTCCGGCCATGCCGCCTCCGCCCACACCTCCCATCGATGTCGCTGTGTTGAAACAGTTCACCGAGCCTTGGTGATGACTCGCCGGTACCACTGATCCCAGTGGGTTGACAGGCCACGGGAAGCTCTTTGTTCCTAATGGGCTGGGTACCTTCGCTGCCCAATTGTTGTATGGGTATGAAGAGTAAAGCGCGTCAGTGTCGGGGAAGGGCTGCATTAGACCATTGAATTGTGTGCTGAAACCATTCTTAAAGTCCGCCGCGGCCGCGGCTGCTGCATTCATTGCGTTTCTTTCACGTTTCCGCCATTTTGCTCTGCGATTTTTGAACCATACCTGCAACAACGAAAATAATTGTAGAGTTTGTTATTGGAAATAAAAACATACTTAATGCCAGTTATGTTCCCTATTAGTAGTAAAGGGTTTTGGTACCTAGGTAAGTAAAAATAAGCTGATTACAAGGCGGTAAGTTTTAACGAGATTCAGAACGTGGACGCGACTTGCGTTGCGTAGTTATTAACTTTGCTCATTACAAAGTTGACAGTGAGACGCGGGCGTCGGTCGGTGTATTCGAGCCACGTAGCTGTAGCGGAGGCACCGGACCGAGGGACCCCCTCCCGCTGGCCGCAGCCAACGACCCGTCTAATTGCGGCCACCAAATGAAGATAAACGAGCGACGCGATTGGGCGGGACGGCTCGCCGCCATTCTCCGCATTCGGCGGCACTCGATCGGGCCGTAGCTAGCAGATCGCAGCAAATGAGTGCCGCATCTCGTGCTGAACGGCTCAATCGATGTTGTTATTTAGGCGAGGCCACGGCGGTGGCGGAGGCGGTGGCAGAGGCGGAGGCGGAGGCCGTGCCGGTGATAAGTCGCCGTGAGCGCAGATAACGCGCGCGGTGATGTATTGCGCGCGTCCGTCACCCGGCGATCGATCGCGCCGACGACACCTCCGCGATAAATTGCGCAATCCACGTAGCGACTGCAATAAATATTGTGCCGGCGGCGGTATTTGTCTCACTCACTGTGGCGGGTTCACCCAGCCGAAACGGTAAATAATACCCTCTTTCCTCGGTTAAGTGAACATAAACGGTCGTTTCCACCCCATATACAATCGTTTATTTTTCGAAACATAAATTTCACAAATTCGCATGAGCGCGAGTTTCGTGCATCGGCTGACACAGGTAAACCGCAGATTACAAGTGTGTACATACCACTTAATTCCCGATCGTATACAATTCATCGCAGATTTTGGTTCGGTGAATCGAAATCATTATCATAATATTCCTATTTTGCAATGAGACTACATAAACGACCATCAAAACGTGGTCGCGTAAAGCTTCTCAGCCGCCGCTTCCCATTGTGACCGCGAACAAACGGGTGAAAATAACTCTACAGGAACGGCGGGGTGTTCAATAATGACGTCGGAATGATATTTATTTAGGTGCACATATGTGGAAATAATTTCCATTATTTGAATAGCGGTGGACAGCGGAGGAGCGAGCGCTCGGAGGGTCGCGAATATTGCGACGCGGGGCTAATCCTTTAAATATATTATTGCAGGATGGTGACCCGGCGCACCCTCTGTCGCCCGGCGGCGCCCGGCCCGCGCCTGCTCCCGCAAGGAGGCTCCCTCACACTTTTTAATGTTTTCCAAATAGCTCCGCTTTGTACGTTCGTTAGCCGTTGTTATCACTATGTTAATATTATGGGGTATGTTCTTACATTCCCAACTTGAAGAGATAGTCGCTTGTAGAAAAGAGTCTCAACATTACTTGATCGTGTGGTTACTTCCTATTTTAATGGCATTATTTTAATAGGCACCTCGGTGGGTTCTTTTACATATCAATGACCTTAGTGCTATAATTGCTATAATGAAACAATCACCGCGCTTAATAATGTGAATGCCATTAAATGTTTCATCAACTTTTAAGGAATTGACAACGTTGCGTATCCAAGCTAATCTCACTTTTAAATCATTTCTCACACCATAATGAAGTAATTTGAAGTATCATTACGGATTGACGTTTCCAGATATTCCCTCTCATATAATAGTTTATCCGTACGTGATTTATTAAGAAGCCGATGAATTATGACCTGCCCGACTAGTAATAAAGCTATTATACGGTCAGCGGACCGCAGGGTTGCTAAATTGCCTTAAATTTAAATTAACTCGGAATCACAATTTTATTAGTGTCATCAATCAAACACAGATCCGAACGGGTGGTCACGGTGTGCCAGCGGACTTCAGCCCTTATTGTAAGGAAATAAGGACGTTAGTGAGTTAATTTAGTAGATTTCTAGAGTCAAATAAACACGAGCTCATATAAACGGATAGTGAACATAAACTCGGAATTGACACGTGTTTGGATCAGGGTTGTCAAGCTGTATTGGAGATAAAGTTACTGCAAACCACGAACAAAACATAGGACAACATCTATTGGGCTGATATTGAATCAATAGCAGACGATGTAGTAAGTAATATAAAAGTATTAAAATAAATTACCATAAAGCTTCTCATAGTTCTTTTCGTCAATAATTAAAGATCTCTAAATCATAATTTAAGTCATTATTCTGAGTCAAAATTTATCTTGGATACTAAACATTTTTGGCTTTGATCGTAACAAAAAATAGATACATATGACCCGAAAACTTTAGTCAATTATACGTTTACAAACGATGATATCACAAAATACCTACTTTATTATAAATTGCATCTACGCAAACAACAAATCTGTGGCGACTTTGAAAAGAAAACAACTTGCATTATTCAAAAATAGAGCATACATTTTGTTCAGATCATAAAAATACTTGGAAATAACTACAGCATTGAGCGCATATAATTCATATCATTATTTTAAACTTGTTTTCACCCTGAGATTTCTGTGGAGAATGCTGCTGATGTAATTTAATAAAAGCTGTATGACCTAGTAATAAACGCACTACTACATTTATAATTTTTCGGACTAGGTACACGATGTATTTAACCGATCAAAATTTACGGAAATGCACTACGTACATTCTACCATCTCCTTACATTAACCAAAATAATTGGGACAAAAGCAGATCGAATAAAAGGATGCCAAAAAGGATCAGCTCGTTGATCGTAAATTCCATCGAGTCAAGTAAAATCTTATACATAGCTTAAAAACTAAAGTACATTTCGCTGACGTGCAGTGCAAATCCTAGGAAGTTATTATAGTATACGTCCCTATATAAGTACTCTGTGGTTCAGTCAGTCGACATCCCTGCTCGGGGTAGGTTATTAAATGCACCCCGCCGCGAACGCCGCTACTGGCTTCTGGGTACGGTGTGGAAATGGTCAAAAATAACCACACACGCTATAAAAATCTATACTAATATCATAAAGAGGAAAGATTTGATTGTTTTTTTGCAATGGATGTACTCAAAAACGACTGGACCGATTTTGATTTTTTTTTCACTAAAAGGAAGCTACATTACTCTTGAGTGATATAGGCTACTTTTTATCCCGGGAAAATATTATTATCCCGGAAAAACTTAATCACGCGGGCGGAGCCGCGAGCAGACGTCTTCAATGATATAACGCGAAATCGATCTCAATGTTTTTTGGCTAGTCGTATAAATATCTAATCTTTGCTATAAACATGAATACTACCCACATATTTTTGAAATTGTAACAAAAAATCCAATATTTCACGCGGAACCCTTGACATTGAACACGATCTGTTTTTTGCGATCAATAAACAAAGATTACTTGCTGGCATCTATAATCGAAATGATGCGCATCCTATATCGCCCATTCATATAAATTCCTCGACAAATTATCCACTGAATCCTAGAGATCACAACAGTAAACTTTGAGCCTATCAAAACACGAACGAGATAAGTCATTGGACACAGTACTGCGGTAACACTTCCTCGCCATAATACACCGTAACGCTACGAAACAAAATACAATTTGTACTTCGAACCGTTTCTTGGCAACAACTCCGGGTATCAAATAAATTCTGTAATTGAAGTTTCATAATACTGTATCGTTTGTTTACTGTAACAAATTCTTCTTGTAACTAGTTGGGCAGAAGCCAGTAGTGATTGGAACATGACAATGTAATAAGCGAATCGTTCGGTGATTGGTACAAAATGCGTATTAGTAGGTTTAACTTGTTAGGAGGTTATTTTAAGACAGCTAAGGTTAAGTTGTCACTTTTGAAACAAGATTTTCATGATGTCACATGTGTAAGTTAAGTCCACGGACACTAAGTATGAAATGCTGTCTCTATGAACCCTTGTTCATGATTTTCTTACTGTCGATATCTAAAGAAAAAATACTTTATTATTATGTAGCTACCTATCTATCGGTAATATCGAATTGACACAGAAAGGAAAAGACTTACTGCCTCGGTGTCGTAGCTGTACAACGGTACGACTGCAGCGTTGAGGTCTCTGGTTCGATTCCCGGGTCGGGCAGTGATATTGGTTTTTCTGTTCAGTATCAGCCCGGAGTCTGGAATTTGTGCCCGATATGGCGATAGGCTTGCCCCCTATCACATCATGGGACGGCATACGCACGGCGAAAAGTGGGTGCATTAATTGCACATCTGCCTACCCCTTCGGGGATAAAAGGCGTGAGTGTGTGTGTGTGTGTGTGAAAAGGACTTCTTAGAGAGTTTAAGGGCGGATTTCGCCACTTGCTAATAAATGCTAGTCGTCACAATAATTCTGAATAAACCACGACTGTTTCGCAATAGCAATAGAAATTCTAGTAAAATGTGCCAGTTTATCCAAAAATTTCTGGAAAACCATATTCTGCCTAAATTGGGTCTCCCGAAGCGTTCGAATCAATACTTTCTACATAAATAGAGACTTCACTACGATATATAACATTTTGTTGAATACTATTGGAATCTAAACATCACTAAAAGATTCAAAACTAAATACGAAATTAGTGATCCGGAACATTGTGTATCTGCACGTAAAACTGTGCGATCGCGGATGGTGTAAAAAAAGCTCGCTAAACTGTTTGCATGCGACGAGACAGCCGACAGCAACGTGCAGTACAAGCAAAAACAGTAGAGCCACGCCGCTGGGCAGTTTTCACGTAAAATAAATAATGTTCCGTGCCAGCGGACCTGTCGCCGATGCGTTTGATACGCGGCTGTTCACGCATACATGTTAAAATGTTTTCCCATCTTATATCTGTTAGTTGGGTATTTTATTAGATATTTTACTTATAATAATAATACCAGCTCTGTATTATATACTGCTCACTGCTGAGCACGGGCCTCCTCTACTACTGAGAGGGTTTAAGGCCTTAGTCCACCACGCTGACCTAGTGCGGGTTGGCAAACTTCACACACCCTCGAAATTCTTATGGAGAATTCTCAGGTATGTAGGTTTCCTCACAATGTTTTCCTTCACCGTTAAAGTGAACGATAATTGATAAACAATACACACGTAACTTTGAAAAGTCAGAGGTGTGTGCCTTGGGTTTTGAACCTCCGGACATTGTCTCGGCAGACCGTTCCATTCCCAACTAGGCTATCGTAGGGGCGGTTGCGGACGACAACTTAGACGTGAGTCGGAGGAAGCCCGCAGCCGTCCCTAATGCGCCGAAGATGGCCACCGCGGAGTTTTAGTTGGTATGCCGTGCGGTGTACATAGGTTAGGGACTCGGCCCGGCGGTCGCCCGACGTTTTCCATCTCTCCGGGCGGCTCAACGTCGGGTCGTAAGGCACGGTGAACCCAACATAACCGCTCAGACGTTCCCCTTGAACACTGGGCGGTAGTAATAAGTCACTTTCTCCGCGTAAAGAAAAAAAAAAATTAGGCTATCGTCCACTTATGATATTTTACTTGGTGGTAGGTTTTGGAGTCTTTAGGTGAGGCATGTGTATTTCCTGTATGCAGCGGTGTACAGTCGGCCACATAAGTAGCTGAACAAATTCAAATTGCCTTTAAAGGTTTTTGTGCTCATGAATTATAATCGTTTTTTCTTCACTAAAATAAACTTCGAACGATTTACTTTATTTTGGATAAAGAATAAATAATATTTCGATTGAAGTTGATGCGTAGAAGTGTTTTGAAATTTCGAATTTGTTCAGCTGCTTATGCGGGTGACTGTACAAGAATCGTGTTTGCATTTATAAAGTTTGTGGTAAATTTAATAATGAAATTGCTGGACAGTATAATAATAAGAAGTTGTAATTTTCAGTATTGAAACATTCAATTACATTTGTAGGTATTATTTTCATTGGAACCATAGCTTCTGAAATTGAGGAACCAATTAAAAATACGCTAATAAAAAGCTATACCCTCAACAGGGCATTTAATTTTGCTTTCATTACTTTTCTTACAGAGCGAAACCGGAAAACAATAAATAAAATAATTAACTACATCTCCTAGAAACTCCGCGGAACCTTTCAGATCATGACAGAATGTCGATACGAAATTATTTGTGTGTCGAGATCGTGGTCGAGATCGATGGGCTAATTCCATGTCACGCAATACGATACCCGTTGTTCGGTTCGGCAAATGAAATGTGTCAAGTGGTGTTTCACGGACGATTGCCGCGACGTCCCCCGACCCTGAGAAGGAAAACTTCGCGGAGAATGATTACTACGCAAAAACAAACGACGTTGCCTTTTGTTACGATACGATATTGTAGGAAACAAATAACAATAACTTGGTCTTGGTACGATTCAAGAGTCACTTGAGCAGAAGATTTGGATTTACGGTTCGGAAAATTTTAGAGAATGATTATAATTATCCAGTCATTAAACATTATAAGTTTTCTTGTGGGCTTTGAACATGCGGCGCTTTGCGAACCTACTCAATCTCAGCTCCGTCACAGAAACTGTCATGCATTGGAAAATAAATAGTAAAATCTTACGTTCACGTACAGTATACAGTTAGCAGCATAAATATCTGTACAAAATAAAAATTTCAAATCGCCTATATACGCGTTAAGTTAAACTGAAAAAAAAAATCTTCATATGAAGTAAAGAAAATCTCTTTTATTTTATTTTTGTGAAGAGAAAAAAAGATTAGTAGGAATACAAAAGTATGTAGGTAATTTGAAATTTTCAATTTGTTCAACTACTTATGCTCGTGACTGTACATCCAAGAAATAAAAACACGATTCGTTTTTGACATATAACGATACAACACGCAAGACTTACAAAATCGTTTATCTTGATTAAATTAAGTCATTGTACACGCTCTCAAAGTGATGTATTTTATTAAAAGCACATAATAGATCGCAACCAACCACATCAACTGATGCCAAGAAAAATTAAAAAGAAAATTTTAAATAAGCTTCATGTTAAATGTGATTTGATGTGACACGCCTAATTTGCACGGAAATACTTTAAAGTAAACATTTGAAACATGTTGTATTTCATATACGCTAATTGAGTCAATAAGCAGGCAATGACCCTAATGAGTTGGTAACAAAAATAATGTTCAACGATTTATCGATGCGCGAGCGCTCAGATTTATTGGACGGCGGGCTGCGCGGGCGCATGGCTAATCCCGCGCAGGGCTGCCGTAAATAGACACTGTATTAATAAGCACTAGTGTACACCGACGTGTTTGCTTGCCTTTATTTGTATTATTAAGGGCTAGTTCGTAAAAGTTTTGCAGCGATAAAATGTGGTGTGAATAGCAACAATAAAGAAGTGCAGTTTTTTGTACAAAATATCTAATAGAGACACGTTATAAGCAATTAAAGTTACCTTAAATAGGCTTGGCATGACATGAACGGGATGTGGAGTGAAGAACGTAACAGTAGATAGCAACTTTATGTTACATTTCGATGCACAGTAATTAGTATTAGAAACAAACATAATATAATAACAATTCCGTGCTATTGAATGTGGATTTTTTTTAGAATGAAGCGTTCAATGTTCCTCATATAACTTATTTGTTCATTTGGAGACCTTCTAAAATAATACAAAGTGTGATTACTTGACAATAATGTTTGTAAATAGGAGGGAAATTAATTCAATCCTACACAGGACCGAAATTAAAACGTATTACACATTTCAAGTTCATATAAATACACTTCAGCAGATTCACACTTATCACCATACAATATAAATAGGTTTAATGTAATTTCGTCCATAAGATACACATCTATGTACACACTAATGTGATATAGTAAATAGTAAGGCACAAGTCCTTCTAGTAAATTATTTTGAACATAGGAAGTTATATCTATATATATAAAATTCTCGTGTCACAGTTTTCGTTGCCATACTCCTCCGAAACGGCTTGACCGATTTTGATGAAATTTTTTGTGCTTATCCGGTATCTATGAGAATCGGCCAACATCTATTTTTCATCCCCCCAAATGTTAAGGGTGGACCACCCCTAAATTTTTTTTTTTATTTTTCAGACAAAATTTTTTGTTTTAATTTTTTTATGATACAGCATACAAAAATACCTACAACCCTAAATTTTCACCCCTCTACGATCAACCCTTATTTTTTAATAGCCATTTTAGTTATTTAATAGGAAATTATTTATATGGCAAAACAACGTTTGCCGGGTCAGCTAGTATAATATAATAGTCAATTACTATTCACTACGATCTTATGCCAAGAATTTCGTTGGCGTAATTTACAAACATAAAGATCAATAAATAGTACACATTCGATAACTCACGCAATAAACACAGAATTGGCCTGCATTTCAGAATTGGGCTAGTTCTATATTGACTTTTAGCTATTTGTAAATATTTAAGAAAAATATGATTGTACTTGAACAGGAATGCAAAACCTCATATTGAAATCGTATAAAACAAACTGAGTTCGAAAACCCTGTTAATATAAAAGGAGGATTAGATATGTAAAATCGGTATATTAATTAGTTATTATAAAGGAATGGACGGATAAAGCAGCAGACTGAGCTCTGTGGCGTATTTTGGGAGAGGCCTAAGTCCAGCAATGGACTGCAAGGGGCTGATGATGATTGATAATAATGGAATATTCTCGAATCGATAAGGCACTCTAAAGTCTATACCCTTTTCAACTCTTCACTCTACGGGTAATCTTTTATTTACAGCAATTTTACTAAAATCTTTTCACGCAAACATCATAAAAATACTTATTAAAGCATGAAATTTTACTCAGTTACAACCCTGCAAATGTTACAAACGGGAATGTTTTGAAGAACACACGCGGTGCGCGCAGTCGAGTGCAGACTGTATAACAAATGCCTCACACTTGAAATGAACTTGCATCGT
Source organism: Lapara coniferarum (assembly GCA_949316025.1). Taxonomy (NCBI): domain Eukaryota; kingdom Metazoa; phylum Arthropoda; class Insecta; order Lepidoptera; family Sphingidae; genus Lapara; species Lapara coniferarum. The sequence continues at coordinate 5,216,038 of OX438922.1, forward strand.
GGTGCTCTCTGTACTGCTGCAAGCTGCTTGAAAGTATCATCTTACACATTAATGATCTGCTTTATAGTTAATTGAAATTGTATGTTTATTAGACTCCTTTGTGTCAGCATTGATGATAGAGTAATTGTTTAAAAATGCCTTGATGTCGCCAGTTCTATTCACGACAAGAAGTCTCGATAATATTGATGTAATTGTAAGTACTTCTATTCACTCCTAGAAGTCCCTATAATATTGATGTAATTGTAAGTACTTGAGTTCCGTAGTGAGTACATGTAATTAAATTTTAATCTAAATAATGTACTGATAGCTAATTGGGTATGTAATACACGCCTCATTCGAGTCCGAATACGTCCCGTCAAAAAAAAAATCAACAAATTATCGTTAAATACTTAATAACAAAAAACATGCTAGCGATTTAATTTTTGTATACAGCCAAGATGCTACATTTAAAACTTCATAAATCAGCATGACATACGCTGACAGAGAAGAAATTACAACTGGAAATTTTATAAAAAAGTTTCCATTTCTGTACCAACGGCACCAAAACAAGACTAAAGAATTTAAACGAAACACGTGTTGGAAGATTAAACGGGAGCCAATCCTGACGCATACCGAAGAAACCAAAAACTATTCTATGAATTGCGGATAAGCTAAACAGTACACACGCTCGAACCGCAGAATCTAGCGGGGGACCTTCCAAAACTATTGACAGTGAGTGTGGATGCGATCACACTTAAGCCGGGGATTATGAAGAGACCGAAATAGACGCATCAAATCCTCGTGGATTAAGGGATTCCGTGTTCCGACGGACGGCACGGCACGGCACAAAAATATCGAACGCGCGCCGGATGCGACGATTAGCCTAAACATCTTCATCGTTAATATTGTAATGCACATTCACTGCTGTCAACCAGCTGGTCGACTACGTAAAAACGTTTACGCAATGTTGGAGCTGGAGTGAAGACGCTCTTCTACAAACGTTAACGCCAAAAACATTCAACAGTATAGTTAGTAACAGACCGGACATTAGGCCCAAATTTTTCGTCCAAAAGTTGTTACCAATTGCTATAAGTCGCTGTCTTATCTACCACATCCGTGTGACAAAACGTCTTGGTATGTAAATTTTGTAAATAAACTAATATTTTGGGAGGAAATATGTTAATTTGTGCATTACGATCATGTCAAAGCATGTTTTAATGCATTTTTTGGTGTTTTGCTATTTCACGGTAGATTGAGTTACTGATGAACAAGGTCAAAATATTTATATGAAAGTTTTTCTAATGTACGCTCTATATAATCTTAGAACTCTTTGGTTAAACGCCAATGGAATAGAAAATAAGTATTCGAATGAAATGTCCTATACTTAATCGATAAGTCTATCTATCATCACCAGTTTTTGTTTCTATTCGATTGGTGTCTACGCTTGCAGAAAAGCTTCATAGCGTCGGGCACTGTAATGGTTACTGAAGCCTCGGTAAACTTCAATACATAGGTAGGTCAAAAATAGACGTGTCTATGCGTGGTGACATTTCATTTGACGATAAATGAGAATAGTCTGCAGTCAGTACTATTTTCAGTCGTGTATCTTATTGTTGTATTTATTAATTATTCTATATGACAAATGGGAATAACATGTCATAATTACTAAACTATTATATGACAACACTTAATTATAATCACACTTTGTTTTGTTTCTTTTATGTCTATCTAAAAACTACTTATGCTATTTTCATATGAAGTATTATTGCCGGGTATTGTCTCTCGACAAGATAGATGTGAAAGAACATCTCATACGTAAATGATATTAATTGGAGTCGCATTTTATTGTAGGTAATTTAAAATAGGTGCGTGTCTAATTAATATTATTAGTTCAAATAGCCACTGTCCACTCATGATAAAGAAGTAATAAAATTGTAAGACTAATGATGACCTAAAAATATTATTTCTTATTATGTTATTACCGAAGTGGTCTAGAGACTTCTGTGGTTAGAAAAGTAGGTGCCTATTAAAGAAAAATACTTTTGACTAAGTCTTTTTGTTACACTGTCGGAATTTTGGATGATCATAATACCTGCTCCTACTTTATCAAGTAAATTTAGTTCACAAAACGATAAAAATAAATAATAACAACTGCAGTGTTACAAATCACAGTCCTCCGCTCCCGCCAAAACCCTAAAGTGTATTCGTTCGACAAAGGAAACTGTACCATACAGCCAACTGAACAGCCGGTGCTGCCACATTTCAAAATACTTTTTTTAGAATGTTTATGTACCATTAAAACTCACCCGAACTCTTGCTTCCGTGAGATTAGTCCACATAGCGATCTCCTCACGCGTGGACATGTCTGGGTAGCGGTTCCTTGCGAAGGTCGCTTCCAGCTCTTGCAGTTGTTGGCTGGTGAAGTGCGTCCGCTGCCGTCGTTGGCGTTTATTCTTCTTGTCTCCCTTGTCGTCCATGGACGGCTCGTCGGGCCCGACGCCTGGAGTCGTTGATTCTGTTTTTATCGTCGGCTCTGATGTTAGCGGACGATTACCTGTCAAAAAATGTTTCATTTATATATTGGAAATATTAATGAATTTATCAAAATTGGCGAGCATCTTATATATTTTTCGCCCCCTATGACATAACATGACGGAACTGTGCCTACTCCCTCGGGGATAAAGTCATGATGTGTATTTTGTTTTGGGAAAATCGAAAATATTTTGCCGATTGGCTGGTAAATAATCTGACATTTTACCGTTGAAACAAATACACAACACACAAGCCATTCTAACACCAATGAATAAAAACAAAAAAATACATTAATCGTAAAACTGAAACCCACAAAGCGTATTCAAACAAAATAAAACTTAGTAGATAATAAAATGTGGAATCAGGGCCGCGCTGCAAGTGCCAGTAGCCGCCGGTATTACTATGGATTAAACCCAGGCACACTTAATACTTTTACGACAACGCTGTAAATTCGTTATTCTCGATGAACGACGTCACATACTACATAATTTATATCTCATTTTATATCTATTCTCGTCGATTTTAAGACCTTTACAATGCTGTTAGGTTGGTAGTGATTGTGACATAAACACCTTACTTCATATCACATAATCACACCCACGTTGCTTACAATTTAATTGCTAATAGTGGCAAAAAGATGCTTTGATCACTTTGAAACCCTCTTTCAGAGTCCTAGTCCTCAAAAGTTTCTAACATTGAGCCATGAACTGGCAGAGCCTTAATAAATTGTGCCACGTTTTGGGTTAGCAAAAGTGTCCCGAAAACCGTATCGGGCACGGCGGGGACAGGTGATATCGCGTTATTACCATCAATTCATTACTGATAGCGCGTCGATCGCAATCATGCCACGCATATTGGCTTTGCATGAAATCCCCGTGTCAATGTATCTACTGTCTGTAGTGCAGTTTGTTATTGCTCTGGCTGAGATACTGAAATTCTACTTTAATATACACATATACACACACGCCTGTTATCCCCGAAGGGGTAGGCAGAGGCGCAACTAGTGCACCCACTTTTCGCCGACATTCCGTCCCATGATGTGATAGAGGGCGAGCCTATCGCCTATGCCCGATATGGGCACAAATTCCAGACTCCGGACTGATACTGAATAGAAAAACTCAATATCACTTTGCCCGACCCGGGGATCGAACCCAAGACCTCAGCTTTGCAGTCGTACTGTAATACAACTACGCCACCGAGGCAGTCTACTTTAATTATTAAAGAAAGTAGTTCGCATAATGACGCCCACTTGTCTTAGGCTTTCTTGGATAATTGTGGATACGTTGTACTTCTGTAGCCGGTCATAGAAACTTGAAAGCTACTTTACAAACTACCTTAACTAGAGTTCAAAATTTAATGTATAAAACTAGATATAAAATATAAAACTAGATAGGTATAATAATAATATAAAACTAGAGTTTCTTGCCCAGTGGTAGATTAAAAATTTACTGAATCTAATTAATGTTTAACATATTGTGAATTTGAATAAATGACTTCATTTCATTTCAATGATTTAATAGATAATTTGAAAGCATAAAGTTGGCGAACGAGTCACGGAAAATGCATATTTTTTCTCTTTTATGAAATCAAGTTATACGTTGTTAACCAAACATATCGAAGGCTTTTGATTAGAACACATTTATCGTAACCCACAAACAATTTCAATTTATTTAGCCGCGCATATACGATTAACGTTCTATTGCGCTCTCTTATCTAGATTGAACACTATTAGGCATTGCAATAGGAACTGATAAATGTATATAGAACTATTTTATTTCTGTCTATTTTATTTTATGGAAAAAACACCGGACAGGTGTGAGTTGGGCTCGCGTACTAACTGGTAAGTAAGATATCTAAGTCTACAAGCCTAATAGTTTGCCAAAATTTATTAAAAAATTAATCAAAGTTTAAAATTTTGTAAACTAGTTTCTTTTAAATATTAAAGTACATAGTTACGGTTTTCAGATTTTTTCCTTTACATGTGTTTTAAAAACATGCTTCTTGCCAAATTTCATGATTCTAGATTCTATTTTCGATATCTAAAAGAAACCACAGTCAAAATGTAGGCTATGGCTAGGCTAATTCACTTTAATCACAGGTAGATGTGAAAACTGAATATAAGTGCAGCGAAAGAATTTCCCTCCCAGAAAAATACACCAAGCTAGACCAAGTGCCTGGCATAGTTAATTAATAACAACAAAGTTATTAAAGTCATTGTGTTAACTAAACCACAAATATAAACATCGAACCACTGTTATATGGACAATACAAGAAGTTACTTAGATATATACTCCTAAACGCATTGTACATCGTACTAATATTATAAAGGCGCAAGTTTGTAAGAATGTATGGATGTTTGTTACTCTTTCACGCAAAAACTACTGAACGGATTTCGATGAAATTTGGCACACCGGTAGATCATGTTCTGGATTAACACATAGGCTACTTTTTATGCCGGGACAATATAAAGCGGGACTTTTATCCCGGGAAAACTTATTCACGCGGGCGGAGCCGCGGGCAAAAGCTAGTATAACATAAATTAAATTGACACTAACATTTTTTATAACTTCAATAGATTGATTTTACAAATATTTATATTTTTAAAAAAGGTCTTATTTATTTTTAAACTAACTGTTGCTCGCGGTTCCGCGTGAAAAGGTTTTTCCGGGGTAAAAGTCCCGCTTTATATTTTCCCGGGATAAAAGGCCTATGTGTTAATTCAGGACATTACCTACCCGTGTGCCAAATTTCATCGAAATCCGTTAAGCAATTTTGGAGATGTGCAGTAACAAACGAACAGAACAGGCAGACAGAAAAGAATTAGAAAAATTGCTGAATTGTGTTCCATTACTCTTCTTTAATCATCCCCTTTTTTATCACATTTCAGTTCTACTGCTTTGTTATATTTATAGACTAGCTTTTGCCCGCGGCTCCGCCCGCGTTATAAAGTTTTTCCGGGATAAAAGTCCCGCTTTATGTTTTCCCGGGATAAAAAGTAGCCTATGTGTTAATCCAGGACACGATCTACCCGTGTGCCAAATTTCATCGAAATCCGTTTAGTAGTTTTTGCGTGAAAGAGGAACAAACATCCATACATCCAGATATTCTTACAAACTTTCGCCTTTATAATATTAGTAGGATTACACGGACGTTGAATGTCTTTACTTAGTTTTTTAACTAGACCAAAAGATATAATTATTTTCGCTCTAGGTGAAAGAGTAACGCTTTAGTTTTATGTATAGCAAACTTGTCTTTATAACTACGTAGTAATATTCTTTATTCTGTGTTATAAAGGCGATACGGTATCATCGTATAATGACACTAACGAGGCTAGACAGTCGTAACACAAGCATTACAAATACCACAGTTTACATATAACAAACTCCTATATCACACCGAATTAATATCTATGTCTAGGGCTATAAGAACTATTTTCGCAATCATTTTGAAATAGAAAAAGCCGAGCTGTAATATCTTTGAATGTTTCAATATATAAGACATTTTGGTACATATTCTGTTATTCAAGTAGCGAGGCGTTACATCGGGCAGCTTTTGTAAAAAAGTTTGATACAATCTCCCATGAAGACTAGAAAGAAATTAAATAATAAGAGGAAGCAAGGCCTGTTATCAATTGGCACCTATGATATTGTCCCTTAAGAATCATAATCTAGGTTTTAGTGACCATAATAACCGTTGTGTGCCTTCTTTTCTTAATTATGTAGGATAAAACCAATAGATGATAATATTAGTACCCGAGACCTGAGCATTGCAATCGTACACTAATACAGCTACGCTGCACCGAGGTAGTCTTTAAGTTGATATTTAACTTGTTTCCATTGGAATAACCTTCATTCCATCGCCAGCCCAACGAACAAAATCTTTGTTTACTTGTTATAGTAGGTATAATATCATATTATACTTAACCTATATAGATAGATCACTGATTTTATGGCCAGGGACATAATTAGATCGGCTAAAAGCCGCTCCCATTGTTGCGGAAATTATCACAATTTTAAGAATAATTTGATTAAATTATTATGACTTTCTCGCGTGAGTATAGCCACAAATGATAAATTCTTTGTGCTTATGTAAACAATACAACGTATAATCTTTTCGTTGGAAGTAAATTCACGTAATATAAATTTTCATCCGATGCGACGCGACGTCACAAAAGACGCGGCGCATTGTTCTTTAAAATATTTCAACATCGGTTGTAATGTTAATTGGGCCAAGTTTATTAAAATCATCAATCTGTAGGAGCGACCTATCTCACTCGCGTAATGAACAAGGCGGGATTATGGTCTCAGGGCTTAGCCTACCGCTGTCTCCGTCGAATACATACCATCAGTATGTTTTTTTTTTTTGTTAATTTATTCATGTCCATGGATACAAAGTCCTTCAGACGCATACTTGTTTCTTTTTTAATTATCCTCAGTACTTACTAACTACTATGTCAAAGTAAAGCAGTGGTTACCTTACCAAGACTTTATCGAGGAGTTTTGGCGGCAACAAAAAAGCACTTGATTAGCACAGTTATTTCAATTCACTTCATTTGAGCCCTTTAATAGAACTATATTGGATAATATACCACCATAATTATGCAACATAACACTAAGTATCAGCAAAATAATGAATTAAAACAAGAGCACCTCATGACACTACCAAGTTCCCGCCAAAACTCCACCATCAGTATGTCGTTTACAGGGTTGCCGCGTACAAAAATTGGGAGCACCGAAACAAGGGGTCACACTGGCATGATTTTTTAAAAAACGCTTATTGATTTATCAAGAAGACATAATTTTAAAACCACAATAGGTCACTTTAGATAGATTAAGGTAGACACGACATTTTTGTCTTTCAAATCCTTGTAGCAGTTTATTTTTGTTATATTAGCTATCTTATCAAAAAGTATTTTTGTTTAAGAACACTTCTTGTAGTACATGTGTTTTTTGGCAAGTAATAAATTTCCAGCGTTTTGTAAGACAATGTAGACTAAGGTCTATACTTATATATTTTTGTTTACATATACTATCCCGTGATAAACATTATTCATAAAAAATATTAACTACTACTAAACACAATTCGATAAATGAAGCATCCGAAAAATGCTCGTTATACCAACACATTGGCAACCCTCACACTAAAAGATAGCTCGATAGGCATCGATAAGAGCAGATAGCGTTTATCGACGATACGCTTTGAGCGCTCGCCGACCCATCCATCATTTCGAACTAAGGTCCACGTTAGTAGGTAACTTATTTAATCTATCCTTTGCGATCGGCCGACGCGACAAGAGTTTGTAGGTAAACACACCAGTTACATGTGTTACGCGTATCAGTACATGCTGCCACTTCAAAGCCCGACAATCGTTTTGATAAAACAGCTAGCGTTTCCTTTAATGTGTTTGCTAACAACTAGTTGCAATGAGTGTTCCTTCATAATGACACTTATCTAGGGGCTTACTTAACTTATAGGTAGCTCGATGATAGCAACGATTTTTATGACCAAAATCAATATCTTGTGTTGCGTAAATACTTTTTTACATATCAGAGAACTCCTTGTTTGTATGTTCATGATTTTTCTACTTAGATAACAATTTTGGGAAGACACAGATTTTTAGTACGTTTTGATTTTGGACGAAATAGGGGGACTTGTTTTTTTATTTTCCCAGTGTAACCTTTAATTCATATTGCAAAAAAGTTAATTATTGCTAAACAATAGATAATGCACGATACCAATCAAGATTTTTCAATAAAAAGTATGAAAAATGCATAGAAGACGCAAATACAAATTAACGGAAACCAATATAGACTGGACGAAAAAACCTCTATAATTTTATTTGATCAAATATTTTTTCAAATCCCAATTAACTTTATCTTCTTGCTCCATTTAAATTCAATCACTTCTCTGAGTGAAATCTAACAAACCCGCCTACTTATGCAGTCAAATCGACATTCATTTGTGAAGAGAATTTTCCGCTTTTTCCCTTTCCCCGCAATCCATTGCGTACTGTGAAACGGCAATGATCTGCGAATCGTTAGCACACCGCACAATGGACTGCCTACAGGCAACAGCGGCTCTCGTGCCGCGCTGTTTGTGAAAGCATTAGAATAACACGCGCCTGTATTTGCCATAGATTTTCCGACGCTTTACTAGGTTTGCTTTCAGTTTTAAGCTTGTCACTTTGTGTGGTCTTGCATTTCAATTGATTTTTCTTTATTTCTCTCACTAAGTGAAGATTGTAATTTTTTTGTTTCGTGGTTTAGTCACGTCCTCGTGCTATTATTTACACACTTTTATCGCTGAAGATTTTATTAAACAGACTAAACAAATAATTAGATAAAAATACCTATATATCACAGCCATAATTCTGATTCAATGGTATCTGAATTGTAAACAAGTTACACACATTTGTAAACGTGAGTCAGGGTTAAATCATCAGATACTAGAAAATAAAAAATCATGGCTAAATAACATACCAAATGTCGCACATAAACCAAATCCCGTTGAAAACGACTTAGCAAAACAATACACTAGCTATAAAAAAATATGTTTTCGCCAATCCAATCTTTTCGCTATTAAAACTTTAAAGCTGTGATTCCGCAGAACGCGGCAGACTGCAGACGGAAACGGCAGACGGCAACAGCATGTGCCGCGACGGCAGACAGCACGCACGTCATTTGCCGTTATGTGCGGAACCGGTCTCATACAATTTAATGCTGCACAGTAGTGCCGTCTGCCGCGTCCTGCGGAATCACAGCTTAAGACTATATAAAGGCGTGTACTCACTATCGTCGGTGAGTTTTCGGTCGCGCCGTGGCCTCGCAGATCCGTATAGAGAAGACTGCTCCACTCCCGAGCCGCCGGACGCGAGAGAGGAGTGCCCGCTGTCTCGGAACTCACCCGTCTCTGCCCATACTGTGGAACAAAAATCTTGTAAGGGAAATGATACATTGTAAAAGCAAGACATCAAGGTTTTTAATGAAATAATTAGCATTTTTATTAGTAGTAGAGTCATGTTGTAGACGGTATTGTCAACAGCGTGGATGGGTTTGTACAACGAAGACTGGTATCAGAGACTCCGTTGCGTATTGTATATTTTTATATTGCAAGACAAGACGAGCGTGCCGATCGCCTGATGGTAAGCAATACGACCACACATAAACAGTAGCAACACCATCCAGCGCCTTGAGTTACAAAGTACTGTGTAGCATCTCACTACGCTCGTCATCCTGATACATAAGATGTTAAGTTTAATTATGTCCAGTAGTTACACTGGCTACATTGTCCGTGAAATCAAAACACAACAGTGCATGCACACTGCTGCTTGGCGGTAGAAATATACATTGCGGTGGTACCCACCCAGACGAACTCTTACATATGAGAGACCCACCACCAGTAATGTAAGCTCATCACTACAAGTTTAATAAACTAAGTATAATTTGTATTTTTTTTATTTATTAGTTAATTTAAAGGAATGGGATTAAGGCAGAGCCGTATTCCTGTTGCTACTCCTTAAATGCAGAAAATATATTCTAAATTCCAGAAAACAATGGAGGCTCATGGATGGTTGTCATCACTTACCACCATTTTGAACAGCAGCTCTGTTTCCCATCCCTCAAGAAAACCGAGGCCGTGTGTTTTCACGGACCTCGGAGAGGGCCACCGGCCGGTGCCGGCATCGTCGTTGGGGGGGTGCGGATCCCCATCGGCTCTAGCATGAAGTATCTAGGTTTAGTCCTGGATAGCCTATGGCGATTCCGCACCCACTTTAAGGAGTTGAGGACGAAATTGTCCCGGGCAGCGGGCGCTCTTTCCCGCCTGCTGCCCAACCTGGAAGGTCCTGGCTTCCCTTGCCGGAGGCTGTATCACGGAGTCGTGCGGTCCATAGCCCTTTATGGCAGCCCCGTTTGGGCTGACTCCCTGGGCCGCCCCTGCGTCGCCCTTCTGCGCGCCCCGCAGAGAGCTTTAGCGCAGCGGGCGGTCAGGGCGTACCGCACGGTCTCTTTCGAGGCGGCTTGCCTATTGGCCGGATTTCTGCCCTGGGACCTGGACGCCAAATCCCTTGCCGATGTATTCCATTGGCGGGAGGAGGCGTTCAGTCGCGGGGAGCGTCCGGCCCTGAAGGAGGTGGAGGCCAAGAGGGCCGCCTTACGGCGAGCCGCCGTGGAGGAGTGGCGTCTCAGGCTGGAGGCCCCGTCGTGGGGGCACCGGGTCGTAGAGGCAGTGCGTCCTGTCTTTGCCGAATGGCTGGACAGGCGCCACGGAGCGGCAACATACCGCCTGACGCAGGTGCTCACCGGGCATGGCTGCTTCGGTGAGTTCCTGTTTCGGGTGGTAGGTATAGAGGAGTCGGCCGTGTGTCACTATTGTGACAACTGCCCAATGGACACGGCCCAACATACGTTGGAGTGTTGTCCAGCCTGGGATGAGGAGCGCAGCGCTCTCAGAACAGTCGTCGGAGAAGACCTCTCGCTGCCGGCCGTGGTCGCTTCCATGGTCGGCGGCCGGGAGGCCTGGCAGGCGGTGGCCCACTTCTGCGAGGCGGTCCTCTCGCGGAAGGAGAGTGCCGAGAGGGATCGCCAGCGCAGTGGTGATCCCTCCCGCCGCCAGACGAGACGTAGGAGGCGTCGGGTGGACGACTGACCGACGTCTTCCACCCTGTGGATTGGGGGCGTTTGGAGAATTCCACCACGGTATCCCCTGCCTGTCGTAAAAGGCGACTAATAGGGGCCTCCGGGGGTCACGGGTGGGCGGGACGTGCCGCCCACCCATTAGTCTAGCCAACTTCTGTGACCCCCGTGATGGACATGTCCGAGGCAGCGTGTCTCACGCTTCCTCGGACACCAAAAGGTGGACACGGTACGGTGTTTCGGGAGCTTCTGAGCCCCCGCAACAGGGAAAAGGACCGCAACAGCGGTATGCGCAGGGGCGGTTGCGGACGACAACTTAGACGTGAGTCAGAGGAAGCCCGCAGCCGTCCCTAATGAGCCGAAGATGGCCATATAAAAAAAAAAAAGCTCTGTTTCCCATCCTACTCAAAATCCTATTAGATTTAATGAGTGAGGTCTGTCGCCTAAATATACATTCAATAAGTCACAACAATTTAGCAAACAGATAGCCAAAACAGTGAAAAATGAAACATTATTAACATAAGCCTAATCTGAAAATGGTATAAGGAAATAAACTGCGTTTCACGGTGGCCATAAATCGTACTAAGTGCAGTAATAGGCGCATTATTTACAAGGATATCTTGACAAAGTAATGTATTCATCGAACGACGATGACGCCCCGTAGCTCCACGCGTAATTAACTGTCCCCGAACACTTGTTAACAAATTAGTCACAGGAGAGCGTGTGAGCGCGCCCTTATTTATAGCGCCTGCACACAAACATCTTATGTTAACTTTTTATATGTACTTGATCAAGATATTAACGTCTATTTACGTTGAAGTAATAAAGTAATGGATATGTCGGGACAGGAAGGAAGTATAAAAAGGAATTATGATTTTTATTAATCTCATTGAGGGTGTCTGAATATATTAAGTCGGGTAAGATAAAATAATAATCGTGCGACAAACCAGTCGGTATGTCGAACTCGTAGTGGGAGTTACAGTTGGGTGCATAAAAAGGGTGCGCAATCATTTGAAGGAACGATTCCGCTCTGAGCAGCCGTCTCGGACGGACCTATTGTTTGTTGTAGCGCTCGCTACAACTTTCATTGTTCCGCCCGAGTACCTGCTCGGTGCGTTCGGCAGCGACCTCGCTGCAGCCAAGGCCAAACAGGTAGCAAAGGGGCAACCTTTTGCTATTTTGTTAGCCTATTTCGGGCCAAGCCGCGTCCTTTTCAGGACGGGTTTCGCCCAATTTGTTTCTTATCGACGTTTGGCCCCTTCAGGGCGTTGGCTCGGCGGAAACCTAACGGTGCTAACAAGCCGAGTCGCGTCACCGGCAACGCGCTGCGCCCCTTCAGGGCAAGGCAAAGCCGACGGGTACGGATCCGGAGGCTGCGGAGGCACACCGCAGTCTCTCCCGTACATCACCTTCCCAACCCTACCCTTTCCTTAAAATCCATCCCGTGTATCGGTTGAGCGTGCGGCCTCCGGCCAATACCGTTTACGGTACACGGACTGTTAGGAACCCTTTTGCACAATAAGACTGGCAAAGGGGATACAAGCTTAGGGCACACCTAATTTTAAGTACACCCCCCCTCGCCTATACCCGGCGGGGAGGGACACGCACTCACTCACCCCCGGGCGTTCCTACCCGGGGACTTAGTTCATCGCGTCCCATACCGCGTCGCGATCCGCGCTCGTTCGTTTTGTGTGAACCCGCCTGGTTTCTTGGTGTGTTCTTTACAGGCGGTGCACACCCGGGGTTAGTGAACACACACGCGGCCCCTAAATAATTATTTTCATAGGCTCGGACTCAGCCGCCAATATGGCTGACTCTGGGCCTATGGACCTGGCTCCCGAGCGGCCTGTCGTCGCCGCTCAACTAAACCCAATCAACACCCCCCTCGCCGCGCCCATTATTTCCAGGGAGGAAATAATGAGAGTGGTGAGGGAGATGTTCCGGTCGGACAACGTGGTCCGACAAGAAATTCTCTCGATGGCTAGGGAAGCCAGGGAACCGTCTGCGTCCTCTGACACCTCGGAGTCGTCCGAGGCTACGACCTCAACGGAGACCACCGAAACCTCGGGCGGCTCCGCGGAGTCTGAAGAGGAAATGGACACGTCCCCCAGCCAACCCGAAGCCTCCAACAACCCTAAGAAACGGCCAATATCTGCTTCTTCCTCCGCCTGCGAATCCGGGGAGGAGTCGTCCTCGTCGGAACGCGACGAGGACGGCTTCACTACGGTGAAGAACAGCCGGAGGAAGAAGCAGAGAAGTGTCGCTGCTCCCGCACCAACCTCCCCATCCGCGCCTTCTGCGCCTACCGCGCCTTCAGCGCCAACCGCGTCTGCGTCGACGCCGCCACCGCCGCCGACTCAACCAAAGGGGCCTAAAAAACCCCCGAGGTTGAACTTACAACTCCCCTCAAATATGTCCATTCGGGACATATTTGAAGAACTGCGCAAACAGCGCATTAGCATCGCGTCCAACTCGTGGAATAAGATCCACAAACTTCTGGCATTACAGCCCTCTTCAATCGCGGACCACAGAGCCCTCACCAAATTTTTAGATGCCAAGAAATGGCACTATTTCACTTACTCTTTGCCTGACGAGCGGCGCTTCCGCTACGTCATTCGCGGTATCCCAGTCCAAATGTCGACTCTCGAGGTCAAAGAAGGCCTCGAAGAGAAAGGCATAGTCGCCCTAGAAGTGCACAGGATGCACAGACAGTCCCGCGCCTCCCGGCCGGGAATCCAATATGAAATGGTCCTTGCCATTCTTCAGTCCCCTTCCGACGTCAAACGTCTGTTTGAGATTAAGGATATCTCGGGGCTAGGCGGCTTCACCGTCGAAGCCCCACACAAATCAACCCAGATAGGGCAGTGTCACAACTGCCAGAAATACGGCCACAATTCTCGTGGCTGTCGCCTCCCCGCCAGGTGCGTCAAGTGCCTCGGCGAACACGGCACATCCGAGTGCCCCCGTCCCAAGGACCGCTCTCTGTGCACGGAGCCGCCTTCGTGCACCAACTGCCGGCAAACCGGCCATCCAGCGAATTATCGCGGATGCCCTCGCGCCCCCAAAAGAGTTGCCAAAGCTCCTAAAGCTGCGGCTCCCTCGGCCCCTCAGGCCACCACATTCAAACTGGCACCTGCGCCAGTGCGCAACCCGTGGTTTCCTCCCACGGCGCGCGCTGAACCCATTTCACAGGCCCCCAGCGGAGTCACTCCCGCTGCCCCGGCCTCTACTCGACCCTCTCCTCCCCCAGCTGTGGCTCCTTCTTCAAAGGCAGCCCAGCCCAAACCTAAACCCAAACCCACCACCCCTCCCACCCCTTCTCAGTCGGCGACGGTGGCGGCGAAGGCAAGCGACGCCTCTTCCTCAGTCGCCTCATTATTAGGCTCCCCGGAGATAATGATTCTCCACGGGAAACTTTTCGAACGTTCCCGTCTACTCACCCGTACGGGAGTAGAAGACCCCCTTCTAATAGCTGAGATCGCTCTGATCCAGCAACAAATCTTCGAGGCTACAGTTAACGCTGTGCGTCTCCCCTCTTTAATTTTATAAATGGCTACCAACGCCAGACAACTCCCCCAGCGGACAAAACCTCGCTCCCTCAGAGTGGGGTTTTTCAATTGTAACGGCATTCGGGACCAAAAAGCCGAAATTTCTTCTTTTGTCCGCGACAACCAAATTGACGTTTTCCTCATCCAGGAAACGTTCCTTAAGCCCTCTCACCGCGATCCCAACATCCCAAACTTCAAACTGGTGCGAAATGATCGTACCAGTGGCCGTTTAGGAGGCACTCTCATTTATTACAAAAGGTCCCTTCATTGTATTCCTTTAGAATCACCGATAAGCTTGAGCAACATTGAGGCTTCGGTCTGCAGGTTAGCCATGACCGGACACCCGCCGATCACCATCATATCGGCCTATCTCTCGCCCACTAAGGAGCTTCACTCCAACGAACTTGAAACCCTATTTGATCTGGGGGATTCCGTCATTTTGGCGGGAGACCTCAATGCCAAGAACACTCTCTGGAACTGCAACTCGACCAACGAGCGAGGTGCAGTCCTAGAGAGTTGTCTTGACACAATCAATCTAAGCCTATTGGTTCCTTCAGAACCTACCCACTATAGTTACAATGACGACCACCGACCGGACATACTCGACGTGGCACTTGTACGGAACGTAAGCCTTAGCGTGCGTTCCATGCAAGTGCTACAAGAGTTAGACTCTGACCACAGACCTGTGATCCTCGATCTAGTCCCCGAAAACAGTCCAACAGACACAGGTCCTAATATCCCGATGAAGGTGAAAACGAATTGGCGTCTTTTAGGCACCAAGCTCGCGGACACCTCATCCACTGATCTTTCCGCGATCCCGACCAACATCGTTACTCCCGAGGAAACGACCAGAGCGATACGCATCTTCACCGACCACCTTCAGAACGTCTTGAGCGAAAGCTCCGAGAGGGTGCCAGAGACTGTTCACAGTCACTGGCAACTTCCCGAAGACGTTCGGTGGTGGGTGAGGTTGCGTAACGCTACGCTCAAATCCTGCGCGACGAGACCCGTCCCGGAGCGACGACATCTTGCGCGCTACCTCCAACGTGAGGTAAAGCGTCGCATAAAAGAGGTCGTCGATTCGAGGTGGAACACTCGCCTTGCCGACATCGATCCAACACATACGGCCTTTTGGCAACTGGTTCGTTCCTTCAAGAGAAACGATGTGGCCTCCATGCCTCCGCTCAATCGTCCGAATCAACGCCCTGCGTTTGATGACGACGAGAAAGCGGAACTACTGGCCGGCAGCCTGGAGTCTCAATGCTCGCTCTCCTCTGTACCCGTAGATGACGACATTCTTGTTGCGGTTGACACCTTCGTCGATGATAGGAACGCGGTCCGGCCACCGCCAGTCTCTATACCGCGACCGCTATACGACAACGTCGACCCGGACGTCGACCCGCCGCCCGATCCCCTTGCGCCGGTGACGATCGAAGAAGTCACCACTCTGATCAAGGCACTCAAACGTAGGAAAGCCCCCGGGGGCGATCTAATCCCCACTCGTATGATCAAAATGCTCCCGGAGCATCTAGTTCAAATTCTAACCTCTATCTATGACGCCGCGTTTCGTAACTGCATCTTCCCAGAGGTCTGGAAAGAGGCAGTTGTGATAGGAATCCACAAGCCGGGGAAACCCGCTTTCGAACCCTCCTCTTATAGGCCCATCAGTCTGCTCAGTACTCTGGGCAAAATCTACGAGCGGATCGTCCTCGACCGCCTAAAAATAGTAGCTTTCAACCAAAATTTGATCCCCCCAGAACAGTTTGGCTTTCGCCCTAGACACAGTTGTGTCAATCAGGTGCTCCGCATCACGGAGTACGTTCACGATCAATTTCGTAAAGGAATGCCTACCGGTGCTATTTTCTTCGATATCGAAAAAGCATTCGACAGGGTGTGGCACAACGGCTTGCTTTTCAAGCTGTACACTCTCAACGTGCCCACACAACTCGTGCACATCATACGAGATTTCCTGTCGAATCGCGGTTTCAGATATCGCGTGGAGGGAACTCTCTCTTCCCGACACACCATCACGGCCGGAGTCCCGCAAGGCTCCGCCCTGTCCCCCTTTCTATTCTCGCTGTACACAAGCGACATCCCTAGACCACAAAACGCCCATCTGGCACTATTCGCGGATGATACCGCAATATACGCTTCACGTATAGACCCCGACAAAGTGGTGCGCACTTTGCAAACCGCCGCCGACGAACTCGGTGAGTGGTTCCGCAAATGGCGAATCACCGTCAATCCCACCAAAAGTCAGGCCATCCTTTTCACTCGGAAAAGGAAAGTCCATGTCCCTCACTCTTCAGTCCGCATGTCCGACCAGGTTATTCCCTGGAAGGGCCAAGCCAAATATTTAGGAGTAACCCTTGATCAGAGGTTGACCTTCATCCCACACGTAAATGCGGTACGCGCGCGAGCCGCATTCGCGATGAGCCAGCTTCACTGGCTCCTAAACAAAAATAGTAAGATGTCAATCCGCAACAAGATTAGGATCTTTAAAACATGCATCCGTCCGATAATGACATACGCGTCGCCCGTATTCGCTCATTTACCGCCCGGTCGCCTTCAGCGAATGCAGGTGCTCCAAAATCGATTCTTACGACATGCACTTGGTGCCCCGTGGTACGTTCGCAATCGCAACCTCCACGTGGACACCAATATGCCGACCATCAGGCACTTTATGCAGTGCGCCAGCAGACGCTATTTCGACAGGGCGGTAAACCACCCGAACACGCTTATCCGTAAAGCGTCTATATATACTCCATTTGACCGCGCCAAATGGAGACGACCGCGATCAGTCCTGACCGATCCAGAGGACGAAATCACTCTCGCTTTACGCGAAAAGAACGAGCACTTAAAGCTCATACACTCCACAAGACCGCTGTACCGTCCTCGCCGTCGAGGACCTCGTCGCGTTCCCCATAACCCTGCCCTCTCGTAGCAGTTCCGGCCCGCGTGCCGAAGACTACAATCAACACGTAAAATAGGATTAGGTTAAAAACCATATTCCCCAAACGTTGATGTCTTATCCTCTCAGTGGCCGCCCTGAGCCGAGGTCGTGACCCATTAGTGGGTCGCCCTCAGCGTGGTCGCTTAAATTTAAGGGTTGCGAGCGCCTTCTGCGCTCACCCACAAGACCGGTGTTCTTGTATAAGCCGACCCTCGTCAGGCTAACAAGAGTTTAGTCAGGGACAAAAAAAAAAAAAAAAAAAAAAAAAAAAAAAAAATTTGAAGGAACAGTCTTAGTTCAGTCGTCGTTGAGTTCGGTTGTGTTGCAACTAGTACGGTGCAGATCACTAATAAGTGGTAACTATGGTGGTTTCCATATCAGTCAGTGCTTAGTAAAGCGGTTACTATGTTATTTCGAGTTGTTACTAGGTGAGTTGATTATAATCACTTAACCAAACGGTTAAGTAATTGCCTCAATATGCAATGTGTTATAATAACCAAAGTTAATAATGAATCCTGACGTGGTATTGTACTCTGTGAACAGTTTATTACGCAATAATTGACCAACGAACAATAAATAGCGAGTTAAAGAGAATTCATTTGTGACTTTTATTATGTGAACCTACGTGTATCGATATCGGCCGCCACTCAGTCTCCGACATCAGAAGGTGGGATGAGCCTATTCCCGCAGATATGTGAAATGCAATTAATGGTACTATGGAGAAGCTATTTAAGTACCCGCAATTTACATGAAGAAAAAAATTGCATTGAGTAATGTCTGAATAAGAAAAAGACTACAACGTGAATAAAAGTGACAACGTGTGAAATATAACTAATGCATGGTCATGTGCATACGACTTCGAATGAACGAGAATCGCGTGTACCGCGATTGAACTGTTGGTGTTCTAACGTTCCTGTTGGTGCTCAAGCGTTCCGGTAGATGTGCTGCCGTATGGTGCGTCGTAGTTGGTGTCCCAGACATGACTGTACGGTTGTCTAGTACCGGTTGATGCTAGCTACTGCATCGCGTATCATGTGTGACTGTGTGAATACAGATGTGCCTACTGCAGCAGTACAGGAAGTTTGGTATCGTATGACCCATAATCCTTATTTAAAGGTTATGGTTTCTTTTATTATGATTTTTTTTGGTTATCTCTAAAAATATTGGAATTTAGTTTACTAATCATGTACCTAGTTCTTGGACGTAACAATCTATTTGTGGATGTAAGTCAAGTACCGTATAGTGTAAAAAGAAAAGTAAAGCCATTTTCTTGTGTAATTCGCATAGTGGATTTATTTTGTGTCAATAAGATTGCTGTCCAGATATAATGGCAGTGATATTTGACTTGTTGAGTACTTATGAAGGTTCAAATATTTTCCGTTAAATGACAGTTTTAAGTACAAAATATCGTTCATGGCTTCAATTGGTAAAACTTTTAATTTCTACTACTAACTACTTAGCATAAAAAGATTCCTTAAAGGGAAGTCCTACCGTAATTCAACTTATGTGATTTCATTTATTTCTTGGTAACCTTTACAAATGTTGAGATCTTGTTTAATAGGGCATGTGCAGCTATGGATTAACGAGCTATTCGTGGTTTATGTTAGTACAGAACCGTCCTTAAACTTAAGGACAAGTAGGTACCTGTTGTTGTAAACTATGACTGTGCATAGCATTGGTTTACAAAAGTGATCTAGGTGTATAGTGTTGGGTCTGAAGGATTACTAGCCTTCCATGGTCAATGTTTCCCATTGTTTAAAATTTTTGAATTAAGACCGAGACGTGCGATAATTTTGTGATTGTCCTCATATTAAGATAACTACTGAATTCCCGCTCAAAGATTGATGCGTGACTTGATTTAAGTTCAGGATAGGGTGAACGGTTTGATGCTGTTGCGATATTTTTGATTGCAGGAACTGGAGATCCTTGCAGGGAGTACTTAAAGTATTCAGCGTTAGAAGACGCCGTAAGCTGTGACTACTGAAGAGCCTCTGTGGGATCCTTTGGTGGATCTGACATTAACTGCGGTGATAGAGGATTTGGACATCAGGAGTTTGAAGATTCTTGCATTTTGGTGAGAAGTTTTCATTTTGTTGTGTTGAGTTTTTTTTTTTATTTGTCCCTGCGATTGATTGTGGAAAAGCCTGAAAGTGAAGTAGTGATTCTAACGTTCAACGTTAGAACAAAGTAGATGAGCCTGTTCTCGCAATAAATGTGTGAGGTGAATGTTCCAGTAAAATATCTCGAAAAAGATCTTTGTGGTTAAAATCTTATACAAGATCTATGTGGTTAAGGACGGCTGTGTGATCAAGTCCATGTGGTTAAGGACTGCTGTGTGATCAAGTCCATGTGGTTAAGGACTGCTGTGTGATCAAGTCCATGTGGTTAAGGACTGCTGTGTGATCAAGTCCATGTGGTTAAGGACTGCTGTGTGATCAAGTCCATGTGGTAAAGGACTGCTGTGTGATCAAGTCCATGTGGTTAAGGACTGCTGTGTGATCAAGTCCATGTGATTAAGGATGGCTGTGTGATCAAGTCCATGTGGTTAAGGACTGCTGTGTGATCAAGTCCATGTGATAAAGGATGGCTGTGTGATCAAGTCCATGTGATAAAGGATGGCTGTGTGATCAAATCCATGTGGTTAAGAATGGCTGTGTGATCAAGTCCATGTGGTTAAGAATGGCTGTGTGATCAAGTCCATGTGGTTAAGAATGGCTGTGTGATCAAGTCCATGTGGTTAAGAATGGCTGTGTGATCAAGTCCATGTGGTTAAGAATGGCTGTGTGATCAAGTCCATGTGGTTAAGAATGGCTGTGTGATCAAGTCCATGTGGTTAAGAATGGCTGTGTGGTCAAATCGATGACGTGACTTCGACCAGTCTTATATTGTGAAAATAGTAAATAAATTACAATCTGCTCACTATATGTGTCTTGTGTATTATGTTGTAACTATAGCGTGATCATCCTCCACTGGGTCTGAATCATTGTAGCAAATTTGGTCCTGATGGTAAACAAGCATAACTGAAATAGTGATTATAGTAGTTAGGAAGAGTCTTAATGTAAGGTCAGAATAGGCCGAGCGATGTGATGCTGCTGCGTATATTTTCTGTTTGCAGGCATTGGAAATTACTGCTGGTGGTGCCGCGTGTGACGTGTCTACTCCGGTTCGAAGACAGTGTGCAGTGCAGTGCAGCTACTGAGCCGCTTCCGAGGGAAGATTGCTGCTGATCGTCAGTGACACTGATCTCCGTTTAGATAAGAATTGTTTGCATTGTATACAGTTCTAATAACTATTGGACAGCTGTATCCTTGAGAGTTTGTTACCGTCACTACTTCTCTCTTGTTAGGAGGTACTAGGAAGTGATGGCGGAAGGGCGATTTGGGGGTGCTGTCTATTTTGTAAAACATACGTAAGAGAACGATCACATGTCAGGAGTATCATGTCACTATACGTGATTTAACCTAATTTTAGAATTAGATTTGTTTCTTAAATCCCTTGCACTTAGGGAGACACATTGCGAGCTTTTCCTTAACGTTTGAACAATAGAAGCAACTGACTACAGTAACTTGTGTAAATGGTTACAGCGATAACTTTTTTTTGCCTATCGATTATGGTCACTGGTATTACTGCAGAAATAATTCTTATTTCATGACGGCATTGATTTCTAAGTTTTAAAATTTTGGTTGGGTTCTTGCACCTTAATTGGAATTTTAAATTGTCTTTTAATTAGTCTGTGTAAAATTTTCATGATTTTATAAAGCGTGCGTTAGCGAAAAATGCTTGAAGGTTAAGTTTTGAGATAATCGATGAAATTTTAGCAGAGACAAGTGGCAGTGACAGTAATTAAGTTTGCATGATGATCTGGACTGGACTTTAGTAGTCCGTTGGAAGTCGGTATTTGCTGTGTAAGCAATCCGTGGATGCGCGGTGCGCGGGTGGTTCTGGCTGAGGTCGGGTTTCAAAGGAAGCCATAGAGTTCGAAAGAGATGAGAGTAACTAGAGGTTACTGCCAGAGATCACATGCAGGGCTTAATTGGTTAGATTATGTGGTTTGCGTTTGGCAATCGAGACGGACCTTCATCCATTTTTGGTACTAACTCTGTTGTTTTGAAGAGTGTTGTTAAGTTTACGTGATGATCGTACTTTGTGTCATTCAGAGTAACACACGAGGACGTGTGTCTTACCAGAATGGCCGTGTCGGGACAGGAAGGAAGTATAAAAAGGAATTATCATTTTTATTAATCACATTATTGGTACTAACTATGTTGTTTTGAAGAGTGTTGTTAAGTTTACGTGATGATCGTACTTTGTGTCATTCAGAGTAACACACGAGGACGTGTGTCTTGCCAGAATGGCCGTGTCGGGGCAGGAAGGAAGTATAAAAAGGAATTATGATTTTTATTAATCTCATTGAGGGTGTCTGAATATATTAAGTCGGGTAAGATAAAATAATAATCGTGCGACAAACCAGTCGGTATGTCGAACTCGTAGTGGGAGTTACAGTTGGGTGCATAAAAAGGGTGCGCAATCATTTGAAGGAACAGTCTTAGTTCAGTCGTCGTTGAGTTCGGTTGTGTTGCAACTAGTACGGTGCAGATCACTAATAAGTGGTAACTATGGTGGTTTCCATATCAGTCAGTGCTTAGTAAAGCGGTTACTATGTTATTTCGAGTTGTTACTAGGTGAGTTGATTATAATCACTTAACCAAACGGTTAAGTAATTGCCTCAATATGCAATGTGTTATAATAACCAAAGTTAATAATGAATCCTGACGTGGTATTGTACTCTGTGAACAGTTTATTACGCAATAATTGACCAACGAACAATAAATAGCGAGTTAAAGAGAATTCATTTGTGACTTTTATTATGTGAACCTACGTGTATCGATATCGGCCGCCACTCAGTCTCCGACAGATATAATATTAAATTCAAATGGATTGAAAGGCCAAGAGGAAGATATTGGAGTTAGTTGCAGCTCTCCAGTTGAATACATCGTTAACATTTTGAAATTACTTGTTGTTATATTGTATACTCGGAAATATGTGCGGAAGTACTGATAAACATAAAAAAAGTCCACGTGCAACATTCGATAAAAATTCTACTAAATCTCTGAAAAAACGAATGCAAAACGTCTCATGCAAGTACCTTTCAGTGCCAACATCTTTTAATTCTCATGACAATGCACATTGTTTTCCACTGTTCATTTCATTTCAACACATTTTTATTGGTTGTTTATTCAAAATAACCGTCTTCGCTGTGACATGCACTGATCCTATTGTTTTGGGAAAAGTCACGAACCGTTACAATTGATGGCGATTTGTAATTACTAAATAAAAAAATACCGCATTGCAATTGTTATTTTTATGTTGATTCCAAATACCGAATGTTTCGTAATAATGTGGTTAATTCATAGATTTATTGCAAATGTTTGAAATAATTGTAAAGTTATTCTATTTACATTTTATTGCATTTATCTTGTAAGTTTATTGGCTCTTTAATCTTGAGACTTTAGTCTGTGGTAGGATAAATTTAGCGTTGGTCGTTCGGTATTACCTACTTATATTTAGAGTTGAAAATGATTTGATTCATATAATAATTTTCGATTGCTTTAAAGTGTTATCTTATTGTGTGCTTCGAATTTTGGGTCTATTAAAACGATAAAGAAAGATAGTAAAAATAAAGTAAAGAGAGATGGTAGACACTACATTTTATAAATGTGCTAGTATTTTACGCGGCTCTGTCCAGTTTTTCCGGGATAAAAATCTTTTCCCCGAATAAAAAGCTTATAGAACTCAGGAGTAATGTAGCTTCTTATTAGTTCCTCAGATTAGCGCGTTTAATCAAACGAACAAACAAACTCTTCAGCTCTATAATAATATTAGTATAGATTATATACACACAATCTAGTCGTATAACATTAGGTCAAGTTTTGTGTAATGAGCATCATTTTATATCAATTGCACAGTTATTACAACTAATTTGTGTGCTAAATGCAGTACAATAGGAACTATAATCGATAAATAACCAGCGAGTTGTTTATCTAGGTGTTGTTGCTGTCCTCTGCTATTCAAAACATGAGACTAACTAACGGCGGTATAGAGAATTTGCTTTCCAACACCAAGTAAATAGATAATACATAATCTACAAACGCAATGTAAATAAACAAACACAAAACTGTTAGTTTTACCTATTTCAAACAGAAAATAACTTACAAAGTAACATCGTTAGCAGATTAAAACATTGCTTATTTCCTAATGTAAAGGAGGGAGCGATCATTATTTTTACCTTTTTTAACAATCAGATTACAATACTAGTTGCATGATAAGGATTAAAGCTATCTATAAACAGTATCAACAAACTATTTTAAATTGCAAATTATTGTGCTATGATTACCGTACGACATTAGATATTTAATCCTCGCCGTAGCTATTGTTTAGAGAAAAATCGCAAGTAATTGTTAAGATGCAAGCGAGAACTAAAAACTCGCATGCGATTATAAGAAGAATCACTTCAGGAAGTATCTCACCGAATGCACCTGTTTAAGACCGGGTTTTTTCAACTGTTGTTAGGGTAATCATCGGTGTTATTAAGCTGGACGCGCTCGCAGAGCTTCGAGTGCTTCGGCGCGGCGCGGGGCGTGAGGTGTAGATGTGAGGCATGAGACGTGAGGTGAGACGTGTGAGGTGTGGGTGTGAGGCGTAAGGTGTGAGGCGTGAGGCGTGAATCGTAAGGTGTGAAGCGTGAAGTGTGGGTGTGAGGTGTGAGCGTGAGGCGTGAGGCGTGAATCGTGAGGTGTGAAGCGTGAGGTGTGAGGTGTGGGTGTGAGGCGTGAGGTGTGAGGCGTGAGGCGTGAATCGTGAGGTGTGGGTGTGAGGCGTGAGGTGTGAGGTGTGGGTGTGAGGCGTGAGGTGTGAGGCGTGAGGCGTGAATCGTGAGGTGTGAAGCGTGAAGTGTGAGGTGTGGGTGTGAGGCGTGAGGTGTGAGGCGTGAGGCGTGAATCGTGAGGTGTGAAGCGTGAGGTGTGAGGTGTGGGTGTGAGGCGCGAGGTGTGAGGTGTGAAGCGTGAGGTGTGAGGTGTGAAGCGTTCAGCTTAATAACACCCTGATAAAAAGATAACTACAGTTGAAGAAACAGAGCCTTAACTATGTCAATTTTACTGGAACATACGACTATCATATAAATTGAGTATCTGTCAAAAACTCATATAGGATTATTGCGCCATTGCCCATATTTATACAGAAACAATTTGTGTTCTTTCAACAACTGCACGTAAGAGGGAAGAAAACTGTTCCGTTTTAATAAAGCCTAAACTTATGAAAAAGACATTTCATTGACTACGAATAAGAACACCAGACAACTGCTGCTTGACACCAGAAATAAAGATACCCAGACGAAATCTCGCATACTAAGACCTACCTAACTCAAAATTTAGTAATCACGAGCGGCTCACTTGTTTTGTCCATTCATTTGCATACAAAATCATTCAAGTATTGCTTAGGAGGAAAATTAAAACAATGGCACAGGCACGTTATCATGGTACTCGGCACTCGGCGCAGAGCAAACGTCGGCCGACACAAACGCGACTATTACAATTTACAAACGAACAACAAGTACAAATAAAATTTATGTTTGCTGCTTTGATAACGAGTGATAAGCGCAAACGTTTATTGTTTTATTGGGGGTTTTAAACATTCACTCCACTCTCGTTTTATATGATGAGCTGTTCGTATTCATATATTTATCATACCAGTCCAAAATATACGCGTAGTTTCATTTTCATATGCATTTAAGCCGGAGCCTATATGGAGGATCGCCGAAATAATAATTAATTTTATTATGTACTAAAATATCTAGTAGATTCTTGACCGCTGTTAACAACGATCAATACACACTACAAAATCCTTGTGTCTGGATCAGGTAATTATTATCTATAGAGTTCGGGATGACACTGATTGTTGCTTAGAGACAATCTATAGGTACCTGATAAGTAACTTTTGGAAAACCCTATAAAAAAATAAAAGCCAAGGTCGCAATTGTATTTTAAATACAACTCGTGGTAGTTATGTAACCCGAGCTATATCTAAACATTCGTTCAAGAAGGTAACAAAAGATTCAGTTTATCTACTTAACTTTTATTGATTTACAACCGAATGTCACGTGGTGTAGCGATAGTAAATGACTTGTACTTTGAGCAGAAAATAGGATACTTGATTCCGTTATCAAAAATATATTGATGGCCAGGTTCACATTTTAGCTCCACTGTAAGAAAATATATCGGCTTCTTTTAATCAAATCTCGGTTTTGCTTTAACTCCAGATTTCCTGGTGCAACTGGTCCTATACTTATTTTTTTTCCATACTTATAACTAATACCTAAAACTTCCAACGTACATGACATTGAAAGTTAGAATTTTCTGACTTGGCAACCCTGAAAAATAGCAACCTTAATAATTGAAAGTTATAAAAGGTACACGACATAAATATCTTTACGCACCTACTTACTATCTTTCAACTCAATCTTTGCCACCGTTACCTAATTTGTATGAGAAAATATTGAAATTTGTGCATTAATACTGACAGAAAAAAAAGAAACAAATAACTATTTATTTACTACCAAAGTCTTCATAATGACTGATAAGGTAAGTCCTTTATTACCTATGCAATATCTTAATTAATTTCGGACATATTTATATTTCTAATCGACGAGACTGGCTTGATGGTTGGGGCAGATATAGACGATACAAATATTGACATCATCTTGAACTTCGAATTACTGCATGACACTGCATTGCGATGCTCTAGGACTTATGAAGTCTTATAATGAAGTAACTATAGGCGTATATGTTCTGCGATAGTAGAGCACTTTGGATTAGAGAAGGTGTAGAGGAAATGTGACGTAACCGCTGTCACGTTACATAAATAAAAACGTCTCACGTGTGACGTGACGCCAGTAGGCCCAATCTCTACCGTTCCCATACCGCCATACTCAAATAAACTCTATCTCTCATTAAAACTTACTTACAATGATATACATCAGCCTTCACGAGAACTTTAAAACATAAACCGCAACACTTGAGATGTCAATAAAATGAAACGATGCACGAGAATTTTAATACATCAATGACGAGAATACTAAAGTACAGTAACAATTATTTTTCAGAAAATACAATTTCAACAATTTGTCGTTGTTTTTGAGGTGTTTATCGTATTCCATGCTTGTTTATCGTCTTGATATTTTAAACAAGTTATCACATGTGCGAGGCTTAATATTACAAAACGGTAACATTCAATACGTTTTTAGAATCGACCCATTTTAGCTACATTTCTTCTGATTTTTTAATCTTTTGATTGCCGATGTTCGACGATGGTTTGAGGATTAATCTCTTTGGAGATAATCTTTGCTTGAAGGTAGCTGGAATTTTGTTAGTATAGTGAATGCAGCAGTGTGCATGCACCGTTGTGTTTCGATTTGGAGGGCATTGTAGCCATTGTAACTACAGGACATAATGAGACTTAACATCATCGTCTCAGGATGACGAGCGCAGTGGAATGCCACACAGTAGGTACTTTGTAAATCAAGGTTCTGCATGGTCTTTCTACTGTTTATGGGTGGTCGTATCGCTTACCATCAGGCGAACGGCATGCTCGTCTCGTCATTCAATGATATAAAAAAAAAATAGTATGTTGTTGAAAATGTCTCGGTATTCACTGAAGCAAAATACCGGCGGTGAATTAACACATTTTTATCAAGAATTTTAAATACTATCATAAATGCTTTGTTTTTGAGATAATAGCAAAAAGCACCGCGATGGATATAATGTTATATAATCGAGCTCGTATAAATATAACACTAATAATTACTAACATCTTCGTTGACAGAATTTTTAACAATTATGATATATTTTTCTTTTTATTTTATAACTCATAGATACTAAAATTTGTCTTTAAGTGATTATTCTTTTACTAACATTACGGATCTTTTATATCTGAAACAAACATTTATTATTATAGTTATCCGTCTAAAATCATTAGTGATTCGCTTCATTAATATTTTTAACAAATGTTATATGTAATGGCAAGAAAAAACTCTTTAGCACGAGTTTTTAAGTTCATATTCGACCTTCGAAGAATACTAATAATAAATCATACTAATATCCGCCCGCTTTATTAATTTTATATTTTTATCAAAATATTTTTACTACCTAACACGTGGTTAAATCGTAAACTTATAAATAACCGAATTCACATTACACGCCGAATTTCAACCACTTTAAAACTCATTAACCGTTATAAAAAATGTAAAATAGGACAATATAATTTAATACACCTCGGTATTACGAAATTTGTTTTGATTAAAACGCATGTAGACACCGAATTTGTAAGTCATAAATTTCATAGGCTGTAAAAAATATACGGAGAGAATTTTGTATTTATATTAAAGACATACAGTCGCTCTGAGGCAAATATAGATAAGTGCACATAATTTACGACCCGGGCCATGGCTGAATTTGGAGACATTTTTATTTCTCGGACGGTGCGCGCGTCTTGTTTACGAACAAATGATTTGAACGTACCTGAAGCTCAATGCCACAGAAAACAGAATAGTACTGTATCATAATGTTTATTAATACAACATATAACACATCTATATAATCAAATGACGAGACGAGCGACGTTCGCTTAATAGTAAGCGCAAATAAATCCTATAAACATTAGAAACAGCACCCGAAACTTTGAAATAAGCTCTCAACGCACTGAACTACGCTCGTCTAATTAAATTAAATATTACGGGCCTGTTTCCCAATCTTACAGCTAATGTAGATAGTACTCTAAGTAGACGGTACTCCAGAGAGATCAACTTTTGAACTTGATCGTGTTATATTTTATTTGACAAGTGGCATTTACTCATCCAGTGATATAGGCGCTAAGTTTTTTTTATTGTATAGAATGACGAGTCAAGCATGCCGTTCGCCTGATGTTAAGCGATACGACCACCCATAAACAGTAACAACACCATCCAGCACCTTGACTTACAAAGTACTGTGTTGCATTCAACTGCGCTCATCGTCCTGAAACATAAGATGTTAAGTCTCACTATGTCCAGTAGTTACACTGGCTACAATGTCTTTCAAACCGAAACACAACAATGGATGCACACTGCTGCTTGGCGGTAGAAATAGTCCGTCTGGGTGAGTACCACCATAATGCATATATAATAACATATGAGAGACCTACCACCAGTAACATGCCCATTAATTACTTTAGCTACAAAAATATAGCTACTAATAGAGAAGGTGTAAATGTATTTTGACTCAACGGACTAAACTAAAATACTGATAACTAAGTAATTTACAATCTTGCTTGTGTATGAAGAGTCTTTTTGTAACGCATGTTAAATGTGGCACAAGTACTATTTGAGTTCATATTGTTTACATACATTATCCACAGCTGGTTTTAAAATGTTACTATCAAATAGTTAAGGTCCTTGAGTTTCTTGACTAAGTCATGCAATTTGCTGTGATACGAACAGCTGAAAGTAAGTTTCGCAATGTAGTAATATTCAGATGGCTGACAATAAATACATAATCTACAAATACAATCACATTAATTGCAAAGCCGCCGTTTGTACCTGTTTCGATTAGAAAATGACAGCAAGACACATGAGTGACAACTGACAAGCCTGATCCCTTCCGCCGAATAAATCTGTGATTTTTATCTCGCGTGAAGTTTGTACAAGTGTCTTTTATAGCGCTATATATTATGATAAATAACATATGCACGTTACTATAACTATATTTATCAGTTCCTAACCCTTGTGTGCGGTTTTTTCGGTAATAATAGTTTCAGAAATAATGAAAAAACAACAAACTCAATGTCGCATTTATTATAACAAAATACCATACTCTCCGAATGCCGATCAATTTATTATTATATTTATAATTTAGTAAATGATATCGGAGAATTGTAAATCATGATACGCAATCATACCGTTTTTAATAAAATCAATAAACTATGAACACCTTCATTGAGTTACTAATTAAAACACATGTTAATAAAGATGAAAATGTCTGAATCTAAAACAAAAACAATTAATCCAAATGATTACACCATCAAGTGCAGTCAAACCGTTGCGCAACAGCAATTAAGCAACACGATCACTTAATGGAATCAGTTGTTAATTCCAAACACTATTATTATCAACGGACCACCGTGGCTGAGCCATCTGCTTAGTGTAATCCTGATAACGCAGGCGGAAGCAGCCGGTGAGTAGCCGCGTCCGGCGCGAGACTCCGGGATCCCGAGTCACGGGACCACGGACCGCGGGACTCCGGGATTGCCATGGACAGCGCGAGATGAACAAGATTATAATGTAGATAAACAGTGTTGAATGCTTCCTTTTCATTGAAGTGTTTGTTATCTGCATTCTTCGTTGTGTGGCCATTGGATTAGGTTATCGATGTTAGTATTTATTTTGTTCTTGTGAAATGTTTGAAGGTTGATTTTTTGGAAAAAAATGTTAAGGTGAACATTTTTATGTTAAATCAGTTAAATTAAATCTCAATTATAATGTTTGTTAGAAAGAAACGCAGTACATAACCACTGAACGGTTTTGTTTGGGACGCGAATGGACTATGTCTTGGATTAACATAAACGCTACATTTTGACCTGACACTTTGCAACTCTCATTAACAAGCAAAATAAAATGAGATTTACTAATAATGGGGCAAAATTAAAACAGAAATATAAATGATGTAACACGTTGAAAGACACGTGTCAGCGGTAGTAGGTCAAGCTGGACGCAACTCAAACAATGGCTTGCGATATGTGCGTAATCCGCGCTGTTTACCACCGTGTGGACACGGATATTTTGAAATATACAAACAATGACCACCATGATACTGATAATATTATATTTTATAACTCGACAAAATGTTATCGTAACGCTTAGAATTTCCCCCTTTAAGCTAGAATAAAACTGCCTCTCCATTGCTGCTTGGTTGCAAAAAAATGAGTTACAAAATAAGTAAAAAAAGGATTTGTTAAAAAAGAAGAAAATAAATAATCGGTTACGAGACTATCCCACTCTCACACCCACCATTGCAACTCCTGCAAGCCAGGATAGACAGTGGCACGCATTTTATGACACCGAGTGGTGAAGCTCGGCGAGTCTCTGGAAGCACCTCAGAACAATAACTAAAGCAATTATTATTCTGAGGGAAGCACTAATTAGTTTTAACCCGCAACGAAGTTAATCAAACAGAAGAATAGGAAGGAGTTAGAAATATATTTTCCACTTCCCTCCATAGCAAAAGCGGGCGACAAAACAATGAACTAAAAAGGTATATTTGACCTAAGTTATTGAGAGTTTTACAACCGGAAATGCTAAATTAAAACATTCCTATAATTTGAGCTATTAGGCTTGATTCCAATAGTACTTACGTATGGCAAAAACGCCGGAAAGCACGGAAATTCTACCTAGTCTCCACAAGGTCCATGTAGTATACAACTCCAGATGTTATTTGCATACTATCAAACATAATGTTGCGCTCATTTTGCCAAAGACTACACTCAAAGTATTTGATGCGTAGATTGTTCGTAGTTGGTAGGCGAAAATGGACACTCAGACGTATCAATCAACCTAAAGCAGAATCATTTGCACTTAAAATTAACATTGTCTGTAAGGATTTGCGAAACTCAATGATCAATTTCAAGCCAAGATTTTGTAGGACGGTCTCAAAGAGAAGAAAAATTAACAAAAAATAAACCGACTTCCAAACAAAACCACTGCAAACCAAAAAATAATTTAATTTTATATTCGCTTAGTATATACGTATATTTGGAGTCGATGCCTAATTTATACTAAGCGAATATAAAGTTGAATTATTTTTTGGTTAGCAGTGGTTTTGAATTCGGTTTATTTTTTGTTAAAAAGTTTTTATTTATTGATTTCTTGTTAGTTAATTATAGAATGGTGTAAACAATACATCATAGATATACGATTGCAGCATTCGCGAGTCATCTGCTGTTAGCTATTGAAGAGTTCCATTGTGTATCTCCGAAGATCTTCATCAAATCTTCATAAATCATATACTAAAACCTTCCCTGAAAATTATACATTTGAACATCGAAAACCACATCCAAATCGGATCAATGGTTTTTGAGAAACTCGCGGTCATACAAATTTACATACATACGGTTCGAATACAGAACCTCCTTTTTGAAGTCAAAAAAGTTAAAAATATAAGTATAAATGCCGCCCCTTCGTACACATATCCCATTTACACTGCAATTCCACTAGGAGATCGTTAATAATATTTGAACTGAGCTTAAATAATCTGTTAATTTTTAAAAGTTTGCGCAAAGTCAAAAAGCTTTTGTCAACATCGTCTGAAGTAGCGTAATACATCCCGGCGCGACGCTGCACGTTCATAAATAAACGGTTGCCGAAAGTATTCCGCTGAGATAAAAACAATTATTCGCGTATAATCTTGCAAATTATATTGAAGTATGTTTTCAATGCAGCTTTGTCACCTTTAAAGTTCGTTCTATTAATCACGTAGCACTTTCTTTCTCTGTTCTGTGTAGCACAACATAATACCATATTTCTAGGTAACAATTTAACGATGCAACCGAAGAAATTCTGTTCATACATACCTCTACCAATACAGAATGGAATAATCAATAGCGCCGAGAATATGGCATCAATAAGAAACAGGAAACGACACCCGGGCAGTTCACTCGCTGTAAACTCGATTAGATTACCCTCCTACCTGACGATAAGCGCATCGTCGCACAGTAGGCCGGCTACCGTACACCAACCGACCCAATATCTCCGACCAATCGCGACGCCATTCATGAATTATCACTCAAATTAATGGCGTGTAAGTTATAAATGGCCGACGGATTAGGGCCCATCCATTTTATTCCTATTTTACCTACCGTAAAGAACCTTCATTGAAAACGTACACAAATTCACGAGAGCATCGGCTAATTTTCCCGCTTTTTATCCTTTTCGCGCGCTCATAGATAAGTGGCGTCTGTCTCGTTCTAACGACCCTTTTCTCAGGCACGATTCATCATCATTTCGCGGTTTGCTGGTTCACAATTCACGTCGTTGGTTGCTGTGGAAGCCGCCAGCTTTAAATTCATGGACGATATCTACCTGTTCTATTTTTGAATACCCTTCTAATCATTAGTGTCTAAATAATTTGAAAGCCGGTTAGAAAATATCGTTTTCATTCATTACGTTAAAATATTTTGTAGACACACGAATAGCTCGAATGAATCCTTTAGATGGTGTTACGATAAAATAAACTCTCGGGTCCGAAAAAATGGGCATTTTCAGAAATCCGTACATGCTCAATTAGTATTCCAAATAGCCACCAACATATCGTACACGTACATAAAATGTAAAGAGTGGACCGCTACGGAGGCACGAACGGCGCATAACTTTCGCGGGAATCACTCGGGTGCTTGCAACTTGGATCTTAAAACAAGACACATAAGTCCCAAAGTTGTACGCACTCGGTAACAGACTCCGAGCTACACGCGGTTTCTATTTCACCCAAGCAATAACAGTCTTACGGCACTTGTAAGTAGGTTCAAAATGATGAAGTCACGCCAGCGTCGCGTCGAGTGCGGGACTTTGAGGCTTATGGTAATTGTAATAAAGCGGAGTGCAGCAGTTATGGGACGTGAGAGGTTCTAGACCAAATCCCAAGTAAGCTGTAACTTCCTTTTGGATTTTCGGAAGCCATTTATCAGTCTGATGTGGGCGCCTGGAAATTTTTCATGTTTCGTTATTGTAGCGCAGGAACATGACACGTACGCCGCGAGGATTCATCGTCTTTTGTTTATTGGCCACGTGTTATTGGTTTCAAGGTCGGACGGAGTTGGAATTTGGAGCTCTCTACATTGTTATGAACGTATATTTGTGGGAGTAAACTGTTTGATCCCAAGAGGTACACATGTGATAAATACAATTTATAAATAAAACTAATTTGCGGTTTGTGTATGAGTTAGTGTTTATAGTTGTATAGGAGTGCAGGGCGTAATAGTGCGTCCCCGGGGGCGCGTTACGAGCGAGATAAATCAAGTGTAACCCTTCCGCGCGCAAGCAAATTACCGACCACCTGAGACTTACAAAAATTCCCCACAAAATTATGACTAGACGAGCCCGCTGCGGTTTCGACCCGAGGGACTGCATTGGACTAATTCAAAGACGTAAATTGTATTAGTTTTTTTATTATACAACAAGAATTAATGATTCCACTATTAGTTTTAATTAAAGTTTAGCTAATTATACTACGCATTACACCTTTGATCTAATCAAATGAAGTTATAGATTTCCTCGATAATATTTCATATAACGTTTCCAAAAACAAATAAAATTGTTCACACCTATAACGTAAGTAATCATTAATAACATTCATACATGTAAAATTAAATCCTATTATAATACATAAAACATATCTAAGATAAGCAGGGGTCGTGAAAATGGCGACCAAAAGACCATTCGAATCATTCGAGGGTGTTTGGAAGGCAATCACGAGCCCATATGGACACAAATTACTTTCGTGTTTGTAGATCTGCCGCGATGACAATCCGAATGGGGTGTTGTGATTCTACATTCGTTCTCCTGCAAATGTGATGGGGTATGCGTCTTTTATGGATACTAAGGATTATAATAGAAAATGTAATGGCAAATGGAGAGACATTAACGTCAAAGAAAAATACGAGACTTGTTAAAATATTGTATTATGTTTGTCATAAAATAGCCAACTAATAAAGCTGGAAAATATACTTCACTGAATTTGTAATGCTACCCCTGATTTTATAAAAACAGTATAATACAGACTCTATCTATGCCTGCCCCCGTATTCTTTATGACACGTTTTTTTCACCGCTCGTAAGAAGTGCGTAACGTTACTCACCACGTTTATCACTATGGAAATTGACATACAGAATACCATTTAACGCTAATTACATGAACTTAACCTAACGCGGCCACGTTACGAGTTACCACTGTCATAGAGAATAAGGGGGCTGGAAGTAACGCTGTTTTGCTTTTTGCCGCCTGTTTTTCTACGTAAACCTCAGTAAAAAACGAATCATAGAAACATTATACGCAAAAAATAACAACCTAACCTCAAAAACATTATTGCTGATACAAATTGATATCCAAAACACTAGCCAGGGCCATATGTCGATCCAGCTCCGTTCTCCCTGCATAGGGATTAGGGTAGCGTAAACGATGCCATTCGGTACATTTTCAATTTGCATAAATATTAGTGGGAGCTGTAATGTCATAAATATATTAGTGGTGATACAGATTTTATGGAGATTACTGAATTATAGCGATCTATGCCGAGGGAGTAACGTGTTTTAGCTGCCATATTAAATTATAGCTGCTCTATCATTTTGATTTTTACTAAGGTTCATACAATATATATTGCAAACTGCTGAGCACGGGGCTCATCTACAACTGAGAGGGTTAAGGCCGTAATCCACCACGCTGGCCTGGTACGGGTTGGGAGACTTCACATAAAATTCAGAGAGCTTCTCAGGTATACAGGTATCCTCACGATGTTTTCCTTCACCGTTAAATCGCGTTTACTAAGTTAATATGACTTTATTATATTTTTTATTCTAAACCTCATAATGATTAGACAGAGTAGTACTCTAAACAAGTATTTTGTGGAACTTGTGAAGTCCAATTGAAACTGCATTTTCCGATTCGAAAAAAGAGTGAATTAGGGTACTTAGAAATAAACGTAACGCTTCCACAATCTAATCCACATAATTCTACCTCATAATATATAGAGGTCAATGATGAAGACAGTTACGAGAGACTTGATCTCGATAATATGCATTTTTGCATAATGTTTCAATGAAATGATTGAATTATTTAACCAAATAAAATTTTCACACGTTTAATCTATCCTCCTGGTCATATCTGATCATCCATCTATGATATTGGTAAAAGATTTCTCAAAATTATATAAGTAGCTCTTAAGATTACCCCCCCCCCCCCCCCACCAAAAATAATAATAATAAATAATAATAACGTTTATTATCAAAAGGTAGGTAATAATGGTAATATAGGTAGGTAATAATGATAAAAATAATTGTTTACAATAATTAACAGAGATAAAACTCAACAAAATATAGAGGCATGAATGTATGTTCAAAGCTATAAATATCACAAAGTACAATGAAATCATCTTTAATGGGTGAAATGTCCTCGGCTTGACACGTGGAATAATGTGAAGTCATAATAATATAATTACGCTGACAGGGGCGGGGACCGGCAGTGTCATAAAGCAGCGTCATTCGCTATTGTACATGCTCCATACATCACCTCCCGGGGCTTTGCAAACGCCTCATCAGCATTTTTTTTGCATTGCATGTCTAACACATTTTAGATAGATTTCCTAGATACATTTTAAAAAGTATAATCCTACTAATATTACAAAGGCAAAATCCTACTATCCTTCCTACTAATATTATAAAGGCGAAAGTTTGTAAGAATGTATGGATGTATGGATGCTTGTTCCTCTTTCACGCAAAAACTGCGGATCGGATTTCGATGAAGTTTAGCACACGGGTAGATCATGTTCTGGATTAACACATAGGCTACTTTTTATCCCGGAAAAGTATAAACCGGGACTTTTATACCGGAAAAACTTTTTAACGCGGGCGGAGCCGCTGGCAGAAGCTAGTACATAATAAAACTGTATTTTACTATAGCACATAGTTACTTAATTTGTAAACCTTTATAATCATTACTCTATAATCTCCATTCTTAACGAAACAATATGTTTTTAATTAATTTAACAACACACACACACACTTACTCACGCCTTTTATCCACGGAGGGGTAGGCAGAGGCGCAACTAGTGCATCCACTTTTCGCCGTTATTCCGTCCCATGATGTGATAGGGGGCGAGCTTATCGCCATATCGGACACAAATTCCAGACTCCGAGCTAATACTGAATAGAAAAACTCAATACCACTTTGCCCGACCCGGGGATCGAAACCGAGACAGTTGCAGTCGTACCATAATACAACTACGCCACCGAGGCAGTGTAGTAAATAATAATTTATATGTGATATTTATCATACTGTCCGAACTATCTCAGCAATCTTTAATAGCCTATTTATATTTTTATAGGTAAACCCCAAAAGCAATAAATTAATTCGTACACAATACAACATACAGAGAGCAACAGAAGGGCGTTACTGTTTACAAATGGTCCAATGTTGATATTTGGCCATACAATTATTTGTTCTAGACCATTGTACGAGGGAACAGACAACAATTTGTCATAAAATGTAAAGATTTATTGCAATGTGTACAATATGAGCAGTCTTTTAACAACCGCTAGGCTTCCCTTTTATAGCAACAAATAAAATGATAATAAACGGAAAGTAATATTTTACAAAGATGAGGATATCATATCAAATACGCATCGCGAACCTGCGTGACGCGCTGTAAAAACGCTTTATACGGTCGTTTCCGTGCAAATACACCTTTTGTCTTTGCCAAATAAATGTATGTTACTCATTGATGTTTTTATTGTACTCACAAATAAATTTAAATGTTAACCCTTCCTTTTTCAAAAATGTATGGAAACTTTTGGTATTCAAAGTTCGCACTTTGTACTAACTAGTTCTGGAGTTTATGAGTTTCAAATAGTCAAGTTCATGTCTCGTGGATTTTACTTACGTATTCTTCATAACTTATTACAGCAGTATTTCATCTACGTATATCATTTTTGATAAGTCTGTGGTTTAATGATATGCGATGATTATAACTTTCAATTCTGCTTTATATTTTTTATGTTTACTTACTTGTTTTAGTATTAGGTAAATACTTCTTCGTGGTGAACTAACACGAATATTAAATACAACAACAAAAGCAGCCAACCACAGAACAGAAAACTATCTTTACTTCGTGCAGCCGACTAATGTTTTTAGCGATTCTATGACATGTTATAATCGTTTTAAGGCTGCCCATCCAAAATTTAGAAGAATAACAAACGATTATATATAGAGCCAATAAAGTTATAATTATCAGCTCTAAAATGTACGGTTATCCGATACCAGATTCCCAGTACAAAATCTCTATTTCATTACCAATTTCTCACATTAATCAACACCAACCCTCAACCAAAGCCAAACTCATTACCAGAACTGACCCTAAACGTCGTCGAAAAATCTAAGGCAAAATAGATTTATATGAATGAGGTGGCGGAAACGAAGTGACCACACGAGTGACAGATGGGCGCTCAGTGCAAGGGTTACCATCTGTCATGCACTATCAATCACTATTGGAAATATTGTGTATTCCTTTTGACTTATTGTTTACCGATACATCACGGGTTCATGCTTTGTTGTGTCGTCTCGTTGAAAAATTATTTCCGTAATGGTATTTTGTGATTGTTCTCGATTTTATAAATCGAAACTTTAGAGGCAATACCGGTTTGGTTGTGATGTTTTTTTTTCGTTAGATGTAATGGATGAGGGAACATAATGAATAGTGTGTGATCTTTATTCGCAAATAGATAATATTTTTTAATTGTCCTTATCTTATCATGACAACAAAGGTTGCTAAAATGGAAAATACAAACTAAACACACTCTTGGGATTACTTAGAGGTAAATTAACAATTCCTGTTCATCACATATTTAATACGATAAATAACAAACATTTGCTCGGACATTTTGTGTGCTATTTTTATTTCCATCGCGAGTACACACGTGCGTTGTCTGAAACGCGAACATCAAATTAATCCTACTCTATACTACAAAGCGACCGAAACAATAAAAAACACATTTTTTTTAAGTTTTCCCGTCGCGGGGCGTGACTACACAGCGCGACAGATGTCTGGGCATCCGCCCTCGTGGATCTAGAAAAAAAACCCGTCAAGGAGGCGTGGTGGTAATAAATTTTGTCAAAATATGCTCGACAACACTTCCCATACCGTATAGAACAAATCGGCTTAATTTGTTAACAGCCGTTCAGAATGGGTGTCATATGTCTACGCGAGGTATGCACCACTGTTAAATTTATTTAGCTTCGCCTCTAATTGCCGATGACACTGTTAATAGCCCGAGCATATGTTAATCGATGTTTTTGTTATAGGAATATTCTTAAGTGACAGTTATGACTTTCGAGCGGAATATTCTCGTTGAGACCATCTGATTTTAGTTGATATGTGGTTTAGAGTTTAGAAGAATGTCAATTTAAATTCTAGATAGAAAACGACCACGTTCGTTTCTAAATTAGGCTCCTTTTTAATCGTTTTTCTTTTATATGATATAGGGAGCAAACAAGCATACAGTTCACCTGATGGTAAGTGATTACCGTCGCCCATGAACATCTGCAATACCAGGGGGCGTAGAGATGCGTTGGCGACTTGTTGAAAGATACTCTGAGTCTGTATTGATAAGTGATAAAAATACACCTAATATAATCATTATGGCGTCGGCCTGTCTGAATCTTACGTATCCATTTAAATCCCACAGTGAATGTAACTCTTCACTCTTTACCATCACTTAAAACTTTACACATATAAAAATTAAAACTTCTCACAAATATTTACTAATGAACGATTCTGCAATACCCCTTACAACATTGTTTTTCACATCAAACCTATGGCAAAAACTATTAATAAATCTCCAAGGGCTCAAAGCTTGGGACACGCAGGCGTGTGGGCTCGTCGCAGGGGGACGCGATTTTTTGCAATACCTTTATAGCACACCGAAGTCGGCAGACAGTGTGGCACCGATTTTTTCACATCACTTTTTTGTCCTAACAAGAATCAACTAATATTTATTAACTGCCATGGGACGATGGTTTTATCTCAATGTTTGCATTTTCGTGATATTTTGGTTGTTCAAATGTTGTATACGCAATGTGTATTGCTGTGCATTACATATATTATATATTTACTTGTTAAACATTGTAATGCAGTCAAAATTAGGTGTTTCATACGGATACAATACATATCGTAAAGGGCAAGCAAACAAATCGTCAAATTAATTATGGTAGAAACACCAGTCATTACCATTCGCTTGTAGCACCCGGCAACTCTACGCTTACAATCTCAAATTACGCTTTATTGAACTCCCTTTATATGAAAGTGTCGCTAAGACATCAAAAGGGTCCGTGGTAACTGATCACAGCACTCATGAAAACACACAATGCGAAAAGAATCGTGATTCCGTCACCAACTATAAATAATGAAAATTTTATGGACAAACTAGATCCAAAACAAATGTTTGTTGATCATACAAACATTTGTTTCGATACAGGAGACGAACGCATAACTTATTATTGTACAATCAAGTCAAAGTCCTAGAGTAGTAAGAATAAACGCAGGACATAAAAATAACCTAAACCTTATACCATATATCACACCAAAATAAAAACACTACTCCATAAATTAATGCACTATGACTTAATCTGGACAACATTCCTATTTGTAAAATCCAGTAATAAAAGTGTTGTCGCATGCGCCGCACCGCGGTCAAATTTGGTTACATTCAGATAAGTAATCTGTATCACGAGACATGGACCGTGAACAAATATTTGCCTCGTCCCGGCCCTCACACCTTATGGGTATCTCCGAACTTTCTATGCAACTTAGTAAACACTATGGCTTGTTTCAAACTGTTTTAAACGGTACTGGTCGTACAAATATTTTACGAGTGTGCACGGTCAAATAAGGACTTATCTATGAGGATTCATAAATCTTAATCAATGATTCTTAGGAATACTAATGTATAAAGAAAATTAAAAAAAAACGTAATATCATATATTAATAAGTAAATGATTTTAAGTCTCAACTTGTAATGAGAAAGATTGGCATAATTTTCACGTTCGTCGACGGTCGCATGTCGTAACACCCCTAGTAATAATTTCCTTATCTCTCTCCAATTCTTACTTACCAATAAGTGCAATGCCGTTACTTTATCTATTATCAGAAACTGGTGCATAATAAAAACACTACATGTCTACATCACTACATAGTATAAAACAAAGTCGCTTCCCGCTGTCTATCCCTTTGTCCCAATGTATGCTTAGATCTTTAAAACTACGCAATGGATTTTGATGCGGTTTTTTTTAATAGGTAGAGTGATTCAACAGAAAGGTTTTTATGTATAATGCATCCATAATATAGTAGAGAAATTATTTGTATGTTCTATTGTGATTGCGAGTGCCTTTCTGACAAAAGTCGGGGAACTACTTATAGGTACTGGACGGAAAGGCGTATTCTACCAGAGTGTCGCTGACCGACTATATTGCAAGATCTTTCGATCTGTGTCTGTTTATTGTCGCCGGGTACTTGCAATTATAACGAATACGGTTAAACAAATTATAGTTTTTGTATATAAAGTGACTTCTATAGAGGAAAAACTCTTTAATGCGGGCGAAGCCGCGGGCAAAAGCTAGTGTATATTAAAATATGACCTAACCCAATAAGAACGAAATAATAAAATATGTTTATATGTTATTTTAGTCAAACTACAACCAATTCATTTTTAACTGCCCTTTACAAGATCACACACCACGTAAATCTCATATAATTATTTTTTCTCACCAACAAAATAATGAGCGAAGATTCAACATGAGCGCGAATGGAAAAAAAACGTTCACGAGTAGGCGGCTTTAGAAAAGATTCCGCAAAACCTGATCAATTTAAAATTAAAGCCACGAAACGTGTTTTTCGCCTATTTTATAAAAATCTCGGGATATGGGAACAATCTTCGAAGGATAAGCTCGCCGATGCCAATATCATACGCAGAACAGATGGGATTTTTTTACAGAATATGTTAAAAGAACGAGATTACGTAATTTTTTTACAAATACCCTTGTGCGATCCAATTATCGAAAGCCGAATGAAGGATTACGTTAGGACGTAAAGAATGTGTCTCAAGTGTAAAATTTCGATGATAATAATACATTTCAATTTTGGTTCCAATTATGGTCACTATTCAAAGTAGTTTATGTTACAGCATACCAATTTATAAAGTTATGAATTGATGACTATCATTTTATAATAGAATATACACACCTTTTTTTGTATCTGATCCAAATCTCATCCTGCAATTCAGGTAAATTCATTAACCCGTCGTAAGCATTCACCACTGAACCCAAAATTTAGAGATCGTGCCTAGAACTCACCAATTTCAGAGGTAAATTACGTAATGGCTAATCCAATGGAATAGATTACAGTAGTGATAGCGATAATACGTCTATTCTCGCAAAAAAGGTAGTTCTAACCAATCCAAATATTTTTATTAATAAAACACCTTCGACTCTTCAACATTAATCGATTTTAACATTTACTCTCCACAGAATCAAAATACAACAATCGCCAAAAATTATCAAAAAGAGATAATTTTTCAAAAGCCAACAATGGCCAGATGACGACAGCAATCGCTAATGAACTAAAACACAATAGCTTTAATATAATACGCAGTATCGTTTTAATCCCCCATTTAAATTCAATGGCAAAGCAAGTGCAAGCCTAATCATCGCAATATAATGCCTCACCGAGTTTAGGGGTCGTTTTTTAATGTTAGAACAGGACAGAAAACTTCAACTATGAAAAGTGTTCAAGTGAGACAGGGACGCATTGATCACGATTCGAATTGACTTTAAATGATTGCCTCTGTTGCCCTTTTTTGTCGTCGGTGATGGATTGCAAATCGTTGCTTTTACGTCAGTTGGGTGTTTGTGAACGATGCATGTGCAGTGTGTACAAATAAATATTTTTATTTTTTACAGCTGTTAACTTCCCAGTCGATGCGACTGATGAGTATTCTCCTTAAATTCTAATATAACTAAATGTAACTACATACTAGCAGAATATTAATATATTTTGTATTGTAACAATAAATGTTAAATTGATATGTTGTAATACTAGGTACTACACATGTATTATCGTTTTTTTTATAAAACCAGTTTTTCTTTTAATTATAAATTATGACAATATTTCTAAGCATTCGCATACCAACTAACACAGTGTCAATTTCTTGAAAAATTTAAGAACGATTATCAAAAGGATGCTGTGAAACAAATACAATTATAAAACAGATAATCTACACTCGCGTAAACTTTAACGCGCGTCCCTCAGGGCATGACTAATTGCGTAACAAAACATCTAGGGGACAAGTAATCCGATATTGATGTGTTTGTAAAAACTATCCGATTAGCTAGGGGTCCGAGGCTCCGCTTCATCGCCCCAAGCAGGGACTAGCGATTTGCAATTCCAAATGAATATATTATAGTTTAAAGTGCAGGTGTTTGTAGACTTTCTCAAAAAATATGAAAAGATTTATTTTAATATTTTACGGATATATGAGTCTTTTTTGTACTAAAGACATGGAGTGTTACACTTGGCTAGTTGACATTAGCAATGACAGTTTTAACCTAGTTTGACTAAGAAGTAAGTTCTAGCAGACCAGCAACCTCTATAAGAACAAAATATTCATAATAGTCACCAAATTCTAAGTTGACGAAGATGAAGAATGTCCAACTACAGAACAGCCTGTACCCAGTAAAAAACTCAAGTCTTATCGTTATTTTTCAGAATTTTATGAACTAAACAGATGATTCAACGTTTTCAAATGAAAATGCATCAGTTTCCAAGTAAATCTGACCAACTTGAGTAACGCTGGAAAAGCGTTTGTCCAGTTTCATCTGAGCTAGTTTCTTATCTGTTTTTTAAATGATTAACGCGTGTAAACGATGTTACAAAGTATATTTGATTTACATTGAATCAGATTGTTAAAAATAAGTCACAAATCGTTTTATTGGCAACATCTACTGCAATTTTATGCGATTAGCTCACGACACTTCGTCGAGTCGCGCGACTCCGCGGTGCGCGGTCACGCATTTTGAATGACTTTGTATGAAGGTCTTGTATCTTTCATACACAGCCATAAACATGCAATAATGTGCATCATTGGACAACCGCACTGACTAGCTTTTAGTACTCAAGACTGCTACATAGTTATTTTAGACTGCGTTTTGCGTGCGGCTTCACCCCGTGAATAAATTTTAACAAAAGACCAACTATATATTTTAGTTAAAAGTAACCTGGTCCTTCCCAGGGTCAAATTATCTCCATACCAAACATCGAAATCCGTTTTTGAGTTTATCACGTTCAGACTTACAAATGCGGCGGGGGAGGTTGTTTTATAAGTGAGGATACGTGTGTTTCTAAACTAACCTTGTTTTTTCTACAGGATTAATACCCTGCTATCGCATCTTGTTGCGTCATCATCAAGAACATCCATGCTCTTTGAATAATGACAGCCTAAGGGAAACCTTAGGATGACACTAAAATCAACGCTGACTTTATTCATAGCAAAACTAACTTTCTAGGCTATTCAATGGAACATCTAGTATAATATAGTTCTAATGAGCACGCCAGCATTACAGAACCATACGCAAATGCAGCTAAAACTGAAACACAAAGTCATACTAC
Source organism: Lapara coniferarum (assembly GCA_949316025.1). Classification (NCBI taxonomy): domain Eukaryota; kingdom Metazoa; phylum Arthropoda; class Insecta; order Lepidoptera; family Sphingidae; genus Lapara; species Lapara coniferarum. The sequence goes on from OX438922.1 coordinate 5,260,187, forward strand.
CTATTCTAAACAAACAAGTGTCATAGAGACATCATCGCGAACAAAAGTGCGAAATTGCGTATCACGAGGGCCGATGTGAATAATCCCTAATTTTATAAAGTCGTGCCCACACCGTCACGGCAGATCCGCGGGTTCACGCTCGATGCCACAGTATTATGACGTTCGACGTTATCGCACGTGCATACACAAAGGACAGTTAATTTTTGTATTGGTGACATCGATATTTGCTTTATTTTTGTTTGAATGTCAATTATAATTGAATTAATTACAATTATGATGTAATGATTGTTTTTGGGGTTCATAAGTGATATTTGTTAAAATATGAAATATTCGTTATACAAATTAATCATCCTCAATTTCTATGTCTCATCCGTCCTCTACGTCCTGTGTCACCCTTGTCTCTTAAAACAACAGGTCGCCGCTCCTAACCACCTTCCGCCTCCAAAAGACTGCGAATATCAATATTCGATAATCTTTTCCAATGGTAAATAATCAATTCATGAAGCAAACGTGGCTTTATTTATACGAACGTAAGCCGCCATCAAGATCCTATCGATGAAGCCGGGAGCAACATATCTTCATGAAAATAAAACTGGCAAAGGAATAGCTTCATTGTACGCGGGAACGGCTCGCCAATGAAATGAAACACGAAAAGTCCCTTTTATTTTATTTACCAGCCCGATGGAGTTTAAAACGGGATTTATTTGCCAATATAAAAGATCCTCGTTGGCGTTTCGTGAAAACGAATCAATATGGAACATACTGATTTTACGTCTCATGTGAAATTGAGAGAAATAATGAAGGACGGATTTATTAGCCTACAAAAATTAAAGAATAATTCCAGTGTAATAATGATGCTACTTACTGAAGTACAGAAGTATATTTATAGGTGATTGTGATTCATTAAAGGTATGTAGCCTCGTGATACAAGTGGCGTGTGTATCGTCTTAACGGTATGAAAGAATCTACACTGACACATCTAAGAATTAAGATTCAGAAACAGTTTGATTCAAAGTTTGCTTAGTATCTTTAGCGCAGAGAAAAATTAAGGAATATAAAGATCTTTTATAAGAATGTGAGGCAAATTTTAGGAGTTATTCTATTATTTTGCTTGTGCCGCATGACATGTAGCTCTTCTAATTTTTGACACGGTTGTCTTCAGTATTCTTTGAAGTGATTCTTCTAACATAGTACTATCCATAGGATCGTAGACTTCTTTACCATATTATGTACAATTACCGTATTTATAGTATTAACAATCCCCTAACATAATTATAAGAGAACAAGACTTACATTTGAGCTTCTCAAGCGGCTCATGGTGCAGTGGCGGCGCATGGTGTAGCGGTGCGTGCTGAGGCTCATGGTGCAGCGGCGCCATCAGGCTGGAGATCGCCGAGCCGACGGACGCCGCCACCGACTCGTGCAGATGACCGCCGCCATGCAGCTCCAGCTCCGACAGGCAGAGCCCGTTCTCGCTTAGCGGCTCCATGCCGGCCGCCAGCGCCTCCTTGTACACCCGGAGATGAATGTTGAAGCCGTTCGGTAACGTCTTGTTGAACACTCGCTGTCGCGACTGTTTGCACTGTATACGTTCACGCTTGTTGCATTCTCCAACGCTGTGGACAATTGTATGCAATTATTATAACAGGAGCTTTATGTGCTATATTATACGGGAGCTTCCTTCAAACAAACTCATATTATTGATAATTATCTAACGAATGGACTCTGGGTTTTTTTTTCGGAAGAATTTGGTTTAGGATAATACAATTTGATTAACTTCTATAATAAAAATAAGGAACTTCGTTCCAACATGTCATTCGTGGTTTATTGATTAGATTTTTCTAACTGGATGTGTTTTTAATTCGAAAATATTTTTACACTAGCAGATAAAGCAGCAAAAATAATAAACATTTTTTATTTAACCTTAATAATAATAGTTGTTGAGGTTAAATAAAAAATGTTTATTATTTTTTGCTTGTCAGCGTTTTCGGTGGGTTTAATTTTATTGTTAAATGTTTTTGTGTCGTTATTTTTCAGTGAATACGATGATAAAATGTAAATCTGACAAATGAGTACATATTGTACTTGTTATTGGATTATATTCAGTAATATACATGTATTCTTGAAACTCATTAATTGTTATCACTATAATTATCAGCCAATTAAAACCTGTAATTATTGGCATGATGCTAATAGTATCGATAGATTTCTAATTTCAAACGTTTGGTACTTTGAACGCCGCATACCAACCGATCGTGGCTACATATTAAAAAAAACAGCCAAGCGCGAGTCGGACTCCCGTACCGAGGATTCCGTACAAACCTGTAGATATTCAAGATTCTAGGTGGACTAGAAGTACCCTTTAAGTTTTGATTCCCTTGCGTGTTTGAAAATATGCGGCTTATTGCTGTTTCATTCGATTGCGTTGACATAGAAGTTTGATTTTGTTACAACTTAAAGGTATTATAGATTTGAGTATTTGATATGAATTTCAATTTGATACCTCTATGCGTTCATGAGGAAACGGCTAGTAAATTTAAAATTATTAAAAATATTTTTATTATATGATGTAACTAAAAATGTACGGTTTCCGCAAAATTTCCTTTATCTATACTATAAGGCATTGTTTCGTACCAAATTTCAAGATTCTGAGTTCACACGAAGTAACCTGTAGGTTTTGATTCCCTTGCGAGATTCAAAAATGTACGGCGTAAACGGCTGTATATTTACGTTGGCTTAGAAGCTTGATTTTTTCACAGCTCTAAGGGACAATAGGCCTGAGTATTTTATATAAGTTTCAGCTAAATACCTCCACGCGTTCCCGAGAAAAAAGGGTCTTGACAGACAGACGGACGGACGGACGGACAACAAAGTGATCCTATAAGAGTTCCTTTTGAGGTACGCAACCCTAAAAAAAGTGTACAATGTTAATTAATACAGTTATCAGTTTATCGAATAATTATTTTATATGTACCAGACCGTATGACCAGTGGGCTATGTCGTAAAAATATAAATTAATAAATCCTTAAAAAAAATTATAACACCGGCTGAGTGATATATTACATATGTATTTCACCAATCAATCTAATAATAAAAATACCTCCAAGTCACCAAAACATTCACACATGACTGAATTTATAAGTGCTTAATAAATGTAATATTCCAGTTTAAATCATCGATTAACGATATTCCTAGCATACAATAATCTACTATATATACAAACATAATCTATTTCTGCCCACAAGTTTCCAAAGAGAAAATAAATCAATTCTGAAAAGTCCAAGAGATTTAAGGCGAGCACACACAACGTTGTTTGAGCTGTTGAAAAAAAATAAAACGCCATAAAAAATCCCTGATGGAAATATATAGCTTTACAACTTTCATATTTCAAATAGCCGTGTCAGTGGGCACCAGTGTAAGGTAACGGGCATGGAGGGAAGCGGCCGCGGTCCAATTAACGTTTCGAAGGAAAAATATTTTTTCCTTTATGTTATTATTTTGGATGGTTTGGAATTGGAAAATTGGATTCTCAGTGGCACTATGGACTTTGGTGTTTGAAATGATGATGATTAAACATAAAAAGCGCGCCTAGATAAGTTGAACATTAATTTAAAACGTTATTTTAAAACGGACTGCCTCGGTGGCGTAGTTGTATACAGTACGACTGCAAAGCTGAGGTCTCGGGTTCGATTCCCGGGTCGGGCAAAGTGATATTGAGTTTTTCTATTCAGTATCAGCTCGGAGTCTGGAATTTGTGCCAGATATGGCGATAGGCTCGCCCCCTATCACATCATGGGACGGAATGATGGCAAAAAGTGGGTGCACTAGTTGCGCCTCTGCCTACCCCTTCGGGGATAACATGCGTGAGTGTATATGTATGTATATATGTATTTAAAATGGATGGATTACTGGTATTTACTGGTGGTAGATCTGTCATATGTAAGAGCCCGTCTGGGTGGGTACCACCGTGATGTCTATTTCTACCGCCAAGCAGCGGTGTGCATGCACTGTTGTGTTTCGGTTTGAAAGACATTGTAGTCAGTGTTACTACTGGACACAATGAGATTTAACATCTTATGTCTCAGGATGACGAGTTCAGTGGAATGCTACACAGTACTTTGTTACTCAAGGTAATGGATTGTGTTGTTACTGTTTATGGGGGGTCGTATCGTTTACCTACCATCAGGCGAACGGCATACTCTTCTCATTCTATGCAACTTTTTTTTTTGTTTAATTATTGGTCATATTAATGACACTATTATAAAACAACTCAATAATGCACAATCACCAAATGAAAATAATACAACGGTCGACAAAACGGTTTTATCAGCACGCGCATACTCCACACAGAGCTAAGCCCTTATGTGAACATAAAAAAATGGTATAATGGAGATGAGAAGTGGAAAAAACTCGTGCATATATGTGATTTATCGTTTTAATTGCCTTTTCTACATGTCAGTACTTGCGAGCGCTCGAGATATTCAATATTCAGCAAAAGGACAAAGAGCTGTCGTAGCGATTTCATTTTTTGCCGACCGCCGCCATTGCATTACTATTGCCGTATGATTTTTATTACCTAGCTTCCGATATGAACTTTAAAAAGATTTTTCTTTTCTGAATAAAGGTTATGGTTATCCTTTCGTTCATTCACGAAGTAATATCGATACATCTTCCTAATGCACCTTAAATCCACTTACAAAAATAAAAAAGTGTCACTTTTTTTAAATAAATTACATTGTTATGTAAACATACAACGGTTCGATATTTAAATTAATATCCTTTTACAATGGATAAAATTAATTTCAATTAATTCGATCCCAATACCAACCTAACGAAACAAAAGAGTTAATTAAAACACTGGCAGTCAGGACAAGCCGAACCTCGTTACATTTTAATCACTTGTTTACACTCACTAAAAAGTTGCGAAATCAAAAGTTAGCCGCAGTTGTTCCTTACACAATGAGATATTAATCTTGAGTCTGAGTAATTGGGCAAAGCCAAAGGCATCGATCGCACTTGAGCCACCGCTATCCCTTTAAACCAATGCAAAGCCTTTTTTAAGCCGAAAGATTTAAGTTGGTGAAACTGCTTGGCTCTATTAAAACGCCATCTCATTGGAATTTTAGTCGGAACTCGGGCCAGTTCGATCGCTTGAAGGTTAACTCTGTTTTGAAAACTTTGTAATGTTTCGTGTTCGTTCGTTATGCAAACAAGACGAATGTTTTTTGTTATAAAATACATATTTCTGTCTTCCTCGTAACGTGTAGTTAATGTGGGCATATATTCTTTGTACTGTGAATATGTTTAATTTCAAATAATTGAGGTACAATTTATATTACAATTTTAGTTGTATTATGGTACGACTGCAATGCTGAGGTCTCGGGTTCGATCCCCGGGTCGGGCAAAGTGATATTCAGTTTTTCTATTCAGTATCAGCTCGGAGTCTGGAATTTGTGCCCGATATAGGCTCGCCCCCTATCACATCATGGGACGGAATAACGGCGAGAAGTGGGTGCACTAGTTGCGCCTCTACCTACCTACCTACTCCTTCGGGGATAAAGGCGTGAGTGTATATGTATGTATATGATGCACAATTTAGAGGCAACAAAATGACATTATGTAAAGTAAAATAAAATCAAAACAATTACACTCCTCATAATATATTTCGGCTGACTTTATTACTTTTGAAAGATAGTGCAACTTTAAAATAGGAAATAAACAAAACAGCGTTTATTCCATACTAAGTTACAATACATAGGTATACTCTGAAGTGTATAAGAGTATACACTTTAGACATTCTTTAATCTCTTTATCTCTATAATAGAGACTCTATGTACATTGTGCGGTATTAATAAATCAATCCCAGGTTTAAGTAAAATCTCAAGTAGATTTTTAACATATTGAACCATTTAAACAAACTATCTTTACGTTATCATTTAAGAGCTTGTTCTCAGCTGAGTTGGTGCTGTTATATAAACAAAACTCAGCTGTCAAAATCCGTCACATATTGTCACTTAAGATGTGATTCGAGCTGCTGTTAATGAGGGTTTATTAAATAGCGAATATCTGAAGATGCCGACCTTAATTTGAGAGCGTCTCTACTGATACCGCACTTCAGAGGGAAACTGAGTTGCATCTATTTACGGCCCTATGTAAAGTAAAATGAACCCAACAACTGCATCATGCTCATCATCTCAAGCCATTTGCTGAATTTAGTTGCCAAAAACATCCGTAAACTCTTAATCAGATCAAATTGTACTCATCATGTACATCGAGAGATTTACAAGCGACGTCAGTAGACACTTATCATGCTTTAAAGATGCCGCGGCGAATGTATCACACGAATAGACAATCGTCAAAATACTGGGCTAAGTGCGAGCCAAACTTAAGTGACGAGGGTTCCGTATCTGTAATCACACACACACACACACTCACGCCTTTTATCCCCGAAAGGGTAGGCAGAAGCGCAACTAGTGTACCCACTTTTCGCCGTTATTCCATCCCATGATGTAATAGGGGGCGAGCCTATCGCCATATCGGGCACAAATTCCAAACTCCGAGCTGATACTGAATAGAAAAACTCAATATCACTTTGCCTGACCGGGGATCGAACCCGAGACCTCAGCATTGCAGTCGTATCTGTAATATATGAGTTAAAACATATTTAAGTGGTTCAATGTCGTTTGACTATTCATCGCTGTTAATGTTTGAAAAGAAAGTTACACCTCCATCCCACAAATTGGTAGAGGCCTATGTAGAGCAGTGGACTGCAACATCATGATGATCCCAAAAATTCTACCTTAGGATATGCGTCATAACTCATAACGTCCTTTCCTACAAAAATGACCCGTTAAATATGACGGTAAAAAATAGGACATTAAAATTAAACTAGTTTTACAGATTTGTTTGCGGTATTATTTTACTCCAGACGTTCCAAAGGCTTTGCAGTACTTCATGGTCACGGGGCACACTGCGGTGTAGGTGGTTCGAAAAAAATAGTTTCATTTCAATATCTAGCATTCGCGTAAACGTAAAATAACCTTATAATAGGACATTTTAAAAGACGCACAGATGTCATAGGCTGAATAATAGGGTTAACACTTGGATAAGGAACCATAACAATATCGCATTAGACATGTAACGACGCATGTTGAACGACACAAACATCGATGTTTAAATAATGATAACGTGTGCCATTGTCGATAACTGATACTGTCATCTGTCGAGACTCGAGATGCTTATTCGATAACAACCTTAGGATGCGTGCAGATTGCGTTTCATATTTGAGTATATTCAGGTAATTCGCCTTTGAGTAGTAAAATTAGTAACTTACCCCATCACTAGTGATACCGTAACGATTTCTATATTGGGGTATATTTATGTAGGGTTGTCAAATCTTGCGAGATTTGATATTTTATTGATTTTACCAGGTCTAGAATTTCATGCTGGATATGGTGATACGCTCGTATTGACTTTTTTTAAATGGATTTTATAAGATAATGGCACACTGCTTGCAACTCTACCTTTCTTCTTTTTCAGCTTTTAGAAGTTCACTGCTGAACATAGACCTCCCCCAAAGAATTTCCTGATCAACCTGTTAGAAGGGGACTGCATCTCTACACGCTCAGTTAAAATATAAAGTAAGCTGAATCGTCTGTGTATGTATTAAATAATGGATTTCATAAACTCTAAAGGTGCAGACAATTTGCTTCTGCCTATCGCTGTATAAATGCAGGCGTCGTTATATATATTTATATATTATATCTATACTTAATATTATAAAGCTGAAGAGTTTGTTTGTTTGTTTGTTTGAACGCGCTAATCTCAGGAACTACTGGTTCGAATTATAAAAATCTTTTTGTGTTGAATAGACCATTTATCGAGGAAGGCTTTAGGCTATATAACATCACGATGCAACTATTGGGAGCGAAGAAATAATGGAAAACGTGGAAAATTATGCATCCTTGAGGGCTTCCATTACGTGCGCTGCGAAAACGGTTCAAGATTCCAAAAATATATGTATGAAAGAATTATTCCTCTTGAAATGATCTAAAAAAATGTCCACGACAGTATATGACTATCTTTTAAGATTAACTCACTAGAACCGTTTTTATGGTAATCAAATTTGGTCGAAATTAATGCATTATTTGTTAAGAGTTGTATCAACGTCATAATATTAATCTTTATCCAAATAAATGTGTTGGATAAAGTGATTCAACAGGAAGGTTTTAATGTACTTTTAGCCCGGAAAAACTTATTAACGTGGGCGAAGCCGTGGGCAAAAGCTAGTGTATTATACATGTCTAAAAATTTTAACATATCAAACGTATCGTACAGTAGGTATTTATATGTATACTCATATATCTTATGATTATATGAACAATGGTTTATTCAAAAATATTCGCAATCTTTACCTGTCTCGTAATTCCGCTGCTTATCGTTTTTTAAACATGTAAATAAATATATTATGCATAAGGAAAAGCAGGTACAGTCTGCCACATAAATAGCTGAACAAATTTCAAATCACTTCCACGCGTAAAGATTAATAAAAAAAAAATCTTAGTGGGAAGTAAAGTTAATCGCCTTTATTTTATTGTGTGAAGAAAACAAAAATTGGTAAGAACACGAAAGTGTAACGCGATTTAAAGTTTTGAATTTGTTCAGCTACTTATGTAGCTGACTGTACTTGATATAATCTAAAGTAAATCAACAATTAAATTAGATGACGTAATTAATTGTAAATGAAATATGCAGCATAAAAATACATGAAATACCTACATAATATTTTTCATGTAAAAGAAAACTAAGCGAAGTCTACTTAGATATAAATCATAAAAATATATTACCTCCCTATGGAAATTGTGTTTCAATATTTTGTCTAAACATTTACATCTTTCAATTAATAGGCAATATGATATTTACCATCTAATGTTTTATGATTCATGATTTTGAATTTCCAAAACATACATTACATACATTCTTTTCTTTAATTAATAATATACACTTTTTTATGGTATTGGATGACGAGACGAGCATGCCGTTCGCGTGATGGTAAGCGATATGACCACCCATAAACAATAGCAACACCAACCAGCACTGAGTTAGAGACTATCCCACCCTCACACCCGCCACTGCAACTCCTGTAAGCCAGGATCAGCAGTGGCACGCATTTTATGACACCGAGCGGTGAAGCTCGGCGAGTCTCAGGGAACACTAATATGTCTGCAACCCGCAACGAAATTAATCAAAAAGAAAAAAAAATACTTTATTCATCACGTAGGCGAACATAGTTGCACTTACGATATGTCAAGATACATTCAATTAAAAATTATTATTACAAATAGTCACTTATATAACTAAAGACATATTTAAAGGGAGCAAAATCAATGTAAACTAAATATAAAGAAGCCACGCTCGGGCTGGCAGGAAAGAGATAAAAAAAGAATATTTTTTATTAAAATTAATGGGAGGCACGCGTCGCGATCCTCACCGGTGAGGACACTACAGGCCCTAGCCTAGCTAACCTACCAGCCTTTCACTAGCTACCTAAGCGATGACTACCCGAAGAAGAAAGGCAGAAAGAAACTCCGGGCTTAATTTTTTGTCATCAATTGTCCATTGAATCTTTATATAATATTTTTTGGAGGAGTTGGAAATATTAATTGTCCACTTCCCTCCATAGCAAAGCGGCCGACAAAAATAATGAACTAAGGAGGTATTTTAACCTCAAGTTTAGAGACGTTTACAACTAGAAAAGTCAGTTGTAAAGCACCACGGATAAAAATTCAATGAAAGGGTCCTATCATATGAGCTGTCAAATTTGATTCCAATAATAGGTATGGCAAAAACGCCGGAAAGCACGGAAATTCCGTAGTCTCTACAAGGTCCATGTAGTATGCAACCCCAGATGTTACTTGCATACTATCCAGCATGATCTTGCGCTCGTCATGCCAAAGACCACACTCCCAAAGTACGTGATGCGCAGACTGTTCATACACGTAACCAGGTGTAGAGCATGGGCACACAGGAGAGTCAACCAGCCTAAACGAAAATAGTTTGCCCTTAAAACTACCGTGACCGGTAAGAAATTGCGATACACAATGATCTATTTCTAGCCAAGTTTTATTTAGGCGATCGCAAACGCATGGAAAATATTTATATAAATGACGCCCTTTCGAGGATACGTCCCATCTATATTGCCATTCGTTTAAAAGCTCATTGTGTACATCAGCGCGCGATTTAAATAATCTATTGGTTCTTAAAAGCTCACGCGACGTAAGAAACCGTTTGTCCATATCCTCTCTGGTGGAGTAATACATAGCGGCACGACGCACTGAGTTAGAAAGTAGGTACTTTGTGGCATTCCACTGCGCTCGTCATCCTAAGACATAAGATGTTAAGTCTCATTATGTTTAATAGTAACAGTGGCTACAATGTTCTTCAAACCGAAACACAACAATGCATGTACAGTGCTGCTTGACGGTAGAAATAGGCATAGTGGTGGTACCCACCCAGACGGACTCTTACATATAAGAGACATACCACCTGCCTCCGTCTCTCTGCACCACCGAGAAAATGCCCTTAGGCTAATGCGGACGTAATCGTCCACCTGTACTTTACATTTGTCATCATCATATTCCTGCCCTGGTCCTAAATTACTTGGGGTCGGCGCAACATGTTTTTCTCTTCCATTCTCCTCTATCTTTCATCATCAAGACATTCACGCCCTTTTCTTTCGTATCATGTCTTACACAATCCATCCACCTCTTCCTACGTACATTTACATTTGTATAAAGTGTAAATTAATAAATAAATAATATATTTTGTGTAGATACATAATATGTTCTAATTCAAAGGGTATAAATAAAGAATTATATTACATGATAGTATTATTATTATAGTGATGATTAATAAAAGATAAACATGGTATTATAAAATAACATTAGCTTGTAAAAATTATGATTTCATTGTGTTATAAACACATCACCTATCTAAGAATAATTTATTTATGAGGTTATATAGATTTCGAACTAGCGCAAAGGGGCAACAGCAACACACCTTTATGCCTTATGACTGAAAGGTTAGACTACGATGCCACTATCTAGCCTAAATTTGAATTTTATTCTTACTCTTCTTATCTTTCTAATATTACAATTATAAATCTTAATGTTTGGATGTTTGTCGCAAGTAAACGAGACTATCCCGCCCTCACACCCGCCACTGCAACTCCTGTAAGCCAGGATCAGCAGTGGCACGCATTTTATGACACCGAGCGGTGAAGCTCGGCGAGTCTCAGGGAACACTAATAAATATGTCTGTAACCCGCAACGAAATTAATCAAAAAGAAAGATAGGGAGGAGTTGGAAATATTAATTGTCCACTTCCCTCCATAGCAAAGCGGCAGACAAAAATAATGAACTAAGGAGGTATTCTAACCTCAAGTTTAGAGACGTTTACAACTAGAAAAGCCAGTTGTAAAGCACCACGGACAAAATTCAATGAAAGGGTCCTATCATATGAGCTATCAAATTTGATTCCAATAATAGGTATGGCAAAAACGCCGGAAAGCACGGAAATTCCGTCTAGTCTCCACAAGGTCCATGTAGTATACAACCCCAGATGTTACTTGCATACTATCCAGCATGATGTTGCGCTCATCATGCCAAAGACCACACTCCCAAAGTACGTGACGTGTCGCAAGTAAACGTGGAAACCGCTGAACGGATTTGGATGAAATTTGGCAAGCGGATACACTTTGTCCAGAATTTACATACAAGATTTATAATACTATCCCGGTAATTTGGTCCTGTAGGAAATATTGGATACTTAATCCAATTTTTTAAATAGATGTGATTTAGGATATCTTTTAAGTTTTACTGGGAAAAGCTTTTCATACGGGTGAAGCCGCGAACAATATTTAGCCCGTAATAAACATTAAGATAATAAACCTCAAAAGAAAATGTGCTAAATGAATAAAGTAACTATTTATATTCAGAAAAAAAGTCGTTTAATTATTTTTTCTTCAGATTTTAGTACATAATATCTGAATCTATTAATCAACAATGTTAATACTAGCTAAATGATATAATAAAATGGAAATATTAAGTCTCATTAATGTCTTATTGAATAAAGATAAATTTAAAGGTGCATTTATTAAGTTCCTTTATAAAGGCATTCAATATCTATGTGCACTGAAGGTATCTTTGTCGCCTTTTTCATGGCGCCCTTAATCACATAATGTCCAGTTACTACAAAACCTATAATGCTAAGCAGAACAGTCATAGAAATAATATATACATATATATACACTCACGCCTGTAATCCCCGAAGGGGTAGGCAGAGGCGCAACTAGTGCACCCACTTTTCGCCATTTTTCCGTCCCATGATGTGATAGGGGGCGAGCCTATCGCCATATCGGGCACAAATTCCAGACTCCGAGCCGATACTGAATAGAAAAACTAAATTGTTTCGGTTTTAAGGACACTGTAGCTAGTGCAACTACTGGACATAATGAGACTTAAGATCTAGAAATAAATAAATCACAAACCTACCTATGTACAGATTTTTGTGACGAGGAACATAATATTAAAATGTTGTCCAAAACTTAACTACAATTAATGTCATTACTCAAGAACGGAAAATTATGACATCATTAAATTAGTCATCGGGAGTATTCCATAAGATACGTACAGCGACTCACCAATGACCTTTAAAGTACAACATAAAAATTAACAGATGCCTACCTGTGTCTATAACTTTAAATTTTCCAGATCTCATGGCGTACGTTGAGAATATACTACCTTAGACAACTTTACATTCAGTTCTAAGCGCACACGTGTTAACTTGAAATATACATCACAACTTTTTGACAAAGAGTCAAAATTTTCTAAACACTCACTTTTAGCACATTTGTTGCGATTGAGCATTATTTTCGAAAGCCGTTCGAACTACTATTACTTTCTATATGAAATTCATAAAGGCCATTCCTGTATAAGTTGGTATGTCGCGTCCGTTGTACCGCGGAGCGCGGTGGTACGGCGACGTCATGCCCAATTTATCAACGCGCTGTTATCAATTTAACACAAAGATAAAAATATCATTCGCCAGATACGAAACGTGCCTCACACTTAATTTTCGGTATTTTTAGGAGTTTTCAAACGTTCTGGGACAAGTTTTAACCAAACACACGCCCTGATTTATAAGACGGTGTATGTATAAAAGGAGGTAAGCGCTTGAACCAGCAATATGCTATTAACATTATTATCCAGCAGTCCTTGCATCAAACCCTTTAAACTTTTTTTTTATAGCAATGTATGACGAGACGAGCACACCGTTTGCCTGATGGTAAGCGATACGACCACCCACAAACAGTAGCAGCACCATCTAGCACCTTGTGTTGCAAAGTACTGTGTGGCATTCCACTGCCCTCGTCATCCTGAGACATAAGATGTTAAGCCTCATTACGTCCAGTAGTTACACTGGGTACAATGTCCTTCGAACCGAAACACAACAATGCATGCACACTGCTGCTTGGCGGTAGAAATAGACATTGCGGTGCTACCCACCCAGACGGACTCTTACATGTGAGAGACCTACCACCAGTTCAGATAATAAGCGGACACTAATCAGCGTGTAAAATGTCGGATTAATCTACCTTTTTTATATTTTTTAACGCCGGAAAATACTTATAGAGTTGTAGTAGCTTAGGGTCTTACACCTTAGAATTGCGTAGGCCCGCCTTGTTACGTTTCCGATTAAAGCTTATTGTATACACATAGACTTATAAGGCCATGAAAATAAATGTATGCAATAACCGCCAGTCATATTTTATCGCAATATTTATGGTAAAGGCTAATTATATAGTAAACCGTTGGCAGAGTAAAGTTATAATTGATAACGATAATTGATTATAATTATTAAACGATGCTTGTAAGAAAATGGTATCTATTCCATATATTAAGCAAATATATTCCTTTATAATTGAATTTTATTATTACACATTCTTTGAATTATATTATGCGTGCTAACGTTATTATAGACAACAATATTATGCAAAAAATTGTAAGTACATTAAAAAATATATTTATGTAGCTGTTTAACTGTTTTACTGAAATATTATTAGCTATTGCCGAAACCTGAATTTAAATGAGTAATGACTAATGTTGTTTTTATTATGTACTAGCTTTTGCCCACGGCTTCGCCCGCGTTATTAAGTTTTTCCGGGCTAAAAGTACATAAAAACCTTCCCGTTGAATCACTCTATGACTATGACGTTGATACAACTCTTAACAAATAATGCATTAATTTCGACCAAATTTGATTACCATAAAAACGGTTCTAGTGAGTTAATCTTAAAAGATAGACCTATACTGTCGCGGACATTTTTTAGATCATTTCAAGAGGAATAATTCTTTCATACATATATTTTTAGTATCTTGAACCGTTTTCGCAGTGTACGCAATGGAAGCCCTCAAGGATGAATAATTTTCCCCGTTTTCTTTCACATATTCCATTATTTCTTTGCTCCTAATAGTTGCATCGTGATGTTATATAGCCTTCCTCGATAAATGGGCTATTCAACACAAAAATAATTTTTCAATTCGAACCAGTAGTTCCTGAGATTAGCGCGTTCAAACAAACAAACAAACAAACAAACAAACAAACTCTTCAGCTTTATAATATTAGTATAGATTCTTAAAAGATTTTGAAGAAGACGGAATAACGGCGAAAACTGGGTACACTAGTTGCGCCTCTGCCTACCCCTTCGGGGATAACAGGCGTGAGTGAGTGTGTGTGTGTGTGTGTCTTAAAAGATTTATTAGATATTACACACACATACTCACGCCTTTTATCCCCGAACGGGTAGGCAGAGGCACAACTAGTGCACCCACTTTCGCCGTGCTTATTCCGTCTCATGATCTGATAGGGGGCGAGCCTATTGCCTTATCAGGCACAAATGCCAGACTCTGGACTGATACTGCATAAAAAAATCCAATATCACTTTCCCCGACCCGGAAATCGAACCCAAGACCTCAGCATTGCAGTCATACCGTAATACAACTACGCCACCGAGGCATTCATTATTAGACATGAAATATCGCAATCGATTATAATTATTACTTCAACTTGCAACTGTAAGTTTCATGTAGTCGAACACAAAACGGGGAGAAATATGAAACTCAATGAATATTCACAAACTTCGTCTAGCTACTTAAATTTTGGATCCCGTCATAATAACAGATGTAATTGCTTGCGGCGGCGTCGTGTGCCGGGTCGGTCACTTCCCTGTAACATGGTTGAGGAGGCCGATGGCTGGCACATGCGTCATACTCGTGAACGGGTGCTGCTTGTGTGGACTGGTCTGCTCTGCTTGATGGTTGACTTTATTGTTTACTTAAAATTAATCATGTAGGTGGTTGTTTGATTTGGGTACTCTCCGTTAATTTTCGCATTTAATATCCATCTTTGAAATTGAAGTTATATTGTGATTTGAAAATTGTAAAATATATATATTTAAAAAAAAATAATAATAAAAGACCTACGCTGAGTTTCTTGGTGCTTCTTCTCAGGTCAGTGGGCTTTTCCGAAGCACTGGTAGAATCTTTTAGTAAAACGACATTGTTAAAAATGACGTGTAAAAGTGCCCTTAGGGGCCTAATTACTGAATAAATGATTTGAATTTGAATTACAAATTAGCTTTGTTATAAAAAAATATCCTCCTATCATAGACATGTCAAATGGCCCTAGAAAAAAAAAATTATTTATGTATTTTTTAAGTAATTAAGGCATGTAAAGAAATTTGTTAGCGACAGCCCTAATATATTTTGTGAAAAGATTTGCTACGTATACAATAGAAAATGTAATAGGGCAGTGAATATGCGAATTGGTAATTTTAATATTCAGTTCCTATGATTGCTTTTCCAATTGTTATTATATTATCTAATCAACAGCCAAAGATTAAAAAAAAAATTAGAGTATTCGTATAGTAAAAATATATTACATATTTTATACTCTAAAATAATATATCTATTTTATAGAAGTTTAGATTTGTTAACGATTTCCAATATATCTTGCATCAATTTTAATGATTATTAAGTTGTTTTAGACTGTGATTCCACATAGAGCATACAACTTATAAAAATATGATATTATTTGTTTAAAAATAATCAGATCAGACGCCTCTTACACTTCTTCTAATAAGACACATTTTTAGTTGCCATGTTAAACATAGCTAATAAAAAATACAAATTCCATGAAAAACTTTAGAAAACAGTAATACCATCATTTTTAGAAATTATATTAATGACATTGGACAATTATGGTGACTATTTCTAGACATAATTATAAGTAAAAACATTTAAGATAAAATAGATTTTATAAGCTGGCTTGAATTTGGTTCCAGAACGAAATACCTCGGTTATTAGTATTTTTAAAATTTTGAGTTAAGTACAACGTCAATATTTTAGTTTTCTCTGTTCCAGCAGGTCTACCATGAAACGACTTCACGAAATTTCGGATCGAAATTTCGTTCAATTCCTACCATGAAACACGTATTATCCGAAATCGGTCCCGCAAACGGGCAAGTGACATTTAGAGGCTACCATAAAGTGTTTCGTCCGAACGAAATATCGTTACTTTTTTTAAGCTTAAAAGGTCATTAAAATTAATTTATCGCAATTATGTTGATATATTACAGCTACAAATGTTAATAAGCCAAATAAGAAATAATAATACACATTACTATGCTACTTAATTATAAAGTTTCGGATTGAATGAATGAATTCACTCGCATTATGATAGACGTTCATTCCGAAAACGGGTAATTGACGTTTTCTTCGTGCTAAACGGTACCATGAAGTGGTCCGTCCGAACGAAATATCGGCATTTTGACAACACTTCTTTCGGATTTTCACCGCAAATGACGCGAAACTCAAGAGGTAACTTTTTACTTTCGGAAATATAAATTATCATAGTTAAAAGTGCTTTTATGGTCGCATCGGATGACTCTTCGCAAATTATAACTAACATACGTTGCGTACATAACTAACACAGGCAACAATATTATACTTATTCAATATTCATCTTGATTCTAAGAGCATCTTCTAGCGCATAATTTGTATAAAAAAAAGTTATTTATTATCTAGGTCGTGATTATCGCACACACACAGACACTCACGCCGTTTATCCCCGAAGGGGTAGGCAGAGGCACAATGAATGCACCCACTTTTCGCCGTTATTCCGTCCCATGATGTGATAGGGGGCGAGCCTATCGCCACATTGGGCACAAAATTTCAGACTCCGGGCTGACACTGAATAGAAAAACTCAGCATCACTTTGCCCGACCCGGGGACCGAACCCAAGACCTCAGCATTTTAGTCGTACCATAATACAACTACGCCACCGAGGCAGTCAATCATCGCAGCACAGTATTATCGCATTTCTTTATATATCACGTAAGGGTAAAACACTACAAACGCTAGCATAATTTCTAACAATGACAATTCACAAGATCGATCGCTAGTAATTATTATTATTGTATTCAATAGAAATGCCTATAAGTATTAAATTAATAAATATACAATATTATATACGATATTATAATAAGACAAATAAATATATAGAATAAAGATTGACAAATCATAAAACTTGCCAACAACATTTTATTCAACTTAGCAATGAAACGATTTTGTTGAAAATTAATATGTAATTAAGCTGCAGCCACACCGACGTGCTAGCCACGCGGGACGCGGGTTACGGAGCGGGTTAGTCTACAACGCGACATTAGTCGTACAGAGCAGCACGACTACAGTGCGTCGCAAGACCCTCATTTATAGGCGTGATTTCAATGACAACTATCATTTGGTTTAATCTATATTTTACAAAGTAAAGATGCATGCATGCTGCTTCAGTGGACGCGGTTACCGTGCATTGGTCCCGTAAGAGTGCAAGGCGACATAATCTCTGGCTTCGCGTCCCGGGTCCCGCATTGCCGATGCGACTGTCTAACCGCAGCCTTAATATTTGTCTAAAATTGACGTTACATTGCGACATTGTCTTATGACAATGTCAAGTATTTATATACTTGACATTTTTATTCGACTTATTGTCATAGTATACGATTCACTATAGTCTTAAACTACAAAAAAAGTCATTTATAACATGTTGGTTTATACCACTTCATTTATTAATCCAGCGGTATTGTAAGAAAACACACTTGTCATCTTTGGTTCATTCACGAAACAAACTCTATTATACCCGAACGAAAGAAATAAATCCGAAGTAACTTCATGGTAGCTATTCATTTCGTATTTCGGACGCGTGTCGGTCGGCCCGTAATTTCGGATGGAAGTTTTCATACATTCAACACTTAAAATTGTTGGGACTACGTATATGAGATAACCGAAATCTTTTTAGTGCGTATTGACTGGGTGCCTGCGAATTTTTGATTAAAATAAAATATCTTCGGACAAGAGCAAACCGCTTGCCAGATGGTATGCGATACGTTTACCTAGAAACCCATCCATTATCATTTTACGAACACACACATACTAACGTTGAGTTGGTCTATATATCTTTATTTTACTTATAAAATAAGGAAAAGAAAAGGAAAACAAGAAAAACATGAAATCTACATTTCTTTTAAGTGTTTTGAGGTAAATAATAGTACGTCGCTACCTCGCTGGCGCGGTGCGGCCGTGAGGCAAGTCCCTTATATCGATAGTCATGCCGCACACGCCATACAACAACGCTACGGAGGCAGGCATCATTTTATTGCATAAATAAACTCGATACTTTTGGTGCTTCTATAGATTTATTTTTGTTGGAAATATAGTGGTAAGTCTCTTATGTATTCTTACATGTCCATCTGGGTTATTTCTACCGCCAAGCAGCAGTGTGCATGCACTGTTGTGTTTCGGTTTTTAGGATAGTGTAGCCAGTGAAACTAATGGACATAATAAGACTTAACATCTTATGCCTCAGGATGACGAGCGCAGTGGAATGCCACACAGTACTCTGTAACTCAAGGTGCTGGATGGTGCTGCTACTATTTATGGGTGGTAGTAGCACTTAGGTACGATCAGGCTAACGGCAGGCTGTCTCGTCATTTAATGTCATAAAAAAATCTAGACTAGAAGAACATTGTGGAGTAAAAGATGTTGAAATATATTTTTTATTATAATATTAAGTTATAAGAGCTACGTCAATAAGTGTGTAAAACATATTATGTATAAAAAATTAAACTATTTTCTTGGTCTTTGTCGTATTATGTTTCTGCAACCACCTTTTCTCTCTTTATGAGGAACAAACGTTGATCTACATCTTGCTTACGCCAAACATGCAAGTCCCTCCATCATAGTTATTTCTGTGGATATGCTGCCACTAATTAGCTGTAAATATAATAATCGAACTTTAGGAAAAAATCTACATAGTTAACAATATAATAAGTTGATATTAGTAACAATGAGGATTGAGAGTGATTCTATAAATATAATTAATCGCTAATACTATATGCTCAAAAATACCTAACATTATAGTAAAAGGCTCGCCCCCTATCACACCATGGGACGGAATACGCACGGCGAAAAGTGGGTGCACTAATTGCGCCTCTACCTACCCCTTCGGGGATAAAAGGCGTTAGTATGAATACGTACGTATTAAATTACCAAATAATACACTTCATAAACGATAAGTTCTTCATTGACTGTACAATATAATACTTATACTATACTTAAAAGTAATTAAAGAAGATTCAATAAAAATTACTTACCATGAGAAGCAACCATGTTCTTTTTCCTACAAAAATGTCTCTGCGTGGATATAGAATGATCCAAAGTAATTATAATTAAACAATTTGTAGATAAACGTATAATAACATTGATTGTATTTTGCAAAAAAATGACATAACGTTGTGACAATGACATAAATATTTGACATTATAATTTGACTTATTTTAGTAGTACACGTTTTACTATAGGCTTAAAGAACAAAGAATGAACTTAACAATGAGTTGGTTTATATATCTGCATTTATCACAGAGCAGTATGCGAAAACGCACTTATCATCTTTGGTTCGTTCACGAAACAAACGCTATGAACCCGCACGAAAGAAAAGCATCTGACGTAACCAACTTGTAACGTATGAATTTCGTTCGGGTCCGCAATTTCGGATGGACGTTTCATGGTAGACTAGCAGTTCTTTAATGTACTAAAATCAATAGAAAATAATTATTTCCACGAAACTCAATGATAATATCTGATTATATCAATTAAGTAAATTTAATTTAGCAAAAATTTCGACGAATAATTCTATTCTTCAATAAATTAATTTCGCAAAAGTGTTTTCTATTGTAATCAATGTTTTTGGTATCTACCCACGGATATTATATTACCTACGATAATCGGTGGGTAACTAACAATAATTCTACTCTACTTTATAATTAATTAAGTGAATAATAGGTAACTAGCTATTGTTACAATGTGTGCCCTTAACACTAAGGTATTTTTAAACAAATACCTGTTAAGTTTAACGGGTATTTGTTTAAAAATAGGACTTTAGACGTATAATATATAATAATAGTAACTCTATATTATATACTGTCCCACTGCTGGGCATGGGCCTCCTCTACTATTGAGAGGGTTTAGGCCTTAGTCCAGCACGCTGGCCCAGTGCGGGTTGGTAGACTTCACATATCTTCAAAATTCTTATAAAGAACTTCTAAGGTATGCAAGTTTCCTCACGATGTTTTCCTTCACCGTTAAAGCGAACGATAATTGATAAAATATTGACTTAATGAATAACATTTATAGCTGAACTTGAAACTGTCTTTACACCTTGTAACATAATCGTCTAAATCATTTTCTCGACTGTAGTGGGATGATTTATTATTTTTTTTGCTGGCTTCATAAAAAATATAATAGAAATTTTAAACAAACCATGATACTAGCCGTGATAATAGATGTCTAATAAATGTAGACCTCAGTAAATTGGATGAAAGTCAAGAAATGGTAGCCTAAAAGTTCATTTGGCGCGGCGGTGCAATTTATGGCAGATGGGTGCAGTGCAACCATACGGTCTGTACCTACTTGTCTGCGTGTATGTAGTATAAATATATGCGATACAAGCGGCCTTTACTAGTGGTATATTATTTTCATCAGCAATATTTAACGCAATTTTATTACTCTGTCTTAGCACAAATAATATATCAAATCCAAACTAGAATTGTCTTCACCAATTGTATTATAAATATTCCAGAGAGTAATTTGGCTGGCGACGCAGCCTCGGCCCTAGACCTACTATGACATACGGACTCATATAAACAAACCGTGTGGCGAGTGTTAATGTCAACATATACTCACAATTAGATAAAGGCGGACAGACGCCGGCGTTTAGACTCCGCGGATATTCACAGCGTGCGTACACGAAATCCGCAGATATCCGTCATAATCTGGCGCAAGCCCTGGATTACAGCTCTCCGGCGGCCGTCACCCACTAACGTAAACACAAGAACGGCGCTCACCGATACCGATAAATCAAAGCGCACGATCGCGACGTCGCTTATCCGCTAAATCCTGTCGGGATCGCGTAAAAAATACTAGTATTAAAAACAGTCTTAAGTGGGCTTACGTACGCGGCGCGGTCGGCCCGCGCTCGCTCTAATCTCGGCCACTTCCCGGACCAATTTGAACCTAACTCCACCACTCTATACATCACGCGGCCGCCCGCCCACCGCGGCTTCGAGCGCTCTCTACACTAGCCGTCTCTCTTGCTCCCGCTTCACATTGCCTATCACTGTCTCTGTCGCGCTGCAATCTCGCTCTCTGAAACTTCAGTGCGTGCGAGTGAGCGGCGTGAGGGCGCGGGGTGTGCGGTGCGGGCGGTGGCCGGCGAGCGGAGGCACACGGCGGGCCGGAGCGGGGGAGCGGGGGCACCGGCAGTCAGCTGGCCGAACTTGTGCGAATAAAATCGACTTTTTATCGGCTCGATGACGTCGCGTGACGTCACTGTTTACTCTTGAGTAGTGCAAGCGGCGAACCACGCCGACGTCGACCACGCGCACCTTAAGAGAAAAATACAGCCTTCATCCGCTGCCGTGTATATGAAAACTCTATATGAGATTCCCAAACAGTTTTAAAGTAATATATCATTAGTAGTGTTCACCACAGTGTGTCCGGTAACAACGCTGCATCTCAATATTAAAGTAAGGCCGCGCTCCCGCGCTCGGGGAACTCTATCAGCAAAAACTCATTTAAATGGTGCAATATGTTTTCCTTAAACCGTAAAATAATTGCAGTTTAAATCGCTCCGCGTGCAGTTGAGTCGCCGCAATAAATAAGCGCGGAGCGGGCTCGCAACGTAAACAGATCGGGCGCATTAACCGCGCGTCGGCGTACATAAAGAGAGCGGTATAAATATAAAGTTCCCACTCGCCGCCGCGCAAACTTAGCTAAACAACGCCATAATTGCCTTCATTACTTAAATTACTCAAATTATTTATTCAAAAAGCTGGCAACATTTAGGCAACGGCGGCCCCTCCCCGGGGCGAGGCGGGGCCAATGGCAAAGGGAATCGCGGGTGGGCGGGGCCGCGGCAATATGGCGGCGCCGTCCCGCCGGCCGACGGCCCGCATGCTGTTTCAGTCTGTTTTTCACGCGCTGAGTTTCGCGCGTTGGCGTGTGTAGGTAATTAGTTGCATTGTTAATGAGTGCGTAGCGACTGCGTAGCCGATGGTGATGCTATGCGAGACCTGTGCATGCTACGCAGCTACGACGGCGGCTACGAGGTTGTTACCCGACGGGAATAAGCTGACGCGATGCGCCCGTGGCGGCGGCGATGGCACGGATATGTGAATTATATCGTCAGGGATACTGTGATTCTTTATCTAATAATTGCAACATTCTATTAATTAAACATCGAGCCACAAATAAAATCATTTCATATTTTTATTTTTTTCATATATGAATAACATTTTTTATATATGCAATTCGATATTCTTACCTTCTATGAAATAACCTTACAGACACCTAAAGTGTATTACAATACCACCGAACGATATTATTTGGTTTGTCTGTAACCGAATCTGTAATTCTGTGATTGGTTCATTGCATATTTCGTCTGTACCTACCACAATGTTGTATATAAAAATGTCAGCTTTTAAATGATACGTAAAATTTTATCGAACTACTTAATATAATATTTTGAAAAGCTCTTACTTTCCTAGTAATTCCCTTAATTCTCAGAAGTGATTACAACTCAACTTAATAAGTTATAGGTACCTACATAGTCGCGGCAATAGTTAAATACTCATTTAAAAAAAATTCGTAGACATTTTTACATTTTAAAATATACATAAAAACATGTATTTATTGACTGCCTCGGTGGCGTAGTTGTATTACAGTACGACTGCAAAGCTGAGGTCTCGGGTTCGATCCCCGGGTCGGGCAAAGTGGTATTGAGTTTTTCTATTCAGTATCAGCTCGGAGTCTGGAATTTGTGCCCGATATGGCGATAGGCTCGCCCCCTATCACATCATGGGACGGAATAATGGCGAAAAGTGGGTGCACTAGTTGCGCCTCTGCCTACCCCTTCGGGGATAACAGGCGTGAGTGTGTATATGTAATATATGTACATGTATTTATTTTATTTTATATACTTTATATACATAGTTATGTAAAGGCGAACTTAATGCCGATGGCATTCTCTACCAGTCAACCTGATGCGGTGCAGAGACAAAATCATTCAATCAATCAATAAAATATTTAAAAAAAGAATCAGCTCCGATGGCGAGGTTCAAGAGACAAACCACCGGCGCGGCGGTCCGGGACAACAACAAACAAGTTAGAAATATCCTCAGAATGCGTGCCGTATCCAACAGTATTGTACTGTATTATTATTATTATAGTATCATTGTAATTATTACTAAGCTTTGATTATTTTACTTATTTATATGTAAATAAAACATATGCATATACACTCACTTTTATCCCGAAGGGGTAGGCAGAGGCGCATCTAGTGCACCCACTTTTCGCCATTATTCCGTCCCATGATGTGGTAGGGGGCAAGCCTATCGCCATATCGGCCACAAATTCGAGACTCCGAGCTGATACTGAATAGAAAAACTCAATATCACTTTGCCCGACCCGGGGATCGAACCCGAGACCTCAGTTTTGCAATCGTACCACAATACAACTACGCCACCGAGGCAGTCATGTAAATAAAAATGTTCTCTTATATTGGAAGTACAAATGTGTCTTACCTAAATATGAATTGTAAGTGTTACTATAATATTATGTTTTATATAGCAGATTGTAAAGAATCTCTTTTAGCTACCAACTTCCATTGTGATATTTAGTGTCAGTTTCATCGGTTCCTGGTAAAGTTCCAGATAACTATCTGATATATATCGCTATCTAACAAATAAATCTGTCATATTACTAGTGACTTTTTGCTAGATATTTCTATTCGGGACCTATGAAACCAAAAGTTGTAGTTTATATGACAGATACTATCCGGATTGGGTATCAGGGACTTTATCAGAATGTGTTCAGCTCCTAAAGATGTAAATAAAACCTGAAATAATATTTTTGTCTATATTATAGTTTATATTCAATTGTTTTTTGTTAATAAAAGTTTGATACACGAAAAATACGAAACATATTTATCAACAAAATCCTTCATAAGTACAGTCAGCCACAAAAGTAACTGAACAAATTAAAAACTCCTAAATGCTTCTACACATTAATTTAAACACAAATATTATTTTTTCTTTATGTAAAATAAAGTAAACCATGTGAAGTTTATTTTAGTGAAGAAAAAACGAGTGTTGATACTGA
The DNA here is from genome assembly GCA_949316025.1 of Lapara coniferarum. Lineage (NCBI taxonomy): Eukaryota > Metazoa > Arthropoda > Insecta > Lepidoptera > Sphingidae > Lapara > Lapara coniferarum. Next base: position 5,285,017 of record OX438922.1, read on the forward strand.
CACGAAAGTTTAAAGGTGATTTGAAATTTTGAATTTGTTCAGCTACTTTGGAGCTGACTGTACTTGGAAATCGATTCATTATTTAAGCAAAGATTATGGATTATTAAAAACTATACAAACGAACCGACGTTTCATTTTTATTTGATAAACGATAAATATCATAATCCTGATCATACCATAGTTATAAGTTGGATTAAAACGCAATAATGGTATTAAATAAGTTGTTATCTCGTACTTTTAGTAAGAATTAGTTCTTTATAATGATTGATTGTGTGGGCATCTGTCTGTTTCTAGGACGAGGTGTGTTGCTTCAAAATAAAACTCAAAACCCGTCATGTATATTTTATAAATGCATCTAATAAAATACTAACTCCATGATTAGGAATGGAACGGTCTGCCGAGAGTCGAGATGAATGTCCGCAGGTTCAAAACTGCACACACCTCTAACTTTTCTTAATTACTTGTGTACCTACTGTTTATCAGTTATCTTTCAATATAATGATGATGGTGAAGCGAAACATAAAGAAGAAACCTGCGTATCTAAGAGTTCTCCATAACAATTTTGAAGATATGTGCAGTTTGCCAACTCGCAATAAGTCAACGTGGTGAACTAAGGCCATAACCCTCCCAGTGATAGAGGAGGCCCATGTCTGTATACAATACAGGGCTGATATTATATTACTATTATATACTTTCATGTTCAAGGTACAATATATAAAGACTATGGACGGTGAAGTCTTCTGTTCAATTCCTAGAGTTTTCTTGTATTTTTCTAACTTAATTTGAGTGGGATTGGATCTCCTAGGGGACATTGACGCGATGGACACGTCTTAAATTAAATCATATAGTTTCTGCAACAGTTGAAATACTTAGTGTTAAAGCTAGAATGAAGGTCCCAAGAACACGCTCGATCCAGAACGCTTTTGACAGGTCCGTCTTGAAATCTTTAGGGCAGCTCTATGTTCAGCAGTGAATGCTATGTAGCTGATGACGATGATGAAGAGTAATCAGAGTTATTACAAAATTGAGAAATGATTTGTTATGGTGGCGGTGTCCATATCGTAGTAAAAAATTGAGAACATAATGATTCCTTATGTTTGTTTACGCGAATGTTAGACATTGGAATTAAACTATTATAACGGATTTAATCGCGGGTTTTTTTTCTCTCGATGTTTCGAAGGCTTTTCAGCACTTCGTGGTCACGTACTTTTCAGTCCGCCCCGTGACCACGAAGTGCTGAAAAGCCTTCGAAACGTCGGGAGAAAATAAATTTAAAAAAACCCGCAATAAAATCCATTATAATAGTTTAATTTCAATTTGAAGAACATGCTTGAGTAAAAGGCAACATTCGAATACAGGAGGTGAGATTTACTGCATAACATTAAAACGTTAAATAACATCTGTTTAACTTATTGTTTATCGATTAGCTTGATATTACGAGAATGAAGATTTAACAATAATCTAAGATGATAAGCGGAATTGACATAGTTAATGATTTTATTTATTTTCTTTGAAAAACGCGTACACATTTTTACCATTGAAAACAAACGATACCTTTGTCATCAAGTGGCGGTTCTACTATCCAGGACCACTTTCTTCAACAAGGCGTAACTGTTCACTTGTATCTCACATACTTCCAAAATAAATCAAGTTAGCATTCCATTTGTTCAAAATTAAATCAACACAAAAAACTATAATATGCACAGACACTTACGCTTTTTACCCCCGAAGGGGTAAGCAGAGGCGCAACTAGTGCTCTCACTTTTCTTGTGTTCGATCCTCGGGTCGGGCAAAGTTTTTTTTTCTTTTTTTGTTAATGGCCCTACTGCCAGTAGCCTGACGCGAGTCGGCTTTTCTGGCCACACCGGTCTTTAGGGTGAACGCAGAAGGCGCTCGCAACCATTTGAATTAAGTGACCATACTGAGAGCAACCCACTAACGGGTTACGAACCTCGGCCCAGGACGGCCACTGAGAGAGGATGAGACATCAACGATTAGGGAAAGATTGGTTTTTAGGCCTAATCCTATTAGATTGTGTTGTCATCGGTACGCGGGCCGGAACTGCTAGGGGGGTCGGGGGTCGACGGGGAACGCGGCGAGGTCCTCGACGGCGAGGACGGAACTGCGGTCTTGTGGAGTGTTGGAGTTTCAAGAACTCGTTCTTACGGCGGATGGCCAGAGTGATTTCGTCCTCTGGATCGGTTAATACGGAACGCGGCCGTCTCCATTTGGCGCGATCGAATTGAGAATCTGAAATTTGTACCCGATATGGCGATGGGCTTGCCCCATATCACATCATGGGGTGAAGTACAATTCAAACATTTTAATCAGGTATTATAATAATAGCCCTCAAGATAGAGTCGAAACTCCGCCTACAAAAATAATACATACCTAGCCGGAAAATATATAATCCTCAGTGTTGCTATTTTTATCGAACACGTGTTAACATAATTTTGTCTAAACAAAATACTAATGACTGCACTGAAACTTGAACACCATAATCGTTTATTGGAAATATAGTAACAGTTAATTGTTAAATTTTATAAAATTGCAATATACATCGAGATGCAACATTGGTTATCGTCGACGTACAAGTTTCTCGGTATTCGATATTACAACAGCTGCTCTCACCAAATTGTACTTACAAGAAACGGAACCTGATGTTTTTATTTCGACTAGAGTGCGTAGACACTATATAGAAAAACAATGAACATATATATTTTTTTAATTAACTAAAATAAAAACCGAAACATATTATCTATCTTTACCTACCTGCATACTAATTACAAATTTTGGAGTCATCTTAAGACCGGTGTTCTTTCATAAGCCGACCCTCGTCAGGCTAGAAAGAGTAATGTCAGGGACAAAAAAAAAAAAAAGGAGTCATCGGGGAACATCCCTAAAAAATAGATTCCGACCAATTGAGAAACCTCCCCTTTTTTTGAAGTCGGTTAATAAATTATCGAAATCTGGAGAAAAATTACAAGTGACCTTGTTTGAATCCGTTTGCTATTTATGCATCTTTTTCTCTTATACGTAAATGAATAAAAATGCCAGTGACGTAAATAGGATGTTATGTGGCAGACGACAGCGGACGCTGCGATTACCAACAGATTAACTGTAAGAACATAATCCCGCGAGTGCCATCAACGCGTGAACTTGACCCCGCAGACCTACATACACGATACTGTGTACTTGCAGTCGTACGGAAGTGTAAGTAAATGACAATTACAAACATAAACAGAAATTTATATTTTTCTGACCCAAACAACGTAGCGCTAATATAGAGCAACGTCATAGCCAAATTATTAACAAGATTTATTGCTAACACACATACCTACCCCTTTAATATCCCTAACGTTTGAGCCAGGTTAGATTTTGAGGTACAGCACCTGTACAAAAAGCGGACATCTCCTTAAACTTATAGTGATTAATCCTACTAATATTATAAAGGCGAAAGTTTGTAAGAATGTATGGATATTTGGATGTTTGGATGTATGGATGTAAGGATGTTTGTTCCTCTTTCACGCAAAAACTACTAAACGGATTTCGATGAAATTTGGCACACGGGTAGATCATGTCCTGGATTAACACATAGGCTACTTTTTATCCCGGGAAAATATAAAGCGGGACTTTTATCCCGGAAAAACTTTTTAAAGCGGGCGGAGCGGCGGGCAAAAGCTAGTAAGGTATATAACAATATTGAGTCAAAACAGCCGTACCTATAAGATTCCATAGTATTCCAATCATTTCCAATGAGTACAGTTTGTCCTTCAATCTTAAAGGAAACAAATCTATTTGTAAACTGTATCGTCATATAGCTTGAAACCGTCATAGGTGCGAAGTCATCAGCCCCAGCATATATTACTCTCTTGCTTTCAATCTCGAAAAAAGTATACATCTAAAACCATTCAACTAATCGAATTATATCTTAATCATTATGTACCACTGGGTGTTGTTCATGGCTTCGGCCGCTTGAAAAACCTTTCATGCTATAAAAGCTCTCTAAATCACTGTACCTATTCATCGAAATGTTTCTTATTGGAGAAAATTACCGGGATAAAAGGGAGCATATATGTTAATAAAGCTCGTCTGTCCGTGTGTGTATGATGCCCTAGACCTTCCCCTGCACCACAAGGCGCTCGATGGACATTTCTCCACGCCGCGACACGTGTCCGAAAAACGTGAGGATGCGAGACTGCACCATAGAAGACAACCGCTGCTTGATGCCGAGTTCTTGGAGTATGGACTGGTTGGTGCGAAACTCTGTCCATGAAACTCCAAGCATTCTTCTCCAGCACCACATCTCAAGAGCGTCTATCCTCTTCTTCTCGCTTTCTCGGAGGGTCCACGTCTCCGCGGCGTATAAAAATATGGGGAATATTAGCGCTCTGACGATTCGGGTTTCGGTGGCCTTTGTAATATTACGGTTTCCCCAGATCTTTTTCAATTTGTCCATCGCAGATCTAGATATTGCCATGCGGCACTTGATCGCGTCCATACATCCACCATTGTTTGTGATTAGCGCCCCAAGATAGATATATGACTGGACAACGTCACAGTTCGCTATTCGTGTGACCTCTGGCGAATTATTGTTGAGACGATCCACAATAATGATCTTTGTCTTGCTCCGGTTGATCTTTAGTCCGAACTCGAGACTGGTGGTTTCCAGCTTACATAGAAGACCTTCCAAATGATGTATACTAGTTGCAAACAAGGTGGTATCATCTGCATACCACCATTTATATTAGAAAAATAAAAAGAAAGATAAAATTGTTTCGAAACAAACACGAAGTACAGCATGAAATTCATTCTTGTAAAAATTAAGTAAAGTAAAGCAGTTTTCTGTATGACATTAATAAGTCATATTATAAACGTCTGCGCTTTTTCGGCCTTTTTTAATAGTTAGTTTTAATCCCTCTAATGTTCTATGTACGACACATGTCTTATAATAAATTGGTCGTTTTAAAACTCATATGGCAGTTTTGGTTTGAGGGCAATAAACTCGGAGTCATCTTATGTACGTAAAGGTCAAACATGGCTAAATATTGGCACGTGACGAAATAAAGAATAAAGCTAAAACATTTTTGTACAGGTTCTATAGATTACAATATTTACACAAAACATAATTACTATAATGGCGTAGTAAATATATACAAAGAAATATTCATGCTGGGTAAATTATAAATATGTACTTAAAAAACTGATAATGACTGCCTCGGTGGCCTAGTTGTATTATGGTACGACTGCAATGCTGAGGTCTCGGGTTCGATCCCCGGGTCGGGCAAAGAAAATATCATCATATTGAGTATTTCTATTCAGTATTAGCTCGGAGTCTTGAATTTGGGCCCGATGTGGCAATAGGCTCGCCCCGTATCACATCATGGAACGGAATACGCACGGCGGAAAGTGAATGCACTAGTTGCGCCTCGACCTACTCCTTCGGGGATCAAAGACGTAAGTATGCATTAAAAAAACGACTGGAATACTCTTTTTGATAGACTTCCTTATATCTTTTAATTGTACCCACGGACTGCCCATTCGAACTGTTTATATTAAAAGATATTTAGTAAAACTTAATATCAGAACCTTCTATTCTGTAAACGGATAATAAGATGATGGCAATAATTAATATTATTAACAGTCAGATATCAAATGTCACGCCTAATAGTGAAATAAAGTTATCATTTATTTAAAACAAGTTACCGAGACGGCAAGTCGATGTGCGTAACGAATATTAAATACAGATTTAAACCGATGAGCACAAAATTCATCTGATGATAACTGTGTAGGCCAACAATAGCCCACTCTCAAACCTATAAGGTCTTAGGGTTATACAGATAATTTTATACACGATGCCACGCGCTACTGCTTTTTGAGTGAGTATTTCGCGGGTTAAAAAGACTTTAATTATTCATCATAGTATGCGTATGCATTTATAAATATTTATTCTGTATTTAAAGAACCACGTACTGGCAAGCGCAGCGTCGGCCGTCCACCTGCGAGGAGGACCGATGACTTGGTAAAGGCCGCAGGAGCGCGCTGGATGCACGCCGCTTTTGACAGGTCCATCTGGAAATCTTTGGGGGAGGCCTATGTTCAGCAGTGGACGTTATGTGGCTGATGATGATGATGATTATTATTTACAGAACTAAATCACATGCAGAAAGTAACCCACTTGGACTGTAAGCGATTAGGAAAATTAGTGGGTGCGTCATCGTGTATGGCATTACACAGGCCTACAAAAAAATTTTTTTTTATGGTGCAGCTCTGTTGGTATTTGTGATCAATAAGAAAGGTAATATACTGTATATCGGTATTATTAATTTCAACCTATCAGCTCTAGTTTATCTACTATCCCCATTTTTTACTTTTTCCAATCTTGTTCGTAATCAGGTGATCTTGCTATAATACAAATTAAATTTATCGTTTCATTTCATTATGGCTAGTAAGTTCAGATGTCAAATTAATAACCCTGATATGTTTCGTTAGGTTTGTGGTGAATATATATTGAAAAATCTGCGAAAATCTATTACAGACACTGTGATTCATGTGTATTTTGCTTACTTCGGTATCAAAATTTGCAACCAAAATAAAACGTATGTACCTCATACTGTATGTAAAATGTGCATTCAACATTTGTAACAATATTAGAAAGTAAGATGTAAATCTCTGAGGTTTGCAGTACTTATGATTTAGCACAAACAAAAAAGTCAGCATGTCGACTGTTCTTTGTATGGTATGTATAACACAGTGGATTTCAACAAAAACAATTGCCATAAATGTAAATATCAAAATTTTCTCCAGGAAATAAACCTAGGGAAAACCCTATTGTGGAAATGCGCCCATACCTGCTTTTCATCAAGCAGTACAGCAAACTCAGAAGAATCAAACTAAAGAACCTAATGTTTCCTAAAGTTTCATGAGACAATTAGTTTGAATGTTGTGAAGAAGCATCAAATCACATCCATGGGCTCGGAGACTTATCTGGCAAGCGATTTGCGTGTCCTAATTTCGTTGGTTGTATGACTGAAGTGTATCGCCTTACGTGAAAATCTTTTGTAGCGGGTGCACAGAAATTCCTCAGAACTTACAAGACTGACAACTATATACAATTAGCCGTGAAAATGCTGCATAGCTTAAAAAATAGGCAGTCATTCATTTGATGCTTATGCATCAAAATGCACTATCTACATAGTCATATAGACCAATTTCAACAAAATTCAGGAGTTCTTAGCGAAGAGCAAAGATAACGCTTCCATCAAGATTAAAAAACAATGCAGATTAGGTAACAAGGCAGATGGGATGGATATATTATGGGCTGATTATTGCTGGGGATTCATGCGCAATTACAAGACAATTTCACTTGAGAAAATCATTTAAAGTTAAAAGAGTTTTTTTCTTGCATAATACATAAAAATATTGATATTTCTGTGAGAAAATATTTTCTCCTATATCTCATAAACTAGAGCTGATACAAAAAATATAATAACATATTTGATATCGTGTCATCAGATATACTTAAAATCAGCTCTAAAATCCAAGGCACCAAAATGTGTGTAGGCCAGTGTTATCTATAAGTTATAACGTAAAATGAAGATAATATCGATTTTCCTTATACGTTCATCAAATATAGTGGACTAACATAAACTGTTACCTACATATGTAGGATACATCGTGTTTTTGTTGAAAACCGTTTTTGACGATTTATTCTAATATTATGGTCATAAAAAATCCGATCTATGTAACTCTATATTTCGATATCGAAAGATTAATCATCGGATATCTTTCAAGCAAATAAAATAAATAAAGTGATTTCATAGACGTTAAAATAAACTATTATAATAAGCTATTTCATATAAATTATTTTCTTGCGTATATAAACGCATAATAAATTTACTCATGCACACAATATTGTAACTGCGGACGCCTACGTACCTACCTATGCACTTGTAAACATATCATTAAAAGTTTATTGGGGTTATAAACATGTTTTTAATGATGGTTTTATCTATCTAAAATATATTATCAATATGTTATCGAATAAAAATAGTAAACATAATTCTTATATTTATAAGTTGATTTATTCGAACTATTAAATAAGTATAGAATGAGATGCGAATACTGTTTGGATTAAAATTAATTTGAAAACTTAAGGAAACTATCATTGTGTTGCGATTTTATATCGCTATATTTACCTGATGCTCTAACATAGCTTTATAATAAATTTTCTTAACACTTCATCCCTCTAAAGGTCATGAAGCACCTAACTCGCTATATTCAGAGTTGGCATGAAAAAAATGGCACGAAATGTAAAGGAATAATTAGAGATGCATCAACCTGACTAATAGAACAATTAGCGATGCATAAACCCTGACTAAAGTTGACGATAGCCTTGTTGGAAATGGAACGGTCTGCCGAGACAATGTCCGGAGGTTCGAAACCCAAGGCACACACCTCTGACTTTTCAACGTTATGTGTGTATTGTTTACCAATATCGTTCACTTTAATGGTGAAGGAAAACATCGTGAGGAAACCTACACCTGAGAATTTTCACTAAGAATTTTGAGGGTATGTGAAGTCTGCCAACCTGCACTAGACCAACGTGGTGAACTAAGGCCTAAACCCTCTCAGTAGTAGAGGAGTCCCGTGCTCAGCAGTGGGCAGTATATAATACAGGGCTGATTGCATTGCAACCTGACTAATAGTATAATAATTGTACTTTAGGAATCAATTATTTCAAAGATTACGCATTCTACGACGGAAATGGATGTGGATAATTGTTAGGATAAGCACACAATGTTTATAACCACGGCTAATTATGTTAAATAATGACAATACATACTATTCAGCTTTACGTTGATAATACGTAAATTTCCTGCAGTTCGTGGCAACAAAGTAAAAATTATTTAATTGTGTCTATATAGCCGTAAACAAGCAGTTCTGCCAAGCGCCGCAATGAAATGGTAATGAGAATCTAATTTTTCGAATGTTGATAGGTTACTACCAAGCGAATGGGTGGCATAAAAACTAGGATCACAGTAGAGCAACAAAAATATTTTTTTAGTATCTATACTAATATTATAAAGCTGAAGAGTTTGTTTATTTGTTTGAACGCGCTAATCTCAGGAACTACTGAATCGATTTTGAAAATTCTTTCACTAATAGGAAGCTACTTTACTTCTGAGTGCTATAGGCTACTTTTTATCCCGGAAAAATAGTTTTATCCCGGAAAAACTCTATCACGCGGGCGGAGCCGCGAGCAGAAGTCTAGTGTACTATATACGTCAAGCGAGCGGTAGGTAGTACCAGAAATTTGTAGAGCTACAGTGAAACTATCAATATATTGTTTCTTTTTTACTTTAGTACTGACTTTGGCGCCTATTTCTCCTAGTGGTAGTGAAAATGGAAGTTATTAAGGTCTTACACACACACTCACGCCTTTTATCCCCAAAGGGGCAGGCAGAGGCGCAACCAGTGCACCCACCTTTCACCGTGCGCATTCCGTCCCATGATGTGATAAGGGGCGAGCCTAACGCCATATCGAGCACACATTCCAGACTCCGGGCCGATATGGAATTTAAAAACCCAATATCAACTACTCCGACACGGGAATCGAACCCAAGACCTCAGCATTGCAGTCATACCTTAATACAACTACGCCGCCGAGGCAGTTATTGAGGTTTTTGAGTTCGACAAAACGTTGCTAAACACGATTTTCCAGATCCTCAGACAGGCAGCCGGTTATTAAAATATGCCAAGTCGTTTTAGAAACATACTTGGAAGAAGTATGAGACGTCCACCCTATAATTGAATAGTGTTTCCCGTACGATATAATCTGGACGAATTCAAGGCAAATGTGAATAGGTTGCTACTAGACAGGCAAGCTCCATCGTCGACCGCATCGTCGCTTAACACCAGGTGAGATCGTGGTCAAATGCCTGCACTAGGTTTTTTTAAATAAAAAAAAAAGTATAAGGGCAACTTAATGAAGATGGCTATAAGATAGAGAGTGGAAAGAAATTCAACAGTTTTCATTATATTGTGCTCTAAAATCAGTCTGCTATAACTGTCATATATCGACATTGGCATATTCTACCACTTTGCCTATATCTCCAACAAGCAGTAGAAATATTGTAGACAGTTTCATTTATGTGCATTCGACACTTAATAGAAGTGCATAGTAAGTAGGTATTTATATATTAATATACTGACTTACTAAGAATAGTTATGTTATTTTATGACGTTTTGTGTCTGATAAATTGATCAAATTAAGGTGACAGAGTTATTAACATAAGAAATTTAAATTCTGTACAGTGATTTGCGGACAATATCGGGTTTTAAGAATAAACACGCGAATTTTCGTGGTTTGGCAAAAAGTTTTTTATTATAGAATAGATCGATAGGAATAGATACAACGATACAAAAATCTATGAAAATAACAATATTTGATTGCATAACAGATACAAAAGACATTTACCTACATAGTAACAAGTTCATCAAAACCAACAGGATTAAAGCAGCATGCGTTATCAGAGTCATAAATAACCGTAAATCTAAAACATTATCAGTGTCCGATCGAGCTGATATCGTTGGCAAAATACTTTTGGGTGCTGCTTGCTTACATGTTTTGAAGGCAGGTGTATAAATGAAAAAAAAAATATTCGAAAGGGGATGTTTAGGGGAGACCGGGGATGGTGGGCGATAGGGGCAGGATGAATAATCGTCAATAACTCGAGCTATTTTAAAGTGTTGCGTTGTCCTGATATACACGAAAAACCGTTAACTGTTTACGAATCTTCACCGCAAACGCGGCACCGCGGGCGCACGTAATCCGTGAGATAAAACGATTTATCGAAAAATGGTACCTATGAGTAATTATTTACCTCTTAATATTATTTGTATTGAAAGCCTTTATACTCAATGCTATGTAATTTCAAGCAATTTAAAGTAAGAGTTTGGTTATTGATGATTATTTTAGTGTAACTTTTTATGTTTCGACACAGTTTTGAGGTACTCACATGTGGTTGAAATTTAAAAAAGTTGGTTGGGCCTGGTAGACAAACTTTGTATTGGGGCTAGTTGATAACCTACAAAATGTACTACGTAGCAATCGAAATATTTTTCAAATGGAGTAAAGTGAGTTTTTTTGTCAAATTTATCAAAAGTGTCTTATTTTAAAACCATGTGGATTTACTAAAGAATAACTAATCGAAAGAGTAAACCCTATGCTGATGGTAGGATTTTTGTTTCCGCCCCAATAACGGATATCGTACAAAAAGTGACAAATTATATGTAAATTATTTAAATGTTACTGACATTTTGTCTTAATAAGACACATTGATAATAGTAAATAAGTATTTGTTGTCTTTTCTTTTATTTAATTGCCGTATTTTATACCAATCACTTCGTAGGTCAATTTACCCCCAGCGAATAGTTCACCAACCCCAGGCATGGGGCAGGTTGACTTGATTTTCTTGTTCCACAAAATGGCTTTTGTACACTATATTATAAACAATCTCGAGGTTTTTGGTATTTCTTTCGAAAGCTTATTAGTTTACCTATCCAACTTGTAGGATTTTTTGACATTGTATACTAAAACAAAAAAATTATAAGCGTCCAAGCCGAAATTTGGTCAACTATCCCCGGTCTCCCCTACTACTTTTTTAGTTGGGTAATACCGGATCACGGGGTAATCTCGTTGTTTTAAGATTACTTCAATACCTGGTATGACTGCCTCGGTGGCGTAGTTGTATTACGGTACGACTGCAATGCTGAGGTCTCGAATTTTCTTTTCAGTATCAACCCGAAGTATGGTATTTGTGCCCGATATGGCGATAGGCTCGCTCCTTATCACATCATGAGACGGAATCATCATCATCAGCCTTTATCAGTCCACTGCTGGACATAGGCCTCCCTTAATGAGCGCCATAGCGCCCTGTCTTCAGCTTGCCGCATCCAGTTTTTCGCAGATCGTCATCCCACATGGCCGGAGGGCGTCCTACGCTACGTTTGCCCAGTCGCGGTCTCCACTCAAGAACACGTTTACCCCAGCGGTGTCGGTTCTTCGCGAGATATGACCAGCCCACTGCCCTTCAGCTTGCTAATCCTTTGAGCTATGTCGATAACTTTGGTTCTCTGTCGGATGTATTCGTTGCCAGAGCTATCCTTCAGAGAAACTCCGAGCATAGCTCTCTCCATAGCCCGCTGAGCAACTTTAAACTGGTGGACCACCCCAACCGTGAGTGTCCATGTCTCGGCTCCGTAGGTCATGACGGGTAGGACGCACTGATTTAAAACTTTCGTTTTCAAACCTTGCGGTATGGATGACGAGAAGACTGGACGTAGTTTCCCAAACGCTGCCCAGCCTTGCTGGATCCTCTTTGAGACGGAATACACACGGCGAAAAGTGGGTGCCCTAGTTGCGCTTCTGCCTACTCCTTCGGGGATAAAAGGCGTGAGTACGGGTATTCAATACCTGTTATTCCATAAAATGGCCAACACACTTTAAAGAGCTATTTTAATGTCCTACACGGTCACAGAATTAGATTTAGTAACAGTTTGACAAATCTTGAAACAGCGGGATGACCCCGTCATCCGGTATTACCCCAACGCGCTGAATAAAATAATTTTGCAACCCTATCATTACTGCCGTAATCTTGTCTGTAGTATGGAAGTATCTCGGTGAGAAAGTACCATTAAATCAGAAAAGTGACGTGAAGCATCGCTCTTTTATAATATACTAGGCTTCTGCTCGCGGCTTCGCCCGCGTGAATGAATTTTTCCGGGATAAAAGTCCCGCTTTATATTTCTCCGGGATAAATTATACATATAAACCTTCCTCTTGAATCACTCTATCTATAAAAAAAAAACCGCATCAAAATCCGTTGCGTAGTTTTAAAGATCTAAGCATACATAGGGACATAGGGACAGACAGTGGGAATCGACTTTGTTTTATACTATGTAGTGATACATTCCGTATGGTTAGAGATGTGTCCGCTCTCGTATCTGCAACTCTTGAAAGCCAGGCTGAACGGTTGAAAAGCATTTATGACATCGAGCAGCAAAGCCAGTTATTGAAGCAGTAAGTCTTCAACCCGTAATGAAGTTGAGTACGTCGTGATATCAAGTATCACGTTTCAGTATGTACTATTTGAATGGCGAAACAAACAATCCCGCTTGTTGGTAAGCCTGGAACATATAAAATTGCCCATAAATACTGGTGGTAGGTCTTTCATACGTAAGAGTCCGTCTGAGTGAATACCACCGGAATGTCTATGTCTACCGCCAAGCAGCAGTGTGCATGCACTGTTGTGTTTCGGTTTGAAGGACATTGTAGTCAGTGTAAGTACTGGACATAATGAGTCTTAACATCTTATGTCTCAGGATGACAAGTGCAGTGGAATGCTACACAGTACTTTGTAACTCAAGGTGCTGGATGGTGTTGCTACTGTTTATGGACGGTCGTATCGCTTACCATCAGGCGAACGAGATGCTCGTTTCATCATTCTATGTAATAAAAATATATATGCAATAAAGATATACCTCTATCACTAAGCACCATGACTGCACTTTAATCGACAGTATTCGGTCAGTTGATCGTTTTAGGTCCATCTTCTCCTAATATTACATGCATTTAATACACCCGCGTATAGTTAATCGCATCGTAAACCTTTATGGGCCCTGTTATAAACTAATGCACTACAGGTTTGAATCGTTAATGCAGCATTAACGACTGATCATTATTACAAACATATACACTCACTCACGCCTTTTATCCCCGAAGGGGTAGGTAGAGGCGCAACTAGTGAACCCACTTTTCGCCATTATTCCGTCCCATGATGTGATAGGGGGCGAGCCTATCGCCATATCTGGCACAAATTCCAGACTCCGAGCTGAGGAATAGAAAAACTCAATATCACTTTGCCCGACCCGGGGATCAAACCCGAGATCTCAGCATTGCAGTCGTACCATAATACAACTACGCCACCGAGGCAGACAAACAGACTGATCATTATTACAAACTTCATATTAATGGAACAGGTATATAATAGCTAAAATAAGCGTTGCATGCGTTAGTCTCCTTTATGCCAGTATTTTTAATAATGATACTATTTCGATTATTTCTGCAAGCAACGGTGTCTCAATGATATGATCTAATTTGTAGGATATTAATGTCAATGAAATTAGTAAGTATTTGAGACTTAGCATATAATGTATCCGATTGAAGAGCGCTTGTCAGTAGCAAAAGTAAATATTACATAACTTTTCAAATATAAATTTTGATTTGGGTTGCTAGTGTTTCTGGATCAACGACTAAGCACTTACGTTAGTTTGATTACTTAGCGAAAAAAGCTTTCCAACCTAAACCAGAAAACAAACAGGAAGCATATAACTCCTCTAGCAAAGTGTTTATACCCCGTAGTAGTTACCAACACGCATCTTATGTACCATCACGCAATCATAATTAAAACAAACTCGAAAGTAATAGCAAATTAAAACTCATTGCAATAATATTCACGTAAAATATTGCCCTTTATTACAACGTAAGGCAAACAATTTGTTCTGGCTGTTTTGTTTAGCGTCGCCTCACTGCGCATAATTTATTCCATTTGAATATTCAAAGCGTTAGCTCGATCGTTTCATTTTCTAATATGGGCAATACAAACTCGCAAGATAATATTTTGCTAAAATCAGAACTGTAGCGCTTCAGTGTAGGGGTTACATGGTTTTGGGAAACAGTGGATAATCACCAATAATATTAAAGATTTCTAGTATTACAGCCTGACTGCCTCGGTGGCGTAGTTGTATTACGGTACGACTGCGATTTTGAGGTCTCGGGTTCGATCCCCGGGTCGGGCAAAGTGATATTGAGTTTCTCTATTCAGTATCAATTCGGAGTCTGGAATTTGTGCCTGATATGGCGATAGGCTCGCCCCCATCACATCTTGGGACGGAATAACGGCGAAAAGTGGGTGCACTAGTTGCGCCTCTGCCTACCCCTTCGGGGATAAAAGGCGTGTGTGTGTGATTTCTAGTATTAGAATGTAGCGTGACAACTGACCAACATGACACATAATAGGTACTTGCATACATACGTATACAATCTTTGTGTTGTAGTAGAAATTGGCTGTTAAATACAATACTGCAGTTCGACCATGCCATAAATACATAAGCAGTAAATATTTGTTTCGGGACTGGATTTTGCGCAACCGACTGATATTCCCACTATACGTTAATAAGTGAGAGATCAAGAAAACTATCTATAGAAGGATTAATAAATATAGTAAGTAAGTGTGAGTACTAGATGTGTGTTAGTTTTATAGCAACAATATCCTATTAGTATGAGACTGATGGGCACACCAGCCCATCAAGTTCCTTGTTATTAATCATTTCATTGTTTAATGAATGTAAATTATGCAGATTCAGAGTTCGCGTCACAATGGAGACGATCTTTGTAGGAAAGCTTGAGATAAAGGCTTTTGTCTAATTCAAAAACGACACCCGAATGTTACATCAACACTTAATTCTAATAAATATATTGTCATATAAATTATAGATTTATATAAAACTTTCAAATTTTTATTATTTGTCCCAAAGTGTCTGACGTCATTGATGCCTAAAATTTGTGCCCACATCACATTAGATTTGGATAAAGGGCATGTGGAAGAGAAAGTATTATAATCTGTATTCATATTAGTCATTGCGAGGTATTAGTGATGTAACTTTTATCAATAAGTATAATGTAACACAACATAAGCGGCGATAGCCTAGTTGCGAGGGGAACGGACTGCCGAGACGATTGTCGGTAGGTTCAAAACCCAAGGGCACGCACCTCTGACTTTTCTAAAGTTATGTCTGTATTCTTTGTCATTTTTTTGTTCTATGATCAATTGTTTAATCTCGCATTCATCAATTTACATATCACATAATATAGAACTAAGCCCTAAATTATAAATATTTTCATAAAATAGCGACCCTATTATTAATTAAATTCCCTTTTATGTATATTGAAACACAACAACATCTAGATTCTATGGACATGCAAAGCCATCACATCAGCGGCTAAATTAATTTAACCGCAGCTTCTCTTCCGCAGCACAACTCCGCAAATTGTGATCTTATCTTTTAATTCGGTTTCCACTAACCGGAGTACTTTCGTCGCTTGACTTAACAAAATGTGCACTCATTACGCTTTCATATTCTTTGTCGCAAAAAGTAAACATAGAAGTAAGTCAATTCAATGACGAGTGATTATCACTCCAAATGAGCACCCAGAATGGAAATCGGGCTACGTCATAGACCGCATTCTCAGTAACCAATACAAACGTCAAAATACCATCAAGAAATTAGAATCAACTGCATTTTATTACGCTTCTCATCCATGAGATATAAAAATAATTTAAGACTAATAAAAAATATAGTTTACCTACTATTCATAGCAGCTTAAATTACGATTCAACACAACCAAAAGCTCAATCAACTAACAAAACATTTTTAAATTGATTAACCTTAAACACGGGACGACAAACGAGATCGGTCACTGAGCAGTGAACAATGCTAATCGGCGCGAGGCACCTGTGGAGCCCCGCGGGACTTGCAAGCCGCTGGGTGACGAATTACTCCGGAATTGGCGGCGACGCGTACGATATTGCCCCAATTGTCAGATGTCACTATCGCTCCACGTTCCCTAGCTGATAAAACGTTTGATGTCGACTTCTGCACTTAGACTTCGTGGTTAAAAAGGAGGTGGTTTTTGGAATCTCCAAAAACCACCTCCTGTGGTGTGGTGCTTTTTTGGTACTGTTAGTAACACAGTCAATATAATAGACAATGTCGCATCCATTAGCATTCATATATCTTACGAACCTTCTATAAATGTAAAATTTTGGAAAGATGAACGCAGTGAATTCGATATGTTTGGTAAATAGATCAAGTGTTACTTTAATAGCAGAAAAGTTCACAATTGGCCTTTATTCCGAAAACGCGGGTGAAATCGCAATCAAAGGCCAGCTTGTTAAAATATGGTAGGGTATACTTGAGTATGAACCGCTAATTAATTCAGTACTCCTAACACGACGCAAAAATTTACTTTTTATGTAAATATCATCTACGCTTCGATATACCTAATAGGTATTAAACAATAGACAAGAGTCGATATGTTTTACTAAACAATCTTTTTCCAGGCCAGTCGGGAGAATTTTCATTAGAAACTGCAGAATACTAGGTGCCTAGTATATACTTTCTGGCGAGTACGGAGAGTCGTCATTTGCCTAAAAGTTGTGTCCAATTATTTAATACATAATAGACTTATTTATAAATTATAATGAGTTAATATGGAACTTTCATGAGGTGTTACTCAATGAATAAATGTAGAGCTACATTAATAACTATACCTACAACACCAATTCAACTATACTATACCTATCAACATTGTTTAATCTAAACGAAACAACTATTCGACGGTACGCATTCTTTTTTCAAATTTCATTACAATATTGCGAATGCATTAGTTAATCGCACAATAATTATTTGCATAAAATCCACATAGATCGTTAGAGAGACCCGCCCACCGCCAGATGAAGGTCTTGTAAATACTTTAATATGGGTTCCGTATGCTAATACCGTTTTTTCATAAATAGTATAAAGCCAGTTACATTGTAAACTAGTTTTTATGAATGGTAAAAAATGTGGGCACGCGCCCGTTAATCTCCGGGTGACGGTGCATTTTTTGTGCGGAATTAAAGAGTTAATCAATGTGTTTTTTTATTAGTTACGTATGGCAGTTATTATAAATATGTTTGTGTAATTTATAATAGCGGGAAAATAATTTAACGATTAGCTTTTTTTTATTGCATTGAATGACGAGACGAGCATGCCGTTGACCTGATGGCAAGCGATACGACCACCCATAAACAGTAGCAACACCATCCAGCAACTTGAGTTACAAAGTACTATGTGGCATTCCACTGCGCTCGTCATCCTGAGACATGAGATGTTAAGTCTCACTATGACCTGTAGTTACACTGGCTACAACGTTCTTCAAACCAAAACACAACAGTGCATGCACACTGCTGCTTGGCGATAGAAATAGTTGTTGTAGAAATAATTCTTATAGGAAACAGCGTTTTGATATCTAATTCTAGAATGTTTATATTTTGTTTATAGACTGAACCGACGACCAGCGTAATTCCGAAACTCAAACATAACCTATAAAAAATCTGAAAATTTGCCTACAACTTAAACGTTAAATCATTTTTATTGACCAACAAATTAGGTACAATAAAGTAACTAATTTTCTTGGCAGTGTTTCTCAAATAACTCATAATTTGAACGCTAGGGTAACGTGTAACGCTACATATTATAATAAACAGAGGATGTATCGTAGGTACCCGAGGTGCGCCAGTAATGATTAATCGTGGCACATGAATATGCATGAGAATTAGAGCTGTCAGCCCGCCCGGGCTCCGACGCCTTTAAATAATATCAAATTAAACATGTACGTCGGTAGCTACCTGCGCAACATACATAAGAAATCGCAGATTACATTTTACATAAGTATTTAATGTTTGTTGTGTTAGACGCTTTGTCTTGTGGTTCACCTTTTATTAACATAATTTTTTTTTAAACATTTCGAATTATATTAAAATTTAAAGAATACATATCTAGTTCCTATAAAAAAAACTTTATAATAGCAAAAGATAATAAGGAAATTCCAACTTCGATTGTAAAGAATAATAAATCAAACAATTATCAGTGTAAATGCAATAGGCATACATACCTCATTAATAATATAAAGCCCGTATTTCCCTCTTTTACGTAATAGCAGCAAATTATTTGATACATCGAAAAGTTTTATTTTATTCTTATAACATCTCGAGACCTAAAGCAAATTTACTGTGGATAATATGCACAAAAGTGTACATTGAATGGCAAGGAATCAAACCAGCAGGTGCGATCTATTGTCACATGGCAGACGATTCAAGCCCCAACAGTGTGACAGCATGATTTTACACAAACATATTTTAAAAGCGCTTTTTTTTTCAACTATTGACTGCAGTTAGTTTATCATTTCAGTTATTAGGTGCGCAACGAAATCAATCAAATGCAAAGACAAATTAAGTACATAGAAATACAATCTTTACATCCTACTAATATAATAAACGTAAAAGTTTGTGAGAATGTGTGTATGGATGTATGTTAGTTACTCTTTCACACAAAAACTACTGAACGGATTTCGATGAAATTTGGCACACGTGTATGTAGATCATGTCCTGGATTAACACATAGGCTTTTATTCCGGGAAAATATAAAACGGGACTTTTAACCCGGAAAAAACTTTTTAACGCGAGCAGTGCCACTGCGCCGGCAAAAGCTGGTTCTATATAAAATTTTAAATATAAAACAAAATCCCCCGCCACGTCTGTCCGTCTGTCTGAACGCGATAAAGTCAGAAACGACCGAACGGATTTCGATGAAATTTGGTGTAGGGATAGTTTGAGACCCTGGAATGGGTATAGCGGGACTTTTATACCGGAAAAACTATTTCACGCGGGCGAAACCGCAACCAATAGCTAGTCAAAAACTTGAAAATAGTTAAGCTTACATTGCTTCACTCGTGTTGCATCAAATGTAACTCTGAACAAGACGTGAATACTAAGAAAGAAACACAAATCACAAAGAAATCAAAAACAAATTTCAATAACACAAACGCGTCGCCGAATCGACCGCAGAATAAACACGGGTTAATTTCACGCCGTTATTATTTCTCTCGGGGCATTATCATCTAAATCGCATCGCGCCGCCATTTACAGTGTTTAGGTATTTGCACACTATTGTTAGTGGCGTTGTGTATAAAATAAACATTTGTTATAGCTGGAGGGACGGCCACAATATCGGCGAGTGGATCCCGCATTAACATTAGAATGAAACCGGCTGATATATGGGCAGCGGCAGAGCGCCGCAGGTTGCCGCTGCGGCCACCGAGACTCGTGTGAATTGTTTTGTTGGAAATAGCAACGTCATTATCATGATTTTATGTTTTTAATAAACGCATTAAATAATAGTTGTAGAATAATAAAATGGAGTATATAAAAATTGCGCTAAAGTTTTGAGCGGATAAAAAAATATATTGCCGAAAAAACATATTCATTCGCCTGATTCAATTTATCTACCAATTGAAAAATCAGGTGTTCATTAGTGCTTTTTATCTTTCATATGTTTTTTTTATTCCATAGAAGACGAGCATGCCGTTCGCCTGATGTTAAGGGACACAACAGTAGCAACACCATCCAGCACCTTGAGTCACAAATTACTGTGTGGCATTTCACTGCGCTCGTCATCCTGAGACACAAAATGTTAAGTCTCAGTATGTCCAGTAATTTTACATTGACTACAATGTCCTTCAAACCGAAGCACAACAGTGCATGCACACTGCTGCTTGGCGGTAGAAATAGACATTGCGTTGGTACCCACCCAGACGGACTCTTACATATGAGAGACCTACCACCAGTTATGTGGATTATTTAACGCTAAATTTAATATTTCTTTGTTTAAATGAATGATTTATGAAGAAATCATCATAAAATGAAGGTAATCATTTACATTACACAAATAAAGCCATATTTTCAGAGTTAACGCCTCCCGCATGTCGGTGACAATCATACAATAGTATCGTTATATCTACCTAACTTTACAATATATTATGTTTTACTTTACCCCAAAACTATGTTTACGGACATCTCCACGGCGTCCAAACATTCAATCACATTGTACCACGTGACATAATACCCCATTTGAACATCTCAAAATTCCCATCCGAATAATGCAATCACAAAAATTATATTTGTTTAGAAATGAGGGGGCAGATGAAATCTAAACTGAATTTACACGAGGCGTTCAGATGACACAATGAGAGGACAGTAGAATAAATACTACGAGAGGGGTTGAAGGTGTAGACGCGCGTGGCGGTGGCGTGGCGGTCGCGTGGCGCGCGCGTGCCGCTAAACCGACGCTTCCGTGCCCCCGCGCATGTTTTGCGAAGACGAAGGGCGTTTTATAATTCGAATAGGAAATATTACACGCTAATTTCGTCGCGTTTGGTGTGTAGATTGATATTCGGTTTATAGCTGGTCTAGTAATGTATGTTTGATTTTGATTAATTGAATTGCAATTCTCTACAGACTGGCTTCGTAGTTTCGGAGAATGTTTTTGGCTTGTAGGTATGTTTCTGACTTCTGATTGACGACCAATTTCTTAGAGTCTAAGCTTAGAGTATGGTTTTAAAAGATTATGTAAAAAATATGTAGGTATACCTACTTACATACATCACACGCATGATTTTAAGGCCGGTATTAATAAATGAACCTCAAGTTTGAGTTACATCTCAAATAGACATAATGTATGAAGAGTTCAATACATTATGGCTACTTGAGATGTAACTCAAACTTGAGATTCATTTATTAATACCGTCCTAGATGTATTGTCAAAAATTAAATTATAGTTACAAAGATTTGGATGCTTGAATACGGCAACGTAAGATTCCATACATAATTATTATTTATAAACACTTTGACACGAAACCCAATGCCCGCACGGCACATTTCGTATGAGAATAATAGTTTAATCAGAACGCGCCATAAGCCATAAATTCAATTGTAATTATATGTAGTGGAAGTAACTACCGCTGGGTGAACGTACATCGGCTTTACGAGCCATGTGATTGAGTCTCTCCAACTATTCCATTAAGTGGAGACAGTCTCAAAGTTGCGTGCTTTATGCCGTGCCGTAATTAAAGCGTTCAAGCCGTTTGTCTGCCAACTTAAGTCTTGAATCAATTTTAGCTAAGTTAAGGGAAACGTGTTGCAACATTTTGATATTTGTCGTAAATACACGGAATTATGACCGATGTTGGTAATTTTTATAAATTCGTTAGTGGAACTAAATAATTAGGTATTGTTTGTTTATATACTGTACTAATTCGTTTAATAAATATATTTTAAAATAAACACTGAATACTTTTGAGTTAATAATGTACTAAGTACTGCATATATATAATGAATTATATTTTATTTATTTTACACTCTTTATTGTACAACATTTCCCTAAAACAAGAAGTACAAATGGCGGTCTTATCGCCAATGATAATGATTATTGCATTTGAGAAAAAATATCAAAATCTGAGGTTTTACTGCCGAGCTCCTGATCCAAGCAATTTATAAATTACGTACATAATCTACAATTTTACACTGCAAAACGCCTTGTGTATTACCTACCTAACAGTTATACTATTTTGTACTGCGCCAACAAGTACCTACAATTAAGTAAAACAATTTAAAAACTTAATTGTCCCAGTACACAAACTATTTACGTGAATTCATCCGACGATAAACACAAATGATTAAAGGCACCTTTATCGTCCTACGTAAACATAATTAAATCAACACCGGACACATCTCGCCGTATTAATCCATAAATCTTTTTAGACATCACTCATCCAGATTACCTCTGGTACAGTGGGGGCAAAAAATACCGCAGCCTACGATTATTTCCCGGTACGTTGAATCAACACGCGAACCCATTCATCGGTGCAATGAAAATATTGGCCGTTTATCTTTTGTTTTTCCATTTCGCAAACCTTTCGGTTTACTCGGTGTTTGAGCGCGAATGTGTGAGCTGACAGAATTCATTTATGCAACAACTAAAAGGATCCGCGCGCGCTGATATGTGAAATCACTATTTTGTTTGATGGTATTAAGCTCTTTCAATTTTATTTTTACTGTTACACATTCATATCGTGTTTGTAGGCTCTCAGAGGCGTATTTTTAGTTTAGACACTTGCATGTTGTTTTCAACGTTTTTATGTAAACGAATATGTACCTTGATAACCAAACGTAATTTGACAAGTTATTGATACAAGTAGTCCGGTAAAACCAACGAAGCAAGTAAATCACATAAGTAGGACGTACTGTAGCCTATGTAAGTAAATTAGATACTTAAAGCTGTGATTCCGCAGATGGCACTACTATGCATTATTAAATTGTATGAGACCGATTCCGCACACGACGGCAAATGACGCTCGGCAGGACGTCACTTGCCGCGCGTCATTTGCCGTCGTGTGCGGAATCGGTCTCATACAATTTAATACTGCATAGTAGTGCCGTCTGTCGTCGCGGCACATGCCGTCTGCCGTCTGCCGAGTCCTACGGAATCACAGTTTAGTGGATTGCGAAATTTATCAGTTTCAAAGTAGGTATACCTAATACCTATTAATTTCGTTAAGACAAAAATAATTATAAGAAATGGTAGCTTGAATACATAGCTTAAATGTGCTCACATGCACCTAAGTTAATTTCCTTCCCCAATCACTATTTAAAAACCGCTCGGCACGTAAATGATTTCCCGAGATCTTACCCGTTGTCGGAAAATTTATACTTATTGAAATTAAAACGTTACTTGAAGTTGTGATAGCAGAGATTCGTAAATATACAAAAAAAAAACAAAAGATATAAAAAAATTATAATTAGTTAGCTGGTACACTGCTAACATAATGTAGCTAAAATAATATGTAGGTATACCAAGTACTTAATACAAATAAGTAAGTGCAAGAAATAAAAAGATGTTTGTCAGTTGTTGCGACTAAAAGAAAATATTGAAGTAACAGGGATAATTTCTTAAATACCTAAGTATTTGTCTATTTTTTTTTAAAGACTACGGCCGTCAGTCCGTCTCGTAACCCATGAAGACTTAAGTCTTCCAAACATCGGGAGTAAAAACGCCTAGCGACATCTATATTCGTTAAACATAACTAAATGGTCAATTCTTGGAACTGGTTCCGATATTGCTACTTGACAACAGATGGCAGTATGTACTGAGTGCATTTTTTAATATTTATGTTATTCAAGTACAAAGGCATAATTTGTATTTTATACCGCGTTATTATTTAAATTTTAAAGAACAATTGAATAAAATGTATAACAGTACCTATTACGAAAATAATCAAATATAAATTATTTTATTTAAATAAATTCCAACAGATGGCGCTACCAGCAGTTTATCACCAAATGCAGTTTTCACGTTCGTTATTCGTTTACTCAATAAGTTATAACTTATTTAAGATGTCTATTGCAGATAACATTGCAGGCTGATTTGGTAACGTAAAATAGGAATATTTCAATAAAGTAACAATGACTTTTGCAACCTTTTACTTGCTTTATTATAATAGGCCAAAGCAGCAGTGATTCCTTTCGAAAGAAATATTGCAGTCATTTATATGCTTAGTAATCACCCCTGAGCCTTAAACAGAAGTAGCTCGGTTTTGGGTCTTCTATAATTTTGCATTTCTACTGTATATAAAATATCATCACCGCATATTGACCAGGCCAGGAGTTTTTGAGTTACCTTAATATGAAGACCGTATCCAAGACCTCTCGGTCATTCTACGAAGAAGCTGGTGCTTAAAAACAATATAAAAAAATAATGAATACTAGCTCTGTAGTCCACCATACCGGCCTACTGCGGGTTGGCAATTGGCATACTTCACACGCCTTCGAAATTCTTATGGGGATTTCTCAGGTATGTAGGTTTCCTTACGTTGTTTTCCTTCACCATTTAGGCGAATGATAATTATTAATGACAAAATACAACCCACGAATTGAGAACCTCCTTTTTTGGAAGTCGGTTAAAAACTACGCCCTTATTTTAAAAATCAGAGGTGTGTGCCTTGAGTTTTTAATCTGTGGAGATTCGTCTCAGCATTCCGTTCCATTCCTAATTAAGTAATTACCAGTAATAATGACTATGGGAATGATAAATAAACCACACATAGGTAGAAAAATTATTTATAACATCACAATAACCTAACTCCAAAACCATAAATACATTTTCAAATAAATCATTTGTAACAGAGATAAATATATTGCTGAAAATGACAACAATATCTGAAGAAATCACAGATCTGAACTCAAAGTTCTCATTACTTATTAAAAATATTTGATACATATAATAATTGTTTAAATTGAATATATTTTTGAGCAACCCTACTACTTATAATATAAAATTGGTCTTTAAGACTTACAATATAATCCTTAACCTATTAAAACTTATGTATAGAAGTCGTTATTTGTCTAACTTTACTAAGTTCACAGTCATTGAAGACACATCGGTTTTAATAACTGCATACTTTTTGTTAAACAAGCATGCAGCGACCTATATCAATGAAAATTGTAATTTATATATTATGCTGTAACGATGACCGTTAATAGGAGTGAAGATACAAACGTTAAAATAATCTGAATTAACTTAATCGATATTTTGAACATCATATTTGTAAAAAAAATAGGCATATAAAAAATAAAAATATCTTACAATTTACTTAGTGGGTGGTGGACTAAGGCCTAAACCCTCTCAGTAGTAGAGGAGGCCCGTGCTCAGCAGTGGGCAGTATATAATACAGGGCTACTTGCATTGCATTTGTCTAATGTAAAATTGATTCTGTATCTTCGTATGTTGGTAAAATCATGCCATGGTTGCTAAGATCCGCAAATGGCTTCGATATTGACTAACTGTGTGCAGCATATTAGGATTTTGCTTTAACAATTACAACTAATTCAAAACTCAAACAAGAAATCTGTAATACTTTTTAGATCCAAAATAAAATTGTACATACTTTCCTCGCTTCAAATAAACATAAAATAATATTCATCGCAATAGCTGCCATTGAATAAAAATATTCTTAACTCATTAAGTACATGGGAATGAATTGTGTAAACATTAACTCGTGTCATGGTTTTGAGATTCATTTTATTAGATCTTTGAGTAATAGAGTAGTTGACTACTTTCTTTTAAGTATGTTTATCAAAAATTGATGTCTTCTAAAATCTAGATGAAAAATATTTTTTAAAATACAAGCAATAATAAATGAGTTATAAAGCATTGAAGTTTGGTGGAAGGGGCATCTGTCAGATAACGGAAACAGTAGAATGTGACGTAACCGAGTGTTGCCAGCCATAACGCTGCGTACGTGCGAAAGAGATGACGCGATATCCCCGCCACGCCCCCACTTTTGCACACAAAAATATTTCAAATATGAATAACTGCTTTAATTGACAACCTATTTTGATTCTGGTTTTACAGAAGAATTTCTTTTTAGTTTTATTTTCTGTTACATATACAATAATGTACAAAATCAAACATAGGAAACTACCCTATTGTATTCATTCAGTTTTAAGACAATAACAAGCCCATTGAATACACAATAGTATAGGAAAGTCATAAAAACAATATAAATAAAACAACAAGAAATAAATGCAGAGGTAAAAACAAAAGGTAACTAACAGACTGTATGAATACTACAATAATAGTATTTTGTCTATCAAAAAAAATATAAAAAGTCCATCGCTTATACGAACCGTAGAATCACGCTGTCCACTTTCTGTGCCTTGCCAAAAGTTTTAGCATTTGAAAACGGTTTAACTTCATGAAAAATCAACGCTTGACGAGCTATCATCACCATAATTATCATTACCATATTTATCATCACCATAATTATCATCACCATAATTATCATCACCATAATTATCATCACCATAATTATCATCACCATAATTATCATTACCATCAACGCGACCATCATTACTATCACCGCGTCCTAGAATATTCGCATGGTGTTAGCGCAGCCGTGATTCATGCGGTACTGCACGTACATCATGCCCGAGTTGTGCCAGTAGTAAAGCGCGCCCAGTACTAACACATGCCACCACTGGTGCGAGTGGCCGAGGTAGTCCATATGTCCCGGGAACCAGCGCTCCGGGATCTATGGGTATCATTTGGTTTTAAAATTACAGATAAAATAGTAATAATAGTGTTTTGTATATAGTAAAGCCTTATAATATTAAAGAGCCTACTCAAAATGGTAGTGAGGGAGTATAATTCCCATTGCTATAATGTTTTAACAATTTAAATTCTTAATTTCGAACTGAAAAAGCAACTATGGTTAATCTAATTAGCTAGAAATGACAATAAATAATGTAATAATATGTACACGATTTGAAAAATATGCTGTCACTGTAAAAAGGTACAGCATAAAAGAGCCAGTTGTGAAGCTATGATTCTATTATACACTACAGTCATTGATGTAGAGTAATAATATACTCAACTCACCTTAAATGCATAAATAATGAAAGCCGTCCCACTAATGATGTACATTCCTATCACTCTAGGGAAGAACATCTGGAAAACACGAAAAAATGTTAATAAGTAATGTAATGCTACAACACATATTATTTTAACTGACTTCAAAAAAGAAAGTTCTGTATTCGACCCGTATGTATGTATGTAAATGAGTGTGTATGGCCACGATTTTCTCAAAAACTACTAATCCGATTTGGATGAGGTTTTCGTAATTAATATGCATATTTTTCAGGAACAATGGAACACTTCAATAACTAACAGCATATAACCCGCGAATGCTGCAATCGTATCTCGTGGATGTATTGTTTACACCAATTCATAATTAACTAACAGAAAAACAATAAACAAGTAAAGTCTTTTTAACAAAAAATAATTTTGTTAGTTTTCGCGCTGTTTATTTCATTTACTTTGTTCTATAAAGATAATAAACCTTCATTGAGATCCCTAATTTAATGACGTAATTCATTTTTCTATAATTTGTTTTCTATTTTTTTGTACGAGAAATTATTATGTAAAACGGTTTTTAAGCCCAACTCTCAGTGCACATCAATAGATTGGTTATTAAAAAGAATATAAATGTATGCGAAAACCTCAACCTTAAATCTTTATACGAAGAAAAAATTTGCAAAATATTGAAGACGAAAATACAACGATCATTAAAATGATGATGTAACATTCGATCTACCCAAGAACAGCGTACCTACCTGCTGTTATTGAACAAGTTATAAATTATTTACAATTTGGCAACCTTAAGGCCAAAATATTTGGAAACGAGGAAGTGAAATACATGCTCAAGATCATTACATGTATATTTTAAATTTAGGAGGCTAATAAAATTATTGATTAGAGAAAAATATCGGGTCATGGTTGTTGCCAAATACAGCGGTAATAATGCCAGATAAAACTTTTAGATGTATACAATTTAAATTTAATATAATTTGAAACCCTTGCGTTAATGCCATTCAAATAAGCATTGGTTTGGTAGCATTTTAAAATCTCCATACCCGTTGTTTTGGGAGGGCAACGTTATCTTTATCTTTTTCACTGACTAATATATATAATAAAATTATTAGTTCTTGTGACATAAAAGATAAAAGTATCTCTGTTTGTAAAAAAAACTGTAAAAACATGGTTACTGCAACTCTCATATACCGATGTTGAAAAGCTGCTAGAGTAAGACCGATTGCACGCTGGATGCGATTTCACACACACACAGACAAACATACACAGACACACATACACACACACATACACGCGCATGTGCACACACATGCGCACATACATACCTACACGCTTACCTTGCACAATTGCTTTGGCTTTCATCACAAAGTAAATACTAATAAATCTTAAGGTAAAAATCTATGTAGGTATGTTTATTATTATTATAACGCTGTCGTACTTCTTCATCTTAGTAGTAAATTATTCGTTCGTAAACATTTCTCTGTTATTCCGTACCCATGAAACCCAAAATACAGGTCTAAACACCTAGTTTGGGTCTCACTGCAATTCGCAATTGGAACTTTTAGGTAAACTTTTATATTTAGATGAACATATTGTAACAACTATTGTATTTGTAAATAAAAATTATTTGTATTTGTATCTATACTAATATTATAAAGCTGAAGAGTTTGTTTGTTTGTTTGTTTGAACGCGCTAATCTCAGGACATACTGGTTCGAATTGAAAAATTATTTTTGTGTTGAATCAGCGACTATATAACCCCTAGACTCCTAATGTTCAATATTTCTCTTCAAATTAATTCTGTCAACTACCTGAGGTTTGAGGAAGCGGGGGTACTGCATTATGATTGGTTCTTCCAACACCTTATCGCATTATATAACCTTGGAAACATAGGCATAGGGATAGGACGAGTTAAATGAAAACACGATTTTTTTATCGATATTACTTTTATGTAATAAAGTTTTATAGTAATATTATTATTATTTATTAAACATATTAATATTTTAACGAAACTCTTTATGTTATCGAATGACAGATGGCGCTTAGTAAGTCTCATCGACATTAACAAGAATATTTGAGCTGACTTGTAGGAATAACACAAAGAATAACTCAAAACAATCGTTATAATCAACAAACAAAATAAAACATTATCCTAATAACATTTATTTCTGATACCGCTAGTCAAAAATATATCCTAATCATTTTTAAAATGAATTAACTATTACTAATGAACTAACCATTTAAAATAAGAAGCCTGTTAAAATTAAACAGGCCTCAGATAAATTGATTAGTTGAGTATTCGGGCGATAGTTTCTCTTATTTTTAATTTTATCGATAGAACTATCGACAAATCCTTTTGGTGTATCACTTACTTTTAATGTTAAAAAACAAAACGAAATAGAAAATGTAAAAAGTACTTTCGTCGGAAAGAGATGCAAATATAACAAGATGGCGCGTAAACACTCAAATGGCCAGTCTAAGATGAAATCCGTAAAATATTAAATAAAATGTGATTATGTGTCGTTATTGCCTTACCTGTGAAATATAATGCCATTTTTCTGAAAATTTTGATTATGGTTATTTATACTACACCATTTTATTGTGCACGGGTTCATTACAATAGTTATTTATACGCAAACACGGAAGTATTTACAGCTCACAGTTGTGGTCGCTACTGACTTGAAGATTTTGAACGGTAAGCTACATTGGATCTATTTGTCAGATGTGTTGCCCGAAGCCGATCGTCTGTCATTAGGAGTCTAGAGGTTATATAGTCGCTGTGTTGAATAGACCATTTATCGAGGAAGGCTTTAGGCTATATAACATCACGATGCAACTGTTAGGAGCGAAGAAATAATGGAAAATGTGAAAAAAAATGGGGACAATTATTCATCCTTGAGGGCTTCCATTGCGTGCGCTGTGAAAACGGTTCAAGATACCAAAAATATATGTATGAAAGAATTATTCCTCTTGAAATGATCTAAAAAAATGTCCGCAACAGTATATGTCTATCTTCTAAGATTAACTCATTAGAACCGTTTTTATGGTAATCAAATTTGGTCGAAATTAATATCTCTGTCTGTCGCGCTTTCACGCCAATACTACAGAACCGATTTAAATGGAATTTGGTACACAGATATTTTAGAACCTGAAAAAGGACATAGGCTACTTTTTATCCCCGTGAAATATAAAACGGGACTCTTATCCCAGAAAAACTCTTTCACGCGGGCGGAGCCGCTGGCAAAAGCTAGTCTATTATAAACGGAAAGGAAATACGCGAACCGCATATATACACGGACTAAACCCAGTACGCGACACAATTATATCCGCAACTATGGCGGGTTTCACACATTGTGTGGCATCTAGGCATATACGAATACCCTACCAGCACACAGTCAGGTAAACAAACGTACATACATATCATCACGCCTTTTACACTTTTAGGGGTAGGCAGCGGTGTAACACACTTTTCGCCAGTTATGTCCCATGTAATAGGGGACGAATATTGCCATTTACCGTGCGAATTCTCAGACACCGGACTGATACTGAAAACCCAATATTATTTTCTCCTGACCTGGGATTTGAACCCGACACCTGAGCGCTAGTCGTACCGCGCACGACAACTAAACCACCGAGGAACAAAAAACACTAACACAGCAACTATGTAATCAATCCGTAAGTCACTATCCATTAAGTGAGGGTTCCAATTGAAAACCAGCGCCAGGCACACCTTGCATGGCATTTTATGCTGAACTGGATCCTTTTCGACAGTATCATGGGATGCACGTTGCCCGCATGCTTTGTGTAATATGTATTATTTTTTAGTTAATTGTTTGTGTGCGTCTCAGTATATTGTGCGAATAAATCGCACCTTTAGGATGAAAACGACACAATTCAAAATGACAGAAAATTGAGTTAGAAAATTACTTGAAACGAAGTTCACAATACAATAATAGTTCAAACACAGCCATATTTGAGCAGAAAAAGGACAAAGCTGTTATTTTTATTATATTTTTATAAATAAGGGACTAGTCCCTGTGACTAAAAACTAGTTTTTAGTCATTTAAAAATGACAACTCAATTTTCTATCTTTTTGAGTTGTGTCGTTTTCATCCTAAAGGTGCGAAATGTTTCTTTCTTTCAAACTAACCTGCACCATTGGGTTCTCGAAGCCGCCCATCGCGTACGTCCAGTGCAGCGTCGGCAGCACGCCGTACGCCGCCCAGCCGATGAACACGCACATCTTCACCGCGTACGGCACGCTCAGTCGCGGGATCTGAAGCGCCATCGCCACTACGAATATCACCGTCACCGACGTCATGTAGAACATGCGCAGCTCCTGCAATGGACATGATTGTCACAATTTTGTTTTGTTCGTGACACTTACACAATATTCCGGTACAGTGCCGGATTAAGTAATCCACGCTTAAATAATAATAATAATACCAGCCCTGTATTATGTACTGCCCACTGCTGAGCACGGGCCTCCTCTACTACTGAGAGGGTATAGGCCTTATTCTACCACGCTGGCCTAGTGCGGATTGGTAGACTTCACATACGCTCGAAATTCTTATAGAGAATTCTCAGGCATGTAGGTTTCCTCACGATGTTTTCTTTCACCGTTAAAGCGAACGATAATTGATAAACAATATACACATAACTTCGATAAGTCAGAGGTGTGTGCCTTGGGTTTGAACCTCCGGACATTGTCTCGGCAGACCGTTCCATTCCCAACTAGGGTATCGTCCACTCCTGAACCATTGTATTACTTATTAATTGATTTATTTATCAAAACAAAGAGACCATTCCCTAAGGCTCTATAAACAAAGAAATACAAAACCCAGGAAACCGACTTAACAATATAGTATTCACTGACCCGTGCCTGAAGGTCAATGGCTATTTGTTTCGCAACATATTAGTCGTCATTACGCAAATGCGATCAATTGTCGATACCACATCGAGACCTGCCTATCAATACCGTGGTATTGACCTAGCGACCGTTGCGACAATTCGCGTCGTGGTGGCTACTAATGCCAAGGAACGCGGCGAATTTGAATGCAACGTTGGCGGTAATGTAAAGGTACTGCTGTGACGTGTGCTGGGTTCTTTTGAATATGGAATGTTGGTTGTTGTTTTTTTTTTATTATTTTAACCCTTTGCACGTCGCCTCTGTATGCGATATACTCAAAAACTTTATATATATTTGGATAGAACTCCGAGAAACTTTGCCTTTTACAATAAATCGTTTAATTTTAAAATCCTACGATTATGAGATTTATGTAATTTTATTTTGCTTAAAAACTACACTTGAACGTTATTAAAAAGTTAGTTATAAATGGAGGGGTCTAAAAGTATTTTTTGAATGGATCCAAGATACATTTTTTTGCTCCTCTAATATCCATAAAGTCTGAGACTGATCCATTTATTTGCCCCTTTAATATCCATAAAGTTTGAGGCTGGTTGGATTTGAGGCCCAGCACCCATACAAAAACCTGACATCTTTGGTATACTGATAGATTGAGACGCTGGGAAGGTTTTAGCCTACTTTTTATCCCGGCAAAATATATAATGGCACTTTAATCATGGAAAAACTCTTTCACGCAGGCGAAGTTGGGAGCAAAAGCTAGTAAGATAAGTCATTTGATGAACAACATCTTCACCGTCATGTTTCAAAGCGGCGCAGCGGCAGATTGAAACAAAGAAAGATATGTTTCATTATTATGGTATGGAACTACCACTATCCACAAACACACAAATGTGTACTTTGTAGACATTTAAGAGATGGAAAAGTGATTCGTAATGAACAAGAGATTTATAGGGCCACGAATCGCGACAACAAAGCTGTTCATATACCTATAACATACATTACCCGGATATTTCCCATAAATGCGAGTGAATCCCATGCAATCGGATCACCCATTCTGGATTATTCGACGTATGCTGTATGCATAATAAAGGTATTGACCCTGTCGATTCAAGCCATAATTGGAACTACTCGATCGATTTCAGTCAGTTAGCATAGACATAGTAATTTGAATAAGTAGTGACAGGCAGCTACTAATTATTGCACTAGTTTGCGAATTAGGGTTGCCATCCGTTCTAGTTTTCCGGAATTATATTATTTTCCGAACACTCGGGAGACGTCCGGGGGAAACTTTTCGAAACCTCCGCAAGACAAAGGGACATTTTTCATAATCCCAGGAATTGTGATTATTAATAACGTTGTGAAAAAAAAAGAAACAAGTGTATCTAATATTTGCTCAATAATGTAAAAACAGTTACATGTTGGAACAAATACATTCTCTTTTACTGTATTGTATAAAGTTTTTGACAGTATTTTTGGACGTCAACAATTTAAGAGGTGGCAACCCTATGACTAGTGTTATTGACCGCGACGAGACACGATTTCCTTCATAATTTAAATTGTGTTATTGTTGTGTATACGAATTTATAATGACCGACCAGGGGTCGTAAGATCCCGTCAATTGTACAAGCGTATTGACGTACAATTAGCTTTTTTGTTATAACATGCTCTAATTAATGTAGGTACAGGTCAGCGTCCGGGAATAGTAAATTAAATGAGGTTAAAACATGAAATCGCTGAAGAAATGAAGTAGAAAGTTAGTTTAGGACACAGTAAAGAATGGTTTTATCTTATTATAAAGTAATTATATGTTTGTTTATATTTTAAGGTGAGAACATTTCAGGTCCATTAGGGTGGCGACTGATGAAAAAATAGCATTATTTTTGTACTATGATAATAATAGTATGTTCGAGCAAGAACAGCATAAAAGTGTGTTTGATTTAATTTAACTTCGTCAAACCTTCCGACTATAAATTTAGTTATTATTTAGAATATACATTATGTACCCAAAAAACTAAACAAAATTATGCTGATTTCCGATCGTGGCGTGATGTAAGTTGGATAACTCTGCGACTGATTAGGTAGTACTTTGTTAATACTCATTTTTTACGTCTTTATCCTACTAATATAAACGCGAATGTTTGTAAGAATGTACAGATGTATAGATGTTTGCTACTCTTTGTTTCACGCAAAAACCACTGAACGGATTTCGATGAAATTTGGCACACGGGTAGCATATGTCCTGGATTAACACATAAGCTATCTTTTAAATTTTTCGTATTATTTTCTGTTACATCTAGAATGGTGTACAAAACCAAACATAGGAAACTACCCTATTGAAGATACATCAGCCATCAACGAAAAATAACTAAGTTAAGCTACTACACAGTGCCGGATTAACCACGTAGCAAGAGTAGCAATTGCTACGGACCCCGCGCGAAAGGGGGCCCCGCATATTTAAATCCACTCATTTCTGCCTGAGCGTAATTTTTAGAGTGAAACTTTTTAAGATGTTAAATTTTTTTGATATCACAAAAACGTAAAACGTTACAACTTTTCCTACTAAGACAATCCACGTCAGACATTCGATACTCGACTATTTCCTTGGCGTAAATAATTTCCTACGGTAAACACACAAGTTCTACAAAAAGTTGCTTGTATATGCAAGCTCTCTGACCCAACACTTAGTGTGGATGTGTAGCAGAATTGAAATAGCTCGATTTAAATTGTTAAAATTTTCTATTTATTTATAAGATTAACAGTCTACATTATTTTTAATATAATTTAGTAACCATATACAAAAAAATCTATTTTCTAGAATATAAGTATACTAGCGGCCCGCCCTGGCTTCGCACAGGTAGCAAAGCATAGTATTTGCACATTTAATTTTCTGTCGTACAAAATACTTATGAATTATACACATAACCCTTCCTCTTGAATCACTGCGTCCATTGGTGAAAAACATATGAAAATCCGTTCGGTAGTTTTAGAGTTTATCGCGTTCAGACAAACAGATGCGATGGGGGGACTTTGTTTTATAATATGTAATGATGCAAGGACATATCCCTAAAAATAAAAAGATGAAAGTAACCTGTCCTTCCTTGGATCTCAAACTATCTCCATATTTATTCTCTCACGGTTCCACCCGCAAGAAAATATTTTCCGGGATAAAAGTACCAGTTTATATTTCTCTGGGATAAGCAATAGCCTAGGTGGTCCTCAAGGTCTTAAATTATCTTCCTACGAAATTTCATGGAAATCGGCTGAGAGTGACGGCTAAAACCGCGAGGTAAAAAAATTTGGGATAAAAGTCCCGGTTTCTATTTTTCCAGGATAAGCAGTAGCCTATGTCCTTCCCTCGGTCTCAAACTATTTCCATATTTGTTTTTTTGCGGTTCCACCCGCAAGAAAATATTTTCCGGGATAAAATCTCTGTTTATTTTTTCCTGGAATCAGAAGTAGCCTAGGTCTTTTTCAGGGTTTCGAACTACCTCCCTACCAAATTTCGTTGAAATGTGTTGAGTGGTTTGGCCGTCCCACTCGTGAGAAAAAAAATCGGGATAAAATATCCGGTTTATATTTTTCCGGGATGGGCAGAACCCTGTGTCCTACGCTGGGTCTCAAACTATCTCCATACTTATTTCTTTGCGGTTCCATCCGCAAGAAAACAGTTTCCGGGATTAAAGTCCCGGTTTATTTTTCCCGGGATCAGAGTTAGCCTTGGTTCTCCCCAAGATTTTAAACTATCTCCTTACCAAATTTCATAGAAACCGGTTTATTGGTTTGGCCGTAATGACTCGCGAGAATAAAAAATCCGGGATAAAAGTCCCGGTTTGAATTTTCACGGGATATAAAGTAGCCTATGTTACTCAGGGATACAGGAGCATTCTAATGGTGAAATAATTTTTGAAATCGTTTCAGTACTTTTTGAGTTTATCCTTGTCAAACATACAAAAATTCAAATCTTTCCTCTTTATAATATTAGTATATAGATTGAGACTGCCTCGGTGGCGTAGTTATATTATGGTACGACTGCAATGCTGAGGTCTCGGGTTCGATCCCCGGGTCGGGCAAAGTGATATTGAGTTTTTCTATTCAGTATCAGCTCGGAGTCTGGAATTTGTGCCCGATATGGCGATAGGCTCGCCCCCTATCACATCATGGGACAGAATAATGGCGAAAAGTGGGTGCACTAGTTGCACCTCTGCCTACCCCTTCGGGGTAAAAGGTGTGAGTGTATATGTATGTAGATTGAGTTATAGAAGTTATAACTAAAAAAAATATTTTATTACTTCAAGAGAGATTCTCATGATCACTAACTGCAGTGGCTAACGTTAATTTTCGACAAATGACTTAAGGAACACTATGAGTCAAAACGTCTGAATTATCTCGCTTTGATGAATATAGAATATGTTTTGCTCAGATAAATTGATACAATTAGTATTATTTCTAAAT
Organism: Lapara coniferarum; assembly: GCA_949316025.1. Taxonomy (NCBI): domain Eukaryota; kingdom Metazoa; phylum Arthropoda; class Insecta; order Lepidoptera; family Sphingidae; genus Lapara; species Lapara coniferarum. The sequence continues at coordinate 5,321,485 of OX438922.1, forward strand.
TTGCCCACATGAAATCTAGAAAAGCTACTTTGTAAAAGTTTAAAAAATAATAAGGAAACAGATAAATAAATTTAAAAATAAACATTATTTAAAGTACACCATTGATTAAATATAACATTAGCTATTCCTAAAAATATAACATACTTTGTATTAAATATAAACTTTGAAATATGTATTGAAAAAAATATTTTGTGTAGTATCATCTGTTTTCAATTGTTAGTTTCCTATCAAAATTATTCTAAATTGCCAGGAAATCTCATCTCAGGCTTTTTGTACTTGTCAGAGCCTAACAGCACCTATAGTAATATACTACACTATTAATTACCCACAAAATTGTAACCTATAGATAGCAAATAAACGTATTGAGTATTGAATTGTATCTTTACCACTTTATACTTAAGAACCCATAGCAGATCAAGGGCTCTTTGAAAGAATTTGCTACGGGCCCCGCGCTTGCTTAATCCGGCACTGCTACTACAGTGTTTTTTTCGCCGTATGCGAGGTGGTCAGGAACAAAATATAGCTAGTACTCAGTACATACAGTTTATAATAACAGTGTGATTAAGCGGAGTGAAAGCAATCATACCTGTGAAACCTCACACGGTTGTTAGACAAAGTGCCTTCGAGATAGCACAAAATGCGCGCACTTTCACTTTTGCAAAATGTAAATTTTTGATGAATGAAATTAACTGTTTTGTAAGAAAATAGTGCATGGTTTGTGAAGTTTAATACCCATAAACCTTATCGTTTACTTGACTCCTCAAGCCCCGCGAGGGACACCGGTGTCCATTTATTATTATATAGAGTTTTCCCATACATCTATGTTATATATAAGCGGGGCTTGAAGGGTTAAATTTAGTACTTAGATTCATATTCAATACCTACTAGTTTTTATGATAAAACAACCTTGAAAAATATGCCCATAATCCAAGCGGTATAAAAGTAAAAATTGAGTATTTGAGAACTACTTACGTTATTTTATTTTACATACATACATATACACTCACGCCTGTTATCCCCGAAGGGGTAGGCAGAGGCGCAACTAGTGCACCCACTTTTCGCCTTTATTCCGCCCCATGATGTGATAGGGGGCGAGCCTATCGCCATATCGGGCACAAATTCCAGACTCCGAGCTGGTACTGAATAGAAAAACTCAATATCACTGCCCGACCCGGGGATTGAACCCGAGACCTCAGCTTTGCAGTCGTACTGTAATACAACTACGCCACCGAGGCAGTTATTTTATTTTATCATTAATAATAGTGGTCTGAGATTTCATAGGATATTTTACACCTCTTAGGTTTATTAAAAAGTATAGTTATAGCCAGTATATAGTTCTTACGATATTTCATTCATAAGTAATAAAAGCGATCGTAATTTGCAGCAAAATAGGATCGAATCGACACTCGTTTCTAAAATTACACTGCAGTTTCTACTTCTGCAAAAACATTTCATTTACAAAATGTAAAATACGTGCTATGTTGCGATAGTACTTACGTAATGACACCAGAAAGCGTAATACACGCCCGAGGTGTATATGGCGAGTAATGAGAGCGCAATGCCGAACAGATCGTACATTAGGAACGTGTTGTAGTCGCACTCAGAACGGCACGAGAACGTGTGGTATAGCGCTGATAGCAGCATGCAGATCTGGAATAGAATGGGATATACTATAATAATGAAAATTAAAAAAGATTTTACTATACAGAAACGGTCTTGTAAGATAGACCCCAAAATGGTTTTGATGTTACTTTTATGTACAAAGGGTGTAGTAAAATGGAAGTGACAGTTTACAACAAATAAATTTGGCTGAAATACAGTTTGACTCTTTGATAATGGACTTGGGAGTTGGGATGGTATAGTTGGCGTTTTTAAAAAGAAAAGTAACAAGTATATACCGTTTTGCCATTTAGAACCCTATAGTTAAGGTTAATTAAATCATGCGGAATAATATAAATTTAAATAAGGTAACCTTAGGCTATATTTATTTTTTCCGCATAGGCTAATAACAAGTTTTTAAAATACCTCGTGCCTACGTTATGCGCGAATTATACAGAAAAGGCGTAAGGTGAAGGCGCGGCGCAGGCATCTTGCCGCTTCAAAATGTTTTAATACAAAAAGTAGGTAGGCGACACTGTGAATTATACTGAAGCGGCGTGGCGCAGGTACATCGTATCGTCATTTGTTCCGTCTTTCGTCGCCTGCTCTGCGCCAGTGCCGCGTCTTCACCTTACGCATTTTCTGTGTAATTCGGGCCTTAAGCTGTGATTCCGCAGGACGTGACGGCATCGGCAGACGGCAACAGCATGTGCCGCGACGGCAGACGGCACTATTATGCAGTATTAAATTGTATGACACCGATTCCGCACACGACGGCAAATGACGCCGGGCAGGACGTCACTTGTGTTGACGCGTAGCGGCAGACGGCACTTCCGAAGAAACACAGTACTGCCGTTGCAGTTTTATATTATGAACGGGTTAACAGCCGTAAAAAGCGATTTTTTTTACTAATTTTCACTAGTGTTTATATAAAAATTTTATAAGAGCCTTCTTCAAGTCTATCTAATATGTATAAAAGCGAAAGGTCACTCACTCATCACGAAATCTCAGAAACTACAAGTGCTAGGCGTCTCAAATTTTGCATGGAGGTTCCTTCTAGGACGTAGGTGCTCACTAAGACGGGATTTTGCGAAATTCAACCACAAAAGGGGTAAAGGAGTTGTATCTATACGACGGCAAGTGACGTCCGACAGCATTTGCTGTCGACTTCGGAATCTATACGACGGCAAGTGACGTCCGACAGCATTTACCGTCTGCCGTCTCCCGCGTCCTGCGGAATCACAGCGTTACGAGGCACGAATCTCGGAATCGATAAGTTAAACAAAAGAAATTATTAAATTTAACATATTTATATTAAAAGCATAAATTTATTACTGCGATTAAATTCAAATATTTTTATTGTCATGAAATTCTACGACGATGTGTAATATAAACTCATTTGCAAAAAAAACGGGCACCTAAGCAATGAACCATTTCAAATGTTACTATTGGTTTGTTTGATAATTATAGGTAGTTTTACTTTCACAATTTTGTAAATTAATAAGCAAATAATCGTTTTCGTCAGTATTATCATAAAATTTTGATAAAATTTATGGGTTTTAATGCTAAAGTTCACTAGTAGTGTATGCTCGCTAGTAGTGCATATGCTCGTGAAGTAAAAGTTAACAAAGATTTTTGTTTGTTTTTTCTTTAATAAAGTAAAAGCAGATAAATGTTTAGTATCGAGTGTGACCCCTTCTAGCTGAAATCACAACTTGAATTCGTCTGGGTATGCTAGCGAGGATATCCCGGATACTTGCTTGCGGAATACGTTCCCACTCCGCGGTAATCACATTCTTCAGCTCTCTGATGGTTTGCGGAGCCGGTTGTACTGATCTCACGCGTCGTTTCAGAACGTCCCAGACATGCTCTATAGGATTGAGGTCGGGACTTCGAGCTGGCCAATCCAAACGACGAATGCCGACCTCTTGCACATACGCTTCCACATCGCCAGACCGGTGGGCGCGAGCGTTGTCGTCCATAAAAATTGAGTCTTCGCCTAAAGCGGCCAATGCGGGTTGTGCATGAGGAATAAGAACTTCCGTTATGTATCAATGTCCAGTCAGTGAGCCGTTTTCAATGAAGACTAACTCTGTACGATCCGTTGAATTTATTCCTGCCCAAAACATAACAGAGCCCCTACCATAAGGTGTGATTTCTTCAAAACAAGCCTCTGCAAAGCGTTCTCCTCGTCTTCGTAGCACTCGCCGACGTCGATCTTCACCGAACAGAGATATCCTGGCTTCATCGAAGAACAATACCCTATTCCAGTCTTTTTGAGTCCATGACTCACAATTTCGAGCAAACCTAAGCCTGGCAACTCTGTGCTCACGGAGTAACTTAGGGCCACGGGCCGGGCGATGACTGCGTATATTGGCCGCGAGCAGCCTCCTCCTGACCGTCCATAGACATTAGTCTATGGACGGTCAGGAGTGTGAATAATATGCACATTTCTTACTTCTTCGAGGTTGTTCTTAAGGTCCACATACGAAGACTTGCGATTTCTCAATGCGCGACTCACAAGAAAACGATCATCCCGTGGTTGGGTACATGGTTTTCTTCCAGAACCAGGCCTTCTCTCGACGGAACCGGTGTCTTGATACCTCTGCCAGGTCCTTTGAACCGTCGAGCGACTCACACTTAGCCTCTGAGCCACGAAGCATTGGCTGCAGCCCTCTTCGAGCAGCGCAATAATTTTTGTAGCTTTTACCACTTTCTCTAACATTATTGAGATAGCTAAACAGCAATAAATGAAGCTTTGACAATTAAGAATATGAAATATATTCATAAAAATTGACTAAAAGTTATGAAAACCGATATTATCTTTTGGAACTTCGCACCAAAAATGTAGGATAAAAAGTGGTTTTCTGTAAAAACGAGCATCAAACGAAAATTTTAATTTAGAACGTACTGTTTTAAACACCACGGCATTTTTAAAACCGGCCAGTAACATGTACAAGTGATTGAAATCATTTTGGTACCGTATTTTTTTAAAAAAGAATTAAAATCCAAACCGCCCGTTTTTTTTGCAAATGAGTGTATTTCATTGTCACGGTTTTAAATCCAATAAAAAAAAAAACAATTCATTTTAAGATAGTTCATACATATACATATACACTCACGCCTGTTATCCCCGAAGGGGTAGGCAGAGGCGCAACTAGTGCACCCACTTTTCGCCGTTATTCCGTCCCATGATGTGATAGGGGGCGAGCCTATCGCCATATCGGGCACAAATTCCAGACTCCGAGCTGATACTGAATAGAAAAACTCAATATCACTTTGCCCGACCCGGGGATCGAACCCGAGACCTCAGCTTTGCAGTCGTACTGTAATACAACTACGCCACCGAGGCAGTCCGAGGCATTTTAAGATAGTATTTATTCAATAAAGAAATTTACAGTAACTGTAGAAATATCTTAGATTTAAAACACCATCAAATGTTTTATGAATGTAATAATTATACCTATTTCTTATTATTATGAATCTTGAAAGTATTAGAAATTTAAAGAAGTCGCCTAAATTGAAAGCAAAGTCGATAAAATGACAAATGAATTTGCAAGTCAAAATAAAGTCGCTGCGGTCACTGGGGCACTCTACAGAAACACAGTAATGATTTACCTTACGCGGTACCATTTCATTAGAGACAAACGCCCATCCAAAATTGCAAAAATTATAAGTGCCGTTATCTCGGCATTGAACTTGGCTAACGGCAAACCTATTTGAGGAAGATGTATAGTCTTTCTCGTCGTTTCATGACTTGAGTGGAATTTCGAGAGTCTACGACTCAATGAAATAGCATATACACTATAGATATGGGTATTTTTGTAAGCTTTTTATAATAATTAGAGCAAAAGGAGAGAATTGTTGATAAGATACCGATCTTTGAAGTTTGGTATTTGGTAAACCGATAGAATATAATCTAAACCATAGACCTTTGCTAAAAGTTAAAACTTTGACAACACGAAATGGAACAGTAAAATAAATATGTAGACCACCAAATTGTATGTATTTGGTATAATACACATATTTTTATTTCCATTGAAGTTTTTAGAAGTCTTTTTAAAACCTCTTTCCAAATCCACAGGAACACTTCAAATTTTAACGTATTCGGGCAAACGCGAAAGCTTGACAACCCTAATCACGATAGCCCCACGTCTGACGTCACAAAGGTCGCGACTCGCCGGTGTCATCACTCATGAACTAGAAACACGCGTCGCGCTGCGCCGTGGCCTCAAATAATTTTGACATAATAATCGCTACCGGGGGGTAATAATTTCAACAATTTCGCTGATGTATTTATGGGCATAGCATACCAAAACAAGCACGGTGTGCATACACTGGTGTATTCCGATTTGAAGGACATAGAGACTTTACAGCCTTCATGAGACCACGCAGTTAGCCGTGACCATGAAGCCTAAAGTCTTCGAAACGTCGGGGGTAAAAATTTAACAAATTTATCGCGAAATAATCCGATTATTAGTTTCATTTCAATGTCGAATATTCGTGTAAATATTAGAAACGATAGGCGATTTCAAAATTATTATCCAGTAGATAAGTAATGTTATCGTATATTTATTTATGTATTTATCTAGCTTAACTAGCAATTGAAATTAGTGAATAGGCACGGAATATAGGTAACGTTCAATTAATTATTGGTTTTTAATTATTCTTGAAGGCGGTTTATTTTTTGTTAAAAAGGTTTTTCGTTTTGTTAGTAGCTAACGTAATCCTTACAAAATTTCATACGGTCATTATGATACTTCCTTTATTTACTTCCCGAGTTTCAACTCTTGATATTTTGTGATAATCCACTTAACAGGTTTCAAATGTGGGCGTAACCTCAAAAATAAAACTTTTTTACCAACATTTAGCACCCAGAAAAATGGCAATGGGCTCGCCAGTCCTCTCTATTACAAGGGACCTAACATAGCAACATAGCTGGCTAAATGTGGTAATAATAGCACCTCTGCCTTTCCCTGAAAAAGGGAATAAGGCGCATTGCTATGTTATGAATTATGATAATTTAGCACGCAGTCGTGGAAAATAACGGATATAACTTTCAAAAAGGCATCTTCATCCCATCATATCGCAGTACATACCGACGATGACAGCAAAAACAGACGATATGTACAGAAACTACAGGTGAAAGTCAACGTCAAAAGGCAATTTCAATCATAGGGACTAAATTCTATGGGGACTAATGTCAATACTCATTTGTTTGATATTCATAAACAAACGTTTGTTTTATGAATTCTGAAGCCAGGGGCCCAGAGTACCGGCTCTTCAAAATTTTATGAAAACGGCATCAGATAGCATTTCTTTAATGGGTCAAAATTATATTAATTTATCTAAATTTCTGAAATCTAAATTTCTATAACTCATTTACAACAATGCAACGATGCTCCCGGGCAGCAAGCTTGGAAAATTGTGGTTCAACATCAGCTGTTTCTATTATTGTCGACGAAAACACAATCTGTAATAATTTCTGAGTATCCACTTCAATCGATAAATTTACTGTATACAGACACTGAACTACGATAGTAAAGAATCTTTTTTTTTCTGTTTTGATACTTTCACTAGCCAAAGAGAAACGGGTCGAACATCCGAGACGCAAACTTTCGACACAACGACCAATGGCGTACGGCTCATATTTCGTAATAACTGTGGCTTGTCATGGAAATATTGAACGTAACCCGCGCAAAACAATCAATTAAGTGCATCGTGAGAGTATAACATCTGTGCATGTGTCCTTTATACATATTGCACTAAGAATCTTTTAACTTACAATCAATATCAACTATAAAACATACACATGATGTAGGTTATTAGATTTCAGAAGCTCGAAAATAATATCTATTCCTACATATTAAATTATGATCTAAACCTGAATCTTTAACGACACAATAGATTCCTTGTTTCGGAATATCAAAGAAACCGCAAGGATCCCTACACAACTGCCAAGTTTGTCATGAATTGATGCCCTGGTTTATTGACATTTATGACTTTTTCCATCAAGGAAGGATATAATATGTATGTATTACTTCTCTCAGACAATTCAAAATGCTAAAATGAACGGCGGAACTGAATAAAATTCTCCAGCGACCCATGGTCACTCTAGTGCTAGACAACCTATTATGCGTCTGAAATTTGCCTAAACGGTTACCATAAGCAATAGTTTGAAACTAGGTACACCTTGGAAAAACATATTATTAACAACTTCAACAAGGCCGAAGTGGTACTCACCATAAAACACGAGAACAGTATTCCGGCCACGACCTTGTCGGTAACCGTCGCGTGTATGTTGATGATCAGCAGATCGTTGATCGTCAGAAATAACAGCAGAAAGAAGCCGAATATGTGCGTCCAAATGTTCATCGTCTCATTGGTCCACCAGAATATACTGAAATAAATATCTAAGTTAATAGATTAGCTGGATCCATATTACTAAAATAAAAAAATAAATACAATCAGTTTTTACTTTTTAGAAGGACCAAAAATTGTTTAGATTTTTTATCTGTGTATGTATGTGTGTACTACTCAAGGTACCTATGTTCGTCCGTTCCTTTATAGCTTCGAAATTTCTCCAATTGGTACAAATTTTATAACGTTGCTTAGTAGCAGCTTTGAGAAGGTAGTGTGTACTTTCTTTCATAGTAATCCGATAAATGTTATTTCAAAGAGGGTGAGCCGCGCTGTATAAGGAACTCAGAATAATAACTAAAGCAATTATTATTCTGAGATAAGGAACGTCCACGTCGTAAGCTCTACCATCTGGTGGCGCAATCTGAATCTTTTACGCTATCAATGCTTGGCATTGACGTAAAATATTCGTATTAAAAGGATTTTTTTTATTTTTTTATTCTTAGGAAAGGGCTTTGTGGCACAAGCGATTATACCGCCCTAATTTATGCTAGGATTAACACTATTCAGGCATTACGTGAATTAGGTTATCAACACTAGGGTCACTTAAAATCACGTTTTTTAAATTCTTCCAACGACTAATTTATATAACTTCCTAGCATCCTATTAAAAGGATGAAAAATAATATTTAATTTGTAGAGAATGTATTGCTATATATTATGTGGATGCTTCAAAAAATAAATAAATCAAATGGTGTATTTGAAAATCGACAAAAATAATAAAAGCTACATAAAATATACATAAGTATGAATTTCAAAAACATTTAGAAATGTCTATTATATATATTTAGTGCAAAGCCCTAGTTTAGTCTTACAGAAAACCAACGTGAAGTCATAACTTGCTGACTGCTGTTGAATTTCGTATGTGGAATAAGATTTCCGATGGCCCAAACACAGTAAACCTTTCTTTAATAGTAGTAAATTTGAGGAAGCGCTATAATAAGATCGCGAAGCCACCGCTGTATGGAGACGAATAAAATTTGTATATAAGTAGGAATACAAATCTCTATTGGTTTCTGACACCTCACACAAATTTCACGCTTTTATCTCCCACGCCTACCCTGGGGTAGGCAGAGGTGCAACTAGGCACCCATTTTTTGCCAAGTGTGTTCCGTCCCATGACGTAGTTGGGGGCGAACTTCTTGCTATATACTGAGCAGAAAACCCCAATATAACTCCTACGTTTCCTGACACCTTCGAGTTACAACGCAGTTCATTTTTCTCATAACTGTACCTACTTGGCATATGTACACAAATTTCACTGAAGTACGCCAAGTCAAGTTCTGCCATTATGACTACATGAATTTACGAAGGAAATTACGTTAAAGCACTGTTTTTATGCTGCGGTAAAATAAATGCATAATAAATTAGCCATGTCATGGCTTAATTAATGAATTAATATTGATAACTATAAATGTTTGCCACTAATCACTATTATCATAAAGAAACAATATATTAAACCGCACGAAACGGTAATTTACTGGCACATAATATTTTAAATAAAATAAATTGGAATAATGAACCAGGGCATGTGTATCGTGTCTCATAATTTCGTAAATCAAATTCTTATTTCATTTTCAAAGTTGAACAACAAATTAACTAAATTTCGCTTTAATTGGATGGTAATTGAAATCCGTGGTTTCTACTGAAGCCATGCGCGCAATAATTAAGTACCAAACCAACATTTTATATGTATATATATGCCACTGGACACTCAGTAATTATGACTGCTTTTCACTACTTATATTTAGCATATAAATTTGTTTTTGCGGTTTTTTGCTATATATCATGGTCTATTTTTTTTTAAATATTATTTTTGGGGATGTAATTATTTCTAGGTATAGATTTTTCCGAGATCAGCCTTTTTTTTTTAACGCGGAGTAAGTGACTTATTTACTACCGCCCAGCTTTCAAGGGGGACGACTGAGCGGTGATGTTGGGTTCACCGTGCCTTACGACCCGGCGTTGAGCCGCCCGGAGAGATGGAACCATCGGGCTACCGCCGGGCCGAGTCCCTAACCTATGTACACCGCACGACATACCAACCAAAACTCCGCGGTAGCCATCTTCGGCGCATTAGGGACGGCTGCGGGCTTCCTCCGACTCACGACTAAGTTGTTGTCCGCAACCGCCTCTGCGCGTACCGCTAGTGCATTCCGTTTCTTCCGAGATCAGATGATCAGCTAAGTTTGTGATTATAACTTAGGCAATAGGTACAAAGTACGAACTATTAAAGAAAGGCTATTTAGAGAATATCAAACTGTTTACATTCCCTTGCAACTAAATCTCACTACATTCTCCAGCATAATTTCTTTTCCCTAACAAATTGATAATAATAAATATGGCTATGAAGTCATTTTGGGAGTAAGCGTAGGTAATTAAATCTTTGCACTTGACCGTTTTTGCTCTCGCGTCGCCAATTTCTAGTTGGCAAGTGGGATGTTTAACATATCTGCAACCTTTAATCATTCAAGGTGTTTAGGCTTCCGATATAAGATTTATGAAGACAGGTTGTATAAAAAACCTTCATCTTTTACTACCTCGATGGCCTAGTTGTATTGCGAGATGCTACACGATTGCCTTGCTGAGGTTTTGGGGTCGATACCCAGGTTAAGCCAGGGTATTGGGTTTTCTGGTCAGTAACATGGATTTTTGTATTTAGGGCCTGACAGCCCGATACGGTGATAGGATCACCCGCTATCACATCATAGGAACGAATTCATGTGGCAAAAAGTAGGCGCATTAGTAGCGTTTTTGTCTACCCATTTGGACATGAAAGGCATTCGTGTGTGTACTTTTTAACATTACAACAAGTTAAGACTAAGGTAGAACTATGGTAATAATAATGACAGCAGTTTGAGGTTACATAGAACAAAAGTAGGTGAACTTAAAGCATGTTAGATGAATAGTCTACATTACATCTATCATACTTCACCCTTATTCCTGTCAAGGAATATTAAACATGAAGAATAGACCAAGGCAATAAAAAAAAAGATATTAATTCATACCTTTCCCAGCACAATTTTGTCGGCAATAGTTTTCTATACCCTTCTCTGATGTAAGGGTTGTGCTGTAAGTACACTGGTGCTTCTTCATATTTCAACAGCTTTCTATAGTTTATGTATTCTTCATCCTCTTTGGTCAAGTTATTGTTGTCTTCCAACTTCTTGCCTCTGTGCAGCAGTGTACTGCTTGGACAGTACTTGGTGTGGCACTCATCTGCTACCTAGACATAAAACAATATTCGTGTTGCGAGAAGAAATCTAAATTCTGTATTCCTAATGGTCGGTGATACAGTTGTAATTCTTTTGGCTGTGTGGGTCTTCTTGTATGATAGTAATTATTTACCAATTACAGTAGAGACTCAATTATCTAAGCCTCAGTTACACAAATTCAAGAATATTCAGATTGACAACAACAAGCCACTAGAAGATGAAACTTTCTTCACCATTAGGAAGCTATATTACCCCTGTGTTTGCAGAGCCATAATGATAGTTCATATGTATAAAAATAGCTTTTGTTCATACATTAAATTCGTATTTTATAATATATGAATGTGAATGACTTACAACAACAATTATACTGGTTAATCACGTCACGACCGCACCATGTATTATTTTTTTTATTTTTTTTTATATGCCCTAATCAAGTACAGCCAGCCGCATAAGTAGCAAAAAAAATTCAAAACTTATACACCTACACAATTTTATGTTATAACCAAAATGTTTTTAACCAACTTCAAAAGTAGGAGGAGGTTCTCAATTCGACGTGTATTTTTTTATGATTGTTACCTCCGAACTCCGTCGTTTATTGACAGATTCGCAAAATAAAAATTTACAACAGAATTTTATCACAATAAGTTGAGTAGTTTGGTTATGAAAGCAAAATAACTTGAAAAAGTATGCTCTCCAAGTAGGTATATACCGGGTGGAAGGGAAACGCTCTCGGAAACGAATACAGGTGATAGTATTGGTGATTCCTGACGTGATGGCACTAAAAAAATCGCGATCGCATTGTTACAATTTTAGTAGGATTTTCTTAAATTTCTGTACAGCTTCACGTATGGATAGATAAATCAAACTATTATTCTGAAAAACATAGTAAAAAAGCTCAATATTACAAAAAAATCGTAATGAAACACGTACATCAGCTGACAGGTTAACGACCGCGGGCCGGTCCCGGCGCAGCGCGACGGCCGCCCAGTTCTTTGTACGCTTTACATTGCGCGCGCATGAATTACGGAAATACTAAAATCGTAAGTATTATCGCTTAGCTTTGCAAATGAATATAGTTTTTCGTTAATGTTATGGTTCTTCTCTCTTACCGTTCCGGTATAGAGAGCGTTTCCCTTCCACCCGGTATACAACATTGCGATTTTTTTTTCTTTGTTTTTTTTCGCGTTGAATTTTGTTCGGTCTATTTCTTACATACACATAAAAATTAACATTACGCCTTTTTACCTTTTTTGGGGTTGGCAGAGGCGTAACACCTCAGCGCGATCATCGTGCGCAATACAACAACGCCATCAAGGCGGTATACTGCTTAGTAATATAAAAAAGGAAAAATAAAAGCCTTTTAAACAAAAAATTTAAACCACATTCAAAAACAACTAAAAAAAGACTAAAACCAAAAAAATATTCAAAATTACATAGGTAATTTTTAAATTTCAGAATATAGATTCTGTGACTAATTTCAACAGTTAGCAAAATTAGATAAATACATGAATATACGATATCATTACTTATAGCCTAATAACCACTTTTGGAATCCGTGCCTAGTTAAAATTGCAAGTTAAGCTAGATAAATACATGAATCTTGTTAAAAATTTTTTAGGTTTTTAGTGTTTTTTTATAGGTATTTTTGAAGGCAGTTAATTTTTTTGTTAAAAAGGGTTTTTTCTTCACAAAATTAAAATAAAAGTGAATTGCTGTACTTCCACAAAAAAAAGTTTCTAAATGTGTATAAGCAATTTGAAGTTTCGAATTTGTCAGATATATATGTGGCTAACGGTACATAGGTCAGACACATGCTTTTATGTACTCATTTCATTAAGGCTTAAGACCATAACAGCCACCTCTGGTCATATCATCAGAGTTCAGGTGTTAGGGATTAATATTTAGAGGCTTATGCCGCCAATAAATGTAGTCCCTAATATAGTTTACACAAAGGAAGTACAGTACATACATATAATAGTTATTAATATAGTAATCCTTATAAAAAATATATTTATAAGACAGCTTTTTTATATAAAATATTATGTGATAATCTCGAATTCATACTTAAAATTCAATTAAAAAAATCATACATTAAAATTTTAATGAAAGGTAGATAGATTTTATTGTTATGACTACATATGTTCTGTAAACTAAATTGTTGTATTTATTATAAATTTAATAATAAACAAAAAAACAATTACACTCTGTTTCCCCAGGACAATTTATGTTTATTCCTTATATTATGTACAATAAAAAAAAATTGCACTATATGGATCTGACGAGTATATATTGGCCTTAGTAAATAATTTTTAACATTGTTATCATTGTGGTAACAAAGGGTTTACAAATAGGATAATTTCATCCCACCATAACAATATAATCTTTAATGTAGGTGACTGTAATTTTTTGGTAATTATTAATTATAAATAATAAGTAATTATAGGGCGTTGTTACTTGTTGATGTGAAAATAACATATAGTAGGTCTACTGTCTACTACAATATGTTATATTACAAGATCCCAGAGCCCCCAGACATTACTTATTTTCTCAGAAATAAAATGTACAGAATAACGTAGTGATAGTATATACTATGAGTGTATGCATACTTGCTAGCTTGGCCCGACGGTCAATTTACAGGTACCAGGTGCTAAAGATAGGTAAAAATAATACTTACTTTTCTTAAAGTCTCAGTGCTGATTGTTAAGTATGTTTTAGAAAACATCATTAAAAATTTATTATTTATACTGCCAAACTCATTTCGATGTAAAACTATCTAACAAACGTGCTCAACTCTCATACACATAGCAAGCCTTTGTGTGTGTCTGGCGGAATGTTAGACGCCTCCGATTGGTGTGGCTGCTTACAAAACTTATTGAATTAGTTCCCTGAGCATCATATGTTAAAATCAAGACTGAGATTATAAGTAAAGTTGTATTATTTTTTTGGAAGCTTCTGGTAAAAATTACCGTCGTCGAAATGAGTCTGGCAGTATTAATAATTAATTTTTAGTAATATTTTCTAAAACATACATAAAAATCACCACTGAGACTTTAAGAAAAGTAAGTATTATTTTTACCTACCTTTAGCACTTGGTACCTGTAAATTGGCCCTCGGGCCGAGCTAGCAAGTATGCATACACTCATAGTATATACTAACACTACGTTATTCTATACATTTTATTTCTGAGAAAATAAGTAATGTCTGGGGGCCCTGGGATCTTGCTCTATTATTTTCACTACGTATGAGACTACAAGTTAATTACACGAATCAGAGTTAAAATATCTATGGCACAAAAGATCATTTACTTACTTTTTCTATGGACATAAATTGTACAGTTTCTGCCTGACATTCACATTTACTCGTCATAATCAGAGTCATGTTGAATATTTTACAATAATTATTATTATATATACAACCTTAACATCATATAAGTCACTTTATAAATCACAATAGAAGTATTACAATAATAATAACTGGCGTTAATTCAACATTTAAGTCCGACGTAACAAGTAAATCAAATGACACTTAACACACCTCTCCCCGCGCCCGGTAATGCTAGAACAAAAAATATCGACCATAGAAACTGACAGTGCAAGAATCTCAACTGACATTCCGCGCCCCTCTTTCGTCGTCTTCACCCCCGCCAAGAACAGTCGCCATTTTGACCATGTGTCACTGTCAAAAAAGGCAAGCGTCGGCCATCACCTCTGGCCATCACCTCTTTTAAATCCACAAATACAGTAATATCCAGTAAATGTAATTTCAACATTTTTAACAATATTACGAAGGTGTTGTGTATCCAAGTGGAATAGTTTACGACAAGACGTTAAATTGCATCAATTTCCCGCAAGGAAAGAGATTAAAATCCGGTGGATACAGTGCATAGGTAGTGAAAATGTTTGTGATACAAAGAACATGTATGTTTGCCATAAGCATTTTGAGCAAAGATTTGTTTACCAGGCAACAAAACGCTTGAAGAGTGAAGCCTATCCAAGTTTATTTACAGTCTTAGAGATTTCTTCAGGAAATTTGTCATTGGTTTATGAAGAAACAAGTAACTTATCTTTCAGAACCGAAGATACTTTTAAGATATAGCTAAATTGTTTTTAATATTATATGTCTTGTCTTTTCTAGTTCCTCTGAAGTACAGAAATCACGATTACGCACGAAAGCGACACATTGACCATACATACTCAAAAACTGAAGAAAGTATCCCATTTAAAGTGGCATGCTCTGAAGTCAATGGTATGTAGTAATTTATGTATATTGTGTAATCTAAATTCTAACACACACACACTCACGCCTATTATCCCCGAAGGGGTAGACAGAGGCGCAACTAGTGCACCCACTTTTCGCCTTTATTCCGTCCCATGATGTGATAGGGGGCGAGCCTATCGCCATATAAATTCTAAAGTTGCCTGCCATCTGGTGAGCAGCTGGCTTGTCTCTATTAATTAGTCGTCAACTTTGCTGTGTGTCTGAAGACAGTCATGGGTAGAATTATAAACATAAGAATAAGATCTGTGGTCCTACAAAGTCTTTGTTGACTATTTTTTTATGTATAATATTTTGTTTTATTTTCAGCTTCATCATACAAAACTCCAAAAAAGTTGGTCAGAAGGTGATTAATAAAAACATTGGGCACGTTATCTCCACAATGCCAACTAATCTATAATGAATATAAGAAAGCAAAACATATAAGTAATTATAAATCCAGAGCGCAGAAGGCATTGGTATTCAGTAAAGAAAAGTCTTTAGAGGGTTTAACTAAAAATATAAATCCTTTAACTAAGAAAGTTCTGTGGAAATTATGCAATAAAAATAAAAAGGCACGTAGATTTACAATGGATAAAATTAATTTAATTTTATTTTATTTTTTTCTTAACTCTGATGTTATTGAAAACTTTTTTGGACTGCCTCGGTGGTGTAGTTGTATTACAGTACGACTGCAAAGCTGAGGTCTCGGGTTCGATCCCCAGGTCGGGCAAAGTGATATTGAGTTTTTCTATTCAGTATCAGCCCGGAGTTTGTAATTTGTGCCCGATATGGCGATAGACTCGCCCCCTATCACATCATGGGACGGATTGATGGCGAAAAGTGGGTGCACTGGTTGCACCTCTGCCTACCCCTTCGAGGATAACAGGCGTGAGTGTATGTATTTATGTATGTTTTTTTGACAAGTACAGGCATACAATTATTATAGATTTAATAATCCGACTGCACACTCTTATTAACATTTAAAGCTCTATTAATAACAAGATTTATAAGTTTTAATTGTGAAGATTTTAGTATCAATGTTTTAAATTTAGAATCCTTGTTTGAAAATGTGAATTCTGAACAAAATATTGAGTTTAGTAATGAAGAAAATATTCATGAACAAGCCAGACGAGAATGGTTAAATATTCATTCAAAGGCCTACACAGAAGGGTGGGTAACAAGGAAAGTGCTTTCTAAAATTAATAATTGTGCAGAATGTAAAAGCAATATTTTAAGTGAATAATAATATTCACAATTTCATAGTAGAAAAAGAATATAAAAGTTGTAAGAATGCAAGAAAATTAAGTTATCCCCATGAAAACATTGTTATAAGTTTTGGTAATGTAATTAAAATTACAAACGAATATTTGAACAACAAGGACATGAAAATAATATTAGTAAAAACATTAAACAAAGTATATGTTCCAAATATTCTTTTGAATTGCCATTCTCACAAAAACTTAGTTCCTGAATATTTGTTAGACATAAGTATTAAACTCCGTATTTTTATTGGTGCAATGTAATAAACAAAATATTAAAAGGGATAGACATCATAAGGGCCGAAAAATATAAATTAAAAAAAATGCAGAAGAAAGCATTGCTTAAATTTAAGAAAAAGTTCAAAAATAAAAATATAAAATAAAAACCTGTTTTATTTCAACATGTAATTTTTTTCCTTAATATTAAATATTTTTTAAGTTAAAAGGAAAGAACCTAATCAGTAAATAATCAACAAGGCTGTATGGGCCTGAAAAAATATTCCATCATGGGCTGCATGGTTTTGTTCCTTTGCCTATACTACAAATGTCCGTAAAAAAACAATTAAATGTCATCTGACAAACTTGCAAGTCCCCTTTACGGTTCAAAGATAATGTATCCGACATGGCGGTCTGAACGTAGTTCTTCTGAGTAGTCTGTGCCTCTCCCCTCGTAGTTATTTGCACACTGTTTTTTTTTCTTCTTAATTCTTGATTGATGATGCCAGAGCTTGGCACTTGAATCTCGAGTTGCCAGCAGAGACAAACAGTCAGTGCTGCCAATAAAACTCGATTCGTCAGTGCTATTTGTGCCCGAAATTTCTCAATTCTTATTCACGGCCGTATTCATAATCGTTCCTTGAGGAATACAAATTAAGTTCCGATATCGTTTTGTTTATCAATTATCGTTCGCTTTAACGGCGAAGGAAAACATCGTGAGGAAACCTGCATACCTAAGAAGCTCTTAATAAGAATTTCATAAGTATGTGAAGTCTACCAACCCGCACTAGGCCAGCGTGGTGGACTAAGGCCTGAACCCTCTCAGTAGTAGAGGAGGCCCGTGCCCAGCAGTGGGACAGTATTTAATACAGGGCTGGTATTATTATTATTTATCGTTTTGTTGGTAGCAATGTATATTAGTGCTGCTACATCACACAATATGAGTTACCTTGAAATAGTTAGGATATAGGAATTTAATTTTTGTAATGTGAACATACTTGTCTAGAAACGAAAAACTAAATTTTCCAAATCAATTTTAAAATATAAAGGTCAGCGTAAACTATATACAAACTTTTAACACAATTTATTATAAAAATCATTGAAGTTTGCCGTAAGTACGTAATAATTAACCATCTTTGTAGTTTCCAATAACTACTTATTTTTCTAAGATCTGTGGTGCAAGATAACAAATAGTTATGTCACGAAATTACACCATGGAATTATTCTGCAACTAATGGAAGTAAATCAAACACTAGAAACATAGTAATTGATGGGTGGGTAGATATGTAGCAGCTAAATCAACTTTAAAATATGTTTATCTACTAAATAATTATTAACTACATTTATAGATTTAGGATAATACATTAATAAATAAAACAAGACGAACATAAATTTTCTTTACCATAATTGAATGACATTGGTCTTTTAATGTGTCATGGCAGTAAGTAATTGTTAAAAAGCAATTATGACAAGTCAGCATAATGAACACAAAACATATTGATAAGCATATAATACATTGTATAATTGCATTAGCTATTTATTTATTGTCATTTTAGTCGTTGCTATGTAATTATTGTTTATTATTTTTAATATGGTGGGTATTTTATTCAAGAAAAGACATTGATCCTCAGGGAACCCTATTTCTTAAAACTGAAATAGCGGGAATTTTCTTCATAATGTCCACCATTTTGTCAGACAAGAGTGCCAACTAGCACCATCGGTAAAAAAAATTGAAGCGCATTATAGTGCCGAGCTGTATCTACTAAGTCCGATCATACATTATTAGTACATATAGTAGTACGTAGCAGTAAGTATTATCCGATATAAAATAGACTGGATTTCAGAAATTCCCTGATTTTTATCATTCTCCGCAAATCCGGGATTTTCCCCGCCATTGGCAGCATTCATCACGGGAAAGTTTTGGCGGGAATATGGAAGTGTTATGAGGTGCTCTTGTTTTTTTTTCTTAACAAGCATGCTCTTGTTTTAATTCATTATTTTGGTGATACTTAGTGTGGTATTGCATAATTATGGTAGTACAATGTCCAATATAGTTCTGCTCATATAAAGTGAATTGAAATAACTGAGCTAATCAAATGCATTTTTTTGTTGCCGCCGAAACTCCTCAACAAAGTCTTAGTAAGGTAGCCACTACTTTACTTCGACATACTCAAAGAAAATATGGTTTTCCTATGTTGGATTTTGTACATTACTTCATATGTAACAGAAAATAATATGAAAAATAAATTCTTCTGTAAAATCAGAGTCAAAAGTGGGGGCGTAGTGGAGATATTGCATCATCTCTTTCGCACTCACCCAGCGTTATGGCTGGTAGCACTCAGTTACGTCGCATTCTACTGTTTCCGTTATTTCACAGATGCCTCTTCCACAAAACTTCAGACTTTATAGCAAATTTATTATTGCTTTTACTTAAACCAAAATTGACTAGATTTTAGAAAACATGAATTTTTAATAAATGTATAATAAACGTAGTCGACTGTTACTATAACACATATGAACATTGGACATACTACACTGAAGAATGAGGATACAAAAAGAAGTATGCGTCTGAAGGACTTGTATCCATGGACAAGAAAAATTAATTAAATAAAATTACACATCACGATTGAAAAGTGAAAAGTTGCCAGTTTACATTTTACCTTTACTCATAATGCCAAGTGCACACAATTGGTTAGTACTCGAGATTTTGTCTGCATGTGAGTGTTCCAAAGAACTTACACTCAAGTGGAATGCTTACGACAATCTCTATTCCATTCCGAAAAGTGTACCCTCGGAGGACCTTGCTATCTCTTTCTAGTAGTGTAGCCAGTATGTTGTCATTTTTCACACGCTTTTATTATCTTCAGACCTACGTGTGTGTATGTATGTAACTGACACTTCGAACATGATTTTGACCCCCTTCAAAACGGTGGAGTAAATCGAAATATGGCATACTTATCATGGTGATATCTACTTTTGTGTGTAAAAAAATCCTACTTGGTTTTAGTGACTTCTGTTGGACAATAATAGAACAGAACTAAAAAATTAAATATAAATAATAGTTTAAAAAAATAAAAAACTCGTTATATAAAAAATCCAACTATAAAATAGAAAATAAATTTGAATTAAGAATAGTGTAAATAAGAAAAAGAAGTATTTTATTGTAAAAAAAGCGTGGGGTGCATGGTGTCAATAGTTATAAATATTTTGTTGACAGGATAATATGAGTAGCAGGATTATCACTTTGATAATATCTTAAAAAACACCCCACCATTTATTTCCTATTTTTTAGTTGGATTTATTATGAAGCGTGTTTTTAGATCTTTTAAAGTATTATTATTTATTTTTTACTACATATTGCGCGTAATATTTGTATTTGTGAATAATAATTTATGTGCATATGGTACATACTTAATTTATGCATATAATTTTAATCTGTAGGTATATCAAATATGTCGCAGTTTATTTTATGATTAAAAAAAGTAGTATGGACGGTAGTAATAGCATGGTTGGAGTCGTATTGTTTTTTTATTACTTAATATCTACCCAATATTAGCCCAGAGTCAAATTATATGACTGTGCTTTTTACATATTTTTTCAGAAAATGAATTTAAGATAATTAATTATACTTGAGAAAAATATCAAATTATGAAGGCTATTAAAAATATACATATATTAATTACAAAAAATATAAAAAGTAAATATTTATTCGGTAATTGGGACCATCCAATTCTACAAAGAAAACATGGTCACCGTACAAAAAACAGTCATAAGGAAGGGACGGAGCTCCCTTTATAAGCTCTCTCACTTGGAACGTAATTTAAACTACGTATAAAGTAAGAAATAAGGTTGAATTTCTATTGTCGTATTGTCTAAGCATTCGTAATCAATCCATTTTGGATATAAGATCCTTCGAGTGTTCATCCTCAAAGCATTTAAGCAAGCAATAGGATAAATCACTACTTTTTTAAAAATACATTTATTAAAAATGTATGCCATCCAAAATCAACGTAATAATAAGTAATTTATAAAGCTTTGAAGTTTGGTGGAAAAGGAAGCTTAATACCAGATTGTGACGTCATCGAGTGTCACCAGCCATAGCACTGGGTGCTTGCGAAAGAGATAGTGAAATATTCCCCTCACGTTCCCACTTTTGTTTTCAAAAATATTTCAAACTAGCTTTTGCCCGCGGCTCCGCCCGCTTTAAAAAGTTTTTCCGGGATAAAAGTCCCGCTTTATATTTTCCCGGGATAAAAAGTAGCCTATGTGTTAATCCAGGACATGATCTACCCGTGTGCCAAATTTCATCGAAATCCGTTCAGTAGTTTTTGCGTTAAAGAGGAACAAACATCCTTACATCCAAACATCCAAACATCCAAACATCCATACATTCTTACAAACTTTCGCCTTTATAATATTAGTAGGATAGTAGGACTAGCTTTGGCCAGCGGCTCCGCCCGCGTGCATGAGTTTTCCGGGATAAAAAGTAACCTATATGTTACCCGTGTGCCAAATTTCATTGAAATCCGATCAGTAGTTTTTGCGATAAAAAGGAACAAACATCCATACATCCAAATATCCATACTTTCGCCTGTATAATATAAGTAGGATATGAATAACTGCTTTATTTTTCAACCAATTTTGATACTGATTTCAGGTAAGAATTTCTTTTTTGTATTATTCTCTCTACATATAAAATAACTAGCTTTTGCTCGCAGCTGTGCCCGCTTGAATAAGTTTTCGCCGGGATAAAAGTCCCGCTTTTTATTTTCCCGGGACAAAAAGTAGTCTATGTGTTAATCCAGGACATGATCTACCCGTGTGCCAAATTTCGTCGAAAGCCGTTGAGTAGTTTTTGCGTGAAAGAGTAACAAACATCCATACATCCATACACACTTACAAACTTTCGCGTTTATAAGATTAGTAGGATGTACAAAATCAAACATAGGAAATTATCCTATTCTGATGCAAATACATCCACAAAACAATATAAATGTGGACAGTCACTGTTGATCTAGGCTATTTGTAATCCAAAAAAGTACAAGCGGGTCTTTATGAACTCTCTTATACTAAAAGTACTATTTCACGCGGGCAAAGCCGCGAGCTGCACCTAATTTCGCTATATATTATATACGCTCACTTATTATGCGGTTACCGCACCTCTTCTCTTTCCTCCGTGACCGCACCACGCGTTTAGAGGCCATTTCCGCGTGGTTTTATGTGAAATACCGTAAATGAGAGTCAGTGATGTTGAGATCAGATGTTACAGGAAAATAAGTTTTTTTTTTCAGTTACACTTAAAATTCAGATATACCTAATTAGTAAAGTAACTACCTTTATTTTGTTAATGGACCTACTGCCAGTAGCCTGACGCGAGTCAGCTTTTCTGGCCACACCGATCTTTAGGGTGAACGCAGAAGGGGCTCGCAACCCTTTGAATTAAGTGACCATGCTGAGGGCAATGGACCAGAACCATGCTCAGGACGGCCACTGAGAGAGGATGAGACATCAACGATTAGGGAAAGATTGTTTTTTTAGGCCTAATCCTATTAGATTGTGTTGTCATCGGCACGCGGTCCTGAGCTGCTAGGGAAGTCGGGGGGGGGGGGGGGGGGGGTGACTCGGAACGCTGCGAGGTCCTCGACGGCGAGGACGGAACTGCGGTCTTGTATATTATAATATACTTCCCAGTATATTACTCTCCTCTATGGGTCTTGTGCAGTGTTGGAGTGTCAAGAACTCGTTCTTACGGCGGATGGCCAGAGTGATTTCGTCCCCTGGATCGGTTAATACGGAACGCAGCCATTTGGCGCGGTCGAATGAAGAATAACTACCTATATAAAGTATATATTCTTTAGAATATGCGGGTGGCGTAGGGTGGCAACGAGAAACCGCATGCACATTGTGTGCTTGGCCGACACGAGGTTACCGCCTGACAACAGTAATTAACGCTTTTGCCATCGTCTAACTAAGCGCCTGGAGTTTTATTCAGCTTTCAAAAACTCTAAACATCAATATCACTGACGGATCTTTCTATTTAACTTATTGGTGATACATTGATTCATAGAATTGATCAGGATATTAAAATATACCTAACTATACTGTTGGATGTCTTTTTAATATACCTTAATATGCTGTTGAATATCTTTGTATAAATTGTATATCATTCACCAGCCACCTAACATACAGTTGTTTTAAATAATTTCCCGAAGAATTAATTTATTAATACAAAAATGATTACTACTATAACTATTACAGTGACTGTCTCGGTGGCGTAGTGTTGCGTACGCGCTGCGAGTATGATTTATGCGCTGTGGTCCTGGGTTCGAATCCCGGGTCGAGTGAAAAATATTGTAACTGGGTTTTTTCATCTTAAAAATTACTCAGTCGCAGCTCGGAAGTCAGGAAGTTGGGGGTATGATACCCCCGTGCGTGGGAAAGCACGTAAAACTGTTGGTCCTGCGCCTGATCTCTCTCCGATCATTGCAGTCTCACCGGACTTATGAGAGTCAAGGAATAGCGATTACACCTGTGTATGACGCACACACTTGTGCACTATAATATCTCCTGGGTACCTGGCTGATTTCCGTTGAGATTGGCCGCCGTGGCCGAAAGAGGCTAGGAGGATTACCATACTATTACAGTATTTTTTATTCTGAATTATCTCATCATGTAAAAATATTTTTGATTGTGACATTTTAAGTAGTTACTAGTTTCGTTCGGTTAATCAAGTAATATAAAATTGTAGGTATAGAATATAGTAAAAACGTCTTTTAAATTCTTTTGGTTGGTTTAATATCTTTATATAAAGAAATTTTCATCGCCACGTGCCTTCTTCCTGGTATTTACACCTGGAAGTTTCAAATTGCAATTTTGTGTTTTAAATAGCTAGCGTGTCAGTAATGAATATCCACAAAATTATCCAAAAATAGCGCTTTGGGCATTCCTCATTCCTCAAAAGGTGATGACGTCATATCCCATTGCGGACAGTGCTGCAATATGAAAAAAATAATACATTTATTGATAATAAATAGACAATAATGTTTTTTCAGAATGAATGTATAAAATTATTTTCTCAAATAATAATGGTAACGTAATCATTTTGTAATTTTATATCTTGTAATTGAGTACCTTACTTAAATCCATAAATCTATAACAGAGGATTAATTTAAAAAAACATATGTTTGAAAATGTTACCCAGACTTAACAGATGAGTATTTCTGATTTCCGAACGCTCTTTGTGAATGGTCGATTTTCCTGTTTGCCGTTCTCCATTTGCTGAAAGTGTTTAATTTGTTACAACCCGTGCCCTGTTCCAATTCTTATTATTTCGTATTATAAGTTATGATTATTTTTTATTTAAGCGTTTAAAGTTCGATCATAATAGTTGAATTTTGATATTAACTACGACTTGGGTGGTACTTTTGCGTTTAGACGGGAGCCATCTTGCAATCTCTAATCAAAGGTCCTTGGCTCACAGTTTCGTTGTCTAGCTGAAAGTCAGTTTATTCCATCATAAAATAATCAAATGGCGTTAAAACGAATTAATAGGGTACGTATGTATTGTTTATACTCTTTATTTTAATTATCAAAGAACAAGTGATCCGAGTGTTGTAAAATTGGTATTATAGTTCGTAGTGAATGTTTCGTCATTGTGAATACCTATTATCGAAATTTCTTCTGGATAATTCCGTGTGTACGATGATTTTACATAAATATTCTAATATGTCGTCAAATTTCCTTTTGTAATTCGTTTCTTTGGATGTAACGGTGTTTTACTGGTATAATGTAGGTGACAATTTTGTGCACACGGCGTACATAAAATGTCGGAATTATGTGCCAATTTTGAGGTTTTCTTCATGCGAAAGCCATCTGTGAGGTGAAAAAATAATTGGTTGTGGTAGTGTTATACGGCGCAGGGATGATCTGCGGAGTGACAACGGGGTCGTTCCGGACAATATGTTGGGGCCTCGTTTATTTTCCTAGTGATGATGTGACAGTGTCGCAGTCCTGGGTATTGTGTTTCTCGTGCCGTTCCGTACACATGTATTGTTTCTGTTCAGGAATTACAAGATCTGGGCAGAGATCCACCAGCACAATGTTCTGCAGGCCCACACGGTGAAGATCGTAAGTGCTTATTGATTTGCTACATATATTTTATTTTTTCTGACTCATTGTGTTGTATAATAATAGTGCAGTGAAACAATGTCGCGATGGAGACATTATTAAATGGCAGTGTATGCATGCATGTATTGATTGATATTCATTGTCCTGTACATTATATAAATTTCAAGCAATGCATGTCTAAAAACATACCTGTCTTATTTTTGTTCTTATCAAGCTTATTGGAAATTATGCTTATGAAGTTGGTATGTGATTTTATATTTGTTACTGATATTTTGTGATAACAAAGAAGTTTTCAGTTTTGTAAAATCATTTATTGATGCTACCTACATAATTGCAGGCATATAATTTTGAAATTAATGTTATATGAATGTTACTGCTTTATGATTCATAACATATTTCTGTAATATGAGTCAAAGTACTGCCATTGAGGTAATTCATGTACCTATTAATGTCATTGTGGTACTAGAAATTATAAATATAACCAATAAAAATTATAAATTGAACTCGGCACAGTGAATAGTTTAAAATGGGTGAATTATTACTCTACATGGTTATTGACTCTTGTAAGTGTCAATGACCTTGTCAGTATAGTCAGACAGATGTATTTTTGTGCATCTTACTCAAACTGATAAATTATGTTTGGTTAACAGCACAAGTTGTGTATTTTTGTAATTTTTGGTGTATTAATACTGTGTATGTGATGTATCAATGTATGTTTTTTTTTCATTTACAGTGTTCCATTGGCAAGCCACAATTATGGGTCCAGTGAGTACTTTGTTTGCTGCATAGATTTTATTCACATTTAAATAAACCACAGACAGAGATTGAATGTTTAATATGGTTCTAGAGTATTTTAAATGTGATAAGTTCTTTTATTGTGTGATTACCATCATGATTTGAATTCAATTATCATTCTTTGTCATGATTGATTAAAATTTGTAGCCAAAGTCAATGATTGGCAAAGCAGTATAAAGTAAATATTTTAAACCACATATGTTTGGAGATGTGCATTAGATAACAATGACATGATACAATTTTGTTTAAATTAAAAATAAGAATTGATGTTTAAATTCTTGATCAAATTATAGAGGTTATAATGTTCCTATTTATCATTTCAGGTTGACAGTCCTTATCAAGGAGGTGTATTCTTTTTGACCATACATTTTCCAACAGACTATCCATTCAAACCACCAAAAGTTGCATTCACAACACGTATTTACCATCCTAACATAAACAGTAATGGTTCCATTTGTCTTGATATTCTGCGCTCACAGTGGTCCCCAGCACTCACCATATCCAAAGGTAAATAATAATGCAGACTTTTATTGTTTTTTGTGTACATAATTTAAGTTTTAAACCCATATTTTTTGTTTCCAGTGTTGCTTTCAATCTGCTCACTTTTATGTGATCCAAACCCAGATGATCCCTTGGTGCCAGAAATTGCTAGGATCTACAAAACTGACAGAGAAAAGTACAATGAACTAGCCCGTGAGTGGACAAGGAAGTATGCCATGTGATGAGTCAATTGTGACGTCAGTAACACATACACACACATCGCCACAGCCCGGGCTCTAGTCCCTCCCTCCCCCCCCCCCTCCCTCCTTCCTCAACCCCATCCCCTATCCCTGCTCCTTATCCTCTGTCATCCTTTTAAAACATAAACTATACTGGAGATTGTAAAATTGTTCATGGTCATTTTGGATCTGTCTAAATTTTGTCTATGTGACAATATTGATGTGCAAATTTACTGCATCTAAGTAAATATTACACATGTGCAAAATACAGTTTCTGGTTATGTCTATAATTACGTACATTTTCTATAAGAGCAAAATTACATTTTGTTTTACATTGATGTGTCAGTAGATGTCTTTACACTATTTAGTTGAAGTTTAAAAATTAGTTAAATTTACATGATTTGAATTTATGTAATTCCTAAACTACTTGTACTTTAACTAGGATTTAAATTGCATTGTAAAACTGTACAATAGCCATATGTTTAGGAAATGGAGCGTTCCTTGCTTACAACTTGTCCAATTCACTTGGGAATTTTGTCAATGATAAGTGAAGCTCATAAGTGTTAAGAACATTTTGGGTAATGTAAGTAAGCGGTATTACAAAATGAGCTTGTTGACGGAGTCGAATGAGTGTTATTTTTTTTTACTAGAAACATCGTTTTTTAAGTTAGTAAATGTAGCATGCTACAGACCACACTGACATTGATTGGTCAGTTTTCTTTCATCCACAATATTTTACGACATTCAAAAACGCTCCAATAGTTGAACATTCAGTATAAAATTGCAGTGTATCTCATAAGATAAGTTACAATTAATCTAGATTTTTTTCAATATGGCAAACTTTATATTATAATTTTATCTAATATATATTGTGGTTGTAAGGACACCTGCGTTGTAATTTCCACATTATGTCCCATCCAGAGTTCCATCCTTGTTTCCCTCGGTACATTGAGCAATACTTAGAGAACAGTCGAGTGTCAAGGCATTAGTGGCAAAATATGATGTGTTATACTTACAGCTGCAGGCAAGCAAGAGGAAGCTTTCGTTCACTTGGTAAACACTGGGAGTTTAAAATAAAGCTTTTAAATTGTAATCAATCAACATCTTGTGTTTTAGCTTCACTAAATTGTAAGAAACAATAAATTATTGTGTATGTAAATAACACTCTGAGCTTTATTTAGGCGTCATCCTAATAAGTGAGCAGCTGTAAATAAATCACTTTAGGTTTTAAATTAGTTGGCATAGTTTCTTACAGGTTGATGACTGACCACAAACAATGCCAAAATTAGAATGTTTTCTTCCTGCTAAGATTTCTATTTGCAGACATTTTTGATCTAAAGTAAAACATGTCAATAAGACCATCTCTCAGGTCTTTAGTGCTTTCAGTTTTATTTAGTCCATTTTGAAAGAAATATTGTATTATGCACATAGACGCGACTAATTGCTATTATTCAAGATGTGGGTAAAATTTTTTGCTCTCTACAATTGTTCGGCTAAGTTGGCCAGGTTTTAAAAATATATAATTTATGATGGTTTGAAATATCAATAAAAGCGCCATCTAGCGAGACAACCAGAAATATCTTATTCTTGAGAGGGGGTGGTAAATTAATACCGTTCAATATTTGCACATGAATGAGTACATTTTTAGAATGTATTGAAATTGCTTAAATATTTTTCTTCGCTTGCGAGCGTGGTATATATAAAAAATAACTTTTTGTGTATTTTTAAGTCATTATAGTAATGTACTGACGCCAATTTGTTTCATTCTTCATATCTTTTCATAACAAACGGTTGAGAATTGGGGAGAGGAACTTGACCCCATGAGACCTAGTCTGCGCCCACTAGGACAGCGACCGAACACTAGCTATTCTTAGAAAGTAGATACATGGCGCTACCTGGAATTGGTATATTTGTATATTGGTACTATTTAGTTTTTTTTGTATGAGACGCTTATTAATGTACATTTCGACTAACTATGCAAATACCGTATATGCGGTATTGGCTTTTAATATTTGTTAATTATTAATTTTCAATGTAAATGCAATTCATATGTAAATAAAAATTGCGTTCTCTTGTTTACGAGCCTCTGAATTTACATTGCAATGACTTGATACCTGTTACGTCCGCATTTATTTTAATAATAATTAATTAGAATCTTGATAAATAGTATGAAACGACGTTAACTATTAATCGGAATAGCTGAAACCAATAGAAAATACTTAATTTATGCATAAGATGTAAACGTAAATTTGATCCTATGAACATGGATTCTGTATCGTCTGTATTATGTACATTTTAAATAAATAAACGACACATAAACACTACTTTTTATTACTGCAAAATCTTGATACAAAATGAAATAAAATAGGTACACAATTTACAAAAGGCACATAGACTACATTATAAATTAAATTAAAGATTACAATTCAGTCGTTTCCATATTTTTTGCGTTTTTCATCTGTTCCAATTGTTGGTAGAAATCGTATTTGGCTTGATTGGTTTGGGGGTCAGTTTCGTTGGAGTCAATGGAAGGGAAAGCTGCTGTGGTGATGAAGTAGGGTTTTTCATTGGATAAGTCTTGGTCTACTGCGTTTTCGTCGAGAGAGTCTCGTTCGGACCGGCTCAGCTGGTCGTCGGACTTGTACCAATCGTTTTCATACGCGTGCAACCATATAGGGTTTGAACCCTTGGTGCTGTGTTTGTTGGTGTTGGGCACACGGCCTCCAGAGCTGCGGATGGTCATGTCGGACTCCCCCGGCGCCGGTGACGCTGTTGAAAATTATAAAGGTAAATATGACAATTTACGACCTAGTTAACACTGATAACGGTTTTATTTGTACATGATTAAACTAGTTATGGCAAATAGGTACATACGTAGGTTGGTAGGTCTTATAATAGATGCATCATACAAGTAGGTTATGGAAAATTCGAAGTTTTATTTCAAACTAGCTTTTGCCCGCGTGAATGAGTTTTTCCGGCATAAAAGTCCCGCTCTATATTTTCCCGTGATGAAAAGTAGCCTAAATCCAGGACATGATCTACCCGTGTGCCAAATTCATCGAAATCCGTTCAGTAGTTTTTGCGTGAAAGAGACAAACATCCATTCATTCTTGCAAACTTTCGCCTTTGTAATATTAGTAGGATGGATAACGCACTATAAGGTTAATCATAAAACCAAATTGGTAATTAATGCTAATATGTACATTTTTTATTAGTTTTGAGTTTGATTCCAAACGAGGCATTAATTAATTACAAACAGATTTGTATATGGGACTCATTTCAGGGATGTTTTCTGTCGAGCAATTAATAAATATAATATTATGTCACATTATACGTGCTTTTTATTTACTCCTTTATTTGCACGTATCTCCTTGACACATGTAATGGTGCATTGGTATTAGGTGGTAAACTTTCTTGCTTTTTTAAATAAAAAAATAAAGGTAGGTATTTTATATTCGGTACGAATCAGTTGTCAGTCGCCGTTTATGTGATAGTGACATGGTAGACTTCAAAAAGTTGCGTGGGTCACTCCGGATGCTCCAGCCACAGCTCGGCCAAGTATTGATATGTGTAAATTAGACGCAATATAAAAGACTGAAATCCCTCGTATAGATCTCATATACCTAACCTGACCCTGATCTTATTCATACGTCGGAAAACTGCATATCACAATGAGTTGTTTTTGTTTCTTACGTAGTTTTTTTGGCATGAACACATACGCAGTATGATGAAGCGTAAAAATTAAAAACAACGAACTAAAGTAATAAATAATTGCACTGTAAACATTTAATGTAGGAGAAACGAGAATTTCCAGTATTTATTTATTCCGCCCGATTTCTACTTAGATATAACAATGCAAGAAAATATTTTCCTTCCTTTTAGAACGTAATTGTGTTCGGCCATTTACCTAAATTTTACCATTTAACACACACATACATCACACATACACTCACGCCTGTTATCCCCAAAGGGGTAGGCAGAGGTGCAACTAGTGCACCCACTTTTCGCCGATATTCCGTCCCATGATGTGATAGGGGGCGAGCCTATCGCCATATCGGGCAAAAATTCCAGACTCCGAGCTGATACTGAATAGAAAAATTCAATATCACTTTGCCCGACCCGGGGATCGAACCCGAGACCTCAGCTTTGCAGTCGTACTGTAATACAACTCCGCCATCGAGGCAGTCCATTTAAATTCAATTATAATATCTTGGCAGCTTACCAACTTATCTTTTTTTGCTTAATTTTATCCTGCACCCTCGACAAAATGTAAAATGCACGGTCGATTTGTAAACTGCCTACTTAGTATTACGACACCGCATAATATTACATACCCATTGAATATTCACCAACATAGGTAATTTTTTCGGGAGTAGGTAATCTATAAATAGATCGGCTAATAAAAAGTGGATCTCCAACCGCTTGTTAAAGGGATCTCTACCGTGGACCGTCCATGAACACCTACAACTTCTTAAAATAAACGAACAGGGAAATGGCCGGCGTTGATTGAGCTGAGCAGTGTCCGATCGAAGGTAGATTTTAGGCTGATGACAATTAATCGGCTATCGCCTCAAACGTCGGGCGAAGCTTAAGGCCTTAAAGTTCAAAGAAATTAAGTTTAAGATTACAAGATACTTACAATTAATAATACTTTTTTGTCTAGAGATGATAAAATTACTTTGCAATTTATCAAAAACAATGATCATTCCAAAAATGAAAAATGTGAATTGTCACATTCGATCCCGTTCGTTCGATTCAGTCCCATTTTGATACTCGCTAGGTTCCTTTGGCCCACCGGGTTATATTGGCCGATGGTCGAAATTTCGGCAAAAGGTGTTTTTTTACGCTGAAGTTGACCTAATCTTTAATCGGACATTAGGGCAAGTCACTCCGACTGCCGACACTTAAATCACACTCATCAAAACTACTGTAAGTTATCGCTTTCGGGTACACGTCAGTTTTTTTATGACATTGAATGACGAGACGAGAATGTCGTTCGCCTGATGGTAATCGATACGACCACCCATAGACCGTAGTAACACCATCCAGCACCTTGAGTTACAAAGTACTGTGTGGCATTCCACTGCGCTCATCATCATGAGAAGATGTTAAGTCTCATGATGTCCAGTAGTTACACTGGCTACAATGTCCTTCAAATCGAAACACAACAGTGCATGCACACTACTGCTTGGCGGTAGAAATAGACATTGCGGTGGTACCCACCCAGACGGACTCTTA
Organism: Lapara coniferarum; assembly: GCA_949316025.1. Taxonomy (NCBI): domain Eukaryota; kingdom Metazoa; phylum Arthropoda; class Insecta; order Lepidoptera; family Sphingidae; genus Lapara; species Lapara coniferarum. The sequence continues at coordinate 5,353,329 of OX438922.1, forward strand.
CATATGAGAGACCTACCACCAGTTCACAGCCCAGTCCTTGGTAGACCAATACAGCGTGGCTATAGAACTTCACAACCCCAAGTAGTAGATTTATTTTACTTGAGTTCAAAGAATTTATTCTCATAAAAACATACACTAGGTCTTGCTTGCGGTTTCGCCCGTGCAAAAAGTCATTACCACTACAAAAATCCATAAATCACCAGCGATCTATAGCGCCATATACTCACGCCTTTTATCCCCGAAGGGGTAGGCAAAAGCGCAACTTTTGCATCCACTTTTCGCCATGTGTATTTCGTCTCAAAGGGGCGAGTCTATCCCCATATTGCTTTTAAAAACACTCGATCGCCTCTCTGCAAAAAGTGGCCGTGGCCGACTCCCGTAACCTCTTAGCCTGCCCGCACCCACACAATAATATTGTCAATATATTTTTTTTATATTGAATAATATCGCAATACGCGCCGCACACACATAATATTACTGACAACTAGATTTTGCCCGCGGCTGCGCGCGCGTTAGAGTTTTTTCGGGAGAAAGTCCCACTTTTATTTTCCCGGGATAAAATGTAGCCTATGTGTTAATCCAGGACATGATCTAGCCGTGTGCCAAATTTCATCGAAATCCGTCCAGTAGTTTTTGCGTGAAAAAGTAACAAACATCCACACATCCATACATACTTTCGCCTTTATAATATTAGTAGGATATGCACTTTATTGACAATATTGTTGTGTGTGTGCGGGCACCCTTACAATAAGCAGTAGCGGTGGCGGCCTTGAGCCGTCGCGCGTAGTCCGCCCGCTGCGAGAGGCACGTCAGCACCGTCAGCACCAGCAGCACCGCCAGCAGCAGCGCCGTCCACACCAGCCAGAACACGGCCTGGTTGGACGACATCGACTCCGAAGTCAGGGGCTGGTACTTACAATAAGCAGTGGCGGTGGCGGCCTTGAGCCGTCGCGCGTAGTCCGCCCGCTGCGAGAGGCACGTCAGCACCGTCAGCACCAGCAGCACCGCCAGCAGCAGCGCCGTCCACACCAGCCAGAACACGGCCTGGTTGGACGACATCGACTCCGACGTCAGGGGCTGGTACTTACAATAAGCAGTGGCGGTGGCGGCCTTGAGACGTCGCGCGTAGTCTGCCCGCTGCGAGAGGCACGTCAGCACCGTCAGCACCAGCAGCAGCGCCGTCCACACCAGCCAGAACACGGCCTGGTTGGACGACATCGATTCCGACGTCAGGGGCTGGTACTTACAATAAGCAGTGGCGGTGGCGGCCTTGAGCCGTCGCGCGTAGTCCGCCCGCTGCGAGAGGCACGTCAGCACCGTCAGCACCAGCAGCACCGCCTGCAGCAGCGCCGTCCATACCAGCCAGAACACGGCCTGGTTGGACGACATCGACTCCGACGTCAGGGGCTGGTACTTACAATAAGCAGTGGCGGTGGCGGCCTTGAGCCGTCGCGCGTAGTCCGCCCGCTGCGAGAGGCACGTCAGCACCGTCAGCACCAGCAGCACCGCCAACAGCAGCGCCGTCCACACCAGCCAGAACACGGCCTGGTTGGACGACATCGATTCCGACGTCAGGGGCTGGTACTTACAATAAGCAGTGGCGGTGGCGGCCTTGAGCCGTCGCGCGTAGTCCGCCCGCTGCGAGAGGCACGTTAGCACCAGCAGCACCGCCAGCAGCAGCGCCGTCCACACCAGCCAGAACGCGGCCTGGTTGGACGACATCGATTCCGACGTCAGGGGCTGGTACTTACAATAAGCAGTGGCGGTGGCGGCCTTGAGCCGTCGCGCGTAGTCCGCCCGCTGCGAGAGGCACGTCAGCACCGTCAGCACCAGCAGCACCGCCTGCAGCAGCGCCGTCCATACCAGCCAGAACACGGCCTGGTTGGACGACATCGACTCCGACGTCAGGGGCTGGTACTTACAATAAGCAGTGGCGGTGGCGGCCTTGAGCCGTCGCGCGTAGTCCGCCCGCTGCGAGAGGCACGTCAGCACCGTCAGCACCAGCAGCACCGCCAACAGCAGCGCCGTCCACACCAGCCAGAACACGGCCTGGTTGGACGACATCGATTCCGACGTCAGGGGCTGGTACTTACAATAAGCAGTGGCGGTGGCGGCCTTGAGCCGTCGCGCGTAGTCCGCCCGCTGCGAGAGGCACGTTAGCACCAGCAGCACCGCCAGCAGCAGCGCCGTCCACACCAGCCAGAACGCGGCCTGGTTGGACGACATCGATTCCGACGTCAGGGGCTGGTACTTACAATAAGCAGTGGCGGTGGCGGCCTTGAGCCGTCGCGCGTAGTCCGCCCGCTGCGAGAGGCACGTTAGCACCAGCAGCACCGCCAGCAGCAGCGCCGTCCACACCAGCCAGAACGCGGCCTGGTTGGACGACATCGATTCCGACGTCAGGGGCTGGTACTTACAATAAGCAGTGGCGGTGGCGGCCTTGAGCCGTCGCGCGTAGTCCGCCCGCTGCGAGAGGCACGTCAGCACCGTCAGCACCAGCAGCACCGCCAGGAGAAGCGCCGTCCACACCAGCCAGAACACCGCCTGGTTGGACGACATCGACTCCGACGTCAGGGGCTGGTACTCCGCTGGCTGAGTGTCCAGCACGTTGAATTCCTAATGGAGTTAATGTTGAGGGGCATAATGTAAATATTTTATTTGTTTACAGTATTTGGTTGTGTTGTCAGAGTAATGTATCGGAGGGGCGAGTTTCCGCTAGTGGATAGCTCGCCCCGAACGGAATGTTAGGTAATACCTTAGTTACGAATAAAATTAAATTGTTATCTTTCTCACACACTCATACCTTTTATACCCAAAAGGGTAGGCAGAGGCGCAACTGTTGCATCCATTTTTTCGCTGTCCTATAATGGGATAGGAAATTAGCTTATCGCCATATCGGACTCAAAGGAGATGTCCGCTTTTTGTATGGGTGCTGGGCCTCAAAATCTAAACAGGCTCTAACTTTAGGAATATTAAAAGGGGCAACATATGGAACTTGGATCCATTAAAAAAATGTTTTTAGACCTCTCCATTCAAAACCAACTTTTTTGAAAACATTCATATTAAATGTAGTTTTCGAGTCAAACAAAATTACATGTACCTATCTCAAAATCGGAGGTCTTTAAAATTAAACGATTTATTGCAAAAGGCTAGTTTTCAAGAGTTCTATCCAAATATAATATAAACTGTCTTGTTTAGATTTTCAGGCCCATTTTTGGACATGTCCTTTTAAACTCCGGCAAAAACCCCAATATCACCGTCCGACCCGGGATTCGAATCCGAGACCTGGGAGCGGTGGTCGCACCGTGCACGCAGTACAACTTCGCCACCGAGACAGTCGAGTTATATTTTTTGAATAAATGAACATAGAGAATACAGAAATAGCACGTATAAACCAATTAATTATTGCACGTGAAATTATCAACGACACTGAAATCTTAAATGACATGAATACCTTAAAAAGTCCATCCAACTGTTCAATATTCTTATCGACCAGTTTCAACACTTGTTCCACTTCTAAGACCGAATGATCTTGACCGTTGACCAAATGCAAATACAAATCCGACTTTGTATTATCCACAGATCCGTCTTTATTCTCGTGCACTCTTAAGTCGTCTACATTGACGACGGAGTCTGTGACCCTCGCCAGATGTTCCCTGAACACGTGTATTTTGTCGCGCACTTCTGACGGATGCGAACGTAGAACGAAACGTACGCGTTGATCCTCGCGTAAAAGATAAATGAAAACGTGCGCTTCGTCTTGCAGTCCGCCGGTGTCGTTCGCTAAAACCTGCAATATTATTGTTTTTTACATTATCTGCACTGTATTTAGGCGAAATCGACAGTTACAATGCAATGTATCTAGCTTTTGTTTTGAAAGGACCTTTGTTGTAAGCACTATGAACCCAACGAGCATCGCATAACTAAGCGAACAAGAAACAAACGTTATATCATAGGTAAAACGAAATAAGAATTAATTAGGTCGGTCTTAAATTACGAAAATATTAGGTCCCCGAAATTAATATTTGCGGCCCGTACGAAAAACTATTTCCGGAGCAGAATTCGAATCCTGGAGCATCATGTTTGTCATTCACGTGTTTTAGGTACCTACTTTGTTGAACTAACCTTAAAATCGAAGTATCCTTTCATTCCCTTCTGCGGATCGAAGTTGAGTGACACCGCGCCGGTTTTAACATTAACTAGGAATGGTGATACCGCTAAGTTTTCCAGTCCCTCTGTTAAAGTTTCCTTCACTTCTCCTATTAAATAATAGCTTACCAATGCATTCTCGCCTTCATCTAAATCTATGGCCTAGAAAGAAGAACATAAAAAGGTATATTATTGTTACAATGTTCTGTATATTCCGTGCTTCTATCAGTCAACATTTTGGACATTATCAAACATCCTCGAAAGCCGATTTCGGCATTTAAGTTCTATCTTTCGTTTTCAATAGAACCTTATAAAATCATTTTTATTATTTTACCAATCGATGACTTCAATATTTTAAACACAAGAACTTCAATAAGATCACCATTTTCAGAATGCTAATGCTCAAAATGACCTACCTTAATGTGCATAAACTCTATCCCAAAATCAGCTTCAGTGGTAATACCACCAGTAAATATCTTGTTCACGAACTTCGGTGGGTTATCGTTGACGTCATTAACTGTGACTTTAACGGACAATGCACTGATTGCGTCCACGTCATCTCTATATTTAGGAGTCACTATGCAGTCCTCGGTGGCGAGGACAGTTAAAGTGTAGTTCGGTTTTTGTTCCCGATCTAGTGGTTTTAGGGACAGTAATCTGGAATTTTGAAAGCTAGTTAGCTATTGTAGTATATGGTAGGATAGGATGGTCGGTAGATGAGACTACCTGATTCTTAATTCGGTTAAGTAATTTAGTTTTAGACAATCTATACAAAGGCATTTTTAGGTATATGAATTTTCTGAGAAAATAAAACTAAAAATATAAGAATCGAAGTGATATTTATGGGTTCGTTCAAGTAACGTAAGCACCAAAGGGGCTTGGGGTTAAAAATACTCTAATTATGTTTACGTTATATTTGAACGGCCCCTTAAGTGATTTTCATTGATTCCGGTAAGTCGTACGCTCTGGGTAACTTGGCGAACACACACACTCACGCCTTTTATCTCCGAAGGGGTAGGCAGGGGCGCAACTTGTGCACCCATTTTTCGCCGTGCGTATTCCGTCCCACGATGTGATAGGGGGCGAGTCTATCGCCATATCGAGCAGAAATTTCAGACTCCGGACTGATACTGAATTTAAAACCCAATATCACTTAGTCCGACCCGGGAATCGAACCCAAGACCTCAGCATTGCAGTCAGACCGTCATACATCTACGCCACCGAGGTAGTCACTTGGGGGACGTCCACTACTATTCATTATCATCATTATGAGACAGGGGTATCTTCAGGCTAGAACCAGCAGATACTGTGGTAAACTTAGCTACAGCGCAGTTTTCGGCGTAGGTGCACTCGTTACGCCTCTGCCTATCTCATCGGGGATAAAAGCCGTGAGTGTGTACATATTTAATAGTCATTGTGTATCGGACAGACAAACATATAGTATCGGAAACATTATCTAGCTTTAAAGGGAACATAATATATTTAAATGACGCATATCTACCGATATAATTATCTGCAATCAATAATACGTCCATACGAACATACTTAACGATGCTACAGATAAAGAGAAGGCAGACAATTAACTTACAAGCGTATATCGCTCATAATAGAGATATCTATTAGGGCGTGTTCACACTAAGTTTTGCAATAGCATAACAATGTGCAATTTTCAATAACTTTCGTAGGTAACTATTATTTCGAATATCGCTTTCCATAATACTTGGTACTAGTAACATAAACAACTGTTACTAAATATTTATGATAAGGAAGAAAACAATTTTTAGCAACAAGATGCGAAGGCACGCAGATAGACAAAATTCTAAATTAACATAGCGCTTCCTTTTTATCCCAGACTAGCTTTTGCCCACGGCTTCGCCCGCGTTAATAAGTTTTTCCGGGCTTAAAGTACATAAAAACCTTCCCGTTGAATCACTCTATCCAACACATTTATTTGGATAAAGATTAATATTATGACGTTGATCCAACTCTTAACAAATAATGCATTAATTTCATCCAAATTTGATTACCATAAAAACGGTTCTAGTGAGTTAATCTTAAAAGATAGACATATACTGTCGAGGACATTTTTTTAGACCATTTCAAGAGGAATAATTCTTTGATACATATATTTTTGGTATCTTGAACCGTTTTCGCAGCGCACGCAATGGAAGCCCTCAAGGATTAATAATTTTCCCCGTATTTTTTCACATTTTCCATTATTTCTTCGCTCCTTATAGTTGCATCGTGATGTTATATAGCCTAAAGCCTTCCTCGATAAATGGTCTATTCAACACAAAACAAAAAGATTTTTTCAATTCGAACCAGTAGTTCCTGACATTAGCGCGTTCAAACAAACAAACAAACTCTTCAGTTTTATAATATTAGTATAGATAAGTCCAAAGACAATCATACCAAAGGAAATTCACGCTACGTACCTAGCTCTCTACGTAGCGACTACCGTGAATGTCCTTTGGTACGAAAACTATTTAGGTAAATAATATGCGATATACACACGGGTGTAGCTACAGCTTTCACATAGGGAAGGTCCGTCCGAGGAAACTGTTGTGTATGTGTTATCTTTAATTTCATTGATTTTATACTCTAGGCGTTTTGGGTTATTTAAGTCTGTGACATAAATGTCAAGTTGACAGACCCGGTTGGCGCCAAAACGACTTGAGTCGTGAGTAGACATTTTTACGTATAGGTTTTAGAAGTTGAATATTAAAACAATAAATAGTTTGCAAGATAGCCACTGTCAGTGGCGTAGCATAGCTTCTTTACACCCCCACTCTCCCGATATCAAAATAAAAAAAAATATAAAATAATAATGTGTACAAGTTTTGTTCCCCAATTAATTTTTGTTGTAAGCTAAGGGGGGTTCCGAACCCCCAAAACTCCCGCCTTATACAGAGTCATTTTGACATTGCGTTAATAAATGAAACCACATACTAGTCTTTGCCTCTGCTAACATTGTGCCAAAAATCGTCCATGAGAAACTTATAATTTCACAAAAAATCTCAATTTTACTATCCGGTGTTTTTTATAATTTTGTAGTTTAGTGCAAATATGGCGTGTGGGTGAATGTTTTTCTGACTGAAAGTGTAATGTTGCTTCAGCAACGACTCTTTCTAGAGTAGTAGTAGTGATATTAGGGCGTGTAAACTTAAAGTTACTTTTTATTGATATTCATTTTGTTCGAGACTTACACTTTTTTATTTTACATCTATGGTTAAAATAACTTAATGGAAAGTGTTATTTTCAAGGAGTTAAGTATGTGGTTTCATTTACTAACGCTATGTCATAATCACCCTGTATACGCCTATGGATATACAGTACCTGTGAGTACTCCTATGCAACTCGAAGGTGTTATCCTCATTGCCCCTGACTATATAGTAGCACACTGGCAACACCGGCTCATCGCCGCGATCGATGGCGTCCCTCTCTATAACACTCGGCAAGTATACACCTTTGTCCTTTACGTTCTCGGTAACGTTTACGTGTAAATATTTGATGGGGAAGCGCGGTCGATAGTTGTCGACGTTTTGCACGTATATCGTGAGGTCGAGGTCAGAACTCAGCGGGGTCGGTAGGCCGAGGTCGTAGGCTTCGATCCGGAGCTGTAATAGATACATAATATTAGCTAAAGTTCTAAGTTCTTGGCTCTTTTTGTTCTAGTTTAAGGCCTGGATTCGAATTCCAATTAGGTAACAGGTAACAATTTGGCGGTTTTCGAACACGATTTGCCCGGAACTGGATTTTCTACAAGAGTTTAGACAGATAAGCTGTGATAACAAATATGCAAGTCTTTCCTGTAACTTACTTGATAAAGTGTTGCTGCGATCTTATATTGAAGGTGGTCGGAAAGTAGAACCTAAATTATGAATGTATCGGGCACAATCTAGCCACGGAAAACTAATTTTTTTTGGAAAATAAAATCTAAAATTTAAATATTTTTTTCTGGGTATTAAATCCGAAACACGTTCACTAATTTTTTGAAAGCTTTATAACAAAATCAAAATCAATTGCAACATTAATTTTTAATTTTCAAATGACGCAATTAGCAAGGATTGCATGAATGAATACATGGATACAAGCATGCCCTCTGCATTTTATAGCATGACCTTTTGTGATAATGACCATACGAAACACATTACCTAGTGACGCGTGAGCATCAAACATGACCCTCGCTAGGTTATCGATAAAATGTGAAGAGATACCCGCTATCATTATTTATTGAACAAATATACGATAAGCATTTCATTGAGCATTGTTGGGTTCTGTACATAATTTCCAGGCCTTATTTTTGAGGCTACGTAGTGTGGAAGTAGATGGGATATTTCCTGTTACTTTAATTATATGTTTCGTAAAATTCTGGTGACTACACTTTCGTCTGTACTAATACTAATAATATTATAAGGAGAAAATATTTCTTATTTTTACGAGAATGTTACATATTGAAATAAAACTATTTTACGGATTTTATTTTATATTTTCTCCAGACGTTTCGAAGGCTTAGCAGCCTTCATGGTCACGGGGTGGACTGAGTTGGTTGTCCGAAAAGTAAGTCTTATAACTCCCAAAACTATTGGACCGATTTTAAGTATTCTTTCACCAATATAGAGCTACATTGTCAGGAATTAATACAGGCAATTTTTTTCCGGAATAACTTAATTACGCATGCGGAGCCCCGGGCAAAGCTATTGATTATAATAACATGTGGAGACGAAATTATATTTAAAATATTTTGTATGTGGACAGTTTTTCTGCATCTAAAGCTGAAATGTTTTAGAAATTTTTGCATTGATTTTCAACAGATTTCAGGGAAAATAAATATGGACTCAAAATGAAAATATATATAAAATACTACGTTTGTTTGCGGTTTCGCTCGCGCGAAAGTGTTTTTCCGATATAAAAGTTCCGCTTTATATTAGGTCTTTTTTCTTTATTAGGTATATTGTTCTTTACCTATGAAATTGCCGTTTAGTATACAGAAACTTAGTTATTTTTTATTTCTATTAATCAATATGCATCCATGCTATTGATGCATCTCTGCCAGCACAGTGGTAATTTTTCAATACCTTGAAGAAGTCATGTGTACGGGAGCCTACAAACTCTTCAAAGGCATTTTTTACTGTCTTTAAAAAATACACCAATCAACCTCTAGCGGCATCACATCTATTATTTCTCGTTTAAGGCTAAAATTGTAAAGGTAAACATTCATTAAATACGAAAATAAATTGGTTTTCGAATCAAAATGGCTTATGTTTGTTAAATTGAAACGCTTGAGTTGCGACATTGAACTGAACCGTAAAGTATTTTATTATTTGAACCATAAACACACACAACAGTTACAATAAAGCAAGATAGATGACGCTAGAGTTTTGGCGGGAACTTGGAAGTGTCATGAGGTGCTTTTGTTTTAATTTATTACTTTGGTGATACTTAGTGTTATTGATATTGCATAATTATGGTGGTATATTGTCCAATATAGTTCTATTAAAGGGCTCAAATGAAGTGAATCGAAATAACTGTGCCAATCAAGTCTTTTTGTTGCCGCGAAAAGTCCTTTATAAAGTCTTGGTAAGGTAGCCACTGCTTTACTACGATATAATATATAAATTAAAAAAAGATAACCAAAACTATCGCTTAAGACGAGGCTGTATGGGTTTGAACCCTTTGCCTTCCTTATAAGGGAAAATTATAAAAATGCGTGTACGTATGTACGCGCGTGAGAGGTTATACTTCTTTGGCATCGTTAAAAAAATATTTTTGATTGTATGCAAATAATTAATTACAACAAAATGATAAAAGCACTGGAAAAGTATAGTCAACACAGTCAATAAAGTTCAGTTTAAATTTGGAATATTAAATAGATATATATTATTTAGTTATTATATAATAATTATTAAGAATATAATTTAGAGAATAATAAATATGTATGACGTAATTTGTACTAAATGTTACTTATAAGATTCTTAATTTTATATATTTATTATTGATTACTTAATATTTTAAAAGTAAATTAATAAATTAAAAAAATTAATTTAAGTTCATTCATTACTTAAATATTTATTGTTTTCTTAATTTAATATTTACTTTTCATTTTTATCAAAAAGTTTTCATTAAACAGCTTCAACTTCTCCCGTGAGAATTTTGTGTCACACATGTGCGCGCATCGTAAAATTTCACTCTCATCATTTTTCCATAACCCGCCTGAAGAAGTATAACTTCAAAAAAAGGCGCTAGTACACACTTCGACGGGGAAAGTCGTTAGTTTGTATTCATTTGCGAATTAGTGTCATTTTTACACATTAGGTTCAAAGTTGTTACTGAACCCTTTAGATAATGTTTCCTTCATGTATAACTTGTGATTTTCACAATTAAATTAGACTTTCAAAGCGCTCTACTGAAAAACTAACATTTTGGCTATACGACTTTGTTCTATTGGACTGTCGACTTATTTAGTTACTGTTTGAACAATGTTACCTGGTAGGTGGTCTGCTTGTCCCTGTCGAGCGGCGCGGCGGTGCGCAGCGTGCCGGCGGCGGCGTGCAGTGTGAAGGCGCGCCAGGCGCCGGACGCGTCGCGCCGCACGCGGTACCGCACCGCGCCGTTGGGACCGATGTCCGCGTCGATCGCACGCACCTCCACCACCACGCTGCCCACTGTCGCGTTCTGACACCAAAATAAAATAGGTTAATAGTCATTAACCGACTTCAAAAAGGAGGTTCTGTATTCGATCCGTATGTATGTATGTTTGTTTGTACGTATGTATGTATGTAAATTTGTATGGCCGCGCGTTTCTCAAAAACTACTCATCCGATTTGGATGTGGTTTTCGATGTTCAAATGTATAGTTTTCAGGGAAAGTTTTAGTATATAATTTATAAAGATCTGATGAACATCTTCGGAGATACACAATGGAACTCTTCAATAACTAACAGCAGATGACTCGCAAATGCTGCAATCGTATATCTATGATGTATTGTTTACACTATTCTATAATTAACTAACAAAAAAGCAATAAATAAAAACTTTTTAACAAAAAATAATTCAACTTTATATTCGCTTAGTATATACGTATATTTGGAGTCGGTGCCTAATTTAAATTGAACAATGTTTTCGTATATTTGATCTTGTATTTTTCTGACATTGCGTTACTAAATGAAACCACATACGTATCTCCTTCAAAATAATAGTTTTCATTAGTTATTTTAACCACAAATGTAAAATAAGAAAGTGTAAGTTTCAAACAAAATAAATATCAATAAAAGGTAACTTTAAGTCTACACACCCTAATGCCACAACTCTAAGAGGATTCAGTGCAAGAGTAACATCACACTTCCAGTCAGAAAAACACTCACGCAGGCGCCATATTCAAACTAAACTACAAAATATAAAAAGAAAAATCGGGAAAATTAAATTTAGATTTTTGGTGAAAATATAGGTTTTTCATAGACGATTTTTGGCATGATGTTAGCAAAGGTAAAGACGAGTATGTGGTTTATTTATTAACGCAATTTCAAAATAACCCTGTATAAGGCTTTGAAGCGAAACTTTTTTTATCGGCGTGAGAAGCTTATCTTAAAACAAAACGTCACACGAAAATCGTCACATTTTCTGTCACTTTGGATCGTCACGCTGCCGTCTTAACACAGTCACGCCCGTTATACCCGAAGTGGTAGGCAGAGGCGCAACTAGTGCACCCACTTGTCCCATGATGTGATAGGGGGCGAGCCTATCTCCATATGGGGCAGAAATTCCAGATTCCAGGCTGATACTGATTAGAAAAACCCAATATCACTTTGCCCGATCCGGGGATCGAACCCAAGACCGTATACTAAGTAATGAGTTTTAATCAGCACGCTCTAAATAAAGATCAAAAACAAATTGCCTCACACATCCCTTACCTCAGGTATCTTGATGGTGACATTTTGCGGCGGATGCACGAACACGGGCGCGTGATCGTTAAAGTCAGTGACACAGAGTCGCAATTCTCCGCGCGCCACGTTGGGCGGCGTGCCCAAATCCCGCGCCTCCACTACCAGCGTGTAGTTACCAAAGCGATCTTTGAGCGATTGACGAGCGAACAATCGACCGGTGTTCGCATCGCCACCGACTTGCTCGAAACGGAATAGTTCTGTTCAGAAAAAAATATAAAAATCGATAAATCGACAACATTTTATATCGATACAAAATGATTATATACAACTGTTTTTGTTGACGATATTTATACACAAATCAATTAAAATTGCTATATTTTAAATGATTTTTTTTTATAATAATATCAAAAAACTGTATCAACACTCCAGCTGCTGAAATTTTGGGTATCTCAATCACCCCAACATTTAATATCATTGCAAGCGACACACCATCACATCTTGATTAAAGGACGTACACTAATACATTTCTGATAAGTATGTGCGCAAAGACTTAAGTGAAACGTCTGATTGCTGGAATCGTACTAACTTTTATTTGTCAAATGACACGATATTTATAGCATGAGTGGATGCAACCACCCGCTAAATACAAATATAACACTCCTCCCCCTAGCTTGACAACACACAAGCAAGCATAATAATTTTTAAAAATGCTAAGTTCAATAGAACTTCTTATAATTTACTCTAGGTACATGTCGTAATATTTTAATTTTTCAATCCAGGCGAATTTAGCACAGAAACCACTAACCGTATCCCTTCCCAGCGACCAGGTGGAACTGGACGCGTCCGTTGGGCGTGGCGTTGTCGTCCGCATCCGTCGCGGACACAGATGCGATAGGCTCGCGGTGGTTATGGAACTCGGTGATGGTGGTGCAATCGGACGGCAGTTGTAGGATCGGTGGGTTGTCGTTCACGTCTTCTACGTGGACACTGAAAGGAATACATATTGTTAGAAACAGAAGCGATTTTTTAAATAATAACGATATATTACAGACTAGCTTTTGCCTGCGGCTCCGCCCGCGTTAAAAAGTTTTTCCGGGATAAAAGTCCCGCATCATGTTTTCCCGGGATAAAAGTAGCCTATGTGTTAATCCAGGACATGATCTACCCGTGTTCCAAATTTCATCAAAATTCGTTGAGTAATTTTTGCGTGAAAGAGGAACAAACATCCATACATCCAGACATTCTTACAAACTTTCGCCTTTATAATATTAGTAGGATTTTACATAAATACATTTATCACTGATTTTACATAATCACTTTTAACAGAAATACTTTTACAAAGATAGGTATCAGGAACTAACCGACCAACATAAAACTCAACTGAGATCGACTGTGAGACTGAGCCGGAATGAGCGTCTGAGCACGAATGAATGCAAATGGCGGTACGGCACCCTTATTATACACCCAACTACCACCTCGACTATTAGTTTGACATTTCAACTGGTTTTCATAACTGGTTAGCATGTTACAAATACCGTTACAAAGCTTTCATCCTAATAATATGTTTTGGAATGTGATCATGGTCTTAGATAGCCGGATCGATGTTCAAATAGTGGATGCATTGAAGCCTGTGTAACCCTTAGGGCCTATAGCCCCTTCGCTTTCTTGTGGAGTTGGCGCCGTCCTAAAGCCGGTATTGCATGTGACGATGTTTTGAAACTAGATTTTGCTTGCGGCTGTGTCCAAACTAGAGATGAATTAAGATAGCTTCTCTAGTTTTGAAAACTCATTCAACTGCTAATGAAAGCGTAGACAAATAGCCCGATAGTGTTTTTTTATTTACTTTTTTTACAGTGCAAATAACTTTATCAGCTTAGTTAAAGCCTTTATCAAAATCACACACAATTACTTCAGTGTACTTACGAAAAAATTTGACCTACTTTAAAAAGGAGTTGCACTAGGCCAGCGTGGCGGTCTAAGACCTAAACCTTCTCAATAGTAGAGGAGGCCCGTGCCCAGCAGTGGGACAGTATATAATACAGGGTTGGTATGGTTTTAGCGCAATTTTTTTTACTTACACAATTTGTTTAAAAGCATTGCGGCTCTCTCCACTGAGATATCCGAATTGGTAGTTGTCCCACGCTTCCATCACTAGGTTATAAGTGGCTTGAGCCTCACGGTCTAGCCAATCAGCGACAGTGAGTGCCCCTGTATCTGCATTTACTAGGAATTTACCCTGCAAGAACAATCATATATCAGGGCTACTGGCACAATTAAATAGGTAAATGACAGTGAATGAATGAATGAATGAACACTTTATTGTACACCACGTTTACAAAAGGAAAATAAATAATTAACAAATTGGCTTGTAACTATGAATCGCGCGACAATAGGCGGTCTTTTCGCTAAAAAGCGATCTCTTCCAGACAACCTACACCGATTGTGAGAGATATATGAAATTATGAAGGGGGTGTATATATGACAGTATTTGGGATGTAGATAGTAGACGATGAATAGAATCTGTACGGTAAAAGCCGAATGTATTCATGAAGTGATGCAAATCTGTGGCGGCTTTAGGGTGTGGTGAACGGTCGAACCTTCCAAGGCCTCTTTGAGGGTATATGGAACCTCAAGATATAAAAGTTTCCAACGGAGCAACCGTCCAAGTTCTCGGGCACAAAATGCATTCGAGTAAAAAGTTCGGCTATTCCTGTGCGAGGCTGTCCTCGCATTAGTCAAGGCCGCTACTGATACAATATTTGCACATATAAATTTAATTGAAGTTTGTGGTATATTGAATTGGGCAAGTTTCTCTAAACCATTTGTACTTCAGCGATCGGCGCTTTTTCCTAGTTTTTACAGCACAAATACCTCTGCTATTGGACCATTGTGTCAACCATATTGTCATAATTTTAGCACAAATGTATTAAATCTTTAAACCATTCACCTGCGTCGACATCCTATCGAGTAGATACGTGATTTTCCCGTACTCTCCCGAGTCTGCATCCTTAGCCAAGATGGTCGCTATGGTGGTGCCGGGCTCTATGTCCTCCCTCACGCGGTATTCGAACGACGACGACTCGAATATTGGATTGTTGTCGTTTTCGTCTAATACCTGACAAAAAGGTCACAAAACTATAGAGATTTTTGAACGTAGATTTAATTTTAACTGGCAGGAGAGTACACAAAATCTTTCGTATCCATGATAGCGACTGAAATTATTCGCCATAGAAGCAACTGGCAAGCTCAATAACCGCACACAAGGTAGTAAAATTACTACTTCACTTTTCTTTGTAGACACACACAAATATACACTCACGCCTTTTATCCCCAAAGGGGTAGGCAGAGGCGCAACTAGTGCACCCACTTTTCGCCATTATCCCTTCCCATGATGTGATAGGGGGCGAGCATATCGCCATATCGGGCACAAATTCCAGACTCCGAGCTGATACTGAATAGAAAAACTGAATATCACTTTGCCCGACCCGGGGATCGAACCCGAGACCTCAGCGTTGCAGTCGTACCGTAATACAACTACGCCACCGAAGCAGTCTTTGTAGTCATGTATAAATTCAGTCGAAGACCCATTTACGTTTCTCTATGCACAGTTGACACTAGTACAAACTCGGTCGAGTTAATTTAAGCCACAAAAACAAACTACCCGTGGCTTCATCAATAACAAAACGTATGAAAACAGTTACCTGTATGAACAGATCAACGACGGAGTACCGCGGAGGCACGCCATTGTCGACCGCCTTCACCGTCATGTTGAGCCATGGATACATCTCGTGATCTATTTTGTTTGCTACCACTAGCTCGCCTGTAGTACTTTCCATGTGCATTAGGCGTAATAATTCTTCACGACCTGCAACATAAAGCAACATTTGAGCATTGTATTTATGGGTGAGGCCAGACGAGCGTAATTTTTTGAGTTGTGAGTCACGTAATTTTGGTCGCGTAATTTCTGCTCAGCAGAAATTCTGTTGGGCCGCCAGACGAGCGTAATTTAGTTTGCTTTTCAACACTTGTACTGGGTGTTTGTGTACTTCAATTATTAATTTTTCCGTGTCTACAAACATTGTGACAAAGAAATTAACGTATTGACTCCCGTGTGTTCCGTGATTGACTGTCATTTCATTGGCTGTCGACCGTCGAGTGTCGATTCCCTCGCCCTCTCTTGCCTCGAACTCAATTTAGCCGGGAAGGTGCGCATGAGTCGGCAGACAACTCATTTTGCGTTGCCGTATGAACGAAACAGGATTTTTGTATGAAACCGAATGTAGCAGAAATTACGCGACTCACAACTCAAAAAATTACGCTCGTCTGGCCTCACCCTAAATCTTAATATTACTAGAGTTCTAAAAACTTGATAGAATAATAAATCTCTAACATTATGGACGCTCAATGCCAGAGAAATCAATACATTGGCGTGCAAAATTCAACCTTACCTTCAATAAAATAACTCATAGTGCGATTCTTATCAGCGTCATCAGCTATCACATTAACGATATTGACGCCGTTCTTAGAGTTCTCTGTGATGGATGTTTTGTAGAACGGCTTCCTGAATACAGGGTTGTTGTCATTTTCATCGTCTACTACTATTGTGAGTGTGGCAGAGGCGGTCTGTTTGGGACCACCCTGTATAGCAGCCATGTCTTCTACTGTGATCATGAGTTTCAATATTTCGATTTTTTCACGGTCTAGTAATCTGTGAAATGATAAATATGTAGTTTATTTAGTGTTAGTTATTATTGCCACCAGACTATACTAATATAAAATTTTGATGTACACATCATGAACAACTTGAACAATGCACTTTAATTGGTCCTACACCACACAGAGCTCAAACACATATTCGTCGATTCACAAGTATTTGTCTTGTCGCAGGGCCTCTGCGCCCCGCCCTGTAGTTTGGGGGCGTCTGGAGGATTCCACCACGGTATCCCCTGCCTGTCGTATGAGGCGACTAATAGGGGCCAGGGGGGGCTTCGGTTCGGTAGGCACGGGGGCCGTCCGCCGCAAGATAATATGTGTGCCCCCCACAAGAGGTGAGAGGTCGCATTAAGCGGCACCGCGCAGGGGCGGTTGCGGACGACAACGTACGACACTTCAGTCAGAGGAAGCCTTTTTTTTGTTGTTTTTTTTAATGGCCCTACTGCGTCGAATATGGAAGAAAAAGAACGGCCTCTGGGCCCCTGAGGCATTTCAAATATACAGACCAATAGGTATTCAACTTACTTAACAACTCTCAGCGTCCCATCAACAGCATTTAGATCCCATAGAGACAGATAGTCATATTCTGACACGGGTATTAGAACTCCGTCCTCATTCCGCGCCACGCTGCCTACTTTATCTATGGCATACCGTAATACTGGTTGGTCGTCAGGGTCGTGCGCTTGGGCACGGAATATCGGCGTACCAACCTGCAACCACACAAAACTTGGCTAAGAGCAACATTCGCCCGACTGAATAAGTCTTATCGAGATAAAGTCCCGCTGCATATTTTTCCAGGATCAAAAGTAGCCCATGTGCTTTCTATATAATCTATCTCTGTGCTAAATTCATCCAGATCCGTCCAGCCGTTCTGGCGTGATTGAGTAATAAACACAGATCCAAAATTTTTCATTGATAATATTAGTTAGATTGTAAATCG
The DNA here is from genome assembly GCA_949316025.1 of Lapara coniferarum. Lineage (NCBI taxonomy): Eukaryota > Metazoa > Arthropoda > Insecta > Lepidoptera > Sphingidae > Lapara > Lapara coniferarum. The sequence goes on from OX438922.1 coordinate 5,371,013, forward strand.
GTGATTTTTCGTCAGTCGTGAATGAAACCCCATCTTCGTAACTACAACTTGGTCTGGGTAAGTACTAGCGCTTTTGTGTTTTAGTTAAAAAGTCTTTGCAATCACTGTGTTTGCTCATAAGTCATAAGGTAACACAACCAATGTCTCAGGACAACAAGTGAAGTGAAAAGCCCGACAGAACTTCGTAAAACAATGTACGTTAGGGACACTCGTACCATTTACCATCCGTTGAACAGCTTGTTCATCCTGTCATTCTGACGGTTCTATACATATCTACATTTTTTTATACGGGCACGTCCAACTGACCCCAATGCATCTGATGATAAGCGGAGAGAGGCATGGGCATATACAAGGTTGATTAAACGGTGAGGCTTTATTTCTAGCTACATATAATATGTACCACATACAAGCTCTACACCAAATTTCAGTTCAATAGGTGCAGTAGTTTAGGCACAGGATAGATTTTTCGTGTTTGCAAAACTGCAACGGGATGTATATCGGCCCTAACAGCTGACCGAGAGTCTAAACATAGTTATCTCAGGTCATGTAAGGTGCGTGACCTTAAATATCAATAAAATTAGGAGACGTTGCCGCTTGGTCAACCAATAATCACGCCAAAGTGAGTCTTAATCTTAGCGCAATATGAACGAAAACACAAGCATAACATTACATCATAACTTTGTAACACACACAAGGAAGCGACCAACACACACTTGCACTTTTATGAAGAGAGTAAACAAATCATAATAAACGTCCCGCTCTAATTCAATACGCGTAAAAGAAAAAGAAATAGGTCACAATGTGTTAACTCATCAAGCCCGGATCGGTTACATTCAAGAGTTACATTGGCTCGGTACGTCATCTGTCAACAAGCGAAAATCGACCTTAGACGCACCTACATAAAGTCGATGTGGGTGCCTATAAGGTCGATTTTCGCATGACGTACCGGGCCAATGTAACCGAGCGGGCTTGAGGGGATGCACACATGAAAGACATTGGGCTTGGGTCATTCAAAAAATCAAATCTTGAAAAATTAAAAGAACTGTTTTAGTTTTTTAGTGTGCCGCCGTAATTGTTCCGGGACACATGTGACGCCTTGCGAAAGCGCCCGAGTCGCTTCGTAGGTACAATCTTATTATTGCTGACGCGCCATTTTGGGAATATACAAATATTGTTTTTTGTTTATGTGAATCGGACACTAATGTAAATGTATGAAAAAGTGATAGTGTTTATTTATTTCTTTGTGTGATAAGGCACCGATCTTTTGAATGATTAAATAGTGTTTATGTTTGGTTTTTTAACTTTGTACAGGAACACTTACGATAATAGTGATACCTATTTGTTTTTATTGTGATTAAGACACAGACGAACTTTGAAATAGAATAATTTTAGCATTTAATAAATTAAAAAGCTTGGTTGCGGATAATAATTTCGTTGTAAGACTACAAAACAATATCATACATCGATATTATCAGTTGTGTATGAATGAGAATGGTAGACCTATTGAAAATTTAAAGATTTGAGGTAATTTTCGTAGTTAATAATAATTTTGTACTAAATATTGTGTCTCTTTGACTAAAAATAAAAACTGTATCACCTACGGCTAAATTTGTACTTAAAACCCGCCCTCTTATGCGCCGTGCCACCTATCTAGTATTAGCCGGTCGGCTCATCGGCAAAATGAAAGATAACAGAATGCTACGTTGCCGTTTTGTCACGCAGATGACCCCAGGTTAGTGTAAATATTTATAAATGGTGTTTGCGTATTAAATTGATTGAGTTTATATATATTTATCTTTATCGAGTTTTTTACCGTTTCGAATTATTTCCGAGCCCATATACCGGGTGGAAGGGTAACGCTCTCTATACCGGAACGGTAAGAGAGAAGAACCATAACATTAACGAAAAACTATATTCATTTGCAAAGCTAAGCGATAATACTTATGATTTTAGTATTTCCGTAATTCATGCGCGCGCAATGTAAAGCGTACAAAGAACGCGGCGGCCGTCGCGCTGCGCCGGGACCGGCCCGCGGTCGTTAACCCCTCAGCTGATGTACTTGTTTCATTACGATTTTTTTGAAATATTGACCTTTTTTACTATGTTTTTCAGAATAATAGTTTGATTTATCTATCCATACGTGAAGCTATACAGAAATTTGAGAAAATCCTACTAAAATTGTAACAATGCGATCGCGATTTTTTTAGTGCCATCACGTTAGGAATAACCAATACTATCACCTGTATTCGTTTCCGAGAGCGTTTCCCTTCCACCCGGTAGAGTACTCTGTTCATTTTAATGCCCCTGGGTCATAGCAACCTTGTATAGAGGGGGGGTTAGGGATCTGGATCCCCCCTCCCCTTAGCTTACAACAAACCACGCTACGCCACTGACCGCTGATATTTTGGGGATCCGGACCCCCCCCCCCCCCCCTTAGCTTCTAAAATACGGTCATTCAAGGCAAGAACCCACGCTACTAAATTTTTTATATCGTAGAACCCCCCGTGTGAAATAGCTACGCCCATGGAGAGAAAGTGTCCATGGGCGGTCCATGGAGAAAGTCCAGAAAGTGTCGATTGACGACCGAGGACTCCCTTTTCAGTCGACACAATTTGACTACTTTTTTTTAATACATTTATCAAAAATGTATGTCATCCAAAATCGCCTCGGATGCACTCGGATATTGCAACCCGATCATCAATCTATATTAAAGTAACTGTGAACTTGACCGGCTGTTTTACTCAATTCCATCACCGACACTACAGTTATAAAGCTTTGAAAATTGTTGGAAGAGGAAGTTGTCAAATAACAGTAATATTACACTGTGACATCACCGAGAGTCGCCGGCCATAACGCTGCGTGCGTGCGAAAGAGATAGCGCGATATATCCTCCACGTCCTTACTTTTGTTTACAACAATATTTCAAATATGAATAACTGCTTTATTTTTCAACCAATTTTGATGCTGTTTTTACAGAAGATTTTATGTTTCGTATTAATTTCTGTTACATATAAAATAATGTAAAAAATCAAAACATAGGAAACTACCCTATTAACTTGCACATGTAGGTACCTGGATATTTTCTCGAACAGTTACTGTAGCGGGTTCGACGAGGACTGGAGGCTTATTGTTCACATCAACGATGGTAATGTTGACCAACACTGCGGCGCTTAATTGATGGTCACCTATACCACCGTCTAATGCAACCTGTGATGAAAAATATTACTTATTAAGTTAAAAACTATAGCACCCTACTCGTATATTCCAAGAATGTTGTACAGTAACATGGTGGTGCTAACAAGAATGAATAAGTTAGTGATTACAGAAAGGAGATGTCCGCTTTTTTTATGGGTGCTGGGCTTCCAAATCTAAACAGGCTTAAACTTTAGAGATATTAAAGGAGGCGGCAACATATAGAACTTAGATCCATTAAAAAAATATTTTTAGACCCCTCCATTCTAGTCAACTTTTTTGATAACATTCATATTAAGTGTAGTTTTCATGCCAAACAAAATGACATGTATCTCAAAATCGGAGGTTTTTAAAATTAAACTATTTATTGCATAAGGCTAGTTTTATGGAGTTCTATCTAAATATATATCTTGCTTAGATTTTCAGGCCCAGTTTTGTATATGTCCTTTATTGTGAACAACTTATCATTTTAGAATTTGCCGCAAAATGTTACAACAAGTGCTAAATCGAATGGCTTCAATTTATAGGTGGTTTTACGCGTTCTACAAACGAATTAAAAAAACAACATGGGGCATTGGACGATCATCCCATGCCATTCGACACAATTATGCCGGCCTGACCAGTTGCTTCTTCACGCTACGGCGGAAGGACCCAGAATTGTAGGAAGGAGGGAACACGTGCGCCGGCAAACTATTCCACAGCCTGATGGTGCGACAGAAGATGGAACTATAGAACCTATTGGTTCGGGTCGTAATGGTTTTCACCTTCAAGCTGTGGCTTCGCGCGCCCGCACGCGTGGTTCTGCTAAGGAAAGGAGAGGGGGGGATCAAGTTAAACAACTCCTCAGAGCATTCACCATGATACAGACGGTAGAACACGCTTAGAGAAGCGATATCCCTCCGCAACTGTAGCGACTCCAAGTTGCCGTCACGTCTGCATCATTTACAATGCGGATGGCCCGCCGCTGTAATCCATCCAAGGCATCAAGCAAGTATTGGGCGGAACCGTCCCATAGGTGCGAGCAATATTCCATTCCCGGCCGAACCTGCGCTTTATACAAACGGTAAAGCTGACCGGGCGTGAAAAAGCGACGCACCCTGTTCAGGATTCCAACCCTGCGAGAAGTGGCAGATATAACGCCTTCGATATGATTCCTTGGATTCAGATCACAGTGTATATCCATACCAAGGATACACAGGTCATTCCGCAATGAGAGGGGAACGCCCTGAAGAATGGGGAGGGGAGTAAACGGGGACTTTTTGCACGAAAAGACACAAGCCTGCGTTTTCTTGGCACTGAACTCAACCAGGTTGCTGGAACCCCATAGAGAAATGAAGTCCAGAGTCCGGTTAAGCTCAGAGACAAGGTCCTCGCGCCCCGTTTCGGTGTCTGCCCGCGAACTTGGGGGCCCGTAGAAGTATCGCCCATGAACTGTGCTGTCGTCTGCTTAGCAATGAATGTTGCCGAGTGACAGCATATCATTGATATGCAGAAGAAACAGGGTGGGCGACAAGACCGAGCCCTGTGGTACTCCGGCATTTACAGCCATGAGCTCCGAAGCGTGCCCATCTACGACGACACGGATTCTTCGCCCATGCAGAAAGCCAGAGATCCACGTACACAAGTTGTTAGGCAGACCATATGCCGGGAGCTTGGAAAGGAGACCACGGTGCCAGACCCTGTCAAATGCCTTGGCTATGTCGAGGCTCACGGCTAGAGCCTCGCCATGCCTGTCAATCGCCTCCCCCCAGCGATGCATGACATACGCTAGGTCACCCGTTGATCGATTCCGACGAAACCCGTATTGTCTGTCACTGATCAACGAGTGATCCTCCAGGTAGCGGGTCAGTTGAGCGTTAATAATCCGCTCCATGACCTTGCATATCACTGAGGTTATGGCGATTGGACGGTAATTGGCAGGGTCCGACCGATCACCTTTTTTGGGGATCGGTTGCACATTGGCCTCCTTCCAAGACTCAGGCACAATACCCGAGAGGTAGGACGCTTGGTAGAGGCAGGTCAGTGCAGAAGACAACTCGACTGCACATCGCTTCAAAACCACCGCCGGTATACCAGAGTAACAACCATCCATACATATATATAAATGTATGGATGATTGTTACTCTTTCACGCAAAAATTGCTGCACGGATTTCGACGAAATTTGGCACACGGGTAGATCATATTCTGAGTTAACACATAGGCTACATTTTATTACGGGAAAATAAAAAGCGCGACTTTTACCCCGGAAAAACTTTTTAACGCGGGCGGAGCCGCGGCCATATCTACTAACTAAATAAAAATACAATAGCTTTACCCATACAATGAAATATTTACTCACCACAGTCAGGGTGTACCGGTTACTCTTCGGGTTAGTCTTGTCAGGGTCCAGCGTGGAGCCGTTCGCGACCGACACGACTCCAGTGCGCGAGTCTATGACAAACTTGTCACTTGCGCCGCGTTGTATACGGTATACTATCCTGTTGTTGGGAGACGAGCCGTCCACGTCGCGGGCTTTCACCTGCGAAATAAATTTGACTTTAACTCTGGAGGGTAGGAGTCAGTTTTGAATGGTGAAGAAACTGAACTCGATGATAATTGAAATTTAATCTAATTGTAATTAATCGGCACGAAGCGACGCCCTAGGTTTTTCGTTATACTAATATAAGCGTCAACGAAGCCCATGATGGGTTGAGTACAAGTTTCTGAAGCCCAAACAATTTTTAACCGGTATCTTTATGAATTGCAAGTTTTAGAGATCATTGATATGTAAAAAGTTATAAAATACAAAGTAAGTAGTAAGAACGCGCAATCAACTATTTGGTCAAGAACATGCCATACGCTGAGTTCGGTACAAAAGCAGCTAAAAGGGCGCGCTTTTCTTTGACAACGAGCGACTTGCAGCACTGCGACTGTCGAATTTGACTAGAATATGGATACGAAAAGACGTATCTACATAATATAATTGTTTTGAGGCATTCATAATCGCACTGATTTATATCAGTGTAGGGGTAGGAATCATTTCCAACCACTATTAACTAATTTAAAAAAAATGGGAAAAATAAATAACGTAGGTGAAATAAGGGTCTCTAAGATTCTAAAGTGAATGTAAACCCATCTAGGACATATTCGTTTACCGATTTTTTTTTAAATTATTCCTTATATAATTTTTAGCTATTCATCACATCATTACATCACAGGAACAAATTACCGACATAAAAAGTACATAATATGTGTTAATCCAGGACATGATCTACCCGTGTGTATAAATTCATCCAAATGCGTTTCTTACTAATTTTTTAAATGCAAAAGTTTGTAAAAACGTTTGTATGTTTGTTAGAAGTAAACGCAGAATTAACTAAACGAATATGGATGAAATTTGACACACGACGACGATTAACACATGGGGTACGTTTTATCCTGGTAATTTGCTCCCATGGGAAGTAATGGATATTTTTTATCTGATTCTTTAACCCGTCAAGCCCCGCTTATATATGGGGAAACCCTATCTATACTAATCTATACTAATATTATAAAGCTGAAGAGTTTGTTTGTTTGAACGCGCTAATCTCGGAAACTACTGAACCGATTTTGAAAATTCTTTCACTAATAGGAAGCTACATAACTCCTGAGTGCTATAGGCTACTTTTTATCCCGGGAAAATATTTTTGTCCCGGAAAAACTTTTTCACGCAGGCGGAGCCGCGAGAACTACTAGTCTATACTTAATATTATAAAGCTGAAGAGTTTGTTTGTTTGTTTGTTTGTTTGAACGCGCTAATCTCAGGAACTACTGGTGCGAATTGAAAAATTCTTTTTGTGTTGAATAGACCATTTATCGAGGAAGGCTATAGGCTATATAACATCACGATGCAACTATTAGGAGCGAAGAAATAATGGAAAATGTGAAAAATGCGGGGAAAATTATTCATCCTTGAGGGCTTCCATGGCGTGCGCTGCGAAAACGGTTCAAGATACCAAAAATATATGTATGAAAGAATTATTCCTCTTGAAATGATCTAAAAAAATGTCCGCGACAGTATATGTCTATCTTTTAAGATTAACTCACTAGAACCATTTTTATGGTAATCAAATTTGGTCGAAATTAATGCATTATTTGTTAAGAGTTGTATCAACGTCATAGTCATAGAATGATTCAACGGGAAGGTTTTTATGTACTTTTAGCCCGGAAAAACTTATTAACGCGGGCGAAGCCGTGGGCAATATAATATATGGACGCCGGCTTCCGTCACGGGGCTTGACGAGTCAAGCAAATGCCGCTGGCGTCGTACAGTGTTTTAGGGACTTTTTGTAGCCGGAAAGGCTTTTCACGCGGGCGAAGCCGCGACCAACACCTAGTGTGTTTATAAAACCTATCCCATTACGATCGAGCGAACTTAAGTAAGCTAAATTCTATAATACCTAGAATATGGACTAGATTTAATAGTTACTAAGTAGTAAGTACCTACTTAGGTAATTGATGATTAAAACTTTATTCCGGTTTTGAAACTACTTAAGTGTATACTTATACTCTATCGGATTAGGTATTTAACTAAATGTAAATAAAAATTACATATGATTCCCGGGTTGTCAACATTTTCGTACGAAACTGTTTACGAAGTCTGTTGTGTCAATGAAGCTACGGGGTACAACACACACTTCAAATTCTAAAATTTACTTTATAATGAAAAAAAGCCTACCATCAACTAATTATCAGAAACAAAGCAAAAATATGATAAATAAACAAATTACTAAAATACGAAATTGTATCGATAAAATTGCTGTCTAGAAATAATTTTACTAAATAAATTGAATGACAGTCAGTTTTAATGGCGTGCCACGTGACATTCGTTTTCAAATTTTGTAGGGTTATCAAATACGATAGATTAGAAAAATATTTAGTGTGTCTGTCTTATTAGGTCTCTTACAGTTGACAGATCGAGATCCAATATAAAACTATTGTAATTTTTAATAATTAATTGTGTTTGCGCTTATTAATTAATAACTGTAATTTAATAATAACCAAACAACTTTAATAAACGGGAATAACAGTGCTAACTGTTGCGTAGGTTATAGAGACGTTTAATTTGGGTATAACGTATTTTGTAAAGAGAAATGGACGGGTAAAATACCTTTTTTATGATTTGTTAGTGGACGATAGCATAGTTGGGAATGGAACGGTCTGCCGAGACAATGTCCCGAGGTTCGACCCAAGGCACACACCTCTGACTTTTCAAAGTTACGTGTGTATTGTTTATCAATTATCGTTCACTTTAACGGTGAAGGAAAACATCGTGAGGAAACCTACATTCCTGAGAATTCTCCATAAGAATTTCGAGGGTGTGTGAAGTCTGCCAACCCGCACTAGGCCCGCGTGGTGGACTAAGGCCTTAAACCCTCTCAGTAGTAGAGGAGGCCCGTGCTCAGCAGTGAGCAGTATATAATACAGGGTTGGTATTATTATATGATTTGTTTACATTTAGTTGACTCGTCAAGTCCCACTACGGACGCCGGCGTCCGAGTATATAGGGTGTTCCTATATATCTGTATATTATAAGCGGTGTTTGACGGGTTAAATACCTAAACCGATGGAGTATAAGTAACAAAAATTTTAGCCAATAATGTTTGACACACTTTTGTTTATATGTAATATACAGTAATCATTTAAAACTACGCCAGATATCCCATATCAACATGTTACAGTAAACGGTACAATTCATGACCACATATTGAATGGGGGGGGGGGGGGAGTTCGCGTATTTATATATTAGACAAAAGTGTAGACAATAGTAGCCGCATGACGTATGTAATCCAATAGACAACGATCATCGTCTAAGGAACCAACCACGCGAAACATCAGCGCGGGAGTTTTGGCGGGAACGTGGAAGTGTCTTGAGGTGCTCTTGTTTTAATTCATTATTTTGGTGATACTTAGTGTTATATTGCATGATTATGGTGGTATATTGTCCAATATAGTTCTACTAAAGGGCTCAAATGAAGTGAATTGAAATAACAGCAAGGGCGGATCCAGCTTTGGCGCCAGGGGGGGTCACATAGTCGTGGTTAAGTCACAAGAAGTTATAATTTAATTTTGAAAAGTAAAAAGTAGGTATTCTATCTATACTTATAATATTATAAAGCTGAAGAGTTTGTTTGTTTGTTTGAACGCGCTAATCTCAGGAACTACTGGTTCGAATTGAAAAATTCTTTTTGTGTTGAATAGACCATTTATCGAGGAAGGCTTTAGGCTATATAACATCACGATGCAACTATTAGGAGCGAAGAAATAATGGAAAATTTGAAAAAAAAACGGGGAAAATTATTCATCCTTGAGGGCTTCCATTGCGTGCGCTGTGAAAACGGTTCAAATACCAAAAATATATGTATCAAAGATTTATTCCTCTTGAAATGATCTAAGAAAAATGTCCGCGACAGTATATGTCTATCTTTTAAGATTAACTCACTAGAACCGTTTTAATGGTAATCAAATTTGGTCGAAATTAATAACTCTGTCTGTCGCGCTTTCACGCCAATATTACAGAACCGATTTAAATGAAATTTGGTACACAGATATTTTAGAACTTGAAAAAGGAATAGGCTACTTTTTATCCCCGTGAAATATAAAACGGGACTCTTATCCCGGAAACACTCTTTCACGCGGGCGGAGCCGCTGCCAAAAGCTAGTTAATAAATATAATTACTGTAGGTACTTAAAAATACCTACCTATATTTAAATAACAAATTATTTTTTTTACGTCTTCGCCCGAAACGCCTTATCACTACATCTACTTCAATGTTTCCGTAGTATTATAATGCTCTTTGTTTTAATGCGTTCGTTCTTTTAAACGTTCCGTTAGAGGTTAGTTCTAGATAGACGATAGTCGAAAAAAAGCGCGCGCAAGTGTTACACGAAATATGACATGGTACGTAATATCAAATACTAGCTTTTGCCAGCGGCTCCGCCCGCGTGAAAGAGTTTTTCCGGGATAAAAGTCTCGTTTTATATTTCACGGGGATAAAAAGTAGCCTATGTCCTTTTTCAGGCTCTAAAATATCTGTGTACCAAATTTCGTTTAAATCGGTTCAGTAGTTTTGGTGTGTTTATAATATTATTAATTTCGACCAAATTTGATTACTATAAAAACGGTTCTAGTGAATTAATCTTAAAAGATAGACATATAGTGTCGCGGACATTTTTTTAGATCATTTCAAGAGTTCTTTCATACATATATTTTTGGTATCTTTAACCGTTTTCGCACGCAATGGAAGCCCTCAAGGATGAATAATTTTCCCCGTTTTTTTCACATTTTCCATTATTTCTACGCTCCTAATAGTTGCATCGTGATGTTATATAGCCTAAAGCCTTCCTCGATAAATGGTATATTCAACACAAAAATAATTTTTCAATTCGAACCAGTAGTTCCTGAGATTAGCGCGTTCAAACAAACAAACAAACAAACTCTTCAGCTTTATGATATTAGTATAAATGAATGGTGGCGGCCGTGGCGGTGGCGCGACAATATTCTTTTCGATGCGTTCGTTCCCGAATAATGCGTTTGCCGTCAAAGTATTATATTAAACTAGCTTTTGGTCGCAGCACCGCCCGCACGCAGCATCACTGATTTGTGTTCCATTACTCTTCTGTAGTCACTGCCTTTCTTTTTTATCACATTTCTTTAAATGTACGGACTCATTGATTCTACTGCTTTATTAAATACACTTATATACTATCTTCTATTATATAAAAATGAATCCCTATTTCCTTGGTCACGGCATCACGCGTGAACGGCTGGACTGATTTCATTATTTCTTTTTTTGATGTGTTTATTATTGTCAGGAGAAGGTTCTTATGAAAGAAAAAATTAAGAAAATTGCGCGGAAAAACGGCTGGACCGATTTTAATGAAATTTTTGTGTGTCTTCAGGTGGATTCCAGAATGGTTAGGATTTTATTTCCTTTTTAGGGCAGGACAACGTCTGTCGGGGCCGCTAGTATACTATACAATCTTAGCTGCCTCGCTGGCGTAGTTGTATTACAGTACGACTGCAAAGCTGAGGTCTCGGGTTCGATCCCCGGGTCGGGCAAAGTGATATTGAGTTTTTCTATTCAGTATCAGCTCGGAGTCTGGAATTTGTGCCCGATATGGCGATAGGCTCGCCCCCTATCACATCATGGGACGGAATAATGGCGAAAAGTGGGTGCACTAGTTGCGCCTCTGCCTACCCCTTCGGGGATAATAGGCGTGAGTGTATATGTATATGTATGTAATCTTAGCTGGCTGGTATGACAATTCAATTTTTTCGCGACGCGATAGCTTTGTAAGAACGTCTAACCAAAAATTCAAAAGTCGGCTACATAATTACAAATATTTATCATGTTTTCTATACATTATAAGAAATTGTATCATACTTATTTAACATATTTGATTTAAAATTGTTAAAATATACTGAAATAAATAATAACATCTTGACTCTTATATCAACGCGACGCTTTTATAATGTTGTATTTTTCAGTTTATGAGCGTATATATAAAAATTATGTTTCACAAACATATTTGAACAATGAGTTAGATATTTAATTTTAGATATAGAAGACAGAAAATGAAGTTCTCCGAAGTAAATAATTTAAACTGTACCACTAAATTTGTGAATTGTGTTTCAGTACACACATTATTTCTTTGTAATGTTCAATAACCAATTTAAATGTTATGAAAGGATAATCGTGAAATTCTATCGGTAAATCAAAATCAACGACTAACAAAAACTATTATAATAAAAAAACCTCTTGATTGTAATGTGTAAGATTTGATAATAATCTAACTCTATTTACATACGCTAACAAAATCCTTGAATATAAAATCAATTGCATTCAAAAATCGGTTATTTGGTGCAACCGATTTTTTGTTCTCTTCCCTACACAATATCCGACCTCTAAGGAGTATTGATATCTTACTGATACTTCGAAGCAAATCAATGCCAAAATAACTTTATATGCCTTTTTAACCCCATTAGGGATCAACCCCATCAATTGTATTAAAAAAAATTATGCTAAATTTGAATTAGATTAGACCAAGGAATCGTTACCCCATACAAACTTTGCCCCCTTTTTCATCCCCTTAGGGGTAGAATATCGGAAAATCCTTTCTTATCGGAAGCCTACGTCATACAAGGAACATACCCTCCAAGTTTCAGGTCTCTACGTTCAGCGGCTTAGGCTGTGCGTTGATCCGCCAGTCAGGACTAAGACTTTTATATGAATAGATTAATCAATATTTAAAGTACTTAAATAAAATCTGTATTGTGACAAAAAATATATAAAAACATAATGTTTAATAATTTTAATTAGTGGTCCACCTAGGTTCTGGACTCAGCCCAGGGGGGGGTCATGACCCCCATGACCCCCCCCCTGGATCCGCCCTTGAATAACAGTGCTAATCAAGTGCTTTTTTGTTGCCGCCAAAACTTCTCGACAAAGTCTTGGTAAGGTAGCCACTGCTTTACTTCGACATAGTAGTTAGTACTGAGTATAACAAAGAAACAATGCAACTGCAACTTATACTTAAAAAAATGGCTTACCTAAAACTTTGACACTGGCAGATGCGCAAACCGCGCCTTGCCAAAGCGAAAAAAAAAACATCAGCGTGTTAGGTTCAAACACCGTACCTCCAACACGCTGGTCCCTCCAGGCATGTCCTCCGGTATGGACCGCTTGTACACCAGCTGCGTAAACATGGGCGCGTGGTCGTTCACGTCTTGCACGTATATCGTCACAGGAACCGTTGATGATAGCGGCGGTTCCCCGAAATCCCTGGCTCGTACCTGGGAATAAAGTATAAATCGTATAATGTTTGAGCTTTATTTTATAGAAAGTAGCATATAATACTATGGGAATAAACCTTGTGAAAAATACTAGTAGGACATAAAATTGCTCTCGTAATATAGATGCCGTATCAATTTGTGAAAGACGAAATTAGGTAATTATGTGGTTATCAAAATTCATAATTTAACCAATTTTTTGTTACCTTTTGAAAAATTATAAAAACTATGGACATAGCAATTGGATAATGGGCCTAAAACCATAAACCAACAAAAATAATACTTTGTTAACATTTTTTTTTAAATTTTTATGTTACATTCACGCGCCGAAGCCTATCCGCTTACTACTCCTATAATGGAAGTGTTAATAGAGTAGTAAAACACTTACAGTTAAATGTATGGGTCGTATGTTGGTGTTATCGCCTGGTATTTGTTCGAAGTCGAGACCACTGACTGGTGTCACGATGCCAAGGTTGGGATCTATGCTGAAATTATTTTTATAGTCTCCTCCTATGATTGTGTATTCTATGTGACTGTTCTTTGTACCTGGAAGGATGGATAACAAGTAAAATTAGTAAAAAAATTGTTTAGTAGATAGTAGCCAAATCAAAATTAGTATCTAATACTATAGGTTTTATCGCTTAAAATATGTTTTTCTGGATAAAAAAGAATCCTAAAAACAAGCTCGCACTTTGCACTGGCAAAGAGCCCCATTCCTTGAATGTGGCTTTCATGGATGTAGTTATGCCACTGCTCATAAGTCTCTTGTCATCAAGCAAATTTCCGGAAGGTTACCATTCAAGTCAAGATCCCTAGCTTCCAACACCAATGGCGTTTCAAATTCCTTTTCATTCTCCAACAATCTGGCTTCATATTTATTAGCCAGGAACATTGGCGCATTATCATTCACATCTTCAATGTTTATTATAAGTTGGGCTGTATTGCGGTTGCCTTTGCCGAGGTCATCTCTCGCCTCCACGGTAAGGTAATGACGCTGTACTAACTCTCTGTCGAAGTTATCACCGCCCGCTTGCTTTACAGTTATTACTCCGGATATTGGATTTAGGTTTAAGCTGTTAATATAAACAGATTCAATTATTTATAATAAAGAAAAATCTTTTGGTATGGTCAGTAATATCCCTACTGTAGGGGACCCTACATTATCTTAAAACATGCATGAAAAACTTATCAAACAGAGCACATCATTGTTTGATCATCATTCATACTGATGAATAAATTGATAAATTTGAATAGTAATAAATTGGTATTACTAATCAAATTTATCCATGTATTTAAGTAGTAATCAGAAACATGTAAAGAATAACAATTTTCAAAAGCCCACATAACATTAATTATTCATTAATATTTCAAATAGTACCAAATATTATGATCTATTTTCAATTTAGAATATCACAAATGTACTTACAAATTAGCAACACTTCCTCCAAGGCTGGTATAGCGAATGCCCCTGGTGCCATAGTTATCAGAGTCATCATCTAATGCTTGTACCCACGCTACTGTTGTGCCAACACCGCAGTTCTCCGGTATAGACACTGTGTACAGTGATTCTGTAAACTCTGGGAAGTTGTCATTCTCATCTCTAATGTGTAACATAATTGGTACGACACTGGAATGAGATAAATAAAAATTGAAATAAATGATCTTGGCAGGTGATAGGATCTTGACTCGTTAAACCCCGTGACAGACAACGGTGTCTAAGGTTTCCCCATACATCTATATATATAAGCAGGGTTTGAAGTTAAAAACAACTATTGTTACTATAATTTCTTGCAAGAATGATGCACTAATCTTATTAATTAATTTGTCCTTAATAAGCATTTTCATTATTGGGTATACATTAAATATTACAATGTATAGTAAAAATACAATATTTTTTTATATTTCTCAATGAAACTTATTATAGAATCTAATATAGTAATTGTATGTAAAAGCCCAAAGATAATAATAAGAAGCACAACCAGATTACTGTCAGTCTGTTAATTACTTACCTCATTTTAGGATCTTTGGTAACAATTTCTTTGGCGACTAGACTGAAATTCATTACAGTAACTTTCTCATAATCCAAGAATGAGGCATCATTGACCCTTATCAAGAACGAAGCCTCATTTATGCCTTTGAATGGTGTTACATCAAAAACACCATTATCACCACTCAGGTATAGTTCGAATGTACCATTTTTACCCTGGAAAATAATATTGTACATCAAAAAACGATAATAGCGTATGTCATACAGAGTTGATGGTTACTGCTATGTATTACAAAGATTTTAAAAGAAGTAATGATGATGTTGCTAATATTATCTTTTAAAAATGGCCTAGTATAAACAACACTGCTAAAGATAGTTATGTATGTATAACTTGGATAAATCTATACTAATATTATAAAGCTGAAGAGTTTGTTTGTTTGTTTGTTTGTTTGTTTGAACGCGCTAATCTCAGGAACTACTGGTGCGAATTGAAAAATTCTTTTTGTGTTGAATAGACCATTTATCGAGGAAGGCTATAGGCTATATAACATCACGATGCAACTATTAGGAGCGAAGAAATAATGGAAAATGTGAAAAATGCGGGGAAAATTATTCATCCTTGAGGGCTTCCATTGCGTGCGCTGCGAAAACCGTTCAAGATACCAAAAATATATGTATGAAAGAATTATTCCGCTTAAAATGATCTAAAAAAAAGTCCGCGACAGTATATGTCTATCTTTTAAAATTAACTCTCTAGAACCGTTTTTATGGTAATCAAATTTGGTCGAAATTAATGCATTATTTGTTAAGAGTTGTATCAACGTCATAATATTAATCTTTATACAAATAAATGTGTTGGATAGAGTGATTCAACGGGAAGGTTTTTATGTATGTACTTTTAGCCCGGAAAAACTTATTAACGCGGGCGAAGCCGTGGGCAAAATCTAGTGAATAAATAAAATATCATAACTAACAACTCTAATTTATTTATGATGTTTAAAAATAGAGTATTATCACCTGGTCATAATCAAACACTTCCGGAATGCCATCCTGAAGGAATGTGATAGGTGTATTCTGCTGTGCATTCTCTAATACCTCACCCACATATCTTTTGCTCCGGAATGTTGGTATTTCATCATTCACATCCGTAACTATGATTGTCACTTCAGTGGTGGCGGTAGGCAGAGGTGTAACAGTTTGGGATTCTTCAGTGGCCTGTAGAATATAGGTAGTAGGTCAACTATGATACTATAATCTTTATAAATAATTACAAAACAATGTCTATAGAAAATGTTGCGGTCATAATAATGTTCCCATAGAACATGTGGTTGAAAGTATTTATTTATTTATTTATTTATTTATTTAGAAACAAACGGTCATACAAAATACGGTACAATCATCTTATAGCAAACTTATATATAGGACCTATAGTTCCCTTATAATACTAGTGCATAATGCTAATTATGTGGCTTGGCTCCACCAATTGCCACTGTACATTATTTTAAATATTTATTTTTATATTTATTTATTATATAGGTGTTATGCTAGATACGTATTAGCGCTTAAAGGTATTTAAATTATGACTTTAACGCTACTCGCCAACCAAGCCATGGTACAATAATTATGAACGTTTCCTATCACTGAAAGATTTTTTTCAAACGGGGTATAGTACAATTAAAAATGTCTAAGTCAGATAGTTTATAACTTTCATTAAAAATATGACAAGCACGCCTTATAAAAGCGTTCATGCTATAAGAGGTTCTACAAATTTGAATATGAAATAAATCTTTTTTCCGGCAAAGACGCTCAGGTCCGCGAGGTACCTTGAAATACACATTTTGCAAAAGTGAAGGGGTATCCAAAAAATTATGTAAGATTTTGTACAGAAGAACACAATCTACACAATCACGTCTTGCTTCTAAAGTTGTTAGCTTATAATGTTCGAGTGAATCTTCGTAACCAGAGCCAGCACGACACATTCTAAAGTCTAAAGTCTTAATAAATTTTTTTTGAACATTTTCAATTCTATTGATATGCAATTTATGATATGGTTTCCAGACGGCACATGCAAACTCAAGGCGACTACGAACGTAACTGTTGTAAAGAATCTTATATGTGAAGTAGTTTTTAAAAGGTTTACAAACACGCAATATAAAACCAAGTTGTTTATAGGATTTATTAACTATAGCATCTATATGAGGAACAAATGTCAGTTTAGTATCAATAAGAACACCCAAGTCACGTATTTGAGTTACCCTTTCTAGATTTCTGCTATTTAATTTATAGTTATAGTTGATAATGCTGTGTTTCCTCGAGAAGGTTATAGTGTAACACTTCTCCAAATTTAAAAATAGCCTGTTATTATTACAATATGTAACAAAATTGTTAAGGTCTTCTTGCAACAGTTCGCAGTCCCTAATATCCCGAATTACTCTAAAAATTTTGGTATCGTCAGCATATAATAATAAATTAGAATTGGAGATAGAATTATTTATATCGTTAATAAACAACGTAAACAATAAAGGGCCTAAATGTGAACCCTGTGGGACACCCGAACTAACACATTTATTTTGGGACGAAAAACCAGAAAGAACAACACATTGGTGTCTATTTTCAATGTACGACTTAATCCAACGAAATAGATCACCGCTTATGCCAAGTTGCCAAAGTTTCATTAGAAGAGTCTTATGACAAATTTTATCAAAGGCTTTGGAAAAGTCGGCGTACACAGCGTCCACGCTGTATCCGTCATCCATTGCATTAAAAATTTCTGAAGTGAAAACTAAAAGATTACTATCAACAGAACGTCCATGATTGTTTTCATTATCTGTTATCAAAATTATGTCTCATAAAAAGTTTGAAGTTACCAATGGGTGTTATTGTATTGTCTCTGTATTTGAGTTTTAATTTATTAATGTTATACAGCATTATTTACCAATATCTCAAGTATATAGGCTCCATTGCTGTTATTGGGGTCCTCTCTATCCAATTCATTGACAGTGTACACCACTCCAGAGCTGCTGTCAATATCAAAGTGTTCTTCGCCACCAGATATAATGCTGTAGGAGATGCGGTTGTTAATGCCGCGGTCCCCGTCAATAGCTCGCACTAAAATATTAACCGATTTTTGTAAATAAGGAGACAATCGAAAACCTCAAAAAATCTTACATAGAAAAAATGTGATAAATTGCGCTTTAGAACTTTATAATCACTACATAGTATAAAACACAGTCGTTTCCCGCTGTCTGTCCCTATGTATGCTTAGATCTTTAAAACTACGCCACGGATTTTGATGCGGTTTGTTTAATGGAAAGAGTGAGTCATCAGGAAGGTTTTTATGTACTTTTAGCCCGGAAAAACTTATTAACGCGGGCGAAGCCGCGGGCAAAAGTTAGTAAACTGTATAAAAAGTTACACTACCTTGAAGTACAGATGTCCCAACGGGAGCATCCTCGCTTATCCTAGTCACTGGGCTCACAACAACAAATTCCGGTGGTTGGTCTTCCACATCCTGTACCTTTATCAATATAGCTGCGGTCCCCGTGTTCACTCGGCCTTGGTTAGCGCGGTCTACCGCTAAAATCCTCAACTGGTACAAAGATTTACGTTCGTAATCCAATTGATTTGTCAATCGAACAACACCCTTACCATTGACGGTTTGCACAGAGAAGTTTTCAATGTCTCCGTCTAGTTCTTGTAAATGATATAATACCTAAAATGTAGTGGGGCGTGTTATTCAAAATTCCTATGATAATATTATAATTAAGTTAATATTGTTATTGTTATGATAGATATGTCATTTTTGACATTGACGTTTGGCAACTTCACAGTCTCGTCAAATTTTATTGACCGTAAAGAAGTAAAACAAACGGAATTGTATAAAGAACATTAATAAAAAAAACTTATGTTGAAAATGATGTAAAAGTATTTCAATTAAAACGTAAGTTATTATATTGTGGATTGAAATATGTTTATACTTGTCCATAGGCGCCTTCATCAAGATCTGTTGCTTCAACAGTCGTCAATATGCCCGGTGGTGCACCTTCTTTCACAGTGATTGCGGAGGGATAAGGTTTAAATATAGGTTCGTTGTCGTTTACATCTTCAACTAACAACAGAAAGCTTTGAGTGATGAAGTTCCCGTCTCCCAAATTCCCATCAGTCAAAGTTAATACAAAAGAATATTCATCTCGCGTCTAAAAGGCAAATTACGATGATTAAAACAGACAATAATTATTGTAATAGCTGCTCATACTTCACACTAATTATGTATCTACTCGTCAAAAGATTTTGTTAAAATAGCTCACGATAAACTGTTATTATAATTAACTTAATCGCTTAATCTCAGTTTTAATGTGGAGCATAGTTATTTTAAAATTGAAACGATTAGGTACCTCTCTATCTAATTCCTTAACTAAATAAACGTTAGCTTCGTTGGATGAAATGGCTTCTAATCTTATTATATCACTTCCCAGCTGTTCCCGTATTCCAAACTTTAGCGTATCTCCGTCAGGGTCAACGCCCCTTAGCCGGTAAATTAGGCTACCTGTAATTAAATTTTAACTGTTAACGTAGAGCGAAATTCATGGAAATATACTGTACTTTATAAGTTTGTATAATATTATGCTACTAATGATAATCTTCATAAGCAGTTAACTTTTAAATATCAAGAGGGGAAATACTTTTTGGTATAGTTTAAGTATACCGATTTATGAAATTGATTGATTATCTCGAAAAAACTAAAGTGCAAAGTAATACCTAAATAAAAAATTGTTAACGTAGATAACATTAACAAAGTTTTAAATTGATTAAAATCTCGCCTACAACCCTTTATCCTGAAAAATCAATGCACAGGGCATTGATTTTTCAATTAGTGCGTAAATCAAGCAATCCCGGTGATTTGATTTTTTTATTAGTGTATTAGCTGAAACTGGAATTAATAGTAGGTAATTGAAACGAACTGTATGTTCTTTACCATAAAAATTTTATGCTTATAATATCTAACTCGTGAAATTGTAGACGATCATTTCAAATTATGTAACTTTATAAAACATGAAGTTTTATTTATCAAATCCAATAAGCTTATAAATAAGCTTCTAAGCTTCTTGATCTAATCGTATTTATTGTTCGTCCCCTACTTGCAGATTCACGAGTCATTAGCTATTTACCGAAGCCTGATGATTCACGTCAAACAACTTGTTTTTGCATACATATAATACATTTTTGTCTTTTTTTGGAAAATAAGAACATTCATGAAGAGTAAAAATGTAGAATTGGGTGCTTTTTCAGTTTATTACTTCTTCCCCATTTTGTTGATGTCAGCTTGAGCTTTATTTCATTCCTTACAGTTATTGGTTTAAGGATCACATATTATAATGTTATTTTATTATTATAATACTAGGCGTTGCTCGTGGCTTCGCCCGTGTGAAAAGCCTTTCCCGTTACACAAGTCACTGTAATATGTTATGCGATGTATAGCGCCACAAGAACGACGTCAGCGTCATCTATTAAAATTTCATGATTGCCCCTGGGAGCAAATGACCGGGATAAAAGTAGCCTATATATTAATCCAGGTCGACATGGTCTATCTTTGTGTCAAATTTCCTCCAAATCTATTCAGTTGTATGTATTATGCTACGTTAGCTAGGTACCTAAACTTCACACCCTGCTTGCAAAGCAAGTAAAGGCAATATAATACAAAACACTTGTATGTAAACTGTGTCCCAGCCGCGACTTATGAATAATCTTTAAATAATACGCGATTAGCGGACGTGGGGAAGGCTCGTAGGGCTTCCCTTTGTTTGTATCAGTTGTCGTGGCAACACCGTTGCACCAACCCTATAGGTAATTTCCGGTTGTCAGTCCTATTATTTCAAGAACTTTACCGGATTGTACGGCTTTGGTAATCATCGGTGTTTTAGTATTCTGTTTCAATTATACTGTTTTGTAAATATAAGTAATAATTTAATATAATAAGATTTTGTTTGATGACTATATTTTTTTATATGGACAAGGCAAAGTTGCACTGTACTTGGTGGTAAGTGGAGAGAGTTACAGATAGAGTGACGAAATGTACAAATTACTTGGATAACGGTTTGATCTCTATCATTCGCTACGTTGTAATATACATAGTAAAATCGTCCATAAACAAGTAGGTAGGTAACATATTACTTGCTGTTTATACTTTCATCTTATTACATAAAATGCACATACGATACATAAGTAAATGTTGTCCGTGCATGCAGATTAACCCAATAACCAACGTGCTTACAATGTTAAATATAACAAGATTAACTAACCGATGGGCGTGTCAGCTCCCTCTTTCAACCTAACCACTATCTCTGATTGGCCATCTATGAGGAATCGCGGTGGTCTATTAGCAGATACAGCTGCCAACAGGAAGACCACGAGGTACCCCAGCTTTAACCGGGCTCGAGGTGGCGTTCTTGCTCTCATGGTACGCAGTCACCTGACGCATTGGACCTTGTTATCTGCTGAGACAAAGAGCATTTTCCTCGGGATTTTCTTCGCACGGTTTCACCGTGAGAAGATGGCGCGTGCGCTTTGGAGAAAGTGTCACCGTGACTTGGTATTAATCTGTTGTACGTGATGGTTTCGCGTGCACCTGTAACGAAAGAAGTGTCAGTTTGATAATGTGTCTATGAAATATGGTTTATTTATATCGCAAGTTTCGCTTTTACGAATTCTGCTTTTCATTTTCTATAAGATGTTAAAGATTTCAGACAATTGTTAGTTATTATATTCATACGCAATACGAGCAATTTGCATATCAAGTTGGAAGATACTTTCGTAGTTCTTTCGATTTAACCAAGTATTGTATAAATTACAGTTCGACTAGTCACGAGATATAAAATTACTCAAGTCTTTCGAAATCAATTTGATTAAGGTAATGGAAAATAATAAATCAGGGCAGAGAGTGTTGTATGTACGAAACGTACCTACCTATTGCAAAAATACTTTGACGTAGAGGAGATTCTACGACGATTGTATGTAATGAACGATTTCTTTCTTATATACTAATAATAGTAGTCTACACTAGTAAATTGTGTTTTATTCGAATAAAAACACGAAAATCATTTTAGCTGAACTGATGTTGCTAAATTTTCTATAAAGATAGGTAGCAAGAGAATCCAATCCCTTTTCTCCGTACCTACCTGTAACAACGTAACTTACAACGACCCCATACACAGAATGTGTAGACTGTGGATCATAATATAATGAGCTTAACGAGGATCTAGAGTTGTTCTCTATGACATATCACACGCATCTAGCAACATGTAAAAATAGACTAAAATAAATGAAATATCAAACTAACAATACTTTGTAACTAATATTCCTGTATCAATGTATAAGTTGTGTTGTCGTCTCATACTTGTGTATCACCACTACGGTTCTCGATGTAATTGATTGTATCTGAGTTAAAATATGTCAATATTAATTAATTTTCTATTCTCGTCATTACAACATTATATTCGTTTTATTATCTAATTTAATTAATGCAATTATTTTAATGACACACTGTCCTCTATTTGGATACTTTTCTTATAACGAATGCTGTGCATAGTTGTAGTAAGGACGCAAATTTACATTTATTTCTATTGCTATACTGTTGTTGATGCATGCGCTATTGATTTGTGTACTGTAACTACGGTGAAATAAAAAATAAAAAGTGATGTATTTGATAAATGTGCATACTTGATGCGGCCTATAGCCAGCTTGTTTCTAATGTTCCATAAGATATGTATTAAAGAAAGAGTAGAACCTTTTCTCCATCGTTAAGTAAAGCTTCTTATGTTAGTGGGTTATCGCTGGGCCGGGAACTAGCGCATGTCAGTAGTAACCGAGCATTTTCCAGCACAGCGGCCGTGTTGCATTGTTAACTAAATACTAACCAAGCAAGAACGTTAGCACACAATCTTACCTAATGAGATATATCTTTTAGATAATCAGGTAAAATTATAATTGGACTGCATTATAATGCAACAAAACAATGGCGTAAATCACGATTTGAACAAATACGTCATAGCTTGGGTGAATTGGAAATTTAGTAATCAATTAAGAAAATTATAATTACTGAAAATGCGCGTAGGTATGCGTCAATTGCAGAAAATTATTCAGTATCAACATACCTATGATGAATAAGTAATTGGAAAATAGAAGGGTAACCTCGCTACATATTACCTAAAATTAATTAAGTTTATCTAATGATTACTTACTTAAATTTAAAATTCCAATGAAATGTTACCATTGATTCTCGTATTACATCACAACAGTGAGAAACAATGTTACGGCAAACACTATTATTTTAATTATGAACAAATTATTACGTTGTTCGTTCACACGCGATTTTTGTGAAACAATTGTTTTTGACAATTACATAAAGTTTTAAAACAATTAATTTGACCTCGTGCTTCCCACCGGATGAGCGATGCGTGACGTCGTTGACGTATTTTCGGCGACATAGGCTGTTGACCATCATGCAATGATGAATAACGGAATTAAATTGATATTTAATAATGCTGTAATTTGTAAAAAAAAAGTGAATTGTGTTGACTGTCTCGGTGACGTAGTTGTATTGCATGCCCTGTACGATTATCGCGCTGAGGTCTCGGGTTCTAATCCCAGGTGGAGCTAAGTGATATTGGGTTTTCAGCTCAATATCAGCATGGAGTCTAGAAATAGGACCGACCCCTTTTACATGGGACTTGACATAGAAAAGGTAAAAAGGCGTGATGACATCTTATGTTTCAGGATGACGAGCGCAGTGGAATGTCAGACAATACTTTTTAACTCAAGGTGCTGGATGGTGTACTGCTTACTGGTGATCGTATCGCTTACTATCAGGCGAACGGCATGCTCGTCTCATCATTCAATGCACTAAAAATGATCATGTATAATTGGTTTTAACATAAATTAATGATCCATATTATAAGGTAAGAGCTATATTCCACATACTACCTATTCTTGCAAATAATGCGATGGGTAATATTGATAAGACCGTAGATTACTATATTACCCCATAAATCTTGCAATTCATTTAATGTACAGTCACAAGCATAAGTAGCTAAACAAATTAAAAAAAATCATATTGCCTAGATACTTTTGTGATCCTACTAATCTTTTTTTCTCTTCACAAAAATAAAATAAAAGAGATTTGCTTTACTTCATACGAAGAATTTTTTTTTTCAGTTTAACTTAACGCGTTTATAGGCGATTTGAAATTTATATTTTGTAGAGATATTTATGCTCCTGACTGTACGTACGATACGCAGTCGTAATTTACTTACTTCACGCAGCATGGTTATTTGCTCAATTTCTACAACATACGGCAGTATCATATCATGTTAGGTTATTTTGTTACAATGACTGGACTATAGGCTAACTGGATCTTATAGTAGGGCTTTTACCAATAGCTAAGAGTGTCTTTAATCATATTTGTTTGCCACGAAAGGGCTGGAGCAAACGAAGTCGATATCTACACCGATATATCTAAATCTGATGCGACGAAACCGAGCTTAGGTGTAGTTTTTCGTATAGGGTGATTGCACCCTATACGAAATAATCCTATCCCCTATCCTATAAGCATTGCCCATTTTTCTTTTATTTTAAGGTAATTTCACATGCCCTGTTCGTGATGTCAGTGGAGCAGATAGCACTTGTTGCTCAGTCGCGACTCTGAAACAAAGGGGGCAGTCAGCGCATCATGTGCGAAGGCCAATGACTATTGTGGACTGTATTGTTGACATATCGGCGACTGACCTCAGCCATCAGTCATCATCGAGATTGATGAACTTTGTTTAATAGACGAAGGAATAAAAATTATTCAGCCTTTGGCCATTAAATTGCAAAGGTCTTTCGTGTGCGAGTAGTCGTCTGGGTAGTTACTACCGCAATGTAAAATTCTACCGCCAAGCGCCAGTGTTTGCACTGTTGTGTTCCTGTCATTCAATTGCAACAACAAAGAAAATAGAATAATTACTCTACTATTTAAACTTTAGATACATGTAAAGTTTATACTGTATACTGGGATTTTGATGATATTAAGAAATTGTATATATATTTGGCAGTTCCATTCCAAATGTACCTATGCCATACATAAAACTCATTCGCTATTAAACAACAAAATATTTAATATAAATTAGGTAAACAACGTCGTCGCTTACTTATGCTATTTAACCAAAGTGCTAATATTTGAAATATTCATATGTTCAACGGAGGGTGAAGGCTTTCTCTCGTTTCGGCAGCTGAGTTGAACTCATTTCGACTGTACCTAACGCACTTGAACGTTCCGCTTCAAGTTAGAACATTGGCCAAATTTCTGTCAAATTAGTTTGCCATTTATATGCGGTACACTAATGTAGAAATTACAGTAAAATGCCTAAACGTTTTATATTTTTATGAGATACCATAAAGTGCCTGGTAGAGACTATAGCCCCGCCTTGATATTCTATAGCATTTTTATAGGTATTTATTTCAGCATTTATGTTAATTTTAATAATAATTTAGGTGTTCTGGAATGCAACTAAGGGAAAGGATTAATAGGACCTAATGCTTACAGTATCGAATTCTTTGATTTTTTTAAATGGCCATCTTCGGCGCATTAGGGACGACTGCGGGCTTCCTCCGACTCACGTATAAGTTGTCGTCCGCAACCGCCAATGCGCGTACCGCTGTTGCGGTCCTTTTCCTGTTGTTGCGGGGGCTCAGAAGCCCCCGTAACACCGTACCGTGCCCACCTTTTGGTGTCCGAGGCAGCGTGAGACACGCTGCCGTCCATCACGGGGGTCACAGAAGTTGGCTAGACTAATGGGTGGGCGGCACCTCCCGCCCACCCGTGACCCCCGGAGGCCCCTATTAGTCGCCTTTTACGACAGGCAGGGGATACCATGGTGGAATTCTCCAAACGCCCCCAATCCACAGGGCGGGAATTCTTTGATTGTTCTGAGAGGAATATAGCAAAAAACAGTGCTTGGCTCTTAATTAGACAGATAGAGATAAAGAGGATGACAATAAAGGTTAATACTAAAAGTAATCGCTAACGCAACATATTTATATCAACGTGCCATCTCTCATCCAGCTATTAAAATATTGAGAGGAAATGTCTAGTAGTACCCACAATAGGTAACCTGAGATACAGAACCGATGTAGGTTTCATAATTCTAATTAATAAAAAATGCTTATAATGCGGATAGGAAGCGAATAGGAACAAAAATGAACTGCGGTGAGAATCCAGGCGATGCCGTGAGAAACACTCGATTAGTTTAATGGATAGAGTTTCCATTTTGCGTTTCATTTTTTAGGGAACTTGTTTGGTTTGATCTACATTGTTTACTTTCTTTTTAATGTATATCGCATTGCCGTATGCCGTATTTTATTGAATGCGACATTTAAAGTTGGATTAATTACTAGCTTTGGCCGCAGTTCCGCCTGCTTAGCTATCACCAGTGCCGGATTAGAATATAAGCAAATTAAGCTATTGCTTCGAGCATTACGTCTTGGGGGCACCAAAAACAGCACCAATAAAAGTATTTGCTAGCTACTTGAGTAAATGTTACTCTTTTTCGAAATTAAAAAAAAATATATATGAAAGAGAACGACGGTGCTGCAGGAAAATCTCAACGCTTTATCAATATCATGTACCAGCTTTTGCCCGCGGCTCCGCCCGCATGAATGAGTTTTCCCGGGACAAAAGTCCTGCTTTATACATTCCCGGTATAAAAAGTAGCCTATGTGTTAATCCGGAACATGTCACCCTTGTGACAAATTTCATTGAAATCCGTTCAGTAGTTTTTTGCGTGAAAGAGTAACAAACATCCATACGTTCTTACAAACTTTCGCCTTTATAATATTATAGTAGGATAGGGTCAGATACTTATGGATGATGATAACTTCCTCGGTGGCGTAGTTGTATTACGGTACGACTGCAATGCTGAGGTCTCGGGTTCAATCCGCGGGTCGGGCAAAGTGATATTGAGTTTTTTTATTCAGTATCAGCTTGGAGTCTCGAATTTGTGCCCGATATGGCGATAGGCTCGCCCTCTATCACATTATGGGACGGAATAATGGCGAAAAGTGGGTGCACTAGTTGCGCCTCTGCCTACCCCTTTGGGGATAGAAGGCGTGAGTGTATATGTATAATATGTATATGCATGTACTTATGGATGGTGGGGACAAAGCGATCCGCTTAGGGCATCCAGTAGTCTTAATCCGGCACTGGCTATCACGTTATTTTACAACCTATCCCAACCAACAAATTCCCCGATATGCCTCTTTAGGGAAGTCTATCGTGAAAACTTTTTAAGCTGCCTTTGGAATATCAAGTTTATTTAAAGAAACAGTTTCAGAAATGTTGCGATAACGCAGAGATCTGAGACATCGTATTTTTTGCCACCAAGGCGGCATTGTGTTAAGCTTATAATAAGATTGACCCTAATAAGATAAGAACTTCCGTTCTCGCATAAAGCCGCAGACTTTATTGGTGGTATGAACGATATACGATAAAGGTTAAACACATTATCTTATTAACATCACGATATTAGGTCAGGTATTGGTATATATCGCACCTTTAGGATGAAAACGACACAATTCAAATAGATAGAAAATTGGGCTATCTTCATAAAATTACTTAAAACGAAGTACTAAATCTAACAATAGTTCAAACACAACCATATTCAAGCAGGTTAAGACAAAACTGTTATATCGGTCCCTTTTTTATGATATTTTTATAAATAAGGGACTAGTTTTTAATCATTTAAAAATGACAACTCAATTTTCTATTTTTGAATTGTGTCGTTTTCGTCTCTAATGGTGCGATGTGTACAGTCAGCCACATAAGTAGCTCAACAAACTCAAAATTTCAAATCGTTTTGAAACTTTATTTCTTTGTGTGAAGTAAATTAAATCACTTTTAATTTATGATTGTGAACTAAAATTTAAATTTGGAAAAAACGCAAAAGTATATAAGCATTTTGAAGTTTTAAATTTGTTCAGCTACTTTGTGGCTGATTGTACGTTGTAACCCTACATTATAGACAGCATTATAAAGTATGGGCTATGTATTAGGTATTACAGATAGGCATAACCTTAAATAACTAAAATGTGTTTTTACTTGCCCGCAGCGCTATTCGTTCAATGTATAGACTTTGGGCTGGCTTACACATCAGTTGTTTTACGATTTCGTTGCGGGTCCTATACAAAACGGCGCTAACTCACAGACATGCCGATTTTTTCGGTAAATTCGGTAATTAATGATTTTAAATTTTCTCATATTAATCTGGAAGATGTCTGTATTGGACACGTGTCACATTACCTTTGGTTAAATTAAAATAACACTGACTGAATTTATGAACATATGATATACCTACATTACTTGCTTTTTTACGATTTTCGTTAATCAGAGAACCAAAATCATAAAACCATAATATTATAGCCAAGTAAAAAACATAATAAACATTTGCACTTAGCATTCTCAAGCGTCTGCTCCTGGTTTTATAAAATAAAAATAAAATATTTGTATTTCGAACAAGTGTGGAGATTTCTTACGCTTAAACAATTATTTATAAATAACTAGCGGCCCCGACAGACGTTGTCCTGCCCTAAAAAGGAAATGAAATCCTAGAACCCGAGTACAGCGCCACCTACCGGATCTAATTGTTAATCGAAACTATTCTCAAACCCACCTGAGGACACAAAAAAATCACTAAAATCGGTCCAGCCGCTTAGGAGGAATTCAGTGACATACACGTTTAATATGGCGGTTAAATATTCTTAAATTTTCAAATTTTCCGCGTAATTTTCTTGCAAAAAACCTCCCTGCCACCAAATGAGTCCTTATTTAACGAAATTTTAAAATCCCTAAACACCCCCCCCCCCCCGTAAATAATACCTAACCACATTTTTTTTCGGAAAAAATCCCGAATAAAATTCCCGGTGTCTGTTTTCCGGGATAATAGTAGCCTATGGGCGGTATTAACAGGTCAATCTCAAGTTTGAGTTACATCTCAAGTAGACATAATGTATTGAACTGTTCATACATTATGTCTACTTGAGATGTAACTCAAACTTGAGATTGATTTCCTTTGGATCACAAACTATCTCCATACTTATTTTCATACGGTTCCACTGGCAAAAAACTATTTTCCGAGATTAAGGTCCCGGTTTATATTTTCCCGGGATATGAAGTAGCCTAGATTCTTCCCAGGGTTTAAAACTATCTCCCTGCCAAATTGCATCGCTATCGGTTCAGTGGTTTAGTCGTGGCGGCTCCACTCGCGAGATATTAAAATCCGGGATATAATTCCCGGTTTATCTTTTTCCGGGATAAGAGTAATTATGTCCTCAACTGGATCTCGAAATATCTCTATACTTGTTTTCTTGCGGTTCCACTGGCAGAAAACAATTATCCGGGATAAAAGTCTCGGTTTATATTTTCCCGGGATAAAAAGTATCCTATGTCCGTTTCCTGGTTCTAAGCTACCTCTCCACCAATTTTCAGGTAAATCCGTTCAGCCATTCTTGAGTTATAAGTGGTGTAACTAACACCACTTTCTTTTATATATATAGATGGCTCATGAAATCGAGAAACGACTGCAGTAAGCTATATTTATTTACTAGCTTTTGCCCACGGCTTCGCCCGCGTTAATAAGTTTTTCCGGGCTAAAAGTACATACATAAAAACCTTCCCGATGAATCACTCTATCCAACACATTTATTTGTATAAAGATTAATATTATGACGTTGATACAACTCTTAACAAATAATGCATTAATTTCGACCAAATTTGATTACCATAAAAACGGTTCTAGAGAGTTTATTTTAAAAGATAGACATATACTGTCGCAGACTTTTTTTTAGATCATTTCAAGAGGAATAATTCTTTCATACATATATTTTTGGTATCTTGAACCGTTTTCGCAGCGCACGCCATGGAAGCCCTCAAGGATGAATAATTTTCCCCGCATTTTTCACATTTTCCATTATTTCTTCGCTCCTAATAGTTGCATCGTGATGTTATATAGCCTATAGCCTTCCTCGATAAATGGTCTATTCAACACAAAAAGAATTTTTCAATTCGCACCAGTAGTTCCTGAGATTAGCGCGTTCAAACAAACAAACAAACAAACAAACAAACAAACAAACTCTTCAGCTTTATAATATTAGTATAGATATGAAAATGGTGATTGCGGAATTCTAAGATGATAAAATAATTGGTTTAGTCGCTTGTCGAATTTGTGATGTTTTTTAATAGCGTAAGAATTGGTTTTATTGTTATAAGTTGAATACGCATTTTCTTTGTGGGTCGAGGAGAAGATAGGTACTGTACAAGTTAATTTGTGTAATTACGCAATAGAACAATCCTGTTTTATTTCTTTGCTATTTTCCAGTTATTAGGTTTGGTAGTGTGTTATACGATGAGCTGAATCATAACAGTGTCACATAATATGAACTTTTAGTAGAGCATACTTACCTACTCGTTAGGTTGTTACCGACAGAGTGTTATTGATTAGATACATTGTCAAAGAAAAAAAAAAGCTATGAAAACTCAAATATTATTTGCCAAAAGTCTATAATGTGACTATTTAAATAAATGAACGTGTAATTCTTTTCTCTATTGCTAATTCACCCTAATATATTTAGTAGGAAGTTGGAGATGCATATACACTATCGGCAAGCTTCATTATTTACACAATAAGAATCGGTTGTGCAAATCAACTTCTATGTATTCTAGTATGCAAAGTCTTCCAACCCGCACTAGGCCAGCGTGGTGGACTAAGGCCTTAACCCTCTCAGTTGTATAGGAGGCCCGTACTCAGCAGTGAGCAGTATATAATACAGGGCTGGTAGTAAGGTAGTAAGTCAACTTCTGCAAATGTTCTTGCTAATCTAAACTTCGCTTATAATATTTACCTTTTTAAAACTTTCGTACACGTAACGTTGCGAGTGAAACGTATCATAACTTATAATTTACTCTTTTTGTTCTAATGGCGCGGGCGCCATCGCCTCGGCTATTGAGATAATTTTGTAAGAATTATATTCTTTCTATGGCATGCGGACATTGATGAATGTAAGTCATGTGTAGATGTTTGTATTTTCATATTGCAGTTGTAATAAACAAAACAAATTCCAATGTGATTATGAGAAGACTCCTGAGCGATCGTACGGTCATTGAATTTTTTATTTTATATTCATGGATATTAACGATTTAAGAGAACATCGACTTAATTTAATACTTGAATAATCAACTACTTAATTGCTTTTAATGTACACTGGTGCGAAGTCTTACATATAAAAAGCAAAGTCGCTTATTCTAAATACTTATTGAAGAATAACAGTACCAAAGTTTCGTGATAAATTTAGCATTGAACCGAGAAACTACCAGGTTATTGTTATGGGTTTTTATAACTCGTCAAAACGGTTTATTTGGGTGTGATATCTTTTCAGAAAGTACAGTCAGCAGTATAATTATCTGAACAAAATCAAAATTTCAAATGGCCTATTTTCGCGTTAAGTTAAACTGTTTTTTTTTTGCTTCGTTTGAAGCAAAGTAAATCTCTTTTATTTTATTTTTGTGAGGTATAAAAAAGATTAGCAAGAAAACAAAAGTATGTAGGCAATTTGAAATTTTGAATTTGTTCAGATACTTATACTGCCGACTGTACACGTGAGTGTTAGAAGCAGTAAAGTTTGATAAAACACCGTATAACTTTTGTACCGCAGAAGTCTATAACAAAAATGAAAATAATAAAAAAATCCCTTTGGTGTGAAAGTAACGTTTACAGAACAATGGAATACCACAGTGCAGATTAAATACAATCTTTACATTAAATAAAGGAACCCATAAAAGTTTATTTTACACTTAATTGATTAAGAACATGCCTACTTTGCTTGCGAACATACCTAACGCGTTAGCTTTTATAATAGTAATCATATTAACTTAATTGCAACAGTAAACCACACAATTAGTATAATTGTCAAGTGTGTGAATGGATACGCGTTATAAAGAGGATCCGGAGTTGATTAAACCAGGTTAACATGAACGTATCCGGGCTTGCGACGTAATTATAGGCCATCTTTCCATATACAGTGGGTTGGTTTTTATGCATTTGAAAAGTATTTTAACGCGTTTAATCTATTATGAGTCAATGTCTTATAAGTAGGTAAACACTAACAGCTACTATTGAGTAGCGTAATGTAGTACCTATATTGTCACTAAGTTTTAGCATGGGTTTTAGGTTGCAATGCTACTAACTTCTATTGTACCCCTAGTTATGATTACCGCTATAGTTAACTGACGTATGTTTTGAAAACCGAATATAACGTTTTATAAGTGCATAATTTTCGAGCTAATAAATAATGTATAATATTATGCAATTCTTCAACAATTATGTGATATCTCGTGATACACACACACTCACGCCCTTTATCCCTAAAGGGGTAGGCGGAGGCGCAACTAGTGCACCCACTTTTCGCCGTGCGTACCTATTCCGTTTTATTAGGCATAATGTGATAGGGAGCGAGTCTATCGCCATATCGGGCACAAATTCCAGACTTCCGGCTGATTCTGAGCAGAAAAACCCAATATCACTTTGCCCGACCCGGGGAAAATGATATTAGAACCCGAGACCTCATCCTCATCAGTCGTATCGTAATGCAACTACGCCAGAATGATATGCTGATAAATAAACGTACATTACGAAATGACTATGTCTCCGATGACGACGTCATTGATAGAGCTAAGTGGAAGAGAAAAGTGAAGAAGGCTGACCCAACTATCATGTGGGATGAATAGTCAGGAAGAGAGAGAGATTACGAAATGACTATGTAAAGAAGACCTCTTCGCTTCAATAACGTGATAAGCCGCACGACCGTGTTCCATTTTATTTCTCCAAAACACGAGGAAATTTTACGCATATAATAAGAATAAAAAAAAATGTTGTTTCGACATATTTTTTTTAATGTTAAAAGCACTCTCCTGTAAAAAAATATTTTTTAAGAAATCATTTTATTAAAGCAAAGATGCGATGTGTATTTCTTAAATTTAACAGAAGTTGTTAGTCGGTCATTTGGACATGATTAGTAATTATGGCCTTAAGGTGATAAGTAATAATAGAGAAAGACATATGGAAATTCATAGTCCCTACCTACATAGCATATCAACTATATATAGTTCCATTACCCTCTACTTAATAAGACTTTCCTGTAAAAGTAACGTTTGAAGTAGAGATAAGTTATTTACCCAACCGTGTATTCTATTAGTTCCATAGCAGGCGTAGAAAGTTTATTTATAACCTCAAAACGAGGTGAGTAATTGACTTACAGTTTCACACAGTTTACTTATAAATACGACACGTCTAGACCGCACCAACCTCAAAAACCATATCGCATATCAACAACGAGGTATTGCGACGTCTTAAAACAGGGCTGCATTTAGGATTTACGCCTACGTTTTACGAATAATACTTAACACTCTATTTTTGTAGACTTATGAAATAAATAAAAAAAAAAAACAAGAAAAAGAACTTTTGGTTAGCTAACCTAGGGATTTCGTGAATAAAGAAGTAGTTACAAACATTTTTTTTTCTAAATTTGAAAAGAATTTTAACTTTCTTAATTTTTTTAAACGCATTCTGTTAAATACGACCCACTTAATACTTTAGGCAAGTTTCGTTGGCGCAGGTGAGCGGGTGCTGTTCACGCACCGTGACGGGCGTCCGACCGTGCCGTGTCTCCCCCGGGAACGGAATTACTCATCCCGACATATTCGGTGCTGACTGATACATTTTGCGATGTTTTGTGGTAGGCACTATGAACTGTATGTTATTGTGGACTGTTGCGCGTACGCATAGGCGGTGTCATAAGAATAATGTGAAGATTTTTATATGTAATTACAAAATGAAAATATTAATGATTTAATGGGTTTCCGTTATAAAAACATTTCTTGATGTATATTAATTGTTTCCATTCATTCGTAACTTGACTGTAATTTTTGGTAAATGGTAATACATAAGTATCATAATACATAATATGAAACTAATTACTTTCATGCAAAATTTATGTCTCAATTAACGTTACAGCCATAATAAAGGTAAAAAATACTTATTTGTTCAAAAACCATTAAAACCGAAAGTACTAGTACTTCGACTTACGAGAAAGTACTTCGACAGGTGCTTTCAAGTTTAATGTATTTCAATTCCCACGCTTGTTATCTACTTGAAAGGCTGGAAGCCTAAAATATGTCAATCAATTAAATTATACCCTTCGTTTTCAAAGTAAGTAGTTTTATCAGTTGAAAACAATTAGGCTCTAAAAATGACATTGTATGTTCTTATTACCTACGTTTTGAATTCTATGACTAGGTGCTATACAGGGTGGCAGAGGTGGTAAATTGCTACGGGCCCCCGGCCTGAAGGGGCCCCCGGCCGCCCCGACCCGACAGGCCGCGAGCTCAGGTAGAGGGGGGGGGGTATGTGTGACTGACTTGTTGAATGTCATGGGCCGTGATAATTTTTACTGGGGTCCAATCCAATGAATTTGCCACGGGCCCCCGATGATGTAGTTACGCCACTGCCCGCGTGATAACTCTTTCTCGCTATAAAAATCCTTAAATTGATATAGCGATCCATAGCGTTATCTGTACAACACGAACCCCCATTTAATTAAAAAAAAAGATTGAAAATTCAAATACATAGTTACCACGGGAGCAAAAAATTGGTTTTAGTTGTAATAATCGAAGTGTAACAACGCATTATTATAAGTAAATCCAGGACCTAATTAAGCTTTGCCCCCTTGGGCGCCTTTACCCTTTTCTGACTTCCTTAAATATATTTTTCTACGTCAACCTAATTAACTGATTGCAAAAAATATAAGCATGTTTTTATAACTTAAAATATGTTCCAAAACGTGTTGAAATATAATGTAAAAGATAATCAAGGCAATAACATTGTCACCGGGTAACGGACTTATTAAATACGAATTTTTAAACATAATATTTAAATCATTTTTTCTTCTCGGGACGAAGGGCCCCTGGCCGATGCCGAGGGCCTGTAGGGCCTAGGCAGTTGCCTAATGTCTTTAGGCTAACCTAGCCCTGAATAAAGCATTAATAAATTATCCAATCCAGGACGCTAATTACTTTTAATATATTACGTTCTATACATATT
This sequence comes from Lapara coniferarum, assembly GCA_949316025.1. Lineage (NCBI taxonomy): Eukaryota > Metazoa > Arthropoda > Insecta > Lepidoptera > Sphingidae > Lapara > Lapara coniferarum. Next base: position 5,406,184 of record OX438922.1, read on the forward strand.
AGAGGAACTAGACTTCTGCTCGCGGCTCCGCCCGCGTGAAAGAGTCCGGGATAAAAATATTTTCCCGGGTTAAAAAGTAGCCTATAGCACTCAGGAGTAAAGTAGCTTCCTATTAGTTAAAGAATTTTCAAAATCGGTTCAGTAGTTCCTGAGATTAGTGCGTTCAAACAAACTAACAAACTCTTCAGTTTTATAATAGTATAGATAATATTAATATTAGCATATCCGTACTTTAATAATAGACACAAATGTCACTCCGAAACAAGGCTGCGAGCGTAATTTCACTACATAGTATAATCAGCCACCTTCCATACTACACTCAATTGTATACTTTCGATTTCAGTCTCATTATGCAATGCAAAAACGTTTAACAGTAATTTAAGTTCAGATCTCTTGTGATTTCGTTTGTATTATTTTTGGTCAAAGCGGTCGTTCCACGATGGATTCTTGTTTTAATATTTCTTTTTGCGTTAAATGTAATACCGTTGTATTCGGTTGACCACATTTCTTTTCTGCTAAATTTAAATAATGCGTTGAGTTATTTTGCTTTTAATTATTACAGGGCGAGCAATACTATCATTTATTAACTCACTAGACTGTTGCTCGCGGCTTCGCCCGCGGGAAAAACCTTTTGCGCTACAAAAGCTCCTAAAACACAGTACGACGCCAGCGCCATCTACTTAAACAATCAGATAAAAATGTCTATCATTTCTCATAGGAGTAAATTACCGGGACAAAAAGCCTATGTGTTAATACAGGACGTGATCTACCCACGTGCCAATTTTCAACCAAATCCGTTCAGTAGTTTCTGCGTTTACTTCTAACAAACATATTCACAAACTTTTGTATTTATGATAGTAGTAAGGTAAGATTAAATTATTGAGATGCCGTCTATAATTATAGTTAAAGCCCCTTTGAAATAGTTTTTATATACTATAGGTACGAGTGAACGATAGCCTAGTTGGGAATGGAACGGTCTGCCGAGGCAATGTCTGGAGGTTCGAAACCCAAGGCATACACCTCTAACTTTTCGAAGTTACGTGTGTATTGTTTATCAATTATCGTTCAATTTAACGGTGAAGGAAAACATCGTGAGGAAAGCTACATACATGAGAATTCTCCATAAGAATTTCGAGGGTATGTGAAGTCCGCCAACCTGCACTAGGCCAGCGTGGTGGGCTAAGGCCTAACTCCTCTCAGTAGTAGAGGAGGCCCGTGCTCAGCAGTGGGCAGTATATAATATAGGGCTGATTGCATTGTATTGCATTGCATTGCATAGGTACTATGTTGTGGATGCCATCAGTAAGAACCGATGAATATCATCTAAATATGCAGTAATCACGATTATGTCAAAATACATACATAATGCGTAGGTAGGTACTGTATATATACAAAGTGTAAAATGCGTCGTAAATTCTTTAAGAAGTAAACGACATGCAACTGCTTCGGCAATAAGGTTATGGTATGAACGATAAAAAAGAAAATACTTTTCTACTATAAAATTCCAACCTGTAAGTTGCAATCAATCGGTCACTCCTGTGCTCCGAACACAGTATGTGAAACATTCTAGTTTGTAATGTATAGTCGTATTTCAATGCCGAAAGACCTGTATCCAGTTGCGGTTTTAATATCGCATGACATCTTTGAAACGAGGATTGTTTATAATTCTGAAAATAAACTGGGTCATATTATTTTCCCACAATCAATAGTTTGTGGTGAAAGGATATAAATTTCATGAATTACGTTTATTATAAACATCTTTCGCCGTAACGATTTTATTGCAATTAGTGTTCGGTAATATTTTTCGCAGAGATTCTGATATTTCGCTGAATTACAAATTATCGTTATCTGCTTATACATGTATAGATTGTTAGCCGGGCAATAAGACCTTTTCGTATTTCTAGAGGCTCATCAGGAGATGAAGAGACCGATATAAAGCTAAGCAAAGCATTGTATCAGGAAGATGATACTTAACCTCACCAGTGTGATGAATTTATTCAACAAATATACTATTTTGCCGTGAAGAAGCTACCTAAACCAAAAGGTGTCCTGAGGAAACCAAAATGAAATCAACTTTTCTAGTAACTCTTTTCTTACTGACAATCGATAATATAGCTTAAAGCAATTTACTATTAGCAAAAACCCCTTTATCAGATGGCCGATGTAATTCAACTTTAATTTGCACACTGATTATATTGTCATGCAGAACTGCGTTACTGTGAATTATAAGTTAACTTCCTATGCAGTACTTATTGTTTGGCAACTTGTCAGATGCGTCCAACTAACATCTGATCAACTTTTCATTGGTGCTCTACTATATCTTATGTAATTGTATGCGTAACTTAATAATTTGTAAAATAGTTTAGACTGCCTCGGTGGCGTAGTTGTATTACAGTACGACTGCAAAGCTGAGGTCTCGGGGTCGGGCAAAGTGATATTGAATTTTTCTATTCAGTATCAGCGAAATCATTTGTCGAAAAAGTTTTTCATTGGCTAATATCTAGTCTGTGGTGGACTAATATTAACTGATCTATAAAGAAGCTTCTACAACCCTTTTTGTTTTTTTGTATCTATTTTTTCGCGGGGAAAGAACGCGTTACGGCCCGATGTCGACACTCGGGAGTATACCATCATCAGAGATACAACCATTCACCGTCTACAAGCATTATTATTTGTTACTAAGTAAAAATTAAGAAGTCTGCTTATGTCAATTTAGTGATTTTTCATAAATTATTCTGCAACATTGTGTTTCATTGTATCCCGTCGATTTTATGTGCTTATTTAATTTTGCAGTGCTTGTGTTTTCAAAGCTAATCCGATTACTTGGTGTAACCTTCGATACCGTGTACAAATTGTCGTCGAATCCGATTCGTGAGTGTTAAGATCTAGTTACATACAATCGAATATCCTTGCTCTAATTTTGTTATTTAATTTATATTAATTTAAATTAATCAAGTCAATTAATTAACTTTAAAACGCGGTGTTAAAGCTAGAGTTAGTTCATTACTAAGTTAAGGATTCGGTGAATGCGTTATGTAGTTATTGGTAAATTAACAAATCGAATTTTTACGTAAGATTGGGCTGCAAGCACTGCTTGTGCTGTTTAAAACGAAAATTATTATGTTTATATTAAGTACCGAATGCAATGTCTTGCACCAATAAAAATGTACAACTTCATATAATATTTGAGGCCTTGTTACATATTTTCTGGTAAATCTTTCAGGTGAGTACCAATAATATAAAAATCGCATTGAAAGAAAGTAACAAAATATCGCAGTATCACTCGTTGTTTACATTCTTAACTTTTCCTTTTCAAACAAAATGAACTTGACAATGGGGAGCAACAATTAATTTGTAATTCAAATTCAAATTCAAATCATTTATTCAGTAATTAGGCCCCTAAGGGCACTTTTACACGTCATTTTTCACAATGTTGTTTTACTTAAAGATTCTACCAGATACATTGCTGAAATAGTTTGAATAAGTTTTGGCTTCCTGAATATGATACTTAGATTTTACAATGGGAAATTTCAGTAGCTCAGAAACAGAAAAATCTGTATACAAATTTAACAGCGAGTGATACTTGGTCATATTGAAATAAAAACAGAACCCTTGCTTTAATTAGATGTAAACCATAAACTAGTAAAAATTTTATTTAAAGAGGTAAAGTAAATGACTACAATTTAGTAATAATGGTATGCACAAATTGAAGTCGTAATTATGTACAATCACACACACACACACCCACTCACGTCCTTTATCCCCAAAGGGGTAGGCAGGGGCGCAACTAGTGCACCCACTTTTCGCTGTGCGAACTTCTTCCCATGATGTGATAAGAGGCGAGCCTATCGTCATATCGGGCACAAATTCCAGTCTCCGGGCTGATACTGAATTTAAAACCCAATATCACTTTTGCCCGACATGGGAATCGAACCCTAGACCTCAGCATGGCAGTCTTATCGTAAAACAACTACGCCGCCAAGGCAGTTGTAATTACATAATACATTCCATTTTAAATTATTATTATTCAGTCGATATTAATAATTTAACTGATAATAATTTGACTGCCTCGGTGGCGTAGTTGTATTGCGTACGCGTAACGAGTACGATTTGCGCGCTGAGGTACTGGGTTCGAATCCCGGGTTTTTCCATCTTAAAAAAAATACTCAGTCGCAGCTCGGAGTCAGGAAGTTGGCGGTGTGATACCCCCGTGCCTCGGAAAGCACGTAAAGCCGTTGGTCCTGCGCCTGATCCCTCTCCGGTCATGTCGGATTGCCGTCTCACCGGACTATGAGAGTGTAGGAATAGCGAGTGCACCTGTGTATTGCGCACACACTTGTGCACTATAATATCTCCTGCGTACCTGGCTGATCTCCGTTGAGATTGGCCGCCGTAGCCGAAACTGGCTAGGAGGATTTCATTTTCATTAAGTCGATGTAAAACTGTAAGTCTTAACTCTTTTAAGGCGCCACTTTTTTGTCTAGGAAAACTTAAATCTTTAGTTAAACTTTCAGCAGTGGCAAAAAGAAAACTTACGGCTTATGTACTTTTTAATGGACACTCTTAACGGGACGCTTGTTCAGTTCTCTTGTTTTTGTAGTATACTTGCAAAATAAGTTAAGTGCTCTTTTTACTTAACTTGGAATAAGAGTTGTTAGGTGTTAAGTAAAGGAGAGGCGAGCCTCTGCCTATTAAGTTAGTGTGCTTATAAAGTGCATTAGGTAAATAATAGTCGGGCTCAACACCTTTTACGGGTATGAATCACCATGATGACGCGGCTTTTGCTTGCACCGCGTGCAAGTCACTGACCAGGCGGGTAAAAATACTAAGTTAAAACGGTCATTTTTATATTCACGTATGAATCCGTTTGAAAAATAACTGCAAAATTGGGAATTTTGGCAATTCAAAAATTCAAAAAATTTGAATTTTTGGAGCTAAAATAGATTTCTACATAATTGTTTGGAGAGATCCATAATTATGATACATGGGTAATGATAGTGACGATTTTGATTCGTTTTAAGTCTAGCTATTTATGTGCATGTTTATGAGCTTTTCTAGTTATTTTGTAGGGGCTAGATTCTTTCTAGATATTGTTATAACCTCGCTTTCCTACCTCTACGAGAATACAGGTGTATAATTTGTATTTCATAAATAGGCATACATTTTTACTTGTTATCGAAGAAAAATGAAACCTTTTTAAAATTACTTAATCATGCCAGTTTCCAAACAATGCATTTTGATTGCGATGAGATCTAATTAATCAAAATATTAAGATGAAATGATAACATTTTGTGTAACAACGGAGCTGTGGGAATATTTTTTACACTGTTACGAATACTAGCAATAAAATGTTTCGCACAATTAATTTACGAAAATAAAAGTACATATTTTTTTGTGTCCACAACACTTATTTTGAATTAGTGTTGTTACTATTATCTCAACGCTGAATGCCTTATCGTCAGTGCCAGAATAGTAAACTTTCTTTACATCAGGAATGTCGTTCAGAGTTGCGAAGGGTCACTCATTGACCCATAAATCGCAATCTGTCACGATCTACTTAACGCTATAATTTTGTTTACGTAGTTCACTTTACAGACAGAAAATATTTCACGCAACAAGTGTTAACTAGTACAAATTAAAATAATTACAGCCCTTTAAGATGTAAGTAAAATTTCTTATAATTACCTTTTAAATTGAGAATTACAGTACCAACTGTAAGTTAAAAACTTAAATATCGCGATAATAAGCCTGACGCGAAATCTTTTGTTAAAGTTTAATCGAAAGTAAATAAAATTAATAAATAAGCCCTTAAAAATATATGTGACACAAATATAATAGTGGATTAATTTACGTAGTTTGTTTTAATTACGCAAACAACTTGAATTTATTTGTATAAATAAAAAAAATATAACAAACTTACACCAAATTAGTATCTGATCACTCAGCACCTATGAAAATCAAATTTAAATATCGAACAATATAAGGGCAGTCACTGCACTTCCTACACGGTATCCGCACGGTTGGTTGGCGGGCAGGTGCGCGCGGCACACGGACTATCGCGACTGTGTGTACTCGGCACTGCGCGGCCGCGCGCGAACCCACATCCCCTTGTCATGGTGTTAGTTTACGTGCTGCATCATTACATTTCACCAGAGGTGATAGAACTCACGTTGACACTAGTGAAAATAACTATGAATAAATTACGAACAACTTTCGAACATTGTTTTACTTGAAATTGACATTCAGACACCTGATATTTAAGTAATAATCATTTACATTTTCAAACGGCTAAATCGTTACAAAAGATAGACATAAGTGCAATAGTTTAGACTTTAGACTTTAAATTTTTGCATGTGTTATATTATTTGCGAGTTTCTTCCATTTTCAGCATTGTAGTCTGTCAAGGCCCGCGACGGACACCGGTGTTCATATACATAGGGTTTTCTCATACATCTATATAATATATATTATAAGCGGGCCTTGAAGGAGAGTGAATTCCTTTATTAGTTTTTGGCCAGCGGTGAAATTTTTTAATTACTTTCTTTAGTTATATATACCTATATAGATCTTTGTCATCCAACTATAGTTAATTGCCACAATTTCCGAACGCAATATAATCGGAATATTTACAAGAAGCATGCTTTTTAGCTTACACATTTCTCCTTATCGGCTATGTATAGCATCCATGGCTTTTTAGCGTTGTGAATCGAAGCAGAACGCGGCTCCCTCCGTAGGCTAGCTGTCGCTGGTCGTTGGTCTGCACCAGCCCGGTGACCGTGACCAGCCATATGGCACAGACCACTGCGCCGAGTGCGGTCACTTACCGATACAATTATGAAAATTGGTGGTTGGACGGAACGTAACGGACGTGAGGAGTTGTACTTAGTTGTAAATAAGTTAGTTTTTGGTATCTATCTATAATTAAAAGTATTGGTGCTTTTATAAAAAAATAATATTCGGTTAGGTACAGTAACATTTCGAAAGTGCTCAATCGCTTTTTTGTAGAGTGAAGCGATACCAATGCGTCAACAGTAGGCGACTGCATTATTTTTAAAGAGCTTATAATTTATTTTTACTGTTTATAATAGTAATAGGTAAATATATTTTTCTGTACTCATCAAAAGCATGTATGTAAGCATGCGCCATGCGAAATATAGTGATATAATGTTATGTAAATACGATGAGTAGACTATAATGATTAGTACAGCTTTTACAAATCACTGACGATTTGGGAATAATCAAGTAAAGTTAAATTTAATTTATCAAATCAGACGTTTCACCTTACAATTATTTCAAAAGTAAAGTCTGGTTTACACAATTTTTAATTCCTCGCACAGTTACATCGTCTAAATAATGTTATTGACGGATTTGAGCCATGGACTTTTCTAGTAATCTGAGAACATGGCAATACCCCATCAAGACGAACCAAAGCAATGAGACTATCCCGCCTTCACACCCACCACTGCAACTCCTGTAAACCAGGATCAACAGTGGCACGCATTTTATGACACCGAGCGGTGAAGCTCGGCGAGTCTGGGAGCACTAATTAGTCTTAACCCGCAACGAAGTTAATCAAACAGAAGAATAGGGACAAGTTAGAAATATATTTTCCACTTCCCTCCGTTGCAAAGCGGGAGACAAAATATGAACTAAAAGAGGTATTTTAGGCTTAATTATTTAGAATTTTACAACTGGACAAGCCAGATGTAAAGCACCACGGTTAAAATTAAAGGGATCCTATTATTTGGGCTGTTAGACTTGATTCCAATAGTAGGTATGGCAAAAACGCCGGATAACACGGAAATTCTGCCTAGTGTCCACAAGGTCCATGTAGTATACAACTCCAGATGTTATTTGAATACTATAATACTAGCAAATAACATCCTACTAATATTATAAAGGCGAAAGTTTGTAAGTATGTCTGGATGTATGGATGTTTGTTACTCTTTCACGGAAAAACTACTGAACGGATTTCGATGAAATTTGGCACACGGGTATATCATGTCCTGGATTAACACATAGGCTACATTTTATCCCGGGAAAAGAAAAAGCGGGACTTTCATCCCGGAAAAACGGATTCACGCGGGCGGAGCCGCGGGCAAAAGCTAGTACTAGCATAATGTTACGCTCATTTTGACAAAGACTACACTCCCAAAGTAGATGACGCGCAGATTGTTCGTACAATGAATCAAAGGAAGCATATACCTTCCTTAGCTGCGATCCGTTTTTTAATATAACACAGCAAAGTCACTCCACTTCGTGTTAAGTGAAATGAAGCCTAAGCCCTCAAAGAAAATGTAGAGTAGTAAGAGATTGTGTATCCCTTGATGGTCGGTATAAAACTAAAGAACCCAAATCCTAAGTAGATGTAGTTCCGTTTTCTTATAGGATTACATAAAGCAAGGTGCACAGCACTGCACTTGCATAAAAAGTGAACAGCAATAAATGATGCGTTTCCGATAAGTCACGGATCGATAGTGTAGCGATGCGGGAACCGTTGTTACGCCGCGCCGACTTTATTTTGTCAATTGACCAAAGAGCATTATAATACTACGGAAACAATTGACCATTCTGTTTCACAGGTGAATGAATGAAAAAGGAATGATATAAAATTCGTTCAATTGCTGTTTTGTCTGTGTTGGAGCCGAAAATATTAAAAAAAAGTATCTGCCTATAAAGTTGTAGGTAGGTATACACAGAGTTCAGTATATTATTTTAGTATATTTCAGTATATATCATTAATCGTTCTTTGTGATTAATGTTGCAGTATTTTTGAGTTTGTAATTAACGTCATTATTATTTAACGTCACGCAAGTGAAAATTTAAAATTTTCGTATCTGTTCCTTATGCACTGAGGTTGGTAGACAAAAGTAGTTTTGCCGACAAATAAAGTACCTTCTTACCTAGGTTTCGGCACATGTTTGATCTTATAATGCGGCGTTTGAGGATGTGATAAATAAAACTAGTAATAATCCGTAATTATCTTTTATTTGTATTATTTTTAGATAAAGTATATCGTACATTCCATTAATATATCTTTATTTTTGCGTGCAGACAATCATCCAACTTTTCAAAGGGGAGTTCAATAATACCATACTATATTCTTACATTTCCATTACAATATGCAGTGTTAAATTTTTTTCAAATTAATTAATTTTCATTGCAGACAAGGACGTTTGAATGTTCATACGTATGCATTCGCAGCGATTCTGCGCCACGAATGTAAATGTTGATAAATCATACTTTTGGACGAGTAAGCGTAAAGTTGGACGACCGTGTGGTGCTTAGCATGTCTGACACAATTTTTAGACAAAATGATTCTGACGTCACATAACATAACGACTACGGCCCAGACATAAGGCGACAAGGACTAGACTAGCAAGCGATGTGCATTATACCAGCTAAACATTGAGCACCAATAAAATAATTTAGTTTTAAATTTCCAGGTGTGCATTCAGGAAAACGCTGGGGGGTCAATGTCAAATTCGTTGACTTTGTGTTAATTTTAAGACAATCATTGCCAATTATGTAAACAGCGAACGCCTCGTTAATTTTTATCGTATAATACCAATTACAACCGCCTAAATTTAACTTCTTACATTTTCTACGGATATTTTATATTTCGTTTTGATAACCTATCTTCCAAATAGCAATTTTTGTGCTCGATTTAACCGGTTATAGTTATTCTTAATCTATGTGGCTGACTTGTTAATTAGTTGCCTTCTCTGTCCCCTACATATTCTGTTACCTTTTGGTCTCTGAAAACGAAAGCCGTTACGCGGCTTGTAACTAACTTAAAGCCAGCCAAATAGATTGAACATAGCATTGCTCAGGCAATGATTGCTTGGATACGTGTATAAGTCTACTCCATATCTGCTTCTACGTAAACATTGTACCTATTACATTATTTACAGCAGTTTGAGAGAGCTTCATGACACATTCTTCTGTATTTAAGCAAATGTAGTATGTAGGCTTTACCGATATTATAAAATTTGACTTGCTTTATTCTGCCTTCGCATGAGATTATACGAACGTATTTGGATGGAGTTTGGTGAAGGAAATAAAACGGATGAATTTAATTGTGGAATTCTAAGTTCATATAATATCTCATTGGAATATCTTTTCTTGATAAATATTTTACCGGTAACATATTATCTAAATTATAATTTACATGAATCAAGGTGGTACACGTGCCTCTTTCAGATTCTGAATACGGCCCTTATTGAGCGGTAAATTTGAAATATAGACATTTAAAAACGCACCATGAAACTACCTCGAACAAACCTAAAGCTAATACATACTTTAATGGTAAAACTAATACAATTCCATCACAATAATTTTAGAATATCAGTTGATTCATTCGTTCAGGCTATGTGTAAGGATTTTTCAATTTTCACTAAACAAGTTACTCTATTAACTTAGGGCTATGTAATATTATTAATATTAAAATAGATTTGTCGATAAAATCTTTCAAGTTCATAACAAATAGACACCACGTGGGAAATCAAACAAATGGATAAGTTTCGACAGTACTCATACATCTTATTATAGTTATTTACGTATCAATATTATATTTTTCAAAGACTAATTGTGTTACAATTTCAATTTAAATTTGACTAGAATTTATATAACAGTGCTTATCAGAAAATGTAGCTTAGTATATCTATGTAGGTCCTTTTAACGTCCGCAACATAAACACTCTCATTTCGCTACGAGAGTGTTGCCATTTATAAAATGTATTTAAGATTTGAGAAAAAGCTGTTTATAGTAATTAGTTCAATCAAAAATTGTAGGCTTTTGTGTAATTTAAGAAACTACATTTAGGCTAAATTATTTACATTAGGAATAATTGCAAAAATCGCTGGGTTTCAAATACATGATAACTACATTAACGTTTGTAGGAAATGATTTCGAAATTAATCCTAATGTAAATAAACATTATAATCTATTAGAAACTGTCTCTTAATATATACAGCGGCTAATCTTGTGGAATGACAAATTCTAATCGACTTAATAGTTTTATTTTTCATATTTGGAGTGAGATAAAAAATATTACGATGTAAAATAGGCCGTCTGGTTTAAATTTTTATCATTTGCAGAATAAATATATCCAGATTTTCTTACACAATTTATCTTTTGCTAAAGAAATACATAACAATAGCTGGGATTTTATAAACATATAACTATAAATAACTATCCGTTCGCTTACATTTTCACATATTCCATCGCTACTTCACGAGTACCTGAGATTTCTACTTGAGATCAAATCCACAATATATATTGCTATACTTAGAAATACTTAGTTGATGACAGAAGTGAGACGTTATAGCCACTACATTTAGGAACTGTTATTAGTGTTCGTATGTACATTAAAAGCGTCAATTCTATACTATTTTTACCAGAGCATAGTGTATGGCATAGATGAGTTCATGAAATGGTATAGACAGTTTATCTAACTCGTAAAGGTTCATAAATAAGATCCACAATTGAAGTTTGTACATTATTTATAGTTGGTTTTGACTTATTAAATTAGTTATTAACGTTTTTAATTACATGGTTTTCGCGTCATAACTTGAATAATATCATTAAATATCCTAATCAGGATTTGAGCAACCAAGATTATCGGTGCATGCAAGAAGTCATAATCGTGTATAAGGCGTAATGGAAATCTTTTGGTGTTTTTTTTTACTTTCTTCGAAATAAAAAAAAGAATCTGTTCATTCCATTTTGAGTTAAACGAGTGTATAATAATAGATTTCAAAGTTCGCACTCGGTGTATTTTCATGCTTCATATTCAATCGAAGCCGATCCCAGCGTCGTCATTAAAATATTTCATGGTTATCCTGCCATAGATGTGACAAAATACCACAAACATTTCTAATTTGGTGTAATTTCTTGAGACTAACACTCCATCCAAGGCAAACTCTGGTTGAGGAGATCGCTTTCAGCTGCTATCTTCAGATGTGGTATGCACAATTCGATATAGCGCTTATTTTAGCGATACCTCATCCCCGTTATATACCCTGTAGGTATATCATATTGTAAAAGATAGAAAAGATCAATTTCCTTCTGTTCACTGCGCGTTTGGTGGTCTCAGTACTGTTATGCAGATGGACCCTCTGAGTATCCGCAGTAAATCTATAACTTCTGGCGTCTTCATTGATGTCACGTTTTCGTCGTTTACCTGAAAATTAATGACAAATATCAGTTAACAATTTACGGCGTTCATGATTATACATAAATCTTAGTATAATATATTCCAAAAAGTACAGGCCCCAGATTAAAAAATACGTGAAGGTCAATTAACAAATTAAAATTATAAGTATCATGGGAACGTCCTAGCGGCAAAATATCTATCCCTCATTCCTATCGCAATTTGATTATTCTCGAATGATACGATACCTGCAATATGACATCTCCCCTTTGCAGCCGGCCGTCCCTGGCGGCGACGCTGTCGTTGTATACGGCGGAGATGTAGCTCTGCCCAGACTCCGGGTGGCTCTGGACGCTGAACCCGAGCCTACTGTTCCAGCCGCGGTTCAACTCCACTGTCACTATCTGGAATAATCCCAGATCAGAAATAAATCCCAGAATTTACTACTGTTACTGTCTGGAATAGAAAACATTCTAGAAATTACGTCTCCTTTTATTCTTGTTGGGTCGTTAACTTTTACTTCTGTTTTCGTAGATTCGTCAGCGTTATCTCGTTGATTTTAGTACAGATTACTTAGATACTGCCTTATATTTGCAGTAAAAGATTGCCAATAAGTTTTAACTCCGTCTTCTTTTTTAGGTCAACAGTCAGCGCATGTACTAGGACCGGGTTTTTTCAACTTTTAGGATAATCACCAGTGTTATTAAGCAGGACGCGCTCGCAGAGCTTGGAGTACTTCGGCGCGGCGTGAGGCGTGAGGTGTCAGGCGTGAGGCACGAGGTGTGAGGTGTGAGGCGTGAGGTATGAAGTATGAGGTGTGAGGTGTACGGTGTGAGTCGTGACGTTTGAGATGTGAGGCGTGAGGTGTGAGGTGTGAGGCGTGAGGTGTGAGGTGTGATATGCATGGCGAAAAGTGGGTGCACTAGTTGTGCTTCTGATTAGCCGTTCAGATATAAAAGGCGTAATTGTATACGTACGTATGTATATGGGCATTTTTCAAAATTTTTGACCATTGGCATAACACAATGTCCACTGACTTATCAACTATCTTATTTAATAATCTTAAGTGAAAATATTATGTTTAAAATGGCAATCAATAGCAAATTTCAACAAAAATAAATTAAAATAGAAAAATAATTTCAAATTGTGTCTTAATTTAAAGAAAAATAGAAAAATGTTACTACATGTCCCCCAATTTTACGATGTCCCAACATATCTTCCAAACTTTGACGGGTCATAATCCCGAAATATTCATGTCAAACTCATATTAAAACTACTTCCTTTGTGCTAAAACCACATGAAATTACGTTTTTAAATTTTTTTTTAAATGGTTATATCAAAATAAGTAAATAAATCAAATTTTATTTTGTCTTAAAATTTTGATGATACCGGAATTCCCAGTTAGTAACGACGATTTTCGCCGACTTTAATAAAGAACCAAGTTATTCAGATAGTTTTTTGATGTTTGACAACCCATTTTTGATAGTTAACGATTGGCCATTTCATTTCTGGGCCTTTATGATCAATTAGACCGTTACTTAGTGTTCAGAGCAGTGTGTCGACATAAACGTGTTCCCATTAGTAAAATGATTTTTAAAGATATATTGTTATTGTTTTAACACGAACATCGTTTAAGCTTTTGCACAAGTATCTAAAAATAACTGAACTTTATTAGAACCATAAGTTTTTGTGTATTTTATATGAAATAATGTGATGTGAAATCATAAAATGTACTTTCGTAACGTCAGGTAAGTAACGTAAAACTCATTATAAAAAAATGCACTCCGGTTCTGTAACGGTCAACTTTTTTGAAAAACGCCCATATATACATATATATATATTATATCAATTAAATTATTAGGTTATGGCTCCATCATGCGCGAAAGAAAAAAATAAATATAGTAGGAGATACAAATTGTATGGTAATATTCGTGATAAGGATATCGTTAGCATTCTAAGAAAGAGATACGATAATATGTTGAAAGAATGTTACAAAAGATTTAAAGAAAGTGCTGCTAAAACTATAAAAACAAATCCCAAGTACTTATGGTCTTATGTTAAGAATTTAAAACGGAACAGTGGTACTATACCAAATCTGATGATCTTGGATACAAAAACTGCTAATGGCGGACAAGAAATATGTGAAATATTTTCTACATACTTTCAGTCGGTTTATGAATTACAAGCTATTCCAAATTCTTATGACCCACAATTCCCCCAAACTGCTCTTCCATGTGAGCACTCATTCTCCCTCGGTAGTTTGAGACTAATGGAGTCCGAGATAATAAAAGCTTTGAATAAATTAGATCCAAATAAAGGAGCTGGCTTGGACGGTATCCCAAATATATTTCTTAAAAACTGTGCAAATAATATAGCTTTACCATTGTGTGTGTTATATAATCGATCACTGTGTGACGGAGTTTTTCCGACACAATGGAAAGCAGCACGCTTGACGCCTATACATAAAAATGGTCCAATAAATGTTGTGTCTAATTACCGTCCTGTGTCCATTCTTCCGGCACTGGGAAAAGTTTTAGAATCGATTGTACATAAAAAAATATACTGGCATATCAAATAGCAGCTTCATCCAGAACAACATGGTTTTTTGCCCAAGAAATCCACCGCTACGAATTTAATTGGGTTCGTTGAAGATGTTGCTGGCGCGGTTGATGACGGTGATGAAGTCCATGCTATATATACGGATTTTAGCAAAGCATTCGATTTGATTGATCATACGTTATTGTTAAAAAAGATCTTTGGGGTGGGCATCCATGGGTCATTATATCGATGGTGCGAGTCTTATCTTAAAAATCGAACTCAACTTGTCAAGATTCGTGGGTATACATCCCGAGCACAAAAGATTCCAACAGGTGTTCCCCAGGGGTCTCATTTGGGTCCTCTGTTTTTCATACTATTTGTGAATGATTTAGCTATGACCTTAAAATGTAATTTTAAAATGTACGCGGATGATTTAAAGTTATATAAGCGAGTTCAAGGTGATGATGATATAAGAATTTTACAAAAAGAATTAGATAAAGTCGATAAATGGTGTTCTCAAAACAAAATGATATTAAATGTAGGGAAATGTTATCATATAAAGTTTACCAAGAAGAAGAAAATATCATTCGTTTCGTATTTTCTGCAAGGTGTACAGTTAAAAGAAGTAACAAACATTCGAGATTTGGGAGTCGTACTGGATAGCACTTTAAGTTACAGAATGCATATAAACCACATAATAGATAAAGCATCAAGGCTATGCGGTTTTATTTGTAGATTAATAAAATCTTTTAGAGATTCAGAAGTTTTGATACCCATATACAATTGCATAGTCAGGAGTATATTGGAATACAACAGCTGTGTATGGTCCCCGAGCTATGCAGTTCACTCTGGAAGACTAGAAAAAATTCAAAAAAGATTCTTATATCAATTGTCTTATGTTAACAATACATGTAAAACTCTGTCTAGCTATAGCCACAGATTACTTTTTTATAAAATGAATTCTTTAGATATGCGCCGTAAGGCATGTGATATAATGTACCTATATAAGATTATCCATGGCCTCGTGGATTGCCCTGATCTCCTCACGCGGGTAAAGTTGGAAATTCCCCGACCTGGAAGCCGGTTAGCTAACAGAAAATGTTTTTGGTTGCCTTATTGCCGGACAAATGTGGGCCAACACTCTCCACTATATAGGTTCTGTTCGTATAGTAATGGAATTAGATTGAAATTGGATATATTCTCAGGTTCTCTGGCTTCTGTTCGAAAGAATGTTTTTGAAATTCTTAAAAATGTTTAATATTTTTATTTTGCAATTGTTCACAGTAAATATACATATATAAATAACTGTTAAAATAAGCATGCTGTGTTCACTAATTTCAGGAATTACACGAAGTTTGTTAAATCTATAATTCAATATTTGTTTTTTAAGTGCAAGTTATGTGTATATTCCAAGTTGTGAACCAAATAAATAATAAAAAAAAAATCATTGTCAGACGATGATTCCTTTAACTACTAGTATGACAACTATATAAAATAAAATTTTACAATTCAAATGATAGGACCCTTTCATAAAAAAATTATGCGGGGTGTTTTACAACTGGCTTTTTTTTAGTAGTTAACGTCCCTGTACTTGAGGCTAAAATACCCCTTAAGTGCATTATTTTATCTCCCGGTTGTCTATGGAGGGAAGTGGAAAATTAACATTTCCAAGGCCTTAATTTGACTGCCTCGGTGGCGTAGTTGTATGTATACGTAGGTGAGTGTGTGCATGTGTTGACTAATTTCGCTGCGGGTTAAAGACGTAGTATTCACCGAGACTCGCCGAGTTTCATCGCGCGGTGTCATAAAATGCGTGACACTATTGATCCTAGCTTACAGGAGTTGCAGTGTCGGATGTGAGGGCGGGATAGTCTACTATTATCAGATTGCAAACAGACAAGTTTAGCACAATAGGTAGATTCATGGGCGTATATAAGGGAGAGAGTTCAGGGGTCCAGACCACCCCTTAGCTTACAATAAACCATGCTACGCCACTTACCCCTTACATTTTGGGGATCCGGACATACCCCCCCCCCCCTTAGCTTTATGTCACAGTGTCATGCATGGCAAGAACCCACGTCAAAATTTTTTTTACATCATTGGACCTCCCCCATGTGAAAGCTATAGCTACGCCCACGGGTAGATTTATCACCTTTAAAGCCAAAGCATCATTCATGTATCACTAACAAGAATCACTCACCGTAGGCTCAAGGCTGGGGTTGTCTATCGGCGGTTCAGGTTTCACGTTCTCTTTCTGGACAGTGTCCATTTCTTTCGGCTTGGCTGGAGGCAGTTCCGGTTTGGCTTTACGCTCATTTTCCGGAGACAAAGCAACTCCTTTCCATTTCTTCAAACCATTGCCTGTAAAAATATGTAACGTATTTGTAAATTGACGCTATTTTTCTCGAGCCTAAATTGGGTCATCAATTTTGTTTCATACTTGATTCCTTTTGTTTGAAATTTAAATGAGCGTGTTTGCATACACACACACACACACACACACACACACACACACACACACACACACACACACACACACACACACACTCACGCCTGTTATCCCCGAAGGGGTAGGCAGAGTGCGAAAAGTGGGTGCACTAGTGCACCCACTTTTCGCCGTTATTCCGTCCCATGATGCGATAGGGGGTGAGCCTATCCCCCCCTATAGGGGGCGTGTTTGCATACTTGATACATATTACTGCGTTTTTCATCAATTTGTAAATGTTCTTGGCTAAAATTTCAAATAAGTTTTGAATGGAGTTCAATGTGATAAAAAAAAGTACCGTCATCTTTATTCGCGTCGCTGCTCGTTCCGTCATTACTCGTCGTGTGCAGCACCGCGCTCTGGTACGTGGGGATCGCGTGTTTGAACCTCTCGTCACTCGACAGTTCTACAGGCATGGACACAGGCTCATCAGAGTCTACAGGAAAGGGAGCGTCGCCGTAACGTTGCCGGTTGTTTTCCTGGTACACGTTCGGAGCGTCCAATGTGTCGTTGTCCAAGTTATTTAGCTCGTAGCCGTGCGGTGGTACTGGAATACGATAATCATATTTAGTAGATCTAAATGAAATTTCGGGTTTTTATGAAATGTTCTGCCATACATTATAACTTAGTAGGCATTTTAGAGACTTTCAAATGCCTCGTACTTACCACACCTTGTGCTTCGTGATACTGTTCATAAAAAAAATGTTAAACCTATACTGCTATACCAATCTTTATGATCGACCTGAAGGTGTTATTCTATGCACCGTTCTCTAAATCTTCCACCTCTCTTGGGTCTTAAAAAAAACTGACACCTTACTAACTTTAGACCGACTATAAAGACTAGCGATCGCTGTTATTACCAGTTTTTTTGACTACCTTGCCGTTAATATTAGACGGGTAGTCCAAAGACGAAAGAAAACATCGACAGATTTGAACAAAACAATTTTATTTATTGTTTTGGTTATTATTTAAATGCTTGGAAATATTTGACTTTGACTAAATTATTAAATGGATCGGAAGGTGCATCTCCTAAAACTACTATTCCATAGTTGAATGCAAATGTAAAGGCTGAAATAAAATTTAAAATCACACCTTATTTCTATTACATCAAATGTGATATAAAAATCATTGATACACAAAAATCGTCTATACAACAACATTCAAATGTGTATGAAACCAACAGTCATATTGGATGGTTGTAAAGTGAAGTGAGCTGTAAGAAAGTGTGCAGACACATAGATTAACCTAAATCAGGTTGTATGGCTACGAGATAAAGGCGCTGACTAGTGTAATTTGAGCCGTGTCGAAAGCTGTTGCAGGAAACCTTAGTTGTGTTTAATCTAACACAAAAGTCATTCGGATGCGACCAATAATGATTTACAATATATGTTACGTATTTAGTAAGAGGTTTAAATTTGTTGCCAATACTTCTGCTTCGAAGTATGAGAAAATATGATACAATATTGAAGAAAATATTGCAACAAACCACTATTTATTTGAACTGAAGATTAAACATATATTGGCATATTTAATTAATACCTAAACATTTTTTTGACTAGTGTTAAAGACTAGAAACCAATTTGGAGCAAAAATTTAAACATCGTCTCGTTACACGATATTATATTTTATCCGTAACTCGTTTCAGAACGTGTCTTTTTTGCTTTTATCTATTCACCAAATAGAAAAAGGTAAGCCTTTGAAGTTTGAACGTATGAATATCATCAAAATCTGCACCGCACCGCCTTGTGACCCTTTCAAATACGTAACATCTCGTACATCATAGGAACGAAGCGTAAGATGAGAGCGTGTCTCTCACCTGTCAAGCTCAATTTTTGTTTTCTACTATTGGCTGCGGGCGCGATGGCGGTCCGCTGCCGGCTGTCCGCGCCATCTTTGCAATGCGCGTGCTCTAGCTTTGTGTTGCTTGCATCTGCGTGGGAACACCTACATCGCTTAGGCCGGTATTAATAAATTAATCTCAGGTTTGAGTTACATCTCAAGTAGACATAATGTATGTAGAGTTCAATACATTATGTCTACTTGAGATGTAACTCAAACTTGAGATTCATTTATTAATACCGTCCTTAGTGTCATGTTGTGTTGCGTGTTGTCTATTACATTGTCTATAACCGATAAGCTGCAGTGGAGTGTTTCGATTAGGTGTGTGTGTAGTACTGGGTAGAGACGTAACTCCCTTGGGAAGACGAGGGCATGCAGAGGTTATACAAATTCTTGGTGATGTTGGTACTGTTTATGGTCAGTCGTCACTTGCTTTTAAGCGAGCAATGTCCTCGTCGCTTTATTTTGTATAAAAGAAACAGTTATTGTTAGATTAATTGTATGCACAACTAGTTCATAAATTAGTCTAAGCTAGTATAGTACCTATACTGTCACGGAAATCCCCTTGCATAATGTGAAGGGAAGCCATAATAGCTTGTCGTGTCCAGGGCTGGATTCATTTAAAAGCAAAGTAGATTGATGGGCCCTAGGTTGCGAGCTTGCGAAAAAGAAGACTGTGATAATTAAATCAAAGCAAAAATCATTTTGAAAGTGAGAACAGCTCCGAGATTTTGATTTGTTAGTAGGCATTATATTGCAAAGATAATGGTTTAGAACATATTGCTTTGTGGAATAAATAATTACTTATTTTCTAAATTTCAATTTGGTAAGATAGATTATAAGATGTCTCTAATACACCAGATATTAATAAAACTTTAAGCAATAGAGAGCTTCTGTAATTGTTCAATCAAATCTGATAAGCACGTGGTCATACCAACAAATTTGCATTAAATAAATATGGCCTCGTCTTTCTAACAAATCTATCGCGCGATATCCCCCAACAAAACCTAATCCGGACCTGAAGTCATGTGTCTTCCTCGAATGGCTTTCCCTATTCGGACGTATATAGATCTAATTAAATTAAGCCAGCCGATCCGCGTCCGTACCTGTGTATAGTGTTGGCAGTATTAACGTTAATTAATCGACTTCTAGTGACAATAACTTATGTTAAATGTGCTATTGGATTAATCCACGTGTCAAGATACACAATAAAGATTCGTATTTTGGTATTTATAGATTACAATGCGACTGTCTTTGTTACTTCACGGTTGAGATTTTGGAATTTGGAATAACTGCTAAAATTTCTCAAGTATTTGGAAACCTTGTATACAAGGGAATAATGTAGGGTGCTTTATTTATTTACAAGTCGTATCCCATTTCTCACATAGGTAACTTACAAAGAAGACTATATATAAATCATTATCGTTATTGTTGGCTGCAATGTTTTATTTATATATTTGTACCTAATTAATGACTTAACAAAACCAACATGGCTTACCGTTAGGCTGTTCGTAATGATTATTATCCTTGGTTAGTTTCCGGAACTTCCTGGGTGAGAGACAAGGAGACCGGGATCCATCCACTGCGTCTGGGGTGAGTCGCCGCGCCGCCAAGTCGCACAGCATCGACACTGCTTCAGGCCTGGAGAAAGGACATTACTCTTCATCGTATTTCAAATGGAATAGGCTGGAAATTTATACCATGGGACTTAATATAACATACAACTTGAATAAATAATGGGCATTTGAATATTCAGGGTCTTTAGAAAGGTCTTCACGGAATTCCTGATATTATTTGATAGAAGACTTTTAAAGGTGTTTCTATGTAAATCTTCACATTATTTTCAAAGATAATCAAAGCTTTTGATAATCTAAACGCAAAGTTAATTTAAAAAGTAACAAGAAAACTAATTAAACGGAAATTTATTTCAGACAAGTTACTGAAATTGGAAACGTTGATGTTTTAAATAATAAATTGAGGCTTCAAGATAAAATAGAAACGAACTAAAATTATACGACAAACAACTGGGACAATCTATTTATTTAATTTTGAACGAGGACGGAATTATACAGCCTCTTAAAATGAATAGGTACAAAAATTAGAATTCCGTTTGTCTAAATCACATTAATTAATTTATACGATGGCAAAGTCTAATTTCGGGACGTCACGTCGACGGCAAATTCAGAGTAAAAGTATACTTTATAAATATTCAAAATATATCTTTATTTTTTCGCTTCGTTTACGAAACGCAAAATTGTGTTCGAATTTATCTTCGGTTTCCACTAGGCATGTTTTTATCATTTAAACAAAGCATTTTATGCTTACTATATTTCAAGATCACTTAAAAACACGTTCCAAATTCAAAACTAATCCGAAAAGCAATGTTTACTACTATTTGAACCCGTTTCTTGTTTCCCACAATTTTCATTCCCTTGCGAATTGTATGCCTTTGTACACAATAGATACACACTCGTGCATACGTAGGCTTTGTGTACGCAAATTAATCAAACAAGGAACGTGGGTGTGGAAACTAAACTATGCGGCTTATCATGTAACTGATTGGATTGAGGTGGATCTCGATTAAGACGATCCATTAGAGATGATTAAGTTTCATTAGTACGAGTGCGAAGTGCTAAATATGCGAAATATAAGCAGATTAATTGCGATTAACGCAAATTGTGTTTGTCATGACCATGAAGAAAAGAAGAAGAGCGGAGGTGCCGCAAGGCGATTAGGTCATGTCACCATCAACTAAGGACATGACGTCACAGTTCTTTTCTTCGTGGTCATGATAGAGTAGTCTGACGTGATCGAGAACGCAATGTGTGAGAAAAGACAATTTGGGTCTAAGCTGTACTCTAACTTTTGAAACGGGCCGCAAAGACGCCTGAGTTTGTGATGCGCTGGGCTACAAAGGAAATTCATTGACCTACTACAGTATCTAAAACATAATAAAAAAAATTAAGTTTAATTTATGGCAACGAAAAATATTTCCAATTAATTCAGTAGTATTATACATATTATAGGGTTAGCACAGAGCTCAAGCGATCCTGGGAAATGTTTTTTTAGACTATTGTGTTTTTAAAATCAGTTAGGCCACATATAGAAGCTCAGGGGCCGCACCCATAAGCTCCGCGGGCTGTAGGTTCAGTATAGCTAATCTAGTCTAGACGCCAATCTATACTAATATTATAAAGCTGAAGTTTGTTTGTTTGAACGCGCTAATCTCAGGAACCGATTTTAAAAATTCTTTCACTAATAGGAAGCTAGATAGCTCCTGAGTGCTATTTTTTATCCCCACTTTTTATCTTTTACTATGCTACTTTTTATCCCGGGAAAATATTTATGTCCCGGAAAAACATTTTCACGCGGGCGGAGCCGCGAGCACTACTAGTCCTTTTATAAGGTTAAGAATTGTGATGTTTAGAATAGGGAGAATTGAGAATAACGCGAACTGAGCCATATTGAGAGAAATAACGATGTATAATGTAACTAAAGTTAAAACCAACATTAATATAATGTACATAGCACGGAGTACGGAGTTTAAACACGTACGCGAACTTTGCTTTATGTTTCACCTGTATGTTAATTAGGGTGTAGAAAATTAAGGTACTCAAACAAGACAAGATATGTGTTTATTAATATACTTGTATATCTAACATTATGATGGTGTGCTAGGTTAATATAATAGGTAAAGTTAAAGTACCCACGGAAGAAGATACTCATATGAAGTTCTACAATGTACGCTAATTAAATTTTCCTGTTTTAATTCTTTTTGATTTTGTCTGACCTAACCGAAATTACTTGTTGTTTACTATGAGCTAGTATTACCCACAGAACAGTTAAGTGTTCTAGTACAAAGACCGACTATTCGCATTTAGAACAGTTTTACATTACTGTTTCCGTCTAGTAATTTGTAACTTCATCGTACAAATGATTGTCTGAATATATTATTTTTTTTACCACCACCCGCGCAAACGACAAGACATCGCTTCACTTTCCGGGATCGGTGTGAGCACTATTTATATTCAATTATTGTAATTTTGAACCATTAAAGAAGATTCTGAAGAATCCAAGGTCTAATTTATTGCCTTCTTTGTCAAGACCTTCATTTCGTCCATCTGAGACGAAACACTGACTGCCTCGGTGGCGTAGTTGTATTACAGTACGACTGCAAAGCTGAGGTCTCGGGTTCGATTCCCGGGTCGGGCAAAGTGATATTGTGTTTTTCAATTCAGTATCAGCCCGGAGTCTGAAAATTGTGCCCGATATGGCGATAGGCTCGCCCCCTATCACATCAAAGGACGGAATAACGGCGAAAAGTGGGTGCACTAGTTGCGCCTCTGCCTACCCCTTCGGGGATAACAGGCGTGTGTGTGTGTGTGTGTGAGACGAAACAATTACAAACTCACCTGAGCGGGGGTTTAGGCCTGTTCAAAGGCGCGTCGGAGTCAGTGGGCGCGTCTTCCTTGGGAGACATCGGCGACAGCGGGGTCGCGGCGTGGTCGCGGTACAGCCGCAACCGCACTTCAGAACCGCACGCGCGCAGGAACGCGACCGCCTCCGCGTGCGACATGTTCGACATTGGCGTGTCATTAACCTACGTGAATACACGTCTTTTGAAGGAAATACAGCAACATTTTATGTCGCAATAGGGTAGTTTGCTATGTTTGATTTGGTACATTATTTTGTATGTAACAGAAAATAAAACGAAAAAGAAATTCTTCTAATTGGTTGACAATTAAAGCAGTTAAGCCCCTTATACATGTTGGCCGAGCCTAAGCCAATGCGAGCGGCGGCAAATATGTTCAAGGCAAGTGCTAACGTCCATACGTTCGACAAGTTCGTCGAATGACAATGCAAGCGGCCAATGTAGACGAGAGTTTGTAGAGCTATCCACACGTTGGCCACTGTCAGTATTTATAAAGCCGCCTATACACGCTGGCCGAGCGTTGCCGAGCGATGGCCAACGCCATCATGTAGACAGCTTATTTGCCTTGACTCGTCATCGCTCGGTGTCGCTCGCCTAGTTGGCCGAATGAAGCCAAGCACCAACGTGTATAGAGATCATTTGGCGCAACTTGTGTTCGCTCGCTGTCACTCGTGATCACTTGCCTCACTTCGGATCGGTGTCGGTTTTTGTACACAAATCAAAGGCGCTCGTCTGCGCTCGGCCAACAGCGTCCACATATTTGTCTACCCGCCATTACACGGTTGATATCTGTCGCTCTCAGACGCCTATAAAACTTCAATGTCGACGTCCATAGTGTTTCAATGCGTAATAAATACTGACAGTGGCCAACGTGTGGATAGCTCTACAAACTCTCGTCTACATTGGCCGCTTGCATTGTCATTCGACGAACTTGTCGAACGTATGGACGTTAGCACTTGCCTTGAACATATTTGCCGCCGCTCGCGTTGGCTTAGGCTCGGCCAACATGTATAAGGGGCTTTACGCATTGAAACACTATGGACGTCGACATTGAAGTTTTATAGGCGTCTGAGAGCGACAGATATCAACCGTGTAATGGCGGGTAGACAAATATGTGGACGCTGTTGGCCGAGCGCAGACGAGCGCCTTTGATTTGTGCACAAAAACCGACACCGATCCGAAGTGAGGCAAGTGACCACGAGTGACAGCGAGCGAACACAAGTTGCGTCAAATGATCTCTATACACGTTGGTGCTTGGCTTCATTCGGCCAACTAGGCGAGCGACACCAAGCGATGACCAGTCAAGGCAAATAAGCTGTCTACATGATGGCGTTGGCCATCGCTCGGCAACGCTCGGCCAGCGTGTATAGGCGGCTTTATTCATATTTAAAGCCCCTTATACATGTTGGCCGAGCCTAAGCCAACGCGAGCGGCGGCAAATATGTTCAAGGCAAGTGCTAACGTCCATACGTTCGACAAGTTCGTCGAATGACAATGCAAGCGGCCAATGTAGACGAGAGTTTGTAGAGCTATCCACACGTTGGCCACTGTCAGTATTTATTACGCTTTGAAACACTATGGACGTCGACATTGAAGTTTTATAGGCGTCTGAGAGTGACAGATATGGCGGGTAGACAAATATGTGGACGCTGTTGGCCGAGCGCAGACGAGCGCCTTTGATTTGTGCACAAAAACCGGCACCGATCCGAAGTGAGGCAAGTGATCACGAGTGACAGCGAGCGAACACAAGTTGCGCCAAATGATCTCTATATACGTTGGTGCTTGGCTTCATTCGGCCAACTAGGCGAGCGACACCGAGCGATGACCAGTCAAGGCAAATAAGCTGTCTACACGATGGCGTTGGCCATCGCTCGGCAACGCTCGGCCAGCGTGTATAGGCGGCTTGAAATATTGTTGTGAGCAAAAGTGGGGGCGTAGTGGGGATATCGCGTCATCTATTTCGCACGCACGCAGCGTTATGCCTGGCGACTCTCAGTGACTTCACATTCTGCTGTTCCCGTTATCTGACAGATGCCCCTTCCACCAAACTTCAAAGCGTTATAACTCATTTATTATTGCTTGTATTTTAAAAATTTTTCCTCTAGATTTTAGAAGACATAAATGTTTGATAAATGTTTTTAAAAAAAGTAGTCAACTACCTTATTAATTTTTTTTTTAGGTATGTCATTGTGTCTTTTCTGCTTCTGCATGCAACATGCCCAACACTAACGTGTACTTTCGCTGATTTAATAAATTGGATTTTGAGGTAAATAATAAATACAATTTTTTAGTGTCGTGATTCGTGATACACACTTAAATTTGCATCTAATTGTATATTTTCCGGCCCTGTATGTGACATGTTAGCGTGTCTTAACTATTTTGTTCTTTTTACTGCATCCAAAGAGTAGTAGGCCATAAGTAAATGCCATAAGGACTTCGATACTCTGACAAATTTTTATACTTAAAATTGTGTAATTCAGTGTAGAGGATAGTAAAAACTGACTAAACTTGTAATACACAATTGGATATAGTTTTTCTAAGTGCCTGTAAAATTACGAAACATCATTCTTAATCCATTCTTGCAGCCGTTACAATAAAATGCATTTTAATTTATTTTTTGCAAACAAAATATGCAAATACATTTTGTGTGTCCATAACTGGTGAAATGCAACAATACAAGCTAATGAGCTGTTGATTCAAATGGTCGGACCATACGTCGTTACAAAAGATAATAAGTTCTTAACAATAACGTCTGCACGCTTCATTTCGTATGCAACTCGCTACCGTGTTTTTTGTGTTTTACCATTTTAAACTTTACGATTACTTGTTTGCGAAAGTTTAAATTGTTCAACAAATAAGCATTGCGCACACATAATACGATTAAGGATATTTGTGTAGTTACAAAGCAATAATAACAAAATATTCGGGTTCCTTGGGCTGCCTAGTGCCTAAGTGCCTCGGTGGCATAGTTGTACTGCGATCGCGGTACGACCATCATACTAAGGTATCGGTTTTGGATCATAGGTCGGGCAAAATGATTGACGTTTTCTGCTCAGTTTCAGCCTTGAGTCTGAAATTTGGGCCCAATATGGCGACAGGTTCGTCCTCTATCAAATCATGGGAGGCAACATGGCGAAAAGTGGGTGCTTAGTTGCGTTGCGTAGTATCGTTTCAAGGATAAAAGTAGCGCGTATATGTGTTATCTTGAAATTATTACCGCCACAATCCTGTCTCCTGGCTGTATTCTGCCGTCGCTGAGGGCGGGTTCCCGGACCAACGCCCTGACGTAGTGTCCCAGCGCGCTGTGATCCTCCTTCCGCAGCGTGAATCCGAGGGAACCGTTCACTTTCGTCATCACTATATCAAATTCCTGCGAAAAATTAATAATTTAGATTAATTACTTCTACATTTTACGAATTTCGTTGATAATAGTAGGTAAATATAAAAGTGATAAAAATTATGGAGGCCTTCATAATTATTTTTGTAATACAAATAAAGATTTTAATATGTATTACTGGTTATTGATGTCCATCAGTGTAGTTTAATGTAGTTTTTCAAACGATAATATTTTAAAAAGTGCTTACGAGCTTTTGGGACAAACTTTTCTATCGTTAACTAAAGTTTAGCCTTACAAATATAACCTTAGCTTTTCATATTTCCTTTGTTAAAGTATATAATTAAATGTATTCATAATAACTGCAGCTCGATTCAATATTTAATTTGCATATTTTTGTTTCTTGTTAGATTTATGTATGTGTTTGTTATAATGTGATGGATGTCATAAAACTTACCACCGATCCGTCATCCTATGAGGCGTGAACAGAAAATGTGATGTAACAAAATATTTCGGTAAGAGATTCATTGTTGAACTTCCGATCTCCCCCCCCCCCCCAGCTTACAATAAACCACGCTACGCCACTGACCGATGACATTTTGGGGATCCGGATCCCCCCTTAGCTTCTAAAATATGGTGTCATGCAAGGCAAGAACACTAGCCACTAAAATTTTCATATCGTAGAAACGCCCCCCCCCCCCCTCATGTGAAAGTTATAGCTACGCCCATGCACATATTTGCGGCTATTATATGGAAAACTCAACAATATTATCCACCATACTGGCTAGATCATTCCCTCGATACTCATAACACATACAATATGATATGTTGGCACAATTAAATGTTACACTTTCTCAACTAAATCATTATTAATACAATAATCGTGGACCTAACAATAACCGTACTGATTAAGAACCAATAACAAGTAATTTATTAGTACGTGTTACTGCCGATTTGCCTTTTCCTTTCACGAAATTCGTTGCTACTTTTTCTTAATATTATTTTATTTACTGAGAAATAGCTTATAATATAATATTACAGTCATGAGGGGTAACAATTATTATAATGCATTTTATTCGTCTATAGTCGAAATTCGATCAATATAATCTTCGCGTGTAGAGGCGGCAGATATTTTTGGTTTAGATTAAATTTAGAAATTACATATGGAAATATCCCCAAATAGAACAATTGTGATGAGTTCTTGAATACCTAAATTAAAATTATTGTGCAAAATATTACCTATGATTCTTGTGAATGGTTATGGGCGTCAATCACTTACAATTATGTAACCTATTCGCTCATTTACTAACCCATCCTTTATAAGAAACCTTACATGATAATCAAAAACTTACATGATAATAAAAATGCACTGGTTAGAATTACTGTAACACAGCTTGGCTATATTATGTAGCTGCCTTGAATAAATTAGACATAAATACGGAGCTACGAGCGTTGCAATGCATTCTCATACATTATGAAAAGTCACCTTTGTACCGAGCTAGCGTTGTTCTTTCACAGATTATTCCTTAGGCAGTGGTCTCTAGAAAGTACTCCGTGATACTCTAAACTAGGGTACTTTGTTTTTACTTTATCTGGGCGTTAATGGGTTGTTAATATTAGATGCATGGTGTTAACGGCTTTCTGTTAGTGGTTTGAAATGTTTTAATGAGCACTTTGATGCCGAGCATAATCATAAAATTGAAATGGTTAGTGATACAAAGCTGTTCGTATTGTTATTGAAAAATGGGGAAATGCACGGAATTCCCCATAGTTTTCTTAAATGTATATAGTCTTGTAGTAGCGAAAAATAAATATTTCGAAATTCCAGCTGACACTTACTAATAATTCATAATATTTATTTGATATGTTTCGGAACTCATCAACAGAGAGCTGTTGATAATTCCTGTTGCTATTTGCCTAATGTCTAACATAATCTTGCGTTCATTTGTCAAAAAAACTGCACTACAAATGAGCGCAAACACAGTACAGAGAGGAGAGTGCAACAACAATAATATTCTGTCAGTACCGTTGCTCATAGATTTGATTGTGACAAATTGTTACCAAGTCGAGTCTTTATAACGTATTTTTTTTATGGCATGGAATGACGAGACGAGCATGCCGTTCGCCTGATGGTAAGTGATACGACCACACATAAACAGTAGAAACGCCACCCAGCACCTTGAGTTACAAATTACTGTGTGGCAATCCACTGCGCTCGTCATCCTGAGACATAAGGTGTTAAGTCTCATTATGTCCTGTAGTCACACTGGCTACAATGCCCTTCAAACCCAAACACAACAGTGCATGCATACTGCTGCTTGGCGGTAGAAATAGACATTGCGGTGGTACCCACCCAGAAGGACTCTTACATAGGAGAGTCCTACCACCAGTAAACCATCGACATAAGACAACCATCGACCAGTAAACCAGTACGTATCGACATTTTCCTAGAATTAAAGTTTTCCCAATCCAGCATTCGAACTTACATGCACGTTACACAACCATAGTCATATTAACTGCATCGTGAGTCATGTTTCTATGTAGAATAATTTATTATACAGAAAATGTAGAGTGTAATTTACGTTGAACTTTATGGTGCAGTATAACAATGTATAAGAATGTACCTAATAGTACCAGCCATGTTTTTATGATACTGTCAAGTCATGAACTCGGGCTACCTTTATTACTGAAAGGATTTAGGCCTTAGTCTACCACAATAGCCTAGTACATGACAGACTACATGCCTTCTAAATTCTTAAGTAGATTTCTCAGATTTGTAGGTCTTATCCTGATGATTCCCATCATGGTTAAAGGCAGCGATAATTGACGAAGAATACGCACATTTGACAAGTCAAAGGTGTTCACCAAAGCTATCACCGCTTAGAAGGTAATCACCATAAATATCGAAATTGAATTCTAGTACAGACCCCATATTGTATGTCGTAGACAGGCAGCGGTCGATCAAGGTCCGGCAGCCTGAGGTCGCGCCGGTCCGACTCGGGGCTCGCCTCTCGTCTCCCGCGGCCTTCCGACGACGAGGTGGTCGCGCTGCTTGTCGTTTGTGATAATCTGTACGAAATTATATGGATTACCGCTATTGATATGATGACCTACTACAGTGTTTCGTTCAGAGATATAAGAGGGGTTGGCTTAATTCTAGCGATCATCGAAGGATGCAATGTAGGATCAATATAAGTCAATATTATATTCTCAGAAATATTTGCCACTTCCACGAAAAAATATTTCGTCACGAGGATCGAACCTGTAGCTTCCTTATCAGTCAGATAATTGCTTGCATGCCACGAAAGCTATTATATAAGTATCAAGTAGAGTGTGTTAGATCATAGTACGAACCTTCAAAGAACAACGGTAATAGCGATTCCCTCACTACTTCCGTAACGTGACAAATGTTACTATCCATTATGTACTTTCGCAGGATTCACTATCTTTCATTATAGCACTGACAAAGTATAGTTCTGTAACCCACACAATATAACCAATTAGGGTTGTCACGTATGAGTCATAGCCGTTTACGGTCAAATCGATAACCCTGTATAAGTTATGGCATGGATATAGTGAATCAAATTTCTTGGGAATTTAGATCTTAACCGTAGTTCAAAACAATTACGATGCTTGGTTCTATCCTCAGATCAAGTAATCAAAATAGATGTGAGTTTTCTATGGATTGAGTCAGAATTGGGGCTTTTTATGGCGATAGCAATTTCAATTCATGCCGTGTTGTCAGATAAGGAAACTTATCTGATATAGAATCTGCTGCTAAATATAAACTAATGGGAAGCTTAAGAACAAAACTCTGGCGTGTGCGATCCACCAAAACGTCTTGAGCGTGTGTGATTATATCCGAACTTCTAATGTCTCGGTATGTCCAGCTGAGTACGGTTTCATGTAGTACTTTATAATTCAAAGTTCTAGGTGTGTTGCGACTATTTACGGGCCACCGTGGCGCTTACTAGAAGTGTTGCCTACTCTCCTTGTCGTTTACTTGTATAATGTATAGCTATGATACAGTTTTTTTTGTCCAATTGCAGGGACGGTTGCGGACGACAACTTAGACGTGAGTCGGAGGAAGCTCGCAGCCGTCCCTAATGCGCCGAAGATGTTTAATTCACTTTCTCCGCGTAAACAAAAAAAATAATAATGTTGAAATAAGCAAACGTCTCAACCCTACAACGATAAACCTGAACACAACAGTTCTTACAGAACCGATCCTGACGGCAGAAATAGACATTGGTAGACCCACCAGGACTTTGGCATATGATTATCCACCAAGTAAACCAGCAAGTATAGTAATACTACTGCTAGCTACGGGTCTCCTCTACTCTTTGCTGGTGCTATATTATATCCGCCTGGATAACGACAACCGTACAAAAGATGTTTAAATCCGCCATAATGGACCAAGTAAGTGTGCCGCCTTCCGGGATCAGCCTGTGTACTTTGATCAATTATATACCTAGATAGACACTGAACGTTTCAAACACGTCGAAAAAAATAGAGGCGAACTGTTCACTAAATGAGTTTTTTGTTGTTTTTTCATGGATATAATTTTCTCCTCGTTTTAATAGAAACCATGTAATAACTGGCATCATTATGCGCGCACACAAGGATACGCAGAATGATGCAGCGATAGCGTATGACACAGCTGTTACGCACTAGCTGAAGAAAAGTTGGCCTGTTTGTTTTAGTTTTATTGTAGCGCGTCACTCTATCCAGCTATATAATAATTCAAAGCCTGTGTATATCCGGTTCAAACAGGCTGACTGACGAGGGATAGTCATCGCTTGTCAATTGACACTATCTGGACCTCTCTCCGCTTACTATCAGGTTTAGTGGGGTCACTTGGCCGTAATAAAAAACTACTAAGAGGGTTAAGGCCTTAGATCTTAATCCAATACGCTCTCAAATGTCATAGTGTGGGTTAGTAAGTATACCTGGCATGCATGGGGTGGCAGTTGAGAGGGTCGAGCGGCGGCAGGTGCGGCGGGTGCGGGGTGCGCGCGGGCGGCGTCGGCGGCTCTGGCGGGGTGACGCTCTCCAGCGCGTCGGCTGGCGGCCGGCAGACCCGCAGCTCCACTCGCGCTGCTGCTGTGCGTAGTACCTCCAACGCTTCCTGCATCAGTAAATAATAATACCAGCCCTGTATTATATACTGTCCCACTGTTGAGCACGGGCCTCCTTTACTACTGAGAGGGTTTAGGCCTTAGTCCACCACGCTGGCCTAGTGCGGGTTGGTAGACTTGATATACCTTCGACATTCTTATAAAGAACTTCTTAGGTATGCATGTTTCCACACAATGTTTTCCTTCACCGTTAAAGTTAAAGTGAACGATAATTGATAAACAATAGACACGTAACTTTGAAATGATGTGTGTGCCTTGGGTTTTGAACCTCCGGACATTGTCTCGGCAGACCATCCCATTTCTAACCAGGCTATCGTCCACATAGATCAGTAAAGGTACACGGAGAGTCAATGTTCTGTTTAGTCAGTGGGTAATGACTTATATGGTTTCTACAATACAAGTTAACTTGAAAGTCTGAGAATTTGTATTTGTTTGGACTTCTATCAAACTTATTGAGACGCTCATATTATGACCGCTACCGATATTTATGTAACACCTAGCTTTTGCCCGCGGCCCCACCCGCGTGATAGTTTTCCCGGGATAAAACGTAGTATGACTTAGGAGTAATGTAGCTTCTTATGAGTGCAAATTTTCAATTTCGTTTCCAGAGATTAATCCCTACAAACCTACAAACGAACTCACAAACATTTCCTCTTTATAATATTACGTATAAGTATACTCACGCCTTTTATCCCCGAAGGGGTAGGTAGAGGCGCAACTAGTGCATCCATTTTTCGCCGTACGTATTCAGTCACATGATGTGATAGGGGGCAAGCGTATCGCCATATCGGGCACTAATTTCAGACTCCGGTCTAATACTGATTAGAAAAACCCAATATGATTTTGCCCGACCCGGGGATCGAGCCAGAGGCCTCAGCATTGCAGCCGTACTGTAATACAACTACGCCACCGAGACCCCATGCAGTTTTCGGGCATATTAAATTTCTACCTTCTTATTAGGTTTTGTAAAATTCATGACGTAAACTGTGCTTATTATAATCTAATGTAGCTTTTGTAGTATGGACACTGTTTTGTTATTAAATTAGCTTTAGCTGGCGGCTCCGCCCGTATGAAAAGGTTTTTTCGGGATAAAAGTCCCGCTTTATATTTCCCGGACATGATCTACCCTTGTGCCAAATTTCATGGAAATCCGTTCAGTAATTTTGGAGATGTCCAGTAACAAACAAACAGAAAAACATACAGGAATTAAAGAATTACAAAAATCGCTGATTTGTGCTGTATTATATATTGCCCACGGCTTCGCCCGCGTTTATAAGTTTTTCCGGGCTAAAAGTACATAAAAACCTTCCCGTTGAATCACTCTATGACTATGACGTTGATACAACTCTAAACAAATAATGCATTAATTTCGACCAAATTTCATTACCATAAAAGCGGTTCTAGTAAGTTAATCTTAAAAGATAGACACATACTGTTGCGGACATTTTTAAGGTAATTTCAAGAGGAATAATTCTTTCATACATATATTTTTGATATCTTGAACCGTTTTCGCAGCGCACGCAATGGAAGCCCTCAAGGCTGAATAATTTTCCCCGCATTTTTCACATTTTCCATTATTTCTTCGCTTCTAATAGTTGCATCGTGATGTTATATAGCCTATAGCCTTCCTCGATAAATGGTCTATTCAACACAAAAAGAATTTTTCAATTCGAACCAGTAGTTCCTGAGATTAGCGCGTTCAAACAAACAAACAAACAAACTCTTCAGCTTTATAATATTAGTATAGATTAATTATGTACTGTTAATACCTAAAGGCATTGAAACGCATTAAAGCTAAATATCATCAAAGCGCCCTAAATGAAACAGATTAGCGAGAAAGTCAACGTTCACGTTCACCGATGGCATATGAAATGTTTTATACGAATATGTTTGTTTTAATTAAATGATATAACTGTGAGCACTTTTGAAGCTTCGGGATTAAACAGATTAATGGCGGATAAGTAATTACGGGCAGTACAAAAGCTCGCGATACGTATGGGACATTAGCGATGTTTTATTTGGTATATTTGTTTCATTATTTTAATTTTGTAGCAATTTATCCTTAAATTATTGTACCTTTATCCGAAAAGTGAATTACCGAAATCTAGAATATTTGTTTTTTTTTTAAAGTCGTGTAATATTATTGTTTTACACTATTTTTATTCATGGCACAGACATTCTACTGCTCCTGATAGTAATTACAATATAGTCCAAATATTATGGGGATTAAAGAAACTCGTGAACCCTGACGTTCGCATGATAATTACAACATAATATATCTATTCTAAACTAATATTATAAAGAGGAAAGATTTGTATTTTTGTATGTTTGATAAGGATAAACTCAAAAAGTACTGGAACGATTTTAAAAATTCTTTAACCATTAGAATGCTCCTGTATCCCTGAGTAACATAGCGTCGGCTAAGAATGCTCCAACGATAGGCTACTTTATGTCCCGGGAAAATTCAAACCGGGACTTTTATCCCGGGTTTTTTATTCTCCCGAGTCGTTACGGCCAAACCACCGAACCGAATTCGATGAAATTTGGAAGGGACATAGTTTAAGACCCTGGGAAGGATCTAGGATACTTCTTATCCCGGGAAAAAATAAACCGGGAATTTTATCCCGGAAAATATTTTCTTGCGGGTGGAACTGCAAACAAATAAGTATGGACATAGTTTGAGACCCGGGGTAGGACACAAGCTACTGCTTATCACGGAAAAATGTAAACCGGAACTTTTGTCCCGGTTTGATTCTCGCGAGTGGGGCGGCCAAACCATTCAACCGATTTCTATGAAATATGGTAGGGAGATAGTTTAGAACCTTGGGAAGGACCTAGGCTACTTTTGATCCCGGAGAAACATAAAGCGGGAATTTTATCCCGGAAAATATTCTGCAGGGGGTACCGCAAACAAATAAGTATGGAAATAGTTTGAGACCGAGGGAAACACATAGACTACTTTTATCCCGGAAGAACATAAACCGGGAATTTAATC
Organism: Lapara coniferarum; assembly: GCA_949316025.1. NCBI lineage: Eukaryota > Metazoa > Arthropoda > Insecta > Lepidoptera > Sphingidae > Lapara > Lapara coniferarum. The sequence continues at coordinate 5,441,099 of OX438922.1, forward strand.
CCGGATTTTTTGAGGGGAGCCGTCACGCCCAAACCACTGAACCGATTTCGATGAAATTTGGAAGGGACATAGTTTAAGACCCTGGGAAGGATCTAGGATGCTTCTTATCCCGGGAAAAAATAAACCGGGACTTTAATCTCGGAAACTATTTTCTTGCGGATGGAACCCCAAAGAGATAGTTTGAGACTCACGGTAGGACATAGACTACTGCTTATCCTGGAAAAATATAAACCGGGACTTTTATCCCCGATTTTTTTTCTCGCGTTTGTAGCCGTCGACCGATGTCGGTGAAATTTCGTAGGAAGATAATTTAAGACCTTGAGAAGCACCTAGGCTATTGCTTCATAGGTTATTCACCAATGGACGCAGTGATTCAAGAGGAAGGTTTATGTGTATAATTCATAAGTATTTTGTACGACAGAAAATTAAATGTATAAATATTATGTTTTGCTACATGTGCGAAGCCAGGTCGGGCCGCTAGTATAATATAAATCAGAAAGTTCATTTTACAAAAATGTTAAAAATGCCACCATTTCGAAGCAAATCAATCTCTATTAATTAACGTTTCATATATTACCTATAAACCAGCAAAAACTATTACGAAGTTGGCCAACAATCTTAGGTGAAAAGTAGGGTATAATCAATTGATCCTCACCTCAGAATTTCGCGACTGACCTAAATGTATATATTTCTATTGTGACTCGGTAGCAAAATGTTAACCGGATGGAATTAAATTGATGTATAGCTTGGGAACATTTCCGACATAGCTGATTTTGATTGAGGAAAATGACTTTGCCCTTTATACGTTCCGCCGATATGGTTTTTTGATGGGCTGGGGTGGTAATAAGCCGAATGAATTTACTCAGCTTGTGCTAACCGGTATTCGATGAATCAAATTACTTCTTATATTCTTTTGTTAGCAACTGGCTGGAAGACAACGGTTTACACAATTTGAACCACGTAAACTATAAGCATAAGCAACGTAACAAGTACGTATAAAACTTTAAATGCTGTATAAACAGTTTAGTTCCTACACGCAACTGAGTAGGCCTGTTTAACGTTAGTGGTTTTGCAGAGTTATTTAGCGTAACATTCCGTATTATATAAGCGCTGTGCGTCGGTGCTAATTCAGAGGGTAGACCACGACTATTTTTCAAGTGACACAGACAGCCATTGCCGAGGCTTTGGACAAACGGCCTAAATGGCCCTTTATACATTTCCTTTATTTTGCGCATTTTTTAACGCTTGGAATAATGCAGGATTTTGATTACGTAGCATTATGTAGTACTACTCTGTATTCTGTGGTATTATAAATAGTATCAAATATTTAATTTAATTCATCAATTGGATGTATTAAACTGCCCACGTATTCAAAAACAAAATAGGTTATAATATTCTCATTTTATTTTGAAAGGACTAATGACTTTTACTCATCAACGAAAATTTGGAAGCATCATTCGTTTATTGTAAGTGTTTAACGCCGGCCTAAAATAGAAATAATGTTTTGGAAAAGATAAACATTTTGTCAGGAACTTTGCAAATATAGAATCATCTCAATGTTAGAAAGCATTTAAATACAAACTCGAACAGAATTCTTAATTCAATGCTAGCATATCTGAGCTTTATTACTTTGATAATAGCAGGAAAGATCTACCAATTAAACCGAGTAACACATTGTATGAAATTGCAAATTTCTAGCAAGATACATTGTAGAACTTAATAAGCATTGAAACGCGTTTTCATCTAACTCCACATCTCTGCTCAAGTTTCGATGTCCCTACAAGCTTTGTTCCTACACGTCTGAGTTAAATTGCCTGAAATCGTATTCAGTTAATGCTCTATTTATCTACTCATAATATTCCAGCATTTCGCCGCTGCATTCATTAAACTGGCACTCTGGGTTCCTTAGTGGAATGAACGAGGATTTTATGTTAAACTCATTGTAGATGCAAATGTCATGCAAGTTTGTTTGTTATTTTAAGAGTGCAGTTAATAAGTAGATAACACGAGTGACGCGATAAACGTGAATCTTTAGAGCTTTAGACCAAAAGATAAAATATACGTTACATTATTATTGGATGAAAACACATAAGCAGTTGTCCCGCCTTAAAGAGTGTAACTGTTCTACCCAGTATTTGCATACTCCACCAGTATTTTTGTTCGAAATGCGACAAATTTTGATTAACTAACGTGAAAATCGAGGTAAGCACCACCAAGTAACCTTCATCAAGCAAGCCGTGTGAGCCCATGCAGATGATATAAATACGCGTCCTCTGCATGTTTTGAAGGTGCACAGTTGTATGGTAAATTACGCAGTTCCCGTGTGCATCGCATTGTGTGAATTGCGTCGCTAGATTGTTTCAAAACGTGTGCATACGTCATTTACCCAAACAAAATAATTTATTATAAACAATGCTTAGCCTAGTCGGGAGTGGAACGGGCTGCCGATACGAATGTCCGCAGGTTCAAAACCCAAGGGCACGCACCTCTGGCTTTTCTAAAAAAGTTATGTGTGTGCTCTTTGTGAATTATCGCTCGATTAACGGAGAAGGAAAACATCGTGAGGAAACCTGCATATCTGAGAAGTTTTCTATGAGAATTTCGAAGGTATGTGAAGTCTGCTAACCCACATTCGGCCAGCGTGGTGGGCTGAGATCTAAAACCCTGTCAGTTGTAGAGGAGGCACGTGCTCAGTAGTGGGCAGTATATAAAACAAGCTGGTATGGTTTGTTGGGTAAACAATACTTTCTGTTTACACTGTATAAAAAACCATTCAAAATATAAAACAATGTTCATCCGAATAAAATATTACAATGTATTTCAAGATTTTATAACGCTCCATAAAACAGAATCTGTGGGACGTATCGCCACTCCGTATCGAGACGCAGAGAAAACTCATCTAGCAAATGCGAATTTTTACATCAACAGCATAGTAGAAGCAGTCTAATATAATTTTGTGGAAGTTTGCGGCGAACATTTTACAGTTTATTACATTTGAACACGAGCCTTGTCGCGGACCGTGTCGGAGTTTTCATAAAACTTTTTACGTTTATAACGTCGGTCCGGGTTCGAGAAGTGCCGCGACAACAAATGGCATTTTTTACCTGACTTACCGTTTATTTTTGCAAGCATCACAGCTCGCTTTACGATTGTACCTGTTATGCAAGTGCTAAAGCAGCCACTCACACAATAAAATCCCACAGGCTCTGCTTTATGAATATTTTGTTTGTATTGTAAACTAGCCGGAGCAAACATTTGCCAGTTAGCGACGACCTCTTCAATTTGTTTTGCTTCGAAAATATTTTTGTTAAACGTTTTGGAATGGAAAAATGTCGCTGTAAATATTTTCTAGACTAGTGGTAGTGGTGAAAAACGTATACACGGAACATATAAAAGTTGTTTGAATCACTACCGTTTTTTTATTCCGGATACGATAAAGTTACACCGCACCCGATGGTAAGTGCATGGGTGCTGTTTGTTTGAAATGTACTAAGTTTTGTTTGAATAAAAATATTTTCTACATAAAATGATAAAACATTTTTTGGAGAGCTGCATCGCCTGCACTGTCGAGTGTCAGTCTACAGCATGAAGGCCGGCTCAACCATGGTACTTATATTGATTCATAGGACATGGCGTTGCAGTATTGTTACGTATCATACGTTCATTACGGTCTAGAAGTCGACCTCGACATGGGTCTAGAAGCCATAGCCTGCTGTCTCCCACATTATCAACCGCTACCATTTTAGGTTTGCGACGCACCCACGTTCTTCTGGCATTGTGAATTTAAACCGACCTGTGACTTTATGACTATTACTAGTTGGTGATAATTACTAACTATTAAATCACCCATTTTTCGTTTGTTTGCCTTCTAGAAAGAAAGAAAGAAAGAAAAGAAAGAAAATCCATTTATTTAGCCATGATCACAGGACCAGATGGCGGTGAATGTTAAATCTAATATTACGGGGAACAAAAAATAAAAAAAAAAGATGAGTATTTAAAAAAACAAAAAAAAATGATTAAAAAAAAAATATTAAAAAATAAACACAACAAGCAACTCAAAGATACAATATAAATACTACCTAATACACGCTACAATCTTAAAGACTAACTAGGTGGTCCCCGCCATATCCATACACCCCAGCCATCCGCATCCGAGGCATGGCCAAAAGGGCCGCAAGCTCAGCGTTCACCAAGTGGACTGGTCCACCTGATACTGATTTTCAGCGAGGGCCATAAGGGGTGTCTCACGGATGCCAGCAAAAGACAGGAAAAGTATACCTAATTGCATACAGAAAATAAAAACAAACAAGTACTCAAACATAAATAAATACAAATTGTGACAACATATACTTATAATCGTAATAATACCATAGAATGGATTTTGCACCAAGTATTAAATTAAGTACTACATTACGTACACACCGCGCCACTTCGGCTCGGCGCACAGCACAGCACAGCAAGAGAGCAAGAAAGCAACCAGTACAGAGGCAGTATCAATAAGGACTATATAAAAGATACGTTTACACGAGTATTCCCTAACGCTATCTGGGAATTAATTAGATACGCTTTAAGTTTACGCCGAAAAGTATATAAAGTTTTAGAGCCACGAATAGGTGGAGGAATATTATTCCAACACTTTGTGGCAGCATACCTAAAACTACCTCTAAAAGCTTCGGTTCTGTGAGGAGGTATACACAACTGAGGTGCACACTGTCTAGTTGACCTCACTGTGTTCGAACCTACCCAGCGCAATTTGTTGTACAAGTATGATGGTGTTTTAAAATTTATTATACTAAAAAGCATACATGCCATGTGAAACTTGCGACGTGATTTCATTTTAAGTATGAGGCGTTCGTTTAAAAACGGTGTGACGTGACCTCTCGGTGGTACATCAAAGCAATATCTGACGCAGGCATTTTGCACCCTCTGAATTAGACTATCTGTTCGTGCAAGTAATCGTGGGCCGTATACAGCATCGGCATAGTTAAGTCTAGATAGTACTAGAGATTCGACGAGTTGTAGTCTGAGCTCCTCTGAAAGGTATGGACGTATTTTGTAAAGTGTTTTTAGCCTGTAGAATGAATTCCTTACAGAGTTCGCCACGTGCGTCTCAAATCTCAAATCTTCGTCGATGAATAGACCTAGATTTCTGGCTTCGTAAACTTGCTCCACAGGTGTCGCCATTAGTCTTACGTCAAGTGTCAGTGGTAGTGAATTCAATTGGCATTTAGATCCGAAACGAATATATTTAGTTTTGGAAGGATTCAGTACCAGGCAATTAATTTCAGACCATGCCGACACCCTGACTAAATCCTAAAAATTTAACTTTTTATTGCCGAATCATATTCCTTAGGTTTAAATGATATGTATATTTGGACGTCATCAGCATATATATGGTAACGAGAATTCCATATGCAACTTGTTAAATCTGCACAGTACAGCATAAACAGGATAGGACCCAATATTGAACCCTGCGGTACTCCTCTTCGTACAGGCATAAGCTGTGATAAGAGAGGAACCCCTGAGTTTATGTTACTGATTTCTACCATTTGTGTCCTTCCGCTTAAATAACTGAAAAACCACTGTCTGGCACGATGATCAAAACCATAATACGCAAGCTTGGCTATTAGCAAGGGGACATTTATGCAATCGAATGCCCTGGAAAAGTCCAACAGCACCATTACTGTGCACATACCCTCGTCCCGAGATGCGAGCATATCGTCCGTTACATTGAGTAGGGCTGTTGTGGTGCTACGATGCTTTCTAAAACCAGACTGCAATTCGGGAAATAGCTTATTTTTCTCGAGATAATCAGTCAGTTGCAAACACACAGCCTTTTCAATGACTTTGGACAAACAGGGTAATATGCTTATCGGCCGGAGATCCTTCATGCTACTTGGATTAGGTTTTTTTGGAAGCGGCCTTACAATTGAGGTTTTCCAGAGGTAGGGAAAAGTAGATTGCATTATGGAGCTATTTATTATATCAACTAATATTTGAAGTGTATGGGGAAGTGTCATAGTTAACATAGACAGAGTGATACCGTCACAACCCTTAGCATTAGACGTCAAGTTATTTATAATACGAGCCACATCACTTTGAGCAATAGGTTTGATAGAGAATACGGAGTCGGTGCATTTGTGGTACTCAAAGTACGTGAGATGAGAAATATTAGTGCTAGACCGGCCAGGTACGTCTAGGAAGTGACTGTTTAGTATATCCGGATTTCTAAGATGCGGGGGGAGGTCATAATGTATTTTTAATGGGCCGACTGTGGACTTGAGATTTTTCCATAGTACTTTAGGATTATGAATATTATTGTTAATATTAAACTTAAAATAAGCAGCTTTTTCTCTAAATAGTGACGATATTACCAGGCCCTTTAATTGTTTATAATAATCTCTTTTCGCAGGAATTTTATTTGTACGATAAGAACTTAGGGCTGGATCACGAAGTCTCATCATAGTCTTTATTGTGTCAGTAATCCAGGGGTACGAAGGCTCAGTTACTCTGTGGGTTTTGACTGGAGCGTGCAGGTCAAACAGACATGTTATGCCCTGTGTTAAAGCGTATACCCGATCGTCCACGTTACTAATTCTATTGATATTGTCCCATAAGACATTGGATAAGTCAATATACCACTGTTGCATATTAACATCTTTTAGCGGACGGTATTTAATACTGTGGGGAGTATATTTATCGCGTGAGATATCAAATTTGCAATTGATGAGAGAGTGGCCATATTGTCTTGATCCAAAAGGACTAGCTGTTAGCTGGCTGATAGTTAAATCAGTGCAGATAAGGTCAATTAATGTACAACTATTCTCTGTGAAGTGTGTCGGCATAGTAACTAACTGTTTTAGCGAGAGGCTGTTAAGAAAGGTTTCGATCTTTTTTGCTTTGCTGTCATTAATATTTAATAAATTGACGTTGAAGTCACCCACTAATAGATAATAGTCGCAATTAGCCATAGTACTCATGACGTCAGTAACACCGTCTAAGAAAAGATCCAAATCAAGCCATGGCGGCCGATAAGCAGTCCCCATCGCAAGTGTCTTACCGTTAAGTTCTACTGGTGAGCTCACAATTTTGGTTGTATTGTACCGCTACTATTAGTTTACATTTAATTTTAATACTTACGTAAGTACTTAGCCCAGCAAGAGGTACTCCGTTGGCAGAAAGTAAGAGATCTCTGGGGGCCAATCTCCCAGTGCGCCACGCCGGTTGTGGGGGGTACAACCTTCGTATCCTCACCAGGCCGCCTCCACCACACACTGACATGCCAAGTCCCCGGCCATCCTTTTCTACTACTACTGTGAAGGTGTTTTCTGCGGGACAAAGAAATAAGACAGTTCATCATTTTAAGGGTTTGAAGTGGTCATTTACTTTTATTTGAACACAGCAGATCATACTGCGTCTAATGGGTAGTAGATACCTAGTATAGGTACAATACAGTTCTCAATTGTAGCATCGGTCGTTTTGAGTGTTTCGGTGGTGATACTTTGTGCATACTTAAAAATCATGCCGGCTACCTGAATCCCACTTATTTACTAAAAAGTTTAGTAACAAAACATTAGGTTTTATTTTAGTTGAGAGGGTGCATTGATACGTTCATGAAATATCAATACATAAAAGATAAGGTGAAGGTGGCTATTGAGCGACTTGTGGTCCAGGGAAAGGTTGAGGGTACAAGGCCACGATGAAGAGCGTCTATGAGGTGGACTGACCAGATAAAAGCGGCAGTGAATGGCTCATCATCACTATATGAATGCACGAGGAAGGCGACCATCAGAGAAGAGTGGCGGCGTGTTGTGAAGCTTGCCACCAACACCTGAAGTGATGAACACGACCACTATGCCAAGAATGATACCGACAAAGAAGAAGAAAATATAAAAGCAACTAAATATTGTAAGAAATTATATAACCCAAGTAATAAAATTCTATAATTTTAAATTGTCAATGAAATTGTCAAGAAAACAAGCATGAATGGAGGCGTAAGCCAAAATGGCACAGTTAATGACTGAAATACCAAACAGAGTTTATTGCATAATAAAAATCACCAAAATAGAAATACAAAGTGCTTTATCAGTATGCGGATGTACAAATTCCGCAAAGAGAAGTCCGCCGGAGCTTCGCCTATTCCCAACAAATATGATACTTAAACAAAAGGAAATAAACATGCGAACGATGTTGTCGATTTAATCCGGATAGGGAGCGGATGAATGCGGCATTACAAAGACAATAGAAAATCTTATAAAATATTTATTCACGTGATTTTTGTTAAGCGAGGAAGTTCTTTTATCTTTAATAGGGAAAAGGTTGTGTGCAGTATCGTTGTTTGTATGGAATTCTGTTCTGCTTGAATATTAATTTTACGTAACACTTTTCTATTGTCAGATGATGTTTGCTGTATCAAGTAACTGAGGAGTTCTTCAGATTCATACAGAGGAACAGAATGGCATTAGACAAGCGATGTTTTAATGCGATCAGTAACTAGTATAAAACATGATATACATCCTACTTCTATTTCTGTCCATCTTACAAAATGTATAGGTAGAAGGAACATATTGAATTTATATTGCCGCTATTACTTTCGGTCTGCGCTTTCATTCCTTAAAGACTTAAGTATTAAAATCGATGTTTTAACTATGCAGAAGGCAGTTCTATTTACGTCCTCCGGTGAACTGGCGTTAAAGGTATTACTGCAGTGGTATTACATTACAAGCCCACGTTGTTTAATGCCAGTCGTATTAAGGAACGTACCAACGGACTTTGGGGACCAGGTGCGTTCGCATAAAGCAAACGGCAGCGTCTAAGGCGCTTGGCCATTACTAAGCATTGTTTATTCTGCTTTTTGTGACTCGTATATGGTTTTATGGTAGTGAAATGAAAATGGTACACGATTGTGTATGGCGTTATGACTTACCTCCTTACTAATAAAAATATAGCAATTGTTTATTTTTACACTAAATTTGAGCCTGATTAAAAACGTTTATAGTAAGTTCCAACCATAACGACCGGGATAATGGTGATTATAAATTATTTTAATGATGGTTCAACTGCGACACAAGTCCCGTGAGTCTCATGTTAACTTTGATTACATCCCTTATCAATGACATAGCGCCACATAAAATCATTTTCACTTTATTCTACATTGTTACACTATATTTAATGGATTCAAAAAGTACTAAAGATCTAATCAATCACATCACTAAATATGGTTACTTCTCCTTATTTTCCATTCTCACATAGACACCACTAAATATATTTCCTTTCCAGAATTTGCTTTGCCAGTAGTAATTACGCTTTGGTCGCTACTGCTATCTCCTTTTGCCGATGATTAATAACGTATTTCGACTAGATGGATACGCACGGTCAATTTGATCCCCTTTTAGGTCTGTAACGGACATCAGAGGGACCCCATTATGAATGGACATGAATTATGCATTGAGTCAATACCGTCAGCTTCAAATTCAAAATAAATCAATTTCCGCGCTTTGGAAAGTTTCCTTTCGTACTTCATTTTGTCAAAGAATCATAATTGAGGTTCTGATTTTCATTTGCAATATAAAAATGATTTCTTTTTGTAGTACAAGATTTTGATTACATTATAAATATCTTAACTATGTGAGATTTGGGGCTTCGAGGAAGAGAGCTAGTGGGCACACGTGTCTTCGGTTTATTTCTCGATTTTTGTTTCTGAAGGTTTTTATTAATAACAATACATAATATTTTATATTGTATTTATTTATATATTGGTAAGTAATTAATTTTTTTTTAATAAATCCTGTTTCATCATGAATGATCCACCGGACCCCCCGGAACCTCGCCCCCCCGACCCTTCTGTCTCAGCAAAATCGTCTTTAGGCGATAAGCGTAAACGCCCAAGCACCGGCGAGCCACTTACCATTCCTACTAAAAAAACTGTAGATGCAATCGCCTCAATACAGAACACTTATGATAATCCACGTTTTACTAGTAAGAGATTAGAGTATACTGATGCAGACGTTGGTCCTTTTCTAGTTCACGTCTCAAGAGTTGAACCCGACCCTGTTACTGGTCTTACTATTAAATCAATGAAATTTGCCCAACTTTTATATCGTCATAATGTAGATGGCATAAGCAAAGGTGGAGTAAAAACATTAGGGCGTAACCGTATTGCAGTTGAATTTGTAAGCGCAGTTAAAGCAAACTCATTTATTGCCAACCAGATCCTAGTTCTCCAAAAATTGTCAGCGGCAATACCGTCTTACCACATCACTCGGATGGGGATCATTCGCAACGTACCCATTGATTGGACAATGGAGGAACTAGTTTCTGGCATTGAAATGTCGGAAAATAGTGTCCATGTTATTAAAGCAAGAAGGCTCAATCGTAAAACTTTTACAGAGGGTGTTCCTGTTTGGATCCCCACACAAACAGTGGTGTTGACATTTCAGGGTCGTCAGCTGCCTGAAAGGATTTTTTGTTTCTCCCTGGCAATTCCCGTAGGGATTTATAACCTTCCGACGATTCAGTGCAACAACTGTTGTCGTTTTGGGCATATAAAGCTACAATGTCGCTCCAAACCTAGGTGTTATAAGTGTGCACAACCCCATTCAGGGGAGGATTGCTCAGTGTTAGAGGCGAACTCTACCTGTCTCTTTTGTTCTGCTTCGCATTTCGCCACCAACAAGACATGCCCCGAACATTCCCGACAAAAGTCGATTAAGATTGTCATGTCTCAAGATAATATATCATATACTGAAGCATCACAACGTTTCCCAGCTGTCAGAAGATCTTATTCAGACGTTGCCCAGGTTTTGTCTTCCCAGCCTAGCCAATCCCATAATTTAGTACAAAATATCCAATCCAGTCCTCAACCTTCATCTTATAAAAAGACTGTACTAATAAATCGTCGCCCTGCTACTATCATAAGTAACTCTTATGACAAAGCATCCCACACTAATATTACACGTACTCCCTCTTCTTGTTTGCCTAATGGATGTGCTATTCCAGAATCAACAGATTCTGTTTCTCAAGATAATTTAATCTCCCTGTTAGTATCCACTTTAATTAATATAATCTCTAAATTTGATGATGCCTTACCGTACACTGTCATTGATAAGCTGAACCAATTGCTACTTTCCATAAATTGTAAAATTCCATCCCCTCAAAATCCTCCAATGGAACTGTAAATCTATACGCTCAAAAAAACATGAACTGATTCATTTAATTAACAAATTCAAACCATTCCTTTTGGCTGTTTCGGAGACATGGTTACGACCGGGCTCAATTTTTCGAGTATCGGGTTTTTCGTACCTCCGGGATGACCGAGATGATGGTTATGGAGGAGCAGCGCTCTTCATACGGAGAGATATTACTTTCTCCCGAATAACTGTTCCATCCCACTCTTCTACATTCAATATTATTGCTTTAAAAGCAATGAATTATACTTTTGTTTCATTATATATCCCTCATCCTAGTATTCACATAATTACTGAACTTAACTCTATATTATCTTCCTTTTCTGATCCGTTAATTATTCTTGGCGATTTCAATGTTCACCATACTATGTGGGGTTCCGTTAATTGTGACTCCATTTCCCCTCATCTTATTGAAACCTTTGACTCTTTGAATCTGTGTGTCTTAAACGACGGTTCTCCTACGCGTAGAGTGTCTCCCTTTCAAAACCATAGTGCTGTAGATTTAAGTCTTAGTTCTCCCCAATTATCTTCTCTTTTAATTTGGAAGGTTTTACCTTCTGCCTACGGAAGTGATCATTTTCCTATTCTTATTACCATCCCCCAAAATTGTATTCCTCCTAAAACAATTCCTCCTCTTTTGAAATACAGAACTTGCAAAGCAGATTGGGAAAAATTTGAAAATGAGCTAGATATAAAGCTAAATTTTCTTCCGATAGTATCTGATTCTTCTTTCCTTTCATGTTATGATCAGTTTGTGGTGGCACTCAAATCTGCAGCTGACGTGCCAATCCCATTGAAAAATTCATCGACAAATAAACTTCCCTCCCCCCATTGGTGGGATTCAGATTGCACCGAGAGTATTCGCAGACGTAAAGAGACAGAAAAACGTTTTTCTCTGAATTTGAGCTATGATAATTATTTGGATTACCAGAAATCTTCTGCATCTACTAAAAGATTACTCCGTAAAAAGAAAAAGGACGGCTGGATACGGTTCTGCGAAAGCCTTTCCCCTCGTACGCCTTCCTCCGTGGTTTGGAAAAAGATAAAATTTTTTAGACGCTCTTTTGAAGACCCCAATATTTCTAGCCAAGATCCTTCTTCATGGTTAAATGAGTTTACGAATATGCTAGCCCCTCCTTTCGTCCCGTCTGAGGATTCGGTCACGATGTCTGAGCAACTGAGTGGTTCTTCTGACGGAATGAATGCTAGTTTTTCTTTTGCAGAATTAGAATGTGCTCTAAATAATCTGCACGATTCATCTCCGGGCCTAGATGGTATTCCATATTCTTTTGTAGTAAACTCTTCTAATAATTTAAAATTATATTTCCTAAGCATTATTAACAAAATTTTCGAAACTGGTCATATTCCCGATCCCTGGAAGACTCAGGTTATAATCCCTATTTTGAAATCAGGAAAAAACCCTATTAACCCATCTGCTTATCGCCCAATAGCTCTTTCGTCATGTTTAGCAAAAATAGCAGAACACTTAATTAAAAATCGTCTTGAATGGATAGTAGAGCAGAGACATATTCTTCCCAAATCTCAGTTCGGTTTCCGGAAGTCCATGGGTACCATAGATAGCCTCAGTATTCTCACTACAGACATTCGGTTAGCGTTTTCGAAGGGTGAACATCTAGTGGGTGTCTTTCTGGATATTGCCTCCGCATACGATAATGTTCAGCTTCCATTACTCAGGCAAAAGTTGCACTATCTGAGTATTCCTGTGAAGTTAACTAACTTCATATGCAACCTTTTTATGGACCGTTCCATAACTGTCCGATATCAAGGCAATTTCCAACCTCTAAGAAAAGTCTGGAAGGGTTTACCCCAGGGCTCAATTTTAAGTCCATTATTGTATAACTTATACACATACGACTTGAACGAGTCAGTTTATAGCTTCTGTAACATATTACAATATGCAGACGATATAGCTTTATATACGTCAAGCAATTCTTTCTCAGAAATTTCAAATCGTCTCAATTCAGCTCTTGCATACCTAAACGATTGGCTTACTAATCACGGACTCACTTTATCGATCCCTAAATGTTCGGTTGTTGTTTTTACTAGGAAACGTATTATCCCTGATATTCAACTTTCTTTAAACGGTCTTAGTATTCCTGTTCAAAACTCGGTTAAATTTTTGGGTGTCATTTTGGATTCGAAATTATCTGGGGTCCATCATCTTAAATATATCTTAGAAAAATGCGAAAGGAATGTGAATATTCTGCGTTCTTTATCGGGCGTATGGTGGGGTTCGCACCCATATTCTCAAAAGCTACTTTATAACGCAATTATTCGAAGCCATTTTGACTATGGTGCTTTTCTGCTTGAGCCCTGCAACAAAGTAGCTATTAGCAAACTTGACAAAATTCAATCGAAGTGTTTGAGAATAATTACCGGAGCTATGCGTTCCTCTCCTATTAATGCTCTTCAGGTGGAATGCTTGGAACCACCTCTATCTCTTCGCAGACAGTTTTTAGCTGATAGATTTTTTTATAATATTATCCAGTTTTCCAACCATGATCTTATTCCTAAGTTGCAAAATTTGTCCCAAATAGTGTCCCATTGCGATTATTGGGTACATAAGGAATTGCCTTGTTTGCTAAAAACTTATGTTAACTTTAGTAGAAATAATCGACCACTATTTAAACTACCTCAAAACCCTATATTTAGTTTTCCATTTGAGGCCCTCACTCTTAAACCCCAGGTTATTCTGAATTTAGGTGTGTCTAAAAATTCACCTGCTGCAAATATAGTCTTCAATAGCATTTTGGAGACAGACTGGCAAGATTGGTTGCATGTTTACACAGACGCCTCTAAAGTTGAAGGCTCATTAAATGTTGGTGCTGCTGTATGGATACCCAGGTTCCGCATCACTCTAAGTTTCAGTTGTCCTCCAACTTGGTCTATATTTTCGGGCGAAGCTGTTGCTCTGCTAGAAGCCGTAAAATATGTTAGATCACATAAAGTCCCTAAGACAATAATATTTTCAGATTCTCTTAGCTGTCTTCAAGATTTAGTTAAAATCCCTTTCCGCTGTAGAGATAACTTTTATTTTACTTTGAAAATCAGGGAGCAACTGTTAAAAAGTGTCTTGCTTGGCTTGGATATTACGTTTGCGTGGATCCCCTCTCACTGTGGCATTGTAGGCAATGAGATAGCTGATGCACAGGCCAGGGATGCTATCAATCTAGGCCTTGGGTCTTATAGTGAAAGTTTTGCCCGTGACCTCCGTATCGACACTAAGCCTCGTTTAATGGAAATATGGAGAGAGGTTTGGGAAAGATCGTCGGCCTTTAAAGGTCATCGATACTTTCAAATTCAACAGTCAATACATGTGAAACCATGGTTTTTCAAATATCGCGAGTTTGCCAAACATGCTACCTCGACTGTAATTCGGTTGCGCTTGGGACACATTAGTTCTCCTGTATTTTTAAATAAAATCAGAGTCAGGGATCATTCTTTATGTGAGTGCGGATTAGAGGAAGGAACTGTGGAACACTTATTTTTTAATTGCCCTAACCTTTTTTATTCCTTATATGATTGTCTTCCTTTAAATATTCCGAAACCCGTCAACATGTCATTTCTACTAAGCTTAGTTGATTCTCCCTTTATATTTGTACTTATTAAATTTATTGTAATTAATAATATTAGACTTTAATAATTTGTGTGGGTAGTTGTTCTTAAATATATTTATGGTGTGTCTTCTTATGGTTCAAAATTATTATTCTTATTTATCTTATTTATATGTATGTTTTTATTATTATTATTTTTTTAACTAAGAATTTTCAGTCGGAAAACTATTTTATTACGTTATTCATTTCATTTTCACACGGCCAAGTTTTTTTTTTATAGCACGTGTGCCTTCTACTTTTTAAAAGTCAAACTTGACATTGGCAGAATTGTCGTATAAACGATACGGCCAACCAGAACAAATTGGAATTGGAATTGGAATATGTGAGATTTTTTATGAAGTTCTGACTTTCCTTTCTTATTACCTTAACAACTTATTCATCAAGCCTGATATTGTTACCATATGCCAATGAGTTTACAGTTTACGCTTAAAATTACGCATAATCTACATCCTCTTTAATATTCTCCAGCGATATTCACTCTGTATTATCGAGACAATTATAATTCTCTTTCGGAGTTCGCAATTGTATGACACATTAATACACGTTCCGAACTATTAGATTCGATATCACAAGATTACCACGTTGTAAACTTGCCTACAATACGTGTAACTATAAGTTTGCCGTGTTAAAACTATACCCTTCGCTAAAACCTCTATTGTTTTATCGTGAAAGGACAACAGCTGAGTGCACTAGTTCGTAGTTTCGTTATTGGCAAAGTTGGCCAGTCACGAACTCGTAGCGATCGGCGATATTTAACAACAATCGTAATAGCTTCGTGCTTGTAATTGTTGTGGAACGTCATAGAAAAATGTGCTTTATGGCGGAATAAATCACCAATTTTTGTAGCAGAACGGGGTAAAGGTCATTGGATGGTAAGCTACTAACGCTTATTAAAATTTCCAATGTTAGACTTGACAATAGAAGTGGAATTATTAATAGAGTTAAATTGGTTCACCTAAGTTTTAAAAAAAAAACTATGCCATTACTTTCGAAAATTTCGACTGGTTACTAACATATTTATTATACGTTATATTTTGATTTCGATAACACGATATTATTCTTCATTGTTATCCCTGCATATTGTAAATCGAAGTCCCCCCCATCGCCTGTGTCTGCGGTCTGTCTCTCTGAACGCAATGAACTCAAAAACTACCCAACGGATTTCGATGACATTTAGTATGGAGATCATTTGAGACCCTGGGAAGGACATAGGCTACTTTTTATCCTGGGGTAATCTTTAGCGGGTAAAGTCATGAGCGAAAGCTAGTTTTCGATTTAGAATCACTTAGTGCTTTAATCATTCCATGTATCTTGAGTCACATACAAAACCCGTTAACACTAAGATACTGGATTGCGTTTCTTGGAATTGAATAATTTGGTACGCAGACAATTTCATTTGCATTTGGACAGTATCTCTTGATAATCTATAAAACTCATGCATTAATAATGAGATGACCTTAGGGTCATCTGGCGTAAACAATGAGAGAGCTTTCAAAGACATAACAGTAAATGCCAGTTGTATCCGAATTTGTGGTCACTTTGCGCACATTCTTAACAGTCTTGGGTCAGTTTTGGGTGCAAGTTTGCTTTAATATACGAAAATGTATTTCGTGGTACAGTTTGGTGTTTATTATGCAGATATAAAAAGAACATAAAGCGAATTTCGGCTTAATCAGGCTTATAATCAGTTAAGAATTTTGTTATCTGTTCGACGTGGTGCTTTTTCGTAAAACAAAAATGTAATTTTCTTAGTTGGAGTCATATGATAGCTTTTTACTGGATTAAATCCTACTAATATTATAAAGGCGAAAGTTTATAAGAATGTATGGATGTTTGGATGTGTAGACGTATGGATGTTTGTTCCTCTTTCACGCAAAAACTACTGAACGGATTTCGATGAAATTTGGCACACGGGTAGTTCATGTCCTGGATTAACACATAGGCTACTTTTTATCCCGGGAAAACATAAAGCTGGACTTTTATCCCGGAAAAACTTTTAAACGCGGGCGGAGCCGCGGGCAAAAGCTAGTTATTGATAAAACTCAGGCTTTTTAATTAATCTATTTAAGGTTAGTGAAACGAATTTCCCAACGGATAAGCTTGATCATAATCCCTTACGTATGTTTATATATACTCGTAGGTGAGTGTAACTATTAATTACTCAACTATTGCTTCGTCCATGTTTACCTCTAACTAGAGCTTCGTTAGCCCGCACCCACTACAGTATTGTTAAATTCAACTCAGTATCTAACACATTAAAGTTTAATTTGGGTTGCACGATAGAACCATTATTTGGTACATCTTAGAAATTCTCAGCAGCTTTCAGATAATTACCTTTAGAACGTAGAATGATCACTATTTTAAAACTAGATAACGTGTGTACGTGATTAGAAATACTAAGAGATAAAATAACGTACCTACAACAGGTAAAGGGATATTGTAAAACCATCTTCTAATAGGACTAACGTGATTATTTGTTTTAGTACTTAAGAGTTAAATTACTGCCTCGGTGGCGTAGTTGTATTATGGTACGACTGCAATAGAGGTTTCGGGTTCGATCCTGGGTTGGGTAAGAAAGTGATATTGGATTTTTCTATTAATTACCAGGTGGGAGCCTGGGATTTGTGCCCGATATGGTGATAGGCTCGCCTCCTATCACATGATGGGACGGAATACGCATGGTGAAAAGTCTCTGGCTACTCCTTCGGGGATAAAAGGCGTGAGTATGCATATTAAATTAATATACATGTATGTGTAGTACTTTAGAAAATAGAGCAAATATAAAAATTTTGTTGAACACGTATTTTGTATGGCGACTGTTTTACTTAATTATTATTCTTGTATAATTTATAAATATATCACCACCTTTTACGGAACAAAAGCTAGCTATTTAAATGTAGGAAAGACAAGAATATTCAGATACGGAGCTAAGTTTTGTAATATGTATAATACAAAGGTAAGTCCATGGGTATTCTTTGAGCATTTTAAGAAACCAAAAAGTTGCCAAAAATCTTGTTACTTCAATTAAATACGGCTATACAAACCAACAGTTATAATTATAATTTGTAAGTAGAATATTAGGAACTTATTTATTTAAATAAAAAAAATATCGTACGTTGGAGGCACTTCTAAGAAATCATCAGAAAAAATATTTCAGCATTGCGCGGCACGTTTTTCCCATAATGCCTTTCATTTCCTGTAATTTTCATTTGATCGAATAAGATTTTATGTATATTTTAGAAAACGTTATTACTACGGACAAATTGCGTTTGTGAAATCACCGATATATTTTCCACACATTTAAGTAGCATGCGATCATTTTTAATACATTACTCAATATTAATAAACACAAAACTAAGTATTGTAGGTCATTTATAAAATTTATTACGAACTATTAATAAAATTCAATGACCGATGTTTGAAGAAGCATAATATAGCCGACTGTTTCACAAAATGGTAGAATTTCATCCTTTGCGTTATATTTATTTCAAGGTCGTACCTGTAATGGACTGTTAATATTTTCCAAGATTGTTTTTATGTAATCAGAATCTACTCATTATTGAAAATGTAAAGTAAAAGTATTCCAGCCAGGTGGACTAAGATCTGAACCTTATTAATGGTACAGCAGATCCGTGCTAAGTATTAAATGTATATTTAAAACAAGACGAATATTGCTGATAGGTTATGTTTTAAAATATTGCAACGTCTGTACTTCGATAAAGCAAATCTTAAATATCCGTTTCCTAAACTCGTGGAAATAACTAGAACCGACTACGCTTGCCTAGGGTAAAACGATTCCTATGTATTCTCGTAGCAGCGGAACATGTTACTGCCATTTCCTTCCTGATTTTACCGGTAGATTGGCTGCGACGGTAGCGCGCTGAAAATAGCATATTCCAACTTTATCTGAAATAACATGGTAGTAGGATGTGATTATACATACGTAGATCGCTTTTCAGGGGTAGGCAGAGGTGTAACGCACATTTCGCCAGCTATTTTATGGTCGTACTAGCTTTTGCCCGCGGCTCCGCCCGCTTTAAAAAGTTTTTCCGGATAAAAGTCCCGCTTTGTATTTTCCCGGGATAAAAAGTAGCCTATGTGTTAATCCAGGACGTGATCTACCCGTGTTCCAAATTTCACCGAAATCCGTTCGGTAGTTATTGCGTGAAAGAGTAACAAACATCCATACATCCAAACATCCATACATTCTTACAAACTTTCGCCTTTATAATATTAGTAGGATAATCTAGGGAGAACCTGTTACTATTTTAGTTAGAGCAGACTGTTAGAGCAGAAATACTCAATATCAATTTGCCTGTCCCAGGGATCAACCATAATACCTGAGCTCGGTAGTTGTACTGTGTACACAATAAGCAATACATCTTCACCCAAGACTGACCAAGACAATCATAGTTGTAATTATGCTAAGTTGTATTCTAAATAAGTAATGTTTGTAGCTTGTACTTGACGTTCATTCCTACACGAAGGTCACCGCGTAAAAGCTCCAAGAAAAAAATATAAAAAGCTGCGACGTGCTTTTTGGTGGCGTAACCATAATAAACGACCGAACACTCTTAGCCATTAGCTTTTTTTGACTATGCCAGAGGTCACTCCATCCATTTATATAAATTCAGGTCAGGGTTAGTTTACTAAAATATGCTAAGCGCGAATAAAACTCATGTCTTTGGAGGGTTTCGTACTAGTACATCTTACGCATTGTTTTATATGTGTTAAGGTACTGTATTTGATATCTCAGGATGATTCTGAGTAAAATATCTTATTCAGGCAGATGAACTATAAAATGTTCGAAAAATAATACTTTGCTCACCAGAACTGAATAAATTATTCATTGAAGCATATAAAATGTTAATATCCATAAGTATTCACAGGTCTTCTCTAAGATGTCTCAATAAGAGAGGCGGGTGGTTCATTACTTACGGTAGGAGATTATATTTATCATCAAATATTTCAGGCACAAATATTACGTGAGCATTTTCAAAATTTTGCTCCTTATTTAGAATCCAGATCGGTAGGCGGTGTCCTCCCTCTATCATTTTTTCACTCATCGACTGAAGAAAATTTCCGCGTACCACAGTTTTTCAAAGTTATGAAGCGTTATTTTTCACAACGCATCGGCCGCTCATCGCCGCCTTCCACCTGGGCCGCTTACTAATAACAGTTTGAAACTGCCCTAAACTTGTGTACGAAACGGATAAGCACTAAGAAGACCCCAACTACCTTGAGAGATTAGAGGTAATGAAGAGATTATACGAAGGGAAAAGTAATGAAAGGTTCATCCGGTAATGAATCATTTTAAAACTCGAAGACACAAACTGATGAGGATAGGTATAACTCCGAGCGGTATCCATAAATACTTAGAATTCGGTGGAGCTGCGTAATACACAGAATCCTACTAATATTATAAAGGCGAAAGTTTGTAAGAATGTATGGATGTATGGATGTCTGGATGTTTGTTCCTCTTTCACGCAAAAACTACTGAACGGATTTCGATGAAATTTGGCACACGGGTAGATCATGTCCTGGATTAACACATATGCTACATTTTATCCCGGGGAAAGAAAAAGCGGGACTTTTATCCCGAAAAAATGTATTTTAACGCGGGCGGAGCCGCGGGCAAAATCTAGTACAGAATAATACAACTAATGCATTGCTTTATGTACACCATGCACAGGCTAGCTTGGCATTATTCTACAGCTGTGTAATAGAAACCGGCGCAAGATGTTAGATCTCTTATTGCGTTATTGTACGGCGAGTGGGATTTTTAAAGACGACCCACAAAATTGGCTTCCCTCCATTGGCCTGATGGTACGTGAAGTAAGGCAAAAAAACATATCGATCAGCAAGAGAACATCCCTGGACGGTAGTTGACTACTTTTTTATAAATGTATTTAAATAATATCACCTACATCTAGCGGAAAAATGTTGTCAAAATACTTCCTACTATCCTACTAATATTATAAAGGCGAAAGTTTGTAAGAATGTATGGATGTTTGTTCCTCTTTCACGCAAAAACTACTGAACGGATTTCGATGAAATTTGGCACACGGGTAGATCATGTCCTGGATTAACACATAGGCTACTTTTTATCCCGAGAAAATATAAAGCGGGACTTTTATCTTGGAAAAACTCATTCACGCGGGCGGAGCCGCGGGCAAAAGCTAGTATAATAATGAACAGTCCATCCAGTCCATTAATCTACAGTGTGGAGTCCATTTTATTCAACATATAAAGAGCAAATAGAAAGAATTCAATATAAATTTCTGAATAGATTGAAACATAGATTTAAGGGTCCTTTACCGCAACTTACATCTTTGGTATTGCGACGTGAACACAAAGATCAATTGTTTTTATATAAAATTATTCATAATTACGTCGATTCGCCATTTCTTCTAAGTCGTATATCTTTCAATTGCCCTAGATTGAATGCTCGTTCTAACGCTATTTTCTCAATTCCTTTTTATAGAACTAATTATGCCATAAATCGATTTCTGGTCAGAGCCTGTAGTACACACAACAATCGTTACTCTCACATTGATCTGTTCAATAGTGGACTTAGTGGATATAAGGCGCTTGTCAGAAAAATGAAATGATGATGTTGTTTTCTTTTATGTTTATTTATTTATCTATTTATTTATTTATTTTTCTCCTGTATAAGCAAATTTAGTGTAATTTTATTTAAATTAATCTTGTTAAACCTGAAACTGTCTTCATTTTGTAATAATTATTTGTGAAAACTGTTTGGCTAGTGTAATAGTTATTGTACTTATTTCATATAATGTAATTTTGTGCTGTTTGTTTTCCTAAATAAATAAAAATAAAAAAATAAAATAAAGAAACTATAAACCTTTGAAGTTTGGTGGAAGGGGCATCTGTCAGATAACGGAAACAGCACAAAGTTACATCACCGAGTTTAGCCATAACGCTACGTGCGTGAGAAAAAAACAGCGCGATATCCCCACCACGCCTCCACTTTAGTTCACAACAATATTTCAAATATGAATAAGTGCTTTATTTCCATATTAATTTCTGTTACATATAAATAATGTATAATGGCTATTCAATAAGCTCGCCCCGTATCACATCGTGGGACGGAATACGCACGGCGAAAAGTCGGTGCACTTAGTTGCGCTTCTGACTACCCCTTCGGGGATAGAAAGGCGTGAAAGTGTGTATTTGAAGCAAGATACGGAAGGATTTATAATGATTCCTCAACACACATAGAGACACGTTGGTGATAAAGTTAAAACGTCACATCCAATCTCCACTAACGAGGCGCCATTAGGTTCTTCTTAATGGGCGTAGTATTACTCTTTAGAAAAATAAAACGGCGAACGAGCAATTAGCATGGAGGCACCGTGAATGCGTCGGGTGGACATTAAATTAGTAAAAAATAATTGCATTTGATAATCATGAGGGTTATAAGAAGTAACTAGAGCTTGAACTAATTCCATCAAATAATTGGGGCCATCTTACGTAGGTACTTGTTTTTCAGGAAAATTTTAAATGGATAATTTTCTGACCTAAGGCTTGAACCTATAATCTCACGAATAAGACCATTTAATATCATTTCTTTGCATGACAACGATCAGTAGCCTGACGCGAGTCGGCTTTTCTGACCACACCGGAATATTGGGCGAACGCTTTAGGTGCTCCAACCCTTTATATTTAAATGACTACGTTGAGGGCACCCCCTAAGGGTACGAGCCTCAGCTCAGGGCGGTCGTTGGAAGATGATTAAGACATCAGCGTTTAGGGGATTTTAGAGGTGTAATACACCAATCTATCCATTGCTTTCATCGGCACGCGGGCCGGAACTGCTAACAGGGTCGGGACACCGGCTGACGCGGTGAGGTCCTCGACGTTGAGGACGGTACAGCGGTCTTGAGGAGTGTAAGAGTTCCAATAACTCTTGCTTTCTTTGGATGGCCAGAGTGATGGCATCATCTGGGTCGGTCAGGACTGAACTAAATACCAATAGCACTGTGAAAGCCGTTAGATTTAAAAATATTCAACAAATTGTGCACTATATTTCCCATATCAGTATATAGATTACAATGTCATGTGCACAAAGACTGGTAATTACTAGAAGATTACATTAAAAAATAACAATTACGTATCGGAATTGCTTTTCTTTGTACCGGTAGCTATGCATTGGAAATTTCTTAGAAAGTCGTATCGCGTGGAACCTTGTATTTTAAATGTAATATATTTACAACGTTTAGAAATCAATATTTACAATTTTCAATTATTTTGAAGATCCGGTTGGTAACAAAACAATGGCTCGTGAACTTGGCTTTAAATATTCGCCTTCAGCGTTTCCTTTGTCCGTAATAGAAAGCACGATACAACGTTACAAAACCGCCTTAAAGCTGAAGTGGCACAAAGGAAACCAAAATCAGAAATTGGATTATAGTAACCATGGATATTTTTGAATTGTTATTTTCTAAGTATTTTTATTGAAACTAGGACGATTTTCAAATAAAATGAATAGCAGAACCAAGAGCCTGTGTCATCTTTTTGGCCGCTTGGTGTATGAATCAAGATCTTTAATGAGAGTGACAACAAAATACCGTATTGTCTCGTACAACCGACAATTGCTATTCCAGAAGAGATTTTTATACCTATAATATATTTAATTCAGTTACTGTTCTACTAGTATCATCATTGGTAAATTCTCTTTACTGCAAGAACACAATCCTAATCAGAACACAATTCTTCGCCCGTAATCGACAATATGCCTTAAAAGAATCGGCCACTATCACTTCAGCGCTTTACATTTTGACTTTGACTGTATATCCATGTTCGCATCCGATTCCCTTTTGGGAATATAAGTCACGACTCCGCCTTTATGGCCACAGTAAATTCCTGATGCATTTACGGATCGTGTGAGAGGCGCGCGTGCCGCTCACAATTTGCCTACTCAACTTAAAAACACGAATTCAAAAAGTTTTTCTCATAAGAGCTTCTTCACGTCTCCATCGCATTTTATTTGATTTCGCGTACGTGTCATATACACGAACATATTTTGAGATAATATACCAAGTTGTGTACTGTTTCAACAATAAAACAAAGACTTGGTTCCGTGAAAACCCGGTAAAGTAACGGTGAATGTTCTATGAAATTAGTTCTGCATTAGAGTTGGCGATTTTAGGTTCAAGAACCGATCCGGATGGACTATTAATATCGATAAACATTGTGTTAAATCAATAGTCATTATAACAGAAGGGGAATGTATTTAGTGAATTCGTTAGAATGCATTAACTGTATCCAACAATCGCAATTCTTTCATTGCATCCAATATCGCGTTAGTAAAATATGGGGCTAGTTGAATTTGCAAACGAATAGGAAACGTTCAAACTATCTACGTTCAATCTATATGCTGCGTGACTCGTTTGTGATGCAAAGCGGCTCGTGGGGTTTGTGATTGATTTGTAACATCGATATGATTTCCAAATAATCGATGTTACATCGATTCTAGACCGTCATAGGTATGTAAATATATTTTGTATGGCATAGCGGTTGCTCGCATATCGCGTGTTACGGATCACCGCCCACCCACCGTGTGACCTGGCTTTCTTTACGGGGCGAGCCTTCATTGCGAACATCAGATTGGTTGCTTTCGTGTAAAAACTTTAAATTTAATGTGGCAATTAGCTTGTTAATCCTGTTGATGGCCTCCTTTCGTCACCAAGATTTAATGGCGTGACGTGCTAACCCAAATGCTAATTTGGAACAATGTGTATCACTTAGAATGTATGTTTTTCCTGCGGCTGCACGTGACTCAATTAGTTTTTTTCTTGAAGTGTACAATTGTACTGGTTAATTTAAAATGTAATTTAAAAGAACTTTGTGATGGTTTGGAGAGCTCTTTCAGTATTTTGAATGTTCCAAGAATTATCTACGATTAGTACGAATAATCTTTAAATTTAGAACTATAAACTGAAATGTAGTGACAGATCAATCCCTTTTTTTTGTTGTTCTGCGAAGTTCGCCCCTATTTTTTATGCCTTTCGAAGCGTTACATTCTCTTAAAACAACATTTGTGATGCTCCTTGAATGAGTGGCCCTTCCGTAAAAAGTAAAAAAATCAGGGCGATATCTTTCAAATAGATATATAAAAGCTCTAAACTAAAGCTGCATTGCACAACGACTCACTTAATATGATTACACTTATTATATTTTATTCATATTTCATAGTGCTATGTTCGCAACTAATAAATGGCACGAGGTTTTAAATGCGTTTAACGCTAAACATATCTATTTAGTAAATCATTATGCAAGCCAGCCTTAATGTCCCTTACGTAGATACACTTATTTTTTTCATCAAAATATATTACATCAACAGTAGAAACTCGATTAAGCGGACTAATTGATGTCGTCAAGTATTCGGATAGTCGAATACCGATAATCGAATGTATGAACAAAATCGGGTTTTGTACATATATGTAGTACATAATGTTATTAACAACAACAAATACATATCAACAAAAATCTATGTTTATTAAGAAATTATTAAGAGATACATTATACAACATACGATGTATCATGCTTGCAGAAATTCGACTTGTAGGTATGTTGGTAGTACGGATAATTGCGAATCCGTATAGCTAAGATCCGGATAATCAAGTTTCTACTGTGTTACATTTCTTTGTATAGTACAAGGGGCTAGCAAATGATAACTTATGCACCAGCAACGATCGATAGCGGAATTTATGCACTGCAGGTAAAACGCAGCGTTTTCTTCGTGCTTACCCACGACTGGTTACTACCACGCTTAGTAACTAGAGTTATGGTCGATTAGGTTTCTTGTTTCCAGGTGATAACGTGAGCTAATGTTCTTAAACATACTTTAATGTAAGTAATGGTTTAATAAGAATTTGATATTTTACATGTCCCGGGAAATAAATCTAGAATTTATTTCCATGTGTGCCAATTAATCTCAAATCAGCGATTTATGCGTTTTACATCTACTAAAAAATATAACAAAATAACGTTAACTTTTGATATAAGTAGGATAGTATACTACAAAATAGGATTTGAATACTCTGTTTCACGAAAATTAATAACTGCTTCTCTGGTGTCGGCTGGGAATATTTGGGGTTTCGTCTATACCGCACCCCTTTCTTATCTCTGTAAATAGTTAACTTAAACCTCGCAAATGATAGTACCAAGCAATAAAGCACCATGGTCCTTTAATCATATGTTCGTAGATAGTTTTATGTGGATATTACCACCGGTGCAGGAGTGAAAATTAACGTTAGGTTAGATCATTCTAGTACAGAATTCTAATGCCATCACAGACTAACGAGCTATTTCGTACAATAATTACGTACCTTCCTTACTGATGTTCCTTACCCTTTACTTTATGGTCTGTTAAAATACCCTCAAGCAATCTTACCCTACATTGGAGTAGGGAAATGGAATTATATTATACCTAGTATGTTCAAGGCAAACTCATATAAGGACGGGTCTAGCAAGCTACTCGTCTGATAGTTACTGTCACGATTGCCCATATACAGTAGATAAATCAACGATTTTTTTATTTCAACATTGAAAATTGAAGAAATTCACAGATTTTGAGAGAAATGGTGAGGATGCAAGAAAATGGTCAATTCCAGTTAGTTCCAGGATATTATTTGCAACATATGGATGGTCACACGTGACAATCAATGTCCTAATTATTCTATTGTGTTCAAAATTCATATGGATATATATCTGCTAACAGAAATGAACACTACGCGAGAAGTCTCTAGTTTTGTACGATTTTCTTTTACAACCGGTGTTATTTAACACCAAAAATAATATTTACATATACATATACATACATATACACTCACGCCTGTTATCCCCGAAGGGGTAGGCAGAGGCGCAACTAGTGCACCCACTTTTCGCCGTTATTCCGTCCCATGATGTGATAGGGGGCGAGCCTATCGCCATATCGGGCACAAATTCCAGACTCCGAGCTGATACTGAATAGAAAAACTCAATATATATTTTATTCCCTAAGTATTTTAAAAACTACACCGAGTATGTTTGCGTGATGCAAACGAAAACAGTTTTTGTATGAATATTCGGAGTTAGTTCAATTCAATGGGCACAAAAAAATATAGCTCCAGCCAGCGTGTGTATAATACAATTTGTTATGTATTTGTGAGCTTATTTTAAAAATATTGGTTTCGTGTTTACATTTCATAACACGTCAGAATTCAGATGCACGTAAGTGCCAAAAATATCAGAATGCTATGTTGTTATTCTAAAAGTTCATACCCATAATAAAGATACTATAGTTGTTAAAATGGCAGTGGAAAACTTTGATCTACAAAATACAGACGTATTTTCATATTAGGTAAGAATCTTCTAATTGTACATTATGTGAACTCAGAACTAGTGGTTTCCCTGTTCATAATTGTCTATTAGAAATAACTACAATTTCTCGTAGATATCGCCAAAATCACGCTTTTAGAATAGAAGTTTGATACACTAGACTCGAGGAGCTGTTGAGCCTTTTAAATACGATCCATTTTGAAAATAAAACAACTTATTGATAATATTGAAAAAATAACAATCATATTTATGACTAACTTTTGTTCTTTGATAAACTTCCTCTATCCATCTTTCCGGGATAATAATTAGCTATACCTATGTTCAAGGATTAAATCTATATATTATTATGCCTCATTTCATCCAAATATATTCAGCTGTTTATGCAATTAACTTTTAACAAGTATCTTCTAAAAACTTTCAAATTGATAACATTTAGGACTGTTTATTATCTTGTACTCTTTTAAATACTTCTGCAGAGGGGCGGATTTAAAATAGCATAGCAATGCTATATACTAGTACAACATAAAAATCAAGTGATATAAATTCAAAGAACTATGCTTTTGTGGCCGCCGATCGATTTCCACGACATTGGCAGCTACCGAGAAATAAACAGAATTAGAACGCGAATGCATTTCTATTGAACGTATTTAACACTATTCCAGAACGAATTTATTCAGCTGCAGTTTATTTGAAAATAAACACTCCACTTTGAAAGATGTTTTTGGTTTGAAAATCTGGAAGTGTTTTCGAATCCTGCTGGTTTGTTTGGTATTGTTCCAGATAAGACAATCAAAATACTTACCTAACATTCGAACAAAGCCGGGATGTTTGATAAAAAATAAGCTGAATATTCAATTCGTGTGGAAATTATCATACCTTAAATCAAATTTATGGAACCCTTTATGGAATAAACGCATTACACAAATAATGTTTCTAGAGCGGCGTTGTTGTTGCTTCGCGATATATCAAATGGTTCCGTTCTACACTCAGAGCTCCGGATATCCGCGAATCAACTCCCATATTTCCTACATTACATTTTAATAGAAACAATAATGCGTCAGAACATGCTAACTCAGCAATACACTAGACGAGAGCGAAAATATTTAATAAGAAACTTAATTCTTTTTGCTCTACAACAAAATTTAATAAAGTTTAATAGTGAGAACTAATATACAACTCTCGGTAAAATATTCCTCCTTACCTCAGAAAATACCCTTTTAAGCGGCGAATGGTGTACGGAAATAAATAGCAAACGCGAAACGATGTTGGGTACTCACCCAAAGTTGGTTGCGAAAAAGTGTTTCGTGAGGGAACATAAATATTTTTTGTGCATGTAAGTCAGATAGTAGATGACATAATAGAAGAAAGAAAAGGAAGTAGCAGCATGCCATTGATAGATAGTAAGATATAAGACCCTATTTACAATCTAGTATATTTCGATTCCAAAACAGAGGTAAATAATAACATACCAGTTAAATCACCAGATGAAATATCGACCT
The DNA here is from genome assembly GCA_949316025.1 of Lapara coniferarum. Taxonomy (NCBI): domain Eukaryota; kingdom Metazoa; phylum Arthropoda; class Insecta; order Lepidoptera; family Sphingidae; genus Lapara; species Lapara coniferarum. The sequence goes on from OX438922.1 coordinate 5,469,764, forward strand.
ACAATAACCCGTAAATGGTAAAAGTTTCATGTACGAGCAATAACACAATATCGGCTTGAATTATCGTAACGTTAGGTGAAATTTCTATCTGGAGAGAAATAAGGAAACATCGAACGAGGTCGTTATGCGGTCATCATGTCACATCCAATGTCCTAAACAAACAGTTTTTGCTCATTGACATGTAAGGGTTTTTGAAGACACCAGAATTTGTTCCTACGGTAAATTTGGCCATGAGGAAGCGTACGTATAATTTTGTAATTAAGAACATGGTTTGGTGCACAGTTTAAGATGTCTGACAGGGATATAGTGATTGGCAATTATTGTGATGGCGAGACAAAGATAAGACTAATTTACATTCGTAAAAGATATTTATTTATTTATTTATTTATTTATTTATTGCATCTATTATTAGACAATATCATTACAGGTGTTACCCCAATGCGATAATGTCTTGTTACTAATAATCCTAAGTGTCTATCTAACTTAAAATAATATACATACATATACACATAAACACATAAATCACACACGTAAGAATAAAACTAATAACTATAACTAAGTTTATACAGTAGGACCTTTGCGAACTCACTCATGTTACACGCAAAGACGTCAATATCTCCATGAATTTTGTTTATGGTGCAGATGGCTCTGGTTAGAGGCGATTTTGCCCACAGGTTAGTCTTGGCTGCCGGTACAGCCAGCAGCTGCGGACGCCGCCGCCTCCACACATAACGATACGGCACACACAGTCTCAGGTGGCACAGAACACCCGGGTTATGCACCTTACCACGGAGTAAATTCACTAAGTATGCTACAAGTGTGAAGTTTCGGCGCACCCTCAAATTATTATATCCAACCATTCCCAGCACGAATAGCGTGGGGTACTTCAATGGATAGAATGGGTACACGCCATACAATTTTCTGTACAAATGCCTGTTATGGTAAAATAACAAAAAAAAAAACCGCTTCAGTCTAAGAATCGACTTAATCATGTAAATTTTTTTTGGATTCAGAAGCATACATTTTGGCGTGTAAGTTGCTTATTTAATGTAGGTGAGCTTTAACATTTTTTTGGAGATTAATTTCATCCGTTTACATCCTATCGTACATACGGCTAATAATTCAATAAACTTATATTCTATTTTCATTCCAATACCAACACTAAAGATGGCATTTTTCACTACCATTCTATTCACTGATACGAAGAATCCGCACAAAAACTACAAAACCAAAACCCCGTTCTAGCGCATTATGGTAAGTAGAATTCTACTTTAAAATTGTAATAACCTCATTGTTACACAGAATGGACTCTAGACACGAGCCAGCCTCCGGTACAGTGCTCAGAATATTTGAGACACTAGAGTCCGTGAAATTGTGGCACTCGTCCACTGGAGTGCACTACTGAATCGAGTCTCGCCTGGAGCCTACTTAAAAACCGTGTCAAGTTAAAATGGAATGAATGCACAATCATTTAAAATTCCAAATGATTTTATTTTATCGCATAGTATTTTTGTTGTAATATATTTTTAATAATAATTGGATGTTGTTCGTCATTACCGTTTATAGCATCATCTAGTTAGCCTACGGTTGCCTTAGTTCTTTTTGATTAATTGTTGATCAATTTAATTTTCTTGGATATTTAGTTGTTTTACATCAACTGCCTATATTAAATCAACAACAAGTAAGACGTCTCTCTAACTTTAACACGCTTTAACAACCGCCTACCAAGTTAGCCAAATTGGGATTATGAGGCGGCGAGATTTAGATTAGTGAGTGGTTTAGTGCCAACGTTTTCAAACTTCTCAAATAGTTTTACGACTTGTAACTCTACCAAATTTCTTGGTCTATAGCTATCTACATGAATATCTATAAAATATGATAATCCGATTCGCCATTGTGGGCAAGTTTCTGCATATTCCACCCAAAAACAAGATTTACATATGTTACGTGGGCTAACTTATCTGGAACTTCCTAAAACAAAACGGCGACAAGATGTTCAACTCATGCGAATGAGCTTCTGAATATAATTATACTTACGAATGAGATTTGAAATCTTTATCAAACTTTATAGCTGTCATCCTAATGTAGATTGTTTGAAATTTATATAGGGTAGAGGAAACGTAGTGTTCAGGATGGTGACGAGGGTCGCATCCCATCTCATCAAACAACTCATAATGAAGCACGGTTTGTACCAAATGGTAAAGTTTGATTTGTTCTTACGTCACTGATTCATTTATTTGTGACTATCACGAAGTAAAGAGAAGAGTGACAATAATATGATTTTGACACCGTATTTCAAAATTGAGGTAACATTTTAACTGTATGAGTATAATGTAGTGATAGTTTTTTTACAACTATATATACCTATATCTACTTTTTATCCCAGCAAAGTGGGACTTTTATTACGGGAAAGAATTATCTCGCGAGCGAAGTTACAGGCAAAATCTAGCACCGGTATAATAATTTACACAGGTAGCTAGTGAAAGGCTGGTAGGTTAGCTAGGCTAGGGCCTGTAGTGTCCTCACCGGTGAGGATCGCGACGCGTTCCTCCCATAATTTTTGTAATAATAATTATCTTTTTTTTTTTTTTCTTTATATCCCCTTTCCTGCCAGCCCGAGCTGGCTTTTTAAATTTTAATTTTCATCATTCTTTTTAATCTCAATAAAATTGTCGGTAGTTATATAAGTGACCTTTTGTATCAATAATAATTATTGCAATTAATTTAATGTATGACTTATCATAAGTGCAACCATGTTCGCCTACGTGATGAATAAAGTATTTTATTTTTTATTTATTTTTTATTTACACGTCGCGTTGTTGTATTTAAAAAACAAGGCGCTGCATCATATTATATTAATAAAACATCTGGACGTAGAACACACGGTTCATCTCTGTGTTAATTTTAATGAGATGAAAAATAAACAACTGTATTAATATTAAAGAAGTACGCAACGTTCGTACGCACTATACTAAGGATATTTTCCTTGTAAACGAAATAAGGATAATTTAAAAAGGTTCGGGAAAGCGAAAGGAGGAGTGCTTACTTCATGAATAAAGTATTTAAGGATCGCAATAAACGCAGCGTAACGTAAACTTGCTTCGGAATACTGAAAATTTCAAGAGAAATTTAACTTGAAAATGTAAGTAATAATGGTCATCAGGAGTCAGGATAATTAAAAGTTTTTTTTAAGTTTTGCTTCTTGAATAAAAGCTAGACTGATTCCGTTTTAAGTTAATAATATGAAAATTAAGTATTAATGAAGCGATTTATCTTACGAAACCGAATTAACATTAAACATGAGATACTAGCCAATTGCGAAAAGTCAAACCATTAGACCATTTCATTTAAACCGATGCGTTGTTTTTGCATCATAATTATCAACTTTGAACTCAGGTTTACTTTTCACGACTTTGAACTGAAAGATTAAAGCAAGAAAAAGTTAAAACAACACAGACCAGTGAAGTGCTCTGAAGCAGGCGCCGTTAATTGCTACCACTAGTCGTTTAATTAAGATCAAGTTTAAAAAAGAACCTCCACAACGTAGAAGGAAGAAAGATCGAGTTACTACGGTATTCTTGGAAAAATAAACCAATTTTTTGTGCTATTAGTGTACTATTACTCTCTCAGAGATTCTTTCTTGCATTAGTTGATTTAAAAAATGAGTGTACTAAGGACTTATTTGTTTAGCTTATTTGGGAATATGTCACCCCTTTTTCCTTTTTCAGAGGTAGGTAAAGTGAACCTGCCACCAGCCTCCTTATTCTCTATGACAGTGTTAAGCAGTAACGCGGCCGCGTTTCGTATAATTGGCGCATAATGGTATTCTCTATGACTGCCTTGGTGGCGTGGTTGTATTATGGTACGACTGCAATGCTGAAGTCTTGAGTTCGATCCCCGAGTCGGGCAAAGTGATATTGAGTTTTTCTATTCACTATCAACTTGGAGTTTGGAATTTGTGTCCGATATGGTGATAGGCTCGCCCCCTATCACACCATGGGACGGAATAATGGCGGAAAGTGGGTACACTAGTTGCGCCTCTGCCTACCCCTTTGGGGATAAAAGGCGTGAGTGTATATGTAATATATATATATATATATAAACGCGATGAGTTCAGTTACGCGCTTGTTACGAGCGGTGAAAATAACGTGCGTCATGGAGAATGAGAGGCCACTATGGGGGTAGAATGTGAAAAAAAAAACACAATGCGTCTCCGCTTCGTTTTATTCATACCGATACGTCAAAATACCGATACGTCAGTCACTCAACCAATCACAATAAAACGAAACGGTGACGCATCGTGTCTTTTTTTCACATCCTAGCCCCACTGCTATGCTAGGTTCCGTGTAACAGCCTATTCAAAAATAGATATTCACCTAATTCAAAATGTTTCAGCCACGAATGAGTACGTGAATAGGAATTGCTGACCGCGAACAGCTATTGGACGTAAGTGAACAATTCAATTACATCGGTGGAACGGCGAGGCGTGAAGCCCCGGATTTTTGTGCCGTCTGCCACGCTCGTGTTTAGGATAGCCAAGGGAGCTTTAGACCTTGCATACAAATTGAACGCGTAAATGAGATAACACTCTGTTTACAAACATGAACGGTGTTACAATAAAACCGGGTAATGGGAATTTCTGATACGGCAAATTGTTTTGGTTGGGAATGTTTTAAGGGCTATCATGGATTAACTGTATGGGATGAAACTGGACTGGATTATAAAGGTTTATCGACCAAATTGTAATTTTAAGCTTACTGACATTAATAATATCATGGTGATAGGAGCAGGTTGAATAATAGTCTGCCTCTCGGGTATTCAATTTTTTCCTGCCAAAAAGTTGTCTAAATTTTGGAAAAAGTGTTGAGGTCACTGAGCATTATAATATAAATACTTTTGCGCTTACATACATTTCGATTCATCTTTATATAGATTATTATTATGATTGTTAAATCCTTTCATATCGGACTCCTACGTCATACAAAGAACACACCCTCCAAGTTTCAGGTCTCTATACTATCCACGGTTAAGCACGGCCCTCCTCTACTACTGAGAGAATTTTGGCCTTAGTCCACAACGTTGGCCTATTGCGGGTTAGCACATACCTTTGAAAATTATTTTGAAGTATTCTCATGTATGTAGGTTCCCTCACAATGTTTTACTTCGCCGTAAAGCGCGCGATGATCGATAACATAACTTTAAGAGATTAGAGGTGTGTGCCTTGGGTTTGAGACTTGTGAACATCCGACTCGGCAGATCGTTCCATTCCCAACTAGGCTATGATGCACTTACAATTTGAAGCTTGATTATTGAAAAAAAAAGTTCAGTTATCAATCAAATATTAAAGTAAGTTTATCTGTGTGATTCATTCAACAAAGCACTATGTACTCCCATGTTTTTTTTATAGCATTGAATGACGAGACGAGCATGCCGTTCGCCTGATGGTAAGCGATACGACCAACCATAAATAGTAGCAACAGCATCCAGCACCTTGAATTATAAAGTACTGTGTGGCAGTCCACTGCGCTCGTCATCCTGAGACATAAGATGTTAAGTCTCATTATGTCCAGTAGTTTAATTGGCTACAATGTCCTTCAAATCGAAACACAACAGTGTATGCACACTGCTGCTTGGCGGTAGAAATAGACCCACCCAGACGGACTCTTACATATGGGAGATATACCACCAGTAAACCACCAGTTTCCCCAGCATGTCTGTGTACATTTTACGGAACATAATAAAACGTTAGATTTGCATATGAATGTTGTGTTATGAAAACAAACTGGCTTTTGTAATACTATAATATGGTAAGGTAGCATTAATAGCAAGTATCATGTAACCAATTCTTATGTTTGCAACTCTGTATGTCGTTCAATGTAATGCGAATAAAGATAAATTCTAGTGTTCAATGAAAACGTGTGTTATTATAATAACTAAGATTAAGTATGCAGGGATCAAATTTTAATGGAAATATTAATATTCGGGAAAAATATCATAATGTTTTAATAGTAGGAAAGTTTGTATCCAATATTATCGCTATAAACACAGAAGTAAGTTCTAAATTTTAACTTTTCACAAAATGTAAGAGGTATAATATATTTTGGAATATTCTGCAATAGATCATGTTCGTGAGTTTTTAAGGCGGAAAATTGAACAGTGCCCCAGGGATGCGAAACACGGAAGGACTATCATAAATAGTTCACTTAAACTGACTTATGAACAAAAACAATAAGAGTAACATATAACGTGTGCTACGAAATAATATGATAAAGAAACTAAGCACCGCTATATCCCCTAGGTAGTGGTAGTAGGTACGAATAATCACTCTGTGAACATTATTTCGCACCATCATATAGGAGCAAGAGAATTGCAAAGTCAGACGAATAACAATCACAAACTGTCCACTAACAAATAATTTGAATATGTTTTAAAGGCTGCGTTGTTGGTCACAGACACATAAAGAGAAGCAGACTAAACATTACATTTGGTGGCGTAGTTCTATTGCGGTACGATTGCAGAGTTGAGGTCTCTCGTTCGATTCCCGGATCGGGCAAAATGTTCTTAGGTTTTTCTACTCAATATCAGCCCCGAGCCTGGAAATGTGCCTGGTAAATAGAAATAGGCTCGCCCCCTATTACATGGGATTTAACAAAGCTGGCGAAATGTGGGTGTAATACATCTCTGCCTACCCCTGAAAAGGGAAAAGAGGTTGATGCATGTATGTATGTATGTACCTAACTTTATTTTCACAACTACATAGGTAAGACTTGACATATAGATATATCTATCTGTGGTGTACATAAAGTTTTAAGCCATTAACAAACAGTCACAAAAAGCCAGAATGCGACCGGTTACGTCAGCTAAATGTGTTACTAATAAACTAATTTGACACTAAACGAAATAGGGTAGTTGACTATTTTTTTAAATACAATTATGAAAAACTTATGCTTTCCAAAATCAAATAGAAAAAGAATTTTCAAAATTGGCGCAATAGTAAGTTATGAAGCTTTGAAATTTGGTGGAAGGGGTTGCTGTCAAAATAACAGCTATACTAGGTTGTGACGTCACCAAACCCCATCGGCCATAACGCTGCTTGCGTGCGAAAGAGATAGCGCGATATCCCCGCCACGCCCTCACTTTTGCTGATAAGAATATTTCAAAATTGAATAACTGCTTTATTTTTCAATCGTTTTTGAAGCTGATTTAACAGAAGAATTTCTTTTTCGTATTATTTTCTGTTACATCTAAAATAATGTACAAAATCAAACATAGGAAACTACCCTATTCACGCTGTAGTTATTTTTGTCTGCACACTGCTTGTTTTGCCTCGATCGGTGGAATGATATTGTCATTGTTTCATGAAAACTGATGTGCAAAAATGCTACTGCAGCATTTTTACCAGTCCTTTGTTTGGTTATCAGGCTGCTACTTAATCAATTGATTTCTTTTCCTTTGTTTGACCCTACTTTTCCGTTAATGGGTTCACAACAGTGATCACTATTCATCCGTAGATCCTAACATGGATTGATTATGAAACGTGTGGCCATTTACACGCACCCCGGGACAAAGTTAATTAAAAACCACCCGGGCTTTAACGGTCTCATTCTACGCTACCGGCCAATATCCTGTTAATATAACGCTGGGTTTTGGACAATTTTGTTGGTATTGCCAATATTCCTCAAGGAAATTGAATTACTGGAGCTTCGGAACCGGCATTTTTTATTTTCGTCAGTCTGATTTTTGGCTTGGGCTTTTCTATACTTTTTTTTTATCTCTATGTACATAATCAAGGATTTATTGTAGGATTTACTTGCGTTATTAGCGTTGATTGTTGAACGTACATAATTACGATTCATAAAAATATAAAATAAATTTATAGCCGCTTAGGAGTATAAATGGGGACTAATTTCCTTCGTCAAGGTATACGACGAATAGAGTAGGTGAAATGAAATATTAAATTATATATCAACGATCAAAAGGAATGAATTATGCCTGAAATGTGATTTAGATTGAGTGCTTAAGATACATTAATATTTAAAACATAATTTAAACGTAAAATGACTATTACATAATATGATATCCTATACCTAAGGGTAGCTAAATTTGAAACGTTTATGGTTTGATCTGTTTATTTTCATACGATATAATAAATAGAGGCTATTGTTCTAGCTTAAAAAAATGTTATTCCAGGCAAAATTTTATTCCGCTTATTACCTACTATAAGGTTAATTATATTTTTCGGTATTTTCATCATGAATCAAAAATGTTTAGATATGTCACAATGTTTCTGAACAAATTTTACAGTATAAATCTCTTTTATTAAAACACAAAACATATCGGAAACAAATAAGTTTTGTAGAAAAATACACATTTATAAATACAAATAGGCTAAGCAAATAGGTATCTAAATCAAATGAGCAAACAACATTGATTGGACATAGGTACGTAGGCTAAATGGTTGATAAAATTAATTAAATTGCCGAGTCATTAACAGTGATGACGTGTACCCAAATGTTAATTATCAATAGTCAATTAACTAACCGCAAATCCCTGGGATAAGCGCACAACCTGCACTAGATTAGAGTTGGGCGTGAATGTGTTCGGTCTATAGAGTCGAAACCGAATAGATTCGGCTAATTTCAGTAGTTGGTTACTAACACGACTCTTGAGCGGGTTCTGCACTCATATGGCAATTTAAAATTTCATCATCACCATCAGGCACATGACGTCCACTGCTGAACATAGGCCTCCCCAAAGATTTCAAAACGGACCTGTCATAAGCAGCCCGCATCCAGCGCGTTCCTGCGACCCTTGTCAAGTCGTACGTCCACCTTGAAGGTTGCTTGCGTTTTTTTTTATTTATTACCTACATATTTTGTGAGTATACAAATGAAGTACTGTAAATAAAATAAACAAAAACTTAAACGTAATTTTTATTTCGTGTATCATGTATTGTATTTTATGTATAACTAGCTTTTACCCGCGGCTCCGCCCGCATTAAAAAGTTTTTCCGCGATAAAAGTCCCGGTTTATATTTTCCCGGGATAAAAAGTAGCCTATGTGTTAATCCAGGACATGATCTACCCGTGTGCCAAATTTCATCGAAATCCGTTCAGTAGTTTTTGCGTGAAAGAAGAACAAACATCCTTACATCCATACATCCAAACATCCAAACATCCATACATTCTTACAAACTTTCGCCTTTATAATATTAGTAGGATATCTTGTACTGATTTTTAAAAAAGCAACACTAGAGTTTCTTAGCCGTTCTTCTCTGGTGAGAACTGCTTTCCAAACTGGTGGTAGAGTTAATATTGACGGAATTTAAATAATGTATAAGATTTTATGGGTTCGAATAAAATAATTTCATTTCATTACTTTTATACCTATAGCAGCGAATAAGATAACTATTTAATGTAATTCATCGGTTTTATTTGAACATATTTTTTGTATTAAATTGATTAAGAAAAACAATGGAAGTAGGTGCATTAAAATGTATAATTATTTTGTACATCTATACGAAAATTATAAAGAGGAAAGATTTGATTATTTATTTGTTTGCATTGAATAGGCTCTGAAACTACTGGACCGATTTGAAAAATCATTTTACCAATAGAAAGCGATATTATCAACGAGTAACATAGGCCACTCTTTATGCGGGGGATTTATAAAGCGGGGTTTTTAACCCGGAAAAAAATCAATTTTCATTTTAACCGGGAAAACTCATTCATGCGGGCGGAGTTGCGAGCAGCAGTCTAGTAAATTATAAACTTAAAGTCTATTTACAATAAAACAAATTAAAAAAAAAATCTACAAACTAAGGCTGCTATTATAATTTTTTTAAATACAATTAATTAGTATAAAAACCCGAATGTTTTTCAAAACGGCATCTATCGTCAATACAGGCCGAAACTTTATTTCATATCCAACACTACTGACCATATTTTAGGCATAATAATGTCGGTTTTTGCTGGGATGTATTAAATTCTGCTGGATGGTTAACTGAGAGTAGAATTATACAATAGGTATTTTGAATTAATAGAAATTACGTATGGAACTGATTTGAAATTGCGGTAATGATTTAATTCGAAAACTAATGGGCATCGTCACTAGGATCAGTTAGATAAATATTAATATGACAACATTGTTTTAATTCGAATTGTGTAGTTGTATATGAGTTCAATATAATTTACATTATGTATTATAGTTCAAATATGAAATTCTGAACGTTCATTCGAGACAGGCAAAGATAAAGTGACGGAAATGTGAACAAAAAATCGGGAGCTTGCCGATGAAAACTCTGCGTAAACAAGAAGTTGGCCGGTGCACTCGGTAGTCCGTAAGCTAGCCTAATAACACTCATAACACGAGATAAAAGTTTTGCTAAGGGTTTGTTTAAAGTTCTCCGAGACTTGCCCACGGGACGCCGATTACTTACGACTTCCTTTAACTTTGCCGGAGTTGAACATTTACTTTAGATTCAAGTGCTTCTCTAGAGGATATTGCATAATATGTCCGCGGAAGTATTCAAACGGTACTCTACTTGCTGTATATTTTATAGAAGACGAGGTGATTGTAAGTGAACACAATATAGGCATATGAATTGTGGCTATATTGTTGATATTTAAGGAGAAAAGAGGATTTACAGGACTTTCAATAATATGTTGATTAAATAACATTTAATAGCAAAGATGCAACCAATGCCTGTTTTCAGTAAAACATTGGTATGATATGGTAAAAAATAAATAAAAAAATTAATTAATTCGGATGTGAAAATGCGTTTTTGGTGCCGATGAAATATCACTTCCAAAAAACAGCTAATATCATCTCTCTAAAAAGCTGCGAGCAAACTTTTCCTTTTTTCGATGACGATTTAAAATCAAAAACTGCGTTCAAAGTGTTGTTTTTATATTAATACCGCGTAATATCCAATTTTTATATTGCAAGACACAAGTAAAACGAACCAAGGCTATGGATTTTTCACGAAAAACAATTTGACATAAGGGAAGTTGCCTTAAGCCAAACAAGAAAACTAAGTTGACGAAATTCACTTTGTTGCGGCTAAGGATTGCGCTGGTGTTGTGTCTGATGTATGGCGGATCTTCCTTTCATGTTTTACCAAAGTCGTTTCTAAAAAAGAGCTTTGCAATACCAATGCGAGAAATATTTTTATATATTACAAATATGCTATACGTTACTTTTCGAAACTATCAAGTTCGTTCATGTAAGAATTTTAGACACTTTTGCACATTGATAAATTGGTTTTATCCGCTAAAAATATAAAGTTCATAATCACTTACCCTCAGTTATAAATGGATATATGGCGCGTAGTTCCGCCTCGTACGTTTCTAAGGAGACGGGAGGCGCTATGCGGGGAAGGTAGTCGTCCTCTGGCGACCGCTCTGATCCGTAGCCCTGGTCGAAGCCGGGATCTTGTAATTTCCACACCGGCTCTGCTTCAGAACCTAAAAAAAATGGTATACTTTTATTGCGAACCCTCCTTATACAAAAAGAAAAATAAAATAAAAATGATTCTATTTTCAAATTATGTGACATTGGTATACCTTAATTATACCTCCGCTACTAACATATCGTGAAATGGTGAAACCACAAGTATTTATCATGTCTTGTGGCAAACATCAACCGACCTACTCATAACACAAGTATTCAGAAGTCGTTAAAATAAGGATCTCTATCAAAAACATTCCATTATGTAAATCGTATACTGATCCACAGTAAACAACAATCATATATATCACAGGCGTGTTCAATGTATAATGTATGAAGGAATGGTGGGTAAAATATCGGTTCGCGTGCTTTAGATAAGTTGGAGGAGAATGTACGCTTGACGTAATTTACGGCCTACGTATAGTTTCCGTTGGCACACTACCCTAATAACGGCAAAGGAAGCGTCTCCACTAATCCTAAATGATAAAGGTATAGGTCTTATATTAATTTAGGTGCCATTAATTATATTTCAAATATGAATGAATGTGAAGGGCGTTTAAAATTTGGGAGTTAATAGTTACCTCCGTTTTTTTTTCTGTTCGTAATCGATTTTATAATAACGAGAAGATACTTAGGTAGGTAACAGCAATGTTAGAACGGTATTAGATATGTGACACGTTGGCAACTTTTTATCCCGGGAAAGTAAAGAGAACATTTAGGTATATCAAGCGCAAAATATCGCCATTATAGTTTACATACTTCGTGAGCTCGTGATTGTCAATACGTTTTGATAAATATCAAAAGCTCGTACGGCTATTCTATCTAAAATCACACAATGCGGCCAATCACAGAGCAATAGCTTGGCACAAATAACGCATTTATAAAATTAATAGTCACATAAAGTGTTTGAACGAAATAAATAGCTTTTGTAACCTAATAACCCGAAGACTATTGGCTGCATAACGAGTAATTAAACCAACACGCCTATTTTAATGTTATATTTGGTAATTGAAATAAAATTTACTGATTTTCGTGCCGGTGCTCTGCTCTAAGAGAAACAGTCGAAGACGGGACTCGAACCCACGACCTCCGGCGTACCGTGCCGGTGCTCTACTCTAAGAGCACCGGCACGGTACGCCGGACGTCGTGGGTTCAAGTCCCGCCTTCGACTGTTTCTTTTTCAGGATTCTATAAAAATATAAAATCATTAACCAGGCACTACATGGCCATTGACATGTATAAAAAAAAATCAGAATATAAAATTATAAAATTTACTATTATTTTGGACGGTACAAACGCAAAAGCTTTGTAACCACTTTCGGGTGACGTGGGTTCGTATTAAAACGTTTTTTTTTTCTTTGTGGGAAGTAAAAATAATCGCTTTTATTTTATTTGTGTGAAGAGAAAACAAAAATTGGTAAGAACACGAAAGTGCAGATGCGATTTGAAGTTTTGAATTTGTTCAGCTACTTATGCGGCTGATTGTACAATAAAGCTAAAAAATAAAATAGACAAAAACAAACATAATATTGAAAAGTCGATTTTGAGGAGAACTAATCCAAGTAAAATATGAATAAAAATCAAACTTGGACTGAATAAAAATGCAGCCTAATTTCCCGCTCGCCGAGTTTTAGATGGTTTTCGACTGCTTCAATGGCGTACTTTTTCTTCTCAGTATAAACCTGGAGTCTGGAATTATGCCCGATGTGGCGATAGGCTCGCCCTCTATCGAGTGGGACGGAACGCACTTGGCGAAAAATAGATGCCATAGTTGCACCTCTGCCAACCCCTTCGTGAATAAAGGTGTGATGTGTTTGTTTTGTTTTTAAATTTTCAACAGGGACATTAATCGGTAGGTAAAATAAACACCGCGATTTAAAACACTTCTGAAACAAAATTTAATTAATTAAATTCGGCTTATCTAAAGTGGTACGAATTACGAAAAGTATTTTTAATTACCGTTCGTGTCCAATAAATTATATGATATACGGACATGTAAATTAAATTTTCCAGGATTAAGCTGCCGGTGCGAGGGGAATAAATTTTAATCAATAAACGTACGTAACGCAGTGCTTTTACGATATCATTTTTTCTACCAACGGATCCATCACTGTCGCATTTTACAGTATAATTTTATTGACGTGAAATAACATTTTATACGAAATGCTTCAGTGAAAGTTTCCATTTCGTAATTTTTTTATAATTCAATATTTTCATAAACTTTAAGTTTAGGTACCTCATATTCATACATAGTGTATAAATCTCATTATGTACTAATTCAATGTATTTATTTTCTAACTCATCTAGAGAAATATTTGTCAAAACATTATTCATTAATGCATTTGGAATAATACTTCAGCCCCTTCAATATGTTCGTCGAGAAATGTGTGCGAATTACTATTTCTCGAATATTGCCGCAGACAGAAGGCAAATATTTGCACATTGTTAAATATTTCACACATTGATAATACTACTAGATCAGCTACATAATATACAGGAGTTATTCATGCATGATCAATTTATGCATATGAGTGATTCTTGGTTAGTTTAACCCTGTTTACATTGTTTTACAGGTTAAATGTCAGAGGCTTATTGAACTTCGTAGCTCTTATGGCTCATCGCATACGCATACTAAAGCCTTTGATCGCCGAAGGGGTAGGCAGAGCCATGACTAGTGCACCCATTTTTGGCCGTGCGTATTCTATGGCAAATCGACGATTAGTAATGTGTAGCTTGACCAGGGAAATTAAATACTTGCTTTGAAAACCTAGCCACTTTTGCTTATTCGTTTAAAGTTGACGTTGTCAAAAGAATTAGCCCCACATTTTATAACACGGCGAGGTACCTGCTTAATTTTCTTGGTCAGGCTATTGCTCACATATTAGATTCATGCACTTTTAATTCCATAATAATTGTTTACTAATACAAAAAGTACAAATAGTTTTTATCAAAATAAATCACACATTGTTTTTGTTCATTAATAAATTTAACCGGCCGCGTAAATAGTATATTTTTTGTCAACCCTTTTTTACTCAACGGCGTGGCGCGATCAGTAGTGACGTGACAAAAGCAGGACGCGAACCACCCAGGGCCGAACAAAAAAAGGGGCAACTTAGGGGTTTTCCGATGTCGTCAGTCATAAGATTAAAAGTCGGCGCGCGTAGGCTTATCGTGGGCGTGTTTTCTGTTTCACCTGCACATACGTGTTGAATAATGGAGCCGGATTATGAAAGCTTTTTTCCTCTTGCAAAATAGATGTACGGCTTACTAAGACGTTAAAAGTACTGCGTGTCAGATTTGTAAAACGTTTCAATTGTATTAGGTACTTTATAGGAACTGTAGACGTAAAACGTAATCCTCCTAGCTAGTTTCGGCCATGGCGACCAATCTCAACGGAAATCAGCCAGGTACGCAGGAGATATTATAGTGCACAAGTGTGTGCGCAATACACAGGTGCACTTGCTATTCCTTTCACTCTCATAGTCCGGTGAGACGGCAATCCGACATGACCGGAGAGAGATCAGGCGTAGGACCAAAGGCTTTACGTGCTTTCCGAGGCACGAGGGTATCACACCGCCAACTTCCCGACTCCGAGCTGCGACTGAGTAATTTTTAAGATAGAAAACCCAGTCATAAAGTTTTTGGCTCGACCTGGGATTCGAACTCAGGACCTCAGCACGCAAATCGTACTCGTAACGCGTACGCAATACAACTACGCCACCGAGGCAGTCATAGGAACTGTGATAAGGTATTAAAGTGTACTTTATATCGTAGGGGAGACCGGGGATGGTTGGCGATAGGGGTAGGATGAATAACCGCCAATAACTCGAGCTATTTTAAAGTGTTGCGTTGTCCTGATATACACGAAAAACCGTTAACTGTTTACGAATCTTCATCGCAAATGCGGCACCGCAGGCGCACGTAATCCGGGAGAAAAAACGATTTATCGGAAAATGATACCTATGAGTAATTATTTACCTCTTAATATTATTTGTATTGAAGCCTTTATACTCGATGCTATGTACTTTCAAGCAATTTAAAGTAAAAGTTTGGTTTTTGATGATTATTTTAGTGTATTTTTTTTTATATTTCGAGACAGTTTTGAGGTACTCACATGTGGTTGAAATCTAAAGAAGTTGGTAGGGGCTGGTAGACAAACTTTGTATTGGGGCTAGTTGACTACCTACAAAATGTACTACGTAATAATCGAAATATTCTTCACATGGAATAAAGTGAGCTTTTCGTCAAATTTATCAAAAGTTTGTTATTTTAAAACCATGTGGATTTACAAAAGCATAACTAATCGAAACAGTAAACCCTCTGCTGCTGGTAGGATTTTTGTTTCCGCCCCACTAACGAATATCGTACAAAAAGTGTCAAATGATATGTAAATTATGTAAATGTTACTGACATTTTATCTTAATAAGGTACATTAATAATAGTAAATAAGTATTTGTTGTGTTTTCTTTTATTATATTGCCGTATTTTATACCACTTACTTCGTAGGTCAATTTACCCCAAGTGAATAGTCCACCAACCCCAGGCATGGGGTAGGTTGACTTGATTTTCTTGTTCCACAAAATAGCTTTTATACACTATGTTATTAACAATTGCGAGGTTTTTAGTATTTCCTTCGAAAGCTTATTAGTTTACCTATCGAACTTATAGGATTTTTTGACATTGTATACTAAAACAAAAAAGTTATAAGCGTCCAAGCCGAAATTTGGTCAACTATCCCCGGTCTCCCCTATGTTAATATATTAAAGTAATTATATTTCGTTGACGACATCCATAATAGTTATTTATTTATTTTAAGAAAGCTTACAGACAAATAATACAGTGTTTCAACATACATATAATTAAGTTGCTAACAAAAAGCTTTCACATATGAGTTTACACAAATACAAATATATATGCAGCTAGCAAGTTACGGATGTAAATATGCTACAATTTTTTATTTTTTTTAAAGATTGATTTATATATAATTTTATTTTAGGCAAGTATTCCCCACCAATCCATGGTCATGCTCGAAATTAAAGGTAGCTATGATAGGATGTGCTAACGCAAAACTCAGAATTCATTTGCTTTCTGATAACTCTTAAGCTACTATGAAATAAGTCAATTTCCAGCTGTGGCGATAACTCATTGAATTTCCGTGCACTGCGTGAGAAAAAGGTATTCTGCCTATACTTAGTTGAGGCAAACGATGTCTGTAACAGAGACTTATGTCTAACATTAAGCTGATTGGTACATAGTTTTATTTTACTAAGAAGGTATATATGGTTATAAATCATCTATTCTACAGTAGGCGTAATTATTCCGGTACATTCTCAATAAAATACACTAGCATGATAATTATGTTAAAAAACATCATCAACTTCGATACCTAGTTATATCAATAGCTACTTTCTACCTGGAACATAGCCGTCCTTGTACACTGCTGTTTGATTGCAGACATATACAAAACGACACCTATAGATTCTCGCATACTTGATACGAACGTACCACATATTGTTATACAAATTGCAATCTGACAGTAAACACGAGGCACTACCTAAAGCGCACACCACAGACCACAGAACTTGATTCCTTTGTAGTACATAGCTATGTATATAAGGATGAAGGACTTAGTCGCAACAATGGCCTATTTCACACTGGCATTGTGATTCCTCAGCATGCGTAGGAGGTAACGTTGCATTGATTGACACTGATGGCCGCTATTCAGATAATATCGATTTTACTGACATTTACGAGTAGAAGTTTAAGTACTCATGGCTTACGGTTTAGATGTATTATTGACTTTAAAATGTATAGCAATTAAGATAGAACTACCAAAGAATTTCTACAATTTGATATGAAGATCGTTGGAGACCCTAGTAAGGACAGACTCTATCCTGGGAAAATATATAGCGGGACTTTTATTTCGGAAAAACTCTTTCTAGCGAGAGAAGCCGCGAGCTAAAGGTAAGAGATGACAAAAAGAATTTCGAATCTGAAATTCTCAAAAGCACTTTTGCTCACAAGGAGTTGCTCAAAAACCCCTTTTACTGTTAAAAATATTACAACTTCCATAGCATATTGTCAAATAAGTGATAAGGCACTCATCTTTGTGTACACAGTTCAAGTCAATTATCGAATATAATAATGAATTATTAACAACAGCAATCGGCGTCATAATACCAGTACAACTATATTTATCACGTATAAGGACCTCGGAATAACCTAGAACTGACGCTAACCACATTTTGAAACCTATCTAATTCAACCTGTCTCAAGAACGATAACGGAGAGGCCCAGAAACAAAACTTAATGAGTTTTCTTAATTGTTTGATTTAAAACGATTAAAATTGTTATACAAAATAATATTACTAAATGGGGCTATATACGAGATTTAAATATTTAGGCTTTTCGATAAGCTCGCCCGCTATCACATCATGGGACGGAATACGTACGTGCGTGTGTGTGTAAATATTTAAAATTGGAAAGATTTGTTTCTTTTTGGTCTTGTCAGTATAAGTAATTTTTTTTTATACAAATAATATTTCTCAATTTTTTTTATTTTTGCAACGAACGTTCAAGTTTATATAAATCGTTAGTTTGTTTGAGAGCTTAATATGTCTTTTTTTTTTTTTTTTTTTTTTAAAAAGGCCATCTTCGGCGCATTAGGGACGGCTGCGGGCTTCCTCTGACTCACGTCTAAGTTGTCGTCCGCAACCGCCCCTGCACGTACCGCTGTTGCGGTCCTTTTCCTGTTGCGGGGGCTCAGAAGCCCCCGAAACACCGTACCGTGTCCGCCTTTTAGTGTCCGAGGCAGCGTGAGACACGCTGCCTCGGACATGTCCATCACGGGGGTCACAGAAGTTGGCTAGACTAATGGGTGGGCGGCACGTCCCGCCCACCCGTGACCCCCGGAGGCCCCTATTAGTCGCCTTTTACGACAGGCAGGGGATACCGTGGTGGAATTCTCCAAACGCCCCCAATCCACAGGGCGGGAGACGTCGGTCAGTCGTCCACCCGACGCCTCCTACGTCTCGTCTGGCGGCGGGAGGGATCACCACTACGCTGGCGATCCCTCTCGGCACTCTCCTTCCGCGAGAGGACCGCCTCGCAGAAGTGGGCCACCGCCTGCCAGGCCTCTCGGCCGCCGACCATGGAAGCGACCACGGCCGGCAGCGAGAGGTCTTCTCCGACGACTGTTCTGAGAGCGCTGCGCTCCTCATCCCAGGCTGGACAACACTCCAACGTATGTTGGGCCGTGTCCATTGGGCAGTTGTCACAATAGTGACACACGGCCGACTCCTCTATACCTACCACCCGAAACAGGAACTCACCGAAGCAGCCATGCCCGGTGAGCACCTGCGTCAGGCGGTATGTTGCCGCTCCGTGGCGCCTGTCCAGCCATTCGGCAAAGACAGGACGCACTGCCTCTACGACCCGGTGCCCCCACGACGGGGCCTCCAGCCTGAGACGCCACTCCTCCACGGCGGCTCGCCGTAAGGCGGCCCTCTTGGCCTCCACCTCCTTCAGGGCCGGACGCTCCCCGCGACTGAACGCCTCCTCCCGCCAATGGAATACATCGGCAAGGGATTTGGCGTCCAGGTCCCAGGGCAGAAATCCGGCCAATAGGCAAGCCGCCTCGAAAGAGACCGTGCGGTACGCCCTGACCGCCCGCTGCGCTAAAGCTCTCTGCGGGGCGCGCAGAAGGGCGACGCAGGGGCGGCCCAGGGAGTCAGCCCAAACGGGGCTGCCATAAAGGGCTATGGACCGCACGACTCCGTGATACAGCCTCCGGCAAGGGAAGCCAGGACCTTCCAGGTTGGGCAGCAGGCGGGAAAGAGCGCCCGCTGCCCGGGACAATTTCGTCCTCAACTCCTTAAAGTGGGTGCGGAATCGCCATCGGCTATCTAGGACTAAACCTAGATACCTCATGCTAGAGCCGATGGGGATCCGCACCCCCCCAACGACGATGCCGGCACCGGCCGGTGGCCCTCTCCGAGGTCCGTGAAAACACACGGCCTCGGTTTTCTCGAGGGCCACCTTTAACCCTAAACGTTGGATTCTGCCAACCACTTGGCCGGTGCCCGCCGCCGCCAGAGTTGCGGCGTCCCGGAAGGTCCCAGCAGTCGCTGTGACTAGCGTATCGTCGGCGTAACAAGTCACGCCGACGCCCCGGAGATTGGAACCACGGAGCACCCAGTCGTACCCGATGTTCCACAGGAGAGGGCCCAAAACCGAGCCCTGTGGAACACCGCACGACATCGCTCTTCGGTGCCACCCATCGGCGCCCGGATACACCACGTGCCTGTCAGACAGGTACGCGTGCACCAGACGCCGGAGATAGGGCGGCACCACGTGGTACCGCAGTGCCTCGTGGATGCAGGGCCAGGGCAGCGAGTTGAATGCGTTGGAAATGTCCAACGACACCGCTATCACTACACTGCCTCTGGCCACTGCATCCTCCGCCTGTGCCTTCACCCGCAGAATCGCGTGGACAGTGGAACGTCCCCTCCTAAATCCAAACTGCTCGTCGGCCAGATTTGGTCCGACCCTATCAAGGTGCTCGACGAGGCGGGTATGAATGATGCGCTCGAAGAGCTTTGCCACCTCGTCGAGCAACACGATGGGCCGGTAGGCCGACGGCGACTCTGCGGGTCGTCCTCCCTTCTTCAGCAGGACGAGCTTCCCGGTTTTCCAACGCACCGGGAAGACGCCCTGCTCCAGGCAGGCGGTGAATAAGCTGCGGAGCCTCGGGCCCAGGTACTCAACGGCTAGCACCCAGGCTTTCCCGGGGATGCCATCGAGCCCTGGGGCCGTGTTTTTGCTCCGCAGCCGAAGCACTGCCGCCCGCATTTCAGCGGGCGAAACCTCCGGGATATCCCTTGCCGGATTCTCACTCGACGATGACGCCACATCCGGTGGCGCCATCGGTGGAGGAGTGAACTCCTCGGTGGCCGGGAACAAGGCCGCGACGACGTTGGCCAGTAATTCTGGCCGGAGACTCTGCGACAGCGGGGGCGCCGCTGGGCGAAGCTTCTTCATCACCAGACGGTAAGGGCGCCCCCACGGGTCCCTGTCGAGAGTCCCCACGAACGCCTTACGTGCCGCGACCTTGGCCCCATGAATGGCCACCCGCAGCGCTCTCTTTGCCTCTTTGTAGAGGCCATAGAGCTGCCGCTCCTGGTCTGCGTGATTCTCATCTCTTAGCCGGCGACGACGATGCCTGGCGTATCGGCGGCGCGCAGCCACGCACGACGCGCGCAACTGCGATAGCTCCGCCGACCACCAGTACACCTGTCGCACCGGCGAACGGCGGAGAGCTCGGGGCATGCCGGCGTCGCAGACATCCGACATTGCCACCCCGAACCACTCCGCCTCCTGCTCAACCCGTACCGGCGCGTCCGGCACGGGGAGCCACGACATGACCAGAGCGGCCAGCACTAGGGCCTCCCCATCGAGGCGACGAAGCGCCCACCGCGGGCCGTCCTGATTTGGGGCACTCGGTACACCACCGGACTGGACACTCGGGGACGCGGAGACGCCGAACCTGACGTAACGATGGTCCGACAACGTCTCCACGCCCACGAGGACTCTCCAGTCCCGGACACGGCGTGCGACGGCGGCACTCGCAAACGACAGGTCTATAATCGACCCGCCGTTGTGCCGCACGCACGTGTCCACCGACCCCCTGTTCAGGACGACCAGGCCGACAGAGATCGCCCATTCCTCCAGGACCCGACCACGACCGTTCGTCGCCGGCGAACCCCAAGCCACGGACTTGGCGTTGAAGTCGCCGGCGACGACCGCCGGGTGAGGTTGGCCTTGTTCCACCAAGGCCCCCAGCCGAACGAGGAAAGACTCGAATTCGGCGAGGGGTCTGTTGGGAGAAAAGTACACTCCTACTATCCAAATGTCTCCCAACAGAACCGCCACGCATCCCCTGTCCTTCGCTACTTTTTCGAAGGGTGGGGAGCCAGCGGCGCCCCGGCTGATGATAGCCACCAAGCCGTCAAGGTCCCCCGCCCAGTTATCCCGGGGGGGGACAAAGTACGGCTCAGCGACCACGGCCACTTGCACCGACCACTGCGCCAGGCTTTGGGACAACAGGTCCTGGGCACTGGCACAGTGGTTGATGTTCGCCTGGAGGAAATTTAATTCCATTATTGGGCGATCTCTACAACATCCATCGCGGCCCCTTGCGGTGGGCTCGCTGACTGCGGCTGGGTCAAGGCCCCAGCGGCAGCAGCACTTCGTGTCCCGTCGCGGCGCCTATCGCGACGGGAGGGGGCGGGACACGCCTTCCCGCCCACCGGATGCTTGGCGGGCCTCCCTGCGGCCGCGCAGACTGCGCAGTTCGGCGCGGCCTCGCATCCGCGGGCTTTGTGGCCCGGTTTGCCGCAGCGATAACAGAGATCGCTGCGGTCCGGTCCTCCGGTGCAGGTGCTCTGCGTGTGTCCGTGCTCAAGGCAACGGAAACAGCGCATAGGGCGCGCCCCTAGCACCGTCACCCGGGCCACTGTCCACCCCACCATCAGGCGGCCCGCCTTTATTTTTTGTGCCACTTTTGTTGGCACCTTGGCCCAAACTGCGCCCAGGCCGGAGCGGTCAGGCCGGATCTGTCCGACCTTGACGGCGTCGACTGCGCACTCGCCAGCAACGCTGAGTGCCGCTGCGACCGTCTCGGAAGTGGCCGCCGGATCCAACTCCGACAGCCGCAGCTCCGTGCACTTGGTGGGCCGGGAGATTTGGACATCCTCCGACCCGCCAAAGCATTCCCTCAGCCTTGCGGCGAGGGAGTCCGCCTTCCGCTCCGACTCAGCCCCGGGCACCTCGTAGAGCATGGCACCCGTGGCTGCCACCTTGGGCCTCAGCCTATCAATGCCGAGGCCGGCGAGGTCCACGCGGTGCTGAGCGTCCGTCAGCACCTTCGCGTAGGTCAACCCCTTGGCCACCGCCGCCGGCGTCAGCGACAGCACTATGGCCGCCGAGCGTGGCTGACGCAGTTTGGGCTCTTTGCGCCTCTGCCTCCTCTGTTGCGTCTGCGGTATAACTGCGGGCGCTGCGGCGGGGTTCTTCCCCCGCTTCTTCTTTCCCACCACCACCGTCCATTCAGTGTCCATGGACACTGGGGCTGGTGGTAGCGGGCGAGGCTCCCTTGGAGCAGTCCTCGCGACGACGGGGGCAGCGGGGGTGGCGACTTTCCCCCTCCCTTTTTTGGGCACCCCTGACGGTCCAGCGACCGCCACGGCAGCTGAGGTGGATGGCCCGGCCACTATGGCAGGGGCCTTGAGAGGAGCAGGCTGCACTGCTCCTTTCCCCTTCCCCCTCCCCTTCCCCTTAGAGGAAGGCTGGGGAGCTCCCCCAACGAAGCCACCCTGGACGGGGAGTGGTATGTCCCCGGGGGTGGACCTTCTCTCATGGGCCAGTGGAGGCCTCTGGGCCGGCCCTGCGAGGACGGACTCCATCCTGGCCTGCCACTTGGCCTCCACTGCTGCCAGCTCCTCCAGACGGCGAAGGAGAGAAGCGTTTTCACGCTTCAGCTCCTTCACCGCCTCCTCCAATTTGGCGCACTTGTCACGCCACTTTTTGGCCTCGCCTTTGGGGCGAGCGCTCGGTGCCGGTTCCGCCGCCGCAGCGACAGCCACCTCCTCGGCGGGCACCTTCGGTTTGGCGGCAGAGCGAAGGACCATGCCCTCCTCGCTCTCCTCCCTCCTTGCCCTTTGGCGGGCCTCCCTGCGCTTCAGGAGATCGCGCGCCTTGGCTTTCTTTCTTTGGTCGACGGAATCGTCGACCAAAGATGGTCCTCCTCTGCCGCGTCCGGTTGTCGCTTGCGACTTCGGGACCGGCTCCTCAGTGTCGCTCCCTAAGGACGACCTGCTGTTATTCAGCTCTGAGCGTTTCCTCCAGAGCCTACGGCTCCGAGCGGAGGAAACGCTCATACTCGACTCAGAGTCGACGCCTGTGGACATCTTGTCCGCGCCGACTCTTCGTCCGCCATCAACGGGCTTTCGCCCACCAATCTCCGCCTCTCCAGCCGGAACTGGAGTAGGCAACCTCGTCAGTAAAATTTTTGGTTCAATTGTTTTATCCATTTTGAATCCCACGAGTGTGGGGGAAATAAAGAGTCCACCCAGGCAGTGCCCCCTGTACCTGGGTAAGCCTAGCGTAACCCGCCAAGAGGGTCGGCCGGTACTCTGGCGGGGGTCGCACTAGTGACCGAACTACCCATCAGCCATGCATCCCCTCGCGGTGCGCCGCCGCTTGGGATTCGGGGAACTTTTTATAGAGGTTTTCTCCCTCGTGGTCCGGGCGATTAAGCCAAGACCCTCGGTCCAGCAGGAGCGCGAGACATGTCCACGGACCTCCTTACTAGATTACGATCTGCAACGGTGACAGCGGAGAGGAAGGTTCCCCCCCGCTGCCTGCTCGGGGCGGTGTTAGCGCACACCGAGCCCGTCGACACTCCCGGATGAACCGGGAGCCGCCCGAATAAACGGGCCCACCATCTAAAGATGCGGCAGCCACCGCAAAAAGCGGCGACTACCGCCAAGACCACTATTCGTCAGGATATTGGCCGTAGCGCCGATCAACTCGACCGACGCTCCGTTGCCCAGGGTGCACCACGTGGAGGTTTCCTGACTTTGCACGCTTAATATGTCTTGGTAAGAGTGAATTAAACAGAATCAGTACTACAAAACTAGCACAAAATACATTTACACACTGCTACAAAGCTAAAGCGAGACGGAGCGCAGCCACGTTTTTTTATTCAATATTAAAATCATAATGGCCAGGTAAACAAGAAAAGATAGCTATTATATTCAATAGTTTGGGAAATAAAGGTGTTTCGGTCCCAAATCCCGGGACGTGATAAGAGTGATAATAAGTGCCTCGCAGTCGGTACACGCACACACATATGTTATTACCGTTATGTATATTTTTAACGAACATATCAAGGAGTTCAACACGTATCAAAGGATTGGATAAGGACTTATTGCTAATACGGGAGTGTAGCTTGCAGATTAAGTTAAATACGCGTCGACATGAATATCTTTTTCGTTTAAAAGTGTTCTATTTTCCTATATTGTTATTCTATTAGACTGCCTCGGTGGCGTGGTTTTATATATGTACGACTACAATGTTGACGTCTCGGGTTCGATTCCCATGGGACCATAGGCACTGCCCCCCTTGGAGCACCTTTTCGCTTTCTTGACTCCCTTAAATAATTATATTTTTTGAACCGCAAACTAATCAACCGACAGCAAAAAAAATAAGTATGTTTTTTTTTATATTTTAAAACATGTTTCATAACTTATTGAAATATGCAAAAAATAATCAAGGCAATAATATTGTCATTGGGTAGCGGGTTTATTAAATACGAATCGTTAAATATCAATTTCACATTTTTTTTCTCGAGTCGAAGGGCCCCTGGTCGATGCTAGGCCCCTAATTTGCCTTTAGAGTTTAGGCTAATCCGATCCTGCGTTTATTCATGTTAATTGTTTTCTAAAATATTATTATAGTGGTTTTTAAATAAACGTGTATACGAGTGTAACATTTTTTTTTATTGAATTGAATGACGAGAGGAGCATGCCATTCGTCTGATGGTAAGCGATACGACCACCCATAAACAGTAGTAATACCATCCAGCACCTTGAGTTACAAAGTACTGTGTGGCATTCCACTGCGCTCGTCATCCTGGGACATAAGATGTTAAGCCTCATTATGTCCTGTAGTTACACTGGCTACAATGTCCTTCAAACCGAAACACAATAGAAAGAAATAGACATGGACATTTTATCTTTTTACACCTATAAAAAGTTTATAAACATATTTAAAAATAGTTTTGTCGTCAACTATACAATCCCTTCAAGATTTATGGGTTTATTTTCTTATGTTCTGAGGACAGCTGAAAATATAAACTTATTGTGGTTATTAAGTTGAAGATGGCTGAATACATTATTCAACTGTAAAACGAACTTGAATACGAAAAACAAACACTGAAATGTTGATTAATTTGTATAGAAGCTGGGAATCTCTTTGTCGTTGTAGATATTACGAGTTTAATGAATTGTTTGTAAAGTTTCAATGGTATGTTTTATATCAAAATACAAACCGTTTTAAGTTGTTGGAATAGACACTTAGTAGAAGTACCTATACTAATATTTTATACGTAAACTCATAAACCTTGGAAGGAAACTTTCTCCATCAATCATCACTCCCCAAAATTCCTCATAATTAACATGGCGTAAGTAATTAAGAAAGATTAAACTTGAAAAACAAAGTTTTGTGGAGATTAATACGAAATCTTGTCGCATAGCGAAAGAACCGTTACTATGAAAAACTCAAGATTTAAAGTTGCTGTGCAAAGACATCTCGACTCCAAATATACGCGTTTTATTGAATTCTGAACTTTCTTTAGATGAAGTTATATTGGGAGTAGTTTCATAAGCAAAAACGCTTGTAAATTTTATTTGGTCTCATTGATAATATGGAGTTGTAAACAAGTTTCAAATAAGTTTGATATTTTAATTAATGAAATAATATTATCAAAAACATGATGTCGTTATTTACAATAGGCGCGGAAGACGCTTGAGTGACAGATTATAATACATCAGAAGTTTGCAGCTGATAAAAAATGATTTATTTAAAAGACTATCCAGCAACTAATAATGTCAACTTCTATGCAAGGCGTTTGAAAACGATTATGAGCCTAATGTGTCATGAAATGATATGTGTGCGTGAGAAACTCTAATAACAAAGACAACGAAAAGCACATGGACGTATCTTATACAATTATTAAATAACTGTGACACAGATGCATATTAAGTTATAAATATACCACCTTTGTGTTTCATAACACTCGCAAAGTGGCTAAAGTAAAAGCGTGAATGGGTAAGCATTGTGTAGGGTTGGCACACACATCTCGTACCATCTTGAAGTTTTTTCAAGTAACAAGGGTTTGTTATTGAAATCATTATGCTATGCTATATCTAGACACGCGGCAGCGTGTCAAGCCAAGTTCAATTATTATTATTATTTTTTATGGCATCGAATGAAGAGACGAGTAAGCCACTCGCCTGATGGTAAGCGAGACGACCACCCATAAACAGTAGAAACACCATCCAGCACCTTGAGTTACAAAGTACTGTGTGGCATTCCACTGCGCTCATTATCTTGAGACATATGATGTTAAGTCTCATTATGTCCTGTAGTTACACTGGATACAATGCCCTTCAAACCGAAACACAACAGTGCATGCACACTGCTGCTTGGCGGTAGAAATAGAAATTGCGGTGGTACCCACCCAGACGGACTCTTACATATGAGAGTCCTACCACCAGTATAATTATATATACTCATGCCTGCATTCTCGTAGATATGCTACGTTTATGTGGACCTTGTGAGTCTTGTGACAGACTATATTATCATCAATTTATTTATTCTCCGAGCTTAATATTTTTACCTTCTGATATACGGTGACTAGACCAACATTTAATTTCATTATCATCATCCACATGACGTCCACTGCTGAACATAGGCCTTCCCTAAAGATTTCCAGACGGACCTGTCAAAAGTGGCCTGCATAACGTCATTTATTTGATAAGTTAAAATGTCTACTTATTCTCTAAGTAGGTATTACAAGATGAGAGCAATTTAAATGCATACAAGATTCTAGTTGTAAACAACATAATATAAACATCGCAGCAATATTTTAATGCCATATACTATTGGCAGCCCTATCATAAGGACAGGTCGACGAAGAACCGGATGGAATAATGTATTCCATCCCCAGGGAGAAATTCCTTGCAATTTCACACTATGGGAAAATTCGATAAGTGTATTTTGCCCCACCGCTAAATTCCCAAAGAGATTTAATAGAAGTTTTCGCAGTCTTTATTAAATTACCTCAATGTTTCAAGTGCGGATTAGTTCGTTCCTTCCTTTTCAAATTACATTTTAATTAAAAGTTGTTTTAGTATAGATAGAACATCACGTTGCTTAGGTATGTCTTGGGAATTTGAAACGGGAAAATTTTGGAGCTTTAATATTAAGATTGTTCAATAAAGGTCGCTCTCGAAGTCATCGGGGCAAACCTATGTTCCACAGGGGATATCCCATGGCAAATGATAATGATGAGTACAACGAGGTGAAGCCTGAATGGTACCATTTTTGATAAAACTGACGTATATATTCTATGTGCGGTGTTACACCGCGATTTGGCTAATACTGGAATCGTTCGATAGCACGATGATGATATTCATAATTCTGATACCGCAATTAACAAATAGATAATTAATTATGCTACTGATCACATGCTGCTGCATTAATCATTTATAATTGCAATATCATGTGTTCTTATTTAATTTCTGCGTTTATATTAAAACGATCGCGATAAACTAATCCGAAGAAGCAGAAGAAAGGGTGTGTTGTGTGTTGTTTCTGGTTTAAATTATTGTATGTGTTCTTGAAATTGGCCATTATCCGGTCCTAGAGAGTATGCCACCATAACCAGTATGCTATCGATCGTCTAGTAGTGTAAGTTCACCAACAAATAGTGCCAAGCAGGGTTGACGTCACGCAGATCGACAAAAGCAAAGCTAAACCTTTGTTCGAATATGACATATTACACCAATAGTACTTCTTTTATGCTCCATAAGACGTCTAGCCTAGATAATCTGGTACTGTTGGTGTTTATGTGTGTTAGGGATCATTCAACATCAGGTAAATTTGCTCATCTATGCTATAAAAAAATATTCTTCTCGCGATGGCATTCCTTGATATCCGAGTATTATATGTATTATCATGGTATGCGAGAGTTTGGCTGGGTAACCATCGCAATGTTTATTTTTGTTAAGCAGCATTTAGCTAGCATTGTTCTAGTTTGAAGTATATCGCAGCCATTGTGAGAAAATCTAATGTTCAGAATTTTGTTATGAGTTATCGAATATCCATATCAAATTTGTACAATAAACATGAAATATGAAATACCTGAAACCCACAGGCGATCTTATGACGTATTTAAATCATTAACCGACGCAATTTGGAATTAGTGTAGCCAGTTTTCGTAGCAATCTATTGTAGCTCCTGTCATGATCGTTGATAAATTGGTATGTCAGGCAAAATCACATTCACATTTGGATTGTTAATTTTGATTAACTGTGTCACTCCTGGCTTGTGGTTCTCGTGGCTTAGTAGAGTATGCGTGAAGAACCACAGCATTCCATCGCGTTTTGTTCATTTTTGTTGATCAAAATTCACTGGGAATTTCGCTCGTGTAATGCGGTTGTTCACTAAGCGAGATGGAACTATGAGATGCAGGTGGCCGTATGCAAAAGAGTGCAGTAATACTATTGTATGTCTGTTTGAATGACTTTGTAGCAGGTGTTATAACTGGACTATATGAGACTTTTAGTGTCTCAGGTAGACTAGCGTAGTGCACTGCCATGCAGTCCGCGGTACTTTGCAATATGAAATTCTGATAGTGTTGCTATTGTTTAGGAATATTGTACAGTCATAACGCTTACCTTAAAGCGTGAAACTAGCCCGTCTCCTCATTCAGTGGTATCAAAAGACAGCATTGGTTTATCTTGGCTGTGCCAAATAATTCACTTGATGTAGAATTCACTTCGTGTACGGTAGTGAACCAAGCAGGTAATACGAGGAATTTACCACCAAGCTAAATACACAGCCACCCGGCCCCCTAATTCCCCTTTTACGACATTATTTTCGCCATAAAATGAAGGTGGAGCGATGTTATTCGTATCCTCAACATGGTTTATTGTAATCAGAATATCTTGACTCGCAACTACTTTGGATTATGTTGAGTAAGTTTAGATCTTGAAACTCCTACACAATCCATTTATTTATATATAGCTAATTCTGTCGGGAAATTTTTTACCTCTTTACATTTCAGGACAATGCAACAACGGCCATTACCTTGGCATGAATATGCAAACATATTAACTACTTTAATGATTTATGTGAGTGCCTCAACTTCAGTCTCATATGGTCAAGCACTATAAACTGTCTCACACATTTTAACGCGTGTTATTTCTAATCCCTTGTTGACCAAAGCTTGTTAAGCCGTAGTTCGTGCATAAGCCGCGCGTATTTCGTTTTGAATGCCCTACTTAGCAGATGGCAAACTCATTTATTTCTCCCACAGTTATTACGTTCCTTCCAAAAGTCTTTATAAATAAACATCTAATCACGTCATCATTTAATAGTTTAGGCTCGTAAAAGTCCTTTTCTTTGTGATATAACCGACCATTGGCGATATATCAATGTCTGAATGAGAACGTTAGGTGTCACGGCAAATTGGGATTAATAATAGTCTCAGTGAGATGGAATGCTTCATTCCCTTTTACTGATTAGATGAACAGACAAATTGGGCCTACGGAAAAGGGAACATTTCAGAATTTAATAAGAATATTGATTGAGACATGTTTTAAAAGATTGATATTCCAATAAGTTCCGAGAAAAAATACTCAGCAAGAAGTTCTAGCCATTCTTGGATTTTTAACGTAAATGAAATTTTATTAAAGTTTATATCTGAATAATTTATAAATATTATTTGAATGAGAAATAACATCGCGACTAGCAACATCGATGTCGTGGCTAATAAATTTGAGAACTTTGCTGTGATTACAATTCTTACTTCGAATACATAATTCATAGCTCAATATTGTCGAAGTTAATTATGCTAAGTATAATCATTGTCATTTGGAGCCAAAGGACAGTTTGATAGTATTATTAGTACCTACAGTAATATTGCTATGTCTGTTTGCTATAACAATTATAATGGGATCAGTATCAATAGTTCAAACGTAAAAGTATATTGTGTGTACAGTTGAGTGATGTGTAATTAAATTGAGATGCAAGGGTAAATATACACATTTACATAAATTGAGATCAATAATTGTATGTTTCAAGCATAATATGATCAAGCTTGATACAAAATTTCAAAGTAACTCTGGACAAATTCGAAGTCGTGTGGCGTCCGCGGCTTTTTACTATACTTAAACATTACAAAAACTGTGGCTTGTTAGGTCATACAGTGAAATTTATCGTTTGCTTACTATCTACAATTTCATCAGAAAATATATTTATATTTAGCTTTACTGCGTGAAAAACGGAGTTTCAATGGTCTTTTGAATAGATGATAATATTTCAGTAGCACTTCGAAATTATTTTTGGCTTTCTTTCAAAATATCTTTTAGAGTACCTAGGTTTCCCGTTTTTTACCCAAATTTGGATTTAAATGAATTTTCGTTTAAGACCGGAGGAATTCTCCTGGCATTATTTGAAATTGTACGAAATATAGAATTCACTCGAGACACGTTACTAAGCTCCGCTCTAATCGGATATGGCTTGATACCTCTGGGTATAATCTGTCATGGCTACACTGCAGGCACTTTCTAACAAAGGCTTTGCACACCGAGTAAGAACTAGGAGTTATAGCTATGCAACCCCTTAATTGTAGTATTCAACAGTTTAGGTACTATGGTCCATAATATATTCTCTACGTAGAAATGATGTTGCAAAAGGTATATAGAAAAGAAAACTTTTTGTGTCTTATTATGGTCTAATATTATTATTATGGTCTGGAATCTATACAAATTACAATGATTCCTTCGGTATTGTGGATGTTTACGGGTGGCGTTGGTTATAATTATTTATCTATCTATTTGTCTGTTCACTCTACCATAAAACAGTTTCTAATAATAACAATTGTAGTTATAAGTAATGTGTGTATTTATCACTAGTTTATTGTAGCCTTAAATTGACGAAAGAAACACGTAATTCGCAATTCAAAAACATTAAATAGGTTCCACATGTGCCGTGTTTGACCAACATCGGACCCTCGGCTCGGCCTTGACCTGTTAGTACCGGCGAGTGCACGCGTGACATCAGCGCCACGCCAACGCGCCCTCCACGACACGTCTATTCTCTGATTCATTTAAGGGTTGTTCTAGGACTGATTTTATCGTTGTGATTTATTGTATTACAAATAGGGGGTTTAGCTTTTAAAAATGGTGGTATGTTTTGATTTCATCACGTACGGATTTTTTTAACAGCAACACTAAGTGCGGTATTAATAAATCAATCTCACGTTTGAGTTAAATCTCAAGTAGACATAATTTATTTATACATTATGTCTATAGACATAATGTCTACTTCATCACTAAATCACTACATCTCAAGTAGATGTTACGTAATGTATGTATACATTATGTCTATAGATGTAACTCAAACTTGAGATTGATTTATTAATACCGCCCTAACACTACCAGTCGTAGGTGTCAAGACTTAAATCTTACTAATATTGTGAATGCAAAAGTTTGTAAAAATGTTTGGATGTTTGCTGGAAGTAAATGTAAAAACTACTAAACGAATTTGAGTTAAATTTGGCACACAGGTAGATCATGTCCTGGATTTACACAGAGGCTATTTTTCATCCCGGTGATTTGTTTCTATGGGAATTATTAGATACTTTTATCTTATTCTTTAAGTAGATGTCGCTGAAGGCGTTCTGTGTATTAGAGACTTTTGTAGGGGGAAAGGCTTTTCGGGCGAAGCCGCGACGAACACCCAGTTTACCATAAGTTGATAATTGGAGTGTGACAGTCTTTTCATAATTTAGAGTAGCAAGCTATGGATTTGTGGGTATTAACAGTTATGTCCTTACATATTATAAAAGTCCCAAATCGCGTCCGTTTGTCTGAACGATAAACTCTAAAACGACCGAACGCATTTGATGAAATCTTACTGATACTATAAATGTGAAAGATTGTAAAATTGTTTGGACGTTTGGATATTTGTTAGAAGTTAACGCGGTAAAATTGGCACAGGGGTAGACTATGTCTTGGATTAACGTATAAGCTACTTTTTATCCCCGTAATTTGCTCCCATGGGAACTAATGGACGTTTATACTCTGATTTTTTAATAGATGGCGCTGGCGTCGCGTTGTGCTTTAGGGACTTTGGTAGCGGGTAAGGCTTTTCACCCGGGCGAAGCTGCGAGCAACATTTTTTTTTATTGATTATACAAACATTTCCTGTTTTCACTGTATAAGTTGTGGCTTCGATTTGAGGGAGGCAGGAGGGGGGGGGGGCAAGGTTCCGCTATTTGCGTAACCCCCCCCGTCTGATAGTACAATGGTACGGGAAGATATCTTATAAATTAAAACACAAACAACACTTAGTTTGGTATACCTAATGATAGTTTGGAGCCCTGAGAAGTAAACAGGTTACTTTTTATCCCGTTAAAACTATCAGGCAAGTGTAGCCGCGAGCAAAAGCTAGTGATATTATCGAGTTGATAGTCAAGTAGCAGTGTGTATTCAACGCGGACAGTCGTCCTGGGTTGACGTCGAGCTGAAATTGAAGTGATATGATACGGCGAAGCAGAAGGAAAATTATGTAATAAATATGGCCAAGAATTATAGTAGGTACGTAACGAATTAAAATATTAGTGGCATTAACTGAACAATTAATCAGATCAATCACTGAGCAACGTTGTCTATGAGGTATTAATTGATCGATTGCTTGCGTCTCTTGAAAATAATACTTTAATTCTTGACTCTAGTTTAACTATTCATAAATTATAATAGCTCATCGTTCTTTCAATTAAAATTCGCTCGAACGTATATCATTTGATGGCAAAGCGCCCAGAAAGCTACTGGCGTGGCCTTGTTCTGTATCAATGTCACAGTCTAATGACCAGACAGAAAATCAAATGCTTCGGTCGGTATAAGAAAATGTCATACTTAATTGTTCCCAAAGTTTAGTCTTAATTCTATTGTCATTGTAATCGCTTAGCGACACAGTTTACTGCTGGTTAATTGACTTCACTACTCTTTAAAAAGTATGATTAAATAGTTGAAAAAGTACTTTATACAGATACTATTTGCAGTCACACTTTGTATTCACATTGCATCTTTGGTACTTGAAGATCCTTAGAAAGATCGCATTGACAAAATATGACTGCAGAGTTACATATTATCTTTAATCTTAATCACTACATAATATAAAACAAAGTCGCTTCCCGCTGTCGGTTCCTACGTCCCTATGTATGCTTAGATGTTTAAAACTACGCGACAGATTTTGATGCTGTTTTTTTAATAGATAGAGTGATTCACGAGGAAGGTTTAAATGTATAATACATGCATAATATAGTTGAAAAACACTGATAGTTTTAGAGGTTTCTAATGTGATGTCGTAAATAAACATGGGAAACAGTTCTGGAATCTTTAGGGTCAGAATATGCACACCACATCATCATGGGCGATTTAAATACAGATCTCCTAGCCTCTCAATCTTCCCGGTCCCGCAAACTCCTTTCCATCCTTGATTCTGTCAGCCTTCATGTTCTACCCATGCAAGCTACTCACCACAATATTGATGGTCACGATACTTGGCTTGACATTATCCTTACCTCTGCTCCTTCCTTCGTTTCCTCTCATGGTCAATATCCCGCCCCTGGCTTCTCTCACCACGATCTCATATTTATATGTTACACCCTTAAACCTCCTAAGCCCCCCCCTAAGGTATTGTACTTGCGTTGTTTTGGTCGAATGGATATGAATAAGCTTGACAAGGACGCCGCTAACCTAAACTGGGATGATCTGTCAAGAGCCACCTCAGTCGATGAGAAAGTTGGCATTTTTAATTCTAAAATAATTTCTCTTTACGATGTTCATGCCCCCATCAAGAAAATTAAAGCGAAACGTCCTCCTGCACCGTGGCTGACAAGAGGGGTCAGAATGGCGATGAGGCGTAGGGACCGGGCTTTCCGTCAGTACAGAAGGGACCGCTCAGAGGAAAACTGGTGCCTTTTCAAAACTGCTAGGAATCGGTGCAATCAGATGGTACGTAATGCTAAACGCCGTCATATTCTCAGCAACGTATCTTCATCGTCTCCCGCCAGTATCTGGAGATTCCTCGGGACTCTGGGTATTGGCAAAGATAAAAATCTAGATCTCCATGGGGTGACCATTGGTTTGAATGATATTAATCGCCATTTTTCAACCACTACTTTGATTGATCATCTAACCAAGCATCGCACCATGGATTTCTTAGCTGGTCTCCCTAAGCCGAAAATAGACCCTTTCCTGTTTTCTCCAGTGTCGTTGGCCGAGGTTAAAAAGGTTATCCTTTCAATTAAATCTAATGCGATTGGCTGCGATAACATTAGTCGTCGCATGCTAATACCCATATTAGACCACCTTCTACCAACTATTTCACACATCATTAATATATCCCTCAGTACAGGCATATTTCCGTCATTGTGGCGGAAAGCTATAGTTATTCCCCTTCCTAAGATTCCTAACCCCTCACTCGCTAAAGATTTCCGTCCCATATCCATTCTCCCTTTCCTTTCCAAAGTGCTGGAGGCCTGTGCTCATAAGCAACTGTCTCAGTATGTGCACCTACACAACCTATTGTGCCCACTGCAGTCCGGCTTTAGACCTGGCCACAGCACTGTCACCGCGCTCCTTAAAGTGACTGACGATATTAGGGCCGGCATGGAGGAAACCAAAGTCACAGTTCTGGCTTTGGTTGACTTCTCTAACGCCTTTGGTACCGTCAGTCACGATATCCTTCTGGCTATCCTCTCCCACCTATTGATCTCTCCCACGGCACTGGATTGGTTCTCGACCTACCTTCAGGGGCGCCAGCAGTCGGTGCGCATTGGCGACTCTTCGTCGAGTTGGTGCGATGTTGGCTCTGGGGTCCCTCAAGGCGGCATACTTTCTCCATTATTGTTTTCTATCTTTATTAACCTCCTTACTCTTAACCTTCAATGTGCGTACCATCTGTATGCTGATGACCTGCAAATATATTCTCAGGGTGGAGTAGATTGTATATCCGCAGCTGTAAATAGGGTAAACAAGGACCTCGAACATATTAAACGTTGGTCTGACAGTTTTGGCCTTTCAGTTAATTTTATGAAATGTCAAGCCATTATTGTAGGCAGCTCAAGAATCATCAATAGGTTGGACCCAACGACCATTCCTCCTGTCATTTTTAATGGCACGATAATTCCGTGGAGCTCTAATGTCAAAGATCTCGGCCTTTATATTGACTCCACCCTGAGCTGGAGGCCCCAGGTAACCTCTGTCTGCCAGAGAGTCACCGGTACTCTTCGTGCTCTGTACCGCCTGAAGAATTTTCTACCGCTTAAGACCAAGACTATGCTTGTACAAACTTTAATCCTTCCTGTTATTGACTATGGTGATGTGTGCTATTTTGATCTGAATGCAGATCAACTCAACAAACTGGACCGACTTCTTAATAACTGCATTCGATTCGTGTTTAATCTTCGTAAATATGACCACATTTCCTCCCATCGTTTGCAATTAAAATGGCTACCTATACGCCAGCGTCGCTCTTTGCGCGCACTTACTACCCTTTTCTCTCTGCTTATGTCCCCTACCGCTCCTACTTACTTATCTTCTAACCTTAAATTTCTTTGTGATAACCATAATAGAAACCTTCGCTCATCCAATAATCATCTCCTTACATGCCCCCCTCATAGCTCTGACTTCACCCATTCCTCTTTCGCTATCCAATCTATCCTTCTATGGAATTCACTCCCTCTCGAAATCAGGACGTCTAACACACGGCTAGCGTTCAAAGTGAGAGTTCGGCAATTACTTCTAAATGAAGCGGAAGAGTCACCACTTTAATTATAATATATTATATGGTATGTATTTTTTTTTTACATATATATATACATATTTATTATATTATATACTTATTTGTTTTTATTTCTTATATGTGTACCTTTATTAATTATACTCATTATGTATTATTGATTATGTATTTGTCGTGTTTTTATGTTTATGTATGCTATCTATGAACTTGTTTACTTCTTAATATATACCTTGATTGCACCTACCATGATTATCTCTGCACCACCTTAAGGTTGACTGGTAGAGAATGCCTACGGCATTAAGTCCGCCTGTACATTATTGTATAAAGTGCAAATAAATAAATAAATAAATAAATAAATAAATAAATAAACACATTTTTCGCGCTTACATTGCAAACGCTGCCTAAATCCTACGAGATAGATCAAAACAATGTACTACAGTACACAGTACCTTAATTACACTGTGCATTTAATATAGATAAAAT
This sequence comes from Lapara coniferarum, assembly GCA_949316025.1. Taxonomy (NCBI): domain Eukaryota; kingdom Metazoa; phylum Arthropoda; class Insecta; order Lepidoptera; family Sphingidae; genus Lapara; species Lapara coniferarum. Next base: position 5,506,352 of record OX438922.1, read on the forward strand.
ATGGCCATTTACAGCATGTAATTTAAAGAAATGCTTTCGGAGAAGTTACAGATTTAAAATACAGGGACGTAGCAGTTGCGGCGGTACCAGCCGGGGGTTGGCGGGGCGTGTCTACAAATAGCGCGTCGTAGGCCGCGATTCGTCCTACAACACTTAATGTTTTTGAGTGTATTCAGGTGGATTCGAAAATGATTCAGATTTACAATTCGGTCCGGGAAAACGTATAGTTTGTGTATACAGTGACCTTTATACAGGAAATATTTTAATGCGGGCGAAGACGCGGGCAAAAGCTTGTTTCTAAATAAAAATGTACATAGATAATGAAGTTAAAAACATTTTACGCTCAAATTTAACACCCAAGCTTAATGTAAGCAAAATAGCTAATGCTCATAGTAACAAAATTGCCGTAGATATAAAGTTTGTAAGGTAAAACCGTATTAACGTAATCACCGCTCGTCCAAACAATTTCAAGGTGAGACGAGATGATCGATGGCCCGACGCATTAGGGCCATTAGGCTTTTTTATCTTGTTCCGTGGCCCTTATCTGCCTACGTCACTAGTCTAGAATACGCTAGAGAATTCCGATTTATTATTTACTATCTCAGCATCATTTCTCGCAAAAAAACACGCAGCGAACAAGAAAAAATAGGATATCAGAAAGTACACGAAATGTATCTCTGAATTATTGTGTATGTAACGGTTATATTTTATGTGCTAACTAGATTGTCTTTGACACTGTTTGCTTCCAATTCGTTTTTATAATTGCCTATTTTAATAATGGTCTAATCTATGCACTGACATATAACACGTAGCAACCAAGCTATAAATTCAATTCTACAGCAGTGATTTTAGCAAATTCTGAACCGTAAATTAAATTATTTACGTAATGTTTTAATAACGACACAGTGTACACAAAACGTTGCCTTTGTAAGCAACACGGGGCTAATCGAAACCTTCAAGATATTTCACTTAACGAGCCTGACGGGTCATTAATTTTGCGCAGCAAAAGCCTTCCGAAGCAAAACGCTATAAAATCACAACTGAAAACACAGGGATATACATAATTGTTCAGCTAACATTGTCTACGTTGTGCTTTAGAATATTGTAAGAATAATGGTAAACAAAAGTGCTGCCGTATATTCAAATAATAAAGTTATTTAAGTAAACTATGTTATTCCCACATTAGTCGAGCCGCACTGTGCAGCTAAACTACCTTCTTTATTGTCGACAATATATTATAGCGACATTATTATTTTACACGCAACGCAGTAACATTTAGAGAAGGAAATCCTAGGTCCCAGAATTCTGAGTATGTTATGTTTCACAATTGACCCAGGACCATTAGCTTATTACTCCTTGAGTCAGTAAAGGAAGTGCAAGTCCTGGGCTTGTCTAATATTTAAGTGCGGTTCTACACAATATTTGAGGACAAGTGTTTCTTCACCCGCAAGCACTTTCATCATACTGGTGATGGAGCAAGATCTAATAGCAATAGTTGCCATGAGTAATAATTTGGTATTCTAAGAGTTCATCAAGAACACATGCTAGGCATATTGACGTCATTATAAAACCAATAAGTCAAGATAAGTCAAGTCATTATAAAACCAATAAGTCAAGTAATGTCAAGCCATAATTGTGGGCAGCTCCCGGTTAGTTCAGAGACTGGACATAGAATCACTGCCTCCAATCCATTACAACGGCTCAGTTATCGCTCTGTCTACCACTGTAAAAAACCTGGGGTTACAAATAGACAATACCCTTAACTGGCAAGCCCAAGTAACCTCAGTTTGCCAGAGAGTTACAGGCATCCTACGCTCATTATATCGCCTGAAGAATTTTCTGCCCTATAAAACCAAGACGATGCTTGTGCAGACCTTAATCCTTCCTATCCTCGACTATGGTGATGTGTGCTATTTTGATCTGAATGCAGATTTACTCAATAAACTTGACCGTCTTTTAAATAACTGCATTCGATTCATTTTTAATCTCCGCAAGTATGACCATGTCTCCTCTTGCCGCTCCCAGCTTAAATGGTTACCCATTCGTCAGCGCCGCAGCTTGCGCGCGCTGACCACACTTTTTTCCTTTATCACTTCCCCTACTCCTCCCTCTTATTTAATTTCTAAATTTCAATATCTGGGTTCTAAACACGAGCGAACCCTGCGCTCTGCCGGTAACCTTCTTCTCCAATGTCCTTCTCACAATTCAGACTTCATCCACTCCTCCTTCACTGTCCAATCTATACTACTTTGGAATACGCTCCCCTCAGAAATCAGGGCTTCCACAAACAGGTTCACTTTCAAATTAAAAGTTCGGATGCTTTTCGCCAATAGTGTAGCAGATTCGAAACTTTCCTAGTTCAGTTTTGTTTTAATATCATATATTTTACAGAATTATTATATTTGTATTTATTTACTTATGTAGGTATGTATGTATTTTAGTATGTATATTATGTATTTATGGACGTATAATATATGTTTTGTCTTGTTTATGTTTTATATACACCCACTTTGTTTCATCTCTGCATCACCCAAAGGTTGACTGTTAGATAATGCCTCAGGCATTAAGTCCACCTGTATACATTTACTGTATATAAAGTTTTAAATAAATAAATAAATAAGTGCCTACATGGTAAGGAGATATAGTAATTTTCTAAGTTAAACAACGGTCTGGGTGGCGTTTTGCCAAGATCAGTTGTTTCTATTGACCTTAAGTAGGGAATGTTGTATACGTAAACACATATTTTATCGTAGAAAAATGTTGTATTGCAACTGGGTGGTAGTACTATAATACAATTTATTTAAGAGGGATAGTGTAAACTTTTTATAACTATCAAATTATGTCTTGATGATTTTGTTGTTTTGCATATAGCATCACAAAGTCAAGGTAAATACCATTTCGTTTACATACATAAACTCACGCCTTTCTCCCATTGGGGTAGGCAGAGACTATGGAGCGCCAAGTGCTACGATCCAAGCATACCTCTTTCGATTCTTCCACAGTCATCAGTCTCTTCATACATGCTCGTCGGTTACGAGAACTCCTTATTTGACCCTTCCTCAAGAGGTCATCAATTTGGTCCATAAAGGTACGTCTAGGACGTCCCCGTCCGACACTACCACTCACCTTCGCGACATAAATTTCTTTCGTTACTCTCCTTTCATCCATCCTTTCAATGTGGCCAAACCACCGAAGCATTCCTTTCTCAATCTTAGTCACTACATCTTCTTTCAATCCACATTTTTCTTTTATCACGCTATTCCTCACTCTATCACTTACTTTTAGCCCACACATACTTCTCAAAGCTCTCATCTCCACTGCATTTATCTTACTTTCATGCTTGTTCTGCCACACCCACGACTCACTCCCATACGTTAGTGATGGCGCCAGGACTCCTTGGTGAATGGCTAACCGAGCGCTATTAGAAATATTTTTGTTAGCCATAATCGAGTACAAGGCGCCATTAACACTATTTCCCATTTTTACTCTTCTTTCAATATCTCCGTCACACTTTCTGTCTCGAGTGAACATACATCCTAAATAAACAAATTCATTCACTTGTTCCACTCTTTCATCTCCTATCATTATGTTACACTCGGTTCTCGATTCATCCCTTTCCAGAACCATTACTTTCGTCTTTTTTACGTTCACTTTCATACCTTTTCTCTCAAATGCCTCATTCACAATAGTGACTATATGTTGTAACTCGCACACCGACGATGCAAGGAGTACTTGATCGTCGGCATACAAAAGACACTTAATCACTAATCCTCCCATTCTTAATCCACAATCAGACTCTCTCAAATTGGTCAAACAACTGTCCATGAAGAGATTGAAGAGCCATGGTGATGCTACACAACCCTGTCTGACACCGCGTTCGATGTCAAACCAGGCCGTGCAGGCCCCATTTACTCTGACGCAGGCACTCGAGCCCTTATATAAGGATTTGAGCGCCCGAATCAGATTGCTCTCCACGCCATACATGGACAGAGTTGCCCACAAATCATTCCTCACCACACGATCATAAGCCTTTTCCAGGTCAATAAAGGCGCAGAAAATCTTCGTTCGTTTAAAACAATAAAATCACTTGAACTTCAGTTAATCCTCACAGGCTTTATCAAATATTTGATGTTAAAGACACTTCTACATGATCCAGCCCGATTAAATTATCCTTTTAAAATGTATTGTATGTATATGCATGAATGTAAATTCCGTCAAACATTTCCATTAATATTCTAAAAACCCAAACTGAACTGAAGCCGTATCAGATGTATATAGATCAAAATATATGATTTTGGTGAAACCCTTTTCAATTCAATCTTTCTACTGAAGCGTGTATAAATCAATATGAAGTTTGTTTTTGTCAGGAACCTTTTCACATAAATCACGACAATATATCCGCACGCTATGACTTATGGTAACATAAAATATTCAACATTGATACGTCGTCATAAAGATATTGATGACGGGTCATTTTCATGAGTAATAACGAAATAAAAGAGTGATGACGTATGTAAAAGTCGTGAAAAACAGACCATCACAGTCTAGCCCATGTCTGATACATAAAAGAAAAAAATGTAGTTCATGCAAAAGATTCTACGGCATTACGTAAAACAAAATATAAAAATGGCACGACACTTGCACTGCATAGGTTCAGTGAAGTCACTTTGTGCATCTAGGATCACAAAACGAAAAAGACTTACCAGATTTGCTCACTCGGTACCGAAGTCCGCGACCGCCTTTCGGATGACACCGATTATAAGTCCCAAAATCACCATAATTGTTGTTCACTCGACTATAATCAGCGAGATGACGGTTCCCGTCTAAATGATTTGGCAGGGACCGGTTCCAGCCCATAACATCACCAACCACGGAGCCGCAGACGGAAGATTCGGTCTGGCTTTTGGTATCGCCATTGCAGAGATCGCCGCTGGACCTGGCGCGTCGGCCTTTGAGACCTTTCGCGGAGTGCTGGCTGATGTTAGAGCCCATGTCGAGGCGGGACCTCACGTGGGCCCCGCCGACCGCATCGCGCCACTCGTCTGGCGACACACGATTGCTATGGGGTTGACAGTTGCTCGGATCTGGAAAACAAAAAAATATATAAGCTAATAACCAAATAAGTCAAAGAAATGTGTTTAATGTTGTCTTATGTCATGGAAAGATACATCTGTTTGGCGACAACTGGTACTGAAAATAATCATGATTAGCATAACATTATTAAACAACAATGTCATACCGCGTTTAAACATCTGCGCAAATAAAAAAGACAATTTTTCACACGTTAAGTCTTTACTGCTAAAATCCATTCGCAAGTAGTCCCATCATGTGGACAATTAAAGTTAGGAAATGATTATTAGTAAGAACTAAGACAAATCCTCGTAGTATAACAAAGTGAATAATATTTTTTGCTTTTCATTTGGTTTAGAAAAGAAGCCATTAAGTTTAAATTATCGCGTACAGTCTCAAATTTATTTTTAATGGAGTATTAATTGTTTAAGATTGCTCGAAATTTAGGGAAGTAAAAAATAAAATCATTGTTATTTAATTTTTTAAAGGTAATAGTGGTAATTAAACAAACATGGTTGATTTGGCAGAACTTAATGAAGAGATGAGCAGACCTCTCGCTTAACAGTAAGTGCCACAATTTTTTATTGCCTCGAAGGCAGACGAGCTAACGGTCCACCTGATGGTAAGTGGTTCCCGTCGCTCATGGACGTCAGCAATGCCAAGAGTACAGCTAAGCCGCTGCCTACCGTAAAAAACTTTTTTAAACCTGGTTTGAAGAAGGATAAGTCATAGCGCTGCGTAAACACCGTAGGAAGAAGCTCATTCTAGAGTGTGTACACCTACTAATAAACAGTAGCAACAGCGTTTAGAAAAACAATATACAATATAACATTGTGCTGCGTATATCACTATAAGCCTTATATATATGTCTTATAATTGTTTCCACCAGAACACATAAGTGCTTGAACAATGTATTGGAGGAAGAAATTGATAATTCTGTAGTATCCAAACGAACTCGCATACTAGAGACAAATTTAAATTGGAACATTTATTTAGGTTTTATAACAAATGGTAAGGTTATATTAAAACTATTACTCTCAGAAATATACTCATCAACCAGTAATTTTTTGGGTCAAACGTTCGCGTTATTACTCTAAATAATAATTATTTTGTTTTGTATGGTGTACAATAAAGTGTTTCATTCATTCATTCATTATTACAATATATAATAAGAAGCAAGTATAGTATTTTTATGGTAAGAAAAGGGAGTGGCGAATAATACATATAAAGAGCATTGTATCGATAGCTTATAACTGTGGATTGTACAATACTACTTTCCAATACAACATTGTTTGTACATTGGTATTTGAATACACATTCGAAGCCAACTATTTATTTAGTAATTAATTCCTTCTTGGCAGTTACTGATCTTGGCACTTATGTCAGTTAGACAGATTTTACAATCATCAACTGAATTATTTTTTTTGCTACTGAATGAGGAGCCGAGCATGCCGCTCGCGCTGGTAAATGGTACGACCGCCCATATGCAGTAGAAACACCATACCTACAGATTATGTAGCACTCCACTGCGCCCGTCATCCTGAGACGTAACATTTTAAGTTTAATAATTTTTTTTATGGCATCGAATGACGAGATGAGCATGCCGCTCGCCTGATGGTAAGCGATACGACCACTCGCAAACAGTAGAAACACCATCCAGCACCTTGAGTTACAAAGTACTGTGTGGCATTCCACTGCACTCGTCATCCTGAGACTTAAGATGTTGAGTCTCATTATGTCTGTATTTTATATGTATAATAGTATGGTATTCATCCCATTACAATATTTGATGTGATTTTCGTATTTAAATCTCAAAATCATTGTCTAATAATTCCGAAATCAGACCTTATGTGAAGACTTTATTTCGGACCTATTTTTGTATGTTTTGAAACTAGGTCCTCCTCGCGGCTTAGCCCGCGTGGAAAACCTTTCCCGCGACAAAAATCCATAAAACACAATACGACACCAGCGCCATCTACATAATGAATCAGATTATAAATATCCATTATTTCCCATGGAAGCAAGTTACCGGGATAAAAAATATCCTATATGTTAATCCAGGACATGACCTACCCGTGTGCCAAATTTCATTCAAATCTGTTTAGTTGTTTCTGCGTTTACTTCTAGCCAACATTCAAACAGACACACATCCAAACATTTTCACAAACGTTCACATTTATAATATTAAGCCAACAACGGGTTTCTTCCACGTCCAATAACTGAACATACATCCTTAATTTCAATGCATTTTACGTTGCTATACTATCTTCAACAAAGTTCTCGTTTGATCTCACAATAACTCCCGCTTCATTGCCCGACGTCAATAAAAGAATAATGGCTTGTAAATGTTTAAATAAACAAAAACAGCAACAATGTAGTTGGATCTCACTTTATTACTTTCCTCAGTTGGTCGTAATGTTCTAAATAAGAATAAATTGGACAATTATGAAGATTAAAGTACATAACGTCAGTTATGGCAGCTAAATTAAAAATTTATGGATAAAGAGGCTTATTTATCTTAGCCTTAAGACGGGTCTCGGATTGTCTTTGAGAGTAACTTTGTAGGGCGTGTGATGCTTCGCTACAGTTTGGCTCCCATGAGGGCGTCTGCGTTCAATAGCTACAAGCCTAAGTCTCTAGGTGCCTTTGAGCATCTTGCGCCGGCCGAGATTTTAAAATAGCAACAGTCAAGTCAGAAATCGTGGGTAGTTTCCAAATTCTAGCATAATATTTGATAGTAGATCTGTTACACAGAGGAAGTTTAGAATTTATTACAATCGTTAACTATGAGTATGTCAATGAAACTGAATGCTGCAAGGATTGTTCTTTTATCGTATTCTGGCTGGGAGTAATATAAAAAAAAATATAAAGTATATATTATGTAATAAGACTGGCCGCTCTGACTGCTGCTGACTCGACTGCCTCGGTGGCGTAGTGGTATTATGGTACGACTGCAATGCTGAGGTCTCGGGTTCGATCCCCGGGTCGGGCAATGTGATATTGAGTTGTTCTATTCAGTATCAGCTCGGAGTCTGGAATTTGTGCCCGATATGGCGATAGGCTCGCCCCCTATCACATCATGGGACGGAATAACGGCGAAAAGTGAGTGCACTAGTTGCGCCCTTGCCTACCCCTTTCGGGGATAAAAGGTGTGAGTGTGTGTGTGTTTATTATGTAATAAATTCCGTAAAGCAAATAAAAAAGATATAAGTACCGGAAACAATTCATTGTTTCATGAGAAAAACCGCAGACAAAGGCGAGACGAAGCCAAACCATGTCTTATTTACATGTAAAATATATATTTGTATTCACTTAATTTGAGTTTAACTTAGAAACTTTCAACAAATCCCTACATTACTCTCTGGAATTTTAGCCATAACTTTCTTTCAACAAAATCTCTATCATAATTGCTGGAATTTTAGCTGGAAAATAACGAGAATATAACGAGTGTGTCGTGAGTTGGCCCGCGCACTTCCGAAGATTTAATGAATCTTTCACCAAACTGGTGGCAGTTCATTAAAGGGCGCTCCCACAAATGCCACCGCAGCTACCTTTGTGTCTAGATATAGCTCAGCTTTTGAAAATTTATAGCCGCTATTAAATATGATGTATTCGTATGGTCGTTTGAAAACTATAAATACGTTATGAATTTGAAGTACTTCCGCATCTCGTTGCGTGTTTATTGTCTATCTATATTTATGTTAATGGTAGAGTGTATAAACATTTCGGATGTACGGAGTATTCCATAAGTCGATGCTCACACATTCGTAGATTGCAAGCCTTTGTTTTGGTGTGGGAAAGTCGCTTAGCACAATCCCTGAGGCGCTTCGAAAATTCAAAAGTATTCTAAGGTTTGTCGTTTTTTTTCGTTATTTATAAAGATTGCCAGCCCATATTGGGTAGCTACTTCTTGTGTGGACGTTACCTTAAGGGACGTTCTGGATTCCCAAAGCTTTTTACTATGTATGGGGTAGGTACTAATCTGAATAGTTGACTGCCTCGGTGGCGTAGTTGTATTGCGTATGCATTAAGAGTACGATTTGCGCGCTGAGGTCATGGGTTCGAATCCCGGGTCGAGCCAAAAAATATTGTGACTGGGTTTTTCCATCTTTAAAATTACTCAGTCGCAGCTCGGAGTCAGGAAGTTGGCGGTGTGATACCCCCGTGCCTCGGAAAGCACGTAAAGCCGTTGGTCCTGCGCCTGATCTCTCTCCGGTCATGTCGGATTGCCGTCTCATCGGACTATGAGAGTGAAGGAATAGCGAGTGCACCTGTGTATTGCGCACACACTTGTGCATTATAATATCTCCTGCGTACCTGGCTGATCTCGGTTGAGATTGGCCACCGTGGCCGAAACTGGCTAGGAGGATTTTTCAGTCGGAGTAAAATGACGGTGACCTAAAACGACAGTTATTAGCTTCATACCCTACTTCTAGGGTATCCTAAAAGTCAACACAAATTCGACAATTACGCAATAAGTGATAATTAACAGTTTCCTAACTGTATCCTACATTTCAGTTCATATTAGTCGTCTAGCCCTCAATTGAGACATTCCGCGGATGAAACCACTGAATCATGCTTAGTTCATTGACAATCAGCTTGTTTATCAAATTACGTCATAGTTCACTGGTCATACGTTATCCGAAGTTTCCAAAGCTTAATAAATTTGAAGATATTATAATTTGATTAAATTATTCCATCATTGTACCATTTTCTCCGTTGACGTCTTTCTCACCAATAAATTATTTTTATAGTTAACTAGCTTTTGCCTGCGGCTCCGCCCGCGTGAATGAGTTTTTCCGGGATAAAAGTCCCGTTTTATATTTTCCCGGGATAAAAAGTAGCCTATGTGTTAATTCAGGACATGATCTACCCGTGTGCTAAATTTCATCGAAACCCGTACAGTAGTTTTTGTGTGAAAGAGGAACATACATCGATACATTCTTACAAACTTTCGCGTTTATATTAGTAGGATTCACCTTATGTTTTTAATGCTAATATGGCTTTCTCTTGAAGTATTTATATTAACTATGAGAAATAGAATATATATTTTATATTATTAATTAGCGTTTCTATACATATATAGAATCGCTAATTTATTACACGTAGGCACTTTCGTCATGCGTCATTTATTAAAGCTATCGAAGGCTAATTTATCCTTCGACTATAATTCTTTTATTCATGCTTTTTTATCAAACAAAAATAATATTGAATCATATTTTATACTTATATCATTGTTATAATAATAGTTAACGTTTCTTACTTACACTGCAATTTTTAGCTTATCCATAAAAAATATAAGATCTATTATTGGCGTTACATTACTGAGTGCCTTAGAAGCTATTATAATAATGATACGCGAGTTCCATCACTGATTGCCTCGTTAATAACTTATAACCCATAGTTGCATATTTGAGAAATGTTGTTTGTGAAATTACTTTCATTTAAATTAAAAGCAAATTTTTCACTCATTGAACTAAATTTAACGAGCATATAAAATTAGTGACATAGTTTCTGCGTAACTCTCATGTTTACAATACTTATCTATTATGTTATTGTTTTGAATATCGAGGTAGTCGGTCGCCCGGTGGTAAAAACCAATAAAAAATAGAACCTCATACATTTAAACGAAAAATTACTTGACAATGCACGGCGCGGCGCTGGGCATTGATTTTTATATCCATTCAATATCCATTTATTAATTGGCTTCCACGCTTTTTGAACAAAATAATGCCACTTTATGCGTAGCGCCAAAATAGTTAAAACGACAATAGCGTATATACATTAGTCTGTCGTATGAGAACGTCCGTCCACGTAATGCTATTTAGTATGAAAGGTACTAAAATCATGTTCTATTTCCTCAACAAAAATGCTAGTGAAACGCCCAATTCATTCAGACATGCCCGGTGATTTAACCCGTGTGCTCAACGTCACAGTTCCCGGTCCTATGTATCATTTTGTTGAATCACGTAGCGAAACAAACGCAACAAAAACTCACACAATGGGCCTTCCGTTACACCGTCCATCTTACTCGTGAGCATAAATAGAACGGGGCTATGTGCATTGTTTATTCAAAAACTTGCTTGCAAATTATTGATTCCACCTCCCACGTCAATTGGGTTGCCACGTGTTAAGGGTGCTAAATCGAGGAATTTGTTCGTAAAAGGGTAATTGACCTGATTCGCCTTTTTATTACTTTGTTTATGGATGCAACGTTGCAAGGATGCAGACTTATTGCTATTGTTTTTTGAGATTTGCCAGAGATCTCCCTACTTTTGAAATACTGGATATCCTGGATGAATAATCATGCTGGCACTTTAATGAGACCATATTGTTTACACTTTACACGGTTCCTTATTTTACATGCTTTACATGGATTGAAAGAAGAATTTCAAAGCACTAGTATTGACGTCACAAAAATTGCTTACAAGGCTGTTCAGACTCAAAAGAAATCGAACAACAAATCCGAATGGCTCAACAGATTCAGCGCGAAGATTGTATCCGAGATTTGTTTGTATCTCCAAGTTTGTCACCTCGATTGCAACAGCAATAGCATCGTCCGGTTCCCACAGTTTTTGGTGATGTCAAGGCACGTTTTGTATACATAATTTTTTCGTTTCGCCGTGATTAGAGCGACGTGGTTATTGAGTAATGATGCGTAACAATGACCTTTTTGTCTCACTAATGCAGCGGATCCGTCCTTGCTATTGTTCTAAAGAAACATTTGTGTCGTGTTTAGACGTTCATGTTGGGACATTATTTCAATATCGTCTTAAATTCAGGTTCTTAGAATTTAGTAAAGGGTAGCTAAATAACTATAGACACAAAAATATTCCAGATTGTATGTCCCGATATAAATAGTACATGTATTTTTGCGAAAGCGATAACTTCGTTTACTGTGTGTTCGGGTAAACAGTCGCTAATCTCAGTCGGGATTTTCTTTGTTCGTTTGCTTTGTGGAATTAAGGATTTACAAGTAGCAACAACAGAATTACTGTTGACTTTGTTTTCATTACTTAGTATTAAGACAGTTAGATTGACGTTTTGATAAATGAAAGTTCAAGTAATTTGATTTGAGGAATGCGTAGATCTTTATTAATTTGATCTTGAACACATTCAAAATATCGATTGGTTTATATGCGTATTTCTATAATTGGAATTGCCGGATTAACTGTAACTATACCTACTTCGTAATTTATTTTATATTTAGCTTATAGACGATACGTATATTCAGCTAATTTTTTTTTTCAATTTAATAGGGTAGTTGACTACTTTTTAAAAATGCAATCCAATGCAATCAGCCCTGTATTATATACTGCCTACTGCTGAGCACGAGCCTTCTCTACTACTGAGAGGGGTTAGGACTTAGTCCACCACGCTGGCCTAGTACGGGTTGTCAGACTTCACATACCCTCGACATTCCTATGGCGAATTCTCAGGAATGTTAGTTTCCTCATGATGTTTTCCTTCACTGTTAAAACGAACGATAATATTGATTAACAATACACACGTAACTTTGAAAACTCAGAGGTTTGTGCCTTGGATTTTGAACCTCCGGTAATTGTCTCGGCAGACCTTCCCATTAACAGTTGTTAATGGAAAGGTCTGTCGAGACAATTGAGACAAAGGCTATAGCCTACTTTTCGTTCTTCGTTATTTAAAATGCATTTATTGAAAAGGTGTGTTATCGAAAATTAAAAGGAAAATCAATTTTCAAAGCGACGCAATAATAAGGAAGTTATAAAGCTTTGAAATTTGGTGGAACGAGTAGTTGTGAAATAATAGTGATATCATACTGTAACGACAGTAACACCGGCCATAGCGCTGCGTAGGTACGAAAAAGATAGCGCGATACGCGCTACCATGCTCCCACATTTGCTCACAACAATATTTCAAATATGAATAACTGCTTTATTTTTCATCCAATCATGATGAATTCGCAGAAGAATTTCCATTTCGTATTATTTTTTATTACATATAAAATAATGTATCAAACTAAACATCGGGAACTACCCTATTGTGATAGTGAAATAAAAACCGATTGAACGAAACGTGTTAACTATAACAATATTAAGTTATAAAACGCACCGAAAATTTAATCTGATATCCAGAACATTCTCCGAGCCAAGGATACTTTTAAGGATTTATTTAACAGGGCCCGGAATGTGACCGTAGATTTTGGGCGCAATGAAATCTCTCGTAGACAATTAAGAGTCGACTGAAATGAGCCGGCAGTGGAGCTGCGACACTTGGCAACTTTACGATACGGTGAGCGTTTCTTTCTAACCTTTGAATTCAGATGCTCTTTTGAATTTGGTTCTTTATTTTTGGAATAAAATAGATGTTTCTTTGAAAATAGTGTTATGACATAAAAGTTACAATTAATGTTTAAAAGGATGATGAATACTGTAGCTTTAATACTGAAGTTGTCAACTTGCTGTTGAGAAACCCACTTCAGTCACTTCAGCAACTTTCAGATTCACATTGTTCCTTCTATAAATTGTCTGCGCTACGCCATAATGTTTCTACAGCTATATTATACTGTATATTATCTGCGATGGAGTCTAGAATAATCTAAATTGATAAAATGTAGTTAAGATCATCTTTTGATGAAGTTTATATTCCATATCCTCTAACTACTGTATTCTCTTGTTTATCTGGTTTAAATGTCGTGTCGGTGTGTTTTTTTATTTTTATAACACACTTTTTAACTCAAGTAGATAGCGTCAAATATGCCAACATATCTGACGTTGATGGTGATCCCTTTCCGGACAAGCTCAAAAGTTATATGGTTCCTTCGTCCTTCGTCATTAGAATTAACTTTGATGGATAAGGATAATGATGTATTCATATTTTATCGCTGTTCTGTAATTACCAGATGCTTCCATTAAACGGTTAAAATATCAAACGGCGGACGTGAATTAAACATTTTATTAATATTTTCACAATTGTCCAAGTTTCTTCACGCCGGTATAATTAAAGTTTTTCAAGAGAAATTAAGGCGACGCTTTTACAGCTAGAAGGGTTAAAAGCGTTTATACATTGGCATCATTCGCCAGTTTTATTCCAACTCCACCCTTTAATGGAAATCGTAAAGTAAATCTGGAATGAACGTAAATTGGAATAAATGAATTTCTAAATTGACGGAGGATTGGGTATTACTTATGCTTTTCTATCACATCAATTAGGGTCGTAAAGGACATTGGACTTATAAAACGTATAGTAATTTATGAAAAGTCTTTTTATGGCATTGAATTATTACAATTATGGTAAATTGCACGTGAATTGCCACGTAAATTCAATATTGTCATCGAATTCGCTGTGTTTGGCAGCTGAATTAATTATTACAGTATAAAATGCGAGATAAAATAATTTAAACGGAATAGAAAATCATTTGGAGATGATTTATTGTTTTTAATAAAGTGCTTATTTGTTACCGATAAATATTTTGAGGGTAACAAAGATGACCTTTCCAAAGACATTACGACAATTATAAAGCGCCAGTCAGATGTATTAGGATATTTCTGCATAATGCTATCATGTGTCACTTTACCAACAAATCCATACGCTCCATTGGGAAAAATGGAATTGCCGCTCGTATAACAATGAAACCTATATCGAAATTGGTTCAGCCGTTTACTTTTGTATCTACACTAAGTGAAAGAAGATGTAGTGACTAAGATTGAGAAAGGAATGCTTCGGTGGTTTTGGCCACATTGAAAGGAATGATGAAAGGAGAGTAACGAAAGAAATTTATATCGCAAAGGTGAGTGGTAGTGTCGGACGGGGACGTCCTAGACGTACCTTCATGGACCAAATTGACTACCTCTTGAGGAAGGATCAAATAAGGAGTTCTCGTAACCGACGAGCATGTATGAAGAGACTGATGACTGGGGAAGAAGCGTAAGAGATATATTTGGATCGTAGCACTTGGCGCACCATAGCCTCTGCCTACCCCAATGGGAGAAAGGCGTGAGTTTATGTATGTATGCAACACTAAGTAGTGTTTTATTAGACGCATACATATTTGGGAGCACCGTGTTGACACTGGTTGTAATAGAAACACCGACTTCGTATTACAGACTTTATTAAACTAAATTAAAAAAGCAAAAATACGTTCCATCTGTTCATAGTGTGTGTTCCGTACAAAAAGTCTCCTGTTATAGACTATTAGTGTTGCCAGATGTATTGTCCATAGACATAATATGTGACGTTCGGATACGCCACACATATATTAATAAATCATTATCAATTAAGTCCGTTAATAGTTCAGTAGCTAATCTATGCGTAGCAGTTACCACACCTAATCAATCACAGTTGATACAAACACCGATAACGTATCACCTGTAGACCACGATAAAGATGTTTATCTTTCTAATGCAATTATCGTGTCTTATTTATCTTTGTATGCATTTATGAACTAAGGGATTTGTTGTGTTGGAGTGTTTATTTATGTGACAATGTTTGAATACCAAAACACTTATTTATTTTATGCTATTGAACTCAAACAGGTAGAGAACAATTTTTCATAACAAATAACCCTATAAGACCTCAAATCCGGACAACCACTAGAATTAACCATCCCAAAAAACTTAGCTATCTACAAAGGACTAAGCGAAATAAACCGGACTAATAAAAAAAGACGTTAAACCATTACCTATAGATCCTGCGTAACATAAATATCAACCTAAAGACAGTACCTACAAAATTATTTCTCTCAATTGCATACTGTGCAATGCATCATTTTAAAATACCCGCCATCTTTGATATTTTACGAAAATCGTTTCACCTAAACGGATTAATAAACGCGGCTTCCATTTTCCCGCCTATTATGTCTCCAATCATGATCGGTGATCGGGGATATACCTCAATTTGCACGGCATTTATTAACTTTTATTAAATATCGTGCATATATTTTCGATTTTGATATCCAACTTCGTTCTAAAATTGATATTGACGCAAAGATCTTGGATTTAAAACTTTGTGTGGCTATTAGGACTCGTTTTTTATCAGTTATTGATAAATCGCCAGCTTGAGTTATTAACTTGCTAGAAATGGTCTAGCTCTTAAGTCATGAGTTAGCAACAAACCGCCTTTTCTGTTAGTTTAATCATAACGTCAACGACAAAGATGCGACGACAAACAGCAAAGTATATTAGATCTGCGAAGACAAATTATTTAGACAAAAGTGTAAAACAGCGTTTTCCCATTTGGCCTTATGAATATTCAGGTTTCGCGGAGCTTTGTTTAAAAGCCCTTAATTAATGGTACGATATTTTCTAATCTATTTCTTTCGTTGCCTAACGACCAACCAGTGTTTTTACGATTACGTTGGGCTCTATTGTTTGATATTTAGCTTACTCGGCAATGAAATTGCTGGCCATTAGCCTTCAACATATCCTTATCATAATTAGGTTTGTTTGGGTGTTGTAGTTTTGATGACATGATTGGGCTTAACACCGAAAACCCCTGATAAGAAAGTAGAATTCGTTGTGGTCTCTTAACGCTAATCTATAACATCTGACCCTTTATGTGGACAATTAAAAAGAAATGAGACTGGCCGGCATAATGGTGGTGATAATCGATAGATACATCTTTCGCTGATCGCAAATTATAATTCAAGCAATAGAGAACAAAAATAACTGTCGATTGGCGAGTTACTGTAAAATATCTTATTGGATGTACGATTTTTCTTAAGAAGTTAGTTATCTCTTGTATCACTGGACAATAATCACATACAGTAAATCATAGTCTTTTAAGCTTTGATGTAATTTTTTTACATTTTTTACATACACATTACATCAAGACTGCCTCGGTGGCGTAGTTGTATTACGGTACGACTGCGATGCTGAGTTCTCGGGTTCAATTCCCGGGTCGGGCAAAGTGATATTGAGTTTTTCTATTCAGTATCAGCTCGGAGTCTGGAATTTGTGCCCGATATGGCGATAGGCTCGCCCCCTATCACATCATGGGACGGAATAATGGCGAAAAATGGGTGCACTAGTTGCGTCTCTGCCTACCCCTTCGGGGATAAAAGGCGTGAGTGTATATGTATATGTATCAATGATTTTAAGGATAAAAATTTCAAAATACTACAATGAACAAATTCAAAAAAGCTCTACAATACAAACATACATTCATACACAGTACACATTACATACTATACACTTACGCCCTTTATCCCCGAAGGAGTAGGCAGAAGCACAGCTATTGCACCAACTTTTCGCCGTGCGTATTGTGTCCCATGATGTGATAAGGGGCGAGCCCATCACCACATCGGGCACAAAATCCAAACTCCGGGATAATACTGAATAGAAAATTCCAGGATCACTTTGCCCGACCCGAGGATCGAACCTGAGACCCCAGAATTGTAATCGTACTGTAATACAACTACGCGACCGAGGCAGCGCGAGGAAGCTCTACAATACAATGCCATATATTGCTATAGAAGTTCTAATGTACTCGTGTAAAGGAATTGCGGGGTTACTAGTAACGGAGATGAATTGCGATGAAGAGAAATGGGGCATTGTGTCCTACAGCTTATTATGGTTCGGTAAGAATTTAGTTCATACGAATGAGCTGTACTTGAATTGTAGAAGTGTCGAACAGACAAAATATAGTAAATCTATAGAGGACAAATTTGATTTTTTTTTGTTTGTAATGCATAAACTCAAAAACTACTGGATTTGCAAATTCTTTCACTAATAGGAAGCTACATTATTCCTCAGTTGTATAGTTTACTTCTTATCCCGGGGAAATATTTTTATCCCGGAAAATTCTTTTCACGCGGGCGGTGCCGCGAGCAGAAGTCTAGTTTTCTATGAAAATTGATTATGAAAAGATTTCTGTTGGTTTGTATTTCAAGACATTGTTTTTTTATTATTTCTTGGGCTGATCTCTGAATTTGTTGATTTGTTTCTAAACCTTTTTTATACTAGGAAATAATATGAAAAGGGATGTTTGTCTACATATTAATATTATGATTGAACAACAAATCGCCAATTCTGATATTGCCAAACACAAAAATTACGTTGACGTTGCTTTACTACATTTCCAAATTTAAAAATACAACATTTGCCTACAAATATTTTAAAATTTATCCACTTCGGCTCGGTTAGTGGTGCCTGGATGTGCCAGCGGAACGGGGGTGCCAACAACGCCCTGGCACGACTTTTGATTCAATAAGCAATACAATATAAAACTAGTATTCAGTACGTATCATACAGTTCGCTTTTTAAATCGAACTACCTATTTATTGAAAAAAATTGGCGGGTATGTGAACAAGGGTTGCTTTAGATTTTTTGAAATTCGAATTACAGCCATCGTCAATCGTTATAACCCAGCTTGAACTAATTGCACAAGTACTTAAAAATGAATAATGCATTCGAAATTTGATTTATAGCCGTTTTCAACGCTCTTAGCCGGCTTGATGTTACCTCCTAAGTGCAGTGGATGTGTCTTTTTTTATGGCATTGAATGACGAGACGAACATGCCGTTCGCCTGATGGTAAGCGATAAGACCGTCCATAAACAGTAGCAACACCACACAGCACCTTGAGTTACAAAGTACTGTGTGACATTTCACTGCGCTCGTCATCCTGAGACATAAGATGTTGAGTCTCATTACGTCCAGTAGTTACACTGGCTACAATGTCCTTCAAGCTGAGACACAACAGTGCATGCACACTGCTGCTTGGCGGTAGAAATAGACATTGCGGCGGAACCCACCTAGACGGACTCTTACCTACATATAAACTTACCACCTAGTCCTACCACCAGTAAACGTGTTCGGTATTTCAATTCGAGAAGTATAGAGATTATAAAGTGTTATTATTGTTTATTTCAAAATAACAAGTGAAATCTGTAAATCCGACCTGACCTCACGAAAATCGTGAAAAACAGTTAACTCTCAGACTAGCTGTGGCTGCAAAGTTAGTAATAGATCACAAAAACAAAAAGGCTTCATCAACAAAAAACACTAGAGCTAGTTTCCGTCCGTCTTTGTAATAAAGAGAGTAAGATTTACTGGAGAGCTATTTTCAAATAACATAAGAATAAAATGTAACGGTCTCTTTCTGTTTTCTTGAATATGAAATGTTTTATAGTATAAAAATGAAATGAAAAACCAAGAATGAAGTCAAAGAGACTATCGAATTTTTTGATGTAGTCTGAAACTATTTGTTATACAGGGTCGTTTTGACATTGCGTTAATAAATGAAACCACATAAGTACTTATCTCGTTGAAAATAACGTTTTCCGTAAAATTATTTTAACCATAGTTGTAAAATAAAAAAGTGTAAGTTTCGAACAAAATAAATATGTATCAATAAATGTAACTTTAAGTTTACATCATTGATGTATTTAAAACCCGTTTACATGCCCTAATGCCGCTATGACTGCTCTAGGAGAATTCGTCGCAGTAGCAACATTACACTTTCAGTCAGAAATACACTTACGCACACACCATAATAATAATAATAATAAATCGTTTATTTGTTGAATACTGTAAAATGTTGTTACATGTTATTGATAAGCTCATAGTATTCTGCCGTTTTCGGCGTACAAATATTTTAGTCTAGGTTGTCATTTAGGAAATCATTTACGGAATAATAACATTTATCTAGAAGAAATTTAAATAATTTACATTTGAATATATTCAATTTAAGAGATTTGAAATAGTCTGGTAATTTATTATAGAGTCTTATTGCCATACAGTATACATTATTAGAAAACAGTTGTATCCTCTGTTTCGGAACATATAATTTATAATGTTTGCGACTTGGTCTACGTACAAGATCATTATGCATATCAAACAGTTGTGTATTCCTATGTACAAAGATACAAATCTCAAATATATATAGCGAAGGAAGTGGCAATATTTTACACTGTTTAAATAAAGCAACACAACTATCAAACGGATGTGCACCGCATATTGAACGGATGCATTTCTTTTGTGCTCTAAACGCTCTTATTAAGTGACAAGAATTACCCCATATTATTAAGCCATACCTAAGAGTAGATGAAACATATCCATGATAAGTACAGAGAGCCGCGCTTGTACTGGCCACACATCTTATTCTGTATAAGACAAAAACGAATCTGTCAATCCTTTTGCAAAGTTCTTCTATGTGTGTTTTCCAATTGCAGTGTTTGTCTATAATTATACCAAGAAATTTAGTGCTATCAACCTCTTCTATAGCATCGTTATCGTGTATAATTTTAATTTCAGAAGATTTGCTATTATAGGTTTGAAATTGTATCATTTTTGTTTTATTGATATTTATATTTAAATTGTTGTATTTTAACCAGGATATTGTTTTACTGAGTGTTTTATTTATGTCATTTTCGTAGTCTGTGTGATTTTTATGTTTGCGTTCTATACAAAGTGTTGTGTCATCGGCGTACAGTATACATTTATGAGAAGTTATGTTAGGTAAATCATTTATGTAAAGTAGGAATAGGAGAGGGCCTAGAATACTTCCCTGTGGAACACCGCAGTGGTTAGTCCGGTATTGTGATCTAAAGACTGTTTTAGTATTGTGTGTAAATTTATGTATCTCTACACATTGCTGCCTATTTCCAAGATAACTCTTGAACCACTCAAGCGCATTTCCTCTAATCCCATACTTGTCTAATTTATAAATTAATAAACTGTGGTCTACAAAATCAAATGCTTTTGACATATCCAGGAATATAGATGTTATTGGTATTTTATTGTTCAATCTAGTGGTAATTGATTTTAAGAGTTCAAAACAAGCCAGGGATGTAGATTTATTTTTCATAAAACCGAATTGCTCTCTTTTTAGTATATTATATTTGGTAATATATGTATACAGTTTCTGATGCATAGCCTTTTCAAAAATTTTGGAGATAACCGGTATGAGCGTTATGGGTCTATAATTGTTCATATTCGTTTTATCACCTTGTTTAAAGAGTGGTTTAACTATTGACAATTTTAATCTGGAGGGAAACAAACCCTGAGCTAGTGATAAGTTAATTAAATGGCTTATAGGGGCTGCTAGAATTGTTGAGCTAAATTTTATAATTTTAGTATTAATGTCATCATAACCTGTTGAATTTGTCAATTTTAAAGAATTGATAATTTTGAGGATATCGGTTTCATTAGTAGGTGTCAAGTAAATAGAATTGGAAAGATTAGTTATGGTTGATATATTATATATTATTTCAGAAGTTTTATTATGATTATAATTAGTTTTATTTGTCATGTCTATAAAAAAGTCGTTAAAACTTTTAGCTATAATGTCTGGTTGTGAGTAGCTGGCATCACCAATAATTATTTCAGATATTTCTGACACATCCGTTGTGTCTGAAGTGAGACTTTTTATAATTTTCCAAGCGGATTTACATTTGTTTTTAGATTGTAAGATATAACGTGTATTATTTTGTTTTTGTGCTTGTAGGATACATTTTTTTAATATTTTTCTATAATTACTGTAGGATAGTTTGAGATTATTTTTAGATGAAGATGATAGTCGGTATTTCAAATATAAACGTCGTTTAATGATGCAGCATTTTTTTATTCCTTTAGTTATCCAGTTATTCTTTAGAGGTTTATTCATGACTTTAACATTTATCATAGGGAAACACAAATTATAGAATAAGGTCAATAAATCGTGAAAGTAATTAAATGCAATTTCAGCGTTGTGAGAGTCCCATATTTCGGAAAAGGATAAGGAAGAAATACAAGATAAAAATTTCCTTATATTATCCTTATTAATATCTCTTCTCTTTTCAAACCAAAAGGATTTTTTAATAGTATTTTTGTTTGTATGTGTTTCAAACGATATCGATTGGGCAGTTTCGTGATCGGAAAGAGCTAAGTAATGTAGGTTGACTTTAACATTAGGTAAGGTGCTAGCAATGAGATCAATACAAGCCTGTTTTCTAGTAGGTTTTGTTATGTGATTCGTGATGTTGTAATTTCTAAAAACGGATTCTAATTCTTTAAAATGTTTGTCAGCTTTCATTGCGTCTATATTCCAGTCGCCACATATTATAATCTGTATATTTTTACGTTTAATAAGTTTATTTAAAATAAGGTTTAAGTTCTCTAAAAATAGGTTTATACTTGAATTAGGAGTACGATAAATACATATTACTATGGTCCTTATGGTAGTTATTTCTATTGCACAGTATTCAAAGTGATGTAGTAAAGGTTCAATTAAGTTATTGACTGGTTTAAAATCTAGGTTCCTTTTAATTAATATACAAGTGCCACCCCTACGTTGGTGAGGTCTTGAGTAGGCTGCTACTAATTTATATTTCTTTAATATTAAGTTAGCTTCAGAACCTTTTTTTATGAATGTTTCAGTAAAGCACATAATGTCGATATTTATATTATTTTTCTCTAGTTCTTGAAGTGAAACTTCTAGTAAATCTTTTTTACTTAGTATACCTGCAATATTTTGATGCAGTAGCGTGTATTTATATTGACCCTCGAAAAAACGAAATACGATTCTTTTCCTGATTCCCATCATCACTGTTTATAAAATGAGAGTGGGAATTATTTAATTTATCTTGTTTTTTAAAATAATACGGAATAGTTCCCTTCTTACAGGTAGGCGGGTTTTTGGCCGAGACAGAGGTACTGTTTTTTAAATTGGAGTTGATGCTACACCTTGATTTAATCTGAGCAGCAATTAGTTTTTGATATCCTATACTATCTATTTCTATGTTTAGTTTAAAGCACATAAACCGTTTTGATATAAAATTGAAGTTGTGTTTTCTATATATATTTTGAGTTGTATCAATGAATTTACAGTTAAAAAATGTTTTTATAAATAATTTTATATTTTTATTAATCATGTCTATATTTAAAAATGGATTATTTAATATGTTCAATATAAATACTGTTTGGTTTTTTAATTTATGAAGGAATGAGCATAATTCTGATAACAAGCTGTATGGGTTCTTATCATTACTTCCTATGCCTAAAATTACAATGTCATCTTTCTTTAATGTCTTTAAAGTATCGTTAAAATTACTTAATATTTCTGTACTAGTAGCATATGGTTTTGAAGTTCCTGATACTGAATATATATTATTCCATTTATTATTTGTCCTTTGCTGAAGTAATTCTTGCGCAAATCCACGTACCATTTGATCACCTAAGATTACAATTTTCGAAGAAGTATTAATATCGTCTTTTTTTAGTGTAGGAGTTTCTAGAGCGATGTTGTTAGGACGGGTTTCTGTTTCAATCGGTGCTGGAATTTCTTTGGGATCAGTTGTGTTGGTTATTTTGCTGCTTGTGGCGTTATTTTCAGGATAATGTTTATATTGGTCCATTATGTTTTTACAGACAATATTAGACGTATGTAATGGAGATATTCTTGGTGTTCTCATGTGCACATTTGTTAATTTTCGACTCAGCGGAGTGGATTTTAGTTGTTTCCTTGCTGGTGTATTTTGTCCTTCACGTCCCTCATAGGCAACCTTTTTCAAAAATTCTATTGTCTTGTCTTTGTCAGATAATTTCTTTTTCATATTTTGGATATGTGAATTTAGGTCAGCTATTTCATTATGTGCTGAGGCAAGATTAATTTTTAGTTCGTTTAATTGCTGACTTAGGCACTCTATTTCGAAATTATTATCTATGGCCTCTGTGAAAGGCTCACTTTGCGTTGTTTCATCGAGAAGTGTTGTGTTGGGTGTATCAAACTCTGCATTGTCTGAATAAGTTCTCATCCGAGGTTTCCTAATAGTTATGTTTTCCATTTTGACGCGCTTCGATAGACTCAACTACTTTCGTCACAGTTTAAATTTTTATGATAGTTTCGAACAATTTCGCTAGGTGTCACTTGTTTTTTAAATTGTTGAAATTAAATTATAAATTGAAAACATCACAATCTCTGTTTCGCCACACTAGGATTTGAACTTGCGTTCGGCGAGCGCTGCATCTATTATTTAGTAGGAAGGCGTAGATTGTTATGCCTCGAGACCAAAACATCGGCAGTACTTATATGCAAAATTAATGAAGAGATTCAAATATGCTTGTACTCAGTAATGTTTGTTGTTGTTAAAGAGTCCAAAGGTCAATTTGCATTTGAATTTTTGTAACGGCTAGGTGAATTTGTTTTTTGTTTTAATTATGGTATTTTATAGTTTATTCACTTGTGTTTTTAAATCGCAGTTCTTGGAATAGTTATTCAGCAAACACAGGGTTGTTTGTGTACACTATTTGAAAGTTATTGTGCTTGTTTTTTAACGTATTGTCACTGAACACATAATGTTTAGGATAAACGATGTTTGCAGTTATTCACTTATTATATTGTTATACAAACGATAGGTGGTAAGCATTAGTCACTTATTCACTTATTTTTAACACTATTACAACGCATATTAACTGTCCTGTATTTTTAAATACTTAAAATATACAGAGGCGTACAGCCCCGCGCAAACGTCACGTCACGTCCTCACGTCATATTCGCACTAAACTACATAATGATACAAAAATTGGAATACTGCAACTGGGATTTTTGGTGAAAGTATTAGTTATTCATTGATAATTTTTGGCACGATGTTAGCAGAGGTATAGACGAATATGTGGTTTCATTTAGTAACGCAATGTAAAAATGACCCTGTATACTAGACTGCTGCTCGCGGCTCCGTCCGCGTGATTGACTTTTCCGAGATAAAAGTCCCTCTTTATATTTCCACGGGACAAATTATGCATATAAACCTTGCTCTCAAAACACTCTATCTATTAAAAAAAACACACCAACGTTCGCTGCGTAGTTTTAAAGATCTAAGCACACATAGCGACTTTGTGTTATTCTATGTTAAGATTCTCTTAAACTTAAACAGTGACCACTATATACCTACCTATCTACAGTTTTTTCTCGAATTCATCTCCACGTGTATTAAGAATTTGCCCAGAAATATATTGTTCTATTTATTATAAATTATCGAGACATTCAAGGTCCGAAGTCCTAAAATGTCCAAAACAGAAAACTGCCTCAACCATCCGTGATCCGACACCCTGACCTATTTTAGTGAAGCCGGAGCTGAGCGTGCCGTCATATATTTTTTATCGACAGATTTCGATAAGGATGGATGTTGTTCTAACTCGGGTCCCCGAGGACGTAACTTGAGGCGCGCGGGGCGGGGGAGGCGGGGCAGGGCTGCCTGTGCTTTATTGAGGTACTTACTTAAATTTGTTTTGGATAAAATTTCCTTTTTTATGTTAATTTTGGGACAGCGTCAAAAGGAATACAAGGAGTATCCAATTGCAAACTAGATGAATGTTTATGTCAATTTAAAGGTTTGATGGGCTATTTCTTATTCTATGTTAAATTTGAACTATCAAACAACAAGACAGTCATTCGATAGATGTAACCGCTATTTCAACATGTTAACTGTTCTGAGTTCTGACAAGCAATTCACGATTATTCATTGTGGGTTTTTACCGTGTGTATGGTCGCGGTCGTCATCGAAGCGGATAAAAGTGCCCTACTATCAAGTCGAGTACAATGTCACTCACAACGCTATTAAACTAAAACTAGGTTATGTTAAACACACTTCAAGTTCTTGCCTTTTTAAACGCTAAGAATAAAAGTACTCCGTACAATGTCACGTATGGCACCTAAAGTTTTTTTTCCGGGTATATACTTCACCCTACTAATATCACACTTCGACTGCTGTCACTCTTTAGTATCACTAAGGGCTTGAAGCCGGCCAAAAACAATATAATAATATAACTTCACAACTGATTCCAAAGCTACAGTGAGTCATAAAACATTTTTCTTCTGGAAATAGACTGGACACTATTGCGCAGCCCTACGCGTGTCACATCGTGATAGGTATTTATAGCGGTGCCCGCGGCGGAATGCATCGCCCACCTACAAGCAGGCAATAATATCGCCACTGTCAAGTTCATTACTCACTCTCATATCCAGGCGGTGAGCAGTAAGACACAATTCCAGTAAACAAATATCATAGGATGTTCTGCGAGTGTTATCCCGTGAGAAGAAGAATTTAAAAAACTCCAGAAAATAGCGATTACAGATTATAAAGGTAACGGCTAGCTCGTTTCTTCCTATGAAAACTAATATTATAAAGGCGAAAGTTTGTAAGAATGTCTGGATGTATGGATGTATGGATGTTTGTTCCTCTTTCACGCAAAAAATACTGAACGCACTTCGATGAAATTTGGCACACGGGTAGATCATATCCTGGATTAACACATAGGCTACTTTTTATCCCGGGAAATATAAAGCGGGACTTTTATCCCGGAAAATCTTTTTAACGCGGGCGGAGCCGCGGGCAAAAAGCTAGTATGAAAATAAATTAGACGCATAATATAATTGAATGTGCTGTACAACTCTTTCACTTGCGATTCAACCGTGGCACAGATTAGTTTTGGTTTCGCTTTGAAATTTCATAGTCTTTAGTATGACTAGGGCGAAAGTCAGTGGTACTAAGACGACTGTGAATCCATGGGTAATTACATTATTTTGTGTATTAGAAATGCATCATACTCCAGTAACAAACTGAATTTGGCAGTAGGCTATGTGAATGATTATTCCTACTCCACTTATAACAAACCCTTGATATATCGCGTTACAAATCACCTAGCAATATCAATTCAGAAAGTCTGAGAATTCCAATATCGTGCGGCTGTACAAACAATATTACTGAGAAACGCTACGAGACTGCGGTAACATATTCAGACTGAGAATGAGAAGGCTGTAATTTGTTAACAATATACAAGTAACGAAACGTCAATAACAATCAAAGGTTACACTACTGTTGTATTATTTTACACACACTTACGCCTTTTGTCCCCGAAGGGGTAGGCACAGGCGCAACTAGTGCACCCACTTTTCGCCGTGCGTATTCTGTCCCTTGATGTGATAGGGGTCGAGCCTATCGTCATATCGGGCACAAATACCAAACTCCGAGGTGATAGTGAATACAAAAACCCAATATCAGTTGACGACCCGGGGATCGCGAACCTGAGATCTTAGCATTGCAGTCGTACCCAAATACATCTACGCCACCGAGGCAGTTATTATATTACACTAGGGGATGCTCACGGCTTCACCCGCGTGAAAATCTCTACTAATATTATAAAGCTGAAGAATTTGTTTGAACGCGTTAATCTCAGGAACTACCTACTGAACCGATTTTGAAAATTCTTTCACTAATAGGAAGCTACATAACTCCTGAGTGCTATAGGCTACTTTTTATCCCGGGAAGATATTTTTGTCCCGGAAAAACTTATTCACGCGGGCGGAGCCGCGAGCACTACTAGTGTTTTATAATATTAGTATAGATTTGTAAAATTATCAATTTAAAGCCGATATTTAATGCTATCGGTATTTATTCTATCGTTGTCATCAATTTGATCGCGATTTAGGCATAACACTTCCCATAATTTGGTTGATGATACAGGTAGAGCAACAAAATTTCGGAGTGAGCAGATGCCTCCGACTGCGTTTGTGCACACTGCCAACTAAGATAATTCAAAATCAAAATAAAAAATTCAAACCTTGTTTCTATCTTTTCAGTTCTTCAGTGCATTAAATAGCAGATATTGACGCAGTCGGGTTTTTGTTTTTTTTTTTATATTTCTTATTAGTAGTTTAGTCTATTATGCACATTCTCAGGAATTATTCGGAAAACAGCAACGAATAAAATATATTATTCAGCTAAAAGTAGGGCTGCCATCACCTAAATTGCCGACGCCGGATAAATACGCCAAAAATCCCGGACATTTGGACGAAAAATGGGTTTTTCCCCCCGGACACCTCTGAGAAAATATTTTGCCGTGCCTTCTTGAATGCGGGTTATTATGAATAGATTTTTTAACTAAGATTTATATCAATTTATCGCTTATCTATAAAAAATGGATTTCCCCTGACAACAAAAGTGTCCGGGTTTTACCCGGACACTTTTTACAAACCCCTGCCGGACGGCCCCCGGACGCCCTTCAAACTAGGACAAATCCGGGGAAATCCGGACAGATGGCAGCCCTAGCTAAAAGCCGCTGTCATTTTATATACCCTTTAAATGTAAATAAACTAGGATGAGTGGCAATTCTAATGTGCACTATGAATCAATATAATACCTTAAAAATTCTCCGCGGCTAAGTTGCTTTAATCAAAGTTGGCCTTTTAGCTCTCAGTCTATATCTACCACATTCGGTTATCTCTCACCGATGCCAAACACAAACAAGACGTTTCGACAATATTTATGGTCCAGTATCTTGCTCGATGCTTTCGTCTGCACTTATCGCATGCTTCTAATTATAACGTTATCTTCTTTATTACTAGCATTTGTCCGTTGTTCCGTCTGGAAGTGTTGATGTTTTATTTATAACGCAACTGTCTCGTGCTACACACGCATCGTTGTTAACATTTGTGGAATCCTCTTTATAACGTACTCCATTATATCGTGTACTGATAAAAAATCTTCGTATATGTTTAATTTTCTTTTTAATTTCTTTGTATCTAAGTAATATTATAGATATGAAAGTTTATGAGAAGGATGTTTGTTAGAAATAAACGCAGAAACCGCTGAACGGATTTGCATAAAATTTGGCACACACGTAGTCTATGTCCTAGATTAACACATATGCTACTCATTATCCTAGTCATTTGCTCCCATGGGAAATAAAGGGTTTTTTTTTATAGATGTCACTAGCGTCGTACAGGTGGCGCTATACGTCGATAGTGTTTTAGGGATTTTTAGAGTGGAAAAGCATTTTTACGCGGGCGTAGCTGCGAGCAACGCCTAGTTAATAAATAAGTTTAAACATTATCTAATAATTATTCTTATACGTTATTTTTTGTTGCAACAATAAACAGTCTAACAATCAATGTACAGACTTCTCTAATTTTATTTTAATACTATAGATTTATTAACAGTCCACGGTGAGTCAGTAGTCACTTCCTCGAGCCCGAAGCTAAAACTGTCTCGTGCATAGAATGCGGCTATTAACTTGTCAACAACACAAACAAATAAAGAACTAATTAACATTTTAAGCTAACGCGATGCCGCGCTCTCTCATGTGGTTTTATCAAAAAATTGTTGCCGACATATTATGGATTCTTTTTTAACGGAAGCGTACTTTGTAAAACTACAATATTAGTCTGTCTTTGATAAGGTTAATAACATGTTTTAAGCGTTTTAAACTGGAACCTGTTTTTAAAATTATAAAAGTATTTGTTATAAGCAGAAATCACGGGTCTTAAAGTGACCACAATTAATGGCGTTAAGAGGCGTATGAATATGAAATATGTTAGATGCTAAAACATATTTTGTATATAAACACGTATATAAATACGTGAAATAAATTTAGTCCTACATACCTATCTTATTATTATTTTTATTTTATGGCATCGAATGACGAGACAAGCATGCCTTTCGCCTGATGGTAAGGGATACGAACACCTATAAACAGAAGCAACGCCATCCAGCACTTTGACTTACAAAGTACTGTGTGGCATTCCACTGCGCTCGTCATCCTGTGACATAAGATGTTAAGTCTCATTATGTTCAGTCGTTATACTGGCTATAATATCCTTCAAACCGAAACACACACAACACAAATAGACATTGCGGTGGTACCCACCCAGTCGGACTCTTACATATGAGAGACCATCAGTTACGTAATAATTGCATGTTCATATTTCCCGAGAGAAAGCAAAAATATACGAACTTTAATTAAGTTGATTAATCGAATTTTCTAATGATTATCCTACTAATATTATAAAGGCGAAAGTTTGTAAGAATGTATGGATGTTTGGATGTTTGGATGTATGGATGTTTGGATGTATGGATGTATGGATGTAAGGATGTTTGTTCCTCTTTCACGCAAAAACTACTGAACGGATTTCGATGAAACTTGGCACACGGGTAGATCATATCCTGGATTAACACATAGGCTACTTTTTATCCCGGGAAAATATAAACCGGGACTTTTATCCCGGAAAACTTTTTAATGCGGGCGGAGCC
Source organism: Lapara coniferarum (assembly GCA_949316025.1). Lineage (NCBI taxonomy): Eukaryota > Metazoa > Arthropoda > Insecta > Lepidoptera > Sphingidae > Lapara > Lapara coniferarum. Next base: position 5,536,403 of record OX438922.1, read on the forward strand.
GCGGGCAAAAGCTAGTAATTAATACTCGATGTTTAATTGGTTATGTTAAAAGTGAATAATTCCATAGCTATTTGGAAATTTATTTATTAACAAAATAAATCAAAGTCAGCCGGATATTCGCCAATATTTTTCATGTTTAATTCATGTGTGTACGTGACATTGTTTAGCGAATACGTAAATATTTTCGATAGCTGGCAGTGAAATTGAATTGGTTTACATTCGCATACAAACGATTTGAATCAATGTGATTTTAAATTGATTTCTATGAATACTAGAAGCTGCTATTTGGAGAGTAAAAGCTAACATTTTTATTCTATCAGAAATGACGTCGGCGTTTGAAAGACAATGCAGATCCAACAGCCTTGCAGTCGTAGATGATCTAAATCGAACAATTGAAAAGTGATTGGACAGGAAAGTAGATCGGGACATTACAAGTCTACGAATCTTACAATTCTCTCTAAAAACCAACGCGATTCTTTATATTTTCTCTCCATCAAATCTAATTCAGTCACTTTTTGTTTCTTGCATTGGGCATTTGGAGAGTTCCGCCACGGCATCCCCTGCCTGACGTAAAAGGCGATTGAATGGGGCTTCAAGAGAGTCGTGGGGCGAGCAGTCCAATATAAGCGACTCCGAGATGGACGACAATGCTGGTGGTCGGTCTCCCGTTGTCGCAGACGCCAAAGGGGTCCTTTAGAGCTCGGGGCATCTTAGCCCCTTGTACACGGAAGGGCCGCAACGGCATCGCGCAGGGACGGTCCCGTGCAGCTATCTTAGTGGAACAAGATATCCCGGGTAGGGCTGCCATCCGTCCGGAATTCCACGGATTTGTCCTAGTTTGAAGGGCATCCGGGGGCCGTCCGGCAGGGGTTTTTAAATCCATTATCAAGGGGAAATCCATTTTTTTATAGATAGTAGTGCTCGCGGCTCCGACCTCGTGAAAAAGTTTTTCTGGGACAAAAATATTTTCCCGAGATAAAAAGTTGCCTATAGCACTCAGGAAAGTGAAAGAATTTTCAAAATCGGTTCAGTAGTTCCTGAGATTAGCGCGTTCAAACAAACAAACTTCCACTCACCTCCCAGTGGTGGTAGCAGTAACGCATTTTATCTCCGCGGAAAAAAAGTACCATTACACCTTCTTTCAAAATAAACGGACTTATGAGTAGGAAATGAGCTGATTATCTTCAAACGCTTGAATAGATCTTAGCTAAGATGGTTCTTTTCATCAAATCAACTTTCAAATAAAAAACACCGCATCGAAATCGGTACATTTGTTTCGGAGCTACTATGCCGCAGACAGACATAGGTACAGATCAACGGTCCCATAGAACAAAGCCGTATATGCAAAATGTTAGCTTTTCAGTAGAGCGCTTTGAAAGTCATTAGTTTGTATTCATGTGCGAATTAGTGCTATTTTCACACATTAGGTTCAAAGTTGTTACTGAACCCTATAGGGTTCAGTAACAACTTTCTATAGAATATAATCTTTCGTTCATATATAACTTGTGATTTTCACAATTAACTTAGACTTTCAAAGCGCTCTACTGAAAAACTTCATTTTGCATATACGACTTTGTTCTATGGGACCGTCGAGATACACACCTTAAACTTATAACACCCCTTTTATCCGACGAGGGTTAAAAAGTAAAGTAAAATAGGTATATATATATACGAGAAATAGGTACTAACTGCTCAGCTCAATTAAGAAATGCTTCTTTAGAGTAAGGATGCAGGGGCGGTTAATAGCCGCTTGATTTAGCATACGTTAAGTAATGAATGCTCTCTCCACTTATAAGTAGCATTTCCCTAGTGCTGATTTCACTGATTGCTTCGAGGCGTAGTTGTATTACGATACGACTGCAATACTAAGGTCTCGGGTTCGATCCCCGGGTCGGGCAAAGTGATATTGGGTTTTTTAACTCAGTATTATCCCGGAGTCTGGAATTTGTGCCCGATATAGCAATAAGGTCGCCTCCTATCACACCATGGGATGGCATACGCACGGCGAAACGAAGGGTGCACTAGTTGCGCCTCTGCCTACCCCTTCGGGGATAAAGGGCGTGAGTATGTGTGTGTGTGTATAATTTAATACAATACCTTATGATGAATCAAAAGGACAATTCATATCGATCATTTAACCATCCGTGCTTTTCTACTCTTAAAATATTCGAACCATTCTATAAACCGAAACAAATGTTGTAATTATTTACCCGACTGCGCAAGAAGGAGGGTTATTTACCTAACTTTTACTTATAGTATACCGTTGCTGTAACTAATTCATATAATGCGAATACAATTCTGATATTATACGAGAGAATCCGGTTGTTGATGTAAACAGTGCATTTTGTTTCGTGTGCATTTTAAATTAGGTAATTAATTTTGCGATTGATTTTATATAAAGATCTTGTATAATACCATCCAGTAATTTATTATGTCATTGACCTCTTCGAATTCGATTAACTAGATATTACATTACATCGTAGAATTCTCGAGGAATCGGCTCACAAGCTCGTATAGAGTAATACAATACTGATAATAGAATTATAACAGTCTAATTTATTGGGTTGTTAATATTGTTATGTTTATTAGATAGTTAATGGTGGTTTTAATATCATGTCCATTTGCGTTAGATAGAAAAAAATTGAAGTAAAATAGGATTTTATAAATAAAAAGCAATACTTCAAAAGATAGTAAAGATAAAAATAAATACAAAAAAATAGCACCCCCTTCAAAAACCCTTAAAAAACAAAAATAATTTAACATTACTGGTTACTGAATTTGGAGTCGGTGCCAAATAAAAAAAAAAGATTTTCCAAATAAGTTAACAAATGGCGGAGTTCCGAGACCGAACATATATAAAAAAATATGCATAGTAAAAAACACACGTCGTGATCAAAACCTCCTCTTTTTTTGAAGTTGGTTAATAAATAAACTAATTAATGTAATGAATAAGAATTAAAACTGTTGGATGAAAGTCATTTCTTCATTCTTGCTGCTTCTGTTTAGAGGTAGAGTAGGTAATCGCTAACACGAGATCCAACACAATATTTAGAAAACCAACATAAAACTTACTTTTACATTTCTCCGAAGAACTATTAAGCCATTTATCAAACAACCATCCGATGTAGAGAGAACTTAACCGCACAAAGTTTTCAATCACTTTGCCAAAGTAAAAGTAACCGCTAATGCATGTTCGGTTAAACAGCGACTAAGTGCTGGTCGCATATATGAAATCGATTAATCGGAATCGATTCTTGGTGAAAAGAAAATCGATTACCTAATCTTGAGATTTGGAAGGATTTGCATCACCAATAATCACTTATGGAATTTAATAGCGCGCAGTATAAATTTGCTGCGAATCAGTTAACCAGAAACAAGAATTCAATATCAACTACTCAAGACATTAAAGAATCGATATCGAACTTAGGCTACGCCACGAATATAACATCGATATTATGTATACAACATTCCACATTCTATTTGCGAATAAGTCTCAGCAAAGAGTATACCTAAAAGTTTTTAAAGTCGTTTGTGGATCCAGCAAGTTGTAATCTTCTGAATTTATGCACACAGAAAGTACTTAGGTGCTGTATGCATTGTTAGTGGTGGAGCGCTAAACTGCTCGTTACAGAGGTCTTTACACAACTTTGAGCACAGAACACTTCTCGTTTACTTAACGTTTTATAGGAACATCGCGTGTGGATGTCTTTGACCAGACAAGTTGAATAAAATTAACTTTGATAATAGGGTAGTTAACTGTTTTTTAAATACAACTATGAAAAAATTATGCTATCCAAAATCTAATGGAAAAAGAATTTTCAAAATTGGCGCAATAGTAAGTAAGTTGTAATGCTTTGAAATTGCTGGAAGGGGTAGCAGTCAAATAACAGCAATACTAGGCTGTGACGTTACCAAGTGCCGTCGGCCATAACGCTGCCTGCGTGCGAAAGTGATAGCGCGATAACCACGCCACGCCCCCACTTTTGCTGTCAAGAATATTTCAAAATTGAATAACTGCTTTATTTTTCAATCTATTTTGATGCTAATTACACAGAAGAATTTCTATTTCGTATTACTTTCTGTTACATCTAAAATAATTTACAAAATCAAACATAGATAACCATCCTATTGTTTGTGTACAGTAGGTACCATCCAGTTTTGCAAAGCTTACACTATCTCAAATTAGGACAGTATTCAAAATAGCAAAAGTACATAGTGTAAAGAAAGTAGCCTAGTTGTTCACTCTCCTATTATACTCATCGAGAGTTATAGTTTAATTTTCATAGGGATTATATATTTCAAAGCGATATTTAATAATTATACTATTTTACGTCATATATTCTACTAGAGTAGAAACACTTATTTTGTGTTGTCATCAACGTACAGATATTTTTAATAAAGTATTCGATACATTATACGATTGAAGAAAGAATTTAAAACTCTACTGAAAGCTAGGAGTCCAATGTAAGACTATAATATGATTAGTATCTTCAATAGTTGATTCACATAAGAATTTAACATACAGAAAATAATACTTCCTTACTAGCGTCAACTGCGTCGTGTACTAATCTATGTTCTATACCTATATCTCATAAATATAACATAAGAAGTTAATTCCAGGCATTGTGAATAATTTAATTCAAAATATCTTATTTCTTTACCTTTCATCAATAGCATTTTAGTAAAGAAACTTTAAGGACCAGGAAATATTTCATTAACGGATTCCATTTGCAAATAGCACTAGATACCTCTGCGCAAAATGATTCGAATTATTTGAATGAAGTGTGACCTCTTTAAAATATACGAGTACAATATAAAATTTACGGGCACGAAAAAGTTAAAGGTATTTGTTGCCTCTAGTGTAATGCGGTGAGCTATTAAGAATCTTACAAAAGGACATTGAATGCGTTTTGGATGTTACTGAGTCTCTCGTGTATTAAGTCTTTCAATTATAGATTCATCTTTTGTTCTGGCAAGTCTATAAACAGTTTTACGCTTTATTTTTTTTATTTAATTTTTTTTATATTTCATTTCAGCAGTTGCTTATTCTGTACACTAACTTAACAATATAAGTTTCTACATATTATTTATCTCGAATTTTGGTTTCCCAAGATACAGGCCTTGCTTAGTTTGGGAACCCTGGTAATTATTGTATTAATAACGATTCTTGTGATATTATGTATTTTTGTGCAATTTTTAAGTCTTTGTAATTCTAATTTTCTAATATACAATTTGAATTGAATTTGAAATATTCGCTAGCGGCTCCGCCCGCGTGAAAAAGTTTTTCCGGGATAAAAATATTTTCCGAAAATTGCCTATAGCACTTAGGAGTAATATGGCTTCTTATCAGTGAAAGAATTTTCAAAGTCGGTTCAGTTGTTCCCGAGATTACCGCGTTCAACCAAACAAACTATGTATCTTTAAAATAAAATAAATAAAATAATATTAGCACAGATAATACTAGGAGAGCAAAATTTCTCGCCAATGTCGAGTGTTCTACAATCTTAATACAAATATCATATTCCATGATGCGGGGGTGGGATTACGACGGTTTCAGAGCCACCAATGCAAAGCCTATTTAATAACTTACATGCTGCAAATGTTTCTAGGTAAATTAGGTAAAACATAAAAAAGTCGCTTACAAATATTGGTAACTTCACGATATTGTGATGGTCAATAGTTATGAAGATGAGCAATGATAAACACTACCTAAAAATATTTTTACGTTTATTACTCAAGGTGTTTTCTGTTTCTAATTAAACCAATAATAAATTATTCAGTATCTTGGAGTGCTTTTGAGGATGTCAATGGAGACTAATGTTATCCCGTTTTTATCTGTATGCATCCGGTAACCCCTGTGCAAAGGCGACAGTAATCTGACAGGATTTTCCTCAATTAAAAAGTGGTGGTTTGCTTACTCCCCTCGCTTTTTGCAATAAGTAGAGCGTAGTTATTAAGAAAGCTTAAAAGACTAAAATAGTATTAGACCGCAAATAATCCAAAAGATCAGCTACATGCTACGGCCAAAAAGTTCAGCATCGTAACAATAAAATAAATCTTCTTACGAAACAGAGAATCACAAGAGAAATATTTTAAACTTTTATTGTATTCCGCATAGCTCGTTGAGCTGGTTCATACGTCACGACTTAGACTGGCAAACAAATGGAAACTGCATTTCTCAATGGATCGAAAATAAATTTATCACTGAGCGGCGACTTGGAGGAAATATCTCGTGTAAGTTCATAAATTGGTCAAATAGTTTTCTTCAAAGGGGCTCTGATTGAAAGAAAAATGTTTACTACTTACAATCATATTACAACTTATGATCTGATGAATGAAAGCATCGTAAGGAAACGAATAAACGATTAAAATTATGAACAATTCAATGTTTTAAATCTTTGCTTTCGATTTTTTATCTACTAGTGTTGGTCGAGATTCGGTACGTATGAAAATATCAGCATAGCATCAAAGAGTTTTACATAGAAACAACGAGACCACAAACAAAGCTTTTTACAAAGCTCACCAAAGACTGAGTAAAATAAATTTCATTTGCTACTTTGGTTTATCACTAACTTATCACGGTTGCAATTCGTTTTAGTAGACTTGTTGGTCATCCAATTAAAGAAGACATGGTGTTAACTGTGCAGAAACAGTCGACATCCAAACAATGCAGTTGTTTAATAGCATGATACCAGCAGAGGAACATGTATGTCATAGTCACCAATAAACTTCCACAAAATAAGACGATAATGGTTTTAATAAAGAAGGAATACAATTAGGAGGGTATGGTTCCTTCATTGACTTATAAAAATCATCATCCGAATAAAACGCAACTGTATACCTACCACATAAAGTATATAAACTCTTATTATATCTCTTACTTCCTAAATACATAACATACAAATTCTTTCCACAAATCCTCGGTGACGAAAAAACGCTTTATTACGACGGCAAACAGTATTAATTCTAATTTACAGTTCATCTGATTCCAATTGCGGTACCATGTGTACCAGGAGGAAATAACTGCATTACAATCTGTCTGATTAGCACGTTATAATTAGCAAGGCAATCGCTGAAAGCCGCCCCATTTATTAATATGCGTGAATCATGGTGTATATATATTTGAAGCTGTATTGGGGCTTTATTTTAGCCGAGTATGTAGACAATTTGGCAACATGAATGGCGCTCATTGGAATGGTACTATCGAAGAGGGTTGCTACACTTTAACCAAAATTCACGTGAATTTCGAATAGCCAGTGTGATTACCGGAGGCAATATACATCGTAATTTGGCATTGAGGCTCATTACAAAGATGAACACTTTACTTCACGTGCCCTCTTTTTTGATAAGCCTTTTTAAAAAATTGCAAATATTTGATCATGTTATAATAAAAAAAGAAATAATCGTATATTGTATGATGTACTACTAGCCACTGAGGAATTTGTAATTCCATTTCAAATTGAACTGAGGAACACATCTTCCCGTATTTCATTTCAAAGAGTATCGACTCGTGTACGGGATCGCCCGAAGGAACCACTTCCTTTGTCGGACTAATCAATACTACAAGTCTTAAAAACCCTCTGCTCTAAAAGGCACGCTCGAGTGAAACTCCTCTGATAAACGATTACAATATATAAGAGGTTTAGCAGGTCAAAGGACGCGGAGGGACGGCGCTTTTGACCTCTTAAGATAGTCTAAGCGGTCGTTTATTCAACCTTTAAGGCTATTACCATACAGAATAAAAATATCTTATAGATGTTAAGAATTATTATGTACAATATTTTAACCCTCAAAGAAGGGGTCGTTTTATAATTGACAACTTATCCGAATGTGACATCGTAAAATCCATTTTTGGTTACTTGTATTGCAAACATTTTTTGACAGAAAAAAAATTATATTAACTTTTTGTTATGATAAATCATTAATATTTTTGTGTTTTTTAGGCCTCTTTACAATTTGCATTTATATCTCTTAACTTAATAAGGATTTAAATCCTAAATTACAAACAGGTATAACTTAGATTTTTAAAAACATACGCACGGACTAAATTCATAATATAGGTACGCAGATCGTTTTATGAAGGTATTTTTAGTGTCTGCACGCTTGATTGATTAGGTTGCATGATTTATTACCTAATTCTCCCTAATTCTCCTGCGACATTTTTGATTAGACCTACATGTAGGTACCTATGCCCGAACGGTTAGACTCATCAAAAAGTGGAGCAATATTGAGCTACCTTCTGTGATCAAGTCTTCGCTTAGGTCCTTATACTTAGTCAAAACCGGGCAATTTATACAGTGTGCCCTTTCGCAGGAGTTCACATGTTTCACGAAGTATAAGACAACAAACGTTTTGTTCTTAAAATTGCTAACGCCGCGTGATGTTCTGTGAATGAAATGATTGACAGATGACAAATGACTACTAACGGTATGGCGAGAGTCGAGACTAATGTTATGAAATACCTAGGCACAAAGCCACATACTTAAGCGGCTGTACTAATAGGTATATGTAGGCTACTAATGTTTACATAATAAAATAAGCGTATAGTTTAACCAAATATGCGCAGTACAATACACAACATAAGCTGGTTTTATGTAGGGTAAAAGTACACAATTTATACTAACATTCTTTTGACATTACTTAGACACTGCCAGCGTCTACTCCTAACGCAGGTACCCGCTATAAATCGAAAGGATTATTATGTAAGAGGATCAATAATATATTCAGGAATATCAAGTTTTAAATGAGTAGGAGTTAAGGAATTCCTGCAGAAGCAAACAAGATTCACTTTCAAGCGTCGAGCGTCTAGCTATTAAAGGAATAATATCAACAAACTTACGTGCTATTGCTGTTAAACTGTCGAAACTTCAAGTCCAAAACTCGAAACGAAACTGAACCAAAATATCACAAAACAGTTCGCGCACGCACACAATACGTATACTTTTCACACGAGTAACACAACGAAATCGAACTATTTTATGAAGCGAAACAAGCATAAACGTAATATAAAGAGTGTTGGGGTCGCCGTTCGGCGTTCACTATCATTCGTAAGTTTAGCGAGTGGTACAAAAGTTACGGATGAAAGTAGACGAGGTTAATGCAAGCATTATATTGTGATGAACACGTGAGCGAGGAATGCGCCGGTCGGCAGCCGGCCCGCTAGACGTACGCCGAGTAATGTCAAACCGGCCAGCTGGTTCGAGATCTCTGCCACTCTGGCGGGCGAACTCACAACTAACTAGAGCCTTCCGCGCGTACCGTATAACTCAGAATCACTCACTTTTCGACCAATGCTCGTCGCGAACTGATCCGCTTTTTACTTTTAGGGTGTTTTGTTTACTAAAACAAATAGTGTGTATTTTTTGGTGGTAGGTATTTGGCACGTTTTAACGTCATAAAATACATATACATTGACATTTTCTTAGAATTCTCAAATAGATATTATATTTTTATTTGACATTACTCTGAATGTCATATAGGTACGTATTGTACAAAGTGACCCATGGCTTTGCACTTACAAAAAGTAAAGTAAATTATTGAAAGAAAAATACTTGTCTTTTGCTAATAAAAAGAAACCTATTTAATGCTATGAATACAATTTCTGTCCTCAATGTGAACTTCAGTAACCCAAACTCGGTAGCGGCGGCACAATATCATTAATTTAAAACTTATCCGTTTGTGGCACGCCGCCTCAAACGGGGACTGCGTGATGGCGGCGCGTCGGCGCTGGGGTGGGAGGATATTGACTTGCGCCGCCGCCACTGCGCATGTACTGAATCATGTGTTTCTGTTTTTAAGCTGTTCAAACACTAAGAAAAGTATCGCCAGACTACTAAAGCCTTGAAGCTTCGCTTAGAACCTCTTCGCCGTGCGTCCTTTGTTTTTAAGCCGCTAAATCCCGTGACCTTGTCATTAACACTATTTATAGTTCCCATCAGACAGATGGCAATTCCGCTCCGTAACGGTACGTAAATTTTTGTCTTGAATGAACAAAGTTCATTACCTACTATTGGTCAGCGTTTCCTTCGAAAGTAGGTGCTAAATGAGTGTGCAGTTTCGAGTTCAAATCGATAAAAATAATTTACAAGTTGTTCGTAAGTTATGCGGCCAAAACGTCTGCGAAGTGCAGACAAGTATCAAGATGCAGACATAGCCGAGTGTTGGCCCTGCGCCAGCATTCCGTAGTTTTCGTGCGAAACTCACTTTTTCGTCGGTTTTCGCCTTCGAAGACGACAGGGTGAAAGAAAGGAATTACTTAGATTTATGACTTCCCGATGAAAAACCAGTGTTGCGGCTGCAAAGAATTTTTGAGGTTCGAACAAGGTTTTTCCGACAATCCAAACAGTTATGGGAGTTCTATTAATTTCTTAAGTAAGCTCTATTCCTCTGATATTAAGTGAATAATTCTCGTTAGAACAAAGTACCTATATTAGTCACATGGTTAATGATTAGTGAGTAATAAAAATAAATTGTGAGCTACAAACATTCATGTTATGTTCCTTCAGGTAACGCAAGGACAACAAACACATAAAAAAACACGAATAAAATATGTTACTTCACAAAAATGAACAGGCTGGTTGTCTTAGAAAAAAATAACGACATAAAAAGAATCACGCATAAAAAAACTATTAAGATTAATTAATCAGTATTTAAAATAATAATGCTAATGATATCGTTAATAAATATATAAAACGCTTTCTTTAATAAAATGAAATGAAACAGTTCGTTTAATACATCAGGCGGAAAAATTATACAACAATAATATGAATGTCAGTAGCATTCATTGGCACTTGGGTAATAATAAGAAGTAGTACGTAAATGATTCAATCTACAAGTTCGATGAACTTAAGATAGTCGTAAAAAAAATTACCATACCAGATTTTGTCTAAAAAAATCAGTTACTACATTATTTATGCCAGCCGTCTTAACCAAACGCACCAAGTTCACCAAAATATTAATAATAATTATTATTATTATATAATATATTTCCGCGTCCTGTTGTATGCTGTGATTACCTTAGTGTGGTTGTGCATTTAGTTATGATTTATATTTGTAAAACTTATTGTAAATGTTTTAATGTGACAATTGTTGGTAATCCAATTAAAGCAAAAAAAAAAAACATAACACGGAAAATATTTATATATCTTTATAAATATTCGGATCTTTGTTGTAAAAAGTGACTATTTAACCATAATAATCCATTACCATAATGGAACTAAAGCAACACATATAGACAGCCATTACCGCGTTTGTGTTTAGCGTAGTGTTGTGCCAAAACGCTTTCAATCAAAACGTACGCAAATAACTCAGCGCGAGATAACTTTCCCACACATGTACGTAATGTGTGTGTTTTACTGGTGGTAGGTCTCTCATATGTAAGAGTCCGTCTGGGTGGGTACCACCGCAATGTCTAATTCTACCGCCAAGCAGCAGTGTGCATGCACTGTTGTGTTTCGGTTTGAAGGGCATTGTAGCTAGTGTAACTACAGGACATAATGAGACTTTGTGTCTCAGGATGACGAGCGCAGTGGAATGCCGCACAGTGCTTTGTGACTCAAGGTGCTGGATGGTGTTTCTACTGTTTATGGGTGTTCGTATCGCTTACCATCGGGCGAACAGCATGCTCGTCTCGTCATTCGATGCCATAAAAAAAGTCCATTTATCGCGGGCAGCAAATCCTCACGGAATGCGAATTTAAAATAATCGGCCTGCAGGATTTTTGAGAAACAGAATCAAATAAATATTTTAAGGTTAATGCTTTGGTTTTAAGCTCTCGAATTTTATGTGTGCGCTTTGGAATAATAAACGAGGAAGTTATTCTGGTTGTACTGGATACATGGTGACTTGATATAAATTGCGTAGCGCCTTTTTTTATTGTAATTGAATGACGAGACGAGCATGCTGCGCGCCTGATGGTAAGCGATACGACCGCCCATAAACAGTAACAACACCATACAGTAATTACGCTGGCTACAATGTCCTTCAAACCGGAATACAACAGTGCATGCACACTGCTGCTCGGCGGTAGAAATTGACATTGCGGTGGTACCTACCCAGACGGCCACGCATACGAGACATCTACCACCAGTGGATTATCACAACATGGTGTAAAGCCTGGGATAGATAGGACAAGACACAGTTAAAATATTTTTTTTGTACCTACTCATAAAATACGCATTTTTTTAATAATGCTTATTTTAAATACCTGAACTATTTACTTGCAAATCATACATACAATGTATTCTCGTTAAAATTGAGAGAGCCAAATTATTTTCTTTGCAGTAAAACTTTTCTTTGTTAGCCGTCTAAAGTACCTCATTTTCATTGTATTGTCCCTGATAGCTGCGTTCAAATTGTATGATATCTTGATGGAACAATTCCCCTTGTTTCCCTCATTGTGACGACGTTATTATAGGTGTACAATCTAGATCGACATGCAATGCAGGTTTTTATATCCAAAAAGAAATAGGAATTCTTTAATGTGTAATAGAGCTGATCCAAACCGACATAATTAACCATTTTTCCTTCAATAATATTGTAATAATTATGCTATTTAATTAATTTATAATATAATTGAATGATGAAAACAGAAACTGGTTTACTGTTTATGGATAATGTAAATGGCAGAATTCTCTATATGGCTAGTTCTTACGGCGAAGGAATAAAATGGGGTGTTTTTGGTTCCACACTGTTTTTTACTAGATTTAGTACATAAACTAGCCAGACGTCAAGGTAATGACTTTAGTAAACTACAGTATCGTGGGCCAGACAAAATATTGATAATTTTTTAAATAATAGCCGTTTTAAGGGTTTTTTCATAATAGGCAAGTGAGATGTTATGCAGGAAAATGAAATCAATGGTATAAAAGGAACAAAAATGCATAATACGCGACAAGTATAGTACATAAAAATATATATTCTTAATCTCAATATGTTTATAATATTAAACACACAGCTAGCGAAGATAGGAATCTAATATTTGTATTTTGTCCCGGAAACTGAGTAATATACAAATAGAACATAATAAAAACGACACGTATAGGTACTTAGTATCCCGTATGATACCTAACTTTCATCATATTACATTGTATTAATACACGAAAGACAGCTCTGCGAAAGTTTATCACATTACGTGTACGTAAATCCAGACAAGTGATATACAGGAAAGTGATAATTTTGAGGTTTTTCATGAATACTACAAAAATGATGTCTTTAATTGCAATTTTAAGGCTTTATATTACATTTACATCAATTACATTAATTAAAACTATTAAAAATAATTAAAAGATTCATTTATTGTGTACGTGAGTACTTTCCATACGAGTGAGAATTTGTCTGACCCAAACACGTTTGCGGTCGAAAAGATCTTCGTCACGACCGTCTGATTATCTTATTGGCTGCAGATCGAGCGGCAATGGGATCATTGAGCTACGCACTGTGTATCGGCAGTCTGACATCGTCGCTTTTTTTTAAATTGTAGGTGTTATTAACGTGTTTTTAGCTGACAGGAATGTGATACGAAATTCTTGTCGCCTCTATTCTCTTACGAAAAAATGATTAAAAATAGGGTGTGATGTGTTTAGTTTTCTAAGTTTTAGCAAAATTATATTAATAGTTACTGTAATTTGATGCCAAGTGTTTGATTATGTACATAGTTTGCGTAACATTATGGTTGAAAGCTCGAGTTTCGGAAAATCGCCCCACAGGATAGTGATAATTTTGACGACATTTGGGTATTTTTTTGCAAGAAATTAGTTTCTTACCCCTCTGAATTTCAGTGCCCAAATAGAAGACCGTTAGATAATTGTTTCAGATTTAAAATAAATCAGGAATATTATAAACTTAAGGAGCTACGACTTGAGCCCACTAAAATTCCTTCACTGTAAGAACTAACCATATAACAGAACCAACTTATATCCATATATTATGTTCAGAAATGTCATCCATAAGTTTGAATTACGAAGTTGTCAATGACATAAAACTATGCTCGGCGTCATGTTACGTCTTTGCCCTACTGGGCAAAGACACTACACTAGCTTACACTACACTAGCTTACACTAGCTTCAATGAACTTATTGATCACAGTATTTTCTAGCTGGCTGGCTAAGCAGCAGCTGACTGCTGCTCTACTTAAGAGTAAGCCATAGTCCATACACGCTACAGTTTACCGGAGAGGTTACCTGGGCAGGTTTGTCTGCGCAGGTCTTCCGCAAGTCGCGCGTCGGCAGCGTGTATAGAGACGTTCCGGTGTACCGCAGCGGTCTTTAGTTATTTAAGCTATGGCATCGATTGAGGACGATGACGCGCTGGTATTGCTAGGCCTTTTGTTAATTTTGAAGAAAATACGTATAAAACATTGAAATTTAAGGGAAAGGGAGCATTGGTTATTGAAAAGGAAAATGTATAGTACTTAATGTAATTTTATTGCATGAGTTACTCCTATGACTACAAAAATCATACAGTTTTTTTTTTTTTTAACAGGCCATCTTCGGCGCATTAGGGACGGCTGCGGGCTTCCTCCGACTCACGTCTAAGTTGTCGTCCGCAACCGCTAAAAATCATACAGTAATGAGAAGTAGTATCTTTACGCACAAAAAATAATTATCAGTTATATTGAGATTTCTCGCAGCTGGTGAAGTTATGAGGACCTAAATTTTTCAACAATTATTTCACCTCAAGCACTCGGAAAAAGTTATTCAAGAATCATGTAAGGCCTTCTATAAAGTTCTTAAAAGAGATTATTCGAAGGTGAGTAAATAAAACACTATTATTAATTATTAAATCTTTATTAAGAAAATTACAACTTTAAGTATAAAACTACAGAAATGTAGCCGTTGCGCATAAATCATTCATATCAACAGTTAAATTATTGAGGAACATCACTGTAGAATCTGAACTCGTAGGATCTACCCCTGTTTACCGGGCTGGTTTCCCGGAATTTTAAGTGTTTGCATTTGTGTAGAGTAGGGGTTTTCTTGGGGACTATTAGTTGATAGCTGGTTTGAAATGGACTTAGCTTCCTTGATTTAGTCTCAAAATATCTCTCATGTTAATGTACGCATGTTCGGGAGTGAGGTGTCCTAGTTCTGCTTCAAAAAGTAAATCATTAATAAGTTTTTCTGCGACTAACATTTGTTTCGCATCTAAAGCCCTTAATTTCATTGCCACATTTTTGCCTATGATATCACAGCGGTCTTCTGATAAACTTGTACGAGGGCGTTTAAAAGGATCTTGTACCGAATCGAATACTTCATTTGCTATGGTTACATCTTTCCTTTTTGTTTTAGTCGGTTTTGTTGGGCCAGTTAAATTATTATTTGAAGATGACGATTGGGCCTCGCTATTGTCAGTAGATTCACTGTTAGATGAAAATTGTTGGTCGGCTGTTGAAATATCTTGAGTGTTGTCTCCCTGAAAACAATAACATTTATATATTTGTTCGAGAATAAAAAAGTAACTCTTCTAATAAAATAATAAAATACTTTATTCATCACGTAGGCAAACTTAGTTGCAATTATGATAAGTCGAGACACATTTAATTAATTATTATTAGTCACTTATATAACTACAGACATTTTTATTAGGAGTAAAATAAATGATGAAAAATAAAAAGTAAGAAGCCAGCTCGGGCTGGCAAGAAAAGCAATATAAAACAAGAGATAATTTAATTAACACAAAAAAAAAGAAATTTTAATAATAATGGGAGGAACGCGTCGCGATCCTCACCGGTGAGGACATTACAGGCCCTAGCCTAGCTAGCCTACCATAATCCTTCTATAAGATAATGCTATTATTTTTATATTGCAGTTTCCTACATCTGAAGAATGGAAAGAAATAGGAAAAATGTATGACGATCGATGGAACTTTCCTCATTGTCTTGGTGCAATACATATACACATAGTATTTGTTACACCGGCTGTTAGATCGTATATATAAGGCATATCATAGTGTGGATCTTATGGCAATTGTTAATGCAAAATACTAATTTGAGTACATGGATATTGGCATGCATGGAAGATGCCATATGTATTTGTGGCCACGCGACGACGCGTTACAATTACGCCCCGATAAAAACCGATTATCGCGTATTAAGCTGTGATTCCGCAGGACGCGGTAGACGGCTGACGGTAACGGCAGACTGCAAACGGCATGTGCCGCGACGGCAGACGGCACTACTATGCAATATTCAATTGTATGAGACCGATTCCGCACACGACGGCAAATGACGCGCGGCAGGTGACGTCCTACTGGGCGTCATTTGCCGTCGTGTGGAATCGGTCTCATACAATTTAATATCACATAGTAGTGCTGTCTGCCGTTGCCGTCTGCCGTCTGCCGCATCCTGTGGAATCGCAGCTTTACAGACTTAGACTAACAGTTTCAGATTATCGCGTGCCAGGTGCTTTGTTGAAAACGCTTCTGGGATACTGATCTCACGATTTCGGATATTTTATACTCGTATTAATTTAGAACCCGAAAATATCGGTAAAGTAATATTGTTTCCTGTGTATTACAAGCGACGTTAGCCTAGTTGGGAGTGGAATAGACTGGCGAGACGAATGTCCGCAGGATCAAAACCCAAGCGCACGCACCTCTGACTTTTTGAAAAGTTATATGTGTATTCTTTGTGAATTATTGCTTGCTTTAACGGTGAAGTAAAAAATCGCGAGGAAATGTGCATATCTGAGAAGTTCTCTATAAGAATTTCGAAGGTATGTGAAGTCTGCCAACCCGCACCAGGCCAGCGTGGTGGACTAAGGCCTAAAACCGTCTCAATTGTAGAGCAGGCTCGTGCTCAGCAGTGGGTATTATATAATACAGGGCTGGTATGGTATGGTATTGCATAACTTTATATCCAACTACGGCGAAGCAAGGAAGGGTATAATGATTTTAACACCCTATGTCAATTGCATACTCAAAAAGGTCTAATGCACCTCTAAAACATTTCTATCGAAAAAACTCTACAAACTAGACCATAATTTCTGAAGAATATAATACACAAAATAATACCATGGAAAATTTAGAAAGAAGAAACCCAAGAAAAATTTTGAACAAGGCCAAAATTATCTGAGAATATTTTATGAATTATTTCAATAAAGCGGGAAGGATACCATGGGCAAGATGATCATGTATTAGGTTAGTCTGAAATGAGCGACGTATTTCTAAATACCTAGTTATAAGCTGTCGTGTAATTTATAATGTAAATAAAAATATGTTTTACGTCTGAAACTTATTTGCTGGTGGTAGGTCTCTCATATGTAAGAGTCCGTCTGGGTGGGTACCACCACAATGTCTATATTTACCGCCAAGCAGCTGTTTGCATGTACCGTTGTGTTTCGGTTTGAAGGACATTGTAGCCAGTGTAACTACTGGACATACTGAGACTTAACATCTTATGTCTCAGGATGGCGAGCGCAGTGGAATGCCACACAGTACTTCGTAGCTCAAGTTGCTGGATGGTGTTGCTACTGTTTATGAATCGTCGTATCGCTTACCAGTAGGTGAACGGCATGCTCGTCTCGTCATTCGATGTAATAAAAAATAAATAAAAAAAATAATTACTAAGTACAAAATATTTTACTTACCTCACAACTATTATCTTCATCTCTATCCAAGTTTGATGAAAATTCCCTGGAGGCGCAATGATCATGCAGGAAATAGAATAAATCGTAGTACCACAATTTAATACAGTATACATCATCAGCAGATGCCCCAGACATCAAAGATTGTTCATATTTCTTCTTTTCCTTTCTAACATTGCTTCTCAAATTATTGATCTTTCTCACAACTACTGCTCTGTTCGCATCTGGCTCAATTTCTCTCAATTTTTTTATGAGCAGTTTATAAGCAGCTTCTTTTTTGCCTCGATCATGGTACTCTTTGCTTTTAATTTTCCAAAGACATGGATGGGTTCTATATATTTCGATAAAATCTTCAAGCACTTTTTTAGTTGAAGCTGGTGGCGCCATTTTCAAGGCGTTGAATGACGTATCATCAGAATCACGTGTGACCGAGACACACGCTAGAAAACAACTGACGTGACCTGCGCAGGCAGCAGGCGGCCGGCGATATACACACACAGGTACACCGTACGGTTTAAATTATGAGAATTGATTTCCGATCTTGCGCCAGTCGCCAGCGTAAAAAAGTGGCCAAGTCTATTCCCACGCACGTTCCGGTCTACCTGCGCAGGCATACCTGCACAGATAGATCTCTCCGGTAGAGCGTAGCGTGTTACATTACTGATTTGGACTCTGGATACAAAAGTTTGTCATCGAAATTATGCACATTAATATAGGCAAAATGTCAGGCGTAGACAGATCAGATGCGGCTCCTATCGTAGTTTCGAAAGTTGCATACAAGCTTGTGCACAAGTCTGTTAGTATAAATGAAATTTGTTCGTGACACGTAAATGTGTTAGGAATTGTCGGAAAATTAATAAGAAATGTAAATAAAAATGCGTAACCTGCATGTATAGTTATTGTTTATAAAAAAAGATTAAGAAGATTAAAGCAAATTGGCTTTAATACGGCAAGACAAATCCGTTGGTCTTTTATTACTAAGTAGCTACATAAAATAATCAAATCTTTATTGGAATGTGGATGAAGGTTAGCTAATTCGGTAGATGCAGGAAATTAATTTGTTTGTTTGACCCTTTAATCTTATTATTAAAGTTTATTTACTGTTTACATTAATTAGGTACTAATGACAAAGCATTTTGGTACAATTTTGATCGACTGTGGGTATATAAACTCATTTGCAAAAAAAACGGGCACCTAAGCAATGAACCATTTCAAATGTTACTATTGGTTTGCTTGATAATTATAGGTAGTTTTACTTTCACAATTTTGTAAATTAATAAGCAAATAATCGTTTTCGTCAGTATTATCATAAAATTTTGATAAAATTTATGGGTTTTAATGCTAAAGTTCACTAGTAGTGTATGCTCGCTAGTAGTGCATATGCTCGTGAAGTAAAAGTTAACAAAGATTTTTGTTTGATTTTTCTTTAATAAAGTAAAAGCAGATAAATGTTTAGTATCGAGTGTGACCCCCTCTAGCTGAAATCACAGCTTGGATTCGTCTGAGTATGCTAGCGAGGATATCCCGGATACTTGCTTGCGGAATACGTTCCCACTCCGCGGTAATCACATTCTTCAGCTCTCTGATGGTTTGCGGAGCCGGTTGTACTGATCTCACGCGTCGTTTCAGAACGTCCCAGACATGCTCTATAGGATTGAGGTCGGGACTTCGAGCTGGCCAATCCAAACGACGAATGCCGACCTCTTGCACATACGCTTCCACATCGCCAGACCGGTGGGCGCGAGCGTTGTCGTCCATAAAAATTGAGTGTTCGCCTAAAGCGGCCAATGCGGGTTGTGCATGAGGAATAAGAACTTCCGTTATGTATCGATGTCCAGTCAGTGAGCCGTTTTCAATGAAGACTAACTCTGTACGATCCATTGAATTTATTCCTGCCCAAAACATAATAGAGCCCCCACCATAAGGTGTGATTTCTTCAAAACAAGCCTCTGCAAAGCGTTCTCCTCGTCTTCGTAGCACTCGCCGTCGTCGATCTTCACCGAACAGAGATATCCTGGCTTCATCGGAGAACAATACTCTATTCCAGTCTTCTTGAGTCCATGACTCACAGTTTCGAGCTAACCTAAGCCTGGCAACTCTGTGCTCATGGAGTAACTTAGGGCCGCGGGCCGGGCAATGACTGCGTATATTGGCCGCGAGCAGCCTCCTCCTGACCGTCCATAGACTAATATGCACATTTCTTACTTCTTCGAGGTTGTTTTTAAGGTCCACACACGAAGACTTGCGATTTCTCAATGCGCGACTCACAAGAAAACGATCATCCCGTGGTTGGGTACATGGTTTTCTTCCAGAACCAGGCCTTCTCTCGACGGAACCGGTGTCTTGATACCGCTGCCAGGTCCTTTGAACCGTCGAGCGACTCACACTTAGCCTCTGAGCCACGAAGTATTGGCTACAGCCCTCTTCGAGCAGCGCAATAATTTTGGTAGCTTTTACCACTTTCTCTAACATTATTGAGACAGCTAAACAGCAATAAATGAAGCTTTGACAATTAAGAATATGAAATAAATTCATAAAAATTGACTAAAAGTTATGAAAACCGATATTATCTTTTGGAACTTCGCACCAAAAATGTAGGATAAAAAGTGGTTTTCTGTAAAAACGAGCATCAAACGAAAATTTTAATTTAGAACGTACTGTTTTAAACACCACGGCATTTTTAAAACCGGCCAGTAACATGTACAAATGATTGAAATCATTTTGGTACCATATTTTTAAAAAAAAGAATTAAAATCCAAACCGCCCGTTTTTTTTGCAAATGAGTGTATTTCTCAAATATCAAAAATCCGTTAATTTTGAGAACCACTCAGAGTAGATATACCAAAGCTTTATAAGATTCTGCACCGTACAATCTCTACAATCGCTCTACATCACCTGTCAGCCTTTGCTTTCTAATTTAAACGAAGGGTGACACTCCGTATTACTAACTTTAGGTTAGCCCATTGAAGTAAAAACCCTACAACAATGGGCTAGCCACAATAATTGACTTTGCCTGATTTACCTATAAGCTACGAAGTACATATATTATATTTGAGAAGTACATTATAAGTGAGAGGCTAAGGTAAGATGTCACAAGTTTTATTTTTGCATCAGGACTTAAGTGATCATGATCACTCATCTTCACGTAGGTTCAGAACTAAGGTCGGTATTACCTATAGAAACATCTGATTTATTGTCCGATTGTTTGTTTATACTGATCATATTCACCAGACACTTTCGATTTTCAATCCGAATTTGAATAAACTTCATCGTAAAACTAATATTGGATAGTAGAAAACGTAGCTTTTGATGAATTTGACTATTTGACCAGAGGCTATGCTTTGAGTAAAGTAGTAACAAATTTGTTCACGTTCTTAAGAAATAATGTGCTTGAAATCCGCTAGATGGCATTCTCTCGTAAACTTCAAGTTGTGAACTTGAATATGAAAAAGGTGTTAAGATCAAACAAAGATGGCGCTGTAAGCAAACTGAATTTAGTAGGTAAATAATGTTATTTATGCCTTTGGTATCCAATATAACAGACTTGGCTTATGAATATCACTTCTCCAATCTTTGTCTCAATTCTCTTTAGACAATACATTCCCGATACCTCTAGCATTGTAGTTCATAGTCCGTGAAGATCGCGCACCAATGACCCACGTGATTGGGTGCTGCCGCGTCTACTTATTATCCTTGATACAAGTAAAGGTTTCTATGTCTTAGTTGGTCATTAATAAAAATAAGTTAAAAGACAAAAAAATACTTTAGTAATTTATGTTTTGAAACGAAATATTCCACATGCATTTAGTCCACTCAAATGTGGACTCTGAGTATAATACTTTTAAACATGTTGCAGAATAATTTTGGCTTAACTGAAAATCCTGAAGATGTCATAAAATTTAATTTGCATTTCGCTTTTCCAGCAGTTCACCTTACACTTAAAGCCGCTTCACAAATATAATTTGTCACTTGTGGAAATAAAACTAATTCCATAAAGGCCGGCTGGTTCTCGACGTAAATGGACTTTCGGAGTTATCTCTCAACTTAATCTTAATACATGACAATGTTATCGTACACAGAATTATTTACCTTCATAAGTTTATTATTCTTTGTGTTATTATATTATCTTTGTAAGGTTATGACCAGATTTAATGTTACGTATAATAGCTACGTATTAGTCCAAAATTAATGTCGTCTATAGACATAGTGCTTACAAATATGCAGTAACGCCTTATACATACTAATATCACTATTAATATCACGCCTCTATCCCATAGGGGTAGACAGAGACTATGGATTGCCACTTTGCTCGATTCTGGCACACTACTTTCGCTTCCTCTACCTTCATCAATCTTTTCATGCACTCCCGCCGGTTCAGGGTACTTTTGAGCTGGCCTTTACTTAGAATGTCTGATATCTGCCATTCGAAGGTGTGGTGCGGTCGACCCCTGCCGACCCTTCCATCCATACTCGCCTTATATATCCTCTTTGTCAGTCTTCTATCCTCCATCCTTTCCAAATGCCCAAACCAAACGCCTTATATCCCCGATGAATATATATAAAATATGGTGTTAAATATTATAATAATAGTAATTTATTTCTAAACAGTAGGTAATCACCAAAAATTCCAATCTCTATGCCTATCGTATTATGTTATTATACGTAAATAAAGATCTAGGTACATGACGACGAAATAGAGGCATTTTATCTTTTTTATGTCTATACTTTGTTCATAGTCCATGTTGACTCTAATGAACAACTGTTAAAGACTGCGGTTGGGTAATAAAGTTGGTATTAAAGGAATAACATTAAAGATAAACTGTGGAATACTATGAATCATTGTTTAAATGAGACATTCTTGGACTACAAGAGGAAAATGAATTTGTGTTTTTTAAACTACTGCTCTACTTTCGTTGGAAGGTGATTTGTATAAAGCACTAGATAAGTCATGTTCGATATTAATATCTGATGTGAACTAAATTGTTTCGATTGAATCGGGTCAACTTGGTGTGATTTAAATTTTAGAAAAAGAAACTTTAATTTTGAATATCTGTCTCTTCCAAAAGAACGCTTTTTCTTACATTTAGTTTTTCAAGACTTACTAAAAGAAATGTAAACTCCAAAATGGCCAAAATGGTTTTGACGAGACTTTCGCTGGAAAGTAGAAGGTCTTCAAGGAAGGAAGGCTAGGTACTTCTTTACCTACAAATGTAATTGAATTTTGTGTAAAAACTTTAAATAAATATAATAATACCGTGTAAATTAGCGTCTATACACTTTCTTGGTTGCATTATTTTCTTGTAAAGACTCAAGCTAGCGAATATGAGTGCAACAGTTTCAAGTGTAATAAGATTATAATGACGTGACCAACAACCCTGTTTCATAAATGACAGTGACAACATGAGCTCTAAATCCCTAAAGACGTTATGCATACTTGAAGTTTAAACAAAGGATTCTAAAATCTATATTTTTATCGACTGCAGCATTATTTCATTTGTCAATGTCATTTTTGGAATCTAGACCCCTTAACTTCTACACCTTAACTTTTAAGATTAATTGCTGTACATAAATGAGTAATGTTATGTCGAATTACAGGCAATAATACTTAATAACCAGTTACCAGTCTGGTTAACCGCAATATCGTTAAAAATACATTTCGATGAATTATCTGTACAACTGATATACCAATGTTGACCAATGTTGAGCAATGATTGGTTATGGGAGTTTATTATAGGTCATAGGAATATGGTGTCTATTTCGAAAATAATGAATTATCTTTATAACATAGTTATATAGTTTCCGAACTGGTGTTAGAGTTAATATTGACTGAATCTAAATAATGTATAACATTTTATGGGTTCGAATAAATTTAAAATCTGCCTCGGTGGCGTAGTTGTATTATGGTACGACTGCAAAGCTGAGGTCTCAGGTTTGATCCCCGGGTCGGGCAAAGTGATATTGAGTTTTTCTATTCAGTATCAGCCCGGAGTCTGGAATTTGTGCCCGATATGGCGATATGCTCGCCCCCTATCACATCATGGGACGGAATGACGGCGAAAAGAGGGTGCACTAGTTGTGCCTCTGCCTACCCCTTCGGGGATAACAGGCGTGAGTGTATATGTATGTATGTATGTTTATTTTATTTTTATAAAGAAAAAAAAGATTAGTAAGAACACAAAAGTATGTAGCCAATTTAAAATTTCGAATGTATTCATCTACTTATGCTGCTGACTGTACAATCATACAACTGTACGCTACATGCTACAATGATGTAAAATTTATGTAATCCCCACAAATTGTACTTTGTATTTATCGTATTTACACTGTCAGCTTATCTAAGTATTACTTACTACAGGCTCGAAAAACTGCAGACCTCAACTATGTACAGTAAGCTACATAAATAGCTGATCAAACTCAACTTCAAATCGCATAAACGCGTAAGTTTAGTTAAAACATTTATGTGAAGTAAATTCTTTGTATTTTGTTATTGTGAAGAGAAAATACAATTCGGTAAGAGCACAAAAGCGTATAGGCAATTTAAAGTTTTGAATTTGTTCAGCTACTTATGTGACTGACTGTACTCTCGGAATAGTCACCCCGGTAATATCTTTGGGCTTTTCACACACATTTTCATGGATTTTATGACCTACGGCGTAGGCTTAGTACCAGTGCACGCAATTTGATAAGCGCATAGCCTTATGATGTGATAGAACGAATCTATCGCCATATCAGCCTTCAGCTCCAGACCCCGAGCTGAGCAGAAAATCCGACAGCTTTTTACTCGGCCCGGGGATCGAACCGACACCCCAGCACGTCAGTTGTACCGCATTATAGCTTCGCTACCTATGCATATAAGTTAATGTGCATATAGGCCTAAGAAGTATATGAAAGTACTTGGAATTGTCGAATATAGCCTTTATTAATATTGATATAAGGAGACCGGCAATAAATCGTTAGATAATACACCACGTTCTTATTAACATACGAATGTTTACCCTTCAAGGCTAGAGAAATATGTGATATTTATTCTTAAGGAAATATTTATCAGATACCTAATATTATTTGCTCCCAGCGCTGTTTGCGTTAAAGATAGTCCTGGGATAAAAAGTAGTGTAGATAGCTTCGTATTAGAGATTTCAAAATCGGACTAGTAGTTTCCGAGACTAAAATCCAAACTCGCTAACTTTAATACAAGCGTCACCCGATTATAATACTGCCCAGATGTAGTCTGTTTATCAATGTATCTTAGACTAGGGTCTATAGCAAAACATAAATAAAAAATATCAAATGATAGCAAGAGCTTCTCCAAACGTAAAATGTAAACGTCGTTAATTTGCGTCTGTAGTATACACACGAACATTATTAAAAGATAAAATGTATCTGTTTATTTTTTCTAGAGCGTTATATGCTTGGTATGTGGCATGGCGATGACATTTGCGCAGTTTCAATTTCCAAATTATTTATACAGTAATAGTCTACCAAATGTTTTTGAAAGAATAGTACCTACATCAGAATAAATATTCGAGACGGTGGTATTTGCTCATGCTATTTCCAAGTGTGAATTCGTTTTTAAATGACACATTTACAAGCTAAAGTAGGTATCGAGGTCTGATCGAAAGTAAGTGCTCTTGAATTAAGAAAGAATTTAGCACATTGCGTGTTTGAGTAAATTGCTCTTTTGGAATCTGTGAAAACACTTGAAGCGTTTTAAATGAGCATACACAAACGTTTCGTAACGTCTTGCAATATCGCGAGTTAAGAGTACATTTAGCTACTTACTGAATTGAAACCTGGCCCCAAAACTCCGTCTTTTCTCTCTCAACTTATTCTTAAGTATCCTCCTCTTCAAGCGGTTAAGTACCACGTCAGCTTCGTCGACGCTCTCCGAGGACGAAGTGTGTACGACCCGAATCATCCCACTCACTGAATGTCTCCGCGTCTTTGTGAACACACTTTGCCTCATCTCGATTTCCGATATGCCACGTCTGTACATTTTCAGACGCTTTTTCATTTCGCAATCAGCCGCGACGTCTGTGGATATGTTAATAAATTCATTGTCAGACGTGTTGTCATCCAAATTGAGGGACGGTTTTCTTGAATTACATTTGGAATTTTTTCTCGGGTACAATTCCGTATGAGTATTCTTCGATTCGATTGTTCGACGGCGGTGTAAAGCAAACCAATTCGGATTAGAGCTCACTCGAGCGGATAAGCTTTTCAAATAAGTGTTAAGGAACGGTACCTTATTCTGCGGTGGATTGTACGTAACACCAGATTTGGAGCGCTGTAACGCGTCACTTCCCGGTGAATTTATCAACTCTCTCATCGCTGTATCGTTGAGCGATTGTGATTTATGTAGTGGTGAAACAGATTCATTTTCATTGGTTGGTGTGTTTGCATTTATTGATGTAATTGGTTCGGTTAGTGAAGATTTGGATGAATATTTAATGCTATTGTCGGATAATCGCGCGCATTCGGAACCTATATCGCCATTTTCTTTATTGTTTAACGTTTGATTAACGTCTTCACTTGTTTCATTATCAGAACTTTTATAACTACTTACTTCGCTAAATCCTTCGGACTGAAAAGGGGATGTTTCGATACTATTTGGGTTTAAAAAGGATTTATTAACAATAAGTGTTGCTGGAATGTTGGTGACGCCGCATTCGTCTCGCACTACGTATCTACTATTTACATTTGTCACGTTATCGCCTAGTATCACAGGTGTTCTGTACAGGCGTGTATATACCTTACCGCCAGATATTGTATTATGTTTCTTAAGATTTTTTTTGCCTATAACATGTCTAAAATCTTTTTCGCGTAATGACTGTGTTGGCCTCAGCGCTCCATCACCGAAATCAGAACTTTTTATGGACACATTTTCGTCATTTGTTTCGACGAGTAAATTTCCCTCACAATCAAAAAGTTGTACGGTCGGAAACCTTATACCGGGAGAGAGATTTCGCGTCCGTAACTCCCATTTCTTTTGATTCGGTTTTCTCAATTGAATGCGAATGATATTATCGTCGATTATGGGGCCGTCACTATCACTGGAGTCGTCCTTTCCCGCCATCTCACAAACACTGCGCACACGTTGGACATTTAACAATCCATCAATTTGAAAATTGAAGTTATATTCTTCACGGGCATGCCAATTTGTTTGTTTACAGTCAGCTGTTCCTATATACACTGGCAGATTGCCAGCCGAAACAATCCGGCATTCACTTTAAATAGAACCAATGTCAATTATGTTTTTCAAACGAAAATAAGCGTGAAACACGGATAAAGATTCCATGTTTGTGAACACAAGCATCGGCACCGGTCACTTAGCACACTGTAAATGATTACTGAACATCACACTGTAACCAGCTGGATGATGTTGAAAACTATTGCATAAGTTCGCGCGAGTGTGTAGATTGCACCAAATTGCACAGTCTAATGACTTTGACGTCGATAGTTTTAATTTGTTCGCTTCGCAGATATATCGGTGATGGTTGGCGCTTTGCGTAATTTCCTCTCCCGAGCGCTTTTCCTCCGGGAAACAAACCGGGAGGCTAATCGCGTGAGGTTTTGGACGTACGCGACACCGAACATTTCTGCACTGAGAGCAAACAGCTGAATAGACGCGAGAGACTATAAATAGAGAAGGAACGAGACGGCGATCTGGCCGGCTCCCCTTGAACCTAGCAGTATTGTGTTAGCAAACGGCAACACCACGTAATCTGTGACGTGAGCGCGTGCAACAACTGTTCACACTGACACAATTTCACGTTCGACCAACCGGCGCGGCCATATGCAGTCGTGACTAATAGAAACGCAGATGGTATTTTGTATAATAACTCACGTGTCTCATAGAGATACACCTGCGACCGACCGTGGCGATTACTGTTAGTGTTAGGGATTATTGTTATTAAACAAGCCACGCGCCGGCCATGAATTGGTTTGCTTACTCGAATAGAAACCAATATTGCCTTTGTTTCATAATTCAAATTTATTAATCGGCTCTAACCGGCCCATTTATTCGCAAATGATTTCGATTAATCAGCCAATTAAGCTCTTTGGTTGATCAAGCTTCATTGTACAGCGTAAGTTTATTTTATCCGTGCGAATAGGTATTCTAAAATCTGTGACCTCGACGTCAAGCGATTGTGAGTAATAGTCCAGTCAAGTTATGTAAAAAACGTGCTGAGTTAGCATTAATTCCCAACAAGCTATATTTTTGTACAGACCTTAAATACGTCATTACAAAAGTCCTCATCGATCCCGCTTGTGCGTAGTTTTTTATCCGAGGTTAAAGGTCCTAACTTTTAGTTTTTTGCGTATATCTCTGAAATGGTGAGAGCTACTGGGAAATGATAAAAATAATGTTTATAGATCGTAAAACTGTTTACAAAAAAGTATTAATAATTTTTCTTACAAAGCACCGTTTTCGAGTTATCGCGATTTCAAACCATAGGAAAGTTGTATTTTCAATTTTATTCACATATTTCAACACCACCTCTGAGGTAGTGCACTCGGCGCTTTTTGACGTGGTTTCCCCAATAGAAAAACTTCACAAATTCACAAAAAAATTAGGAAACTCCAGTGCTACATCTTCGAAGTTCAAGGTCAATTAACGATATTATATACTAATATTATGATTATACGATGTTGAAGTTGTATTGAACCGCCTACAAAAGGATCAATGTTTGACTTTGAGTATTTCCCTTCTGCATCTTAGAATTCCAAGGTCCCATAGCAATGAAATTTAAATAGTAGGTACCAATTGGAAGCTATTCGAAATATAACGCAAAATTAGTTTTAAAATTTGGTCTATAATTTGAAGAAAAAACTTTCGATTTCCTGCTGGTCTTCTGGACTTTTCTGATTTTTTTTGCTCAGAAACCTATCCTAAACTGTCTGGAACAAAACATTCAAATAATTTTTAAATCGCTCCCGTCGTTTTTGAGTTTTAGCGAGACTACCGAACAGCTATTAGTTTTTATATGTATAGATATTGTCCCATTAAGTTTCCTCGTTCATAATACATATTGTGAAGTGTTCTTACTGAGGAAACCACGTTAAAAAGTGCCGAGTGCTC
Organism: Lapara coniferarum; assembly: GCA_949316025.1. Taxonomy (NCBI): domain Eukaryota; kingdom Metazoa; phylum Arthropoda; class Insecta; order Lepidoptera; family Sphingidae; genus Lapara; species Lapara coniferarum. The sequence continues at coordinate 5,565,065 of OX438922.1, forward strand.
TACCTCAGCGGTGGTGTGGAAATATGTGAATAAAATTGAAAATACGACCTTCCTATTGTCTGAAATCGCGACAACTCTAAAACGGTGCTTTGTATGAAAATAATATTAATATCTTTTTGTAGAGAATTCTACGATCTATAAACATTCCCTTTTTTATTTGCCGGTAGCTCTCATCATTTCAGAGATATACGCAAAAAACGAAAAGTTAGGACCTTTAACCTCGTATAAAAAACAGCGCACAAGCGGGATCGATAGATTTTGACATAGCATTTGTATTTATGGTATTTGTATTTGACGTATTTATGGTCTGTACATGTCATATCATGTTCAATATAGCTTGCTTTAACAGTGTAGAAAACTAATAAAATAATTTCAGGCAAAGCTTTCATGCGAGCGAAATCACGATTGAAAACGAGTGTTGTTAAGTCAGGATATTACAATTTGCTACACAATATTTAAGAGCATATAAAAACCCTCTTCGATTAGATATTGCATTCATATTTTTATTAGACTATAAATTTTTGTACTTTGTAAAGAGAACTCCGATTTCCGTTATTAAAAATACTTTGGGATCTTATGATATGCTTTGTGTTTTTACTCATTTAATTTTATTCCTTATTACACTTGACAAAGATTTTACAATCCTTTGATAGTTAAAATGTTATGAATGAATCCTACTAATATTATAAAGGCGAAAGTTTGTAAGAATGTATGGATGTTTGGATGTTGGGATGTTTGGATGTAAGGATGTTTGTTCCTCTTTCACGCAAAAACTACTGAACGGATTTCGATGAAATTTGGCACACGGGTAGATCATGTCCTGGATTAACACATAGGCTACTTTTTATCCCGGGAAAATATAAAGCGGGACTTTTATCCCGGAAAAACTTTTTAAAGCGGGCGGAGCCGCGGGCAAAAGCTAGTTTTCCATATTTCCACAGTTTTTCATTCTTATTTTTTTTTTCATTTTTACGCCCTTGTTAGGACTAAATGCAAAGTAGATTTTGATGGATTTTGGCACACCGATATCACTGACTAATTTTATTAAAGAAAAGGGCTTTTGTTCAGGGAAATTTTTCACGCAGGCATCTTACTGGTGGTAGGTCTCTCATATATGAGAGGGGGTGGTACCCACCGTCTGGGTGGGTACCACCGCAATGTCTATTTCTACCGCCAAGAAGCAGTGTGCAGGCCTTGTTGTGTGTTGCTTTGAAAAACGTTGTTGCCAGTGTAATTACTGGACATAATGAGACTTAACACCTTATGTCTCAGGATGACGAGCGCAGTGGAATTCCAAACAGTACTTTGTAACTCAAGGTGCTGGATGGTGTTGCTACTGTTTATGGGTGATCGTATCGCTTACCATCAGGCGAACGGCATGGTCGTCCCGTCATTTAATGCAAAAAAAAACACCGTCTTAGGCATAGACAACAATCAACAAGCAGTGTAAACGGTTAATATTATTTTAAACGCCAATGATCATGGATCGTCGAGTTTATTACTTCATTACGTTTAATCTAAGTTATTCCAGCGAGCAAGCTTAAGCGACGCTTAACCAAAATGTTAAATATCAGTCTTCAAGTTACGTCTAAACTGTAGATTGGTTGTCATAAACTTTACAGAACTGTTTCAGTACATGGGCGTTCGTGGTGTTTGGCACCTCGAGTCTCGTAAAGGCTTTATAGTTTACGGTTCCCTTAGATTAAAGCGTTCATGTTGTAGATAATTGTTATCATTATATTGTCTAGTAACAGCGTACTTAGGTTGTGAAATGCCTTGTGTTCAATTCCCAGGGATGTCATAATTTAGTTGACTACAATTTAAAATAACTCAATGAAGTTGTTCAGGATTGCAATGTATACCTGTGATGACAGGAGACTCTGTGTGAATTGTGAGTGCAGCAGTTGCCTTTCTGCCTAAACTTTACGGATAAAGGAACCAGGTAAGTAGTATGTAACTACTATGGTAATTTTATCTTATTTCTTACTATCTTACTAATAATGACTGCCTCGGTGGCGTAGTTGTATTGCAGTACGACTGCAAAGCTGAGGTCTCGGGTTCGATCGCCGGGTCGGGCAAAGTGGTATTAAGTTTTTCTATTCAGTGTCAGCTCGAAGTCTGGAATTTGTGCCCGATATGGCGATAGGCTCGCCCCCTATCACATCATAGGACGGAATAACGGCGAAAAGTGGGTGCACTAGTTGCGCCTCTGCCTACCCCTTCGGGGATAACAGGCGTGATATGTATGTATGTACTTACTAATAATATATTTATGCGAAAGTTTGTGACAATGTTTGGGTGTTTGTATGTTTGTTAGAAGCAAACGCAGAAACTACTGAACCGATTTGTCGTATTGTGTTATAGAGACTTTTGTAGCGAGAAACGCATTTCACGTGGGCGGAGCCGCGAGCACTACTAGTAATTAATAAAAATTAAATATTGGAAACAAATATTCCTTACGTTACCATAGCATACCAGCCCTATATTATAAACTTCCCACTGTTGAGCACGGGCCTCCTCTACAAATGAGAGGCTTTAGGCCTTAGTCCACCACGCTGGCCTAGTGCGGGTTGGCAGACTTCACATACCTTCGAAATTCTTATAGAGAACTTTTCAGGTATGCAGGTTTCCTCACGATGTTTTCCTTCATCGTAAAAGCGAGCGATAATTCACAAAGAATACACATGTAAGTTTAGAATAGAGGGTGTGCTCTTGGATTATGAACCTGCGGACATTCGTCTCGGCAGTCTGTTCCACTCCCAACTAAGCTATCGCTGCTTCCTTACGTTGATTTCCTTATAATATTGCGTTTTTATTTAACAACATATTGTTAGGCAAACTATGTATTATTCTAATTCAGTTGGCAGCCGCAGTTAATACCACAGTAGACCGTAAATTAAATTTTCCATGACGTTACATCTGATTTTGCACGAAACGTGTTTCCTTTTGTATTTAAATAGGCCGTGTTCTTCAAACTGTTAAATCATACAGTCATTGTTTTAGGGTTCCGTAGATACCTCAAAAGGAACAAAAAGAACACTTATATGATCACTTTTGGTCCGCCTGTCTGTCTGTCAAGACCCTTTATCTCAGGAGCGCCTAGAGATATCAAGTTGAAATTTACTTAGGGCGGTATTAATAAATCAATCTCAAGTTTAAGTTACATCTCAAGTGGACATAATGTATTGAACTATTCACACAATATGTCTACTTGTGATGTAACTCAAACTTGAGATTGATTTATTAATACCGCCCTTACAGCAATTGAAAACAGTAAATATGTACTTTAATAACAAAAAAACTAAACTACAAACTTTTTGAATCTGATTGATTTATTTATTAATTTAGGAGAACACATGAACTTATATACATAGATACCTAGCCTACAAGTTTGTCGGAACCCTCGGAACGCGAGTCCAACTCGCACTTGTCCGGTTTTTCTAACCTAAGAATATCCTAAGCAGAAGCCTTAGCCTTATTTCTCGTGAAGAGGTTAAAACAATTACCTACCACGATTGTTTAAACCTAGTTTTTATTGTATTAATCAAGAAACAAGCGTGTCAGCTTGTGTTAAGTGATTTGTAAGTGCTGATGCTTATGAACATACCCACGATATCAGAAGAATAGTGGATGCGCTGCCTTTCTTGAAGGAAAGCAATATAAAGGAAGGGTGGGGAGTTATTTGGGCTTTCGGATATCGGTTTTAGTTTGCAAACTCTAACAATACCCCGGGGCCTATAGGTCACTTTTAGTTTCGGAAGCGAAACCTATCGGGGTGAATAATCAAAATTATAATTTTAGCTTAATTTATGACTGAATAACGAGACGAGCTAGCCGCTCGTCTGATAGGAAGCAAACCGCTTGTAAATAGAAACAACACAAAACAAATTTCTAAGTATTAAGCATTGCGTTTCTACTTCCGCCTTCACCGTGAGACATTCATTCTTAATTCTAATATCAGCCCCGTATTATATATATCTACTGCCCCAATGGTGGGTACGGGCCTCCTTTACTACTGAGTGGGGTTAGACTTTAGTCTACCACGCTGGTTTAGTGAGTTAATTCTCATAATGCCTAGTAATAACGTATACAGGGTCATTTTGACATTGTGTTAATAAATGAAACCACATTCCATTAAGTTATTTTAACCATAGATGCAAAATAAAAAAGGTGTAAGTTTCGAACAAAATAAATATCAATAAAATGTAACTGTAAGTTCACACGCCCTAATGCCATTATGACTGCTCTAGGAGAATTCCTCGCCACAGCACCATTACACTTTTAAGTCAGAAATACACTTACGCACACACTATATTCGCATTAAACTACAAAATGATAAAAAAATATCGAATACTACAACCGGGATTTTTGGCGAAAGTATTCGTTATTCATCGATAATTTTTAGCACGATGTTAGCAGAGGTAAAGACGAATATGTGGTTTCATTTAGTAATGCGATGTAAAAATGACCCTGTATAATAAAGTGGAGTGTGGGTGATTAAAGATCGCCAGTGAAGTGGGGGGAGAGGCAGTCGTACGGACGTAGTATTGCAATGATTTGTTTCCCGCCATCTCCCGCTTGCTGGTAAATAGCGGCCTCACGTGAGTTCACGTGACTCTTGCATATTATGCTGAGACTTCCGCGTTTTTTATGTTTTTCATTTATGGGTACGTTTTGCATCAGAGATGTTTTAGTAAATACAAACAATGTTAACATTCGTAGTTACAATTTTGCTTTTTTATTTTTTAAGACTTTTTTAATCTTTTTGGTGTAGGTTGTCAATATTTTACATTCTTCGTGTTCTTTTACAACTCAATGATCATTCCAAAATTGTTAGTCTAAGTCCAAAATACAGCCCATCTGAATGTAATAGACACGACCGTCAGCCGTCCATAAATAACAGTAGGTATCACTTCCAGAATTTTGAATACAAAATACTGCATGGCACAGCATTGCCCTTGTTACTCAAGACATAAAATATAACAATAAAAGATATGGCAGGCATTGAAATTAAAAGTCAAACTCAGGTGAGTATATAAATTGCGAATTCACGTTCAGAATAATACACAATATATAATTTGGAAATTACTACATCGTAGATCAGAATATTAACCAGTTGTCTTTACAGTATGAATGAGCCGTCTCCACCATAATGGCATTATTGTTTCCGAGACAAACTTGAAGCAAACTCATTGTGGTGTTCCATACTGCCAGTGAAATTGCATTTATTTATGTAGGTATGTATGTATATTATGTATTTATGAATGTATAGTATATGTTTTGTTTTATTTATGTTTATATACACCCACTTTGTCTCATCTCTGCATCACCCAAAGGTTGACTGTTAGAAAATGCCTCAGGCATTAAGTCCACCTGTATGCAGTTACTGTATATAAAGATTTAAATAAAATTGCCAAAAGCAAAACAAATATATCCCTTCCCGTCCTAACTCATTCCTTTCCGCAAGGTCTGCAATGCATCTGCAATTCCTTATTACCGTGGGTGTTTTAGGCAGCTGTATCACTTATCATAAGGCGACACACTCGCTTGCCACTTCAACTAGTAAAAGAAAAATTATGCATAGTATCAACTAAATTTCTCTAATCGAATCTGGTAAACATTTCATCTTGTCAGTCAAATACAATGTCAGCTTGACTATAACTTCAGTATCGCAATATCATTTTACTTTGGGACCAATAAGAATGTTCACAAGCTCCACAACGATATTATGTAGGACACACACCCTTCAAGAATGCTTGACAGTTGAAAGCAAAATATTATTTTTATTCTTTCATAAATAATCACACAAAAATGAATTCTGGCACTTTCCATTTTCTCGATAGGACTTTTGTTGTACAGCTTATATAGAAACCATGTATCTGAATGTTTGCAGCCGGCTTTAGACAGCGCCAATTTAGCGAGAGCGTTCGACGCACCCACAATATAATTTGAAGGATATAGAAATATTTTATTTCACTGTCGTTCATACGGAAATACGGGATTCCAATTATGTAAACAGGAAATAAAATGTTATTCGCGTTCTTTTATTCTCCTGGTATTTTTTTTATTCACTGTCGGTTTTTCTTCGTATTTCGAATAATTTCGTTATTATACACGCACAATCACGCCTTTTATACCCAAAGAGGTTGAGAGAGTTACGGTTTACTCTCTTTCTTTGTAATTTTTATTGCTAGTACTCATTGATGGTTTTTAATACATCAATGCTAGCACTAGTTAAAACTTAATGTAAGTTAGCTGACCTAATAAGCTGCTTATATACATACTTAAAACAATGGCATATTAAAACACATGATATTCATAAAGTCTTCCTTCGACCATTACGCCTATTAAGACTAATCTTATACCCGTTACGGTTAACTTAATGGATAGATAAGAAAAGTTTGTCCTGTCTGCTATTGAACTCGCTGTGGTTTCACAGTTTAGGTGTTATGCAAATTAATTTATATCCGAGCGGTCTCAGGTACTTAGCGAGTTTGCAAGCGGACTATCTTGGAGATTGTGGGATTAATTACTAACTTCTGTGTTATACGTTATGTTATCTGCTTATAGTTGTTGACATAAAACTAATTACTAAAAATGTGTTTTTATGGTTGAAAGTTTATTTCGTGAAGAGCAAATCCTTCGCTTTTACATTGGTACAGAATTTTTAATCATAAAGCGCTGTTTAGTATCGCATTGCTCCAATATCCTGTATGTGTTAATATCATATTTGCAGTTGCCTAAATTGAAGCTAGGAAATAAACGAAGCATTTGTAAAGTCAGCAACATAAATAGCCGAATAAATCCAAAGTTTCTATTCGCCTATACGCCTTCAGTTCAATAAAAAAAAAAATAAGTTCTTGCGATTCGGAAATCGAAAATATCCCATAGTGCTTTTTTTAAGCTATTGCATAGCTTCTATCGCGGGTCTTGAGCGTGGAGACCGAATCCCGAAATTCCGTAACGAAAATAACCTAACACCCCTCACTCCGACCGGCACAGCGGTGATATTTTATTTTCGACTCTATCACAACCGTGTAGAGTATAAAATTCCATAAGTAAATTTAATATCGCAGTCTTGTAAGAATACAATATGTAAGAGGATATGAGTTGAATGTTAAACGATAAAAGGTCGAAATTACCGTGTATTTAAAAATTGTTCCAGTCAGTGAAACGTATCGAAATGTCAAACGCGGCGGGATGACGTGATTCTAAGGTTGAATTTTTAAAAAGTTTTTATTTTATATCTGTTCAAAGAGGTTATAAATATTAGAATTGCCTGCTTAGAGTTTCGGCGTTAGGGCACGAGTGAAATTTGGAAAATAGAAAAAAAATAAATAAATAAATAATTATAATTACATAAGTTGATAAAACATGCTATACAATAGCTTTACTGTGGCAGTCTCCGAGTGCCGCACGTCTTTTTTTTTTATAGCATTGAATGACAAGACGAGTAAGCCATTCGCCTGATAGTGAGCGATACGACCACCCATAAACAGTAGAAATACCATCCAGAATCTTGATTTACAAAGTACTGTGTGGCATTCCACTGCGCTCGTCATCCTGAGACATAAGATGTTAAGTCTCATTATGTCCTGTAGTTACACTGGCTACAATGCCCTTCAAACCGAAACAAAATAATGCACGCACACTGCTGCTTGGCGGTAATTAGTTGTATCGCTTCCGTGTGTCACATTATCGATTATATGCTTAAATAAACTGTCATTCAAGACGTAATGTTTAAGCCCGTTTTATTATCCGTGGTTAAGTAAAGGTTTGTTACGTTATTACGGATGAAATAAACCGGCTTCAATGTGTGGTAGTAGTGCGTTAACATAGTCATATAATTAGTGTTTAGGATCTATGGCCGAAGATGAAAGAGTTAAAGAAATGTAATATCAATAACTGGAAAATTTGCTGTTCGTTCAGGTAAATTCGTAAAATAAATAAAAAAAAAATCGCTATCTGTCTTAACACCAAAAAATTTATCTGCAAATGATATTACTATTAGTTCTGAAATCTGTGGACATTGACGGCCCCTATTACCTTTGAATAATAAATTCACATGCCATTGAAAGTAAAATAACCATGTTAACACCACGTGAGAATATCTAGATATCAGCAAGGATAACTGCAACTTTTATAAACGAAATTACGTGCTTTTATAAACAAATCAACTGAATTTAATAAATGTAAAGCTAATAACAATTAGACCATGATTATAGTATTATCTGTCAAGCTATTTGACTGAAGATAACTGACTGAACAATTATTTAGCAATATATCCGGCCCTGTATAATGCCCGGCGTCGACTTGCGTAGAATTGAATCGCGTCAGAATCACATTTATTTTATACTGGGTGTTACGCGCTGCTTGGGCCGAGTAATAAAGCCTCTTCCGCTACCAAAGTCTGTAAAAGATTGTAGTGATCCATCGCTACACTTTGTACGGCACCAGCGCCATCTACAGATACAAAAAAAAAACCAATTTTTTCTCCCGTTAATCCAGGACATGATCTATCCGTGTTTCAAATTTTATCCAAATCCCCTTGGTAACTATTGTTGGTTTCTAACAAACATCAAAACATTTTCATAAACATTCGCATTTATAATATCAGTACGAAGTAAGAGATGTGCAAAGATTAATGCAATGATGACATAAATAAAATAAATCCTCTTAGCCTATTTTAGTCACCGCAGCCAATCTCAACGGAGATCAGCCAGGTACGCGGGAGATATTATAGTGCACAAGTGTGTGCGCAATACACAGGTGCACTCGCTATTCCTTTACTCTCATAGTCCAGTGAGATGGCAATCCCACATGACCGGAGAGAGATTAGGCGTAGGATCAACACTTTTACGTGCTTTCCAAGGCACAGGGGTATCACGCCGCCAACTTCCTGACTCCGAGTTGCGACTGAGTAATTTTAAAGTAGAAAAACCCAGTTACAATGTTTTTGGCCCAACTCGGGATTCGAACCCAGGGCCTCAGCGCGCAAATCGTACTCGTAACGCGTACAGAATACAATTACGCCACCGAAGCAGTCTGATATGATGCCATATTTCCATCGTAAACGAATAGCAGACGAATCGATTCTATTCGGCTCGGTGCGCCTAGTCGACGCTTAGTTTTAGTCGGTGCCACGCACATACCGTATAAAGCGTGATAATGCAATGTAAATTGTGTCTGCGGTGTTATAAGTGCCCAATTTACTGTTCATAACACTTTGTGTGTATGTTTACACCGATATTGCTCCGGGAAAATTCTTTATTTTTGTTGAGGAATGGGTGATGTATTTTTCGCCAGGAGGGTTGTTCAGCTAGCTGTCTTCGCCTCCTCAAAGTGTTTATATCCGGAACTTCTATATTTACATAATGAAGCTTCGACACGCAAACAATAATAGGTACAATTTCCCATGTCTAGATAATAATAACTATGTATTAACACAACTATACACAAGGTAATAGTCTCGCAAAAACTAAAATACATTATTACATTCTTCGCGTATGAAATACCTCGGACAAATCCAGGACGAGATAGTCCAGACTAGCGTAAAATGCGGCTATTTTTTTCCTCTCGCCTGGACTTCACGAAATTTATGAGCTAAGTGTCGGACGAAATTTATATTTTGTTTTTACCTTACAGTTTCTTTGTTCTTTAGACAATAGTGCTTCGCTTACTGTTTTGTATAGCTTATTTGCTTTCTGCATATTCATAGTGTTCTTCATGTGTTGCCATGGATACGTAGGCTTTTCGTGCTGTGTAAAACTTAAACATTTTAGAACAGGTATAGGAAAAAGAGAGTAGAAATTTCAGTATATTTTGATCCTGACTGTGCAGCATTTATTTCTTGATCCTTTTTATAATCGTGAAAGTAAATTAGCCTTTGTATTTATTTTATCTAGATTATCGAGATATAGACTTGTTGCAGATCTCAATTTTTTTATCCAAGTGTTCGTGTTATAGTTACTATGTACAAGTGAATTTTAAATATAAAAGACAGGTCAGAATCAGGTTGACACATTTTCAACCAAAAAATATCGATTATCAATGGCATGCATTTTGCACAATGAGTGTCAGTTACCCGTTCATTCGTGCGTCCTACGTACGGGATTTTTGTACTATTTTTCAATATTTTATGGAAAAAACTCGTCATGGAACCGTGAGATAAAATTGAGTACTGCAGGCGACGTTATAGTCCACCCAATACTAGTATTGGGCGGTATATAAGGTCACTTGTAGGCATATCTATACATATAATAAAGCAGCACAACTGGTGTGTTTGTACATTTAAAAAAATCTGATAAAAAAAGTAAGGCGGCGACTAAAGAGTAATGGGAAAAAATCTGCTATTTTTATAATTCTTTTCTGTATGTTTTTCTGTTCATGTGTTACTGCACATCTCTGAAACTGCTGAACGTATTTCGATGAAATTTGGCACACGGGTAGATCATATCCTGGATGACAACATATGCAAATTTTTATCCCGGGAAAATATAAAGCGGGACTTTTATCCTGGAAAAACTTTCTCACGCGGGCGGAGCCGCGAGCAAAAGCTAGATTGGAATTTGTTTATAATAATTATGTATTATTATCACTGACTTCTATTATACTAGTACACTGGACAGGATTCACGATACAAAATGACAGCTACATTTTGTGCCGATTTGAAACGCCCCTCTCGAGCGTCCAGGGAACTAAATTTGACGTATAATGCATATGGCGGTCGTATTGTTTTGAGAGCTCTCTGTCTTGTCAATGCATTAAAATGAAATATTACGGTGAAACGTGTTGTTTTTAAGTGTTATTTGTGTGTGGTTTATAGTAATCCACAATGAGAATTCGTGTGTGTTGTAAAACCCGTTACGAAACGGGTAGTGGAGTAACATTTCATAAGTACGTACATTTATTTTTGCTGACGATAGCACTCTAATTATAAGATACGAAAAGAATAAAAATCACGAGGATAATATTAGAAATGCATTGCACCAATCAGTAGAATGGCTTAACCAAAACAATTTGATATTAAATATATCCAAAACTAAAATTATGACATTTAAACAAAGAATTATCTTTCCTGACATTAATTTAATATTTAATAATGAAAAAATTGAAGAAGTGACATGTACTAAATTTCTAGGCTTGATGATAGATAACAAATTGACCTGGAAAGATCATGCGTCAATACTAACTAAAAAATTGAATAAATTTGCATTTGCTCTCTACAAACTTCATAAAATAGTCAACCAAGCCGCTGTCGTTACTGCCTATTATGGGTATGTTGACTCTCTATTGCGCTATGGAGTCATTTTCTGGGGTAACTCGTGTGAAAGAGAATCGATCTTTAAAGCACAAAAAAGATGTATTCGATGCATATGCGGACTTAAAACAACTGACACCTGTAAACCGCACTTCAAGTCACTGAAAATATTAACCTTGCCCTGTCTTTATATATATGAGACCGCACTTTTCGTAAGGAAAAACAGTGACATTTTTAAGAAAGCACCTTTACAACGACAAGCAAGCATAAGACAAAGTTATCGCCATGATATTTCTTTAAGAGCATCGAAAACCGCCTTGCTGCATAAAAGCGTCCTTTGTATGGCTCCGAAAATATATAATAAACTACCACATGACTTAAAAAAATTAGAGTTCATACAATTCAAAAAATAATTACATAATTTATTAATAAATAGGTGTTACTACACAATTGACGAATTCCTTGCTGACAATTTTAAGGCATAATAATAATTCTATTTGACTTGATAATAATATTGTGACATTGTAATTACATTTTCAAAATAGTTATTATTTCAGTAACTTCTAACAGTTAAATTATGTATATTGAAATAATTGTGTACGCCCAATAGGGTCGATTTTTGTTGAACTTAAGAATAATATATAATAATACCAGCTACTGTACCAAAAATCACACAATAAAGATTTGATTTGATTTGATTTGATTTGATTTACATCATCTTTTAGCTATTTGTATTAAGGTTAGTTATTGTAAAGAGCAAACTATCATTTACAAGTAAATAATAACTCAATTTAAACGTATTTACACGATAATTTGTTTTCAAATAGCATATTTATAAAGTAAGTATGTCTTGATAGGGTTGTCCAAGTTTCATATCGACAATGCATATCGATAAATTTTTGGTTTGGCTCTATTAGCATTTATACTTTTATACTGTACCTTTTAACACATAAAATCATTAATTAAGATTGATAATAAAATAAGGTTAGAAATGTATTATTCTATAAAGAATGTACTCTATCTACTCCAGAAGAGGAAATATCAATTTAAAATCATAAAAATGTCATTATAAATGTATTGTTACAGCTTTCCAACTGACTCAACTATACAAAAACTATGGCTGAAAAACATTTAATTTGGAAATTAGTTTCCGAATAAAAATAGTCATGTATGCTCTAAACATTTTATAGAAGATTGTTTTATTGGACATGTTTTACGAACCCAATTGAAAAAGGATAGTGTGCCCACAATATTTTCTGGTGGGTATAATAATTTATATTATTCTATTGAGCATTTTGTGCATATAGTATATTGTAAGACATTTTGCAACAGTGATGTTATTATTGCAGATTTAGGTATTATTCCTGAGGAAAATAGAGACTGAGAAGCTGATTTAATTAATAATGAATGCGGAGAAAACCAAGTTGATGGCATGAATTTAGAAACAATGTCAGGTAAAATGACTTCTTTTTTGCAAAAAACTCAGTACTAAATAAATAAGACTCACAGGTTTTCAGATTATTTTAAAGGTAGTTTAACCCGTCGAGCCCAGACCGGTCCGATCGGACCGGTCTGACAGCTGTCAAACTCGCGATGTATTTTTCATTTATACATAAAGTCAATGCACCTATTTACAAATATTACTAACTACAAGCTTAGTAACTATTTTTCACTGTAGTTCGTTTTGTAACTAACAGGTTCATAATTGTTTTATAGCTAACATGTTATTAATTAACATGGTTTATAATTGTTACACATTATATTTTATTTACACCTTTAGCAAATAACGTTTATTTGGTAACCCTTTTGAGGCAACAACAGCTTCAATTAGTTTATAATTATTTTGTTTTACTTGTAATCTTTTATTATTATTACTATTATTTCTCAACGAGGTTTTTTCCTTTATACTGTCTTATAGTTGACTTGCTTCGATTAATGTGAAACTGCATTCTTACATTTTGTTTCTTAACGAAATTCAAATTGAATATTTTTTTTATATTCTTAACAGGACCCAGCACAAGCTACTACAACAAGGAACTAAATGAAACCCAGAAAAGGAAGCGGTCTTACACCGAAATCTGTGAAAATATCAATCATGACACCGCTACGAAAATACTCCTAGATCATCTAAAAGGGTTATGCAAAGAATACAAAAAGCTTTACGAAGTTCTCAGACTCTTCTCAAAACTTTATCTCAACATGTGAAAAGATTGAAGATTAAAGTTTCTTCTTTGAAAACAGTAATAAATGAATTAGAGAAAAATAAATTAGTTACTGATGATTGTGTATATTTGTTAAGTCAGTACAATGATTTTAAACCACAATTATTTAAAAGGATGGCAAGAAATTCAGAAAATAATGTTAGTCATGCTAAATATTCCCCAGAGTTAAGGGCTTTTGAAATTACTCTACATTTTTATTCGCCAAAGGCAATTAATTTAGTCTTACCTCATCCTCGAATTATACGATCGTGGTACATTTCGGAAGATGCAAACCCAGGTTTCACTTCTGAAAGTTTTAATACCTTGAGGTATAAAAGTGAGCAAGCTAGAGAAAAAGGCGAAAAATTAATTTGCGCTTTAATGATTGACGAAATGAGTTTGAAAAAAAGTTGTACTAGAAGTCGTGATGGAGTAACACGTGGGCATGTTGATTTAGGAATAGCTTCTGAAAATAATGATTTACCGTATTTTATGTACCATATTGTAAAGATGCCCTAGTTTTTATGATTGTGCCATTAAAATAAAATTGGAAGCTGCCATTTGCATACTTTCTAATTAAATGTAATATAAACTAATATATAGACCTTCGTTTATATGCAGCAACAAAAAACTACTCCCTTAATATTATAGGTGTCAATATACCGAATTATTTGTCGCGTAATATAATTTGGGCACGTCAGTGACTTAATAAAATATAACATTATCTACCGTCACACTGTCTTTTTTTATCCCTTCCATAATATTTATGTGTACGTTCGTATGTCTATTTCTTACGGCTTCCCGTTCTAATTGTTGAACGAATTTGATGTGGTGGTAACTTCCAAACTGAAATAAGACAACTTTTTTCACGGATACTATATATGGTATGACAATAGCTTATGGAATAAAACATGACTACTTTTTATTCCGTGGTAACGTGGGTTAAACTGCTAATATTGCCACAATGAATAAGTAACGACAGATTTGTCTGAATCTTCACTACACTGTACATCCGATTGCCGTTATAATCATTGTTTCGATCAAATTTTTGAGTAATTTTTTCAATTGTTAATAATAAATTATTTTTTTCAATTTATACTCGACTGTTTCGTATGATTATCGATATATCAGCTGTTCCATGTTCCAACACTATCGTTAGTTCCATGGACACTCGCTACTCCTATCAGCGCCAATATGGCGAAAATCAAATAGGCACACTTTGGCGATTCGAATGTCCAGTCCAGCGTACTAGTATAATAGACGTCAGTGATTATTATCCAATAGTCTGTTATGTCACGTGTCAGTTTGGGAATGTAATCTATGGATGAATAAGTCTAAAATCGTCGAAGACTAACATCTGCATTAAAAACAATACTATGAGGACGCACAGTGAGTCTGAACGCATAGTGGCAATTTCATAGTTTTTTTGACTTTGCTCAGCTTTGTTTATCTGACAACCAACTGAACTTACGCACACGCATACTTACGCCTTTTATCCCCGAAGGGGTACGCAGAGGAGCAAATAGTGCACCCACTTTTCGCCGTGCGTATTCCGTCCAATCATATGATAGGGGGCGAGCCTATAGCCATATCGGGCACAAATTCCAGACTCCGGGCTGATACTCAATAGAAAAATCCAATATCACTTTACCCGATCCGAGGATCGAACCCAAGATCTCGTGATTGCAATCGTACCGTAATACAACTACGCCACCGAGGCAGTCAACTCCACCACCGGAACCACTGGCGCCAACTGAACTTGTATCTCAATATTAGGCAATCACAACACGCCGATGCCTATGCACTGCGAAAAGTGCCACGTCGTAAGCACCGAGGAACTCTCTTATTATCAAAGTATGTTTCATACTTGTCTAAGTAACGTTTGTGAATACTGGTCTAGGATAAAAAGAATTAAAAGGATGACTAGGACCCTATCACTGATAGAGGCGGCAAGTACTCTTAGCACCAATATACGCACAATCGTTTAATATTCGTATCGAATAAGTTAACGCATTAGACGATACGTCAAAAAAGAAACACGTGCTGTCATTTTCCATAAATTTTGACACATATTGGTCCATGGTTACCCGATTTACTTTTTGAAGTTTTTTGGTCTGCCCATTTGACTTACTATGCCTCAAAACTAATAGTTAATAATACCTTTATTGGACAAGTATCATCAAATTATAACGTGATTCCTGAGAGGGTTGTGCACTTGAATGGGAATTGAGAATTTATTATTATGCAAGTAAATATATGAACTGCTCTAAACAAAATAAATATTTGTATTATACACTGTACCTAATTTATACCTTTGAACTGATTTTGAAAAGAACAACCCTAGAGTTTCTTGCCCGTTCTTCTCTGGTGGAAACTGCTTTCCGAACTGGTGGTAGAGTAATGATTTACTGAATCTAAGTAATGTTTAACATTTTATGGATTCGAATAAATGATTTCATTTCATTTCGAAGTTTACACGTGCGCAATATGTAAGCTCTCGTAATTTAGTTCCAAATACGCTCACCGGGGCGCTGTTCAAATTTCCATACAAAGATGTACTAAGTCGAAACCATTACGTTAACTCTACGGTAGCGCATAAAATTGTACTAAGGGTACAGTGCCTAGCGGTTAATACTTATTAGTAGTTATTGGATTTCTACCTATATTTGACATATAACAATGTATGCTTAACTATCAAACACGTTAATTGAGAAAATGTACCATCTCAGTGGCGAATTCCGTTCCAATTAGTGCAACTGTTCGGGCGTGATTTAATTACGACTAGCTCTTGTTCCTGACTTTGTCTATGAAAGTTTGCTAACTTATCGCTATATAATGAAATGGATTAAAAGTTGAATTACATGCATCCTTGTTTCCATGTTCCTGGAACGTATAATCATCGATTTTACTAATAGGTTGACTTATAAGCTAATAGCTGATAAAGGTCGCAGGCTGCAAGCCGCTTTAACAATGGGCGTCATGGATGATGTTGCTGATGTCGATTTCTCATATATTCTATTCGTCTTTTAAGGTTCATCACCCGAAAGATGTCATCAATGACCTTATCAGTTAGTACGTTTGTCTTTACATGGGCTCTATCTTTCAAATTGTTGGCGGTAAGTAGCTGAAGTTTTTTTAGAATATGAATTACTAGTTCAGAAATTTTGACAAATAATAATAAAGTCTTGTAGAACGGAACCCAACGAGATTCGAACTTAACAAGTTTTTTAATCACAATCCTGAACAAACTTATAATTTAAGTTCCTTGCAATCTCGTCCAATTTAAATCCTTGTCACAATAAATTTTCTTGAAAATATTTTTAATGAGATATCCTTAATTTCCTTGCAACGGGCCCACAGACGCAAAATGAAAGGTGGGGGCGTTTTATTACTTCCATTCATCAACTTAAGCTCTTGTTAATGGATGACAATGAAGTACAGACTTACAAACGAAGCATGGTGTACACAATTTGAGCTCTGTTAGGCTACACAATAGCAATAAAAAATATCCTCTTTCTGTATTGAGTTAAATATATAGATAACTATGTCATATATCATACACATTGACTGCCTCGGTGGCGTAGTGGTATTGCGTACGCATTACGAGTACGATTTGCGCGCTGAGGTCCTGGGTTCGAATCCCGGGTCGAGCCAAAAAAATTGTGACTGGGTATTTTCATCTTAAAATTTACTCAGTCGCAGCTCGGAGTCAGGAAGTTGGCGGTGTGATACCCCCGTGCCTCGGAAAGCACGTAAAGCCGTTGGTCCTGCGCCTGATCTCTCTCCGGTCATGTCGGATTGCCGTCTCACCGGACTATGAGAGTGAAGGAATAGCGAGTGCACCTGTGTATTGCGCACACACTTGTGCACTATAATATCTCCTGCGTACCTGGCTGATCTCCGTTGAGATTGGCCGCCGTGGCCGAAACTGGCTAGGAGGATTTCATTTCATTTCATTTCATATCATACACACACACACTCTCGGCTATTATCCCCGAAGGGGTAGGCAGAGGCGCAACTAGTGCACCCACTTGTCCCATGATGTGATAGGGGGCGAGAGCCCATCGCCATATCGAGCACAAACTCCAGAATCTGGGCTGATACTGAATATAAAAATCCAATATCACATTTCCCGACCCGGGGATCGAACCAGAGACCTCAACTTTGCAGTCGTACCGAAATACAACTACGCCACCGAGGCAGTCCTGTAATATGTATTAAGTTAATAAATACACTTGCAGTTCTAAGCTATAAATTATTGCTATAGACTATATTATTATCTAAGCTTGAAATATACCTTGCTCTCGTTGTACAACATTACATTTCACTGTACCTAACAGTGCGTCCATTTTGAAACATCAAGACAAAAATGATAGCAGATTCAACACCACTCTTAGAACAAGAAATACGCTAAGTTAGTTTAGCTTAGCTCGCATAGCTAAGAAAATTACACATAGAACATAGCTTAGTTTATGGTTAGTCGGTGCGTATGAAAAATGTCTTGGCTGTGTGAGCTAAGCTGAACTAAGCTTAGATTTTAGTGTGCAATCAGGGCAATGCTCCAGCCGCAGTTACACACACGTGGAACGAGTCCTTTATCTTTATCTAACTCAATTTGTCTGACAATTGTATTTGCACTCGACAACGTTACGTCGGCGTGCGTGTCAAATGATAATGTGGCCCGTAAACATTTTGTAATTAAATTGTCACTTCTCTACTCCGTTCGCCTTGCCCGAGCTGCAAAATTTAATGGAATTGTATCCAGTATATAATTAAAGGCACTTAAAGTAGGATTACTCGTCTCTATTAAGTGTTGGGTTATTTGTTAGAATTCATTAAAAAGTCTAGACGGTATGTTTATGATTAATTAATTGTACCTATGTTTCTGTTCGCTGTGGAAGTTAATGGCCATACTAAACGCCCTAAAAAAGCCGATCAAGTATGTAATGGTGTCGAAAGAAATGTTAATAAAGATGCATTAATTACGAGGATGATAGTGATCGGAGGTAAAACAATATTTACACGAAAAGTGTTAGAAGAATTTTTGCAGATTGTATAGGAAATACAAAATTCTGGCTGATATTCAAATATTTTTCCAATGACTTCAGTCGCAGAACATTGGATATATCTTTGTTACATCATTTATTTTACTCCGCAAACAGACGTACAGACATGACGTCTGAGTGTTTTGTACGTTGACAATGTTTTTATTTTTTTTTTCCTTTTGCGCTAAGTTTTTTACTGTTTTGTTTTTGCGTTTCGCCCAACTTTCTCGGAGTATGTAGAGTGTTGGATTTGTTCATGTTTCCATCAACACGATATTTTATACTTTTACGCACATACACACACTCACACACACACACACTCACACACACACACACACTCACACTTTATCGTCAAAGGGGGTAGGCAGAGACGCAAATAGTGCACCCACTTTTCGCCGTGCGTATTCCGTCCCATGATGTGATAGGGGGCGAGCCTATCGCCATATCGGGAACAAATTCCAGGCTCGATATTATATTACGTGTGGATTGTGTTTACTAGTCTGCGTAATAACTGACATAAAAAATGACTCCTTGACGAAATAAGATTGATTACCTACTACGACTCAGTTTCTGGTATGGGGTAGTCGGTATAGATAATTGTTTATTATAGACGCATAATTAACAATTATCTATTACAGAAGCGGAATGGCTGTGTTTTCGGCATTTCCCACGGCATTAACGTACTCCCTAGTTTGACTTTCAACCCGTGTAAAAAAATACAAACACAAGAATTGAGAACCTCCTCGTTTTTTGGAAGTCGGTTAAAAATATCATTCCAAGAATCATGCTATTTATCAGCAATCTTTCTAAAATACCTAATCTCAATGGCATTTAAATAGCATCGGCACGTGAGTGTCACCTCGTTCTGCCATTAATAAGGCGGCAAAAATAAGCCGGTGCCATTCCACCTACACTAGGCGGCATTGCGTGCAAAAATTAGCACGCTAAAATTACAATGAAATACACAATTGGTTTACTGTGACTTTTCTTAGGGGAGTGTGAATTTTTTTATTTTTTTTATGTACACACGACTGATTCAGAGGTGATTAGTCGCCTGCGACGCTGAACAATACAGAGCGAAGACATGTCTTTGTCTTTGAGTATACTCGAAGGTTTTTGTAGTCAAGGGTAATTTTTGTTCGAAAATAGCAATAATCTGGGCCTGTTCCAGTTTCAAGTACCTACTTACATTATACTTCTGCTTCGTCCTCGAGATTAGCATGAAGAGAAGATAGTGAACACATGTAGTCCGTGTACTAGTGTCTAATCTCTTCGGACGAAGCCTTCGTATAATTATGATAGAACTTCACGTACAGGTAAGTTCGTTTAATGATTAATTTTATTTGACAGTTATTTAATATAGACAGTAGTCATTTTATTATCATTTATTTGGGAGCACAGGTCAGACTGTCACTTTTGTATTTGGTCGGCTAATAAATTTGTGTGACGAGTAGCATTTACTCCGAATATGAAACAGGCCATAAGTCATTGCAATGCAAAAAAACTGCCCTACATATTTCACATAATTTTCGATAACCGATAAAATTCAAGCGCCAAAACCATATTCCGCATATATTTATGGACGTCACCTCACCTCAAAGTGGATTGATTTTCCGTAACTCCGTCACATAAAAATGGGTCACAAAGAACGGCGTAGCGACATTATGTTTGGATTTTGTTGACAGAGAACGTTTGCAAGCCGAACGAATTGGATAACTCGTAAACATACCATTACCTAACTAATAAAATTAAATTACTTCGGACATTTTGTCCGGTTTTACGAAATGTTAAGGCACTTTGTGAAAAAGCTTGGAATAGGAAAATATTGCATGATAGATGTCAGAATGTTCACTCGTCAAGCCCCGCTACGGACGCCGGCGTCCGAGTATATAGGGTTTCCCCATACATCTATCTATATATATATATATATATATAGAGATCTCTTGACGGTAAATGTTGATCAGACGCGACTTCACGCGAGCACTTTGTTGATCCAAAAATCTATGTTGATCCGGCGCCTTTTGTTGATCCAATATGCATTTCTGGTAACTAATGTGGCTCCAACCGGAACAACATCTACACTCACGGGACTTCTTAGTAACGTTTGCCGAAGTTGATCCGATATACAAATCCACCTTGCGATAGTTACGGAAAATGTTGATCCGATTTAAATGAGCCAATCAGAGCACAGCAAACAATCAGATTCAGATCAGATTGGCTGAGAGCAGCCGCGACGTTTTATACACATCCAATTAATGTTTTTTTTTTCATAGTACCAAAATGTTACTAATACGGTGTCACTGAGCCCAATTGGTAATCACATTAATATTATAATGGCGATAGTTTGTGACGAAGTGTGTAAGCATGTTTCTTACGTCTTCACGCTCAAACGGCTGGACCAATTTTGATGAAATTTGATATAGCAGTAGTTGACACCCTGAATAGTACATAGACTAAACTTTATTCCGAAAAGTATTCCTGCGGTAATTTAAGCCGCGACTAACACCGCGGAGCGCATCTAGTCAAAGTATAAAAAAAGTGATGCTATTTGAAGTGTCGTAGATTGTTTTATACTCGATGTGAAAGTGATAATTTATTTTTTGACTGTATTTTTTATTCTGTGATACCGGACTCTTACATTCCTTCAAAAGCTATTCTACTTCGTTCTGATCCAGGGTATAACGCCCGAGGCATGGAACAGGAGTGTGGTGGTATTGTTCTTAAAAAAAAGGTGATAACGCCTTTTTTTTTAAGAATTACAGGCCCATCTCACTCTTGAGCCATGTTTACAAGCTGTTCTCAAGAGCCATCACGAATCGTCTTAAGCGCAGGCTAGATGACTTCCAGCCTCCCGAACAAGCCGGATTCCGTAAAGATTATAGTACAATAGACTACATCCATACGCTGCGGCAAGTTATACAAAAAACTGGGCAGTATAACTTGCTACTTTGCTTAGCGTTCATGGACTATGAGAAAGCCTTCGATGCGATCGAGACCTGGCCTGTGCTGCAGTCTCTACAGCAGCGCCACATTGATCATCGGTACATCGAAGTGTTGAGGTGCTTGTATAACAACGCCACCATGTAGGTCCGAGTACAAGAACAGAGTTCGAAGGCTATTCCACTACACAGAGGCGTGAGACAGGGAGATGTTATCTCTCCGAAACTGTTCACTGCCGCGTTGGAAGGCGCTTACAAGCTCTTGGTCTGGAAAGAACTCGGCATCAACATCAATGGCGAATACATCACTCAGCTTCGTTTTGCTGATGATATCGGTGTACTGGCAGAATCGCTGGAGGGTCTGAGCACAATGCTCAGTGACCTCAACCGAGTTTCTCAACTGGTGGGTCTCAGGATGAACATGGACAAGACCAAGATCATGTCGAATGTTCATGTTGTGCCAACCCCGATTATCGTTGGGAGCTCAATTCGCGAAGTTGTAGACGAGTACGCCTATTTAGGTCAAGTAGTCCAACTTTGAGAAAGAGATCAATCGGCGAATCCAGCTTGGATTGGCCGCGTTCGGGAAACTAAGCAAGGTCTTCTCGTCCAAAATACCTCAATGCCTGAAGACAAAAGTCTTCAAGCAATGTGTGTTACCAGTGATGACATACGGCACTGAGACGTGGCCTCTGACTAGGGCCCACCTAAGACGGCTCACGTTCACTCAGCGAGCTATGGAAAGGGCTTTGCTAGGTGTTTCTCTACGCGATCGAACCAGAAATGAGGAGATCCGTAGAAGAACGAAAGTCACTGACATAGCCCAACGGATAAGCAAGCTGAAGTGGCAATGGGCAGGGCACGTAGTTCGAAGAACTGACGGCAGATGGGACAAAAAGTTCTAGAGTGGAGACCACGTACTGGCAAGCGTAGCGTCAGCCATCCATCTGCAAGGTGGACTGATGACTTGGTAAAGGCCGCAGGAACGCGCTGGATGCAGGCTGCTTTTGACAGGTCCACCTGGAAATCTTTGGGAGAGGCCTATGTTCAGTAGTGGACGTCATACGGCTGATGATGATGATGATGATGATACCGGATGATAGACCTAGATGATTGTTCTGTGGAAATAGACTCACAAATTTGCAGCATGAGAATGGACATTTCATTTTTCTCTTCCACGAAAAGTCGCCCCTTCCTATCACACTAAGTTGTTTTAATACCCATCCGCTTTAGACTTAAAAATGTGTTAAATGCTCATAAAATATTTTTGCAAAACAGAAAACGCTTAATTATAAATGTGTTACCTAGTATTATACTAAACTTTACCTTATAAGAGATTGAAATCAATGTTAAGAAGTTGAAAGTAGCGACCTCTTTTCTAAGTCTAATATTAGATCTGTGTTTTACTATCGATAGCATGCCCAAGTATCGATGTTGACGTCAATTGTCTAAAACAAAGAAATTCAAAATGGCGGCCATTTTTTCAATTATAACATTGGATCTGCCCTTTGTACCTAAGGACATGCTCAGATATCGATGTTGTGGTCGATTGGCCTTAAAACAAAGAAATTCAAAATGGCGGCCACTTTTTTCATTTCTAAAATTGGATCTGCCCTTTGTATCTAAAGCCATGCTCAGATATCTATTTTCAGGTCGGTTGACCTTAAAACATAGAAATTCACAATGGTGGTTACTTTTTTGAAATCTAATATTAAATCTGCCCTATATGATAATTTTCCCGTGAGAAAATTTCGTGTCACACATGCGCGCGCATCGTAAAATTTCACTCCATTAAATTTTTCATAACGCGCCTAAAGAAGTATGACTTCAAAAACAGGAGAAAACAGTAGAATCAGGGATTTTGCCGCTTTGTGTAGTACCTATTAGTCAATTTTGGCTCCGGATCAACTTAGTCAAAGTAAATGTTGCATATAAGTTAAATATATTCTGGATCAAAGTAATCACATTCAGTATCATTTTTTTGACCGTTAATGGATCCACAAATGTTGGTCAAAACGTCGACGAGTATGTTGAAAACCTGTGAGTGCAGATCCACCGACGTCACACGGGCATCAAGCACGGATCAAAGTATATCAGTTTGCGAGACGAGGAGCTGAGTAAACAGGCAAAATAGGTGGATCAACAATTGTTCTAACTTCACACTGGAGCAACATTTACCGTAAAAGGGTCATTATATATATATATATATATATATATATATATATATATATATATATATATATATATATATATATATATATATATATATATATATATATATACGGTATACTTTGATCCGTGCTTGATGCGCGTGTGACGTCGGTGGATCTGCACTCACAGGTTTTCAACATACTCGTCGACGTTTTGACCAACATTTGTGGATCCATTAACGGTCAAAAAAATGATACTGAATGTGATTACTTTGATCCAGAATATATTTAACTTATATGCGACATTTACTTTGACTAAGTTGATCCGGAGCCAAAATTGACGAATAGGTACTGAAACACAAAGCGGCAAAATCCCTGACTCTACTGTTTTCTCCTGTTTTTGAAGTTATACTTCTATAGGCGCGTTATGAAAAATTGATAGGAGTGAAGTTTTACGATGCGCGCGCATGTGTGACGCAACATTTTCTCACGGGAAAATTATCATAAAGGGCAGATTTAATGTTACATTTCAAAAAAAAAGTGACCACCATTGTGAATTTCTTTGTTTCAAGGCCAGACGACCTCAAAATCGATATCTGGGCATGGCTATAGGTACAAAGAGCAGATTTAATATTAGTTTAAAAAAAATTGGCCGCCACTTTGAATTACTTTGTTTAAAGGCCAATCGAACTCAAAATAGATATCTAAGCATGGCTTTAAATACAAAGGGCAGATCCAATTTTAGACATGAACAAAGTGGCTGCCGTTTTGAATTTCGTTGTTTTAAGCCAATCGACCCCAAAATCGACATCTGAGCATGGCCTTAGGTACAAAGGGCAGATCCAATGTTATAATTGAAAAAGTGGCCGCCATTTTGAATTTATTTGTTTTAAGGACATTGACGTCAAAATCGATACTTGGGCATGCCATTGATATTAAAAGACAGATCGACTGGTGGTAGGACTCTCATATGTAAGAGTCCGTTTGGGTGGGTACCACCGCAATGTTTATTTCTACCGCCAAGCAGCAGTGTGCATGCACTGTTGTTTTTCAATTTGAAGGGCATTGTAGCTAGTGTAACTATAGGACATAATGAGACTTAACATTTTATGTCTCAGGATGACGAGCGCAGTGGAATGCCAAACAGTACTTTGTAACTCAAGGTCTGGATGGTATTTCTACTGCATGCTCGTCTCGTCATTCAATGCTATAAAAAAAATCGAATATTAGACTTAAGAAAAGAGGTCGCAATTTTGAACTTCTTAACATTGAGATTTCAGTCTCTTATAAGGTAAAGTTTAGTATAATACTAGGTAACACATTTATAATTAAGCGTTTTCTGTTTTGCAAAAATGTTTTATGAGCATTTAACACATTTTCAAGTCTAAAGCGGATGGGTATTAAAACAACTTAGTGTGATAGAAAGGGGCGACTTTTCGTGGGAGACAAAAATGAAACGTCCATTCTCATGCAGCAAATTTATGAGTCCATTTCCACAGAACAATCATCGAGGTCTATCATCCGGTATCGTCATCATCATTATCAGCCGTATGGCGTCCACTGCTAAACGTAGGTCTCCCCCAAAGATTTCCAGATGGACCTATCAAAAGCGGCCTGCATCCAGCGCGTTCCTGCAGCCTTTAACAAGTCATCGGTCCATCTTGCAGATGGGCGGCTGAAGCTACGCTTGCCAGTACGTCATCTCCACTCGAAAACTTTTTTGTCCCATCTGCCGTCAGTTCTTCTAACTATGTGCCCTGCCCATTGCCACTTCAGCTTGCTTATCCGTTGGGCTATGTCAGTGACTTTCGTTCTTCTACGGATCTCCTCATTTCTGATTCGATCGCGTAGAGAAACACCTAGCAAAGCCCTTTCCATAGCTCACTGAGTGACCGTGAGCCATCTTAGGCGGCCCATAGTCAGAGGCCACACATTGATTGAAGACTTTTGTCTTCAGGCACTGAGGTATTTTGGACGAGAAGACCTTGCTTAGTTTCCCGAACGCTGCCTATCCGAGCTGGATTCGTCCATTGATCTCTTTCTCAAATTTGGACTTACCGAGTTGGACTACTTGACCTAAATAGACGTACTCGTCTACAACTTCGAGAATTGAGCTCCCAACGATAATCGGGGTTGGCACAACATGAACATTCGACATGATCTCGGTCTTGTCCATGTTCATCCTGAGACCCACCAGTTGAGAAACTCGGTTGAGCATTGTGGTCAGACCCTTCAGCGATTCTGCCAGTACACCGATGTCATCGGCAAAACAAAGGTGAGTGATGTATTCGCCATTGATGTTGGTGCCGAGTCCTTTCCAGTCCAGGAGCTTGTAAGCATCTTCCAACGCGGCAGTGAACAGTTTCGGAGTGATAACATCTCCGTCTCACGCCTCTGTGTAGTGGAATAGCTTTCGAACTCTGTTCTTGTACTCGGACCTACATGGTGGCGTTTTATACAAGCACTTCAACACTTCGATGTACCGATGATCAATGTGGCACCGCTGTAGAGACTGCAGCACAGCCCAGGTCTCGATCGAATCTAAGGCTTTCTCATAGTCCATGAACGCTAAGCAAAGTAGCAAGTTATACTCCCCAGTTTTTTGTATAACTAGCAGCAGCGTATGGATGTGGTCTATTGTACTATAATCTTTACGGAATCCGGCTTGTTCGGGAGGCTGTAAGTCATCTAGCCAGCGCTTGAGACGATTCGTGATGACTTTTGAGAACAGCTTGTAAAAATGGCTCAAGAAGATGGGTCTGTAATTCTAAAAAAAGGCGTTATCACCGTTTTTATTAAGAACAATACTACCACACTCCTGTTCCATGCCTTGGGCGTTGTACCCTGGAGCAGAACGAAGTTGAATAGCTTTTGAAGGAATGTAAGAGTCCTGTATCACAGAGTAAAAAATACAGTCAAAAAATATAGATAAATTATCTCTTTCACATGGAGTATAAAACAATCTACGACACTTTAGATAGCATCACTTTTTTATACTTTGACTAGTTGCGCTCCGCGGTGTTAGTCGCGGCTTAAATTACCGCAGGAATACTTTTCGGAATAAAAGTTAGTCTATGTAATAATTCAGGGTGTCAACTACGGCTATATCGAATTTCATCAAAATTGGTCCAGCCATTTGAGCGTGAAGACGTAACTAACATGCTCACACACTTTCTCACAAACTTTCGCCATTATAATATTAGTGTGATTACCAATTGGGCTCAGTGACACCGTATTAGTAACATGTTGATATTGTGAATAAAATATCATTAATTGGATGTGTATAAAACGTCACGGCTGCTCTCAGCCAATCTGATCTGAATCTGACTGTTTGCTGTGCTCTGATTGGCTCATTTAAATCGGATCAACATTTTCCGTAACTATCGTAAGGTGGATTTGTATATCGGATCAACTTCGGCAAACGTTAGTAAGAAGTCCCGTGAGTGTAGATGTTGATCCGGTTGGAGCCACATTAGTTACCAGAAATGCATATTGGATCAACAAAAGGCGGCGGATCAACATAGATTTTTGGATCAACAAAGTGCTCGCGTGAAGTCGCGTCTGGTCAACATTTACCGTCAAGAGATCTCTATATATATATATATATATATATATATATATATATATATATATATATAGGTATATTTTAACAATAAAATGGAATTGGAAAATATTGCACATTAAAATGACTATCCTACACCTGCGTAGTGGTTTTTCTAAATAAAATAGGTAAGTACTTCTGTATGATTTATGAATCTCAGCATATTTAATTAAATAATGTATATAAATGAAGAGAGATTTTCGTTGGGTGATGTGGCATAATTAAATTATAATTAATGATTTCAATGACTAATAAATAATATGTGATTGCAGTATTTAAATATACGCAGTATGTTTTAATGTGACTCTAAATATTCATCGGATAAATATGTTCGAGATGTTTATTAAATGCTTTGGAATTTACTGGAGACTATAAAGTTATATCGTTATTGTTTTGGCCCGGCTGTTTCATAAATAACAGTCTTTATATATTTTTTTATGAGACGCAAAATAGAATCATCGTAAAATATATTTAGAAGTTTTTGAGGTCGAATACCTGTATTAATAATCTCGTGTTTAGCATTTATCAGTGTTATTAATATGAGTAAAATTTTTGATATATTTCGAGTAAAAAGAATTCTTAATTAAAACTAAAGATACACAACAACTTTTCAAGATTTAAAAGATGTATTTATAATTTTTGTTCTTCTAAGTCACAACTCTTTAAAGTACAGGTTATTAAAATTAGTCCTGGTCGATTTCCAGTCTATTTTTAAACAACTTCAAAATTTTTGGGGACAGTTTAGAAATTATCGAAATTACTCGAATTTACTAGTCGTACGACTCTTTTAGGGTTAACAATGAATCGACGACTTAACTTCAACCCTTGACTGCTTTGATCATACAACTTTTCTAACGATAGAAAATGTATCAAGCAGCAGTCATATCAGATTTGAAATACTGTCTACAGCGCGACTATATAATTGACTATACAAAATGAGGTGAAACTGGTCCTGTGATTGTAACACAGTTGGATGAACCAAAATTTACAACAGCGTTTTTTACAACAGACTATAAGATTAATGTGAGTTAACGAGTGTCATTAATTGCATCTATAACCAATAATGACAAACCACCAACCAACCATAACCATTGATGTCCATATTCATCCTTGAATCCCCATTCTCCCCATTACGGCAACGAAGTTACGAGTACTAGAACAAACATCAAAATGAAGGAAATCGTTCCACTACGAATTATATAGACTAGCTGTTTAGCGACTACTATTGACTTTGCACCACTTAGCTATTTTTATTTACTGACCGAGGCGCTCACGTACGTAACAAAGAATTTAATTTACGTTTTTAATTGCGCCTTTGTTGTTTTGAAACGTGAAAATTAGTTACTATGATAAAATGATGATTTATAAAAGTAATAAATGCTTGTGTTGTATTGGAGTGTCTAGTAGTAATGTGATTTGGGAGATCCTTAATTACATTTAAGGTTAGCTTAATTGCACGTAAATCAGACGTGTGTATTATAAATTATAATAGCCCAAATATTGGTGAACTAGGCGATGCCCGCGGCTCCGCCCGCGTGAAAAAGTTTTTCCGGGATGAAGGTATTTTCCTGGGTTAAAAAGTCTATAGCACTCAAGAGTAATGAAACTTCCTATTAGTGGAATCATTTTCATAATCGGTTCAGTAATTCCTGAGATTAGCACGTTCAACCAAACAAATAAACTCTTGAGCTTTATAATATTAGTTTATATTATTGTATAGATTAGGCTATCATTAGGAAATTTTATACTTTATAGTGTTCAAACTGTTGAACTCAATATCAAATATAAGACCCTTTTTTATCTGTCGGGGTTTACAACTTAGAGCATTTAACAAATACTCAAAGGTTAATAAGCAATCAGATTAAATCAACATAAAAAAATATTTGATTAATGTCGGAGGCACGATGCCAGTTGCCACGTATTTATTGGAAAAAGAGTTATATTTAGCTCCCACATGTCTTACCAAGTTCATAAACCTTTCTAATTTTGTAAAAAAATACTTTAATTACATCTCTATTTGTATCACCACAGGCAGCATGTTCACCTTCCAAAAGTACTTGACATAGTTAATAATCTATTTATTCAGTGGAGCAGAGGATAGAATTTTGCGAATACTCGGGGCCGGTGACCCAGTTAGAGGAATGTTTGGGGCCCGTTGCCATGGCATCTGCGATGTGCCGGCATTCACCGCAATCTACAGAAAATATGACAATCTCTTTATTAAATCGTAGCGATCAAGGGCTTTTAAAAGGTGTTAGATAGCTTGATAGATTTTTATCGGTTAAGGATTAAAATTATAAAGCTTTAGAGATTCACTGGTGGTAGGTCTCTCATGTGTAAGAATCCGTCTGGGTGGGTACCATCGCAATGTCTATTTCTACCGCCAAGCAGCCGGGTGCAAGCACTGTTGTGTTTCGCTTTGAACGACATTGTAGCTAGTGTAACTACTGGGCATTATGAGACTTAAAATTTTATGTCTCATGATGACGAGCCCAGTAGTACTTTAGGTAGGTTACAGTAGGAACTTTGTAACTCGAGGTGCTGAATGGTGCTCCTATTGTTCATGGGTGGTCTTATTGCTTACCAGAAGGCGAACGGCATGCTCGTCTCGTCATTCAATGCCATAAAAAACAAGGATGGGTACTAGGGAGGTAAGGAGACTTTGCCCTTAATGGATCGATCGTGGATGATGTATAGTTATCATATAAAGAATAACTGATGTCTAAGACTACGTCACGCCTCAAAGTATTTTACAAGAAATGTAATTTTGAAACTTATTTGTAAACCACCATTTTTTATGGCATCGAATGACGAGACGAGCATGCCGTAGCACCTTGAGCTACAAAGCACCGTATGGCACTTCACTGCGCTCGTCATCCTGAGACATAAGATGTTAAGTCTCATTATGTCCTGTAGTTACACTGGCTACAATGTCCTTCAAACCGAAACCCAACACTGCAAGCACACTGCTGCTTGGCGGTAGAAATAAACATTGCGGTGGTGCCCACCCAGACGGACTCTTACATATTGAGAGTCTTACCACCAGTAATTGAACATTCTTTGAATTATTCTCTGCTAGTTCGGTATTCTAAGCTCTATCTATTGTTACCTTATAGAAAATTGGGTCTCGTTTACAATTCCCATCAAGCTTCATCATGTCTGTATAGAAATTCATTCATAATTTCGACGTTAGTTATTCAAGAACTTTCTTTAAACACTTCTGGTTTCTCTCGTCCCGTTCGTGAATACCGAAAAAGTTATTCAACTTAAATAAATAAGTTCAAATGAACTCCCACAATTCATAAATACCGCTTAACCAATCACGCAGAAAAAGTATTTGGCACGTAATTTGTTAATGGATTTAGTTAAGTAATTTATTATTAGGGTTCGATTTCGCACCGGTAATGGATTCTTATCAACGTAATTGATTAATTAGTTGCCGAATTCATTTCGCCCATCTGTGATATAGCATGAAATGTCTCCACTCACTTAATGCCCATAAATCAGAATTTTCTCAAATTATTTAGGCGACGTCTTGTTGAGGGGGTTTATATTGACCTAGAAATGATATTTGAACATAATTTTCCAAAGGGATATTATTAAAAAGCTACAAAAAATCTGCCGCTGCGTCGGTGGTGTAGTTGTATTTCCTGCGCAGTCGAACCGCTATGAGGTTCTGGGTTCGAATCCTGGGTCGGGCAGTGATATTGGATTTTTCTACTCCGAATCAGCCCAGTATCTGAAATTTGTGCCCAATATGGCGATAGGCTCCCCCATATTGAGATGTAGCACTCATAATGAAAAGTGGGTGCCGTAGTTGCTCTGCCTAACCCAGCCGGGATAAGGCGTAATGCGTATGTTATGTATCTTTATTTAAATTGTGTATAAAAGATTTTAACTAGTGGCTCAGAAATACGCTACTACCACAACTCAATCTCCTACTTAATATTATAAACGCGAAAGTTTGTATGTACGTTTGTTACTCTTTCACGTAAAAACTACTCAACAAATTTCGATGAAATTTAGCACACGGGTAGAACATATCCTGAATTAACACATAGGCTACTTTTTATCCCGGGAAATTATAAAGTGGGATCTTTATTCCGGAAAAACTCATTCATGTGGGCGAAGCCGCGGGCAAAAGTTTGTAAGAAATAATTTTAGTGCTATATTGTCATCTTCTATTAAAACATTAATAATAATGTTAAAACTCTTTACCAATCTAAATATCGCAAACCTTGAACCAATTATTTGCGAATTATTCTCTATGGTAGGTATATATTTTAAAGTACCGCAGCCAAGAACTTTATACCCACACTAGCTTTTGCCCACGGCTTCGCCCGCGTTAATAAGTTTTTCCGGTCTAAAAGTACATAAAAACCTTCCCATGAATCACTCTATCCAACACATTTATTTGGATAAAGATTAATATAACGTTGATACAACTCTTAACAAATAATGCATTAATTTCGACCAAATTTGATTACCATAAAACGGTTCTAGTGAGTTAATCTTAAAAGATAGACACATACTGTCGCGGACATTTTTTTAGATCATTTCAAGAGAAATAATTCTTTCATACATATATTTTTGGTATCTTGAACCGTTTTCGCAGCGCACGCAATGGAAGCCCTCAAGGATGAATAATTTTCCCCGTTTTTTTCACATTTTCCATTATTTCTTCGCTCCTAACAGTTGCATCGTGATGTTATGTAGCCTAAAGCCTTCCTCGATAAATGGTCTACTCAACACAAAAAGATTTTTTCAATTCGAACCAGAAGTTCCTGAGATTAGCGCGTTCAAACAAACAAACAAACTCTTCAGCTTTATTATATTAGTATAGATTATCTTCTAGTCTTCTTGACCGCAGCAATCAATTACTTTTTTTTATAAAAGTCCTCATCGAAGGTCTGAAGTATCCTTTATCGAGTTACTGGATTATTATGCTACATTGAGATCCGGTAAGAGGCTCAAACATGTACATAAAAAGTTATAATTAATTTCATGTAAGGTTTGCCTTTGATCGATGTTTTCACTTGGCGATTTTTTTTAATAATAGAGATTTAATAATTGTTTTAAGGACCCACAATAATGTGTGCCCAAGGTCTGCGTTTTCACTCGTCAAAAAATTTCGCTCCAACGAATAAGTTTGACATATTGACAGGTTCTTTATCCCATCTCTATTCGCAACGTGTTCACAGCAAGAATTTTATACCCATATGGATCCCGCATTCCGTTTAACAAACTGAAGAATAAAATGTGACGTCACAGTTATCTGCTGTCTCTCTCTTTAGAGTGACAAAGGTTTATTTTCAAAACCAGGACATAATATATCGCACCATAATATTTGTTTTTATCTGTATAAAGTAATGCGGTTTAAATAAATTATGAAAACCAACTACAGCGGCTAGTAATAGTTGATATTTAAAAAATATAATTTGAGTTAGAAAGTTTATTCCAAACAAAATTGGCATATTTACATACCTAGTTCCACTTACATAAAAAAAATACCTCACCACGCGGTGGTATATTCAGTGGCGGCCTTGGAGGAGGGGGGCGAATCAGGAAACCGCCTGGGGCCTCGCTGTTACAGGGCATCTTGCAGCGCCTTGGGGGACCGTTTTTTGGCATCTTACCTACAAAGCTGTTAAAAAAAATTATTTGCTTCGCCTGCTTTTTTTTTGCTCGGCACACAGCCTCGCATTATATTTGTTTTACTTTCCCCTTTCTTTAGATATGTCTTACTTTCCTCCGCGACTGGATATTTTCACGTTGTTTGCCGGCCTTTATAACCAAATATGGAGACTGTAAGGTTAGACATTGGGATATTTAAAAATGAAAACTACAGTTACTGTTAAAGTTAAAAACCTAATTTTCCGTGAGTAATTTTGAAATATTACGAATATCTAATTTGTGTGATACAATTTTTGCGACTATTCTGCGAACTTTTTTTTCTGTAATTATCCACAATAATACACATTGTATTTTTGATATATTCTACTAACTCATAAGTTGTGTAATTCATGGTTGTAGAATTATTTGCAATCCAACATCTAGTGTGAAATTCCATAGGCAAGTAAAAGTGTAACGTTAAAGCAAAAGTCTTTATGTCATCATTATATGTCATTTTTCTTTGCTTACTATTTGGAATATACTTTTTAAAAAAATCTCAAATGTTAGCAAAATTTCCCTGCAAAATATTTTCAATTTTAATAAGAAGTAACTTGTCATTAATTTCTTTTATCTCTTCATCTTCTGCTAATTCTACATTAAAGTATTCTGCCAATGGTACATTAAAGTATGACATTCGAAGAATGTTTCATCAAATTTTTATAAAGAAATATTAAAAAATACGGCAATGGCAGCAATTGTTCGGACGTGTCTCGAAAAAAAGTTGAATTGCGGTGCCCCTCATAACTTGGTGCTGGATCATCTGAAATCAAAAAATCAAAGTTCATTCGTTAGATAATAGTTTTTCCCAGGTAACGCTGTCGAGTTTTTTTTTTCCAAATATTTTTTTAATTTTTTCGAACACTTTGAAGTGAAAAATACAATTTTGTGGGAAAAAATCGGCTAATTTGTTATTGCAAAATCAAAATTATGAATAAAAAAAAAAAAAACTCGACAGCGTTACCTCGTAAATGATGTACAGAAATAGTGTTTAAAATTTCAAAAGGATCGGTGCAGTAGTTTTGGAGTTATCAGGGGCACCGACTTTGAAAACGTGAGTTGTGGGAAAAACGTTTTGAAGTTTTAATCACAAAAAAATCCAGTTCAAACGTTTATAAGCGAATTTTATCGACATACCTCACACTGAGTCATCAATGCCAGGTCCATAGAGGATGTTGCTATCATCGATGATGTCTAATGCATCTTTTTGCTCCTGCCTACGAAGAATCCTGCCTTCTTTGGTTTGTCGTTTAGCTTCCTGCTCTGCTCGGCTTATGCGTCAGGCAGGTATAAAAATACTCATAACTTCGTCAATTTTGCTCCAAATGTCTTGAAATTTTAACACAATATTCTTCAGATATTACGGATTGAATTTAGAAAATAAAAAAAAAATGCAAAAAAAAAAAAAATTAAATACCTTAGCCCCCCCTTAAGAAATCTGTAAAGAGAAATAAATACAAACTTGATTTTATCAATGCTGGATACACTGAGAACTCGATTGTAACTGTTGATCCTCAGTTTTTAGTTACGATGATTTTGTTTAAAGATTAATAAGCTTTATAATATTTATTAGTAAGGCCGCTAGTATTACAAATACTCTAGCACCATCGTCAAACCGGTCCACCAAAGCTTACACCATGGTCACCCTAGCCTCTTGTTTACATACACTATTTACAATATAAAAAATCACATTTAAAATTACGTTAATATGAAAAAAGTAGTCATATATAAAGCAAATCACATTAAGCGAGGTTTTTCTACAGTTCATTTATAAAACATTCACGTATTTTATTACGATTCGTATAAATATTGATAAAATTATAATATTTACACAATATTGATTACAATGAACTTACTTGTAGAATTTCACACTAAATGATGGATACCAAATATTTCTGCAACCGTGAACTACACAATTCACATTAAAATATCATTAAAACACACTTATTATTGTAGATAATTACGGAGAAAATTTCGAAGTGAACATTTTTTTGACAACTATATTGAATTCGAACTTAACGTTTTATAACAGTGTTGCCGAAGTACGTATTCGCAATTACCAATTAAATGAGGAAATTTTGTTAAACTAAAATGTTAACTAATATTTGTACGCCGAAAACGGCAGAATACTATGAGCTTATCAATAACATGTAACAACATTTTACAGTATTCAACAAATAAACGATTTATTATTATTATTATTATTATTATTATTATTATTATTTCTCTTTATTTCTAATTTTTCTTTTTTTTTACATTTTTATACATAAAAAAAAACATTTATACATATAAAAATATAAAAAAAGTGAATCACCCATCGATGGCGAGGCTCAAGACCCAAGCCACCGGTGGTCAGGGATTCAAAGTGAGGAATCTCCTCACAATGCGTGCCGTGTCCAGAAGTACTGCTTTCTGCATCTGGCTCTTGACCCAACGACCAATTGAGAGCCTCTGGAGGTGTTGGTCGAGACTCTTCGGTATCAACCCATGAGCAGAAACGACAATCGGAACAATAATTGTGGAGTCCACATCCCACATGTCAGTAATTTCATGTGCCAAATTTAAATATTTAGACATTTTGTCCTTTTCAGCCTTAACAAGGTTATCGTCATGTGGAATGGTGACGTCAACAAGTATTGCGCGGCGCGCCAATCGATCTACTATTACAATATCAGGCTTATTGGCAACAATAGTCCTGTCCGTGATAATAGATCGATCCCAGTACAGCGTTGCATGATCATTTTCGAGAACTGGTTGAGGCATATACTGGTAATATGGCACTTCAGGAGTCACAAGACCATACCGAAGAGCAACTTGCTGGTGTATGATCTTGGCTACTAGGTTATGTCTATGCAAGTACTCGCCGTTAGCAAGATACGAACAACCGGAAATCACATGCCTGATTGACTCACCAGGACGGTGGCATGCCCGACAGATGTCGACCGTACCGTCCTTCATGATGTATTTCCTATAATTGTTCGTCTTCATAACTTCGTCCATAATTGCAAAGACAAAACCCTCAGTTTCCCCAAAAAGGTTACCAAAACGTAGCCAAGATACGGATGCAAGCTGGTCCACATCAGGCCCGTGAAGGGCCCGATAGAACCGACCATGTAATTCTTTGCTCTTCCATATCTCTTCGCGTTCCTTAATGCCCATCGCCATAGGTTTTCGCCAGTTCTCATTTGCCAAGGAAAGCGGGGTAAATCCTTTATCCACCATGACTACAACCTTATGCATGCCCACTTCGCTGTGGAGGAAATAATCCCTGAGATTGCATATCTCGCGGTTATGCAAGTCCTTAGCATTAAGTAAGCCTCGGCCCCCGCATCTCCGCGGGATGTACAATCTCATCACTGACGATCGTGGGTGATGCATACGATGTGTAGTCAGTAGGGTCCGGACCTTTCGATCCAGGGCGTCCAATTCGGTCTGAGTCCATCTGAGTATGCCAAAAGAGTACATGAGTACAGGCATAACCCAACCGTTGAAAGCACGGATCTTGTTTCCACCTGACAAAAAACTGTTAAGTACTTTTGTCAGACGGCCGAAGAAACGTTCCCTCACCGATTGTTTTACGTCGGCACCCATAATACCCAGTGCCTCAGGCATACCCAGATATTTGTAGGTTTCCGTCTCAGAAAGGGATCTAAGTCTTACAGTCTCTGAGACTTGTAGGTCATCAGAGACCACAACCTCTCCTCGCTTCACATGGATAACCGCACATTTATCTACACCAAACTCCATGTTGATTGAGTTGCTAAATGTTTCAGTTATTTTTAACAACTCAATCAATTCCGATTGTTTTGATGCAAACAACTTGAGATCATCCATGTAAAGCAAGTGAGATATAGGCTCACTCCCTCTCCGTAGACGGTATCCTAACCCTGAATCCAACAACAGAGTACTGAGAGGATTCAGGGCCATACAGAACCACAACGGACTCAGACTATCACCCTGGAATATACCCCGCTTGATTCTAATTGGCTCATCACAATCAAGAGGACTCGTACTACCTGGATACCTAAGGCAAGTGGTCCATTGTCCCATACATGACCCAAGAAAGGTGCATAAATTTG
The DNA here is from genome assembly GCA_949316025.1 of Lapara coniferarum. Lineage (NCBI taxonomy): Eukaryota > Metazoa > Arthropoda > Insecta > Lepidoptera > Sphingidae > Lapara > Lapara coniferarum. Next base: position 5,602,010 of record OX438922.1, read on the forward strand.
TATCGACCTTATACAAATTCAACACCCTCATGAGCCAAGTATGGGGCACCGAATCATAGGCTTTCTTATAGTCAATCCAGGCAGCCGATAAATTCCTTCGATTGTGACGAGCCTGTTGGCAAATGGTCATGTCAATGAGAAGGAGCTCCTTCGTACCACGTGACCCAATTTTGCATCCTGTTTGGCCAGGAAAAAGAATATTATTGATAGCGAAATGATTTGCAATTTTTGATCTTAATATGGATGTTAGAACTTTATAAATGGTTGGAAGGCATGTTATGGGTCTATAGTTTTTCGGGTCCGTGGTACAGCCGGATTTAAAGAGCAAGTGAGTGACACCTGTCGTCATAAATGTTGGAAGCGATCCTCTATCTAGCGCATCCTGAAACTGTGCTGCCAAACGAGCATGCGAACTGGGAAACCATTTCAACCAGAAATTCTGCAGACCGTCCGAGCCAGGAGACTTCCAATTTTGTGTCGGACGGATCGCTGCCAGAACATCCTCTGGGCTAATTGAAATGGTTTCCATGGCCGGTATTGCCTCGCAAGCTCGTTCTACAACACCAAACCAAAGGGCTTCAGTATGGGGGATAGACGACGACCAGATATTCTTCCAATAATCACGCATATCGTGAGCATCAGGCAGCCGCCCATCCACCACACCTTGAGGAGAATCCTCCCAACATCTATAAACTCTCTTTTGATCGCTTTGAAAAGTACGATTCTGCTGGAATCGTTCCCATCGCCTCCTATAACGACGAATGCGGCTTGCCCACGCATAAACTTTTTGTTTAAAGAAGTCTATGCGTTCTGCGACCCAAAGCCTATAGTCCTGGGGACTAATATTGGTCCCAGAAAAGGCCTGGGTCACAAAACGCATAATCTTCGGTCTACAATTTCCTCCTTGAAAGGAAATGAGCTTGCCGATGAGAGTTCGGGCCCAGTTGATACGCTTCTCGATCCTATGTTGCCATGCAGGCATGGTCGCAACATCCCGAGTGATTCTATTTGTATTAGAAAATTTTACATTAGCCACCCGACATGCTGCGACGGCCGCGCAGTAAAGGATCGAATGCGTATCAACAAGGTCCCGACTGGACTCCATGTATGTAACCAACATGGAGTCCAACGCTCCCATCAGTGCCAAATTTTTTTTATGCGTTGGCAAACGTGGCACCTTCGGTCTAAACGATGTAGAAGTCGATTTAAATTCCAAAATCGCACTCTCCAAAGCCCCTCTCAAACGCTGTTCGTCGTGGGGACTTACGATATTGTCCAAGCCATCCTCCCGCTCAACTTCAGCGGTAGGTGTGTTTGTTATGTCAGGCGCTCGCTGGGTTAGGACAGGCGAGATAGTGTCTTGGACAACACACAAGTCTGCACGCAGCCGCTCAAGTGCGTCATCATTCAACACGTTGCGTCGTTGGATGTACCGCACCTGATCCGACAATCGCTGAGATGACACATTGATCGTAGGTTCCAAAGCCTGAAACAGAGAGAGCATCTGAGCACGATACGCTGTGAGTTTGGTTCCTCCATTTGTTGCCCCAAAATAGGCCCGCATGACATTTTCATTAATTGCTTGAGTCCATCTCATGCGGCGCACTATTCCACCGGTAGCGGGGACCGAAGGCGAGGCACACGGCCCCACAGGTCCCAAGCCCACCACTGGAGGGGGTTGTCGTCCTCTTCGTCGCACTGGTCTTGGTGGCGGCGGGGACGACTGCAGCTCGTCACGTTGGCTCAACGCGTCGACTTCTGGCGACGCTTCGAAAACTTCCGAAGCCGACGCCCATGACGCGGAGCTCGACGAGCTGGATGATCTTGGTCGTGCGCATATTATGTTCTTTCTGGCTCTAATTGTCGTCATCCGTTAAAATGCAGCTATATGTTGAATACACAGATATTTCTTCACCACAATAATTTTTTGACGTTGTCATTTTGTTGTAAAATTTTCTTTTATAAATTTGATATATTATTTGCTTATTTGTTATTTCACTGTGATGAAAACATTTTGTATTATTGATTGTAAACTATTGTGCATAAAATAAATGATTATAAGTGGGTATATATCACAAATTATAAATATTTCAAAATTTTTTATATATTCAACAGATGACGCTATGTGTTGCCAGATTATTATTATTATTATTATTATTATTATTATTATTATTATTATTATTATTATTATTATTATTATTATTATAATAAGGATAAAAAACCTTAAGGATATCTTATTCAACAAGAATAATTCTGAAATAAAAATAGTACTTATATCGTTATATTATAAGATATATTGGAAATATTCTATTATATATGATTGAGTCGGCAATAACGGTATTAATATTGTTTGCTGGTTGGGGAAATAATCAGTAAACTTTGGCAACATAGTTTAAAGAGTGAGTGAGATAGAAGACAACACAAAAGGTAATTTTTCTGTCTTCAAAAAAATGTGTGTACCGAGGCCTCCATAGAAATATTATAATCTTCTTGGTTCACAGGGAACAAAACGTCACTTGACAATTAAGCGAAAGTCGCTTTTACGCGCCTACCCATAGGATTCTAATAAGACATTTGAAATGACAGCTGTCAAACTGACATGGAATATTGAGAGCGTAATATTAAAATTACTTATTTATTCGCCCCTTGTTGATTGAAAAATCAATATAATATTGGCATTGATGTATTAAAAACCCTAGATGCACAGTTCCTTGTAAATAAGACATCAATAAGTGTCGCCGATAATTCAAGCTCAAAAAAGGAACAAATAATTACCATTTTTAATTGAATCGAATTTGGGTTTAACAAATTCGATCTTACGCCTACCACATAAACTAGATTTTTAAACGCAAGCAACGCACGTTTAGTCTGGTTATTGATAAATGTCAGAAATGTAGTTGTCATCACAACCAAAATAACAAAAGATTTTCACACGGAGTCGAATCGTTTTTCTACTTATTTTATTAAGCCCTCGCGTGCCGGGAGCGTGGATCCACGCTCAAAAAAAGTGTTCAAACTCTGCCGGGAGCGTGGATCCACGCTCGGGCCGATTTCTGCAAAATGTATGAAAACTGAACATCTACAGGTGGTTTCTTTTTAGCTTATTTTTTGTTTCCATTGGATGCAAATCTTAATCATATATGAGAATTAAGAAAAGTGGCCGCCATTTTGAACTTCTTTGTTTTGAGGCCGATTGACCTCAAAATCGATACCTGGACATGGCTTTAAGTACAAAAGACGGCTCCAATGTTAGAATTGAAAAAGTGGCCGCCATTTTGAATTTCTTTGTTTTAAGGCCAATCGACCTCAAAATCGATATCTGGGCAGGCCTTTAGGTACAGAAGACGGATCCAATGTTAGAATTGAAAAAAGTGGCCGCCATTTTGAATTTCCTTGTTTTAAGGCCAATCGACCTCAAAATCGATATCTGGGCAAGCCTTAAGGTACAGAAGACGGATCCAATGTTAGAATTGAAAAAAGTGGCCGCCATTTTGAATTTCTTTGTTTTAAGGCCAATCGACCTCAAAATCGATATCTGGGCAAGCCTTTAGGTACAGAAGACGGATCCAATGTTAGAATTGAAAAAAGTGGCCGCCATTTTGAATTTCTTTGTTTTAAGACCAATCGACCTCAAAATCGATATCTGGGCAAGCCTTTAGGTACAGAAGACGGATCCAATGTTAGAATGGAAAAAAGTGGCCGCCATTTTGAATTTCTTTGTTTTAAGGCCAATCGACCTCAAAATCAATATCTGGGCAAGCCATTAAGTACAGAAGATGGTTCCAATGTTAGAATTGAAAAAAGTGGCCGCCATTTTGAATTACTTTGTTTTAAGGCCAATCGACCTCAAAATCGATATCTGGGCAAGCCTTAAGGTACAGAAGACGGATCCAATGTTAGAATTGAAAAAAGTGGCCGCCATTTTGAATTTCTTTGTTTTAAGGCCAATCGCCCTCAAAATCGATATCTGGGCAAGCCTTTAGGTACAGAAGACGGATCCAATGTTAGAATTGAACAAAGTGGCCGCCATTTTGAATTTCTTTGTTTTAAGACCAATCGACCTCAAAATCGATATCTGGGCAAGCCTTTAGGTACAGAAGACGGATCCAATGTTAGAATGGAAAAAAGTGGCCGCCATTTTGAATTTCTTTGTTTTAAGGCCAATCGACCTCAAAATCAATATCTGGGCAAGCCATTAAGTGCAGAAGATGGTTCCAATGTTAGAATTGAAAAAAGTGGCCGCCATTTTGAATTTCTTTGTTTTAAGGCCAATCGACCTCAAAATCAATATCTGGGCAAGCCATTAAGTACAGAAGATGGTTCCAATGTTAGAATTGAAAAAAGTGGCCGCCATTTTGAATTACTTTGTTTTAAGGCCAATCGACCTCAAAATCGATATCTGGGCAAGCCTTAAGGTACAGAAGACGGATCCAATGTTAGAATTGAAAAAAGTGGCCGCCATTTTGAATTTCTTTGTTTTAAGGCCAATCGCCCTCAAAATCGATATCTGGGCAAGCCTTTAGGTACAGAAGACGGATCCAATGTTAGAATTGAAAAAAGTGGCCGCCATTTTGAATTTCTTTGTTTTAAGACCAATCGACCTCAAAATCGATATCTGGGCAAGCCTTTAGGTACAGAAGACGGATCCAATGTTAGAATGGAAAAAAGTGGCCGCCATTTTGAATTTCTTTGTTTTAAGGCCAATCGACCTCAAAATCAATATCTGGGCAAGCCATTAAGTGCAGAAGATGGTTCCAATGTTAGAATTGAAAAAAGTGGCCGCCATTTTGAATTACTTTGTTTTAAGGCCAATCGACCTCAAAATCAATATCTGGGCAAGCCATTAAGTACAGAAGATGGTTCCAATGTTAGAATTGAAAAAAGTGGCCGCCATTTTGAATTACTTTGTTTTAAGGCCAATCGACCTCAAAATCGATATCTGGGCAAGCCTTAAGGTACAGAAGACGGATCCAATGTTAGAATTGAAAAAAGTGGCCGCCATTTTGAATTTCTTTGTTTTAAGGCCAATCGCCCTCAAAATCGATATCTGGGCAAGCCTTTAGGTACAGAAGACGGATCCAATGTTAGAATTGAAAAAAGTGGCCGCCATTTTGAATTTCTTTGTTTTAAGACCAATCGACCTCAAAATCGATATCTGGGCAAGCCTTTAGGTACAGAAGACGGATCCAATGTTAGAATGGAAAAAAGTGGCCGCCATTTTGAATTTCTTTGTTTTAAGGCCAATCGACCTCAAAATCAATATCTGGGCAAGCCATTAAGTGCAGAAGATGGTTCCAATGTTAGAATTGAAAAAAGTGGCCGCCATTTTGAATTTCTTTGTTTTAAGGCCAATCGACCTCAAAATCGATATCTGGGCAAGCCTTAAGGTACAGAAGACGGATCCGATGTTAGAATTGAAAAAAGTGGCCGCCATTTTGAATTTCTTTGTTTTAAGGCCAATCGACCTCAAAATCGATATCTGGGCAGGCCTTTAGGTACAAAAGACGGATCCAATGTTGGAATTGAAAAAATGGCCGCCATTTTGAGTTTATTTGTTTTAAGGCCAATCGACCTCAAAATCGATATCTGGGCAGGCCTTTAGGTACAAAAGACGGATCCAATGTTGGAATTGAAAAAATGGCCGCCATTTTGAGTTTATTTGTTTTAAGGCCAATCGACCTCAAAATCGATATCTGGGCATGGCTTTAGGTACAAAGGGCAGATCCAATGTTAGAATTGAAAAAGTGGTCGCCATTTTGAATTTCTTTGTTTTAAGGCCAATTGACCTCAAAATCGATACTGGGCATGGCATTGATAGTAAAAGTCATAATGATTTAATGTTAGACGTAAGAAAAGTGGTCGCCATTTTGAACTTCTTTGTTTTAAGACTGATTGTATTTAAGATAGATATTTTTTTTTCCGCGGTGGCCATCTTCGGCGCATTAAGGACGGCTGCGGGCTTCCTCCGACTCACGTCTAAGTTGTCGTCCGCAACCGCCCCTGCGCGTACCGCTGTTGCGGTCCGTCTCCTGTTGTTACGGGGGCTCAGAAGCCCCCGTACACCGAAAGACGCCCTTGGCGTCCGAGGCAGCGTGAGGCACGCTGCCGTCCATCACGGGGGTCACAGAAGTTTGCTAGACTAATAGGTGGACGGCACCTCCCGCCCACCCGTGACCCCGGAGGCCCCTATTAGTCGTCTTTTATGACAGGCAGGGGATACCGTGGTGGAATTCTCCAACGCCCCCAACCCACAGGGCGGGAGATGCCGGTCAGTCGTCCACCCGACGCCTCCTACGTCTCGTCTGGCGGCGGGAGGGATCACCACTGCGCTGGCGATCCCTCTCGGCACACTCCATCCGCGAGAGGAAAGATAGATATTTGGGCTTGTCTTTAGCTAAATATAATAACTCGAGGTTGGAATTTTAAGAACTGCATTCCATGTTAAATGTTCTTGTTTTAAGGGCTATTGGTTTTAAAATCAAAATCCACTGGACATGGCCACAAACTATAGTAGGTTTTAATTATAGATTTTTTAAATATTATGGGCACTATCAATGCTTATTCAATTCTCTTCAATAATGCAGCTTTGTTACGTCGCAAAATAAAGAATTGAAGAAGAAAAAAGTGGCCCGTGGCAGCAAACAGCAAATAAAGTAAATTCTTCTGTGAAAGCATCAAAATCGCTTAAAAATCAGGGAGTCGTTAACAATTCAACGATTGCTATAAGAATAACTAGCCGCGTAGTAGAAATTATCTTATTATATTTTTCTTCCCCCACATCGTTATGCCCTGTTGGGTGGCCATTAAATTACTGTATCTTTTTATTTATTTACCCCCCATCACCAGACTTAAAAGTTGGTAGATTACCTTATTCATTTTTAAAAGTATTTAATTTTGATGAGATTGCGTATTTAAATTGTTAAATTAGTAAAATTACAACCTCGATTTATTCTGTTTGGCTAAAAACAAGCCCAAATATCTATCTTAAATCCCATTAGTGTTAAAACAAAACGATGGCATGCCCAGGTATCGATTTTGAGGTCGATTGGCCTTAAAACGAAGAAATTCAAAATGGCAGCCACTTTATTCAATTCTAACATTGGATCCGTCTTTTGTACCTAAAGGCCTGCCCAGATATCGATTTTGAGGTCGATTGGTCTTAAAACAAAGAAATTCAAAATGGCGGCCACTTTTTCAATTCTAACATTGGATCCGTCTTCTGTACCTTAAGGCTTGCCCAGATATCGATTTTGAGGTCGATTGGCCTTAAAACAAAGTAATTCAAAATGGCGGCCACTTTTTTCAATTCTAACATTGGATCCGTCTTCTGTACCTAAAGGCTTGCCCAGATATCGATTTTGAGGTCGATTGGTCTTAAAACAAAGAAATTCAAAATGGCGGCCACTTTTTTCAATTCTAACATTGGATCCGTCTTCTGTACCTAAAGGCTTGCCCAGATATCGATTTTGAGGTCGATTGGCTTTAAAACAAAGAAATTCAAAATGGCGGCCACTTTTTTCAATTCTAACATTGGAACCATCTTCTGTACTTAATGGCTTACCCAGATATTGATTTTGAGGTCGATTGGCCTTAAAACAAAGAAATTCAAAATGGCGGCCACTTTTTTCCATTCTAACATTGGATCCGTCTTCTGTACCTAAAGGCTTGCCCAGATATCGATTTTGAGGTCGATTGGTCTTAAAACAAAGAAATTCAAAATGGCGGCCACTTTTTTCAATTCTAACATTGGATCCGTCTTCTGTACCTAAAGGCTTGCCCAGATATCGATTTTGAGGTCGATTGGCTTTAAAACAAAGAAATTCAAAATGGCGGCCACTTTTTTCAATTCTAACATTGGAACCATCTTCTGTACCTAAAGGCCTGCCCAGATATCGATTTTGAGGTCGATTGGCCTTAAAACAAAGAAATTCAAAATGGCGGCCACTTTTTTCAATTCTAACATTGGATCCGTCTTCTGTACCTAAAGGCCTGCCCAGATATCGATTTTGAAGTCAATTGGCCTTAAAACGAAGAAATTCAAAATGGCGGCTGTCTATGCCAAATCTCACAATGTTTCTAAGTATTTTAGTGACCATTGATCCATAATAAATAAGTAAATAAATAATTTCAAAATTCGTACTAAAAGAATTTTATGGTGTATAAATTAGAACATGCTTTACACCTAAAATCCGATTTTTTCAAATGTATGGGCGGCACGCAAGCGTTTTTTACGCAAACTGAGCCCGGCATTCCAGGGGTTAATCGACACTTGAAAGACAAATATACCGAAAATGAGTTATATACATATTTGGAATCGCCAGATTTTTCTGCGTCGATTGATCCGGGTTTCGCAGCTCTAGGACAACTTTTTTGGCGGTTAGATATTAGATGATTTTGGTAAATTACACATATTTTTTCTCACTTACCGACAAAAAATTGACGACTTTTTGGATTTACTGTAGTTGGTACACTTAAGGAAATTGATTTTGACCTTATTGTGTTTTACTTGAAATCATGACATTACTGTTTTACATTAATATATGTTTACTTGAAATAAAAAATTGCTCACTGATTAATTAGTTTTTATTACCTACACAAAAAATTATAGCATTGGCATAGATGTATTTTTACCTGGATACGTACTCTTCATATTTATGCAGTTAGATACTTTCAGCTCAGTAAAATATTTTGTTAACAGTACATTTATAAAATTTTACCTAAAATAAAATAAAAAAATATTAATCGGTTAGATAATTTTACCTGAACAATATAAGTTAATTTTTTTATGCTTAGATATTTTTACTTGACAACCTTTAACTTTAGTGATGTCGCATAGATAGTTTTGCCGGGTATGTTCAGGTGGTTATACTTATCGCTAAGAGATATTTACCTGTTCATAATAAAAAAAATACAGCCGCTTGCGAACCACCTAGTGTTTTGAAAGTGTCATTTGTATGTGCGCGCGATCGTGTACGGCGCGTATCGGTTGTCGCTAAGAGAGGACCGCTGTCCGGCGTTTTTCTGATTTTGCCTCGAATTTTACGTAGATATGGTGAGCTTTTTTTTTAACAAAAAAATGAGTTTGTAATTTTAATAACATTTATTTTTGTAATTAATATATTTGTACATTATAATTATAAATTTTCGTCAGTTAAGGCTGACCTACCCTTTTTTGAGATAATTTATTTGATTAATGTACGTTCTTCTTAAGTGCACTCTTCCAGCCCTACCATCCACATAGCTTGAAAGCTTAGGAAAGGTATTTAACCTTTCGTGAGCTGTCTTCAATCCATCCTCTCCACATGCCCAGACAATTTCAGTATATTTCATACTTTTCTTATCACCACATCATTATTTAAATTACAGCGGTCTCTTATCATACTACTCCTTATGGATTATGCGATCAGCAATATTGACTCTGCATATTATACTCCGTAATGAGCGAATTTTCAGAGTGTTTACTCTTCTTGAATGAGTGAGTAGTGAGCTGAATGAGTAGCCCATTGTTGTCACATGAATTGTTTGTAAAAATAGTGTATTTTTATAACTGAATTTTGTGCCAATAATAAAACTCTTTTTCTTTCTATCTTTCTTTGTTTATTTCGTACTTCTTTTGCCAAATCCATTTACTTTAATATTATGTATAAGCTCCATATAAACAACAAAAACAAATTAATAAACCCTTTTACTTACTGGAAGTACGATATCCCATCCTTTTTTAAGGTTCTAGAGGTGATATTTTTGCATTTATTGAATGAACATTTTGGCATTCTTGACGTCCGTGCAGTAACACGAGCGACGCTATACTAATTGCAATATGTGCGCGTTTTGTTAGTTGCGCGTATTAATTCTCCTGACGTTTTTGAGAAGCTAACTGTGCATCTTGGGTTTTTTAATACATCAATGAATATTGGCAAGTATTATTAGCGATATTATTTTTCGACAACCATTTGTATACGTAAACTTAAGTTGATCATTTTAAAGATATAATTTTAATCCAATATTATGATTTTTATACATGTTAATGGCCATGTCGTGGGTTCAAATACTACTTTCGACTGTTTCTTTTTCAATGCTCTATAAAAATATAAAAACAGATATAATTTTACTAATAGTGGACACATGCTGTCAGTTTTGTTCATATCGTGACTCTAAGGGTGATACTAATAATCAAATCTCAAGTTTGAGTTACATCTCAAGTAGACATAATTTATAAATGTATACTATTCATACATTATGTCAACTTAAGATGTAACTCAAACTTGAGATTGCTTTGTTAATACCGCCTTTAGATGATTAAGAGACTGCTTAAGATGGATAGTACAACTGTTGTACTGACAAGCCTTTCCTGCTGGAAAAGTCATTAAATCACTCAGCGAAACATATCGCCATCTATTTAAAAAAATAGGTAAAAATCTATACTATACTAACATTATAAAGCTGAAGAGTTTGTTTTTTTATTTGTTTGAACGCGTTAATCTCAGGAACTACTGAACCGATTTTGAAAATTCTTTCACTAATAGGAAGCTACTTTACTCCTGAGTGCTATAGGCTATGCTATAGGCTTTTTATCCCGGGAGAATATTTTTGTCCCGAAAAAACTTTTTCACACGGGCGGAGCCGCAAGCACTGCTAGTATTGAATAATTTCCTACGGGACCAAGTTATGATACATTGCATGTTACTGAAATTACTTCTAATAAACATCCAAACATTTATACAAACTATTGCATTAATAATATTAGTAAGAAGTAAGACAACCAAAAACAAGATACCTACCTTTTTCAGAACTTATTATATTTAAATTGGCAGTGAAAGTAACTGTATCTTTGGTGGTTATTCATAGATAACATATTTATGTTATTAGTATGTTGAAGCCTCCGAACGATACATTATAGTCTGATCTAATATATCATGACGTGACCAATAATCGCGAAGGTTCATCATCGTGGGCCAGAGGCTAAGTTCGCAATTGGGACAAGGTATGCCATAATTGCTTTTGGCATTAAAGCAAAGACAGAGGAAGGGTAATTATTTATTTTATATGTATGTAGTTTCTATCGTCACCAAGGTCTAGTGGTGTACAGACTGGACGTTCGTGAATTTTATTTTCAGGTCGGGCAACACTTTGAAAGCGGCGATAGCCTATTTGGGAGTGGAACGGACCAAAGCGAATGTCCGCAGATTCAAAACCCAAGGGCACACACCTCTGTCTTTTATAAAGTTACTAGCTTTTGCCCGCGGCTCCGCCCGCTTTAAAAAGTTTTTCCGGGATAAAAGTCCCGCTTTATATTTTCCCGGGATAAAAAGTAGCCTATGTGTTAATCCAGAACATGATCTACCCGTGTGCCAAATTTCATCGAAATCCGTTCAGTAGTTTTTGCGTGAAAGAGTAACAAACATCCAGACATCCGTACATCCATACATTCTTACAAACTTTCGCCTTTATAATATTAGTAGGATTATAGAGCGCGGAGTTATTAGTTAGATTGCAGTTACAAAATTCCTAGGCAAATTCTAGCAGTGGTGAAAAAAAAATCCCCATTGTTTTTTTTTTGGGATAATTTGGAGGTGCTCGAACAAGTGTTCTAAGTACCCACAAGGCTCAACTATTGATGTTAAGAAAATCAAGATGGCGGTTCCAAGATGGTGCCCAAAAACTTAATTGGGCCAATCGGTCTGAAATTATAATATCCCGGGGTTTTTACAGTCGTGGATTATGATTTTGGGGTCAAATTATTGTTTGAGTCAAATCTAAAACAGAATTTTCATAATTGAAATATAAATAAAATAGTGTTTAAAAAATAACTTTAAATTGAATCAAACGTTGTTTTATACTATACTAGCTTTTGCCCGCGGCTCCGCCCGCGTTAAAAAGTTTTTCGGGATTAAAGTCCCGCTTTATGTTTTCCCGGGATAAAAAATAGCCTATATGTTAATCCAGAACATGATCTACCCGTGTGCCAAATTTCATAGAAATCCGTTCAGTAGTTTTTGCGTGAAAGAGGAACAAACATCCATACATCCAAACATCCATACATCCAAACATCCATACATCCAAACATCCATACATTCTTACAAACTTTCGCCTTTATAATATTAGTAGGATGTTGTGTGTACACACTCACGCCCTCCATCCCCGAAGTGGTAGGCAGAGGCGCAACCAATGCACCCACCCTTCGCCGTGTGGATTCCATTTCATAACGTGATAGGGGGCGAAATTGTGTGTATTCGTTTTGAATTATCGCTTACTTTAACGGCGAAGGAAAACATCGTGAGGAAACCTGCATACCTGAGAAATTCTCTATAAGAATTTCTAAGGTATGTGACGTCTGCCAACCCGCACTAGGCCAGCGGCCAGCGCGGCGTGGTGGACTAAGGCCTAAATCCTCTCAGTAGTAGAGGAGGCCCGTGCTCAGCAGTGGGACAGTAGACAATACAGGGCTGGTAGTAGTAGTAGTAACACTTTTTTTATAGTTATATAACATAACTTTCTACCGGTCGTACCAACTAAATTCATGCAGCTTGGTAATACTGCTTCTTGCGTGAAAATGTGTGGCCGCCAAATACACATAATTATCATCATCATCAGCCACATGACGTCCACTGCTGAACATACGCCTCCCCCCTAGATTTCCAGACGGACCTGTCAAAAGCGGCCTGCATCCAGCGCGTTCCTGCGACCTTTATCAAGTCATCTGTCACCTTGCAGGTGGACGGCCGACGCTGCGCTTGCCAGTACGTGGTCTCCACTGGAGAACTATTTTTCCCCATATGCTGTCAGTTCTTCGAACTAAATGCACATACATCGTAATTGTATTATTATATTGCACTAGGGACACCAAAGATTGCACGTCATAAGAGATATTAAAATCCTTATTCTATTGTCCAATATATTAGTCATGCACTTTTATAATTCTTACTAAAATATCACATTGTCTTCATATTGATATAAAAATGCGTAATACTTTAAATACTTCATTATTTAGGCTTTGTATGATGAGCACTTCCAATGTGTTTAGCGAACGACCTACTCCTCTATTCTACGATTAATAAATAATTTTCCTACCGACGAACATGACACACACAATTAATATAAAAAGAATTTAACGAGTTATTATAACACTAGCTTTTGCCCGCGGGTCCGCCCGCATTAATAAGGTTTTCCGGGCTAAAAGTACATAAAAACCTTCCTGTTGAATCACTCTATTAAAAATAGACGTGTGGCACTCGGAGACTGCCGCGGTAAACCTATTGCATAGCATTTTTTATCAACTTATGTAATTATAATTATTTATTTATTTTATTTATGCAGTATTTTTTATTTTCCTTTGTTTTTCTTTGATATTAATTCAACTTTTTGAGCGTGGTGTCCGATAAGACAACCAATGCCACCTAAAGGCGAGTTGCTGAACTAAAGAGACAAGCGTGATATTTCAAAAAGTCATCAAAGTTCTGCTAATCATCAATAGATGGCAGAACTAAAAAAAATATGAAAGACGGGCTCAATGGACTAGTATCCAGAGCCGTAATATTTAAATAAAATAAAAACTTTTAAAATTCAACCTTAGAATCACGTCATCCCGCCACGGGGACATTCTCATCAACTGCGCGCGTTTGACATTTCGATACGTTTCACTGACTGGAACAATTTTTAAATACACGGTAATTTCGACCTTTTATCGTTTAACATTCAGCTCATATACTCTTGCATATTGTATCCTTACAAGACTGCGATATTAAATTTACTTATGGAATTTTACACTCTGCATGGTTGTGATAGAGTTGAAAATAAACTGTCACCGCTGTGCCGGTCGGAGTGAAGGGTGCCAGGTTATTTTCGTTACGGAATTTCTGGATTCGGTCTCCACGCTCAAGGCCCGCGATAGAAATTATGCAATAGCTTAAAACGGCATCAAAATCCGTTGCGTAGTTTTGAAGATTTAAGCATTCTGTCCCTAGACAGACAGCGGGAAGTAACTTTGTTTTATACTATGTTAAGATTAAGATTAGAATAATATATAATATGACTTCCATCAAAACTATTGACGCGCTAGGCTAGTTTCGTTCTTATGATAATGTAACTAACCTATCTTATTTGTGCGCTCTATGCCAGGGCTTCCCTGCCAGTGGTCCGTAGACCATTAGTGGGCCGCAAGAGCTAGAATATGGTCCGCGAAAGAATTCCAATTTTTTTATGGACACGCAACACTTTATGTTACTATCTTTACAGATACTTAAAAATATTAAACGTTGTGGTCCCTCCTATTAACAATAATGAAGTCAAAGTGGTCCCTGGTCAAAAAAGGTTGGGAGCCACTGCTCTATGCATAATTGCATATAATATCTAAATATTGCACTTACAAAAGGAATTAACTAAAAAATGCTAAATAAGATACTTACTACTACTAAGGTGCTACTAAAGTGCAATTTTCAGAATAAATTAGATTTTCCCTCCACTCAGCAGTAATGAAAGACCGTACGTGTGGGAATAAAGCTTTTGATGTAGAGCACTAACACCAGTGAAAATGTGCATGCAATTGTTTCTTTAACCGATTTAAAAAAAGGAGGTTCCGTATGTATGTACATAATTGTTTGTATGTCCGCGATTTCTCAAAAATTGCTGATCTGATTTGAATTGAGTTTTTATTTAAGAGATCGACTTGTGTTTACGCAGATTCATTATTATGTTTATGAACCCTTATTTTAACAACATCCTAAATACAATAACAAGTTACGGATTCAAGTACAATGCAAATCGGTTTTTTTTTCTTTCTTTGTCTTCTATTATCCTAAGATATGTCCTACTGCCAAAGGCCTCGCCTTTCTTCATCTAGATTTCCCGATCCCGATCGATTTTTCCATTCAAAGAAAAAGAAAATTCATTCAAAATCGTCTGGCCAACCTTCCTTAGTTGTAGTAAATTAAACAAATATGCTTAAGCAATACTATGAAACTAAGACATAACAACGTAATTTTTCCGTTAATGAGTGCCATCGGATTGTATCTATCTGTACTAGGCGAAAAAATTTCCTCCTCATTTGTAAAATCAAAGCAAATATTTTACAATTAACTTTTTGGGCAATCAACAGCACAGTCCGCTTGTAACCATGAAGCTAGTTAGTCCAATTCTAGGTTTAGCCTCGGTGGCGTAGTTGTATTACGGTATGACTGCAAATCTGAGGTCTTGGGTTCGATTCTCGGTTCGGGAAATTTGATATTGGGTTTTTAAAATTCAGTATCAGCCCGGAGTCTGAAATTTGGGCCCCATATGGCGATAGGCACGAGCCATTCCATGATGTGATAGGGGTACCTCTATCACATCATGGAACGGAATCCGCACGGCGAAAAGTGAGTGCACTAGTTGCGCCTCTGCCTACTCCTTTGGGGATAAAAGGCGTGAGTGTGTCTGTATCTAGTTTTAATTCGATACATTCGCCTCATTTAAATACATATTTCGCAATGGAATGTAATATGTATTAGGAATATACAGGACGTATGTCATTTATAATAATCTTAAACACTTAGGATTCGCAATGAGATGTATTATGCCCGTATCCTAATTCCATTGTCTCTCTAACAATGCTTAATTAAAATTAACAAGGCTTCATACGTGATGTTATTCGCCCGATGTGTCGGTCAACCAAAATGTCGGCTATTCGGATATCTGTGGTAAATTCTTTTTAATATTTATTGAGGTAAAGGAAATGCGGTTTTCAGTCTAAATTTAAATTTGGTAATTTGCTTACATTTTACTGCAAGCCACAATAAATTCTTCACTCAGTTTAAATCGAGCACAATAAAGTTTAGTTCACACATAAAGGGTTGGGAGCCCGTTTATTGTATGGCCGTTGATTTTCCATTACATTTACGAGGTACTATGTGGAGGTGCGAACGTCGGAAACGTTTAAAAGTTAAACTGGTCGCGTTTTAATCGAATTCCCAGCGATCCAGGGGCGTCGCGGATCAACGAAATGGGCACATGAGTTTTGAGGTTTCGTATCGAATAAAAAAAAATATATCCTGTTTCGGAAAATATTTTCAGCAAGTTAAGTTTGTGGAATGCAAGGCTTTAACGTAACTATTTTATTAACGTATATCTGAATTCAAGAATTCTACTTGGCTCTTTTTGTATTATTGATATTGAATAATACAAAAAGAGCCAAGTAGAATTCTTGAATTCTCTTAAAATTAAATACCATACAAAAATCAATATCTGATCGCCTAAAACGCGTAACAATTAATTGTATCAAAAAAATTGCTAAGCAAATTGTATATATAGATATCTTTACGCCTAAAGTCACCTACTTCCGCATTTATAATGTAATACGGACATCATTTTCCGCTCTGCACAATGCAATAACCAAACATGTGTCGAGACACAGTTGCGAACTCGTTTTAGTTAAGTGACAAAAAGTTATCTTCCCAACGGCGTGCACTACAGTGAAATGTCAGGGCTAATGCCATATTAACTGATGAACAAAATAGGTATGTCCTCTATTGAAGTTATGTATTTATTTCTCTGGAGCGTTGTAATGCCCTTATAATTTCTCAATGTATATTATGGGTACTTTCTTAGTTCGAGTTTTATACATTACGAGGTTCGCTTAAACTGAGTAAAAGTAATAGAATTAATAGTATCTGCTACACATGTAAGTAAAAGTACGTAGTACTATTCAGTGTTCTGTAGTTTAAGTCTGAAAATTCGAGGAAAATTTAGCCTTTCATCTTGATATACAAATGATTATAATACATATCCCTTCCAACGGGATGTGAGAAATGTAATTTGCAATCCTTATGAATTACTTTCAACTATTTAAATAACCGCGTATTTTGCAATATTTCATTATTCTTGTGTCCAACTCCCTCGTGTATCGATTTTAAATCGGGTTATCCTAATTCCTATCTGTTGTATTCATTTTGTAGGCACTTAATAGAACCGATATAACCACACACACTGTTACTCGCTCGGCGGCCGGACATTAAGTGAGTGGTGAGCTGTCGCCAGTGCTGCCAACAAGATTAAAAAAAATCCGCTAATTTCGTTGTATATTTCCCTCAAAAATCCTTAAAAAAGAATTCGTCAATAATAGCCCTGAAAATTGTAAACTGGTACGATAAACGCATTCTATACGCTACACTATCCTACTTCCTACTAATAAACGCGAAAGATTGTAAGTATGGATGTCCCGTCACCCTGACCTCTCTTAGCAGTTCCGGCCCGCGTGCCGAAGACTACTAGGTACGATACCACTAAATAGGATTAGGTTAAAAACCATCTTCCCCAAACGCTGATGTCTTATCCTCTCAGTGGCCGCCCTGAGCCGAGGTTCGTGACCCGTTAGTGGGTCGCCCTCAGCGTGGTCGCTTAATTTTAAGGGTTGCGAGCGCCTTCTGCACTCACCCAAAAGACCGGTGTTCTTTCATAAGCCGACCCTCGTCAGGCTAGAAAGAGTAATGTCAGGGACAAAAAAAAATAAAATAAAATATGTAAGTATGGATGTATGGATGTTTGTTACTCTTTCACGCAAAAAATACTGAACGGATTTCAATGAAATTTGGCACACGGGTAGATCATGTCTTGGATTAACATATTGGCTACTTTTATCCCGTGAAAATATAAAGCGGGAATTTTATGCCAGAAAAACTTTTTAACCCGGACGGAGCCGCGGGCATAAGCTAGTAAATTATATTTTGAGGTCACAACCGAATATGTCCAGTCTTCGCATATCCGTGCGACATTTATCGAAATCCCGCGCAATTTTTTGTCGTTTATAATTTTGGCAGCGCGATCGTGGCAGCTGGTGGGTACGCGATGAAAATACGTGCTGACATTAATGTTCCTGTTTGTTTTTTTATCATACCTTATTACCCAAATTGTGTTATTTATTACGATTATGTTTACCCTAAACACCATTAATATAGAACGTGGAACATTTGACAGAATTCTTATTGCTCGTTTCGTCATTCTGTTGTTTACGTAAAAAATCCTACACAACTTTGGATCATCGCTGATGATCTGATGATGATCATCTTGCTTCCAAATTATTTTATAAACGGGATTGCTTGCGATATTTTTAATGTAAACATAAGTAAACTTAGAAACTACTGAATAGGCGTAGATTTTTGGATTTCCGATTGACCACGTCCTGGATAGAATATTTTTAATCCTGGAGAAATACTAATCACTGGCATTTTTATTTTGGAATATGAAGATATTTTACCTTTTACACGCGATCGAGATGCGAGCAATATTAGTCTGTATTTTGTAACCCTCAATCCTATGCAGGGTCATTTTGACTTTGCGAAAATAAATAAAACTTTACCTACCTTTACCTACCTCCTCAAAATCATACTACATGGATATTTTCAACAAAGATCTTGGTTTTTCTTTTCAGATTGTATTATAATTTTGTAGTTTAGTGAGAATATGGAGTATGCGTGACTTCTGGCTAAAACTGTGATTTTTCCGCTGCGTCGAATTGTCTAGAACTGGCAATAGGGCGTATAAACTTAAGAGCCTATGTCAGGAACTTTAAGGACTTTCAAATTCAAATTTCTCGTAAACTACTAAGATCAGAAGTTAGATTTTTGGATATGTGTAAATTGAACGTATAACTCAATAATATTTCAAAGCCAAAACACAATTGCTATAAATTTTCTCGATCGAAAAAAAAATCAAAGTTACCTCTGATATTTTCTTTAAACACGCTTTATCTCTAAATGGTGGAATATGTACATTCGTAACTTTATTTAAATACAATACAACAATTTTTTCAAAGTTTTATCAATACACAATTAAAACGAATTAAATAGTACAATCACAATTAAAAGAAAATTGTTTTGGCGCTTACGCCATTTCATTTCGGCATACGCGTGCGCCACCCGTCACTTTCTCTCATCCGCGACGTCCAAATACGCCATCGCTGTTATGGGAGTGGCCCGTGCCGGCTTCAGTCGTCCGGAATCTTTACTGACGACGGACGTGCGCTCGAAATTTTCGGACGCCTTCAAAGTTCGAATTGGCCGTCTAGTGTAGGGATTGGTCCGCGCTACCGCGCGGCAAATTTGAAGGTGCCCTGGAAATTCTGTTTTATAGTGTATCCAGCTCACGTCCGTGTATCAATATAAAATTATAGGCTCTATTAGGTCTATAAGATAGGCAGCAAGCGTAATTATTACATCCTTTCACCTTTGTAAATTGTTTCTAGTCGGAGACCTGCTTTAGTTATATTTAGTGATAGGTACGCTGAGGTGCCGGGTTCGAATCCCTGATTGAAAAACAATAGTCACTGCTTTTTTTTTGTTATTTATTCTGCCTCAGTGGTGTAGTTGTATTACGTTATGACTGCAATGCTGAGGTCTCGGGTTCGATCCCCGAGTCGGGCAGAGTGATATTGGATTTTTTTCTTTTCAGCCCGAAGTCTGGATTTTGCCTTCCCCTTCGGGGATAAAAGACGTGAGAGTATATGTATGTATTATTTATATTGGGTAATTCATAGCTAGGGACGCCCTGGAATGCCGGCCCAATTTTGCGTAAATGACGCTTGCGTGCCGCTCATACATTTAAAAAATTCGTATTTTGCATGTAAAGGCTGTTCAAATTTTTACACCATAAAATTATTTTAGTATGATTTTTTGTAGTACTCATTTATTTATACATTATGAATCAATAATAACTAAAATGTTAAGAGCCAATGTTAGAATTGGTATACACGGCGGTCATTTTGAATTTCCTTGTTGTAAGGCTAATCGACCTCAAAATCGATATCTGTGCAGGCCTTTAAGTACAAAAGACGGATCCAATGTTAGAATTGAAAAAAGTGGCCGCCATTTTGAATTTCTTTGTTTTAAGGCCAATCGAACTCAAAATCGATATCTTGGCAAGCCTGTAGGTAAAAAAGACGGATCCAATATTAGAATTAAAAAAAGTGACCGCCATTTTGAATTCCTTTGTTTTAAGGCCATTCGACCTCAAAATCGATATCTGGGCAGGCCTGTAGGTATAAAAGACGGATCCAATGTTAGACTTGAAAAAAGTGGCCGCCATTTTGAATTTCGTTGTTTTAAGGCTAATCGACCTCAAAATCTATATCTGGGCAAGCCTATAGGTACAAAAGACGGATCCAATGTTAGAATTGAAAAAAGTGACCGCCATTTTGAATTTCTTTGTTTTAAGACCAATCGACCTCAAAATCGATATCTGGGCAGGCCTTTAGGTATAAAAGACGGATCTAATGTTAGACTTGAAAAAAGTGGCCGCCATTTTGAATTTCCTTGTTTTAAGGCTTATCGACCTCAAAATCTATATCTGGGCAAGCCTGTAGGTACGAAATACGGATCCAATATTAGAATTGAAAAAAATGACCGCCATTTTGAATTTCTTTGTTTTAAGGCCATTCGATCTCAAAATCGACATCTGGGCAGGCCTGTAGGTACAAAAGACGGATCCAATATCAGATCTGAAAAAATTGGCCGCCATTTTGAATTTCTTTATTTTAAGGCCAATTGACCTCAAAATCGGTATCTGAGTACCACTTTAGTTACTAAAGGCAGATCCACCGTCAGAACTGAAAAAAGTGGCCGCCATTTTGAATTTCTTTGTTTTAAGGTTAATCGACCGCAAAATCGATATCTGGGTGTAACATTATTAACAAAAGAGTGATCCAATGTCAGAATTGAAAAAAGTAGCCACCATTTTGAAGTTTTTTGTATTAAGGCCAATCGAACTCGAAATCGATATCTGGGCATTGTTTTGTGCACAAAAGGCAGATGTAATGTTAGAATTCTAAATAAAGGCCGCCATTTAGATTTATTTTTCTTTAAAGGCTATTGGCTTTAAAATCAAAATCCGCTGGACATGACTGGCCACAAACTCTAATAGGTATAAAGGAGACGGCCTAAATTGGGCTTGACCTTACACTTTTGAAGCATGTATCAATATTCTTCTATTTTTATGTCTTCCATTTAAAAATATCCCACCAAAAACATAAATGTAAAAAAGGATAGCCAAGTTCAATACCAAAATTATGCTTAGCTGTGGGCTTCGCCGCAAAAAGAATGGAGATCTAAATGTGTGCCAAGTTTTATGCAAAATCTAAATATGTATTTATAGGAACAAAATAACATTATGAACAAGTATTAAATTCTATTTGTTTGCTTTATTGAATACCTATAATAGTTGCTGGTATTTACAAATGTGAGATCTTTTACATTTATGTTTTTGGTGGGATATCATTACTTTTTGTAAAGAAAACTACGTAGGTATTGAGTTGTGTGGTGCCGCGCGCCGCCGACGACACACCGTTGGCCGGCTGTTTAGCGCGTATTACAAGTGTTTTTTTATGGGGACACCAACTTTATCTTTATATTTCTGTTATAAAGCAAATATAATAAAACATATATTGGGATTGTTTCAAATATTTGCTTGTAACGGTTCCAACGCTACCATTAAAAATATATTTTTTTTTATGTGGACCCCTGTATTTTTAACTTTTTTTATTTTTAGATTTTTTCTTACGCTTACACATAATTACCGAGCTGGATTCCAAATTTCATCCTTCTAGGTCATCTGGAAGTAGGTTAGGTTTAGATACTATAAGTCTGTCAGTCAGTACAAAAATTTACGATTTTGACCTTCATATCTTTATAACCGTTTGAGCTAGCTTAATGAAATTTGGGCTTCTAGATGTCCTTATAGATATAATTAAACTCACACAGTTTTATGTGTTTACTTTAAATAGGTTTTGAGTTATAGAAAGGTGAAAAGTGGCACCAAGTGGTTCGTGTAATATTACACACGGCGCTGGCACCAACTTAGAGCGTTGGTTACATACTCAAAGAATACCAAGCATGTATAACAAGAATAATATTGACATATTAGTATTAATAATTCTTTGGGGGAGACCTATGTCCAATAGTAGCCTTTTAAAGGCTGAAAAAGAATAAGAATTAAAAACTATAGGTATTTTAGAAATTAAACTAAAAAGACATTTTCACTTTTTGGGATATTTAATATTGGTCGATATTATTTAATTTTACTGGCAACTTTGTTCAGCGCTCCCGACGTAATGTCAAATTGAAATACATTATTGACTCACTAACACTCTAGCTTCACACCTCGCGTCGTGGCTCGTATTGTGTTCGGCGTACCACTCGCGCGAGAGTGTAAATGAGCCATTATATATTTATATCAGTCCTCGTCGATTCCATGTGATATTTTCAATTCTGGTTATTGTCTAAGCTAGCTCTGTTCACTATTCAATAGGGCAATCCAATGGTTAGGTACTGTGAACATCTTATGTCATCAGGTAAAAAAAAGTTATTCACCGAAAAATGATTTAGAAGCTCTACTCTACAGCGGTTCTTTCTTTACTCCCATTGGACAGACAGATTTTTCTTTCTCATTTGGAAATAGTTCTAATATAACTATAAAATAATGCATAAATTATCTCTGTAACACTAAACCCAAAGTTCTATGAAGTTTTTCCCGTCTCCTTTTAAAATATGGCCATCATTATTTTTCATTCAGTTCAATAAGGATATCGGAGCTTTGTTATATTTCAAAACAAAAACAAATGCCTTAGAATTGAAGAAGTAGCTGTTGCAGTAAACATCAGTCTATTCTTCTGTACAAAATATCAAAAATATTTAAAAAATTGTAAGTAATTAACATTTCAAATTTTCTATAAGCATAAGTACCCGCGTAGTAAGAATGACCTTGCTATATTTTTCTTACCCCACATTACATACAGTTCAAATTAAAAATTATAAAAATTATCTAGATAGGTAGCGGCCGCCTTCAACATTTGTAACATTTATATCCTATATAGTGACTATTCAACCATAATAATGTAATCAATCTTCATATCAAGCTATGTAATTTTATTGCATTGCATAAATTTCGAACATCCTTTACATACAAAATTCGATTTTTAAATTGCATGGTGGCACTAGAGTGAACCATCATTTACGTAAAATAGACCTGACATTCCAGGGAAGAAGTTTCATCGTGAATGACTTGTCGAAACTACCTTGATGTCGCAACTCGTAGTTGTATTACGTGCCCGGTACGGCCTCCACGCTCAGGTCTCGGGTTCGAATCCCGCGTCGGGCAAATACAATTTTTTTCTGTCCAGTATCAACTCGGTCTGCTGAATTGGGCCCGGTATGTGGCAATAAGCTCGTCTCCTATTTGATAAGACCTAAAATAGCTAACGAAATGTGAGGAGAAAAGGTGTGATGCTATGTTTGACTGCCTCCAAGGCGTAGTTGCCTCGACGCGATGCGACGAGAACCGAGGCGCGCGATCTATCTCAGCGGGGCCGTGCGGCGCCTCGCATTTGAAATACGCTAAGTCACGCCCATCACGATTCCATATGTTTTTCACATAGGCTCTTAAAATCACTTTTTATTGATATTTATTTTGTTTAAAACTTACACTGACTGCCTTGGTGGCGTTGTTTTATTACGGTACAACTGCAATGTCAAAGTCTCAGGTTCGATCCCCGGGTCGGGCAAAGTGATATAGGGTTTTTCTGCTCTGTATCAGTCCGGAGTCTGGAAATTGTGTCTGATATGGCGATAGGCTCGCCCCCTATCGCATCATGGAACGGAATATGCATGGCGAAAAGTGGGTGCACTAGTTGTGCCTCTGCCTACCCCTTTGGGGATAAAAGGCGTGAGTGTATATATGTAAAATTTACACCTTTTAATTCAACATCTGTGGTTCGAGTAAATTATTGTTATTTTCAAGAAGATAAGGTTGTGGTTTCATTTACTGACGTAATGTCAAAATGGCCTTTATTTGTACTGGCTATATAGTTGCTGATTTGTACCAACGGGAAGTTGGGTCGATATTCGGTATAAAAGCATGGTGTTTTGCACGTGTATTTAAAGAGCTTGAAAATGATAGCGAACCTCACCCGTCAAGTCCACACGACACCATGATTGATCGCCGACCAAATGAGCATTTTAATAGCATTTATAAATTTTATGCAATTATTTTGTGCAGTCTGGTTGTATTCATTTAATAGAAGTTTTAGTGGTATTAACAAGTATTTGGTGTACTTTACAATCACTTCGTACGTAGCTTGAATCTTTTTTTATAGCTAAATTAGTAAAGACACCTGAATTGGATCGCAATCTTTCAAAATCAATGCATTGTATATATTAAACACAATTGAAAGAAGCCCCAACCAGGCTTGAATAATTCAATCCTAGAGAGATTATTGGCGCCTTAACAATCCCTCTCCATAATCCCCATTAATTTGCCCAAAGTTCCTTCGGGCTTCGGTATTGTGTGTTTGCGGTGGACTTTTTTTAGATCCGGTGTTAGTGTTAAACAAGTCACGTGTAAGCAATACCCGTGACCTATACTAAATATAATTTACACATTCTAGTAAGAGCTGTTAATTTCGATTTTTTACTTGGATTCTCCAGATTAATGAGATCGACCAACTTATTACGCAATAATTATATAAATTCAGAAATAAAAAAATGTATAAAACGAGTTTAACTTTTCGAATATACAGCGAAAACTGGTTATACCGACACTGAAGGGACCACCAATAATCCACGCTATATCCGATAGTCGTTATATTATAGTCTTTTTCTAAACGTCATGTATTTCCCGAGACTTTACCATTCAGTATAAACGATGTCGCTATAAACTGATTCTACAGTATTTGAATAGAAACTCTGTAGGGAGGCATGTATTATTATACATTTTTTTTATGATGTCTTCTCTTGTTACACTTCTATTTGAATAAAGACTTGGAAGTGTATCCTGCAGAGTGTTGAGCAACATAGAGAGAGGGTTATGCACTCGTATAGGATTTTAAAATTGATTACCTTTTTTGCGAGTATATAAATGAACTGCTCGAAACAAAAATAACAAATATATTTATATCATATTATTTTTTTTTATTAATTGTATTTTTTACGTTGAACTGATTTTGAAAAGAGCAACACTAGAGTTTCTTGCCCGTTCTTCTCTAGTGAGAACTGCTTTCCGAACTGGTGGTAGAGTTAATATTGACTGAATCTAAATAATGTATAACATTTTATGAGTTCGAATAAATTTATTTCATTTCGTTTCATTAGAGAGAGCATGTTATTATTATATTTAATTTTTTTATTATTTTTTCACGTTTTTGTAAAGCATTTCTTGCGAGTTTGCGTAAGTTGTTTCGTAAATAGACATTCTCTTTTAAAAGTTATATTCAAAGACAGTTACAAGTATTCCATTTTCACGAGAAGCAGAATTAGAAATATAACGTAATTGCCGCGTGTTCTATAAATAGGTATCTTACCATTGAGGCTTTGTTCAGCATATTATTGAATCATAGGCTTGCCACTTTCTTTTTTGTAGAGAATAAATTATTTTTTACTAACAAGTTAACCTCATTAAACTCTGTTTTACTCAGGATAGGCGTTGCGCAAACTGCGTCAAGTTGTTGTCAGAAAACACTGCACTACTGGCAAAATGACCGCCTTTAAAGTGGCTGATATAACTATAAGTTTTATAGTATTTAGTAGTAATTCTTCGCAACTAGTTCACAGTGTCTGCTCAGCGCCTTTATCTCATAAACAACTGAAATAATACATTTCTTGCCTTTGTTATTTAAAAACCAAAAGCATTCTTGTAGTAACTTTATAAATTGTTTAAAAACAAACCGCTTTAAGAAAAACAAAAGAAATTTTCGTTTTGTCGTTTTTAACTTAGACTTAAGGTAAAGTTTTAAAACCATAGCCTGTATAAAGGTCAGGACATTTGACTAATTATAACTGTTTGAATATTCACACAATGTACTGTAGTTAGAAATGTCCACTTTGAGTAATCACCCTACGTTTTGTGCGAGTGATAAATGGACCGACAAAAATACCTACGTCTGAACCCTACCCTTGAATAGCGAAGTGGATCGAAAATAAATCTAGAGAGGGACAGCAGCATACAAACTAAGTTTTATTTCTTCTGCGATATACATATACATTGTTGAATTATTCTACCGTTGGGCGACTTAGAAAAACTTGAGGGTAATGTATTAGTACGGACTATTTAATTTAAAAAGTAGTCGACTCGGAAATTAATGTCTTATATAAATGATAGTAAGTTATATTTTGCACTACACACTATTAAAATATGTATTTATTATAAATATCGTTATAAAATAAGTCAAAATACGAATATTGGTTTAGCACTTTCCTCTATCCTTTTTTTTCTTTAAGTATATAGAACCTAATCCAATGGTTATAAGAAACCACTCAGAGTCAGCGGAAACGCGTAAAGAGATTGATGAGCTTCACCGATGCGAATGGTTTTTCCATATTTCTCAGTTCCAAGCATTCGATTAGTGAATTTTGTATAAGAAATGACTGCCTCGGTGGCGTAGTTGTATTACGCTACGACTGCAATTCTGAGGTCTCGGGTTCGATCCCGGGACGGGCAAAGGGATATTGAGTTTTTCTATTCAGTATCAGCTCGGAGTCTGGAATTTGTGCCCGATATGGCGATAGGCTCGCCCCCTATCACATCACGGGACGGAATAATGGCGAAAAGTGGGTGCATTAGTTGCGCCTCCGCCTACCCCTTCGGGGATAAAAGGCGTGAGTGTATATGTATATGTAAATGGCAGCTGTCAGCGAAATGGACTATTTACTACTACTTACCTAGCTACTACTAGCCCACAATATATTATCATATATTTCAGCGGGTATTCCAAAAAGAGAAATGAGAAAAATAAAATCATAGAAATTGAAAGAATTACGTAGAAGTTTTTGGATAAAAAATTTGAAATATAGAAAGAAAGAAAGAAAGAAAATATTTAGAAAGAAAATATACAAGCATTATTACAACATAATTAAGTACTAAAAATCTTAAATTAATTTTGCTCGTCACAAAAACGACCCCAACTCAGCATAAGCTGGTAAAAACCAGCGCTGGTCTTCCGTTGGGCCGTTTTGTGATGTTTTGTAAATATAACCAAAGATGTCTGCTTATTGTATGGGTGATGAGCCTCAAAATCTAACCAGGTTCAAAATTTAGGAATATTAAAAGGACAAAATATGGAACTTGGATCAATTAAAAAAATATTTTTAGACTCCTCCATTCA
Organism: Lapara coniferarum; assembly: GCA_949316025.1. Classification (NCBI taxonomy): domain Eukaryota; kingdom Metazoa; phylum Arthropoda; class Insecta; order Lepidoptera; family Sphingidae; genus Lapara; species Lapara coniferarum. The sequence continues at coordinate 5,629,122 of OX438922.1, forward strand.
TAATTTTTTTTAATCGTTCATATTAAGTGTAGTTTTTAAACAAAATAAAATTACATAAATCTCAAATCGGAGTTTTTTTTTTAATTAAACGATATAATGTAGAAGGATAGTGTTTAGGAACTCCATCCAAATATATTGTATTGGTTAGAATTTCAGGCTCGTTTTTGGACATATCCTTTGAAAAGTACTTTTGCCGTTTTCTAAGTATTTATTGGTTAATACTAAGTAATAATTTGTCTGCCTCGGTGGCGTAGTTGTATTGCGTACGCATTAAGAGTACGATTTGTGCGCTGAGGTCCTGGGTTCGAATCCCGGGTCGAGCCAAAAACATTGTGACTGGGTTTTTCCATCTTAAAATTTACTCAGTCGCAGCTCGGAGTCAGGAAGTTGGCGGTGTGATACCCCCGTGCCTCGGAAAGCACGTAAAGCCGTTGGTCCTGCGCCTGATCTCTCTCCGGTCATGTCGGATTGCCGTCTCACCGGATTATGAGAGTGAAGGAATAGCGAGTGCACCTGTGTATTGCGCACACACTTGTGCACTATAATATCTCCTGCGTACCTGGCTGATCTCCGTTGAGATTGACCACCGAAGCCGAAACTGGCTAGGAGAAATTATTGGTTAATACCAATAATACATTATTATTATTATTACATTAGAGAACCGTATTCTGAGAAAATGTACGCAAGAATTCCCTGCATACCTCGGAATTCGTGTTCCTTTTTAGGCATTCGAGCTAAAACAGTACGTACTCATTGGCTAAGCCCAGTTCCAATCTTTTAGAATTCGAAAAAGTTATTTGCTAAATTATCTACAATTCTTAAGTCAAGTCACGATTCTGTAGTGCCAATTTAAGCACTTCGTCGTAATTTGTTGGATCTATTACTGATTGTCGCACTTATTTTAGAAAATACTTAACAAGATCCAACGATCCAATTTATTTTGGGTCGTGTATAAAAATAATAAAGAACCGTGATAGACCGAGTCTCTTAGTACGATGCCGGGAAAGTTGATGCAAAAATACGGTAAAATTTTAATTTTACGAGAAAATAATATCGTCAAGGTAAACGAGCTTAACTAAATATAATAAGCTAGTATTATTTGGCTAATATCGACTGCCTCTGTGAAGTAGTTGTTTTGCGTACGCGGTACGACATCGCTCTGAGGTCCCGGGTTTAAATCCTGGGACGGGCAAAGTGATGTTTTTTCTGTTCAGTGTCAGCCTGGAGTCTGAAATTTGTGCTCGATTTGGCGATAGACTCGACCTCTGGGGAAAGCATGAGACGAAACGCATAGGCGAAAAGTGGGCGGCCTGGGTGCACTTCTGCCTGTCCATCGGGGTTAAAAGCGTGATAAGTGTGTGTATGTGATTATGTGAAAAATATGTGTGTTGTTGACTGTTGCGTTACTAAACGCTCCTATCTGGAGTGTACAGTGCTTAGCTGGTCGAGTACTCGGCGCGCACTTAGAAGTACTCATTGTAGGGGAAAAGGAACACTTACCCGAACTATTTTACAGCTGTAGTTGCAGCAAATACAGAAACTAGCGAACATTTTTAATTAATTCTAGCGTTTTTACTACTCCATTCGCCTCAGAGGCTTAGATGTATTACGACTGCAATGCTGAGGTCTCGGGTTCGATCACCAGGTCGGGCAAAGTGATATTGGATTTTTTCTAAACACCATCAACTCGGAGTCTGGAATTTATGCTTGATATGGCGATAGGCTCGCCCTCTATCACATCTTGGGACGGAATACGCACGCGACGGCGAAATGTAGGTGCACTCGTTGCGACTCTGCCTACCCCTCCGGGGATAAAAAGGCGTGATTATGCGTATGCGTTACTACCCCATGCATTTTGAAAATAACAAAACGACTTTCGCTCTCCGGAAAGTCCATACTCTGTCCACTGAATGTGCTTTTTGCCACCACAAATGCACGAAGTTTATAGCCATTGAGTTCAATTTAATACCATTTTTAACCAGCTAGTTGGCATTAAGCCATCGAATAGACACCCACACGCCAATAACTTTATACCAACAATTTATTGTGCTCCCGTGTAATTCAACTGCACAAAGGCTGAGTTATGGAAGCCGAGTGCTTGTGACAATCGGCAATATTTAGGATCGTATAGGTATTTGATTGAATAGCGTTATTTAGAATTCGCGAATGTCGGGAAAAGAGTTTTTTTTATTAGTGCAAAGGTTTTGTATTTTTTATGACCTTTTAGATTTATGAGTAGTTTGAGGAGTTTGTGATAAAGACTTCTATGATATTTAGGACTTAAAACGTTTATAAATAGTTTGAAAAGTTATTAACGTTTATGATAACGACTTCTATGCCAAGGTGGAACAATATCAATTAAATCTATACTACTATTATAAAGCTGAAGAGTTTGTTTGTTTGAACGCGCTAATCTCAGGAACTACTGAACCGATATTGAAAATTCTTTCACTAATAGGAAGCTACTTTACTCCTGAGTGCTATAGGCTACTTTTTATCCCGGGAAAATATTTTTGTCCAGGAAAAACTTTTTCACGCAGGCGGAGCCGCGAGCACTACTAGTAAGTGATAATTAACAGACTTTCTGAACCGAGTTCTTCTAGATATGGGAGTTGCCGAGGTGGCTTAGATTCATAAAGTTTTAAAATGTTTTGGACTTAGACTTGTAATACTTAAAGAATGACAATTTTGTTAGTTTATTGGTAGTATAAAAAATAAGGACATATTAGTCGGTAGTCGGATACAATTTAATAAACTAACGGGTATTTTGATAGCATTTAAAATGTATACAACATTAAAACGTTAAAGCTGTTGAAAATGTGCAAATCATACGACTCCATTGATTTAACACAGACTCATACGTTCATATTAAGTGGCTGAATACAATAAAATATCAAACTATCAATTTGCAAGTTTAACATTGATATTGTTCGTGAAAATGTGCTACCAATATAAGTTAGATGAACCACTATCGCGGAATTTCGCCGCTCGGTCGGGCCATCAACGATAATTTTGCAATTTTGGTCAGGTTATCAGCTAGTTTCCACGTTAATATTAGCCATCTAGGCTAAATACTTTACCAGAAATTATACTGCTGGCATCTAGAGCGAATAAAACGATACAAAATTAAGGTTTTCGAAACTGGTGTAAGTTCTGTTGAAGAAGTTGATACGGTTTTAGCAGAAGACTGGTTAACGATCAAGGTCATTTTGAGATGATTATTTGGCATCTCTCAAGTACCAGAGGTTGTAAGCGAATGATTATAATGTGGCGGAAGATTCTAGAAACATCCATCACAGTTGTAACATTTTCATGAATTACAATACGGTTTCAAATTTTTTTTTCATACATGTAATATAATTGTGAATATCATTAATATAATGTATTGTAGGTGCGCCCAAAAAATAATGTTATTTTTAACCGACGCTTGATAAATTGTTGCTTGAAAAATTTTGGACGAGAGCGAGTTTGTTCCGCAATGTTCATATTATACATTCTTTTACGAGGGAACTGTCAGGATAATTTTTATATATTTACTTTGATGAAAAAAAAACTGAATTCGGTTTTTTGCAACGGCAGTTTTAACTGGTTGCCAAATGAATGTAAAATGTGGTCATAATGACATTTGAATAATTCATTACATTATTTTGGAAATGGGTATGAAAATGTATGGCTAGTAGTTACTAGGCAAGGGGCATAAAACAATCCAATCTGGGCTTATACTAGAGTGCCACCTAGCAATGGAGGATATAAAGTCTAACTCCGTCACCCTACAATGGATTAAAGGGCACAGTGGCTCTCTAGGTAACGGCGCGGCAGATGAGCTAGCTAGAAGGGGGTCAAACCAGGTAGTATTCGGACCCATCCCAATAGTACCACTACCTGTTTACCAGCTACGATCATGGCTGCACCGTAGAACACAAGAAGAACACGTGGTTCCATAGATCCACTGGCATGCATTAACTTGCCTATTGGCAATTACTAGTGCATGTAGACAGTCCCGGGAAACAGTGCCACACCAGGACCGCCGTCTGACAAGATGCCTCTTGTCTCTGGACAGGGCCGCTCTACGCGCAATGGTGGGTACGATCATCGGACAACGATCATTAAACAAACATTTGTATGTTTTAGGTATCACCGACAGGCCTCTCTGCAGAGGATGCCTGTTGGCTGACGAATCAGTCTCCCACTCTATCCTGGAATGCGAGGAGAAACTGCACAACGGGCTGAAATCCTCTGCACACGGGGTCACTCCGAGAGGCCTGTGAAGGAACCAGGAAGAACTTGCACTTCTGGAAGGAGTTGAACTGGCTAGACCTCTAGCTGGCACATCACCCACAACGGCTCAACTTTCTACGGCTAAGTGCGAAGAAAGGAGCCCCACAACATGAGGCATAAAACAAAAATTTACGCATTGATTATTGATTCACGCATTAATTGATATCTGTAAATAAATATGATTTTTCTTTCAGTATTTCATTCTATTTCTGTATTTTTTTTAATTCAGTACATTTTGTAAAAATACGAACAAATAAGCACACAGTCACTTTCATAAATGACTAGACACATCGAACCACATAAGTGAATTGAATATTATTGGTTTATCCTTTTAACGTGAATCGGCAGTAACTTTGTTAGCACAACCTTTAATCTAAGGAGCATCCGCTGATGGTTTTCCGATTCTATTAGCCGCAAACCGACGGCGGTGGAGGGTTGATTAAGCGAAGCGAAGGAAATGACCCACTTATAAACAACCTTAAGCTGTTATATCCACCCTCTTAAAGTTTATATTCGTTTACACGTTCAAGTTTTTATATCAAGTTTGATTGGATGTACGCTATCGGATTTGTTGGTGCCGAGTTAGATGTTCAAATTGAATGTTTACTTTTTGGCTTATACTTATTCGATCAGTTTGAGACTTGTTCTGTAAAGTTTGAAAATGGAACGTAAGTGATTGTTGTGGCAAGGAATAGTGATGAATGTCAGCATTTATTTTTTAATTTCATATTTTTTTTTATGTCATCAATGTTTATTGTGACCTTAACATTATACATAATTTCAAAGTATAGTTATCATCGTCATCAGCCACAGGACGTCCACTGCTGAACATAGGCCTCCCCCAAAGTTTTCCAGACGGGCCTGTCAAAAGCGGCCTTGATCTAGCGTGTTCCTGTGACCTTTATCAAGGCGTCTGCCTACCTTGCAAGGTGAAGGCCGATGCTGCGCTTGCCAGTACGTGGTCTCCACTCGAAGTATAGTTATGGACGGGAGCAAACACCAAATCCGAGCACACATACACACAGGGGTAGGCAGAGGCGCAAGTAGTGCACCCACTTGTCGCCGTTATTCCGTCCCATGATATGATAGGGGGCGAGCCTATCGCCATATCGGGCACAAATTCCAGACTCCGAGCTGATACTGAATAGAAAAACTCAATATCACTTTGCCCGACCCGGGAATCGAACCCGAGACCTCAATCCGAGCAACTCCAATTTAATAGTTATTAAACACAATCTCTACCAATACTTCCCACAAGTTTACCCATTAGTCCATTGATAAAAAGGTACAACGTTTGAGCGATACACATTATCTACCAGATTGCACAGGCGGCGACCCTCGTCAAACTCACGCGCTTCACGTATTTGCCAGTTGTTTATGTGCCGTATTTAAACATGGGACCTTCGGTGTTACAGTTTGAGCTTTGAGTGTTTGTGGTTCGTTTGTGTATATTTACGGTTTTATGGTTAATTTACGGGGAAGGTTATCAATATTTTGTATCGGCATGGTGAGATTCGAAAATCTATATGATGTAGTGTGATATGTGTTGTATGAATGCTAAAATTATGCTACCCTGTTTCATTGATAGTTTTAAGTATCGAAAATAGATTCAATTAGTTTGTAATAATAGTTTCTAGATATTATTAATAATATCTATATAATTCATAATATTATTTCTAGAATTTTGATTTTATTTATAAATTAGTATTAACATAGTCATTACTCTACCTAATACACACTAAGGGCCAATTTAACGGCTTGCTGATAAACGCTATTTGTCACATAAATGTACAAGCCGACTCATTACAAAAGTCACACTCTAATCTATGCTCCTAGGACTGTATTAATAGCTGCAACTGAAATCAGCTGAGACGTTGTCAAATTAAGGTCAGCATCTTGAGATAGTCGCTATTTAATAAACCTATATTAACATCAGCTCAAATGACATCTTAAGTTACAATATGTGACGGATTTTGACAGCTAAATTTTGTTTGTGTAATAGCGCTTACTCAGCCGAGATCAAACTCTCAAATAGTTCAATACATTAAATGTCGACTTGAGATTTTACCCAAACTTGAGATTGATTTATTAATATCTCCGTTTGATTAGAGTGACGAATAGCGTTTGTCAGCAAGCGGTAACATCGGCCATAATACGCCATAGTGTTTGCTAGAGAATATAATATCCTCATTCCTCTGGTTTAAGACATACAATTTGAAGATCTGATTACTTCACTGTTTTGGCGAAAACAAGGCATTTATTGTGTACACAGAATAAATTTTACTACAAGACACCCGCGAATATCGTAGCGACATTAGGAATTTCAATCTCCTTTCGTGTATTCAAATGTAAGTCAAGAGCTGTCTAATATCTTTAGGTTACAGACATTGGGGAATATTATCCGCCGTCTAAAAGTTGTTTCAGCTAAAAATAAATGGAATAGCTTTTACCTGTGGCTTCCCCGACGTGACTGCCCCGGTTACAGGCTGTTGTAGGTATTAATCAATTTCCTTTTAGTGAAAACTTACCTTTTGGGCCCATTACAATAAAAATACGTTAATCTGTTTCTTTGTGGCTGAGTGAATGTATTACAAATAATCATCAATTCAAATAAAGAAATTTTCTTATTTATAGGTATTATTAATAAAGATGTATTTGCGATAGACAGGACATTAAAAATAAACTAGTAAAAACTATGAAAGGTCTTAGCAGTAAGAAGGCTTATTTAAAATGGTATCTGAGCTGTTTTATGCCTTAGACACTTTGTAAAGCAAAATAGCGAGGCAAAACCGTTCTGAGTACAGCTTGCATGCGTGATGGAGACTGGAGGACCGCTGAGGTTTGCAGATTTTTGGGTCAGGCCAAGGTCTTGCAGAATATGCGAATGTTCAAATTGTACTGTTTTACCAAAAATGACAGAAAGGGCGCGGATTTGCAATAGATGGATAAAGTTTGCTATTTGCTATTTCACTTAATTTGGTATTTTAGATTATTTTTACACCATGATACTTTTTAAAATTAATATTCAGATTTAAGATATTGATTAACATTATTAGTTTAATCATCATACCTTTTAATCCATTTTTATTTTATTGTATCTTTGATTTCTTTAATTTGTACATACAAAATTTAACTTATTTCACAGCGGTTAATTTTATTTTCCCACCCAACCTGGAAAAAAGGTGTTACGTTAAAAAAAAATGTGTTTTCCGAGTCTCCTTTTACACTTTCAAAGGCCGGTTCATTAATAATTATCTGGGTCGTACTTCATTATTTAAAACCAACTGATGGCTTGCGAATGGTGTTAGCCAGCTACAACATGTAGATACATTGCGATAATTAAAATGTATATTATTATGATTTATGTTTAATTCGTTAATACCGTATATGGTAAAAAATACAAAATTTAATAAACGTTATTCCTAGTTATGTATTTTATTTGGTGTAATTATTAGGTCTTCTCACCTACCCTCAGTTACCCTACAGTGGATAAAGGGGCACAGTGGCTCTCTAGGCAACGACGCAGCCGATGAGCTGGCCAAAAGAGGGTCAGATCAGGTATTAATGGGTCCTAACCCAATAATGCCGCTGCCCTTCAACCAGCTGAGAACATGGCTGCGACACAGAACGCTAAAACAACACGCGGATCAATGGGCAACTATCAGTACATGTAGACAATCCCGGGAAGCCGTGCCACACCCGGATCGACGTCTCACTAATCGTCTCCTATCTCTGGATAGGGCATCCCTACGCATAGTAGTAGGCACCATTACTGGACATTGCCCACTAAACAAACATTTATATGTTTTAGGTATGACTGACAGCCCTCTATGTAGGGGATGTCTGTTGGTCGATGAAACAGCTGCCCACGTCATTCTGGAATGCGAAGGTGTAGCTGCACAACGGGCAGAAATCCTCGACTCACCGGGGTCACTCCGAGAAGCCTGTGGAGATACCAGGAAGATCCTGCGCTTCTGGTCGGAGTTAGGCTGGCTTGTCCTATAGCTGGCACGCATATCACGCACAATGGCCCGATACTTTACGGGCTAAGTGCGGGAAAAGGAGCCCACAACCATAACCATAGGTCTTCTCACAAAGGAGGCCCAGGACGAATTATATCGCCTCATCCTACTAATATTCTAAACGCGAAAGTTTGTAAGTATGTGTGGATGTACGGCTGTCTGGATTTATGGATGTTTGTTGCTCTTTCACGCAAAAACTGCTGAAGGGATTTCAATGAAATTTGGTACACGGGTAGATCATGTCTTGGATTAATACATAGGCTACATTTTATCCCGGGAAAATAAAAAGCTGTACTTTTATCCCGGAAAAACTTTTCAACGCGGGCGGAGCCGCGGGAAAAATCTAGTGATTCATATTCTTGTTAATATATCCTGTGTTATTAATTCAGTGTGACAGCAACAGATCCACAATAACGTTTAACTGTTTATGACCAACGGAGGTGACTTATAAAATTACAGTATTCGTTTCCCTGTATCTCTACCAATTAAATAAAAATGTTGAGTTTATAAGTTTCGGGGTAATGTCTGAAATTCAATCAGCCTGTCGCCGTCCACTGCTGAACGTAGGCCTCCCCAAGTGAGCGCCAACCATCCCGGTCTTGAGCAGCCCGCATCCATCCGCTACCCGCCGCCTTTTTCAAGTCGTCGGTCCATCGTGCAGCAGGGCGTCCTACACTTCGTTTACCTAAACGCGGTCTCCACTCCTAGCACTTCTCTGCTCCAGCGACCGTCTGTCCGTCTGCAGACATGTCCGGCCCACTTCCACTTCAGCGTGCTGATTTTGCGGGCGACGTCGGTTACTCTGGTTCTCTGGCGGATAACTTCATTTCTGATGTCTGAAATTACTGATCCGATTCTGTTTTTTTTTCTCTGTAATCATCTTTATTATCATTAGCCGCATGAAGGCCACTATTGGATTTAGGCCTCCTCTATGTTTTCGCTAATAATAAGCTAGTAGTCTCTAAGAGCTACTTTTTGGCCCGGAAACTGGATGGACTCAGGGCGAGTAGCGAGCAAAAGTTAGTTTGCTAAAAAAAGAAGTCACGTTATAGTTAATCAAAATACATAAAGTAGAGTCCTATATAAAAATATTCGTATTGTGTCCCTGTATTTTACGATCTCGCGAGATTCGAGAGACTTTTCAAATTACCTTTACGACGCTGAAATATACAAATTATTGAGTAAAAAAATAACAACAGAATGCTTATTCGTTTCGTGCTATTCAGATGTACTTTTTACATTTAGATAATATGTAGTGTAGGTTTCAGGAATATTTTGCTAAGATATCTTTGTATGATACATTTTGTGACTATGTATTTGCAAAAAAATCTTTAATCTAGTGACAAAAATTTACTGAATTGTACATATTTTTTCAGAATAAAAATATAGTTATAGCGATTCTGTCATGATTTTCTATTTGAAAAAATATGGACAAAATATATGTTTTTTTTTCTATTATAAATAAAATATAAAAAAAATGCTCTAAATTTCTTCAAATAAGTGTTAATCTATACTAATATTATAAAGCTGAAGAGTTTGTTTGTTTGTTTGTTTGTTTGTTTGTTTGTTTGTTTGAACGCGCTAATCTCAGGAACTACTGGTGCGAATTGAAAAATTCTTTTTGTGTTGAATAGACCATTTATCGAGGAAGGCTATAGGCTATATCACATCACGATGCAACTATTAGGAGCGAAGAAATAATGGAAAATGTGAAAAATGCGGGGAAAATTATTCATCCTTGAGGGCTTCCATTGCGTGCGCTGCGAAAAAAGTTCAAGATACCAAAAATATATGTATGAAAGAATTATTCCTCTTGAAATGATCTAAAAAAAAGTCCGCGACAGTATATGTCTATCTTTTAAAATAAACTCTCTAGAACCGTTTTTATGGTAATCAAATTTGGTCGAAATTAATGCATTATTTGTTAAGAGTTGTATCAACGTCATAATATTAATCTTTATACAAATAAATGTGTTGGATAGAGTGATTCAACGGGAAGGTTTTTATGTATGTACTTTTAGCCCGGAAAAACTTATTAACGCGGGCGAAGCCGTGGGCAAAAGCTAGTAAAGCTATATAGCGAGAAAAGTCTTAGACTTATTGGTTCGTAGCCAGCGGCCCGCCCAGCTATAAACAACGCTATTCAGAACTTTGCATCACAAAGTAGTGCATATGAATTATGATTGCGCTTCACTTATCCTAAGATATACAACCAACATAGTAAGTGGTAAAAGAGATTGTAAGTTATATGTTGCTGGAGCCATATTCATCTACATCAGTCTTTCTCAAAGTGGGCGATAAGGTCTCCTTTTGGATGCTGGAAGCCTTCAGAGAGGCAGTTAAGGATGTCGAAGAAATCTGGAGGTGACATGAAAGCTTGAGGGGAAAGGGGCGCGTTTTTTACTCTCGTCCCGCGCGAAGGGGCCCCACGCTAAGCCACTATTCGGGAGCGTTAAAAAATAGTTGAATATTAAAGTAGCAGACGAAATAAATTTGAGAACCTATGGTATGTATTCTATAGCATGTCAGTTTTATTGAGTGCTTCATTTTCATAGAAAACGTGGAGTAATATTTGTTGCCAACTATTCCTTTTCCTATTTTAGCGTATGTGTGATATCTGGAGGCCCTTCTTATTTTCCCTTATCCTATCTTTTCTCGGAAGGCCGTTGCGCATCCGTAATTCCGATAATATATGTATATGGACGACGTAGAAACTTATCTGGTGACCCTCTTGCTCATTTGCCCGCCTTTGCAAATAAATAATTAAATGATAGACAAGAAATGAATTTATTTATATACAATTTAAATATTTATTTCCCACTTAATGATTCCTTTTACAGGCAAGGCAATTGTGGACGCGTTGCCGCTTTTTAGCGGAGGTTGGGGATGCGAAGGGATTAGGCGTCCAGTAATTAAGTCTCATAATACCCCATAATTAATTACACTGGCTTTAATATTCATCAATCCGGAATATAGTAGCGCTTGCAAACAACAGCACTGTGGCATAAATAGACAAAGCGGTGGAGCCTACCCAAACTATCCTATAGAAGGGATTATCAACGATGTAACGGACGTTTTAAGTTTACTTAGTATGATAAAATACTTAAAACCCCATTAGCTTAGCTCTCTATATCTTAGGGGTTACAATATTTTGAATAGTTATCTAAAAGGAGGTTTTTTTGGTGTTAATTTATTTGTTGGTAATTCTTTTCGGTACTACAGTAACTATTCAAAAAAGTATTTTACTACCAAATAGAAATGTACTACTATATCCCTAGGTTGTGTATTTTGATTCATTTACTTTTTTAGTATTTTCTTTCAGAGAACCACTAGAAGCATTGTTTATATTTCTCTTAACAAATGCATATGTTGTTTATTTTTCTACGTCGTTTTCTTCTACAGCTCCAATTTCCGAATAATGTCTAAGGCCGATCAATAAAAATTTACAGTTGACCCTTGATCTTTATGATGTTGAAATGAGGCAACGCCAGGCCATGGATTTGATAGCCACGTTTATTCTCTGTTGTGATTTGCCTGGCTTTCGATTTGTACCTCATATAAACATTTAAGGATACCTCAGTAAGCTAGCCGTGGACTGAAAACCCCGATGCGAAATCGAGATATGCAAATGTCTTGTATGATTGTTGTACTTGTCACCTTCATAGTTTCTAATACAAGGCTTGTATTGTAAAGTGTGTGTACGTTTTATTTACCACATAATAGGAACGATATTTATTGATAAAACCTAAATGCAATACCTACTAACACGGTATATATCTCAGCTGGTTTATTTTGCGGCAATAAATTTTCTTGTCTACTACAGTGGCCATGGCAAAATAGCGAAGCGTCTGCACGTAAATAATATTTCTTAGCGCCTGTTTCACTATGTTGGAATAAATCTATACACGATTCTGAACAAATTGTTTCTGTTTGAACGATCTGATCTTTGGAAATTCTGTTACGAATATGAGAATTGTTTCATTGATATATAGAAACGCTATCTGTGTATGCTGTAGACTGTGTTCTGATAACGGGTTTTAATGCGAACGGAACCTTGTGCAAAAGCTAGCGTTGAATAAAACTACGAAAAATTCAATACGACAACAACTCTGATATCTGGATATTGATACTTGAAGAAAAGAACTCCTTTTTATGCATTATATTGCTCGCACGGATGTTTGTGAGGTTTGACAATTTCATGGAGAGAATGAGTGCAGAAAAATAAAATTTATGCAGAATGCGCTATACTTAGCTATATCAAATTCAATGGTCGAATTTTGACCACTAGTTAGGATAATAGGAGGTAATTTAGTTTTCTCATTTTTTGTACGCGTAGGTACTAACTTATAATAACTAATAACGTTGGATTCTCGATGTTGCCGATAAAAAAAAACAACAAACACTTTGCAATACCTGCTGGCCTTGCACTACCGTGAAAATGTTGCTGATTTACAAGTCCTTTTACTGACGAAAATCAGATAACCCGGCGAAATGAAGCGATACATTTAACATGAATTGCATTTAGTCACTCACGCGTGTTCTCATTGTGTCCAAGTGACTTCATACATCCGTCGGATTACAGTGCACTGGCGTCAGTTGAGTAAATGGGTTATGTTGAAATTCGATACGGAGCGACGTATTAACGAAGAGAGTTCAAAATAATTATGGAAAGATATTTAAAATTAATTAATTCTACTACGATAGCGTAGGGTCCAGTTTAAAAGACTCCCAAAATTTATTATTTCATTACATATACATATATACATATACACTCACGCCTGTTATCCCCGAAGGGGTAGGCAGAGGCGCAACTAGTGCACCCACTTTTCGCCGTTATTCCGTCCCATGATGTGATAGGGGGCGAGCCTATCGCCATTATTTCAATGGGAAAAAATTCTGAAAAATTTGCTAATTTTTAAATTTTAACCTTTGAAATAAAATTACGTGCGATTGTATAATAGTTATAATAATATTAAAAAGCTTGCTGTTATGATTACTACCCACTAGGTGATGCTCGCAGCTCCGCCTCGTGGAAAATTTTTTCCGGGATAAAAATATGTCCCGGGATAAAAACTAGCCTATAGCACCCAGGAGTAATGTAGCTTCCTATTAGTGAATGAATTTTCTAAATCTATTCAGTAGTTCCTGAGATCAGCGCGTTCAACTAAACAAAGTCTTCAGCTTAATAATATTAGTACAGATTTGTATATTTATATTTTAGACTTCGTTGATCGTTTCGTTTTTCAGCATAGCCACCCTCCCACACAACTGACGCGTTGAATTTCGTCAACGTCACGACGATGGATTATCCGCTTTAAAAAGTACGTAGGTGGAGATTGAATACACAAAATTACCTTTATACGCGATTCATATTATTTTCTACCTCAGTGGCGTAGTTGTATTACGGTACGACTGCAAAGTTGAGGTCTTGGGATTGATTCCCAGGTTGGGCAAAGTGATATTGGGTTTTTCTATTCAGTATCAGCCCGGAGTAAGCAATTTGTGCTGGATATGGCGATAGGCTCGCCCCATATCACATCATGGCAAGGAATACGCATGACGAAAACCGAGTACTATTTGCGCCTCTGCCAACCCCTTCGGGGATAATATATTATTAGAAACTGCAACAGTTTTGATTTAAATAAAAATATGTACCACTGACTTTACAGAAATACTTTCACAAAAAATATCACCAAGCGAACGACCGGCACGAAGGCAATGACCAACTGACTCGAACTGTTTTTTTTTTTTTTTTTTTTTTTTTGTCCCTGACTAAACTCTTGTTAGCCTGACGAGGGTCGGCTTATACAAGAACACCGGTCTTGTGGGTGAGCGCAGAAGGCGCTCGCAACCCATTAAATTAAGCGACCACGCTGAGGGCGACCCACTAATGGGTCACGACCTCGGCTCAGGGCGGCCACTGAGAGGATAAGACATCAACGTTTGGGGAATATGGTTTTTAACCTAATCCTATTTAGCGTGTTGATTGTAGTCTTCGGCACGCGGGCCGGAACTGCTACGAGAGGGCAGGGTTATGGGGAACGCGACGAGGTCCTCGACGGCGAGGACGGTACAGCGGTCTTGTGGAGTGTATGAGCTTTAAGTGCTCGTTCTTTTCGCGTAAAGCTAGAGTGATTTCGTCCTCTGGATCGGTCAGGACTGATCGCGGTCGTCTCCATTTGGCGCGGTCAAATGGAGTATATATAGACGCTTTACGGATAAGCGTGTTCGGGTGGTTTACCGCCCTGTCGAAATAGCGTCTGCTGGCGCACTGCATAAAGTGCCTGATGGTCGGCATATTGGTGTCCACGTGGAGGTTGCGATTGCGAACGTACCACGGGGCACCAAGTGCATGTCGTAAGAATCGATTTTGAAGCACCTGCATTCGCTGAAGGCGACCGGGCGGTAAATGAGCGAATACGGGCGACGCGTATGTCATTATCGGACGGATGCATGTTTTAAAGATCCTAATCTTGTTGCGGATTGACATCTTACTATTTTTGTTTAGGAGCCAGTGAAGCTGGCTCATCGCGAATGCGGCTCGCGCGCGTACCGCATTTACGTGTGGGATGAAGGTCAACCTCTGATCAAGGGTTACTCCTAAATATTTGGCTTGGCCCTTCCAGGGAATAACCTGGTCGGACATGCGGACTGAAAAGTGAGGGACATGGACTTTCCTTTTCCGAGTGAAAAGGATGGCCTGACTTTTGGTGGGATTGACTGTGATTCGCCATTTGCGGAACCACTCACCGAGTTCGTCGGCGGCGGTTTGCAAAGTGCGCACCACTTTGTCGGGGTCTATACGTGAAGCGTATATTGCGGTATCATCCGCGAATAGTGCCAGATGGGCGTTTTGTGGTCTAGGGATGTCGCTTGTGTACAGCGAGAATAGAAAGGGGGATCTCGAACTGTCAAACGTTCTATTCTTTTATAGCAAAAATTGTAGATCATGTCATTAATACCCACGCAAAAAATATTTTTGCCCTAACAATATATTATTTTCTACTTTATTAAACTGTAAATAAAGTACGGATCCGAGTTAAAAAATAATTCAGTAACTAGCATTAAAGTAAAATATGGAATAGATATAATCAAAAAATAATATCTTTAGAACTTCTACACCAGATTTGATGGAATATTATAATTTATGTTATGTCAAAATTTGTGATGC
The DNA here is from genome assembly GCA_949316025.1 of Lapara coniferarum. NCBI lineage: Eukaryota > Metazoa > Arthropoda > Insecta > Lepidoptera > Sphingidae > Lapara > Lapara coniferarum. Next base: position 5,644,593 of record OX438922.1, read on the forward strand.
CTACTCTCTCTAAATGACAATCCTACTGATATTATAAACGCGAAAGTTGTAAGAATATATGGATGTATGTTTGTTACTCTTTCACGCAAAAACCACTGAACGGATTTCGATGAAATTTGGCACTCAGGTAGATAATGACCTGGATTAACAAATACGCTACTTTTTATCTCGGGAAAATGTAAAGCGGGATTTTTATCCAGGAAAAATTTTTTTACGCGTGAGGAGCCGTGGGTAAAACCTAGTAAAAAATAAAATTGCTATCTTCGATGGATTGCATTTTCATCGCAGCGTGATCGTGATTGTGCAGTGTAAACTACATAAAAATAATACCTACAGTGTCTTTTTTGTACATACAAAATAGCTATATTATTGTAAAACTGTTACCACCCAATGGATACCAATAAATGTTTTTCTTTCTTTCTGTACATATCATCGTTATCTTTTACAAACATTTTACTTGATTTTTATTCTGGACGTAAACTTTATGTAAATAACACGAATTATTCGTAGAACAATGTTTAAGAACTACAAATATTTGTCAACCGTAACTAATTTCGGCGAGTAATTGAGTGCAAAAGAGTCTCGTTTAGGGCTATTTATACAAGTTCGGGCCGTGGAAACAAACCGATATTACGGTGGACACGACTCGAAACAATAGCTCTCTGTCAGTTCGCACTGCGACGGAGACAAATAGACAAAGACAGGGCTGCATCTAAAGAAAACAATTAAACAAATATCCCCCGAAAATGTTGTAGCGTTGATCCTCAAGTCGCGCCGCTCCGTTTGAATTTAGAACACTGTGCTATGGGGTGGTCGTATTGATTACCATCAGGCAAACGGCATGCTCGTATCGTCATTCCATGCTATAAAAAAATTGCATTGTTTCATGCTTGCAGCTCATTATCTATGTTTTATACCTATATTATGGCAACTTAATATACAAGCACAGCATAATTTGGGTGCCACTAGCAAATAATGTATGCCTATTAAGTTTGTATTTGAAATAAATAAATAAAAAAGTGTTCATAAGCAATATCTCCACCATCATTATTCAATTTAAAATATTAAACGAAATAAAAAATACTGTCACAAAATCATTGCCTTTTTTTAAAAATGCGCGCATAACCTATTTGTATGTAGAGGGCGATAATGACCCCCGACCCTTACACTTAAGTCCGTCTCAATACTTAAGAAGAAAGTGCTGATTCCGGCCAGCGCGACCACTCGCTTTAAATTACTTTTAAAAGGGCCCGCAAAGTTATCTCTGAAATTTGTCAGCTTTGGAAGTTTTCAATAACTTTGTTACCGGAACGTGCTTTTCTTAAATATGAAGTTTGTATTTAATGGATTGTTGTCAAGGTAAGAATAAAGATTACAAGAACACGCTGCATATATTCTGCCTGGTAGGTTAGCTAGGATAGGGCCTGTAGTGTCCTCACCGGTGAGGATCGCGACGCATTCCTCCCATTAATTTGAATAAAAATGATTCATCATTTTTTATCTCCTCTTTCCTGCCAGGCCGAGCTTGGCTTCTTTATTTATTTTTCATTTATTTTACTCTATAAAAATGTCTATAGTTATATAAGTGACTTTTTAATAATTAATTGAATGTATCTTGACTTATCACAGGTGCAACTATGTTCGCCTACGTGATGAATAAAGTATTTTGTTTTTTATTTTATCGGCCTGGGAATATTTAGAGATGGTATATGTTAAGCGGTGGACTTAATGTGGATGATAATAAAGGTGAGAATGGATCGCATTTTATCGAATACTAAGTGCTGCTCGCGGCATCGTCCGTACAAAATACAGTAGCACGCCAGCGCCATCTACTTTAAGATTCAGATTAAGGATATCCACAATTTCCCATGGGAGCAAATTACCGGGGTAAAAAGTACCTTATGTTAATCCAGGACATGATTTACCCGGGAGCCAAATTTCATCCAAATCTGTTTAGTTGATTCTGCGGTTATTTCTAACAAACACCTAAATATTTTCACAAACGTTGGCATTTATAATATCAGTAAGCCTAAAATAAGATAAAGCAGGTTACAGAATTGAAACTTGTGTAAAATTTAAATTTATCCACTGTATTAGGTAAAGAATTTTGGTGGCCCTAACTCATGGTAATAAGGTATATTTTAAGAAACACGTGCTAGTAGTCAATATTATTTTGCGAGTAAATTAAAATGTAATCTGTATCAAAAATCGGAGTGGTGGAAATAACGACCGTATTTGCATAAACCTAAAACTAGTTCACAAACTTTGTAACAATGCGTAATAATTTGATTTTGGGTCAGTAGTTTATGCAAATTATAGCTGTAAGTAAAATTGCCCGCAATATTGTACAGGAAGTGAACCTTTTATGTAATGGCTCGTAAAAATATTTTTACACGTGGAAGAGGGGTGGTACGTTTATAACCCAGCCTTAAAACTTATAGCTTTTAGCGTTGAAGCATACTTCCAGCTATAGGAAAAGATTATAGTATTTACTAATTATCAAATGGCACATTTCTTTTATACCAGTAACATTTTCTATTAATTGGTCCAATTTTAGAACAACCGAAAAATATTTAATGTACTAATTTTTACTATAATGTACCTAATGCTTGTTCAGGATATCACCATATCATTGCTTAGTGACAAAAAAATCTAGCAGTACTTCAAAGTTTAAATGATTGATTCTCGAAAGAACCCAGTGGTTGTCGATGCTTGCGCGATGCCGGCAACTGCGGAATACGGGCGGCTGACGTGCGAGTTTGATGCCGCGCGCTCGTGCACTGAAAAATTACAAAGGTATTAGTGGTTGCTTATTGAATAAAATATTTAGCAAACTAATTCTAACATCTATTTGTGGCTTCCACAAGCGACATCACATTATTTTAATTATGTAACCGAGCCCGCCTAATTGTGTCGCCGCAATCAAGGTTCGGTTTAGCTCATTAACGCGTGTACAAAATGTGTGTGGTTATTTGGATGTAAATTTGTGATACTTTCTGGAATAGCGTCTAATAAGTAACGTATATCTACAAATACTGGAGGTTCTCGGTACTCCTTCATTACGAAAAGTAAGTTTCGATTTCATGTTTTACTCAGGTGAGAAATAACAATTATATTAAAATTGCTTGTACCTACATGTTTAACACCTTTTATGCAATACAAAGACAGATGTTGACATCTGTGTTTGAACACACAAAAATGCATGATTTGATTGAATTACTGTAACCACAATTTGCTTGTTTTTATTAACTATTTATTAATGAGTGGACGATAGCCTAGTTGTGAATGAAACGGTCTGCCGAGACAATGTCCGGAGGTTCAAAACCCAAGGCACACACCTCTGACTTTTCACAGTTACGTGTGTCTTGTTTACCAATTATCGTTCAGTTTAACGTACAGGAAAACATCGTGAGGAAACCTACATACCTGAGAAATCTCCATAAGAATTTCGAGGATGTGTGAAGTCTGACAACCCACACTAGGCCAACGTGGTGGTCTAAGGCCTAACCCCTCTCAGTAGTAGAGGAGGCTCGTGCTCAGCAGTTAGCAGTATATATATATAATAATACAGGGCTGGTATTATTATTATATTATTTTATTAACTATTTCACGTTCATGTAGGAATCGTGGACGCGTTAAGGTAATTATGATCTACTAGCGTTTTCCCGCGGCTCCGCCCGCTTCAAAAAATTTTTCCGGGATAAAAGTCCCGCTTTATAGTCTCCCGGGATAAATAGTAACATAACGTGTTAATCTAGGACATGATCTACCCGTGTGCCAAATTTCATCGAAATCCGTTCAGTAGTTTTTACGTGAAAGAGTAACAAACATCCATACATCCATACATACTTACAAACTTTCGCCTTTACAATATTAGTAGGATTTTTGTATAAGTAAATGGCAAGATAAGTTTTTTCTTTGGTAATAGAATAGAATACAGTGCTCTCGTTACTCATCATCATCAGCCACATGATGTCCACTGGTGAACCTACAGATTTCAAGATGGACCTGTCAAAAGCGGCCTACATCCAGCGTGTTCCCTACTGCTTTTGGCAAATGTACCTATAAAACGCGATATCTACTGCTAAAACATAGCTACTGCATATTGACTATTGTATACCAATGGTGACGTAGATGGACTAAGGCCTTAACCCTCTCAGTAGCAGAGGAGGCCCGTGCTCAGCTTTTTTTTTTGTTAATGGCCCTACTGCCAGTAGCCTGACACGAGTCGGCTTTTCTGGCCACACTGGTCTTTAGAGTGAACGCAGAAGGCGCTCGCAACCCTTTGAATTAAGTGACCATGCTGAGGGCAACCCACTAACGGGTTACGAACCTCGGTTCAGGACGGCCACTGAGAGAGAATGAGACATCAATGATAGGGAAAGATTGGTTTTTAGGCCTAATCCTATTAGATTGTGTTGTCATCGGCACGCGGGCCGGAACTGCTAGGGGGGTCAGGGGGCGACGGGGAACGCGGCGAAGTCCTCGACGGCGAGGACGGAACTGCGGTCTTGTGGGTGTTGGAGTTTCAAGAACTCGTTCTTACGGCGGATGGCCAGAGTGATTCCGTCCTCTGGATCGGTTAATACGCAACGCGGCCGTCTCCATTTGGCGCGGTCGAATGGAGTATATATTGACGCTTTACGGACTAACGTGTTTGGGTGATTTACCCCCCGATCAAAGTAGCGTCTGCTGGACATATGTATGAAATGCCTGATGGTCGGCATGTTGGTGTCCACGTGGAGGTTGCGGTTGCAAACGTACCACGGTTCACCAAGAGCATGTCTGAGCCATTCTATTTTGTAAGACCTGCATACGCTGAAAACGAGCAGGCGGTAAATGGGTGAATACGGGCGATGCGTACGTCATGATAGGTCGAATGCAAGTCCTAAAGATCCTAATCTTGTAGCGGATTGACATTTTACTTTTCCTGTTTAAGAGCCAATGCAATTGGCCCATCGCGAATGCGGCTCGCGCGCGTACGCGTTTATATGTGGGATGAAGGTCAATCTCTGATCAAGGGTAACTCCTAGATATTTGGCTTTTTACGTCCAGGGGATGACTTGGTTAGACATGGGCATGGGTACATGGATTCTCTTTTTCTTAGTGAAAATGATAGCTTGACTTTTGGTGGAATTGACGGTGATTCGCCATTTGTGGAACCACTCGCCGAGCTTGTCGGCGGCGGCCTGCAAAGTGAACGAAAGAAAGAAAGAATTTATTACCGCGGTACACGTGATACATAAAAAAAAATAAACAAACAACAAAGTGCGCACCACATTGTCGGGGTCTATACGTGAGGCGTAGATTGCGGTGTCGTCCGCGAAGAGCGCCAGATGGGCGTTCTTTGGTTTGGGGATATCACTGGTATACAGCGAGAAAAGAAAGGGGGAGAGGGCAGAGCCCTGCGGGACTCCGGCCGTGATGGGGCGTGCTCAGCAGTGGGCAGTGTATAATACAGGACTGGTATGGTATGGTGACGTAGATGTAAGTACTTTAGATCCATATAAAACCTGCATAAAGTACACATTCGGTTAACAGCATGTCTAGCATACTACTATAAATTGGGATACTTTTACGAGAAAGCATCGACCGGTTGCGAGCTTTTATGAAGTGGGAAAAAAAGCGGGAGGCGCATTTCGACGGAAGTTGAGTGATGTTACAATATTTACAGATGGCCGTCATCGATCTATTTCCGGTAGCACGTGCGTCGCTCCAAATGTTATCCTGTTTCATATTTTGATGGCTCTTTGTTGGAAAGTGATTTTTTTTTTTTTCTTTTTTTTTTTTCTTTTTATTAGGTTCACTAAACTGGTTACAAACACATAACATTCGTATAATACAGTGATAATGTACAAGATTCAAAAATATTTGTAACCTACTCGAAGTGAACACGACTGTGATTTCGATATTTCACTCTGTTATGTATTTGTTAGACAACAATTAGTTGGCGGCTTAATTGTTAAATTTAGTTGATACATCATTCGCATATTTTTTTTCGATGTTTGATATTGATGCATGTAAAATAAGAAATACTTTATAATTGAATAGAATTTGGATTTAATTTGATATAGAATATAGATCATCATCACATTTTGTAGGTATATATTCAATTTTCAAAATTATAGAACTGAAACATATTTTAGCTTAAAGTTATTTAGCACGGTAGGTAATATAAGTAACAATTTAATAATAATTAACAATAGCCTCTAAAGTTATCTGGAAAACACTCGACGTATTCTCAGAAAGCGTCGACTCAAAACACTTTTAAACCTAGCAATACAGCTATATTTGGATCCACGCATCTTATTCGATAGCACTCAAGTTATCTTGTTTATGAGCCTCTCAGCAGTGCGTTGGCAGCTTTTTAATAAAAGGTCATTAGCAAAAGTGTTTTAATAAAGAAGGTTTATTAAAAAGGTCATGGCTTATCTATGTACGAGTATTTTTTAATTTGAAAACGAATAGATTATTACAATATAATTACTCGCAATCTTCATTGAAGCTTAAGTTCGGTGTATCCCTCAGAGGGTGTGGACGTCATGCAGGCGGGCGGGTGAGACCTAAAATTTATACCTAATTCTACCACATGTTTGAATAAGTGCATTACTCCGACTCTAGATTGATGTAAGATAAAGGCCAGCTGATGTAAAATCATACGAACCTGTAAGCGTGTCGCCGAGATATCTAAGGAAAGGAATTATTTGAATTTAAATATCGAACTGCAATCTTACTAACCTCTTTACTTCGTGTTACTAACTGCCAACTGAAACGCAAACAAACCCATACTGTGGGTTTAGAATGCGACAAAAAACACGACACGACTTCGTTTCGTTTTATTGGGATAGGTAGAGAGACTAACACGTGACTGACGTATTGGTTCCTCGATCAATCACAAACATCAAAATTAAACGATATCGTATTTCGAGTTGCGTCTTTTTGTCTCATTCTAAGGCCACTTATCAGCCAACACGCCCATAGTGTCCCATTTAACTTACTTCTGATGAATTTCTATATTACAGGCACATAACTTTTAATCTGAACCCTTAACCTAGAATTACTACTAGACTAGATTATATATTAGACTAGGTTTGAGCAAAACTATAGTCCAGTATAAGCTATGTAACGAAAGTTATACGTCCGTTCACCACAAAAAGTTACACGTGAACCACAAAATAACTTTTAGTTAAATGCTCGGTACAACTTTTAATTACATTTATTACATCGAAATGACTAAATATTAGTGAGAGTTTGAGCTGCATGCAGCTGCTATTTGACAGGAAGCGGAAATAACTTATTTGCGCCGCACCAGAGCTTTAATTTTGTTTCAGGTTCCATCCATTTTTTTTGTACAAGTGACTGACGTTTGCATGTCGTTAGTCACAACTGCTATGATTGTTTTTTGTTTATTAATTTATTCTTGCACATCAACAAGTCCTTCAGACGCATACTTGTTTCTTTTTTTATCCTCTATATGTATGCCAAAGTAAAGCAGTGGCTACCGTATCAAGACTTTATCGAGGAGTTTTGGCGGCAACAAAAAAAAAACACTTGATTAGCACAGTTATTTCAATCCATTTCATTTGAGCCCTTTAATAGAACTATATTGGGTAATATACCACTATAATTATTAATTATACAATATAAAGGTAAGTATTACCAAAATAATGAATTAAAACAAGAGCACCTCATGACACTTCTAAGTTCCCGCCTAAACTCACTGTTATGATTGTTCATAATAGTGCTGTCAGGTTGCTAAGACATATTATGTGTATTAGTAACATCACAAACTTATATAGATTTGAATTTAAATAGTGAATGAATGAAATCCTCCTAGCCAGTTTCGGCCACGGCGGCCAATCTCAACGGAGATCAGCCAGGTACGCAGGAGATATTCTAGTGCACAAGTATATGCGCAATACACAGGTGCACTCGCTATTCACTCTCATAGTCCGGTGAGAGGGTAATCCGACATGACCGGAGAGAGGTCAGGCGCAGGACCAACGGCTTTACGTTCTTTCCGAGGCACGGGAGTATCACATCGCCAACTTCATGACTCTGAGCTGCGACTGAGTAATTTTTTTGCCATATAAATAGTAATACAATCACGAAAATTGAATCAAAAAACTTTGCGGTCAATAAACTGCGACTCTTATTCTGAGTTTAAGTGTTAAAATTAATCATTGACGTTTGCAAGTCGTTCGCTTGAAGTGCAGAGATTGTTCATAAACAATGGTAATATGATCACAGACTTTGAATCCAAAACTGTAGTCCTTATTTTGAGCTACTTAGGTGTTAAAATAATCATTATGATAGCGTCGCATAAACATCTTATGACATGAATTATGATATTAATCAAGACAGAGCGTCGTATTTATCAAGCTTAGCGGATTGTGCCAACATATAGCAATAATTAACTGTTATAATTATTCACGGCATTTGTTATAAATTTTAAGGTTAGGCATCAACCGACAGCATTGGATTGCAGCCACTGCTTTTCATGCCACATTTATCGTTATAATAGGCGTTAAGTATTATAGATACATCATTAACGTTGTTATAATCTCCTTGCAGTGCCTCTCCAACGTGGACAGTCAGCACAACATATCTTCTTTTGTCCTTTGCAAGGTGAAATATATCTGCAGAACTTGTTGTACTCTACTCACGGATGTTCTGTACTTTTTATCCTTCGATCGGTCTTCCTCTTGCCAGCTACTTATCCTATCATTCATCATCATCATTATCATCAGCCACCTGACGTCCAATGCTGAACATAGGTCTCCCCTAAATATTTCCAGAGGGACCTGTCCCTATCATTATGAGTTGAATTTATCAAATCACTCATTGTAACATTTCTTCGCATTACAAAGAGTGTTCTATTCAAACGGAATACATTCAGTATGATGAATTGCTTTATAATATCTGTAGCGTGCACAATGCCGGCGCGGTTGTTATTGTCGGAATTGTTGGCGTAGGCAACGGGTGGCTAATCCCTTGGGACCCTCGCGGTCATCGAGTCCTCAAGGGATTTATACTAAAATGTAATAAACTTGGATTGGGTTTATAAATCGTTTTGATTTCCGGGCTTGGAATGTTTTGTTATGTTGGGAGAGAAAATTGAGAAATAGCAAGAAAATAATATAGATGTATTTTATAATAGACAGTGACGTTTATTACTCGGGTGAGCGCCCTGTGGGCTTGAAATGTGAAAAAAAAAACACTATGCGTCTCGGTTTCGTTTTATTGTGATTGGTTGAGAGACTGACGTATCGGTATTTTGATGTACGTGATTGATGGAGAGACCGATACGTCAGTCTCTCAACCGATCACAATAATACGAAGCGGAGACGCATCATGTTTTTTTTTCACATTCTAACCCACTGCTCTTCTCAAGTTCCATTGTAAAGTCCTATTGTGAGGGCCTCTTTCACAGGTTTCAAGTATATTTTATTTTGCAGATATCGTATTAAACAGCTAACGAAGATAGTACCAATTTAATTACCATAGAGCATAGATTAGAGTGTCTTTTATATTTGGTCGTCTCATTTATGTGACGAGTAACATTTACCAGCAAGCGCTGAAATCGGCCCTCAATACACTACTGTTTTAATAAATAGGCTGTAAGTACGCAGTTTTGGGGTTATGTCTCTAGCTTCAAGTCTCTAAGTTAAAGGTATTTTTTTATAAAAATACTTAACAAAAATTAAATTCCACGAAGGAAATGTAATATCTAACGTAGTCGGGTAAAAATAAATCTCTAAATAAAGTATTTTTCTACATAGTAAATGTCGTAATGGTTATATTTGTACATTTTGCTATCATGAGCCGAGGTGTTGTTTACGTCAATCACACGAAGAACTCGTAGAACCTCAAATATATTACGTGACAAATATTTTGCTTCTAATATAATAATACGCTATATGTATGAATTGATTGACATTCTCGCATACCCTTGTTAGCAATACTTGGAAACTTTATACGTTACATCAGATGATAGATTTTCCTATGTCTGGGTTCATATCATATATTTTTCTATATTTGGCGCCAAGTACAAGCTTGAAGGACCTTAAAGGCAGTGGGAATTATGACACTCGACTCATTATGTTTTAAACGGGGGTTAGATTAGCAAGAAAACTTGCAGAAGTTATATTCCGCAAGCAATTTTCGCCGTGTAAATAGTTACAGCAAATTGACTTCTGCAAATTTTGAAGCTTGCAAGACTTACGGCGAGTCACATTTGTATAGAACTATTGAAATATTGCCCCTAGTGTAAATGCATCTCGAAGTTCTTGTGCAATATATTGGTGCGAGAACTTGCTGGTCTAAACTGGGCCTTGAGCGGACTAGTGTAGTTCAGTTGTTTTTGTAGTTCGAAGACTTGAAATTTTAATTGTATTAAATTGTTACTATTTTTAATGAGTAGTCTAGTACTTAGTAGTCATTAGTCAATGGGCAAGCGACTGCTAACACTCCTAGCTCGCACGTAATTTCATGCTAATTAGATATCAGAATTAATAATTTAAACACTATCCCTTGTGACAGACTAATATGTAATTTCCTTTTACTACGATTATCTTTCTTGCACATAAAATTCTGAAAGAACCATATATCTACGCTTGGATGTTGAATATGATGTGCTCGCAATTACTAAGGATCTTCAAGTGGCTTAGACTCCACAGCCTTTGCTACATAAGCAGATAATTTTCAGACATATCAACGGTCTTAAGTCTTGTCGAGTTCAAAAAAGTTCTTAAGTAGAGAATAAAATGTAGGGCTAATGCGGGTTGCATATTCATTAAAACGGTGTCTGCAATTGAATTAGAAGAATGAAAGGTGTATTATCTACTGTACCATGGTTTCGCCTTGTGGTCACGAAGTCTCCTCTCATATCTCGAAGAAGATTATTGTAGGGTTTTAGACGGTACACTTGTGCTCATGTGTATTACCGGTTTGCCCGAATTATCATCTTTGCTTTCAAGTCGATGCGAAAACGATTTTCAATTGAAAAATAAAGAACATGATTAAACAGCACTCGGCTTTATATCTCATTTTCAGAATATTGGCGAATAACTTGGCAAATAAATATGTCTATGAATATGAGTAACGAATACACTCGAAAAGCTATACACACTCGTATTCGTCACTATTCATCTGTATGCGGTAAGGATCTCAATCAGCCCCCTTATCCCACATGAGAGTGTTAACTTGTAACGCGGCCGCGTTAGGTTAACTTCGTGCATAGATCATAAACCCTGACTTCGTGTAATTAGGTATGCCAATTTCCATAATGATAAACGCGAAGATTTACGTTACGCGCTTGTTACGAGTGGTAAAAATAACGTGAGTCATTTTTTTTTTATGTAATTCACAAAACTGATGTTCAGCCATGCATGCTACAAGGAAAAGGTATGAAATGAAATTCTCCTAGCCAGTTTCGGCCACGGCGGCCAATCTCAACGGAGATCAGCCAGGTACGCAGGAGATATTATAGTGCACAAGTGTGTGCGCAATACACAGGTGCACTCGCTATTCCTTCATTCTCATAGTCCGGTGAGACGGCAATCCGACATGACCGGAGAGAGATCAGGCGCAGGACCAACGGCTTTACGTGCTTTCCGAGGCACGGGGGTATCACACCGCCAACTTTCCTGACTCCGAGCTGCGACTGAGTAAATTTTAAGATGAAAAACCCAGTCACAATTTTTTTGGCTCGACCCGGGATTCGAACCCAGGACCTCAGCGCGCAAATCGTACTCGTAATGCGTACGCAATACCACTACGCCACCGAGGCAGTCAAGGAAAAGGTATAACATAATAGGAACAAAAGTCATAGAGAATGAGGGGGCAGGGGTTATAAAGATCAACTTTAATCTAACGAATTCACATTTTGAAAACACTCCAAAACACACCAGTGTACATAATTCACTTACTTAAATTTTCCATTAACTTCTAAAGTTTATACGTTCAAATGGATCTAAAGAACAAATTGTGAGAAGGCTGACCCATTAAATATTTGGGGTGCGTTACGAGAGGCTATATTAAATTCTTTGCGAACGTGGTGGCTTGTTTAATGAGATTTTTTTTACGGATTTTGTAGTGAATGTGTGTGGTTTTATTGTTTTATATAAACAGCTAAGTATGGTAATGATATTAGAAAATGTATGATGCGATATATTTGTAAAAAAATACTCACAGATTGCTTAAGGAGACAACGGCGTACATAAAAATGATTCACGTTTAAAAAAATTAAACAAATCTATTTGATGGTTAGTAAAACCTTACTAAAATAAATATCATCTTCATCACCATCATAAGCCGCATGACGTACGCTGCTGAACATAGGCTTCCTCAATAAATTTCCAGACAGATCTGTCAAAAGCGGTCAGCGTCCAGCGTGTTCCTGCGACCTTTATCAAGACGTGTGTCCACCTTCGTAAATCCGAATTTAGGGCTTTGTGTATTGTGGTGATAATTACGATTTTTATATAAAAACCAATCAAGTGCGATTTTATCTCGCGTACCGAGGACTCCAAACAACTTCATAAGTACAAGATAGATTAAGAAAGCATCGAACATGATTGCTCTAATTAAAGGACTAACTAGAATAAAGGACAAACTTGACTTTGCCGTTCAATCCCTAGACACAGCTATTGCACCAATTGCAAATAAGGAGTTTGTAGATGCAAATTCCCTGTTTTTTTTTACTCAAGTATATATTCACAGTTTTCTGAACTTTTCCTTAGCATGTTCTGGAAGACCTTGCATTTCATGGTTCGAGATCAACGGTAAGTACCTATAGGTTTCACATTGTCACAAATGTATTCGCATGTCTTATCGAATATTATCGTCTATTTAATACGAATGAACGGCGATAACTGTTATAAAATCAAATTAATTATTTCACTTAGATTCTAGACCGCGTGGCTACACAGTATATTCAAGATTGCGATAATCTCATCGCGCGGTAATGTTCCAGAGCTATTTTCATAAAGTTCGCCCGAACGATTCCGAGTAATCGTTAGCAACTTCCAAATCTCTGAATCTACTAAGATTTTACTATTAAATTAACATAAACAAAAGATTAAACATTCCTTAGAAAAACGCCAGTAACAAAATCCTCGAAAGCGAAACCGTGAATAAAAGCCTATTTCAATGGAGGTAATTTAATTAAAGCCGACTGTAGTTTAAGCAATGAACAGAAACTCGGGTGAGGTTTTATCGTCATATTTTCCTATTGTCAGATCCACATTATACATGAGTGTTCAAACGCATTGTTCACAAACAGCAGCCGGCTGCATTCCTCCATCTGTAAATTCCTGCTTGAAGCAATTTGGCATAACGCCCGCCCGATCATTGTTCTTGCCGATAGCCGCAGCCAGTGTGTCATGCTCGAGCATAAACCGCCCTTATGTGACTATAAATTAGGGTTTGTGCTAGGCAAATTCTTTTCACAAGAATTTAAGCCATGCTTTGTGGAATAGAGGAGTTATTTTAAAAGATTAGCTGACAATAACATTTCAATTATATTATGTAATCCACTATATGAGGTTCAAAAATCTAACGTGAAGTTGTCACTTGTCAGTGTAGTTGCTGCTGCAATTCTTTGGTGAGAGATTTTCGGAGACCTACTCATCCTGTTACCTTCCCAAATCAATATTCCTTTGCTTAATAATTGGCAGCACAGGTATATAATAATTTCATAACGATTTTTTTCATTGGAAATCACCTAAAATAAGGTGAATGGAAGACCTCCTTTCCCACTCTACGCATTAAAAAGTTACTAACACAAACTTGAAAGGGAGGCTGTAAGTTCCGATTCCACTATTAAACACCTGTTTGTGTAATTAACCATTATTTGGTTGTGTTTTTGTAAGACATAGTTCAGTCATTGTATCCTGGAATTAGAGAAGTTGTTTCACCCCCAAAAGGTTTATATTATCATATATATATACTCACGCCTGTTATCCCCGAAGGGGTAGACAGAGGCGCAACTAGTGCACCCACTTTTCGGCGACATTCCGTCCCATGATGTGATAGGGGGCGAGCCTATCGCCATATCGGGCACAAATTCCAGACTCCGGACTGATACTGAATAGAAAAACTCAATATCACTTTGCCCGACCCGGGGATCGAACCCGAGACCTCAGCTTTGCAGTCGTACTGTAATACAACTACGCCACCGAGGCAGTTTATATTATCGCTTCTAAGATTTTCAAAACTTTTTTAAAGTACTTTTTTCAGGGGTAAACGCTACCATCACTGGGAGGTGAGTGGAACGGTTATGTTGGTTTCAACAGTTTACAGTCAAATATCAACACTCGGGGGATTAGCATCCGAGCGAACATTGGGCCGAGTTTCTTACCCTATGTACACCAGCCAATACCCGCGGAGGTCTTCTTCGGCTCTGAGTTATATTGTTCCACTAAGATAGCTGGACGGGGGTCCTCCTTGCCAATTCTAATCATGAACTAAAATGAAACCCTAAATATTTCCTGTCGCGTGTCATATCTATACTAATATTATAAAGCTGAAGAGTTATTTTGTTTGAACGCGCTAATCTCAGGAACTACTGAACCGATTTTGAAAATTCTTTCACTAATAGGAAGCTACATAACTCCTGAGTGCTATAGGTGCTTTTTATCCCGGGAATATATTTTGTCCCGAAGTCCTACTGTAACTGTATACTACAATGAAATTCATTTAGAACAATATTAGTTAGCTATATTTAAATATGTTAAACCTACTTGGTCTAAATGTAAATCACAATTCTTATTGTTAAAATTAAGCACTGTTATGGAATTTGCTATTAAGTTTGCATTTATATACAAGGACTGACCTACTCTGTCATGAAATTGTAATTATATAATATATTTAGACTTTGTTAATATTGATACATTCTTAGTGGATAACGGTGTTGGTTGTGTAATTAGTCAAACTTCATTGTTCTATTTCTGTTATATACTTTGTTTTTTATTACACAATTGTTTGTTGTCCTAAATAAAGAGAAAAAAAAAAAAAAAAAAAAACTTTTCACGCGGGCGGACCCGCGAGCACTACTAGTTATTTATAAATTCAATGGTTAAATTAATTACTAAATTTAAGTCAAGTTTAACCTACTTATCTAGTCTCTTAGACAGTTGAAAAACATTATATTAACTTATTTTCGTAAATGAATGCTATGAGGCAGCGTATTTAAATATCGGACATAACGTAGCTAAAAATATAAGTCGAGGAAATTGGAATAAATTTACGAACATCGGTTCTGAAGGGTCCTTATTGATCGTACGATAAGGAGCTCTAGGGGCGGTGAGAACGCATAAAATTATTTATGAGCGTGTAAAAGACGCCATTGCTGTACAGCAAGTATGATAAATGCGATTATAGGAATTTTGTACAAGTCTTTATCGCTAGTTTTCGAACTGTTTAGGTTTTTAGGAGCTATTTGTATCAAAAATTTATATAGATCACTTCAAAATTTGAATATTATTAAATTAGATAATGGTTTTTTATACGGCTGATTGACATAAGCTAATCACAAACTCCACGTTCTACTTTAATTGCATACCTAGTAGCCAGTGGCCACGTAAGTGAAGTGAAGCATTCGATGCTATCATAATAGCACAAGATTTGGGGTACATAATTCTATAAAAAATATTAATAATATGGTTCTTTCTGAGTAACCTTATCTGTTACATTAAATAAAATAGATATAATTGGAGAAAAGGAAAATATACCATATCATACCAGCCCTGTATTATATATTGCCCACTGCTGAGCACGGGCCTCCTCTACAACTAAGAGGGTATTATAAATATTCACCATCATTTATTTAGTTTTTTTTCATTAACACAGTATTTAACTTAAATATCCTCCAAACAGTTAACAACACTGTTTGCACACTGCTGTTTGAAAGCAAAATAGACAAAGAGGTATCTCGCCCAACAGACACTTTAATACGGGAGACCACATGGGATTTATTTCGCATTCTCCGTGCTTTATACAAATAAAATTTATTTTATGAGACGGCTTTACTTAAATATTTACTCTAGTTGACGACGCAATTGAAAACTTAAGAAAAGGACGTCCTGTCTTCGGATCGCAATTAGTGGTCGATTAGAACAAAAGATAATTATTTAACAACTGCATATCTATTATATAAAAATGAATCCCTATTTTCTTGGTCACGGCATCACGCATGAACGGCTGGACCGATTTCCTTTTTTTTTTTTGATGTGTTTATTACTGTCAGGAGAAGGTTCTTATGAAAGAAAAAATTAAGAAAATTGCGCGGAAAAACGGCTGGACCGATTTGAATGAAATTTTTTTGTGTGTCTTCAGGTGGATCGGTAGGTAGCTCTGTACTCGGGTTCTAGGATTTTATTTCCTTTTTAGGCCGGACAACGTCTGTCGGGGCCGCTAGTTATTGATAAATTATGACTGACGGTTGAATAACTTTTAGCCAGTCTTTCGTTGATTGGCAGTATATAAGGCTTAAAATGTACCTACTTAATACCCAGGTAGTGGGTTTAAAATGTGGCAAAAAAAGGACACTACTCTATTTCGTTTTATTGGGATTGGTCGAGAGACAAACACGTGACTTAGGTATTGGTCTCATGATCAATCAAAAAATAATTAAACGACATTAACTAAAGAGTTGCGTCTTTTGTCACATTCTAAGCTCATCATCATCATCACCCACATGACGTCCACTGCTGGACATATGCCTCCCCCAAAGATTTCCAGATGGACCTGTCAAAAGGCCAATTCTAAGCTCACTGGTCTTGTAATGGTCACTGTGCAGTACCACAAAAATAATATATTTTAAATCAATAATATGTAACAAGTGAAATTTATCAACCCTACTGGGTAATGGAGTTTAGCATCTAGAGATAGAAGAAAACCCTTGTGTCGAAGTGCAGCGTTGGCCTCCGACAACCCTAATGCAAAAAGTTGACTTCCTAGATAGCTCGCTTTGCAAACCAATGTAACATAACTAGTCTAATGGATACGTTTGAATGGCAAAGTTATTGTTGGAGGTAACTTTGTGAAGTTTACAGAGCTAAGTCAAATAGAATGTCCATTTATTCGCAAAGGTAGTTTTCAAAGTATAATTTTGTTTTAAACTAACTTAGATACAGAATAAAGTATTGAATCAATATATTATAATCAGTCAATACAAAACTTTGCGCCGTGCGTATTCCGTCCCACGATATGATAGAGGACGAGCATAGGCTCGTCTATTTCGTATGGCTATAGAGCCATATCGGGCATAAATTCTAGGCTCAAAGGCAAAGATATAAAAAATATATTTAGACCCCCCCCCCCCATTTACAACGAACTTTTTGAAAACTTTCATTTTAGGCGTAGTTTTTAAGCAAATAAAATTACCAAAATCTTGAAATTTGAAAGACTTTAAAATATATAAAATATATTTTATTGCAAAGGCCTAGTTTTTGAAAATACTATCCAAATATATCTTAAGTATCTTGGGTGGAATTTAAACCCGTTTTTGGACATATCGTATTTCTATACTTAGTATATTAATACGTGTAGAAAGCTTTGTTCCCATATTACTCATATTCCACGCACGAAGAAGTGTGGTTAAGGCATAATTAAAGATCACATAGCGGAGTGCAGAAAACAAAATTTATATATTGCAGTTGAATTTCGACCAGTGGGCGACTACTAGTATGTATATAGCCCACGTATGCAAAGTAAAGCGAGATCTACACTTATTAATTACATGCAATTTATATTTATATATGAACTTTATTCTGTCAAATATCACACTCCTCCATGTGTTCAATGTGCTTAAAAAGGGCTACAAAGTTTCTTCTTCATGTTTTAATATGTATATACTTGGTTAAATACTCAAAGATATACAAATATATAGAAATGTTTTTAAATACGCAACATACCAGTCTTTTATTCCAAAACCGTACCAGAAAGTTTCATTCAAACGCACATCAGTTGAGCTAAACATTAAAATGTAACACAAATTTAAGTATTTCGCTCACGTTTTTCCTGTTGAGCGCAGGTGACGCATACAGGCGAATAAAAAGAATCGTTAAAGGTGGTTACAGTGGTATTTCTATGGTAAACATTTGAGCAAATATTTGTTTATCCATTAAAACGAATTATAATAGACGTAAATAGTATTTCGTTATAAAAAATAAAACCAATTGATGTTGTGCATTGCTTGTCTATAATTTTTAAGCATGGCTACTGTGGTCATTATTAATTATGGCATAACAGCTGCCCAACAAAAAATATAAACAATAGTTCCTGTATCAAAATTAGGTAAATGTACGCAGTCCATAACATTATCCACAGTTCACTACTCGGAAAACAACAAATTGGCGTAGGTTGAGACTTAAAAACTTTATATTACTACGAACCCTTTGTTATAAATTAATCCACTGCTGGAAATAGACCTCTTTCACTCAGTGCTTAAAATTTAGTACACCACGTTGGTCTAGTGCGGGTTGGCAGACTTCACATCCTGTGCCCAGTGGTTTGGGGGCATTTAAAGAGTTCCGCCACGGTATCCTCTGCCTGTCGTAAGAGGCGACTAAATGGGGCTTCAAGAGAGTCGTGGGGCGAGCAGCGGGGGGCTGCTCAGTCCAATTCCAGCGAGTCTGAGGTGGACGACAATGCGGGTGGTCGGTCTCCCGTTGTCGTAGACGCCAAAGGCGTCCTTTAGAGTGTGGGGGCATCTTAGCCCCCCTTGTAAAGAGAAGGGCCGCAACGGCATCGCGCAGGGACGGTCCCGTGCAGCTATCTTAGTGCAACAAGATACCCCGGGGCCGTCTCGTATGCGCCGAAGAAGGCCACCGCGGGTTTTGGTTGGTATGCCAGTGTAGGGTGTACATAGTGTTAGGGACTCAGTCCAATGCTCGCTCGGATGATGCTATACTCCCGAGTGTCGACATTGGGCTGTAAGACTGTGTGAAACCAACATAACCGATCCACTCACCCTCCAGTGGTGGTAGCGATAACGAGTTTTTTCCCCGCGAAAAAAAAAAATACTTTACATTCTCGAAAAACTTAGGTAGAATTCTTACCTATATTATAGGTTTCCTCACGAAGTTTGCTTTCACCGTTACATTGAGGGACAATTGATATAGTATTTTTTTATTTTTTTTTGTATGGCCAGCTTCGGCGCATTAGGGACGGCTGCGGGCTTCCTCCGACTCACGTCTAAGTTGTCGTCCGCAACCGCCCCTGCTCTGACCGCTGTTGCGGTCATTCTCCTGTTGTTGCGGGGGCTCAGAAGCCCCCGTACACCGAGGGACGCCCTTGGCGTCCGAGGCAGCGTGAGACATGCTGCCGTCCATCACGGGGGTCACAGAAGTTGGCTAGACTAATAGGTGGGCGGCACCTCCCGCCCACCCGTGACCCCCAATTGATATAGTATGCTAAAATCAGAGGCGTTAGTTCCATCCAACTAATATTATAAACGCGAAGGTTGTAAGTATGGATGTATGGCTGTTTGTTACTCTTTCACGCAAAAACTACTGAACGGATTTTGATAAAATTAGGCACATGGATAGATCACGTCCTGGATTAACACAGGCTACTTTTTATCCCGGGAAATATAAAGCGGCACTTTTATACCGGAAAAAGTTTTTACGCTCGCGGAGCCGTCGGCATACCTAATAATGAAAGAAAGAAAGAAAAATCACAGCATTACAGTAGTAATGCTATCAGTAATTTAGCTAGTAAAGTTCAAAATACACCCGGGTACTTTTCCACGGGCTAATAACATCAGTTCAACCTGGCGTATAGTATCTAGTTTCAGAGGATACCTTCAAACAATGCGCAAGCTAAAAATTACAGTCTACCATCCCTACGTTTGCACGTTTCAGAACTGTTGGACAGTCCGTAATTAAGCAATTTGTCGTAATTGTGGCTATTAAGCTGATCTTAATCAATAGAGCCCTGTGATTAAAATGTATGTTTGATAGAACTGTAATAAAATGTAACTTTGTCGAAAAATTACGGTAGAAATTTGTGATTATAACAAATTCGTATGTTAGAAGCTTAATATGTATTGATAACATGGTGGTTAACTAATAAAAAGGTCCTCAGTCGTAGGCACGAGGCCTCCTTAAAGGCGAGTTTCCGGACGGATGCCCGTTTCGCCACTGGCTGTGAGTCAATTGTAATTAAAAGAAAATAGAAACGTAGTTCATGTTAAATATAGTGTTCATGTACTATAACCCTTTGAAATAGGTTCTAATGTAAGAAAAATGCTCTCAAACGAGCTCTTAGATAGTATCAATAAGCTCGGTAGCGAAAAGTTATTGCCATCGTTCGCACATTTTATAACATTACTAGTAGTGCTCGCGGCTCCGCCCGCGTGAAAAAGTTTTTCCGGAACAAAAATATTTTTCCGGGATAAAAAGTAGCCTATAGCACTGAGGAGTTAGGGTATGTAGCTTCCTATTAGTGAAAGAATTTTCAAAATCGATTCAGTAGTTCCTGAGATTAGCGTGTTCAAACAAACAAAGTCTTCAGCTTTATAATATTAGTATAGATGACCTATTTCTGCAGTAGGTGCGTCGATCCAGGAATTTCAATGTTATTTTAAATGATAATATCCTAGCGGTGTATTCGATTCCCAGATCAGGTAACAATGTGTGTATTTTTTTATTTGATAATCATTTCAGTCATTTGGTATTGAACTTTGATCTTCATAGGTATAGATCACCTATCACGTTGTGTGACGAAAATTATGTAACTGGTTAGTGGTTTAGAAACTACAATACAAACCGATTTTACTAGTATTTGAAAATTGAGACTTACTAGGTTTTAGACACCCAACGTCAAGATGTTACTATATTTATTTCCTAAATCTATGAGTTCAGAATTATAAAATGAAAATAAAGGCTAATTAATATACTTGCTAAATTACGATAAATGAGTTTTACTTTTAAATACCAAGTCTAATAAATACCAAGCAAATTATCTTAATAATAAAACTTCCCTTTGTTTCGAAAAAGGGAAAAGAATCTCGAATGGAATTATACGAACAAAAGATGACTGAACGCGAAAGCCGCTTAGTTTGAGTAATAAAATGTCTAAAATAAACAAAACGTTATGGTGTAGGGTTGCTAGCTTATCATATCCACATTTTCGGGGGTATTTGTGAATATAGTTTGCATTTAATTCCAATTCGTGGGTGGGAAATATTATAAAAGAAATAAAGGTACTTTTTGATACTATAAGAATTAAAATAAAATAAGTAATGTAAAAAAAGAAAGAAAAAAATTATTATAGGTAAAATATTAAAATGTAACAAAATTATATAACAAAGGGAACCCACATTCAGTTCCTTACTGCAGTAAAGCTTTACCCATACTGCAATACAATAACTGTGTTAGCATCATTAATATTTAAAAAAAACCGTTAGCATATAATATACGTTTGGTAATTATTATCCAAAGTTTAAACATTGTGCATTTCTCATGACTTAAAGCAATTTATAAAGGCTTTTCTCTGTATAACCCTATGTTACTGACAACACTAATTTACTGAAACATAGTTAATTACAAGAACGGAATTTGACGCGAAAATTCGATACTTCTCTGCATTTCCCGACCACTTGACAACCGCAGGCGTAACTGATCTATGACGTCACAGTTTATAGGTCGATTTACAATCTCCAACGCTTTACTGCCACATTAATGGCCAGTTTAGTGTTATTGACTGCTGCAAAGAATATAACTTTTAACGTCTTGATTTTCTGTTTGTATACTCGGTTTCATTCAATTTGCACGCTCGCCTAGTTTAGCTTAACCGATAAATCTACTAGCTTTTTAAGGATATTTTGCAGAAATATTTGCTGAATATGATTTATGTTTTGATCAACTCTATCAATACATGCAATAAGATATAGGTACTACATACTACTATATTTACCTATCAATATACTTTAAAATAAGGCAAACCACTGGGACTGAGCTAGCACATAATTGGCACCGGCTTGCACACTGTTTATTCTGGATATTAGACAAATCAGTCATCTACACAATATTCAAAAATCTACCTTTATGACCAGATTGTATAAAATAATCCGATAAATTTCCAATAACCGTGCAAATTTTTGGCCGTAAATCTGCAATCGACATTATGCTATACTCGTAATCTTGTTGACGAGTGGGACGTTAATTGGGACATGTTATTGTATATATCTTTAATATGAGCTTTACTTCCAAGATAATGTTAATACGGTGGTTATGTAAGAGATATCTCTATCGTTACGCTGATAATTCCGGGAATGTATTATTTTCCTGACTGCCTCGGTGGCGTAGTTGTATTATATAAGGTTAAATTATAATCTTCTTGTGACTGAGGTGTTGGGTTCAATTTGCGGGTCGGGCAAAGTGATATTGGGCTTTTTTTAATTCAGTATCAGTCCTTGAATTTATGCCCGATATGGCGATAGACTAGCCCCCTAACATATGGGACGAAATACGCAAGGTGAAAATTGGATGCGCTAGTTTCGCCTCTGCCTAACCCTTCGAGGATAAAAGGCGTGAGTGTGTGTATGTTATCCTTACCCCATGTGGGGTCAGTATAAAAAAATTAAAAACAAAATACATATCGCACCTTTAGGATGAAAACGACACAATTCAAAAAATATAAAATTGAATTGTCATTTTTAAATGACTAAAAATTACTCCCTTATTTATAAAAATATAATATAAAAGGGACCGAAATAACAGATTTGTACTTTTCCTGCTTGAATATGCCTGTGTATGAACTATTATTGTATTGAGAACTTCGTTTTAAGTAATTTTATGACGATAACTCAATTTTCTATCTTTTTGAATTGTGTCGTTTTCATCCTAAAGGTGCGATATATTGTGCAACGAGGAGTCATAGGATATAAACCACCTTTTACTAATATGTTATACTGAGTGCTGCTCGTTCCATCAGCATGACCGACATTTCGCGGAGCGACGGTCCTACTTTTCCAGTGTAAAAAGTGGCAGATGCTATCCCGGACCTGTGTATCTTTCACCAAATCCGTTCAGTTCTGCGTTTATTGCTAACAAACATTCAGACCGTGGGCGTAGCTATAGCTTTCACATGGGGGATCCTAAGATATAAAAAATTTTGTGGCGTGTTCTTGCCTTGCATGACACCGTATTTTAGAAGCTAAGGAGGGGGGTCCGAATCCCCAAAATGTCAGCGGTCAGTGGCCTAGCGTGGTTTATTGTAAGCTTAGGGGGGGAGTCCGGACCTCCTGAACTCTCCCCCACCTTATATTATACGCCCATGATTCAGACACCTTCACAAACTTTCGCATTTATCTTTACATATTATAAAACCTCTGCCAGCCGCGTCTGTCTTGTCTGAACGCGATAAACTCAAAAACTACCAAACAGATTTCGATGAAAGTTGGCATAGAGATAGTTTTAGACCCTCGAAATAACATGAGCTACTTTTTATGCCAGAAACTCTTTTACGGCGGATGAAAGCGCGAGCAAACCTATATTAATAAACTTACTAACTCTTGTGAATACTTGTAACACATTTTGCATAGCTCTTTTAATCTTTCCTGTGGGATTTTAATAAAGACTACATAAACCAAATCGCATTCCTACAATTTATCTCAGCGCTGCCGTTCATTTCCCCAGGGATAATATTTTCCCTAGGAATGGAATTGGATTCAACCACTAGCCTGTTATGCAAAAGATTTACCTCGATGACTCAAGCAATTCAATCACTTCCTAAATTAACAGGTCATACAATGATAGTAGGTCTTAAATCTTCATTCGTTTTCGACGACTGATGCCATACGGGCAGCAAAAAAAAAAAACAATAAGCCACGTTGAGCTGCCTATATTCTGTTAAAATAGTATAAATGATTTCTTAGGGAAGAATCTGTGTAAGTAGACAATTAAATTACTTTCTCCTCCCTAAAATAGTACCTATTTGACAGTAGCCAATGAAATAGTATCCGAGGGAATTTTGTTCTTGTGGTGCACAAGTCACACAATACACAGAATCATTTATTGGTGATTAATGGCGAACAGAATTTAATTAAATCGTCGGCAGTTTCAGAAAATATACTGTTGGAATCGTGGTTGGAATACACCGA
This sequence comes from Lapara coniferarum, assembly GCA_949316025.1. NCBI lineage: Eukaryota > Metazoa > Arthropoda > Insecta > Lepidoptera > Sphingidae > Lapara > Lapara coniferarum. The sequence goes on from OX438922.1 coordinate 5,668,705, forward strand.
CTACTATGATTAAAATAATTATTGTATTTGATATTATAAATGTTCATTAAAGAATAAGTGCTTAACTTAGCACCTGAATGTAAATGATTTAATTTAATAGGACCATTGTTTTAATAAACTACGTATTTTTACGTTTTATGATCTCTCTACAAACATAAAGGTAAAATATTAATGACAATTAACGGCGTCACAAATCACAATGAAAGCCATTTAACAAAATTATAATAAACCTTAAACGCTTCTAGCGCCTTTTCGAATATAAATCGTAACATTAAAACAATAGGGTACAATATTACGCTTAGGTTTTTTTATACACCTGAATGTCAAGACGAGTAATGCGTTCGCCTACGAAACCTGTAGTAAGTAATGCCAAATAGAGGAAATAAAACATGGAATTATAAACTAGTCCATGGTAAAACATTGCGCTCGTAATTCGAAGACGTACCTACTCCTTTTTCAAAATGTCTAGTACTTCTACTGGCTATGATGTATGAGTCCTTGAAACTAGCATACAACAGTATATGTACATTGCTGAATAGGGGGTAGACAGTCATACCAGTCGGACATGTCCGTAAAATAAATCTCTCTCTAGTTAATAATTTCTTCATTTTTTTGTACGGCCGTTAATATTTAGTATTCAAATGTTTGCGAATATGATCCTAATCATCCCAGAAATCTTACTTTATCTAATCCACATACGAAATGATATTCCGCGATAAACCACCGCACTACGAAACTATCCCGTCCTCACACCCACCACTGCAACTCCTGTAAGACACCGAGCGGTGAAGCTCGGCGAGTCTATGGAAGCACTAATTAGGTATATACTTTAATCAAATAGAAGAATAGGGAGGAGTTAGAAATATATTTTCCACTTCCCTCAAAGTGGGAGACAAAATACCGCACTGGTATGTGTTTCCAAATACCAGATTGAAATTGTGTTAAGTTGAAATCTTTTGATGATATTTGTTTCCCACATCACCCTGCATATAGCCCGCATGTTTATACGCCGTAATTCAATGTGACTTTACAGGCTAGGCTCTGAATACGCCCACGAATCTTCCCACGTATATTTTTAGGGATCTGTCGCGAATAACAAAAACTTAACGCATTATTTGGTGACTGTGCTTAATAGGCCTTAGAACTGTAATGTAATAAAATGTGTATTGAACATTTTCTATACACATACGTCTCTCACGCCTTTTGTCTCCGAAGGGGTAGGCAGAGGCGCAACTAGTGCACCCACTTTTCACCGTGCATATTCCATCACATGATGTGATAGGGGGCGAGCATATTGCCATATTGGGTTAAAATTCCAGACTTCGGGCTGATACTGAAAATAAAAATCCAATGACACTTTGCCCGACTTAGGGATCGACCCCGAGACCTCAGCATTGCAGTCGCACAGAATACATCTACGCCACCGAGGCAGTCATTATATTCTACATTTGGTCTTAAATCGAAAAAGTCGGAAGTTCTTACCTTTGTCGCAAAATGAAATATTTTGGCGGTACATGTGCTCCATTCTATCTAAGAGGATAGTGAAAGTAAAAATCAATTAAATAGGCCGGCATAATTTTTGCAGTCGGTTAAACACGATTCAACGAAACACGATACTATATTCTCCTTGATGATTTTTAAAGGGTTATAGCTAGCTTCTGGGTTGTATTTTTATGAGTTTAGAAATGAGAATAGAGCAGCAGGAGTATGACGGAGGTCACTATTCAGTTAAGTACAAAACACAAATGATATTTTTATACAAACACGGTATTCTTTCCTTGAAATTGGGGTACTAAGAAAGAATTAGGCAGGCCGACATAACTGTTCCGACCGTCGGGAATGCATTTAACTCTTGTCGGTCGATATTATCTTTAGGACTCATTTAACATCAGATGCTGTGAAGCTATATTGTCGTGCTTCGATAAATAATATGTTACTAACAACCCTACGGCGACAATTAATTTATGCACACACTCATCAACACTACAAGCTCTGCAACTAAGTATAACAATATTACGATTCACGTAGTCACAGAACCATGTTATTACTCGTAGGGTTCCCCCTTCGAGATTTTCCCTTTTCGCCAGTAAAACACAAAAGCTGTCATTGCGTCGCGGTGATTTATATTTTTAGTAACAATCTGTGACATAAGACGGATGGTTCCGTAAATAGTATGGGTGTTTATTTTACAAACTACTTATATCTTTGTATATTTTCGTCTTATTTGCTATTATGGCGTAGTTGTATTATGGTACGACTGCAATGCTGAGGTGAGGTTTCGGGTTCGATCCCCGGGTCAGGCAAAGTGATATTGCGTTTTTCTATTCAGTATCTGCTCGGTGTCTGGAATTTGTGCCCGATATGGCGATAGGCTCGCCCCCTATCACATCATGGGACGGAATAACCGTGAAAAGTGGGTGCACTAGTTGCGCCTCTGCCTACCCCTTCGGGGATAAAAGACGTGAGTGTGTGTGTGTGTGTGTGTGTGTGTGTGTACATTTTGATGTGTTTTTGATCTCTCTCCATATTTTTCGAAAAAATGTTTTTAAAATTTGTTGTGAACTTGGTAAATAAAAAAAAAACACTGCAAGTGTTTTCCTGGCAATATCGTGAATAGAATTTTGACAAACCAGGCCTTAAGATTCTTTATAAGTTGAGACAAGGAGGCAACTTATTTTGATACTAAAATATTGCTGAGAAAATCCATTCCAAATACAAGACACGCGGCAGCGCGTCAAGCAGATATTATTATTAACTGACGGCACATGGGGCAAAAAAATTCTCGAGTGGAGACCACGTACTGGCAAGCGCAGCGTCGGCCGTCCACCTGCAAGGTGGACCGATGTCTTGGTAAAGGCTGCAGGAACGCGCTGGATGCAAGCCACTTTTGACAGGTCCATCTGGAAATCTTTGGGGGAAGCCTATGTTCAGCATTGGATGTCATGTGGCTGATGATGATGATAAAGATTTGTTATCTGTCTTTAAACCGACAAAATGACTTTATACATACATAATAATATTTGTTAGCATATTATAAAGGAAACAAATGCCTCAGGAACAAAATTAACCAACTTACTGTGACAAATATTGCAAATTTTAGACAAAAAATTGTCTAAACGAAGATGTTGAAAAAGCCTTGTGTTTCAGTGAACACTTACATGCTAGCTCTGACAAGGTCACAAGTTCACCTCGTCTGATACCAAAATAGATCACAAGCCGAATCACTATAGATAGATATTTAGTTGCACAACATCTTCATGCACTTCCGACTTATTTTTGGGAATTCTATGTGGTATAGAATATTGAGACCGAATCATACCCTTCAAAAGTTGAAAAATGTGGTTAAGTTTCCAAATTCATTAGGTTACTACCTATTGTGATAGATTTTTTAATGATATCGCTATAAACAATTCAATCTCAAATAAATATTATGAATTTAACGCGTTTATTCCTATGCGTTTTCCTTTTGAAGCATAAATTAAAATCTCACTGTTTCACAGTTCAAATGCAGTTAGCTAGGCCGATGAACTAATTATTAAATAAATTGCTTAAAATTACAAAAATTTGACTGTCTTTCACAAATTATTTCTCTATGATCTACTAAATAAATTCAAAGTTCCGTTACAAAACCTTGTCTCCACCGAAAAAGACCTCATTGCGAATAAATAAAACACGGTATGCATAAAAAATAACGGAAAGCAATAATCGTACGGCACGGAATAGGTACGCATTATTCCGCACTGGCAGATCCTAAAAGCACACGCATGGTGTAATTTCAACTCAGTAATTGATAGACAATACAATAGCACGTAGAAAGTCAAACGGCTATATTCTTGTTTCAATCGATTTGCTGTCGAACTTCGTCGCAGGTGTTTCGGGGAGCACCTAAAATTATCTCGACACTTTATTGGCACAAGCATCGATCCTTAATTAAAATGTCTCGGCTCCAAGATTTTGTTTGGGAACTTGGAACCGTGTAAAATTGTCCCCTTAAATTTTAGGTGACGTTGGAAAACTGTTCCAAGTTTGAAAGGGTTTCAAATTTATGTAATAATTTAGAGGTATGTACCAACTGCTGCATTTATGGTAATTTTCACTCACTTTTTTCTTTCTCTTGTTAGGAAACCTTGAAAAAATGCGAAAGTAAGTAAACTCTAGCATAAGGCCCATTAGTGTGATTGTACTGTGTTAAACAAAAGTGTTCCTTTTAGCTAAAACTGCAGTATATTATATAAAAATTACAAGGTTTGTACATAGTATTTTTGTTGCCTCCCAGAATCGAATCCCAATACAACAATATATCATACAATACCAGCCCTGTATTATATACTGCTCACTGCTGAGCACGGGCCTCCTCTACTACTGAGAGGGGTTAGGCCTTAGTCCACCACACTGGCCTAGTGCAGGTTGGCAGACTTCACACACCCTCGAAATTCTTATGGAGAATTCTCAGGTATGTAGGTTTCTTCACGATGTTTTCCTTCAGCGTTAAAGTGAACGATAATTGATAAACAATACATACCTAACTTTTGAAAAGTCAGGTGTGTGCGTTGGGTTTCGAACCTCTGGACATTGTCTCGGCAGACCGTTCCATTCCCAACTAGGCTATCATCGTCCACTTATCGAATCCCAGACATTGCCTATCTCCCCCTCCAATGTGTTACGGAGGTGGATATTGTTCATTACTTTATTGTTTTATGAAATCACTTTTCATTAATGGATAAAAAATCTGCCATAGGTATTATTTTTTGCTATTTCAGGTCAAAAATAATGTTGCTGTCCATTTTGTTACACACAGTAGTTCATTTAAGAATCAGAATGCATTAAACTTATTGAAGAGATTGAATTTTATAGCACCGAGACACTATTAGTATCAGATTAAGACACACACACACACACACACACACACACATACATGCATACGCACACGCAAACCCACACTATCACGCACGCGGTAACACACAAACTTACACACACACTCACACATCCACAGACTTATGCCTTTTATCCGCGAAGGGCTAAGCAGAGGCGCTACCAGTGCACCCACTTTTCGTCGTATGTATTGTGTTGTATAGTGTTATACGGGCGAGCCTATCGCCCCCAGACAAAATTAATAACTTATTAGTGGATTTAATGTTTTATAATATACGTATTCGTTATTGGAAGAGGCAGTTAGATACTTATTAAGCGTTAATTCAGAGGTTCAAAGATTAAATACCAATTCTGTTAGAAAATCTTCCATTTGAAAATAAATTAAAAATGGCATTGTTATAGATCTTCCTTAGTCTTTTTATCTTAAACCAACATCAACGCTATTTTACCGGTTTGTTCCTAGTCTTATATAAGTAAAATCCTTAGACTATTTAACCAATGGACACGATATGGAAATAATGCGCAAACAATTTTTTTCTGCCAATCCTGACGGGGGCGAGGTATGTAATACACGGACAGCACACATTTAACAAAAAAATCCACACGTGCAGGGCTGAATATAAGGTCGCTTTTTACACGATAACACACAATTTCTGTGGATCACTGCTTAATGTCATTATCGTAGAATGTAATGACAGCGATCGCAAGTCACATAGGTTTTAATAAAAGTTTATGACCAGCTGCGCATGTATGAGCAACGAAGGGTTCGCCTGGTCATCTCCTTTGCATTGCTAGATACTCACAGGTAAAATCTTGCATGTAACATTTTACTTTTATCATCATCATCATCAGCCTTTATCAGTCCACTGCTGGACATAGGCCTCCCCTAATGAGCGCCATAGCGCCCTGTCTTCAGCTTGCCGCATCCAGCATCTGCCTGCAGTCTTTCGCAGATCATCATCCCACCTGGCCGGAGTTTACTTTTATGAATAAACCATAATAGTTTGAACCTTTATAGTTCAGTTTAAGCTGGTCATAACACGTACACACGTTTCACAGCACCGGAGATCACTCTTAACTGGTTTATGCTGTGCCAGAGCGATGTCGTTTGACATAACTGTAGCAAGTGTGATGGATGCCAGACTTTAGGATGCGAATAAAAACAAACGAGCGTATGACGACACTTTTTAGTGCATTTAATTTATTACCTCGTTATTCTGTGTCAGACGCTGTTATACTGGCGGGGACGCGTCAAATTTGTTTATATTGGATATACTAATTGGATTTAACAGTAAATTGGATGCAGGTCTTTCGGTATCAATGACTTCATCAGACAGAGCGACTTGTACAGAACATAGTAAAAAATTAATAGGTACTTACTATTAGGTGGTTTCAGACTTGCCAATCATTTAATGAGCAAATAAAACCTCTTGAAAACCCGATATATTTTAGAAAAATAATTATGGCCAAAATTTTTAATAATAAATAGAACATGAAACCATTTATGGAATATATTGTTTTTAAAATCATAACCCCGTCTGTATAACAAACGTCTGTAGATACACATTACAATAATTTCAAAACAATGCATTAGATTATCTATTAACTACATTTTATAAATTGTGTATATTATTATATCACATAGCGTAATTTTGATGTTAAATATTTATCAATTTATATTTTTGTTTTTCAAAAAATTCAGGGACCTACACTACTCGATATGGATGAACAATATTTTTAAGATATCTTAAATCAATTAAAAGTAACATACTATGTACCAAAAATTATTACATATTATTTTGATATATATTATTATTATTTATGTATGACAGAATAAACCGAATCACAATATTATAAGAGTAATAATTAAGAAACGCTTATAATGAAATGATTATAAAATAATAAAATTTAAAAAATTTAAGAACACATATTTTATTAAAGTAATTGTATGTCATTCTTCATTAAATTGTCAAGTTCAGCCCCACACTGGGCATAATTCTAGTTTCTGAAAAAATCTTTAAATAGAATTTATATAAAAGTCAACACGCTTGAATATAACTAGGGATTGACATATTTTTTTGGAGTTTCAAAAAATTGTTACTTAAAATCATTATAAATCATTTCAAAATATTAACTTATATTTTATAACATTATGAAATCCTCCTAGCCAGTGTCGGCCATGGCGGCCAATCTCAACGGAGCTCAGCCAGGTACACAGGAGATATTATAGTGCACAAGCGTGTGCGCAATACACAGGTGCACTCGCTATTCCTTCACTCTCATAGTCCGGTGAGACGGCAATCCGACATGACCGGAGAGAGATCAGGCGCAGGACCAACGGCTTTACGTGCTTTCCGAGGCACGGGGGTATCACACCGCCAACTTCCTGACTCCGAGCTGCGACTGAGTAATTTTAAAGATGGAAAAACCCAGTCACAATATTTTTGGCTTGACCCGGGATTCGAACCCAGGACCTCAGCGCGCAAATCGTACTCGTAACGCATACGCAATACAACTACGCCACCGATGCAGTCACAAATTTATTTATTTATATAACGTTATACCAAGCACACGTCAAAGTGTTACGAATGTAAAGTTATTGCAAAAGATCTGCACATTTAATTAAATTCTTACTCGATAAATTATTTATTAAAAAGCGAATATTCATAGATTTAAAAGAAATATTTTGCTAAACTATCAAATACTTGGTATGATATGAGAACATTTTTCGTAATACATGTATTGTCTTTTTATTATTAATATTAAATCTTATACCTAGCATAATATTTATTCATCTATCTAAGTTATTTGCGTAAACTTATATAAGTAAATGTATATATGGAATAAGGAATGTTAATAAAATATAAACATAACAAATTCACAAATGCGCAATCCAACATGTGAAAGAAGGTAACAAAAATGTAACAGAAGGCTATATATCGTTGGGTAAGTGGAATACCGCGTAACCAGCATTGGTAAATACCGCGTTAGAAAAAAAAGGTATTGTATAAACAATCATAAGTTTAGTAACGTAAGTATCAATTTCAATTAAACTTTTTTCATTGCCTATGCGGTATTTACCAGTGCGCTTATATGCGCTTTTGCACTATCCCCGACGATAAGACCCTAGAGCCTTCAGCTCCTTTAGGGCTGAAGATGGAAGATAAGCCAGCCACCACAATAATATAATTTATATTTAGCCAAGTCATTAATGATACTAGTCGATAGAGCAAGGAGCCTTTACTTTTATAAAACACTTATAAAGTATCATATCAAGCAGAACGTATGCCTAGTTATCAACTAATATTGTTAACTATTTACCTATTATTCAGTCACGTTTGTCTTAAACAAGCACTTGCGAATGTTTGTAGCGAAAATTGAACACTTCACTTAACAAATTATTTGCTTACGCGATTTCGGAGCCTGTGTATTTAGTGCCATCTACTGTTTGTTCAAAGTAATTCACAAATTATATAATTAGGCCACGAGCGTTAAAATAACATCTAATATCTTAATATTATTCGTTAACAACAATATTTCCTACACATTCTATTTGTCTAACTCCATTGTCGAGTATTCTATTATTTTCCTACTTTAATTGTTCGTCATCTATGCCACATCATTGATTCCAGCATTTATGTATACTGTAAACGAATCATGTCTTTCCAGTGCATTTGTTGCGTCCCGTATCACCACCCTTATATACGTAAAAAGAATTTTATTAAAACTTTTACTAATTGGTAAAAAATGTCTACATTTTTTCCGACATCTACAATCTCATAAGGCTTCTTCATAATAAACTCCTACGTTGATCTGAAACAAAAGAGAATTGTTAAACATCGTGTTCTGTTCGCAATTATATTTCTTTGTTATTTCTGTTTTTATATCCAGGTTAATGACGAGGCGAGCAACCCGTTCGTTGGCATGATGGTAAGGACCACGATTGCCTATAAACAGTAGCAACACTATTAAAATTGATTTACGAAGCATTATGTGGTATTGCACTGCATTCGACATTATAAATTTAGTCCTTAATCTAATAATGCTCGTAAATGACACGAGCTATAAAGTCCTTTTATCGAAACACAACAGAAGCAAAATGCTGCTTAATGGCAGAAATTTGCTTCTGTTGTGTTTCGATTGAATCTAGGTCATATTAATGTGCAAGTGCAAGTAAGGTTTTCTGTAAGGAACGAGGCTGTGGCAGAACGCCAATACCACGTCGTTGTAAAGATAACCCGCCAAGCTCGCTATTTGTGGTACAGTACATAAGCACTACAAATTGGGCGTTGCTTGATAATGATACTTAAAGTATATAACATACATGAAGCTAGCCATGCTGAAATAATAGATATATGAATTAATGTGTATTTGATCACAAATACGCAGTAACACGTTGGAAGTAGAAACTAGTCTTTTTATATCGGTAGTTGCCTTTTTTTGTAAACCAAACTAAACACATGTTATGTATAATTTTATCATACCATATCAGGCCTGTATTAAATACTGCCCACTGCTGAGCACGGGCCTCCTCTACTACTAAGAGGGGTTAGGCCTTTGTCCACCACGCTGGCCTGTTGCGGGTTGGCAGACTTCACATACCTTCGAAATTCTTATAGCGAACTTCTTAGGTATGCAGGTTTCCTCGCGAAGTTTTCTTTCATCGTTATAGCTAGCAATAATTCACAAAGAACATAACACACATAACTTTTTAGAAAAGTCATAGGTGTGTGCCCTTGGGTTTTGAACCTGCGGACATTCGTCTCGGTAGTCCGTTCCACTCCCAACTAGGTTATTGTATGTATCATTTACTACAGCGTTTATCTAATAAATGCTTTCACCTAGCTCTTGCTTACAGCATGCCTATCATAGAACATACGAAATTCCTGTGTTCTGTGATGCCTATTGTCAAATCTAATAAAGAAGGAATATTAAACTTACTTGCATTGTTAAGTCAGTGCTTACTACACCACATGCACAGGACATCCATCCTTTACCCTCTCGGTGTCCAGTGGCGGTGATATGACCACGTACGTGTCTCGACTCCCGCAAGCGTACTCTTCATCATCACCAGCAAATAAAGGAGGTGGGGGTATGACGTCATCGTCTACGTCATCTTCCGTCGCCTCCTGCCGCTTCCTACCAGGCATGTAGTTCATAACGCACGTCACAGCGATCAGGAACAGAAAGAATATGAACACCACGTCGAACATGATCAAGAAATTCAGCATTACAAATTGCATCACGTCACTTAGTAACTGGCCGCTCACATTCTGCGTCAGTCACGGCGGTAGGCACGTTGTTTGTTGGCATTATAACATTTTTCCTTAGGCTGATCTGTAACAAGGATTTTTCATTTAATTAGTACAGAATATCGTAATCTGTTTATTTCTCGGAAGTCTTTCTTTGTCCTTATGGATTGTCTTAAATTGTTAACTGGGGTAGATAACATTGGTCTACGGAAATAATGGATGACATCTTGATTTACGGAGATCTTTTTCACCATAATTATTGGACTGATGCAGTACCTATATAAAGCTTATGATTTAATTTATATGATATTCTTTAATATTGCAATAAGAATTTTAAAACATCCCCAGACAGTACTCCTATTGAGATACGTTCATATTGCTGCAAAATTTGCTATAGAAACTCCCTTGTAAGTTTTGTATGTATTTTGTATAGCATTTATGTTTCTATATATAATCTAACCGAACCACCGTCTACTGTGCACAACTCTTGGCTTATCAGCTTCCATCACAAATATTTGGCATTATGTTCAAGTTTTAGATCGTTAAGTCAAAAAAGGCACATCGTACTTATAAATTGTAAACGCTGTTTTGCAAAGACCTACGAAAATGACAAATAAATATTTAGTATACTCTTTTATTCATATTTGCATGTTTGCGATTGAAACAAATCGGATGGTGTGCGCAAACTCATTCCCTTTGTTCACAGACCCTTTAATGTAGCAATTTGTATACCGGATCATTCGTTTGATAGTACTTTTCCAATTAAAATGTCGTTTTTTGCGATGTAATATTTTTTTTTATGTTTTTGAAATTGTTTTTTTTACATTATTTTAACGATCAATATGTTAAACCGGAGGATTTCAATTTTATTAATCTTATAGTTTTCTTTTACATTGTATTTTACCTTATTTGTACATCGTTACATATTTCTGTATTCTGATTATCCTACCTTAGTATTACTTCCTCTTAACAATATTGATCTGTCAGTATCTGTTATTTTTTACTTGAAACAAGAAACACAAATTATTTTCTAAAAGAAAAGTGACATAAACTTTTACAAAAATTATACTGGAGAGTTCGGAAGGTCTCCGTTGAGAAAGTTCGAATCATTTATTTAACTTAACGGATGTTTTATCTTTGAAGATATCAATTTGATCCAAGACTTTCCAAACTTTTAGCGACAAATGTAAAGTTGTGTCAGTACAGGTTAATATAAAAGTTTTTCTACGAAAATGGTATTCAGCCATAAAGAGTGTTTTATTATGTTGTAAAAAAATATTTTGAGATAGGAAGACATCTATGTGATTGAATTTTGCTTGTAATAAAATTTGTTACTGAAATAACTAAAGCAAATTTTAAAATCTATTGGTTATTATTTAAAATTTGAAAATAGAGTTAACATTTAACAATACTAGTATAACAGTTTGCAGACTTACCAAAGTGAAATAATTTATGTTGATAATAATTACCGTTTTGCTTATAACACTTATTAAAACCATTAACTGTTTCAAAAGTTAAATAGTGTCGTGAAACGCGGTGCTCAATTAATTTAAACGGACATATTAATTTGTTAAATAGTCAAAGTAATTTGTAGCGGAAACGACCAATGCTAATTTTAAAAGTTTGTATTTCGAATCTCGAATATATATGAAAATTTTATGAAATAAAATTTGGTACTGGCCGCATTCAGCGTCGTTATTTGCCAAACTCCAAAAGAGTTTTCTCGCTAGATATAATTTTAGCGACCGCGCCCGGTTTGAACGGCTAATGTCCACCTAGACCCGTTCCACTAAAACAATGGCTGCAAAACTCGGCAACTGACTTTAATTCATGGATTATTCTTCGGTTTATTACAAACGATTTAGAAAATACAAAACTTGATTCGAAGCTCGTAACGATTGTGGAATAATGCCTTTGTAAAGATTTTACTTTTGCGACAGCCTTGAGAAAGCAATTTCAATTAATAATTCTTATATGAAAATAATTTTGTAAACTGTGGAATTCTACAGAGCCGTTTATTTTTTTGGCGAAATTACAGCTTTGTCAAACAGCCAAGCAGTGTTCGGTCAGTGGCAGAATCATGTGGTGTTACGAACAAAAAATATTCATGCATAAATCTGTCACATACGTCTGTCACCGGAGATTCGGGTTTGTCAATAAGTCACTTGTCAGTGTACATGAAATGACGCACTGAAAATTCTGACAGCGCGTGTTACTCTTATAAATCGTGATAAGTAAGTTATAAATTACCTAAGCTAGGGTTGTTTAATAGAGTCTCGTCACAAGCGTGACAAGGACCATCGGCTGGGTATTATCCCTTAGGTCGATTGCAACAAACTTTATTCCTTTGGGCCATAACTTCAAACAATCGAGATCTTAAAGAAAGTTCATTATGAGATAAATTCTCAGGTATAGCTTATGAAGAGCAAAAGTGAAAGTTTATAAATTGTCAAAATGATTTTAAATTCAAATCTATATTTTTGTATTCAAATCCTACTAATATTATAAAGGCGAAAGTTTGTAAGAATGTATGGATGTATGTATGTATGGATGTGTGTATGTTTGATCCTTTTTCACGCAAAAATTTACTGGACGGATTTTGATGAAATTTGGCACACGGGTAGATCATGTCCTGGATACAGGCTACAATGACATTGTACTTATCCCGGGAAAATATGAACTGGGACTTTTATCCTGGAAAAACTCTTTAATGCGGACGGAGCCGCGAGCAAAAGCTAGTATAATATAAATGCAAATGTTTTGATTACTCGATCATGCCCGAACGGCTAAACGGATTAAAAAGAATATTTGTACACAAATACATTTTAGCTAACTTTTGCCATTTTATCAAATTTGCATTTCGGTTTTTTTTTCTTGTATCTCATAGGTTTGCGAATGATCTGCACCGTCTACAAAAAATGCAGAAACGCGAGTGCGTGCTAACCTTAAAATAGGATTTCGGAGGGCATCAGATCAAATCATGTTTCTTTGCTAGAACCATAGTTACAGGTGTTTTCATATTCTAAGTGCCATCATGTTCAAAAGTTTTAACGGTATGCAAGTATGTACAAATAAAAGTATGACCAATTAAAACACTCACCGATATTAATCCTTAAAACTCATCACTTAGATTTTATTATTGACACACACACACATACACGCGCGCACACACACACACTCACACCTTTTAGCCCCTAAGTGAAGGGGTAGGCAGAGGCGCAACTAGTGCACCCACTTTTCGTCGTCATTCTGTCCCATGATGATATAGGGGGCGAGCCTATCGCCATATCAGGCACAGAATACGAGCTGATACTGAATAGAAAAACTCAATATCACTTTTCCCAACTCGGGGATGGAACCCGAGACCTCAGCATTGTAGTCGTATCATAATACAACTCACCGAGGCAGTCTTATAAACTTTCTAATATTTATCAAATTATCTTAAAGACTGCAGACAAAAAAAAATATATCCGTTCCATTAGCCAAGAACTTCTCGCGTTATGATAAATGGTATGAAATAATACATGAAGGAATGTCCAAACTTTGAGCGTATGTGTAAAGGTCCGATGTAATTAATGAGAAATCAATTCGCTCCTCATAACACCAAGACGCTAACTGGGTTGACTTCTGAACTACGGGTTTCTTGTGCATATTTGAGAGGGATGACTGGATTTTAATGATTAATTTAAATTATTAACCGACTTTAAAACAGGAGGTTCTGTTTTAGATTGCCTATGTATGTATGTTTGTATGTAATACTAGCTTTTGCCCGCTGCTCCACCCGCATTAATAAGTTTTTCCTGGATAAAAGTCCCGTTTTATATTTTCCCGGGATAAAAAGTAGCCTATGTGTTAATCCAGAACATGATCTACCCGTGTGCCAAATTTCATCGAAATCCGTTAAGCAGTTTTTGCGTGAAAGAGGAACAAACATCCAGACATCCATACATCCATACATCCATACATTCTTACAAACTTTCGTCTTTATAATATTAGTAGGATGTATGTTAGTTTGTATGTAAGCGATTATGTCCGCGATTTTCTCAAATCCGATTATATTTTGTATATTAGTATATTTTGAGGCCAGGTTAAGTACATAATGAAATGAAATATGCTAGACAGTTTATCAAAACATATTTTTGTTAAAGTAATGTTTAATAAAGCCATAAATCGCAGCGCCTTACGACCAATACGAGCAAAGAAATTTCTATCAGCGCCATTTACACCAGTCTATAAAGAATATGCATGTAAGCTGCCACGGCAGTAATTCGCGCCAAAAACCGACGGTTCATTAACTTTTTATCATTAACCTCTTGCAAATTCGAACTTAATTATGAAGCAGGATTAAAACAGTGCGTATCAAACTACTGCCTCCATCGCACCGTACTTAATCTGCACGTGTGTTAATAAACATAATATAGCACAGCTTTAGTTCGCAGTTCCGCTCGCTTGAAAATCCGTTTCCGGAATAAAACTAAGCTCATTCTATTAAGTTAGAATGTAGATTTCTATGAATAAAGAATTTTCAGAATGGGATCAGTAGTTTATAGTTAACCTATTTTAGGATTTAGGGAAGTCCACTCCATTTGAATTATTTACTGTTTTCGCGTGACGATTTATTATTTCTATTGAGGTTCCGTTTACCAGTGAACCTTTATCCCAAACCTTAGGCAAAATATCACATGCAACTGCTTTACATGGTTCTCGGTAAAATAAATACAATTAAAAATATTTAAGTGCCGATTGGCTCGAGACCGGGAAAGGCGGAATGATATGAAAGAGACCTATACCCAGCAGTGGGAATCTACAGGTTGTGGATGATGATGATGATGATGATGAAAAGCGTGCGCTATTACTTTCTGTTCCAATAGAAGACAGTATCGTGACCGAGCGTGATGGTACAGTGTACGAGTACTGAGAGCGCTGATATTAACAAAACAGTATTTTTCCGACCTTTACGCTAACAAATAAAAAAAATCCCTTAAGGCGCTGTCCCCAGTAAATCGGCTCGCAAACCGTATTTTATTCAGTAGCTATTTATATTTATTTAATTTATTTATGATACACAAAGAAAATAAATTAAATATCATAATATTTTTGCAACATGTTATTTTGCAAAAATATTATTTTACTTTACTTGGTTGTTTAAAACTTCCAAAAATACATGAAATTTATTTTTTAAGAAATTATTCATATTTCATTGCACATTCCCGCCCGTATATCGTGCACCAAAATGTATGGAAAGAAAAAAGCCGTTTGCTGGGTGAAGATGGGGCATAAGCGCGCTTTAGACGCTCACACAAACGGCATTCAATTCCATTACTCATGACTGACGGATGATTTATGAAAACAAAGTGACATTACACTATCACTCAAAATTCTCTTCAGTTATACGCAAGATTTTGCGGAAAACACACGTTTTCACTCGTTTTGGTATGAATACTTGTAAAATAAAAGGGAATTGAGATTAAAAACGTGTAACAAGAAGGCGTTGGGTAAAATATTGACTGAAAAAGATAGTTTTATAGCCATACTTTTGTTTTACCCACCTTTTATTAGCGGCCACGCCCGTTTGATTTTTTTATCCGGAATAAAAGTTATATATATTTTCCAGGGATAAAGGTAGCCTATGTGTTATTCTATACTATAATCTATCTTTGTGCCAAATTTCATTCGATCTGGATGTTTAGCCGTTCTGGTGTGATTGAGAAAAAAAAGCATCAAAGTTTTCTCAATTATTATATTAGTACCTATAGATAAATTTAGTCTGAAATACGAGATACGAAAGTATGACAACAATTTTTTTTATTATCTTATTGGATAAAATTATCTAATAAGATAATAAAGAAAAAGTACCCTATAGTACTGAGGAGTAATGTATCTTCTCATTAGTGAAAGAATTTACAAAATGAAACAAATCTTTCCTCTTTATAACATTAGTATAGACTAACTATTAAAGATTCGTGGTATACCACAACTCAGGGATTGTTTCAAAAAATATTTCTGCGGCTGTCGGAGAAGGTAATTGGCCGCGCGGGTGCGCCAGCGCCTCTCCGACTCAACACAATATGTCCCACTCCACCGCTGTCCGCGCGCTGACTGACGTTTGCGGGACGAAATGCCATTAGACGATCGCGCAAAAGTCATGACTGATGGTTGCGCGACGCGCATACCAAAAAATTCAGATATTCGTCACTCAACCGTCAATCACCACATTAGACGATAGGTTATTCGTCACTCACGGACGTGACTGTGGTAAAACGGACAGCAAAACCTACTGTCTAATGCGCGCTTTACACTTCTACCACACCTACAATTAGTTATTGATATTCAGGAGCAGCCTCGCCTTATAGTGATTGATTTGATCGTTTTCCTCGTATTATAAGTAGACTTTTATAAAGCTAAAAACATTTTGCACTTAGCTGAATAATATCCGATAGCGCCAAATCCGCCGACGCAGACGTGGGCGGGTCCTATATTGTGATAAATTGCCCAGAGTTCCCGTCTAATCGGCTAAGTCATCAACCGAATTTGTACAAACTTTTCCTAGACATGGGTAAACACTACAAAGGACTCCATAACTTTAGGGTGTGCTAATTAAATATAGTTTCGCATAATTTGAGGAATAGTTTTGAAGTTATGTGAAGTGTACACGTTATGCACGATTATAAGGGTTATTTGGGCGTTGATGTTGTAGGTTGATCCTGAATGGCGTGCCAGGCAGATTAAATACGAATGTGTTTTTTTTTTTGGCGTTGAATGACAAGACGAGCATGCCGTTTGCCTGTTGGTAAGCGATACGACGGCCCGTAGACAGTAGTAACACCATGCAGCACCTTGACCTGGGCCATTCCACGGCGCTCGTCATCCTGAGACAAGATGTTAAGTCTCATTATGTTCAGTAGTTATACTGGCTACAGAAGGAGAATTTCCTAGGTATGACGACAAGTTTTATCGCTGTCTATTCACTAGTATAAAATACAGTTTATTTATTTTAATTATACTGCAGTAACTGAACTTAATTTGGATTTTATCCCATCTCAACGGTGATGTGCGTGTATTAATTCCTATAGCTAATCTGACTTTGTATACACCAAAAAATAAGGGAAATAAAATTCAATGAACACTTCAATGAACTGATGACAAAAAGTAAGTACGGAGTTTCTTTCTTCTTCGGGTTATCATCGCTTAGGTAGCTAGAGAAAGGCTGGTAGGATAGCTAGGCTAGGGCCTGTAGTGTCCTCACCGCTGAGGATCGTGACGCGTTCCTCCCGTTATTTTTTAATAAAAATGATTAAATTTCTTTTTCGATATTCGCTTTCCTGCCAGCCCGAGCTGGCTTTTTGTTTATTTTTCATCATAGATTTTACTCCCAAGAAAAATGTCCGTAGTTATATAAATGACCTTTAGTATTAATAATTATTATTTTAATGTATCTTGACTTATAGGTGCAACTATGTCAGCATACGTGATGGATAAAGCATTTTGTTTGTTTATTTTTATTCAGGAACATAGTACTATGATACACACAACATGAAACATACTTTGATTCTATGTCAATTAAAAACAGAAATGTTAATAAAACTCCAATAAATGTGTAATAATATAAATATAGCACGGAATCGTTGGCGCAGGCGATTAGAAATAATCATATTATAATTTAGGGAACTGAGATGGAACATGGGTTAAATATTATAATGATAAATGAGCAAAGGAAAGGAAAGTGGAAGGGCTACCGACTATAATGGAGTAAGTAGGCGACGACGCGACACATTCAGGAAAAATAGGGTACCATGCCTCCTATCACAAATAAATGGGTATTAAGACAGAAAGATTATGATATCGAAATAAAACTATTTTACGGATTTTATGACAGTTTTTTAATATGTAACCGCGTAAATATAAGAAATAATTAAAATAATATTTATATTTCTGATTACTAGTTTATGATAACCTATCTATACTGTGACTTGTCCATACCAGGCCATTTAATTTTATTGTTTAATATTCAGCAATATTACTGCTTGACAAAGACTAGCTCGCCTGGCTCGATATTAAATTCTTGTCAATATATTATTAGAAATGGTTTCTACGGCACCGTAAATAATTTAGCAAATATCCATAGCTTATTGACAAGCAATACCTATAAATATTATGATAAAATTTCTAAAAAAAATGGTAAGCAGAAGCATTCAATCTGGTTAGTAAAAAAACGTGTTGATTAAAGAATGTGCAAATGAGTTTTCTTATTGCAGGTTTTTTTTTAATTTAGAAATAGGCACTGCGGTGGAACCTACCCATACAGCCCCTTGCATACGTGAGACTACTACCAGTAAACATCATCAGTCATCTTTGAATATCAACAGTTTGAAAGGAATCTTGGTTGCATTGAATGAGTGATCGAATTATCCACACACACACACATACTCACAAACACACGCACACACAAACACACACACACACACACACAACACGCACGCACGCACGTACGCACGTACGCACGCACGCACGCACGCACGCACGCACACACACACACACACACACACACACACACACACACACATCACGTCTTTATCCCCGAAGGAGTAGGCAGAGGTGCAAGCAGGACCCACTTTTCACCCTGTGTGTTCTGTCACATAATATAACAGGGGGCGAGCCTATCGCAATATCGATATGGTAGGACTCTCATATGTATGTTTATTTCTGCTGCCAAGCAGCAGTGTGCATGCACTGTTGTGTTTCGGTTTGAAGGGCATTGTAGCCAGTGTAACTACAGGACATAATGAGACTTAACATCTTATGTCTCAGGATGACGAGCGCAGTGGAATGCCACACAGTACTTAGTAAATCAAGGTTCTGGATGGTTTTCTACTGTTTATGGGTGGTCGTATCGCTTACCATCACGCGAATGGGATGCACGTCTCGTCATTCAAAGCCATAAAAAAAAATCGGGCACAAATACTAAATTCCAGAATAATACTGATCAGTGACACATTTAACAAATACACTCTCTATAAGTCATACAAAAATACTCTATTGCAGATAAAGGTTTGTATACACTGAACCCAAACCGATCTGTGCCAGGAGGTGAGGTCGCCAGTCAATGCGGACTTTTTAAACGCGCCCTAAATTTTGCCTACGCTCATAATATGCTTTTATAGTCATTTTGGGTCAATACGCGGTGAAATATATCTTAGTACAGTCGCCAAGTATTTGCAATTAATTCTTACATGTAAGAATTTAATTATTGTATGCTAATCAAAGAATGAGTGGTGTTATGTTAGACGACTATTCAAACACTCACACCTTTTATCCACGACAAGTTATGCATGGAACAATAAGTACTTACTGCACTATGTTACAGGTTGAAACCGCATAAAATTTTAAGCAGCAAGCATTGATGTATTAAAAAGAGTTTTTAATACATCAATGGCAGCAAGGAACAAAAATTTTAAGAGAAGTATTACGATGTGCTTTAGCTATTCATCATTTCAAAGTGTCACATGCAGTGGGATGTAGCAAAAAGACGCAATTCTTAAAACTATGTCTTTTAATTTTGATGTTTGTGATTGGTCGAGGGACCAATACGTCAGTCACGTGTTAGTCTCTCAACCAATCACAATAAAACGAAACGGAGTCGTGTCGTGCTTGTTTGCCACATTCTATTACTAGTAGAAAATATTTTCACGAAACTAAAATCATTACCCTTCCTGGCTTCACCGTAGTCGGGTAATAACATTTAAGTGGAGGGCATGACATTTACAACGCTCGTCACGGAAAATAATTGCCTTCTCTACATTCGCGTGGGTGTACATTAATTAGATCTTATTTTAGGTAAGATGAGACAAAAGTGTGTCTGGGGGCAGTCCGCCAAGTTGAGCAAAAAATCGGCACGGCCGTACCATCCTTTTCTCGAAGCAGTTCAGGCCATTATCGACCCCCTATAACTTCGTTGTGGATAAAACTAGAAGCCTGAATTTTCAGTAACCAAGCTGTCATTGTACACAGTACCCACATTTTAAATTTCATTGTATTTGAACCAGTAGTTTAAGAATTATCACTATTCAAAGTTTCTTAATTTTGTCACTCACTGACTGACCGATCATCAAAATTCTAAGGAACTTCTAGCAGACATAGAAGCTTTAAATTTATAATAAAATTAGTATTTTAGTAGCAACACCATCCAGCACCTTGATTTACAAAGTACTGTGTGGCGTTCTACTGCACTCGTCATCTTGAGACATATGATATTAAGTCTCACTATGTCTCGTAGATACACTGGCTACACTGTCCTTCAAGCCGAAACACAACAGTGCATGCACGCTGCTGCTTGGCGGTAGAAATAGACATTGCGGTGGTACCCACACATACGGACTCTTACATATAAGAGACCTACCACCAGTAGAAACTTGAATGAAAAATTGTGAAATAAATTGATTATATCTGTAATTTAGGGCTTGCAATTTTTACTCCAAGCACTGAATCTCGGTAGAAGCGTCTACAAATTAACTGAACTCGGTAGTCGACTAGATTGCACAAAATGTTTGAAGTAATTTACAGTCATCTACATTGGTGTCAAGTCTTAAAGCCGGGGGTAGAATTAATGGTTTAACAAATAATAGATGCGGATATCATACAACTTTACGAATATCAAATCGTTTTGGCATTTAGTTCATAACTTCCTTTCATTTTCTGTATAGTCAATGTTTGCGAAATCGTTTTAACATTTAAAAATTGTAAAGTAAATCACAAAAGCTTGGCTTTAACTATGAAGTTCCTTCTTTTCTATATTTAGTACTTTTACGTTGAGAATATTATGCAGATTTTTTGAAAGACATTTATTAATAAATATAACAGTCATTTTAAAAGAAAACTCACGTAATTAGCATAATGTCCACAGAAAGGAACTACCAACCGAGGATTGAATTCCAAATCATTAGTCTTTATGTATCAATTCTTTGAGTTCTGAGTGTAAAAAGAAGAGATTAACTCGGCTCTTCGTGGTAAAATTTTAATCAGAAATTCCGAAGTAGTCCTCCGCTGAATAATCAAACCCGAATGATCAATTATTCAAGATTGACCTAATGTACTAGGAATCTATAACGTGGTTGATTCGATTAGCTGGTGAGATACGCGCCGTGTATCCAGTGGTCTATTAACTGATACCACTAACATGTCTTAATGATCTCTATGAATTAGTTGCGTGAAGTAGATAGACAGTTTATTGTTGAA
Organism: Lapara coniferarum; assembly: GCA_949316025.1. NCBI lineage: Eukaryota > Metazoa > Arthropoda > Insecta > Lepidoptera > Sphingidae > Lapara > Lapara coniferarum. The sequence continues at coordinate 5,690,061 of OX438922.1, forward strand.
TTAGGCAACAGGAATCGGCAAAAAACTAACGGCCTTATTTATAAACAGTTTACAAAATTTTGTTGTAGAATTAACTGCCTCGGTAGTGTAGTGACTACAATGCTGAGGTCTCTAAACAATTATTTATTGATATAGTTTATAGTTTAATTTTTTTAGGAACTGCTTGGATTCTTTTTAAAAGGCTTGGGATACATACTCGTACAGTATTTTTTTTTAATGAAATATTTTTCTTTGTTTGCCTCGGTGGTGAAGTTGTATTACTGTACTTACGACTGCAAAGCCGAGGTCTCGGGTTCGATCCCCGAGTCGGGCAAAGTGATATTGGGTTTTAAATTCAGTATCAGCCCGGAGTCTGGAATTTGTGCCCGATATGGCGATAGGCTCACCAGGCAGTAAAAATCTGACTGCCTCAGATTTGAATACTGAATGAAAATAAATCAAAACCAAGCCATACAATAGCCCGGCTAATTCTTTCAATTGATTTAGCTTTGAAACTAGGTGTAGGTAAACCAAAATCGTTGAGAGCTTAAACTCTCAAACTGTCCATTCCTTTGATTTTATTTTTAACGGAAACATTGAAAAAGAAACAGTCGAAAGTAGGATTTGAACCCGCGACCTCCAGCGTACCGTGTCGGTGCTCTGCCAACTGAGCTATCTCGACCTTACCTTCGTCTGTTCAATTTCAAGTTCCCTATTTTATCTCTTTAAAGGAGATGCCGATTCCTTTGTGCATTATTGAACACGTAAAGCCGTTGATACCAGAAGCCTGGCTTGGGATTTTGTATAACCTCATATCTCTATAGGCATAGGTGAGGAGTACCTACTTAATTAGTGGAAATGTTAACCGACATTATTTTCATAATAGGAGCGGGCTATGCCCATATTGAATACGATCGTAAATTCTAGAAAATAACGTATATTATTATAGAAGGAGAAACTACTTCTATACATGTTTTTATACAAAATTTAATTGTCCAACCATATCGCGGTATCTCTTTGTACTAACGGCATAAGTACGTTTCTACGATTTGTACAGAAGGATTATAATTTATACTTTAAAATTATCATTTCACAGATTTTATCGTTTTTTTTTTTTTGAATTATTTTGTCTTTGACTCTTGAAGCATTTAGACTAAGGAATAAAACTACGAAACTGTCTTTACGATATTTATTCTTATGTTTTTAAGTCAGCGGACTGAACGGTACGAATACAAAATTTTCATTTAGTTCTGATAAACATATTGTTTCACGCGAAATAATTACAAATCTATGTTAACTATAAAGCAACATTTACATTAGTTAAAATGTTCTATCTAACAGTGTGGTATCTAACAAAGTTTGAGAGACGTGTAGGCGGCCACGGTGGCTCTAAGTTTTATCAAGTTTCCTCGCGTTACCGCATGACATTTCATACAGAGACGTTACGAATACTTTTACATAGAATTGAAAACTTTCAAATTTCAACAGAGTTGAAGAATTTTATTCTTTGTGATCAACATAATCATTTCTTTTTTATTATTATATTTAAATAGGTTTTCTTTTAGTTATTTAAGCAACAAGAATTTTATTTTACGTTACACACACCAAAATAAAAAAGAAAACCAAATACTTATATTCTCCCTAATATAAATTATAGATTACCCTTAGATTAAAAGTGACTTTTCTCATATTTTTTTTTTTATTTCAGTTTTGCCATAAACTGACCTTCAAAAGCACGTTCATTTTGATTTCATTTTCTCCTTTTGTGAGTTAGGTCACTGTAGTACTAAGTATACGTTAAAATAAATAAAATAACGAAGTCGCCAAATGTCTACAAAAGTGGGATGTCTGCCCCTGGCTGAATAAAAAACGTCACTAAAAACAATAACGTCGTGTTCGATCAATTATGTAGGGAAATGTTTGTTGGGAACGTTCTTTTCTTTCCAGAATATAATAAAGTTGACAGTTTGACAGATCCAGTTTTATGTTTGGCTTCTTCGTTTGATGTTTTGTCTTTTATCTTATTTCTATTACATTTTATTTTATATAAATACAAATAAGGAATTAAAATAAAAAAACCGCAGTAAAATTCATTGTAGCTGTTTATTTTCAATAAGGGTATATAGTTTCAAGACTTTGAAGTTATTGTTGTGTCAAATTAGTGCGGTCTACAATTTTTTTTAGCAATGCGTCATTTCAAAATCATAAAATTCGAGCGTTGTTAATATAATATTATGCTTCCGACAAAACAATTAAATCGCCTATTTATGACAGTAAATATTATGTATAACGTAAAGTATGTAAAAAAGATTATTATGATAAACGAAAAATAAAAAAAGCCTATGTTTAATCTATTATTGTGTAGGAACCGTGAATCGTAAAATTTGACATTCCTCATATCATAACAAGTGCAAGTAAAAATATGGTTATAGATATTTTCCATGTTGATTGCAATAGTCGCTTGGTTCTATACAACAGCTTCGTTCGGATATGGTTTATGGTTTCTGCGACCCACTGGTCTGCCTTGCCACCTTACGATTTAAGTTAGATGGATAACTTTTTACTGAAAACCACACCAGTAAAAGATAAAACACAAACATACTTATCAACTACAGTTAGTGTAACAATAGGCGGTCTTATCGATAAAAAGCGATCTCTTCCAGACAGCTATAGGATGGAATCTTTCTGCAGAGAAGTGCGAGTGTGGGTGTGTTTATATATTTAAATAAATAAAATACATAATAATAAAAACATACATATGCATATACACTCACGCCTTTTATTCCCGAAGGGGTAGGCAGAGGCACAACTAGTGCACCCATTTTTCGCCATTATTCCATCCCATAATGTGATATGGGGCGAGCCTATCGCGATTTCGGGCACAAATTCCAGACTCGGAGCTGATTCTGAATAGAAAAACTCAACATCACTTTTCCCGACCCGGGGATCGAACCCGAGACCTCAGTATTGCAGTTGTACCATAATGCAACTAGGTACGCCACCGAGGCAGCGAAAAATATGTACCATAAATAATAATAAGAAATAAATAATATATGTACCATAAATACATAATAAGTTACTGGGTATAATTACGAGTAGCTGTTAACATTTTCGATATCAATTGAAGTATTATCACTACTTACCTACTTGTTTTTATTTTTACTAGTGTTCATCCAGTGGTTGAATTTGGACCGTCGAATTGAATATATGTATAACATTTTATGAGTTCGAATAAAATTATTTCATTTAATTACATCACATTTTATACATAAGTTTTATTTTTCTGCACTCATATTATGCACTTTAATTATGCCAAAACTCACATTCCTCCGTGCACTTAATGCGCTTAAAAAGAGGTTCCTACTAAGACTTTTCTACACACATTAATGTGTAAATTAATTTGGGGAAAACTCAGAAAACTCACTCATAGCCTACAAATCATTTAATATTTTGTTATTTTTAAGTTTTAGATTATTGTTTCCTTTAAAGTAATTTCAATTTAAACATGAATTTTGACTTTGCCCTACCCATAGAGATCTCAACCTTAAATTTAATATAATATAGCATAATTTAGTGCAAATTATACAAAATTATTTCAATATGCTAATTTTGTCACGAATTAGATTAACCTATTGAAACCGAGTCAAAATGCGGTGAAGAATATTCGCACCTAAGTTGGATTTATCGTATACTGCTTTTGAATATTCATTATATTCATATAATAAGTATCAAATTATTATTCACAGCGGTTTTATTATTTTCATTTATGAAATTTCTCAGTTACGACATTTTAAAAATTGGGCACACAAAAATTTTGGTAACGTACATTATTTGAAACATAGTTCGTAAATATAACTTTCAAATAGTTTTAAAGTATTTTCCAACACTCTATATTACAAAAAAAAAATTAGGTAAGACGTATCTTACACATTACAATAACCATTTACATCTTAATAAAAATAAAGTTTGTTAAAGGAATCAAAAATTGTCCTATACGTGTATAAAATATTTATAAAGTTATACCCCAACAATGATCCTCACCATAAATCGCAGTTTATCAAAAATAGTCATTACAAACTTTTACTGATTTGAACTTACTCTTACTATTTGAGTTTACTCATCTCGAAACATTTTTTTATGCTACGTACAGAACCTATAAAATCATATAATTATAGGTAAAGTCCAACGGATTTTTTACACATTATAAACTTTATGCAATTAAAAACTTTGTAAAGTACAACAAACAACTTTAGACACTTTTAACAGACATTAAACCAAACCCAAAAAGTCAGACATAAAAAGACGTATTTACCTTTTATCTCGTCAATATCCAAATATCACTTAGCGCGAGTACGGTTCGTAACAAGTTCGCTCGGCGCAAAGATGCGCGCCGGCCGGCGTCGGGCGACAGACTAGCGGCCCCGCGCGGCCCGCCCGCCCTGCCGGCTTTTCATTTACAAACATTTACGGGGTACCATGCTTCTCTACTTTTATGCTCTCCTAGTAAATACTACTATGAATGATATGGTGCTGTTAAAAGATTTGTGGATACCTTGCGTTTTATGAACTCTTAGTACTCGGAGTAATGAAATATCATCCATTCATTATATTGAGGGTACCATGCTTCCTTTCTTTTACCCTCTCTTGATATATACTACTGTTAATGTTACGGTTCTGCTCAAAGATTTGTTATACCTTGCATTATATCATCTCTCAATGCTTCTTCATTATTTACTGATTGCTAAAAGGTGTTCTTCCTGGGATGTTAAATTGACTGCCTCGGTGGCGTAGTTGTATTATGGTACGACTGCAATGCTGAGGTCTCGGGTTCGATCCCCGGGTCGGGCAGAGTAATATTGAGTTTTTCTATTCAGTATCAGCCCGGAGTCTGGAATTTGTGCCCGATATGGCGATAGGCTCGCCCCCTATCACATCATGGGACGGAATAACGGCGAAAAGTGGGTTCACTAGTTGCGCCTCTGCCTACCCTTTCGGGGATAATAGGCGTGAGTGTGTGTGTGTATTAAATTGACACATGTATAATGGTCCCCATTCAATCACATATTGCTCCGCCAAGCAGCAGTGTGCAGGCACTGTTTGTTTCCGATTTAAAGGATATTTTAGTCAGCGTAATAACTGGGCATTATGAGACTTAACATCCTATGTCTCAGGGTGACGAGCCCAGTAGAATGCCACGCAGTACTTTGTAATTCAAAGTTATGTGCGGCATTACTAATGTTTATCTGCGGTCGTATCGCTTACCATCAGGCGATTATTACTTGCTTGCCACTAGATTTATGGCCTGGTTAAAATTTGCATTGATTAGATGATTTATTTTCAATGGGAAAATGATTCTATGTCATCGCAAAAGCATGGAGTAATCATTATCATCATCATCATCATCAGACGACCGCTGCTGAACATATACCTCCTTCAAAGATTGCCAATACGACCTGTTAAAAACAGCATACGGTTACTGCGACCTTTATCAATAACTTTTTTCTTTATTAGGTTTTCGTTACCCAGATTTAATTAAGTTTAAAGACTTTTTTAATATTTACTTCATGAAAAAAATATGTTATAGTTAACCATTATGAGATTTTGCGCAATGAGGAATAAATTTTCGCGTGGAGTTATTTAAGTATTACATGCTTAATTATGTTGTTAAGTTAATCCATTGTTACATCGTTACGTATAATAGCTGATGAAACCTACGCGTAAACTTTGAATAATATATTTTATTATTTTCCTCTTCTCAATATCCACCTACGCCTTCGTAGGATAATTGGTACGAATAACAATGTTTTATGAAATTATCGATGTTATGCGTTTGTAATGGAAGTTCTATAAACACTGCGTTCCCATTTTTAACAGACGTCCAAAAAAGGAGGTTCTCAATTCGTGTGTTTGTATTTTTTTATGTATTCTTATACATAATACTAGCATTTGCCCGCGGCTCCGCCCGCGTTGAAAAGTTTTTCCGGGATAAAAGTAGCCTATGTGTTAATCTAGGACATGATCTACCCGTGTGCCAAATTTTATCAAAATCCGTTCAGTAGTTTTTGCGTGAAAGAGGAACAAACATCCATACATCCGTACATCCAGACATTCTAACAAACTTTCGCCTTTATAATATTAAGTATTACTAGTATTACTTATTGTTTTAGTGTATTTTAATGTTATAATATGTAATGCTGTTGGTGTACCTTATAACAATAAAGAAATAAATAAATAATTAATTATAATTTCATTATGATATGCTATAAATACATATTTAATTGTAACATTATAATTTTATACATTTATAGTCCATTTTTGTGAGTGTACGGCAAAATGAATACACACACACACGCGTGCACCCACTTTTCGCCGTTATTTCGTCCCATGATGTGATAGGGGGCGAGCCTATCGCCATATCGGGCACAAATTCCAAACTCCGGGCTGACACTGAACAGAAAAACCAAATATCACTTTGCCCGATTCGGGGATCGAACCCAAGACCTCAGCATTGCAGTCGTACCGTGATACAATTTCGCCACCGAGGCAGAGGCGAGTTGTGGTATAAATACAACATTTTGTAATATACGTCAAGGGAATAATCGTTTGCTAGCGCTTATTGTTTCCGCAGATATTGCTCAACTTTACCAACTAATAACCGCTTCAAATACACATGAAAAAGTTTTAATACCGGAATATTGTAGTCATTAAAGTCGAGACTTGCAATTAATATAGTTGCTCGTACATTATCTACGCCAGTAGTATGCTAGATAATAATAAAAGCCTCTATGCTTGGGACTCAGAGTCTTGAACTCTGAAATAAAACTACTTAACGGATTATTTCGCGATAAATTTCTTTAATTTTTAGTCCCCACGTTTCGAAGTTCTTCAACTCTATTAGCAGTCTTATGCCTATGTCAATCAGGATGCTATTTTACTTGTTTTTTTTTTCTAATATTTACTAGCTTTTCTTTCAGCTTACTCCGTGTGAGGTATTATCCGCGATAAAAGTCCCGCAATATATTTTCCTGGGAAAAGTGGTACATACCCATCTCAGTCTCAAACATATGAACAAAAACTATATCCATTCCAAATTTCATCGAAATCCGTTCAGTAGTTTTTCAGTTTATTGCTTTCAGACAGACAGACAAACAGACGCGGCTGGGGTACTTTGTTTTATAATATGTAAGGATAACGATGTAAGGATGTATTGAAAGACGAATACGCCGCTTGCTTCATGGAAAGCGCTGTGACTGCCTTGGACATTAGCAACACTACCTAAAACTGAACTACACAAAGCGCATCAACACTCTATGTACTGATAAGTCTACTAAGTTTCAGAACTTCTAGTAATTACATTGGCTATAAGTGTCCTTAAAACCGAAATACAGCGGTCCATAAAATTGCTTCAAGGCGCATGTAGACTGGCATACAAACCTACCAACTATCAATCAGGATGACAGTGCTAATAAATCCTTGATCAAAATAAATCGCGTGAATTTGAAAATAGAACACGCGATTAATTTCAAATCGCGTGGACTAGAACAATATCCGGTCCGATCGTCCCCAGTGCACCAATTACTGGCCGCTATGTAGGACGCGTGCACCCGCCGGCTCATAATGTTACAACGGGCGGGGCTTTCAAAACATAGCCAAGGAATGAACCTTTTAGCGAGGTGCGGCTTCATTTTTAATTGCTGACTGGTGGGTTATGTTTCTGTTTGTAGTCTGTTTTTATGAATTTCGTAGTTTTTTTTAATGGTTGTGAATCTATTTTTAAACTGAATGTGATTGTTGAAGTAGCAACGTTACTTAGAAAATCTTTTACTAAATTAGATCTGGCAGACTACGCGTGTCTTAAAGGGTTGGTACTTTTTTTTTTTTTGTATGGCCATCTTCGGCGCATTAGGGACGGCTGCGGGCTTCCTCCGACTCACGTCTAAGTTGTCGTCCGCAACCGCCCCTGCGCGTACCGCTGTTGCGGTTCTTTTCCTGTTGCGGGGGCTCAGAAGCCCCCGAAACACCGTACCGTGCCCACCTTTTGGTGTCCGAGGCAGCGTGAGACACGCTGCCGTCCATCACGGGGGTCACAGAAGTTGGCTAGACTAATGGGTGGGCGGCACCTCCCGCCCACCCGTGACCCCCGGAAAGGGTTGGTACTAGGAGCCTGTTTTTCCATATTTTGATCATTAAGAAAAAAAACACTACCCTAGGGTTAAAATGCTGCTAAAATATTCCATTGGAAATTAATACTATGGCACTTGTATTGCGCTCTTCATTCTGAGACATCTATGAAATCTCGTATTAACTTTCGCTGCACGTCTCCCTATCTTACTAATTTTACTAATATTATAAAGGCGAAAGTTTGTAAGAATGTCTGGATGTATGGATGTAGGGATGTTTGTTCCTCTTTCACGCAAAAACTACTGAACGGATTTCGATGAAATTTGGCATACGGGTAGATCGTGTCCTGGATTAACACATAGGCTACTTTTTATTCCGGGAAAACATAAAGCGGGACTTTTATCCCGGAAAAACCTTTTAACGCGGGCGGAGCCGCGGGCAAAAGCTAGTATTAATATAATTACGTTGTCTGTGTGTCGAGAATAAATTCGTGAATTTATTAACTGCCCGAAATCCTTGTTTTTGTCCTTACACGATTAAATGACTAGACTGAACCTAATTGTGATAACATACACATTTTTCTACAGCAGAAGCGACCCTGTCCGGCATATTACCAATCCTACAAAAACGTAAACAGCATTTCGTACTTTCGTATGGTAAGTCAAATCGTATGAGTGAAAAACATAATCATTAGAGTATAGTAAATATCCCCTCTATTTATCCATAATCCCTACTCCTTTGTATTTCGACTGGCAGATCGTCTATGTTCTTATTTAACATAAGATAAACCATCTATTAGAGTTCACGGTATTCTTTAACACATAATGGTGGAATTTTCATTAATTTGTACATCAACTAATCAGTCTAAAGCCTCATTTACACGGATCAATTATTGCTAGCAATAATCGTAAGCAACTATTGAAAAAAATGTTACCACGTCGCACTGTGGAACGTCCCCATAGAAAGGGCGTGACATGTACCGGTAGAACTGAATGTCTGATAACTTGAAACTGAAATGCATTTTGGAAAGGGGACAATATGAACTTTCAGTTTTTGTATTTTTTACCCCTCTAATCACTTTATTTTACCTAAGATACAGCACCAAAGGTGATGTATCGAACATTGTTGAAAATGACCTCACTATTTAAGAAAGATATTTGTGGTATTCGAAATGGTTTGGGGAAGTATTTTATAAATAAAACGGTTTAATAGGATATACTTATATAAATGCAACTGTTTCTTTTTAAAAAGATGCTATATTTTATGGTTAAATTAAAGTTTAAAAAAGTAACAGAAGCGTTTGATAAAATTGGTCATATAATAAAAATGCAACGAAACCCCGACCTTATGTTACTTGTGTTTGATAGTTCAGAGCAACTAGGAAGTTTCGCTAGAACATTATGTCAACAGTTTCCCCCTCCCCTTGAACCCTTTCGAAGAAAAGTAACAAAATAGGTTACACGCCTGCTAAAAATGCCAGAGCATCTACAAGCGAACTACATTTTGTGAATTATGAAAATATCATCAGGTGTTGATATTACACGAAAGCAATCAAGTAGGTAAACGTAACGTGGGACGCCCTCTAGCCAGATGGCGGGATGACTTGCACAAGAGGGCCGGCAGCAACTGGATGCATAAAGCAGCAGACCGGGCTCTGTGGCGTATCTTGGGAGAGGCCTATGTCCAGCAGTGGACTGCAACGGGCTGATGATGATGATGATGAATCAAGTAGGTTAGTGAAATTATTTTTTAACATTATGCTTTCAATTGTTGTGTCATTTTATTCCATCCTAATATAATATTACTCAAAATAAGTTTTATAATGTGTTTAAGAATCGCCTGGTAATTTTCTTTTGAGTTAAGTCCACGAGATCGTAAATTTAGGCGATTCTAAGACATGTCTATTTTTCATTAATTAGGTTTAAATATACCCCATACTGTATTGTATTTCACTTGTTTAATTGCATTTACGTCAAATTATTGTGTATCTATCCTTAATTTGTTTTTGAACTCCCTATAGGCATATGTCAGTTTTATTTTTCATAGTCTTATTAGTATTTTTCAAATAAACTACATTGGTAATAGATAGGCCCGTTATTCAATAATACACGTAAAAAAAAAGAAATCTTTACGTTTTTCGGTTCTTGAGTTATCATAAGATATATAAGAGATATACTCATGTCACACCCTTTCTATGTGGACGTTCCACTGTGCGTCGGAACCTGCACAATCGCGAGGCAATTTTGACGTATACGAGACTTTTGACACATATTCAAAAGACGATTAATGTTGGGGATTACTGCGTATAATAATTGCTAGCAATACTTGATCCGTCTAATAGAGCCTTTATGTTGATACTAACACTAGCAATTACAAACGATACTATGAAGACGCACAGTGCGCCTGAATGCTTAGCATTTTATTGTTTTCTTTGGCCTTGTTCAGTTTTATTTATCTGGCAGCCTACTGAAGCGAAATTGTATATCCACATCGCCCAATCACAGAGCCCCTTTGCCTACTTATTGCGAAGAAAGTCATGCCAAAATCACTGAGAACAGACTTATTATCATAACATTGACCTGTCCTTAGCTAAGTAACGTTTGTATTTATTTGAATTTCGAACAATATACACGGATGCACTAAACTATGACAAATGTCAAACCAGGCAGAGCTCGGTACGGATGCGAACAAAGCTTATGTGTAGGTCCTTTGTTACATTAAGGGCATGTGTTTGGGACACTGAGACGACGTTTCAATGACTAGATAACGTGTTATGCCTAGCGAGGTACTAAGATGGGATACGTGATATGTCGTTCGTAGTAATTTAATTTATATTCCTAGTAATTTAGTTTTAATCCATCTTCTATCTTCTATATCTATATGTATAAAAATTAATTGCTGCTCGTTAAGTTCGCTAAAACTCGAGAAAGGCTGAACTGATTTGGATAATTTTGGTTTTGAATTATTTGTGGAAGTCCAGGGAAGGTTTAAAGGTGACTATATATGAAAGAAAAGCTTGGAATATAATAAAAGGGCGTTTTTCAAAAACAAAATTACCGTTACAGAAGCGGAATACTATTTTTTTGTATTAGTTTTACGTTACTTAAAGTTGACCGTTACAGAACCGGAATGCTATTTTTTTCCGGAATTGGAAAAAGTGGCCGCATTTTGAATTTATTTGTTTTAAGGCCAATCGACCTCAAATTCGATATTTGGGTATGGCTTTAAGTACAAAGGGCAGATCCAATATTAGAATTGAAAATAGTGTCCGCCATTTTGAATTTCTTTGTATTAAGGCCAACTGACTTCAAAATCGTTATCTGGGTATATCTTTGTTTCTTATCTTATACATATAAAGTTAAAACATTCTGCAATTATCATTCAGCTTTTATTTATTGATTCTGAGGCGGTACGAAGTTTGCCGGGTCAGCTATTTAATTATATTATTAAATTATGTGATTTTTGACTTCACTCGCGTTAAAAAGTTTTGGCGGTATAAGTCCCAAGTAATTTTCAGATAATAGAAATCATCCAATTTCATGCAGCGTTTTCCGCGTTTACTTCTTACAAACATTCAAGCATCTTGGAAAACTCACATTTATAAAATGAATAGGAAATGTTAGGTATTAGACCGTGTGCTAGATAGTTTTGTTTGCACAATAAATGGACCGATTTGACGTGGTGGAACTATCTCACATAACGCTGTCTAATAAGCCCCTTCGTGCTATTTAAATGTAGACCTCGGACTTAAAATTACTCTCTATTACGATCATCGGGTTACTTGATCGTTTATGGATTTTTTCTACAATATTACATGTAAGTAAAGTGCGTAGTCTAATGGTGTAGCGCGTTTCGTTAACGCGTTTCTATACAACTATTACCGCGCGTTAGTCGCGTCTCCAACGCGTGGGAAGCGGTACAAACGCGCGACAGGATAGCGACTGTATCTTTAGGAAATAATGCAGTAGCTATGCAATCATAAAACGGCTGCGAGTGTGATAAAGAAGCGCGTTTACGAAACGCTCGACACTATGAATGCAAATTACACAATACATTAACGAATTATACACATAAACCTTCCTAGTGAATCGCTCCGTGCATTGGTGAAGACCGTATGAAAATCCGTTTGCTTGTTTATCGCTTTCAACCAGCCAGACGTGACGAGAGGTCTTTGTTTTTTAATATATAGTAATAGTGACCTACCACAGACCCCCAGTACTTCTGAGAGGGTTTAAGCCATATTAGTCCACCACGCTAGCCTATTGCGGTCATATGCCTCCGATATTGTTATGTAAAATTCAAATAAAAGCAATAATTCATACTGTAGTAACCAGAGAACAAATAACCACTTAAATGGGAAAAACAACTGGAATTTACTGTAAATTCATATAGTTTTTGTTTCGGTCTGCAGATGACTCGTGACAATTTATAACTTGCAGCAACTACAAAACATTGGTTTAATGAGAACAGTGATACAATGCGATGACATATTTTACAATAACGCTATTAATAATATTATGGTTTATCATATTGTTGGTACATAAAAAATATTGAATACAAACGCAGAAATAGGAATATTTTTAATGTCCCTACTCTCTACCAAACTTTAGTTTTATTCCATTTACATTTCGATTTGATTTAATAATAAACCCTGGATGAGTGCGAAAAGAGCTAATATGGCTTTTCATTATGTTTATTGGCGAGAAACAAAATGTATGGGTACGCTTGCACCAGCTTATGTAAGCAAAATACATAAGTAGGTATATAAATCCAGTATAAAGCCGGTGGCGTAGTTGTATTACTGTTCAACTGCAATGCTGAGGTTTTGGGTTCGATCCCGGGTCGGGCAAAGTGATATTGGATTTTTCTTTCAGCATCAGCCCGGGGTCTGGAATTTGTGACCGATATGGTGATAAGCTCGCCCCCTATCACATCATGGGACGAAACACGCACGGCGAAAAGTAGCTGCACTAGTTGCGCCTGTTCCTACCCCTTCGAGGATAAAAGGCGTGAGTATGAGTATAAAACCAAGAAATAACTTTAAAAAATCTATCTATAATTATATTTTGTCAAGGAATATAAAATTATGTATATTAAGATAAACAACTTTACCAATGGAACTGGCTTTTATTAGGTCATTTAGTTTACAAAGCTTTAGACAATAAACAACTTCATGTTCGATTTTCCGTCCAATGTTAAATGAACCATGCTTACCAGTTTGATAGATTTTCGCAACATTAATCACGCTACATTTTTCCCCTAATTAGATACTTGAGCCATCTAGTGTACGGTTTTAGAATTTGTTTACGAAAACGTAATTAATGTAATGGACAATGCTTTTGCTAATTAGACGGCCTCACTAATGATGTTGGAGTGAAGATATTTTTCACTTTAAAAAATCGTCAAACGGTCCGGAATGAAAGCTGAAGACGCGACGACATTAATAAAGACGGAGGGAAACGTGACGTCTTTTGACGTCGACACTTGTTGCGGCCATTTACCCGTCTTATTATATTCAACTCGCCAGTATATATTCAAAAGGAACATAGATAAAGTACTTGTTGTTGCCTGAAACGTACAAAGACATCAACATTTTACGTTTAAGTTGTGAAAGAACTGCGCGTTTTATGCTTTGACTTATATGACCTATTTATGAGAAACGCGTTTTAATGGTTGGTAAGAACTGGAACTTGTTATATTGTTCTATGTTGCTGGAGTCATATAACACCCATATTCTCTATGAAGTTTTTTTCAACACGTGTCTGAGGCGATAATTTGCTAGCAACACTTTTAATACCAGGTATATAACAAAACTATCTTAAGAGAAGGAGTTCAAAATTGTCATGATTTGCCAGCTAGCCTAGTCGAGGCAATGCTTCATAGATAATAGATTTGTGAATAATGGGTCTTTTGAATTCGGATACAATTCTTCTTATATGCAGTACAGCATACTGATAATAAATAACTAATTAATAAGGTATTTCAGTTAGACGTACTGGGAAGTGGGTACGACAGAAATTGGAGCTAGTATGACCCATTTGTGAGCCTTCGAAACGTCGGGAGAAAATAAAATAAAAAACCCGCGATAAAATCCGTGATAATTGTTTAATTTCAATGACCCATTTGTTACAAATTCAAATGACCACGCGTTTGTATAAATGATTAAGTACAGAAGACTTTTAGTATCGGCCTGAAGTCGGATGCCAATCTTTAGTGACTAAGAATGTTGGCGGAAGAACATCTGTAACTGAACAAAATCTTTATCTTTGTAAGGCATTATGGAAGGAATGAGTAATGCACAATAATTAATTCATGTCGTAGATAACAATACAAATGAAGTATCTTTGTGTGCATTTTAAGTTTACCTTGGTAAACCACTGAACCAATTTTGATGATCTTTAATCAAAATTAAGCTTAAACCCCAAAAACGATATGGGCTGCTTTTTTTGTTACGAACAGAGTTCCATGCGGGCGAAGCGTGGAGCACAGGTTTGTGTATAATGTTTTTATAACAGATCTGCCTAACATTAATGGATTGGCTGGTGGTGTACTAACCAATACAAATACGAAACATACTTTTGTTACCACAACAAATAAAATGTTTACGAATAACGAAAATGACCAACATTAATTTAATTGTTCCGATTTGTCTAAATCGATCCAACCGTTTTTCAATGACGGTCGGTCGAACGGGTTAACGATTTTTTAGATATAAATAATGTTTGAAATGATTATAACCCTGTACCGAAAAAATGGGTGAATAGAACTTGAAAGTGGTCAAAGAGATCGAAATATGTGACGAGAATTATTAACAAATAAATACCGCTATATTCATTAAAGGATCCTCATCGGTTTTTCGGTCCATCGCGAAAATAGACCAATCAGTTTTGACGTAATTACAAAGGACTTATTTTGATGGTTTATCCTCGTGATCGGATCGCAGATTAAGATTGCGAACCCTTATTGAAACCGGCCGGTAGATGTGTATTCCTATCTGAAGTTATAATTTCGATAACTGTTAACTTTATCAGGCAATAATTTAGATCGAAATTTCGTTAGTTTTAATCCCTCGATAACGATTCACTTCCTTCCACCGCTATTTATGGAATTTACTATTGATATACACATGACCTTAAATTTTTTTGAAATGTTATTACATTTCCTGTAATAATAAACATTCGTAGAAATTATAAAAATCACAAAAGCCACGTTCGAATGACATTTCACCATCACAATGGTGTTCCGACACTTGGAAGGTTTCGTGTTTAATTAATTATTCCTTTATTTATTGTTTTCATTTCATGTGTCACTTATTGTGTCTCGTAATGGAATTGTGAAAGTGACACGGATGACCTCTCTTTTCTGTAATGTCACTTTAGTGTTTGACGTCATTGTGGAAACTATTATGCTAGGCCGACGCCTAGTCGACACCAGGCGCCTAAGTTGTCTCGTAATGAAATTGTAAAAGTGACACGGATAACCTCTCTTTTCTGTAATGTCACTCTTAGTGTTTGACGTCATTGTGGAAACTATTATGCTAGGCCGACGCCTAGTCGACACCAGGCGCCTAAGTTGTTTCGTAATGGAATTGTAAAAGTGACACGGATGACCTCTCTTTTCCGTTATGTCACTTTAGTGTTTGACGTCATTGTGGAAACTATTATGCTAGGCCGATGCCTAGTCGACACTAGGCGCCTAAGTTGAACAGAATACAGGCATTAATTCGCCTCCGATACGTTTACTATGAAACTGTGTGCACAAGCGTGGCGCCGCGTCTAGGGGTATCACCTATACAAAAAATACAATTAGTTACAGCGCGCTTTGATTCATTTTGAATGGACGCCGGGCTTTGCTGGAGACCAAACTTAACTGAACTGTCTATGGGACTCAACATTATTGACTGTATATCTACTGCACAGGGGCTTTTTGGATTTATATACAATATATATCCTCGGATGCAGATAGCTTTATAGCGGTCAGTCTGGAAATCGGCCTCGGTTCAGAAATCGACATCCCGCGGTTGATGATGACCATGATAGGCAATGAATATAGCTGATCATTCGTTATAAATGAACCAAATTGATTTTTTATATTGAAAAAAAAAAAATAAGAGCTGCGTTTGGTAATTTGACTTTACTTTTACTTTTACAGTTTTATCTAGTCAACACTTTTATTTTATTGGTCCACGATTATATAACAAAGCCAACAAGTTTCTTAACTTATATTCTCTAACTTTACGTGAATGTAAATCTATAACAACGAAATGGCTGTTAACCATTTCCTATGAGGATACGGAATTATTCATAAAAGTAATTAGATAATGGGACACACACACACACACACACACACACACACACACACACACACACACACACACACACACACACACACACACAGAGAAAGACAGACACACGCACACACACACAGACACGCACACAATTTTTTGTTTTTTATTGATTTATGTACCTCTAAATACTTTTCTTTTTGTTATATTAAGGAATATAAACTGTCGCCTTTTAACTACGGAGGTGGGCGTTAATATCTGCGACACAGTTTCTAACTAATGCAGATATTATCGAACATTATATTAAAAAACTTTGAATTGAATTGAATGAAAAACTTTATAAATATTCCAAATAAAGATTTTATTATTATTACTTTGATTTTCTACTGCTTTGTTTAATAAATAAATGTTCAATTTCAAATCAATTCTGAATTCAATGTTCTGTATCAAACATTTTTACTCAAAAGAATATCATAAACTAGTTAAAGAGAAACGTATGTTATGTTTTCTCACCTTTGAAACGGAGTTTCGTCGGAGTTTATTTATGGCTTGGTTACACGCTTTGTATGTTCTATGAAATGGTTATGTAACGTACTGTAAATGTATGACTGTATAACATACTAGAATTGGTATAATATCTACATGAATGGTTGCAAGAATATCAATTACCATCAACAACAACTGAAACGGACTAATTTATACACATGTGTATTTATAACTAGGGTTTTGCCAAAAAAAATTGTGTCATTGTTTTTTTTTAATTAAAATTATTTGCCATGAAATTGACGATAGAATATATTAGAACGATTCATATCGCAAGTATACACTAAGTAGCCAATGCAATAATCAGTACCTAATCCTAAGTAAGCTAATAAGATATTTTTAGACTTTCCTATTTTTTTTTTCAGACAATTGATGCGATTTAGAAATACGTCTAAGTTTTCAGCGAGTTTCATACCAACCGCCGACTATATTGTGTACTATGAAAATAAAACTTTCATTCGAAATCCACGCAATATCCGGTGCGTAAACAAACGTACGTGTAATGGCGCACCCACAGAATCGTTATATTTTCCTCATCAGTGAACATGGGTAAATCAAGCACATAGCAATTTTGCCATGTGCTTGATTAGAGACTACCTGTTTTTGGGGATACATTGAGTGGAAAATTAAACTAGCTTAACACGTTCGCGGACACTACCACTTGAGTCGATGTTCTAGATTGACACAGAAAATGTCCATACAAAATTATATGACGTATGAGTCCCATGATATTATATGTTTTAAAGACAACATGACAGAATCGTTTTATCACGTCAACGTTTGCGTACGTTCTGTCATAATAAATTAAATTAACGAGACGTGTACGGACACAACGTATAATAACGTCCAACGTATATATACGTTCTGGCACATCATATTATGCTGATGTAAGCAGTAGCATCACAACGTCATTATGAGTAATTTTGCAATTGTGTAATTGGTGTTAAATTTCCTATTTAAGTCAATTTTACATTTTGAGACTCGTCGCATAAAGGCGGTAGTTTGTCAAGGGATCTCAATTCACCCGTATTATCGTAATTTTTAGCCAATACATCAGAAATTAGTGATAAAGTTGATAAACCCAATCTCCCGTTTTAAGAGATGTTGTGTGAAGGTAGTTTATCCTAAGTCGTCTCATGAGGTGATATTTATACCAGATTTGTCGAATTTAATGCCACATATTGATAGGATAATTCAATAATTTCAGGTTCCGAGAACTTACGTCTTTCTTGAATTATCTAATTGAAGCTTTGAATCCCAGTAGGTAGATACGGTCATAATTGGAGATTTAACTAACTTTAAATGACTAGGGGAAAAATATCTTCCGAGGAATTCGAGCCATAGACTGCACCCTCCTCTTGAAAACGTGATAGGGTAAGGGTTTGAGGTGATGGTATGTTCATAATGCTTCGTGAATGTCACACCCAGCTGATGGTGTACCGTCTTCATCGCTACTAGATTTAGAACTAACATTGGTATAGGGGTTCTGAGTTGAAGTGCCAACCGAATTTGATTGAAACTTAGTAGTAGTTTCTGTCGATTACTGTCAGTAATTAAAATAATAAGAACTATCACTATATGATTTATTTCATTGTGGGTCAAAATCCTTATCCGAACCAAAGTCTCCATCATTATCCTGGTAAGGATACACTTCGGTAGAGTTGTCGGAATCATCAAAAATCCTCATTAGTTATGTATTGCGCTTATCTATCCAAAACAAATAAAATAACGCAATAGACATCAATTTCATACAATAAGCTTATTAATTCACAGTATAATAATATAGCCTACAGTCATATACCAATAAAATACATGATATAGCATAAATTTACCATGTTTTGTCTCGGTAAAAATTACTATACGCTACAAAATTGTCACGAGAACGCGAACGCACCGCTGCCGTGACGCTGCCGCACTGGATGTAGGAGCGCGGAAGGCGCGGGGGACGTATAAGCACGTTGTGCGGCTGTGTGTACCGTTACCGCACACTATCAACGGCACTTATTTGAAATGGTTAAAACTTGCTTGTACGTGACAGTAAGGTGTCGGGTATTTTACGTGTTGTGACACAAGGTACATCCAATAGGATTTTAGTTTGAAAGTTCATCGGAAATTAACGATCTGTCGTAAATAATATTTTTCATTTGAACGTCATTGTACGTTGTGCCATATCAAAATCTAAAATTATGACGTATAATCTCGTACTGTCCGCGAACGTGTTAAGTCTTTTGTGAGTTTTAGGAAATGAATTAATTTGTTTTTTTTTTTAACGTATTTCAACCTCCAGCATGCCTAAAGGTCCCAGAGGCTACTTATAGTCAAATAGCCGTTGACCAGTGCCCCAACCGTTTAAATGTTTATTTCGGGATATAAGTCCCGTTACACATTTTCCAGGTTAAAAAGTAGCCTATATCCTTTCTAAGGTCACAAAAAATCCCCACACCTAATTTAATCAATTTTGGTGGTTCAGCCGAAATTGCGTAACAGACGGACAGACAGAGTTATTTTCGCATTTATAAGTATGGATTTATTAGCGCATCCATTGCAACTTGCAAGGCATAAAATAAGTAGAGCATTTTGGTAAATTGTAGTTTAAAAATAATTTTAGGTTTTATGAAGCGTTTCTAATGGCACAATAAGACGATTGTGTGGACGCGCCATTATTGTATTTGAGACATCAAAGTAACAGATAATAAACTTAAGTTCTCATGACGAGGGTCTCACGGAAAAACTGACCTGCCAAATATGTCTTTTTATCCTAAATCCTTTTAGAAAGGGTCTGTTTCCTCTACACGTAGCTTTGGGGATGTTTGAGTAAGTTACTCGCCGGGAAGGAAACTGTCTAAACCTAATTTTTGCGATGAAATATATTTGACTTATATGACTGCCTCGGTGGCGTAGTTGTATTACAGTCCGACTGCAAACCTGGGGTCTCGGGTACGATCCCCGGGTCGGGCAAAGTGATACTGAGTTTTTCTATTCAGTATTAGCCCGGAGTCTGGAATTTGTGATATGGCGATAAGCTCGCCCCTTATCACATCATAGGACGGAATAACGGCGAAAAGTGGGTGCACTAGTTGCGCTTCTGCTTACCCCTTCGGGGATAACAGGCGTGTGTCTGGCTGAGGAAATAAGTCACGTACCCTCTTCGTCGGTCGCGTAGTTGTAATGAAGACCCGGTTTCGTTCTCGAGGTCGGCTATAGTGATACAAATACCTATATCACCCTGGAGTCTGGAATTATTCTCGGTAAGTGCAACTAAGCTAGCCCATATATCATATGAAATCTAAAGTACACAGCAAAATCTGAGTCTAGGAACATCAGCCTACTCTTGAAAAGGGAAAAGACTTCGTGTTACGCATATTATACTCACAGCAATAATTCTCCTGGAAGTGTGGCATTAGGGAAAATTTTCCTTTGGCCTAATATTACAAAATCCCATCTTTATTATGCCCTCGTTTGCAAATTGTTTATAGTACGTGTTCAATAGCCGTGCCATATCCTGGAGTAGCAGTAACTGTGAAGACGATGCTCCAAACAGTTTCAAGGCCGACTCAGGAATGCTTTCATTAAACACATATACTTTCACAACTTGCCCGTTAAGCGCTCGCAAAATTTAAATTAAAATATTTTCGGCGATTTATGGTTTGTTGGTGAGTGTCATTGACGGGACTGAAATAAATAAAAGGATTTATTTAGACATGACTGCTTATATGTCCCTTAATAATAATGAACAGGAAGTGTAGATTTCGCCCCTCCCGTTCCTTTCAGAAAGCCACACCACACACATAAAATTACTACTATCTTCTCAATACTTAGGGCCTGTTTCTATCTCTTTTAACTGTAGCCATGATAATTTATAAAAAAATTAAAACCACATGCAATAATTTCCTAACCAAAAACACAACAAACAATACACGAAATGAAATGACTACCTGCCAATGACGTTTGAAGATTGACGTTGACGTAATATTGAACGAATGTAACGTATGATTTGTTACTTCATTCACTTAACCGGTAAGTTGTTACTCGAAGCTTCATTTTTCTTGTGAAATTGATAGAAGATACTCGTAAGTTTTACTTGTCAATTAACGTTAATTGGGAATTAACTAATCAACACTTTACTTGGAGATGGTGAGACCCTTGGACTATTTAACCATTGGACACGATATGGCAATAATGCGCAAACATTTTTTTCTGCAAATCCTGACGGGGGGCGAGGTAGACACGGATAGCACACATTTAAAAAAAAATCCACACGTGCAGGGCTGAATATAAGGTCGCTTTTTACACAATAACACAACAAAAATCACAATTTCTGTGGAGCACCGCTTAATGTCATTATCGTAGAATGTGATGACAGCAATCGCAAGTCACATAGGTTTTAATAAAAGTTTATGACCAGCTGCGCATATATGACCAACGAAGGTCTCGCCTGGTCATCCCATCTCCTTTCCATTGCTAGATTCTCAAAGTCTCAATATAATATACATACTTATAAACTGGCAAATCTGTAACCGGAATTTATACTTTCCTACCTTCCTTATTATAGTAGAAATACAAAAAAAAAATATTTATTTGATCATGTTTAATGTATATCTTAAATGAAACATCACATATAAAACACATAGAAAACCCTTGCAGAATATAAACAAACATTATATAATATAAAAAGCTATGGAAATTCCTTCTAACTTACATGGATTCTTAGCTTTTCGCTAACTACGTCCTCATTAAATTTATCGCAAACTGCGTGCTCTCTGGCATGTTAAATAAAATTTCACAGCGGCGCTCCTTTTTTGCGACGCTGTAATATTTCAAATCATTTAAATAGAAAACGAGGTATTCGTAAAATGAGTTCAAGGCAGGTTCAGATTAATTCTGCGATATTTGATTACTAGAAATTATTAAAGTGGGCTATGTTTGAGCGTCGCGATCACCTGTATTCGTTTTTTTTCTGTTTCTCAAGCGAACCGAGGGTATCGACCAAGATCGTTGTTAATTTCGATCATAAATCCGAAACTATTACTGTATCAAACCTAAAACGAGGTTCGGTTTTTTCTAAGCATATAACGTTTAATGTTGAGTAGCTTTTCTACAAAAAATATCGTGTGTTGTCACAGGCACTACACGTTGTCAAAAACATTGTCCAGGCACTCATGTATAAAAATCATAATATAGGAATATCGTGTGTAATAGAATATTTGTGGAATTCCAATTTTTTTAGCACTCAGGAATAATTAAGACAACGTGCCCTTACATATTTTATTTAAAACTTGTGTTGTACTATGGTCCCCAGAAAGGTGTACCTAATGGATATTTTGTGGCAGTACAATCGCTTGAAATTTACAAATTGGCTCCAACTCCTTGAAAAGTACTTAGGTTACGTACACACTTATCTTAATGCCGTAAAAAGGTAATTAACAAAGTATTATATTAATGAATGCGAAATGTCCACCTGGGATCTTAGTCAAAGTACAAAACACTGAAGTACTGCGTGTACTTTTCATAAAATATGCAGGCTTTTAAAAGGCCGCTTAAAAGAAATATGATTATTTAGATAAAAGATATGAGATGGAAACATTTTGCCGACGTTCAGAAGAGCGATGGTCTTTATTTCTTGTAGTTAGTCGTAATGTTATACCAACCTACCAACCCGCACTAGGCCAGCGTGGTGGACTAACGCCTAAACCCTCTCAGTAGTAGAGGAGGCCCGTGCTCAGCAGTGGGACAGTATATACCTAATACAGGGCTGGTATTATCAGTCGTAATGTTTGGGGTACGCGCACCTTCATTTTATTGACATCGAACTCTTTTCACATAATATGTTCCAGAAATATTGGAATAATTTGAACTGTAAAAGCAGCTATGTCTTTTTGTATCTATTTTTAGAATTATCTTTTTAAGTACGTGGTAACAAGACAGCAGAATTTATTGTAGTAATTCTTAGATAAAATATATCATTCTTTTTATTTATCGTCCTTCGTTTTCTTTACTTTTTAACCCCCTTCAGAAAAAGAGGGAGTTATTATATACACACTGCTGTGACTTCTCCAAGTATATTTATAAGCAGAGTCGCAAATACCCGCTATAGACCATAGACACGGTTACACGCCGCCGCCAAAGCGTAGCATCAATTTATTACAGAGCCCTTTTTAAATGGCACCTATACTCCGTGAAGTCAGCTGACCCAATTTACGAACACGGTTGGGAATACAGGGGGTCAGTCTCGTGACATTTATTACCTACGTAGAAACCATGATTTTCATTTGTTTTTCCAGTTAAAGTTCTCAGCTAGCCATCAATTCTATATTCCGTGTCATCGATTTACGTGACAATACATATATACATATACACTCACGCCTGTTATCCCCCAAGGGGTAGGCAGAGGCGCAACTAGTGCACCCACTTTTCACCGTTATTCCGTCCCATAATGTGATAGGAGGCGAGCCTATCCCCATATCGGGCACAAATTGCAGACTCCGGGCTGATACTGATTAGAAAAATTCAATATCACTTTGCCCGACCCGGGGATCGAACCCGAGACCTTAGCTTTGCAGTCGGACTGTAATACAACTACGCCACCGAGGCAGTCAACTGACATTTGTTGTTGTTGTGATTGTCACGTGACAATAATTTTCACTTAATTGTTCTGAACATTTAATTGAACCTCGATAGTTATAATAAGTCATGTATAATTATTAAGAGCCAGAGGCTGTTTGGAAGAGGACCATAAATGAGTCAATTAGAATAATATTTTGTCATATTGATTGACGAGACGACTACGATGGGAATCACGCCTGACAAAACATAAAATTCCCCCACTCAAAATGTAGAATTATGTGTCTCCAAAAACACACAGCATTGAGATGAAGAACGCAATCATTTGATTCGGTTAATCCAAAGATAATGTCAGTTCAATACATACCAGAATGTCCAATCTTGTTTCCCACAATTGCACCAGAAGGCGCTGCTCTACTTTCGAGCGCAACTCTAGCTGTCAACTCATAGCGTCGTTTTGATTCGAACAGATCAGTTCGGTAAAGTTATTAATCAAATTAAAACTTTACCAAACATTTACCAAATATTAATTATAAGTGACAACAAAAGTGTTAAAGTGTGTGTTGTACAGCATTGTATTTTTGGTAAGTTTTTGGAGCCATTTAGTAAAGACGACACGCGAAATAGAAGCGCGAACAGAATAGGTACCGGTCAAGAATATGTTGCCTCGGATGGAGAACAGATCACGACCCGAAGCTTATGCAAAATAGGTACCTGTAGGTCACCAATTTGTTGCCCCGGAACTTTATGGGGAACAAGTCTCGACTCGAAACTCATGCATATCGGATATCATTGAGTGGGTACTTCCTCATCCTTGAAATATGAGGGCATAGCTTCACCTTTATCTATGAAACGTGCGAGTACTTCTAGCGCAGGAACAGGCACAAACATGTGCGTAAGGTTCAGATACGCGTGTCGACTCGCTAATGACTCAGTTTTATTTAGCTAATTATTCTTAAACTATTTGCTCCAATTACCAAAATTTTCTTAATATGTCCCTTTAAAATAAACATGTTAGTTACATTTAACAATAATAGGTTTCGTGATAGCTCCAGACAACCTGTTATTAGATACACCTATATTGCCTTGGGACAATCTGGAATATAGTTGATATGAAAATAAAGACATTCCATTCACATGTATAGAATAAACACAAAGTAAACCTACAAATCTGTTGTGAAAAGCTTAGCTCAATCATGTTTTTAGGCTTAAAAAACCAGTAATATATTAAGGCATTTTTATAAAATTATTGGTTATTATTAAATTACCATTACAATACTATGATTATACATGGTATTATGTAGTAAAGTAGAACTGACAATAGTGCACATAGAATTGCAGTCCATAAATGAGCATAATCAATGATTATAGCTCCGAGGCCAACCAAATTTGGCTTACATATTTTATTTCAAATTATTGAATAATAATAAAGATAAAGAAATTGGGACTAATATGTGCCCACACAATCAGATCTTAAACAAACCAATATATCCGGTTTAGAATTACCTTACTGTATGATATACCAGCTTCAAAACTGCCTGTGTATAATATATAGAGACACTACTGTCTATCTTACAGTAACTTTCTGGATTTGTTGTGTTAAAAGTTTTGTTTTTGCTAGTCTTCTTTTGTCACAGTAACATTAATGATAATACCAGGTCTATCAGGGAACTTCAGATGAGAAAGGATTTTTTAAGCCTTACAGGGTGAATTAATAGATATATTAGCCCTCTGCCAATTACTCAAAAAATAAAACAGGTGCTTAATTGCCATTTATTTGCACTCATACATGGACCTCATCTGAATTACCTACAATACAAATATTCTTTATTGTAACCATTTTAACATAGATGAACCATTTTAAAATATATTATGGTGTATAATAGAGCGGCCTTATCAATGCAAGCTACAAAGTACAAGTACCTTCCTAAGAATTCTACAAAAAAGTAATTGGTGTGTTGTCAAGTTTGCAAACTAGCGCTAAACCAATATGGTGGTCACAGGCCTATAACCTCTCAGTTGCAGAGAGTGTCAATTCCTTGCAGTAAGATAATATATTTTTCATAACAGCTATTATCATTATATTAATTGTATCTCTGAGAGAGATGTTAAAGATTTTCTCCTGGGTTAGTACTACTTTATGTTAACGTCACCCTCTTTTTTATCTAAGCATTGCGGAAGTGCACTCCTTCATTGGTTACTTAGAACGGAGAGATTGCCCAATTAACCTACTTTTGATTTGGCCTATCTTGAACTCCATTCTGAATTGACTTCAAAGTATATTGAGCAGGCATCAACCTTGCAAACCATGCAATAGTCCATTGGTGACTGTACTGTAAAACACTGTTGCAAGACACAGTTATTTTCTTAAGAATTCACATTGTGAGACCAAAGAATGATACTGCCTCACGGAGTACCTCAGGAACTTAAATGATGGTTTGATACAGTGGAGAACAGTAAAACTCTACTATGCAAAAAAAAAAAATATGTGAGCAGCTGCTCAAGAATTAGCCACATAATGTTCTAATGCTCAGTAGTACCAGCAGTGGTCAGTGCCTTGTAACATAAAATCCCACCCAAGTGGACATTACCAATAGGTTGTGTAAGGTGGTGTTCACTCTATATATAAAATTGACATCATTGTTACTTGATAGGTACCAAGCAGACTAAACAGTGGTGCAAATCATCTCTGAAGAGATGGACCTACCTACAATGGCACTTATTACCAACAGCCTCGGAGGCAACTTTTTATAATAAAAAGGGTGGTTGTCTTAGAAGTTCAGGTCAAGTCCGAATATTTGACAGAAAATATACCACTATTGTACAGGTTTACACAAACCCAAATTTTAAATAATTATGGGTTGGCAATATGTACTGTTTACTTTATATACTGTTTTATTACATTGCCAACGGGGGTTGCCTGCCACCCACATGAACCCCAAGGTCCCTGCATATTTAAACTGTGCAGAAGGGATATATAATAGGCAATTAAATTGACACAGTGCTTTTTAGCGCCTTAAACAGTAGGCGTAGTGGTAGTAGTATGTACTTCACTATTAAGTGAAAGCACTAACTCACCCAATTCAAATAATGAACCTACGGAAGGTTCTTATTGATTAAACCTCACTAGTAAGTGAGAGCATTAACATACATAATTCAAATTATAAACCTGCTAAAGGTTGTTATTGTTTGAACCTCACTAGTAGGTGAGAAAATTAACATGCATAATTCAAATAATGAACCTGCAGAAAGTTCTTTTTTATTGAATCTCACTAGTAAACAACATTAATCACTATTATTCAAATAATGAACCTGTGGAAGGTTCTTATTGATTGAACCTGCGGAAGGTTCTTAGTGATTGAACCTGCGGAGGGTTCTTAGTGATTGAACCTGCAGAAGGTTCTTAGTGATTGAACCTGCGGAAGGTTCTTAGTGATTGAACCTGCGGAAGGTTCTTATTGATTGAATCTGCGGAAGGTTCTTGACAAAATGTCTCATCAGGCAAAACTGGGGGGGTGGAGCATAGCTATTTGGAGCTAGGAGAAGAGAAATCACTTATTTAAGGAAAAGTGGTCTTTCGCCACCTTATCCACCTTTAGTGTCCAAATAGAAAATTGTTAGTCTAGTGCAATGATAACAAATCAAAAGACATAAGGTCTAGTCATGATGCAGCTTGATTTTAATTTGCAGGCAGTACTGTTTTATTACACAAATTAATGATGTTAGATGCTTGTATAACTACTGTAAAAAAAAAAAAGTTATCAAGAGTCATCCAACAAATCCTAGATTTTTTCTATATATAACCTATGATAATTTTCAAACACATGATTTATTATAAATACCACTAGTACATCATAACTAACTTCAGGCTATGTATTTCATACCCTGATCCCCATTTTGGAACTGTTGGGGAAGAGATTACCACTCTGCTCAGGCTGGTTCATGGGCCAAGATCTGGGTAAAGAACAAACAGCTGTGTCCAGACTATCAGGCAGTTGCTAAATAGGTATCCAGAACCCATATTATAATCTCAGCTACTCAGGTGAAAGAACTGAATTATGTGTCTCAACTCTCAGAGCAGTTAAATGACATAAAAATGTTTTATTTTATTTTTTATACCAGTCATAGAAACTGTTAAATTAGCATCAAATACCAGAGTGGCTGGCTGAATATTTGTATTTTTAAACAAATTACTATTCATGCATTTCTGTGTAGATAGATAGATAGATAAAATAGAAGTAAAAGTTTAATTTGACTACGAATAATACATTGTATATACATAGACAACAGTCAAGTACACATCCATTTATAAAATATTGTAGCCGCAATGAGGCCCCAGCTTAGCAGTATACCTAGTATTCTATCAACGGTAGCATCAAAAGGGTAGTATAATATGAATATTATAATGGAAGATATTCTGAAAAGAGCTAACCGGGAATCTGTAAGCACTTTATTGAAAGATATCTTGTCAGGAGATTTACAGACTCAGTGTTCATACTGATGTTTTATTGTAGGATAATTTTTAAAGTGTTTCAATGTATAATTTTTTGTTTTTATAAATTTTTGATCTCATTTCTCATGATACTCTTGATTTGAGTGTATAAGATACCACTTAACTATAAAGTGTTTAAAATTTAATTATTATTACTATGATCTCTTAATATGACAAATAACTAATAAGAGTTTTTTTTAGTTTTATCCAAGCTTTCTTTTTGTTAAGTTTGTTTTATGGAGTTTTTCATAAACAATTCTAGAAGAAAAAATAGTACATTCACAAATCATGTGAATTATTTCTTTTTATATTCACATAGCGTCGATTGTATTACACCAGCAGATATCAAACAGGTCTTCATCTCAATGCTGTGTGTTTTTGGAGACACATAATATAACTGTTTTGCATTATAACAAAACAATTATTATGTGTTGAAGAAAACACATAGCATTAGTACAAGGATCTTGCTGGTGATGAAGACTTTATGAGTTGACAGCTAGAGTTGCGCTCGAAAGTAGAGCAGCGCCTTCTGGTGCAATTGTGGGAAACAAGATTGGACATTCTGGTATGTATTGAACTGACATTATCTTTGGATTAACCGAATCAAATGATTGCGTTCTTCATCTCAATGCTGTGTGTTTTCTTCAACACATAATAATTGTTTTGTTATAATGCAAAACAGTTATATTGCAAATGACTGCATGACATACTTACGCGGTCGTAGTTATACATACCATTCATGGAAATATCCCAGATATTTATTTGGCAAACAAAATTTTACTAAGGTAAAATATACTGACCTCTTCAGCCATATCAAACGATTTATCAATATAAAAATACATTTAATATCGCAAACGTTTTCATTTGAAGTTTTCTACAAATAAGAGGCACGAGTTTTAGATAGCCTGTCCTGTGACATTTCGAGGTCTAACACGAAATACTTTTAGTGTGATTATGTTGTTGAGTCTTCGTTCCAGCGAGGCTATAAGAAGTCTTTTTAGTTACGTTTTGAGTTTTATAATGTCAAAATGGATAGAAATATGATTATTATTACATTCTATTACTGTTGTTTTCCTAATAGTGTGATAAAAGTTAACTTCTATTACTTTTAGAGAATTCAAATATCGAACGTCGCTTTTTAAGTTATTGATGATCTGACAGAGAACTTGATGTAAATCAGTGACGTCATGAATTCACTCTCATAGTCCGGACTCTGGATGGAAATAGGTATAATGTTATTACCTCGAATTACTATATTCTTAATCCTCATAAGTTTTCTTTATCAATTATTGCTTTTATACGAACTCACTAAGTTCAATCGACTAAATGTCAGGTCCAATATAAATGCAAATAAACATTGAAGTACGATTTAATTTTACAGTACCGTAATTTCGAACATAAAGCGCCTTATTACAAATGTAAGCAAAGACGTGCTCTAATGAATTTGCTTTAATATCGACGTAGGCGCTCGTTTTTAGTGGCATTACAATAAAGGTGGCTTACATTAAACGTAGCAACAGATGGTAACAAATTTACATTTTACTGCTTTATTTTACGTTACAACAAATCTCGCATAAATAATACGCTATGTATATTTATGGGTATAAATGGCGGTAATGAAATTGAAGTCGTAAGCGTGTGTAATAAAGTTAAAAATAAATGAAGCCTGCCAAGTGCACGCAATTGGAGGTGTTGCTATCTATACCAAAATAATCATCGATGGATTTCCAATAGGAATTAAGGAAAGCAGGGAGGGTGTTTGACCCTCACAGTACCCCAGGGAGAGCCCACATTACAGGACACTTTTTGGGCTCTAATGCGTTTTAATAGATATTTTAAAAACACGACTGTAGTTTGGGGTAGGTTAGGAGGTATTTACATCATAATTCTTGCAGAAAATAAAAATATTGTTTATCTTTGATACAAAAATATTATAAATGAGTCAGCAATCAGTTAATCAAAAAGCAATTAATCTAATAACAGGACTGTGATTGGTTTTCCGTTTACCCGAGTTGTGTCATTCGGAGGGTTTCAGTAATCGGTCCTTATCCGACACATCCCGTAAGTCGTAAGATAATATAAATCGGATTAACAAGTTTATAATTATTTATTGTTCTAACTAAAATACATGAATTGCCTTGGACTGCAATTTGTGCCCGATTTGACATGTGACAAAATGAGTCCCTGGGGAAACGTGGGCGCATTAGCATACAAGGATAATGGGATGGGATGGTTTTAAAGAAATAAATCAAAAATAACGAATTAACTTCCAAAGAAAAAAATTGCCGAGTAACATTTCCTTATTCCACACAATTGCCGTAGGCCGATATTAATTGTAAACTTTGTTGAAATATGATGCGTAGTCCAAACAATAAGCCCATTTAAGCGCATTCAATACCGGTTTACAACTAACAGTATTTGTAATAGCGTGTAAGTATTTGTATTAATTGACTAAATAACAAGCGGGAGCAATTCAAATGCAATCTGCAAGGCGAATGGCGGGGAATTATGGCGCCAAAGATACGAATCTGGCATGGCGGGTCGAGTGACCGCCGACCGCCGACCCGCGCTCCTTCGTGCGAGAGGGACGAGGGTGAAATGTATCGATGTCGATATACTATTTTAATTTTGGGTATCGATATGATGTTTTAATTTTGAGAAGTTACGACTAGGTATACAATGTTTTTTGTGTGAATAAAATTACGATAGGTATGATTGAAAATAGTTAGTAGAGTGACAAGAAATAATTTAAAAATGTTTAGAAAAAATATTTATATTATTTAAACGATGAGTTTATGAGGGGGTAAAAGCATGGTTAGCTGATTTCAAATATTCAGCGCTGTTTGGGAAATCTTATAGATGAAAGGAATTTGGTTCCAGGAAAGAGAAGAGATGTCATAGATGTTTGGCTTTTCATAATCACGAATATCATACAAAGAGTCAGAAAATATGCTTCTTCACGTCAGTTTTTGTAAAATATTTCGTATTTTTCTGTGTAACTCTAGAGTGTTGATCTTATCGAGTATAATAATCGTAGGTGAGATTTTGCGTAAAACACTTAAGTATAGAAAGATACTTATCATTGGTAAAGTTCATAAAGGAGAACATAAAGTTCTACAAAAATGGGATAAAAGGCTAATTAAGAAAATGTTACAACATCGATATTTCGATAATGTCGACAGAGGTACTTCACTGGCAGTGACTTATGTACAAAGCTAGACGCGATGAACGAAATCGCAAATTGTAACCGAAACTAATTATTCTATAACACCTACTTCTACTTTGTATAAATAAGCTGCATTATAATGAATGACCGAATTTTGAAATATTTACACAGCGTTCTAGGAACAATTTAATATTTGACATTTAACGGGAATTGCTTGATTTTAGCTACTTTTAGCCACAGTTCTATATATACATATATGCCCCCGGGAAGTTATTTGTGTAAACTTTGTTTATATCTCCTGCATTGATGTTATTTTGAGATAATGATCGGTGAGGATATAAAGAAAGGTTCCAATAACTATCATTAAAAGTGTCATCTCTTTGGCTATGGGTCGGGAGTTTCTGATTACGAAATCAGGATTGAGCAATATTTTGTGTTCGTTTTTCTTACCTAAATTCCCCGGGACTGCTGCCTCCAGACGGGGTTGATTTCAGGCAGGCGATCGATTGTAAAACTTAGGAGCTTTTATTATGTAAGCAAGTATCGATTGTTATGGGTTGTGCGTTTCTTGTATCACCCCGGTCGATGAATTTCTTTGATTATGTACAATGTTAAAACTATTATTGAATGTAGAAGAATATCCGTAATGAATCGTACACTTTAGACTCTGGTGTCAGTACCTATCCTCTCCACGAACTGTACTTCAATAGTCTGCAACTAGTGTAAAATTAAGAAAAATATCGCCGAAGACGAGTATAACTGTACAGCGTTTAACCCCAGGTTATCTTGTCCGACGCGAGAATTCCAAAACATTCCACCGCCCTGTATAGTCAATAATGTTCCGTAATTACGAAATAACTCCTCTACCGGTACTATTTATTTAATCACTTTGACAGGAAAATAATGGCGGTCGCCCCATCAAAACAGAGGCCAATCTATCGCGTGGCGTGTTCGCAGTGATGAAACCCTGGCCTGTTGCGGATTAAACAATCTTCGTGCTTACCAGTAATGACTGGAAAAGCCGTGTCGGGTAATTTTGGAGTGCAGCTAAGTATTGGGAATAGGTTTACGTGTCTTGTTTTGCGTTGGGTGGCTATGCGTGGGTTCTAGACTCTGGTAGGATGATGTTAGCACGCATATCTATGTTTTTATATAGTCAAAGCAAATTAATCCCAATGCGTCTTATGCTAAGCGGAGTGGGGCGAACTGGTGACAGATAAAAATTCTTTCGGAAAGTAGAACTTTAATCTTGGATTTGTTCTATCAATGTTCCAATTTCCGTCTAGCCAGATGGCGGGATAACTTGCACAAGAGGGCCGGCAGCAACTGGGTGCATAAAGCAGCAGACCGGGCTCTGTGGCGTATCTTGGGAGAGGCCTAGTGGCGTAGTGGACTGCATTGGGCTGATGATGATGATGTTCCAATTTTAAACAAATCCATGCATCAGTTCCTGTGTTTATTTTTAACAAACATACAATCTTCACAAACTTTTGTATTAATAATATTACTTGGAGAGGGATAGCCTACTCAAACTTTTAGTGTATTTACATTCACGAAAAGACTAGTTCTTATAAAACAGTATTAACTCCGCCCATGACTGGCTAAGTAAAATCTTTTTTATAAGTTCATGAAACGTTAAATTGATTTACAGACTCAAGAGAGTATTGAATATGAAATTGTTGGTACTTTTGCGAAGGTTGCTTATAAACTCTTTCCTGGATATATTGATCAATCAGTACAAATAATTAAGTAGATCACTATCATATTTTATCCAAAAACATTTCTAATAATACTCTAAATATTTCGTGATCTAAATGCATTAGTCAATAACCCTACATCATAAGAGTAATTAATACGTGCTTTATGGTAATACGAACCCAATTTGATTGGGCATTTTGCAACATAATAAATGTTCTGCAAACAGTATGAAGTTTAATTCGTTTCTGTTTACCGCTAGCCGATGTTATTTATCTCATTTGGAAGTTATTGTATTAAAAGGGACAAACAGAGAATATGTATATTCCTCGTATCAGTTGAATATAAAGAAATATTTTATGCGAAATTGTTATCGGTCCTTGAAATGTATGAAACTACGTCTTGAAATATTAATTGCATTCTATAGAGATAATGGTCTTTCTATGGTATCTAGAAAGGTTTTATTTATAGCGGAAAGAGCTTTTATCAGGTTATTGTGAGTGTTTTGAATCTCCCGACTTCTTGGGATAAAACTATTTTTTTCAAGACTACCACATATTTCAAAAGGTATACTAATAAATATTACTCCATAATGAATACTTTTACCAGCCGTTCTTTTTGGATACTTAAATCAAATTCCTCACAAAGGTCGAAGAAAACACCATTATTATTTCCAAATTCCCGCAACCCATTTATTTTAACTTGGAACGGTGGTGATGTTATGTCTATTTTTAGTTTTACACCTGGGTTAGTTGGGCAGTGATTCTTTATATAACTTTAACGTCCTTCAGTGCCCTTGCTAAGTGACCTGATTTTAAGGTGAACCGCA
The DNA here is from genome assembly GCA_949316025.1 of Lapara coniferarum. Taxonomy (NCBI): domain Eukaryota; kingdom Metazoa; phylum Arthropoda; class Insecta; order Lepidoptera; family Sphingidae; genus Lapara; species Lapara coniferarum. The sequence goes on from OX438922.1 coordinate 5,723,731, forward strand.
TACTCGCCGACTCGACAACGACAGTACTTTATGTCATAGCTGTTGTTTGATGACTGCAAAGAGTTTTTAAGTTTTTAAAATAATCTTTTTTTGGAGGACCAAACTATCTGTATCCCTAATCGACAGAAATTAGGAATAATAATTATATTGAATACTAGACCTTTGCTCGCGGCTCCGCCCGCGTGAATGAGTTTTCCCGGGATAAAGTCCCGCTTTATATTTAACCGAGATAAAAAGTTGCCTTATATTACTCGCTGATTATGTAGCTTTATATTGGTGAAAGAATTTTCAAATCGGCCTAGTAGTCCTTGAGATTAGCGCGTTCAAAACCAAACAAAATCTTCAACTTTATAATATTTGTATAGATAACTAGCTTTTGCCCGCGGCTCCGCACGCGTTAAAAAGTTTTTCCGGGATAAAAGTCCCGGTTTATATTTCCCCGGGATAAAAAGTAGCCTATGTGTTAATCCCGGACATGATTTACCCGTGTGCCAAATTTCATCGAAATCCATTCAGCAGTTTTTGCGTGAAAGAGGAACAAACATCCATACATCCAAACATCCATACATTCTTACAAACTTTCGCCTTCATAATATTAGTAGGATAAATTATACCTACATATTATGATGATAAGACGTATATTTTTCAAAAATGCTTGTCGGCTGTCGAGAGACAATCGATCGACAGCTTGTGACAAGCCTTAAATTAATTAATTTTTTCAACCGCTTCGTTTTTAAAGTTCAAGGTCACACGTCAGTCTTCTCCCGTCAATAATTTGTGATATTAATCTGGATGTTAAAGCTATATTGCTATTAAGAATTTCGTTCTGGGCTTTAATATTATGAACCTTAATTTTAGACAAAAGGTGGTGAGGTTCACGAAATCAGTATGATTAGAAAATTAAAAAAAAATAGCAATGGGCTAGGGCTTATTACTTATAACTTATAAGTAAACTAGCTTTTGCCCACGGCTTCGCCCGCGTTAATAAGTTTTTCCGGGCTAAAAGTACATAAAAACCTTCCCGTTGAATCACTCTATCCAACACATTTGTTTGGATAAAGATTAATATTATGACGTTGATACAACTCTTAACAAATAATGCATTAATTTCGACCAAATTTGATTACCATAAAAACGGTTCTAGTGAGTTAATCTTAAAAGATAGACATATACTGTCGCGGACATTTTTTTAGATCATTTCAAGAGGAATAATTCTTTCATACATATATTTTTGGTATCTTGAACCGTTTTCGCAGCGCACGCAATGGAAGCCCTCAAGGATGAATAATTTTCCCCGTTTTTTTTTCACATTTTCCATTATTTCTTCGCTTCTAATAGTTGCATCGTGATGTTATATAGCCTAAAGTCTTCCTCGATAAATGGTCTATTCAACACAAAAATAATTTATCAATTCGAACCAGTAGTTCCCGAGATTAGCGCGTTCAAACAAACAAACAAACAAACAAACAAACAAACTCTTCAGCTTTATAATATTAGTATAGATTACAAGGTTTATTTTTTATGTAACTTAATCAGCAGCTTAGTCTAATATTACAGCATCTAAGCTCCATGGTTACTTCTTCTTTCCGCGAACAATCATTGCCCTTTATTCACATAAGGGTAGGCAAGAGCTTAAATTTCACATAATTTTATTGGTCTTATAAGGTTCTAGAGATAAGTTTACTGCCTTATCACACATTCTGTCCCCAACATATTAATAAAAATTTAACAATAACGATTGCTGGACTATCAAATCAAACCAAGGTTCTCCTTGTTCGAAAGTCTAAGAACGCTGCTAGATCAACGAGGCGACAATAAATAGATCATAAATATCACGCGTAGGCGATCAAATAACGTACTTGATGTATCACATTTTTATTATGTACTAGCTTTTGCCCGCGGCTCCGCCCGCTTTAAAAAGTTTTTCAGGGACAAAAGTCCCGCTTTATATTTTCCCGGGATAAAAAGTAGCCTGTGTGTTAATCCAGGACATGATCTACCCGTGTGCCAAATTTCATCGAAATCCGTTCAGTAGTTTTTGCGTGAAAGAGGAACAAACATCCATACATCCAAACATCCAAACATCCATACATTCGTACAAACTTTCGCCTTTATAATATTAGTAGGATTGTGATTCCTGAGATAATCAAATCAAAATATGTCTTATGGATGACCTTTCGGATAAAACGTATTGGTTATATTATGATGGATGCGAGATTATTATCATTTGAAGAGGTTTTTTATGTTTTTAGAACATCTATGTCAAGCAAACGAATAATTAGATTTCATGATATGTGGTTACTAACGTTTAACGACATTAACTATGTCAGAGATCATGGTATCAAAATTAGAATAGACTTCAAAGAACATCAACATTTAGTAATGATAAGTTGTCTGTCATGCAAAGTTATAACTGGCTGAAACAAAAAAAAAAACTATTCTGTTACATCTATGTAAAACAGAAGTACTGCCTCGGTTTAGTCAGTCCCTTTACGCCTATCTAAACTGTGGTTTTAATAATATACTTTCATAACAAACAGTAGAGGTCCATAGATAGCTTACTCTTCATGGATACTTCAAAACTTTTCACTTAGAATAGTTCTTAACTCTATCTCAAAGAACCGAGTTTGAAAGCAAATTGTTAGTGTTAGGGCTGGTACTCTTAATCGGTTAAGTGAGTTACCAATGTTTTAGTCCATTTCAAAGATAGTACGGGAATGTTATTATATAGGCTTTATTCTGTTCCAATGCTCGGCAAAGTAAGTTTTAAAATAAGTTAGGTACTACATTTATCATTTGATTAATAGATGACAGACGATGAAAAGTAAACATTTTATTTAAAATTCTTGGGTTGAGAATTATAATAATTAACAGGTTTATTCATGGATATTTTCTTGTATCGTTAGGAAAGCCTTACATATTTTTCCTAAGTATTACCCGTGTAAGGTACGAACAATTTACTAATGCAAACAACTTCGTAAGCTGGTCATAATACCATACGAACATACCTATTTTTCGCGACTTACAGTTCAGTTGGAACTTACGCAACTGAAACCTTTGAACATAATTCCTGTCTCAAACCAAACAATAAATAATTTCGAATACATAATATAAACCAACCCGCACTAGGCCAGCGTGGTGGACTAAGGCCTAAACCCTCTCAGTAGTAGAGGAGGCCCGTGCCCAGCAGTGGGACAGTATATAATACAGGGCTGGTATTATTATTATTTTATTATACATAATATAAATTTGAAACGTCACAATTGCATGCCATGGTGATAGCATCGAACGCGTAAGCTCCTTTTAACATATTTTGCAACATCAAATTCATAACGCGCGGCGTATGATGCGCAACATGACACGTTGAGGCAACGTTGCTCAACATGTTACGACAAAAATTGCGCCAATAAAAAATATATTAGTTTCTATTCATGTTTATTTCGATACCATTTTGAAATGGAAATAATCAATGTCTTCTAGTTACGATAAATCATGATAGGACACAATGATTGGCACCGTTAGCTATCAATCTAAGAAAGCATTGGTACGGACTCAATGAAAATTTACTGAATAATTTTGTAATAACAACGTGCTATTAAGGATCGAATAGTAGCGGCGGCTCGTAAGCGTCACAACCTAAATGCTAAGGAGTTGGGTATGGGGGACGAGAGTATTCGGATTTTCGTAAATGAACACCTAACGGTAGAAAATAAAATACTGTTAAAAGAATGTAAACAAAAAGCCAAAGAGGCAAATTACAAATTTATATGGACAAAAAACTGCCGTGTTTATATGCGGAGGAACGAAACTTCGCCCCCCATTCTAATATCTTGTTCCACCGATCTGTCCAAGATTGTTTAAAAATATATTTGCTTATATTTGCTGCTGTTGATTTAATCTATCTTAGCTACTCCTTACACTTACATAATAGTACCATAATCCAGTGTCAGCGCAGAATATATAGCACATCTCTATACACAGTTAAACATACACAATATGGCAGATACACACAAATACCACACCAAACAAAAAACACTAACTCAAAAAATACATTGTCTTGTACTCCAAATCACTTATTGTTAATACTTCTTGCTAAATATCTATGGGCCGATCATTATATTTTAGTCCTGTTTGATAAACAGATAACCAATTGTATTGGCAAATATGATTATCTTATGGGAAAGGTAAAATCTATATTATTATTATATTATAAAATATCTTTAGACACTGCTAATAGTTCGTATATATATAATTATATTTATGGCTAATAAGGGTAAAAAATTAAAATTCTTTTATCAAAATGTGAGAGGTCTGCGAACAAAGACTAATATTTTTTATAACAATATTTTACTATCCGATCACGATATAATCATGACCACTGAAACCTGGCTCTGCGATGGTATTTTAGATGCAGAAGTCTGTCATGAAAAATACACTATTTTTCGACGGGATCGTGGATCACTGGGAGGCGGTGTTATGTTATTGTGTCGTTCCGAATTACAAGCATATGTTAGGCCGGAGTGGGATCTCTGTGCCCTCGAGTGCATTTGGGTCACTATTCCGGCCAAAACTATAGGCTCGACATTTAACCTTCATATTGCGGTAGTCTATATTCCCCCAAACTCGCAACTACCATTGCGAACTAAAGAATTAATAGATATGTTTGCAACATTTCATGATGAACACCCCCACGATCATTTACTTGTGGCAGGTGATTTTAATCTATCGTGTCTGAATTGGACATCTGGACAATCAGTGATACTGAAAAAAGGATCTGTGGACGTGCAGACCGCAGCATCAGATTTAATATCACACTTTTCTTTTATAGGCCTTTCACAATATAATGTGCTGAGAAATAGCAGTAATAATACCCTAGATTTAGTCTTTTCTAATTTCCCTATTAACGTTCAGAGATCAAACTTGGCGCTTGTACCTGAAGATCCTTATCATCCATCCCTTTACATCACCGCCACAGACATATTAGTGCCTTTTCTTAAGCCGTGCGCAAAAATGAAATACCAATTTAGAAGAGGAGACTATCTTAGTATCGTTAGCTTACTTTTTAAACAAGATTGGAGATTTATCTCTGATGATCCCTATCTGGAAATTGTCTTAGAAAAATTTTACTCAATCATTAATAATGTAATTGATAAGTTTATCCCGAAAGTTCGCTGTGGTGGTACTTATTCCTACCCAATATGGTACAGCAGAGCACTTATTAATTTAATAAAAGAGAAAAGTAAATTGCACGCAACTTGGAAAAAACACAAAAATCAGCTTGACTATGAACTTTTTTCGGAGCTAAGGAGCAGACAAAAGAAATTACAAGAAGAATGTTATGTATCATATTTAAAGTTTGCTCAAGAAACAATAAAATACAACCCTAAATTCTTTTGGAATTATATAAAGTCAAAGCGAAAAAATTCCTCTAATTTCCCCCAACAAATGACTTATGGTGACACACAAATTAATAACCCAGTAGATATTTGTTCTGCATTTAATGAATTTTTCAAAAGAAACTTTAGCTTACCTTCACAAAATTATTCTTCACATTTTAATAAAATCGACAGTTTACATTTGAATGTAATACACGACATTTTAATTAGTCCAGACGAAGTTCTAAAACAAATAAACAATCTTGATATAAATAAGGGTGCGGGTTGTGACAATCTGCCTCCTATATTTTTCATAAAGTGTGCTAAAGCATTAGCTGTTCCAATTTCGTTGTTATTTAACAGATGTTTACATGATGGACATTTTCCGAATGTCTGGAAAAAGGCCCATGTTATTCCAACTTACAAAAAAGGTCTTAAAACTCTAATCGAAAACTACCGGCCAATATCTATACTCAATGTTCTCAGTAAATTGTTAGAAAAAAGTGTCCACGCAAAAGTATATCCTGTAATCTCACCCTCAATTCCTCCCGAGCAACATGGTTTTATAAAGGGAAGATCAACAGCAACTAACCTGGGTACCTTTATTGACTACGTCGCTACCAACATGGACGGTGGGTCTCAAGTTGACGTGGTCTACACCGATTTTGAGAAGGCCTTCGATCGTGTAGATCACGTTATACTACTACGTAAGCTTTATGAGCTAGGTATCCGAGGGAATCTGCTGAGGTGGATGGAGTCATATCTGCATAAACGTTCTCAGGCAGTAATTATAGGGGGCTTTCGTTCTGACTTTATAGAAATTCCGTCTGGTATCCCACAAGGTTCCATTTTGGGACCTCTTCTTTATGCAGTATATCTATATGATGTAAATAAATGCTTTCAGTACGCTAAATTTCTGATGTACGCTGATGACACAAAAATATTTATAAAAATCAACGACACCTTAGACTGTATAAAACTCCAAAGTGATCTTGATCGACTTAGTGAATATTACAAATTAAACCGTATTAATATAAATATTAGTAAATGTCACTATGTTTCTTTCACTCGAAAAAGAAGTCCCATATTATTTAATTACCAAATAAGTAAAACAAGCATAAACAAACAACAATTAGTTAGAGATTTGGGCGTACTAATAGATGTTAAACTTACTTTCTCTGAACATATTGATGCTATTGTTCAAAAATCCTATAAAAGCCTTGGATTTATCTTGCGAGTAAGTAAACCTTTTACAGACATAAGTTGTTTAAAATTACTTTATAACTCATATGTAAAAAGCATTCTTGAATACTGTAGTATTATTTGGAACCCACATTACATTACGTACATTAGTAGTATTGAAAGCATACAGCACAAATTTGTCAAACATCTTAATTATAGGAAACACAGGTATTTTAATAATTATAAAGAGTCCTGTAGTTATCATAGACTCACTTACCTTGAACACAGACGCACATTAATAGATATGGCTTTCTTACATGGTGTGTGTAATGGATACATAGACTGCATTTCTCTCACAAGTAAAATACTACGCTTCTGCACTCCAAAACATCGCACACGAAACCCGACCCTATTTGCAGTTCCTCACTCGTCTACTAATTACGCGCAGAATTCAATAGTAAGCCGACTACAAAGAGTTTATAATCAAAAGTTTCTATCAGCTGATATTTTTAACACTAGTAAAAATAAATTTAAATGTGATGTTTTAAAAGTCCTTCACGAAGACAATGTATAAATATATATATATTATATAAACACACACACACACACACACACACACACACACACACACACACACACACACACACACACGCACACTTCAAAAATACTCTCTCACTTTTGACTGCCTGTTATTTAATTCTGTTAATAAAGTGTAAATCCGTTATTGGCCGTAAAATATGTCTATCAGATTGTATCACTCTAGTATTTAAGGGCTGTGGATTTTTAGTAAATAAATAAATAAATAACGGGTGTATGTTTTGATTCTGTGAAATGACATATCGACAGTCTATTTGTAGACTCAGTTTATTTTTATAACCTAAATTGTGTTTCTATGTTGATGTTTGCTTTGCCTTTAAAATGTTTTGGGTTTTTCAATGTAACGTACAACAGAATATTTCCTGTTGTACGTTAAATTGAAAAAGAATATAATATTGAAATGTTTCAATGGCTTCATTTGAGTTAGGTTTCAATTATTTTCCATTAATTTCCAAGCGGCGATAGCCTAGTTGGGAGGGGAATGGACTGCCTGGGACGAATGTCCGCAGGTTCAAATCCAAGTGCACGCCCCTATGACTTTTCTAAAAAGTTAAGTGTGTATTCTTTGTGAATTATTGCTTACTTTAACGGTGAAGGAAAACATCATGAGGAATCCTGCATACTTGAGAAGTTCTCTATAAGATTTTTGAAGGTATGTGAAGTCTGCGAACCTGCAACAGGCCATCGTGGTGGACTAAGGCCTTGACCCTCTCAGTAGTAGAGGAGGCCCGTGCTCACCAGTGGGCAGTATTTAATACAGGGCTGGTATGGATGGTATGGAATTTCCAACTTACAATATTTTCGTAGAACGTCACTACATGCTTTCAAATCCAAATGTGAATTAACTGTGAGTAACTAGATGTTGCTTGATTAACTATCACGCATGTATAGATTGACTACGTATTCTGAAAACAGAATTATTACACCATCATATAGACGGTTTCGATGGCATAGTTGTATTTTTTTTATGGGAGCTCGACATAGTGACTGCACTGCACCTGATGGTAAGCACGGTGCAAACGAAATAGAGAATCGAATGGCATTGGACGATTATCCCATGCCATTCGACACAATCATGCCGGCCTGACCAGCTGCTTCTTCACCCTACGGCGGAAGGACCCAGGATCGTAGGAAGGAGGGAACACGTGTGCCGGCACTATTCCACAGCCTGATGGATTGCTTGTATTGCTTGCGCGGTACGACATCGCTCTGACAAACCGAGTACGAATATCGAGGAAAGTGATATCGGATTTTTATGCTTACTATCATCCCATAGTCTGAAATTTGGCCTGAAATGGCGATAGGCTCTCCCCCATCACAACGTTGGTTAGAAAACACTAAACGTGTGTGCACTGGTTACACCTCTACCTTTAAAAAACACACAGAGGCGTGTTATGTGTTTTTTATTTTACACCATCTTTCTTAATATAAAATCATACTACCAACCCAACGCCAGAAATCAAAAACTTTAGTCAGACTACACTAACTACACCAACATCCAACAGTAGATTAGCTCGTATACATCCAACATTGGCATTGCAAAGCAAACGTGTATTGGACACATCTGTTAAATATTAATGCGGATATAGTTCGTTAATGGCAGGAATGGGCACCCGCGGCGACTCCCTACAAGGATAAGATAACTCTAGTTCCTACTCGTTCCTAGTACTTCTAATCGACGACAACGCTCCTGATTGTACTGTTATTTATTCAATCAGTTTGTTTGTCTATTTGAATAAACGGCTTTGTGTGTTTATTCATTTATGTAACAAATACATCAAAATTCTCACATTTTTCTGACTTTACACTGAGATAATATATAATATTTTTTTTTAAAGAGCAACACTAGAGTTTCTGACCCCCTTTATGCTGGCGGAAGCTGCTTTTCGAACTAGAGACAGAGTAAAATTTTATGGAACCTTAATAATGTATAACATTTGATGGGTTCTAATAAATATATTACTTTATTTCAATAAATTTCGAACAGGTCAGTATAGCATAATCTAGGCTACGCTATTCTACTACTACACTACCTTGGTACAGTTGTGCTACTTTGCCATGCCCGTATAAAAAGGATTGTGTCGTGACGCCGTGTGTATCATCAAGAAATACTATATTATTTTTAATAAACATTCAAATCCGAAATAAATAGATCACAGGCGTTTGTCTCGGCGTCAATAACTATAGCTTTGTCAGGTATATTCTCCTTGAGCTTTACTATGTCAGATGCCAGCACATGCTAATGTAAAAAAGAAATAAAAACATATCCTTGTATAAAAATTTCGAATTATACTTTTCCGGGGTAAAAGTTGTTTAATATATTTAGAATATCGTCTTTGTGTATTCCACATTTAATCTAAATTTGTTCAGCGGTTTCCGCATTTATTTATAACAAACGTCTATACCTACATCGCCACAGACCTTTGTATTCATATTTATAATATTAATCATGAGGTTTGGTCTCTTGAAACCTTTTTGGTGTTGGTTTACGCCGTGACTTGTTATCAGTTTATTGTTTGTTCCCACTGCAGCTGTTTGAAAGGTATTTTCTATATTTGCTTTAAGGACGTGTAGCGCTTTAGGATGAAATGTTATAATTAAGCTTAGACTAACATAATTAAGTAAGCGAGGAGTTTCAGTTGATAAAAATATACAAGACTATTAGAAACTTCGGAAGAAACATGTCATGTTCAATCATAATAAATAAGTAGGAGATATTAAAATGACTGCCTTGGTACTTGCATTACGGTGCGGCTGCAATGCTGTTTCGGGTTCGATCCCCGGGTCGGGCAAAGTGATATTGGGTTTTTCTAATAAGTGTAAGACCGGAGTCTGCAATTTGTGCCCGATATGACGAAAGGCTCGCCCCTATCACATTACGGGACGGAATACGCACGGCATAAGTGGATGCACTAGTAACGCCACAGCCTATCCCTTCAGGGATAGCAGGCGTGGGTATGCGTAAAATGTAGTTCGATTGGGCAAATACCGAAACTATTTTATACTACTGGTCAGGGTTGTGACTTACGTTCACACGGTGGCAAGCCCGTATTATGACTAATTTCAACTTCTTTCTTAGGTAAAATATAATGTACTAAGTACTAAGGGAGGTTGGCATAATTCTAGATACAATGAGGACCCAAGTGAAACTTTTGTACATATTATTAAAATTTGAGTATTTTGGCTGACGTGCAATTTGAACTAGACTACATACCTGCTTGTGCAAATAGATCTAGTATAATGAATATGCAGTGCTAGAAAAAATATCCAGAATATACCAATCCACGACTGATTCTCATACGATTAATGTAGTTCATAAATTATCAACAGGATGATGATATTCAGATATCCAAGCATAGTTCTAAAGCGCAAGTGGATAATTGCTTGAAGATATTGGCGATAGATTTGTATGATCTCTTGTGAGGATGTCATTAGATCATCCAATCCATATTGGGCATTTCTCAGGTATTCAATAATTTTAATCATGCATCCAGTGACCTGGCCTCCGCATATGTGGAATTATTAATAAATGACATGGCTTTACAATGTTCATTCTACGACTGCGACTTTTGCGTGCGTAAGGATTTTGAGGTATGTTATCGTACTCGATAACTACATACATATAATTATCGGACTCTGGCAAATAATTCTATTCTTTAGCGGTGAGCATGATAAGCCCTTTTCACTAAAGATTTTTTGAGGTTTACTCCGTCATTTATCATTATTTTTATGGCCTATATTTTCATAAGATACATGCAAGCATGAACTCATATGTGTTTAAATGGGTTTCTCGACATAGCAACTTACTGTATATTACATTGATAGCTGCGGATATTGAGTATATTTTGAATTAAATGTTGCCAGATTGTGCTTTATTTTTATCCGCGGCTTTTATTCACGCATGCATATTAAATCATTAAGTGTGAAGTTAACATTGTAGTATGTTTAAACGTACTTTTTAATATTCTACCTTAAATCTGGACTACTTTAAAAATCAAGTTCTTTAATGATTTATTTATTCAACGCTGATATCAATAGCAGAGCATTTTATCTATAAAATAACTGTAAAAATCATTGTTTAATAGTATTAATTAAACGTTACAAAATTATCATAAATTAAACAGTTGAAACAAAATAAATGACAACAGTCGGTAAACAAGTCTTTACAGATCTCAATGGTAATGCAAACGTAACTGAAATAAGAACAATTTACAAAACGCTATTTTATGAAACATTACCCATAAACGTAACAGGAGTTATGGACACCGTCATAACTCTAAGACAGCTTTACAAGGAAAATGCTGTTAGAAAATGAAATATTTATAGTTCCAACAAGGAGACAACGAACCGGCCATGCCTTGCCGCTGGATATGGCTGTACAAATGAATAACATAAACGGGGAAAAGTTAAACCAAATTAGCATTTTACGTAATATTTTAAGCACGTGCGCATTACAAATACGCAGGTATTATGAATTGTAAGCTAAATAAATTGTGCTAAGCCGATCGGAATTGACAATCGGTAAGTTCGATGAATTAATTGGAAGTAATGTAACGTTGGATTTAGTAAATTTTATCGATCGGCCTTGAGTGGGCTGAAACAAGATCTTTAGGGTTGCATATTATGATTTTCTCGCGAAATTAACGTTAATATTTATGGTCATACCTTATTTCAGAATAAATTCTTCATATACTTGATAACTAATCAACATGACACCTAAAACTGTTGAATCAATTTATTCAATTACACCAAGTACGTAAGTAACGATTTTGTACATTTGTTAATTTTAAATATAAATATTTGTTAATTTTCTAACAATTTATCCTTAACATTTCGAGTTAAATTGAAATGAACTTCTCTTTACCTTTAAAGTCGACGGCCTGTGTCTTTAGTTTCCTATTTTTATCACCTCATTTTACGCTAACGAGATGTACAGTTAAGTTTGTTTCTCTTAATTTTTTTGTGGTACGCTTAAATTGGTTACATTTTGTCAGAAAAAATATTCCAAAAAGCGGCTCGCTTAATACAAGAGACTTAATTAAGTTAGTAGTCACTAGATGTGCTCTAAGATTTAATTGTGTTACGGTAGAATGAAAAGATTTCGTAATTAACGTGTCACAGACTTTTAATTTATTGTACTAGTTTTTAATACTACAAACCACTAACAATATTGCTGTAGCTTTTCTATTAGCGATTGATATCATTGACACAGCGATATAATAAATACATGTAATTTACCTAAACTATTTATAATTACTTATGAACGTAGACAAGTCCACTTTTCGTCCGTCACCGATTTTATGAGGCCTGCCTATTAGTTTTTACCCGACTGCGAAAGAAGGAGGGTTATGGTTTTCGAGTGTATCTATGTATGTATGTATGTATGTATATTTCTTTGGCACGTCCTAGAGCCTAAATGGCTTGTCGTATTCTTATGTGAGTAGTGTCAATAGATTCGTCTTAGCCGTGAGAGTGACACTGTCAACTAAGATTATTCAAAACCAAATTAAAATGTTCAAATTAAAATCTTGTTCCTATCTTTTCAGTTCTGTCGTGAATTTAATAAAGACGGTAGATATTGACGCAGTCGGGTTTTTTGTTTCTTTTTAATATTTTTTTTATTTTATGTATGATATGAATATGGAAACTAGATTTTTTTTATACTTATCACATACACACTCACGCCTTTTATCCCCGAAGGGGTAGGCAAAGGCACACCTAGTGCACCGAATTTTCACCATGCACGTTCCATCCCATGATGTGATAGGGGGCGAGGCTATCGCTATATCGGGCACAAATTCCAGACTCCGGATAAAGAGTAGAAAAACCCAATATCACTTTGCCCAACCCGGGATCGAACCTTGACATAGCAGCCGTAATAAAACTATGCCACCAACGCAGTCAAAACATTCCTCTCATAGTAAGCCCAACGCCCGCCCATAAATATTATAAACACTACTCAGCACTTTCAATTACAACACATTGTCTATGTTAAATCTAACAATGGGGAGTTATTACACTGTTTTTTTATATGGGCCCCAAAGTCACCTCACTGTACCTGATGGTAAGCGGAGACTGGGGTCCAAAAAGAGTGTAGGCTGATGGAGGTGATTGTCCCTCGCCAGTTTACACAATTATGCTGGCCTGTTTGAGCTGGATATACACAAGTTGATCCCAGACTGCGACATACTATCGTGGGCGACCATGGCGAGTTTTACACTTGTATCAGGGTAGCCAGATTGAAAAATCGAAATATCTGGATAAAATTTCAAAATGTCGGAAATTTTGAGTTGTCTGGAGAAATGCACTAAGGGTATACTTACCCAATTTAAAAAATCTTTTGAAATATTAAATTTGTTGAGTAAATCGGAGAGCTTTTCCCAAGTAAATAAGATTGTACCTTTAAAATTTTGAGTTAAGTAGAACACGATGATAAGAGGTTTGTCGGGATTTTTAGTTATTTGTCGGGACATCACACAAATTATCAGGAGAATGCAGACGATTCCCGACCATCAGGCAACCCTAACCTGTACACCGTGGTCATTATGTGAACAGATACAAACATTCTACTATCAGCGCTTCATCTTTCTTCAATCTAAAATATTGAAATTTCGGTGTAACTCACCCAGACGCACTCACGTATGTGAGAGACTTACTTACTATTTTTTATTGCTTCTGAATTACGAAATGAGCATGCCGCTCACTTGATGGTAAGCGATACGACCGCCCATAAACAGTAGCAACACCATTCAGAACTTTTAATTACGTAGTACAGTGGCACTCCGCTGCGCTCGTCATCCTGAGACCTTAGAAGTCAAGTCCCATAATGCCCAATTAGGCTGGCTACAATGTCCTTTTTATAAGTGATTTGACCCGATTAATGAACCTATAATCATCTCATTTATTGCCAACCTACAATCCCAATATAGAAAATCATCTAGATTCTATTTCGGTTAAAAAGAACGAAGATTTGCATGAAAACGATTAGCTGGAACGATATCATCTTGTAGGAGTGCCGGAATGGGACTGAGTTACGACCCTGTCAAAACTACATTATCGTACAGTGCGCTTGTACATCCCGCCCATAGCTTCTCACACATTTTCTTATGATTAATTGATTCCATGTTGGAGGACTTGACGAAGTGCTCGTCTTAAAATAGTATGGTTAGACTTAGAGAAAAATGATATTTTTTCATATAAAGTAGAATAATTAAATAGTTGGGTTAAAAAAATGGAGCTGGTCGGAATTATAATTTGATTATTTGCAAATGAACCACGATGGATAGAACTAATTAGGGTAAGGGGATGACATTGCCCAGACCCAAGCAGTACCTAGTTATAAAAAATCTAAATTGCTTTTACACAATAAACTGGATGTCTTGCATTACTTTATTAAGACTGTAATACATACATTGTGTAAAATCCTATCCTACTAATATTATAAAGGCGAAAGTTTGTAAGAATGTATGGATGTTTATTACTCTTTTACGCAAAAACTACTGAACGGATTTCGATGAAATTTGGCACACGGGTATATCATGTCTTGGATTACACATTATTACCTGGACACATAGGCTACGTTTTATCCCGAGAAAATATAAAGCGGGACTTTTATCCCCGAAAAACTTTTTAAAGTGGGCGGAGCCGCGGGCAAAAGCTAGTAATATTAATATTTTGTGAAGTAAAACTAAGGCTTGCTTATCTCCTACTACAACTGAGTTAATTTATATGTGCGGCAGCAAATCTATTGCTATATTGGGTCATTTAAATTCTAATTCGAGTAACGTATGTTGTAGACTGCCTCGGTGGCGTAGTTGTATTACAGTACGACTATAAAGCTGAGGTCTCGGGTTCGATCCCCGGGTCGGGCAAAGCGATATTGAGTTTTTCTATTCAGTATCAGCTCGGAGTCTGGAATTTGTGCCCGATATGGCGATGGGCTCGCTCCCTATCACATCATGGGACGGAATACTGGCGAAAAGTGGGTGCGCCTCTGCCTACCCCTTCGGGAATAACAGGTGTGAGTGTGTGTGTATGTTATAGAATCTAAAATTAATACCATTTGCTCTTTTCGCCACTTATCAGGTCATACTATAAAAAATGGAATATTAGTAAACATATAGAAAAGATAAACGAAAAGGCACCTGTCTGATATCTAAGCGTGGGATTGAAAATGTGATAAGTGACTATCCAAACTTCCCATTGATGTTTTTTTCAAAAAATTAAATCATCCGAGTTTGCTTATCAATTATATCAGAACGATGTTTGTCTGCATTAACTATTGTTTGCTTTACTGATATTTGAATGGGGTTTGGAAACGGTTGAATGAGTTCTAGGTCTGTACTTGAATGACTAACTCGCTTCTGTTAGCATTTTTAACCGACTTCAAAAAAGGCGGTCTGTATGTTTAAATGTCCAGGAATTTCTCAAGAACTACTGATCAAATTTTATAAAACATAGAAGTCTGCAGTGGTGTAGTTGCATCACACCCGTGGTACAATTACCTCTGCCCTGGGGACGGGGGCCTGGAAGAATACCGCCACATTCAACCCTAGCTGTCGTAAAAGGCGACTAATGGAATCCATCAGGATGTATGTAGATACATCAGAAATGTCCCTGAAATGAGAGGAGTGCAGACCTCGCCGCTGTTGTGCACGCCAATTGGGTTCGATGTACCGACGGACTGTTTAGACAGTATTCCCCAGTGGCTGCTCCGTTAGCGTTCTGAGGTAATTAATGCCTTATGGTACTTATCCCGAAGCCGCTTCTAATGCGTTGACGAAGGTTACCTACCAAATGGTTTTAGTTGGTACGCCGGCGGGCAAATCAAGCCGATAGCCCCGACATACCCGCCTCGGTTATTTGGACTGACGAGGGATTTTAAAGAGGAATCCCCGCGAAAAAAAAATGTCATCTACTGTGCTAATATCCGTGGATCGATTCCCGGTCGGGCAACGTGATATTGGGTTTTTCAGACCAGTATTACTCCAGAATCTGGGATTGTGTCCGGTAAATGGCAATAATTTCGTTGCGTATGTAACACCGAAAAGAGCTGGCGAAATAGGAATGTGTTACACCCTTAATTGCTTCTGAAAAGATAGAATGATGCGAATCACACCATTTTGTCTTTTCAGAAGCAATCAAATCAGCAATACATAACATTCAATGTTGGTAAAGGATTGTTTCATCCTTCATAATTTTCTATAACACAGTATTTACTAATGACTGCACTAATTTCGTGTTACCTATTCCAAACAAATTCCTTCTAACGTCATCACTTCGGCTAATTCTCTCATTTCTCCTCATCTATCATCACGAGTTTAATTAACACACACAATTTGTTAGTTTAGTGGGTAAAATGCAGCGACATTTCTCACGCGGCCCGTTGTAAATCCATTTCGAAGTAATCTAGAAACGTGATCACTTGACGATTGCTGATGTCGCCCGAGAGGTTGATTAACAGGCCTGTTTTTGAAATCTTTGGAATTGTAGACCTGTAGTAATCTAGTTCAAATATGTATGTAGCTTAATTTGTAAAGGCCAGTACCCACTGGCCTTTACAAATTAAGCTACATACATAATTAACGTATTTAAATAAATTATTATTTACATAATCGAATCTAAAACATAAAAATATTTAGTATTTTATGAATGGATTGAATTCATTTTCAATTCATGTGCAAAATATTTAACAATACAAAATATCTTTTTGGTGAAAAATTATAGCAGTATCATTTTCTTTGTCAGGAATAAAGATAGGAATTCGTTATATGTTATTACATAAAAAAACTACTGTTACTTTTTTTATTGCATTTGAATAACGAGACGAGCATGTCGTTCGCCTGATAACATTCATTCCCACATAACCAGTAGCAACGCCATATAGAGTTTTAAAATACAAAGGACTGTTTAACTCTTCTGCGTTCGTCATCTTGAGATATAAGATGTTAAGTCTCATGATGCGTAGTAATTACTTTGGCTATTATGTCGTTCAAATGTTTGGCGGCAGACACAGACAATGTGGTGTTACCTTAGATCTTTATTCATTGGGTGTTATCTACTCCGACGGTCCCTCGCACACGAGAGACCTAACACCAGTAATTTTTTTATTTTTTTTAAACTAAATAAGTTGTAAATCCACATTTACAGAAATAAAATATGTAATGTAGTTGTTACAATTATTTTATTAATAAACGCGACAGAAATTAAGTAGCGGTCACCAAGATCTCTTACAGTATAAAGCACTTTAAGATAAGATTTATAATTACACGTTCGCAGCAGCTGTTGGTAATAAATTATATATGAGATAACACATGGATTGATAAAATCTGTATTCATACAGTTTGTCCGCGAGTCGATCTAGACCGATACTGAGTTTTCGGGCGTTAGGAACAAATGGACTTTTGATTTTGAATATATCATAATATTAACGTAATGACTGCCTCGGTGTATTACAGTACGACTGCAAAGCTGAGGTCTCGGGTTCGATCCCCGGGTCGGGCAAAGTGATATTGAGTTTTTCTATTCAGTATCAGTCCGGAGTCTGGAATTTGTGCCCGATATGGGGATAGGCTCGCCCCATATCACATCATGGGACGGAATGTCGGCGAAAAGTGGGCGCACTAGTTGCGCCTCTGCCTACCCCTTCGGGGATAACAGGCGTGAGTGTATATGTATATGTATGTATGTAACGTAATGGTCCAGTTTCGTACTTATATGTCGCATAGTGACGTAATAGATTTAAAAATCTTGCGAAATGTTCCTTCTACAATGAAACTGACGCAATTCGAAGTCACCTACATTTTTACAAATGCCGTGAAATTTTTCATTCATAAAGTACGTGACGATTGAGGCGTATAATGGTTTCATATTTCTATAATAAACGTGATTATTATGTTCATAAACTAATACTTGATAGAAATCTGCTGTAAAAAGCAGACATTTAATAATACCCTTAAGGTTATGATTCTATTTTTATATGTTGTCAAATAAAGATAGAGAGTGTCTCCAATATGAAATTAGGTCTGCTTATATACCTATACTTACAAAATTGTGTAATAACAAAATAAAAAAAAAATGGCGCACATGGTTTCATAATTCTAACAAATATCATAAAATTGGCATTAAAGCTATATATTTGGCGATCTTAACCATGCAAATTCACAACTACCTTAGAAATCAGGCGCGGCGCGTGCGTGTGCGCAATGATAGTGAAAGCTCGACCATCACGACAATAAAATTAAACCGTAATTGCCGCGAATCAATAAAACTTAATATCCTTCTCGTTCTGAATGTATTAATCGTTTTATTGGTACTGAATACACGACTCGCCATTTATTTTATGAATTGAGTTGGCATTCCGTTCTTTAAATACGTCAGTGAATAATTGTGCAATAAATCACCACAATCGTATTAAAGCCATAATCAACAATGTTGCTAATAACACATGAGCAAATAACACATTTAATATCATACGTAGATTGATGTTTGTTGTAATTAAAGTATAGCATACAAAGTTTTGCTCGTGGCATTGCCCGCGTAAAAGGTTTTCCTTTATAAAAGACACACTATAAATTTCCACAGGATAAAAACTAGCCTAGGTGCTTCCCAGAGTTTCAAACTGTCTCAATAGTAAATTCAATTGAAATTGGTTTAATGGTTCAGCCGTCAAAGCGTACCAGACAGAGTAACTTTTGCAATTATATTTATGGATTTTGTCTTCCAGCCTCAAAAATCATGACGTCAACTAAAATTCGTCATACAGCATCAGATTTTGTGGAATTTGTTTGTCGAATGTCTAATGCCTATATTTACAACTAGCTTTTGCCCACGGCTTCGCCCGGGTTAATAGGTTTTTCCGGGCTAAAAGTACATACATAAAAACCTTCCCGTTGAATCACTCTATCCAACACATTTATTTGGATAAAGATTAATATTATGACGTTGATACAACTCTTAACAAATAATGCATTAATTTCGACCATATTGATTACCATAAAAACGGTTCTAGAGAGTTAATCTTAAAAGATAGACACATACTGTCACGGACATTTTTTTAGATCATTTCAAGAAGAATAATTCTTTCATACATATATTTTTGGTATCTTGAACCGTTTTCGCAACGCACGCAATGGAAGCCCTCAAGGATGAATAATTTTCCCCGTTTTTTTTTCACATTTTCCATTATTTCTTCGTTCCTAATAGTTGCATCGTGATGTTATATAGCCTAAAGCCTTCCTCGATAAATGGTCTATTCAACACAAAAAGAATTTTTCAATTCGAACCAGTAGTTCCTGAGATTAGCGCGTTCAAACAAACAAACAAAAAAACTCTTGAGCTTTATAATATTAGTATAGATATTGTGTCGCATTAAAATTCAATTTTAGGCAACTGGTCAGACCGATTATTAAATTATAATGTTAGATATTGTCGACAATAGCCAAGGTATTGGAATCTTCTTCTTCTTTGGCCTTTGGAAGTCTTCTGCTGAACATAGGTCTCCCAAAAAAAATTACGGTATTGAAATGTAAACTTATGCTTCAGAGTAGAAACAAAGTGCATCATATCGACCAGCTAAAATAGCATTTCGATGTTATTTCAGAAAACTAGCTGGTTCAAAAGGTTTACTTTTTTAAAAACCAATACTTAGTTTTTTCTTTGTATTTTATAGAAAGGTATTGCATTTTTTAAGTTGAACATGTTGACAGTAAAAGAAGTAAGAACTAATGTAATAACTGAATTCGAATGAAAAGAAAATGTATTTTTGGCTAAACTAGTATTTTATTTTGCCAACAAAAATTACTACTAACATACATATTTTCTTTCGACTTTGAGCCCTGTGGCTCTAGAAAAATAGCAATTCAAATTTGTGTTTCGAAAAACACGCGCGAACCGACCGAGATTAGAATTTGCACCCAACATGACGACATGCTAGTCACCTGATTTGATAGAAATAAACTTAACTAATTGTATATTTATTGCGCTTCCGCTAACCCTTTGCGGCAAAAGTATGGGCGTTTATGTTAGCAGTCAATACATACATCAAATTCATTTTTGAACACATGCCCATACACACACGTTATTATCCCCGAAGGGGTAGGCAGATGCGCAACTAGTACACCCACTTCTTTCCGTGTGTTTTACGATATGACGATCGGGCGAGCCGATTGCCATATCGAGTACAAATATTAGACTTCGGACTGATATTGATTAGAAAAACCCAATATAACTGGGTCTGGACCAGGATTCGCACCCCAGGGTGTATGTGCACGCAATCGACGCTGGTATTGTTAAGTATAACTTTCATGATTTAAAAATATTAAAATAAATATAGGTATGACGTAGATAATATATAATACAAATTTCATAAAGTTCATAATATCGCACTTAGTTAGAGATTAATTGCCTTAATTATAAATTTGCCCACATCTATTAAGTGGACAAAAAAGGAATCCTCATATCGCGAAATCCCAAATTTAAACCGAACATTGTAATCTGTCAGTTAATAAAAGCAGATTAGGTTGGCAGCGAAGTGAAGTGGGTCGGATACAATAGTTTTTTGTCCCCGAAAGGCTTGTTAATTTACATGGGAGGGCCGATTAGATAGTGATGGGAACGAGAATGAACAATGCGGATGTGGATTTTGTATTTTATAATAAACTAGCTTTTGCCCGCGGCTCCGCCCGCTTTAAAAAGTTTTTCCGGGATAAAAGTCCCGTTGTATGTTTTCCAGGGATAAAAAGTAGTCTATGTGTTAATCCAGGACATGATCTACTCATGTGCCAAATTTCATCGAAATCCGTTCAGTAGTTTTTGCGTGAAAGAGGAACAAACATCCATACATCCAAACATCCAAACATCCATACATTCTTACAAACTTTCGCCTTTATAATATTAGTAGGATTTGTTGAAATGAATCTATCGGATACAAACAAGATTCAACTAGACTACCTACCTATATTGATAACCCGCATACACAAAAATGAGAACTTTCAAATTGTAGAAAGACGTAAAATTTGCATTATATTTTTGAGATCTCACGTAGTTATATTTAGTTTAAAGACTACAAGGTTTACTAGATAATATATTTTTAACAGCGCATTGAAAAAAGAAACCTTTATTACCGGGTAACAAACTCAACTGACATCATATTTTTGTAATTCCGCAATCATTTTGCGATGTCTACAAAAATCAACAAAGAAGACGGAATGAAGACCTTAGTGAGGGTAACGAGACGGCCCTTGTTAGCTATTCTTTTTGTAAAGCTTGACGACTTTATTTGGTTTATATAGTCGAGACGAAACTATTTATGTAAAGGGCTGAGTACAATGACCAGACAATCGGATTGAAACACATTGCTTGTGCTGAATGATACTAAATGCAGCTGTTGTTTAAACGGGTCTGGGAAATCATAAACTACCATATTTGTTAACTTCTTGATTGTGCAGTACTTGTGTATATTTAGAATAATTATTCTGGAATAAATAATAGTATACCAAAAACAATTTTGTGTTTTTCGTATATCCGTAAAGTGGTTTTATTTCATCATAATGTCGTATTTAGTTAGAGATTAATTGCCTTAATCATAAATTTGCCCATTCAAATAAATAAAGCACGAAACAGAGTTCAGCACAAAAAGATTTTGTAAAGTACCTACCAAAAGCAAACTATAAAAAATATTTACAAAGCATTATTCGACGAAACATTATTCTATAATCCATCATGCACAAAATGGGGAATAATTCAATATTTCGGAGGTGGATGAGGATTTGGTACAAAAGACACTACGCTTATCAACACAATTAGAAGTTGACGGCCATGACCGATAATTATTATTGTATTCCGAACGCAACTCAAATCGGATTCAATCAAGCGCCAACGTCGAAAAAACTGTACAAAAACTTCAATAGAGGGTCAATAAAGTTTACTGTCTGGGTGACAAGTAAAGTGACCCACGATATTGCAGTATATTTTGTATATCATGTTTAAAAACAAAACAAGTTCTATAACATTTTAAACTGCAACATTGAATACGTTCAGAAATTTTATAACAGAGAAAAAAGTGCATGACACTTGACAGCATCCTGAAGTCGTAAATAACTTGAAGACGAAATATAGATATAATATGTAAATGATGTAGAAAGTTATATTAACCTTATTTTTTGTCCTATATTCATCACGCCTTATTTTATTACGATAAATATTTTAACTTTACTTCAATTGGTTGTCAGATAACCAAAGCTATACAAAATCAAAGAAAACTATGAAATTACCAACACTACGCGTTCAGGCATACTGCGCATCCTCGTAGTTACTGTTTATGAATACCTCCGGGTTAAAGTGCTGGATATTTAAATAAGTGTCAATTAATATGTATTTAAAGCTAGAGTATTGAATGACGGTGAAATATTTGACATGTAGTATAGCGATGTGGAATAGTTTAGACAAATGAAGTGTTTCATCAAAACAATTCATTCATACGCATTCAGCGTATGAATGAATTTGTTACGATGCATTAAATAATTTGTTTGCAAAAATTAACAATTATTTTAGGTACCTATTATTGAGAATTTAGGTTCTGCTTTTTTATAATACAATAGTCGTACTTATTTTTATGTGAATTACATACGATAACAAAAAGAAAAAGTACGAATTCAGTGTACGTAAATAATGATTAAAATAGAATTAAATCTATAATGTCAAATAAACCAGTCTAGCATACATTAAAAATATAATTCCAACTGACTCAAAGTATCAAAACTCGGAAGTCGTAGCTTTCAAATTATTTCACGTAAACTCTTTTATTAGAGAAGTGCCACTGGCCGTTTCACCCTAAATTTAAATAACCATGAAAGAAAAAGCTTTAGTAAAAAATTACCTGACACTACGCACGTATTTAGATCACATTTTAAGTTTTTTGACTCTTGACACTTGATTTTTTATCGATTTACCGATACTTTAATACATTACGCTATGTATAAGGTATTCTAGCAATTTACGTGTACCTATCGTGAAATTCCCAAAAACATTGGTCTAACTAGGATTTTTACCCATACCATACCATACCATACCATACCATACCAGTCCAGTATTATATACTGCCCACTGCTGAGCACGGGCCTTCTCTGCTACTGAGAGGCTTTGGGGCTAGTGCGGGTTGGCAGACTTTATACACGCTCGAAATTCTTAAGGAGAATTCTCAGGTATGTAAGTTTCCTCACGATGTTTTCCTTCACCGTTAAAGCTAACGATAATTGATAATACACACATAACTTCGAAAAGTCAGAGCTGTGTGCCTTGGGTTTGAGCCTCCGGACATTGTCTCGGCAGACCGTTCCATTCCCAACTAGACTATCGTCCACTTTTTAACCAAATAATCACAAATGTATTAAAACTGAACAATTTTTTCTTCAAATTTTGTTTCCGAAGGGAAAAGTAGAGATGCCCTCGATTTAGGTATTCACAACTGTATTCAAACAAAAACTTGAGAGGTGTCAAGGGACACCCGGATGGAACGAAATTCTTTTCGATTAATTAGTGAAGATATTGTAATAAAATTTTATTTCTTTTAAGTTATAATAATGATTGTATATTTTATTAAAACGTTACCACATCAATGAAAACATTTACTTCTACCTGCACAATAGATATGTCATCGAATCACGATCATCACCTAAGCAAGCATTGACATTAAAATTAACATACAACTAACAAAAAAAAAAACTACTCTAAAAAGCATTTAAATTGTCTTTTTTTATTTAAATTTCATACATATCTTATTCGTTCCAAAACTACTCTAAAAACATTTAAACTGTCTGTTTTTATTTAAATTTCGAATGTCACTTTTACGGCCAGTTCTTTATTGTTACTGGCTGGTTTCACAGGGCAAGTATAAAAGTGTCGTTCAAATTTCGTGAGAATTTTTTCCGTCCAGCTCCCTTTCACAAGGCGCAATAAGGAACCTCGTTCCAAAAAGTTGAAGTTCACAAATATGTATATAGACGGTTGGGAAAGTATTATTAAGAGCTTTGCGTGATGCAAATCTAATTAGATTAGTGAGCATAACTACGCAAAATTTTACGTGGAATATTGTGATTATAAAGAATACTATACTAAGACAGACGGTGTAAAGATGCTATTTGTTGCATGTGTATATTATATCGTCGTATACCTATCATCACTTATCAGGAAGACTCTTTGTTGAAGAACGGTAGGCAGTGTAGATATACTGTGATATTGATAATTACTGTCGTTAACCAGCAGTCAGCAGTAGCGTCATTGCGTATTATAGACATTTTAAATAATACAGGGGTAAAAACGAGCATGTTCACCTAATGTCTAGCCCTAGTATGAGCGCATTATCATGCAGTGGGTTCAATACATAACACAGCTGAACTACCACTATATACAAGGTGTAAAATCTAAGATCTAGGATCCATCTGAGTCTGTCGCGTTCCGGAATCAGCCTGTAAACCTCCGGTTTCAAACAGGCCTGTCTGGACACATCTGGACTCAACTCCACATACCATCAGATGCAGTGGCGTCACTTAGCCTAGTCGGTATAAAAACAATTTTCAGAGAAATCAGTGCACATACATAAAAAAAAATACAAACACACGAATCGAGAACCTCCTCCTTTTTTGGAAGTCGGTTAAAAACAGCATTGGTTCTTGATAAGTCAATCACACTCGTCCTATATATTCTTAAAAAAGTACTATCATTCCATCTATATGAGGCGTGTTATACCTTGATGCCCTAGATTCAACTATAGTCATAAAAGCGAAACTTGGCCTTTAGTAATTAGTGAGTGAAATAACAGAAAGTGTTGTAATCCGTTGCTCTATTTAGTGAAAGGCATGGCTTAATGGGGAAACTCATTAAATGGATATGACGGATCAGAGACAGGACTGTAGAAATAGTTCTAGCATCTATTATGAACACCTTAATCTTGTTGGCTTCAGCTCTGTGTGTTTCATTGTGTTAATTTTATATCTTTCGCATGAAAAATCTAATTTGAATTATGATACCAGCATATGTACTGTCCCACTGCTGGGCACGGGTCTCCTCTACTACTGAGAGGGTTTAGGCCTTAGTCCACCACGCTGGCCTAGTGCGGATTGGTAGACTTCACATACCTTCGAAACTCTTATGAAGAGCTTCTTAGGTATGCAGGTTTCCTTAAGATGTTTTCCTTCACCGTTAAAGCGAACGATAATTGATAAACTATACACACGTAACTTTGAATCCTCAGAGGTGTGTGCCTTGGGTTTTGAACCTCCGGACATTGTCTCAGCAGACCATTCCATTCGGTGCCGCCATCGTCGTTGGGGGGGTGCGGATCCCCATCGGCTCTAGCATGAAGTATCTAGGTTTAGTCCTAGATAGCCGATGGCGATTCCGCACCCACTTTAAGGAGTTGAGGACGAAACTGTCCCGGGCAGCGGGCGCTCTTTCCCGCCTGCTGCCCAACCTGGAAAGTCCAGGCTTCCCTTGCCGGAGGCTGTATCACGGAGTCGTGCGGTCCATAGCCCTTTACGGCAGCCCCGTTTGGGCTGACTCCCTGGGCCGCCCCTGCGTCGCCCTTCTGCGCGCCCCGCAGAGAGCTTTAGCGCAGCGGGCGGTCAGGGCGTACCGCACGGTCTCTTTCGAGGCGGCTTGCCTATTGGCCGGATTTCTGCCCTGGGACCTGGACGCCAAATCCCTTGCCGATGTATTCCATTGGCGGGAGGAGGCGTTCAGTCGCGGGGAGCGTCCGGCCCTGAAGGAGGTGGAGGCCAAGAGGGCCGCCTTACGGCGAGCCGCCGTGGAGGAGTGGCGTCTCAGGCTGGAGGCCCCGTCGTGGGGGCACCGGGTCGTAGAGGCAGTGCGTCCTGTCTTTGCCGAATGGCTGGACAGGCGCCACGGAGCGGCAACATACCGCCTGACGCAGGTGCTCACCGGGCATGGCTGCTTCGGTGAGTTCCTGTTTCGGGTGGTAGGTATAGAGGAGTCGGCCGTGTGTCACTATTGTGACAACTGCCCAATGGACACGGCCCAACATACGTTGGAGTATTGTCCAGCCTGGGATGAGGAGCGCAGCGCTCTCAGAACAGTCGTCGGAAAAGACCTCTCGCTGCCGGCCGTGGTCGCTTCCATGGTCGGCGGCCGGGAGGCCTGGCAGGCGGTGGCCCACTTCTGCGAGGCGGTCCTCTCGCGGAAGGAGAGTGCCGAGAGGGATCGCCAGCGCAGTGGTGATCCCTCCCGCCGCCAGACGAGACGTAGGAGGCGTCGGGTGGACGACTGACCGACGTCTCCCGCCCTGTGGATTGGGGGCGTTTGGAGAATTCCACCACGGTATCCCCTGCCTGTCGTAAAAGGCGACTAATAGGGGCCTCCGGGGGTCACGGGTGGGCGGGACGTGCCGCCCACCCATTAGTCTAGCCAACTTTTGTGGCCCCCGTGATGGACATGTCCGAGGCAGCGTGTCTCACGCTGCCTCGGACACCAAAAGGTGGACACGGTACGGTGTTTCGGGGGCTTCTGAGCCCCCGCAACAGGAAAAGGACCGCAACAGCGGTACGTGCAGGGGCGGTTACGGACGACAACTTAGACGTGAGTCGGAGGAAGCCCGCAGCCGTCCCTAATGCGCCGAAGATGGCCTTTTATAAAAAAAAAAAAAAGACCGTTCCATTCCCAACTAGGATATCGTACACTCTGAATTTTGAATTATAAATTTTGCTTTTAAGTTTAAGGCGACAACGTTTAAAATCGCTAATAAATTTGTCCAATATGATTATTTTTTCATAAAGAAATTATTACAATATTAATCACCTAGATATAAATTGAGTGATTGCGTCGCAAATTAAATAGACATGCACAAGACGCTTAAAGTCTAAACCTATATTTAAAGCTAAGGAAGTAAGATATAATAGTTTAGTACTTTGTTTGAACCCGGTTATTTTAACGAGCCAAGTTTAATCACGTAGTTTTGAGTAACAGAGTAGAAAATCATGTTTTGCAACGATTGTTCGTCCAATGGTGAAATTGAAAGCGTATCGTAAATACTACATGCGATCATTCATTTCGAGTGCCTCGGTGACGTAGTTGTATCGCGGTACGACTACCGTGCTGAGTTCTCGGGTTCGAATCACGGGTCGGGTAAAGTGGTATTGAGTTTTAGTAGTCAGTATCAGCTAGGAGTCAGGAACTTGTATCGATGTGACGATAGGCTCGCCTCCTATTACACCATGAAATGAATTAACATGACGGTACCGGTTGGTGGCGGTGGCGGTTATCGGTACACAAGTTGCGGCGCTGCCTACCCCCTGGGGAATAAAAGGCGTGAGTGTATGTGCGATCATTCACGTACAACATAACTTTTTGGTATATTGCCTCAGGAACTGTATTGGCCATGGGAATACTTTGTTTTGACTGTCTTTTATGTTTCCAATGTTTTTGGAATGTTTGTCCGCGTGGAACAATTTTTTACTATTTATCAATGTATGTCATCGCATTTGTGGAAAAGGGAAACCGCAATATCATGGGAATACGATGTGAAGATTGTGTGTATTATAGTATCTGAAAATTGCTTTAACATACATATGTTTTTAAATTATAAAGCAGAACACACTCAAACAGAATGAGCTTCCTCCCATAGTGTTTCTTCAGCGCTATGACTTCTTCAAACGAGATTTTAAAAAAGTTTTTTACGGTAGGCAGCGGCTTAGCTGTGTCCTTGGCGTTGCTGACGTCCATGGCCGACGGTAACCACTTACCATCAGGTGGGCCGTTAGCTCGTCTGTCTTCGAAGGCAATAAAAAAAAACTCATGTTATAAGTATTGCTGAATTAAATCAAGTTTTGATGTTAATTAAATAAAAATCTAAATCAACTTATTTGTTTATTATGTACATACATTATTAAACACAGTATTATTAACAAACGAGCTGAGCGAGTCAGTAGTTCCAATCACAAACTGTTCACACACGTTAAAAAAAATAACATTACTTTTTTTTTTTTTTTTTTTTTATAGAAGGCTCGACAAAGTGGCTTCACTGCATCTTCACTTCATGCTTTACAACACATAACTAACTTCCAACGACAGATGTAATAAATGTCGCTGTCTTACTTCTTATAGTTGCTATAAACACGACTGGCAATTAATATCTGCAATCTTAATCATAGTGAATGACTTCGGTATCGTTCAAAGCTAAAACATATAGAGTCTTATTGATTTTTAGCTCATCAATTAATACCTTATTTGTGGGTGGTATATAGCAAATGATCCGCTGCCGTGAATTCCGACGGTAATCGCCTTGTAGGGCAATTCTGTGTAACAGCTTGACGCCAATTACGATGGAGCGGTGACTGACGTGGCCAGCTGCATGCAGGTTAGGGTTGACAGTTTTTTTTTAAAGAAACCAAAGATGCTGCGAGGTAAGTTATTATCAAAGCAATGAGAACCGAGTACGCTATTCATTAAAGAAGGCGTTAACTGAAACGTGTTGTAACAAATTAAACTTGTAAATAAAATCCTTTTTAAGAAAATAATTTACGGCCTTCAAAAAAACTAAAAACCAAAGAATAATTTAACATTACTTATATTTTGTGACTAATTTCAATTGCTAGCTAAGCTAGATAAATACGTGAATAAATATACGATAGCATTACTTATTATTACGCCTCTGCCTACCCCTGAAAACGTATAAGGGCGTGATGCTATTTTTATATGTATGTAAGAAATAGGTCGAACAACATTTTGTTTTGCAACAAGAAAACACCACTGACAAAGTCACAGAAAAGCAAAATTCGCAATTCTGTATACTCGGACAGCATATTTTTTCAAGTTAAAGCAAACTACTCAACCAATTCTGATAAAAATTCTATGGAACCAATCTGGAAGTATATTCTTTATAATGAAAGAAAAAAATATCCAAATTGGTCAATAAATGACGGATTTCTGAGGTAACAAACATAAAAAAATTCACGTCGAATCGAGAACCTCCTCCTTTTTTGAAGTCGGTGACTAATCGTATTGTATCAAATTAAGATTATTAAAAAATAAATGGAATTGCATATAGGTATTATACAGAAAAACCACCCAACTTGAACTATTAATCTGAAAAGTTCCCTACCCATATGACTCTGCAAAACATTGACTCGCGGAAAATATAACCTTTCCCAAGTGGAAAATTTTCCTACCAAAAACTCGACTTCCGACATAAAGTTATACGGAGCAGAATTAATAAACTTGCTTGTAACTTCAAAACAAGTTAACAAAACAAAGTTTCTTTTCAAAGGCTAACTCGTACATTTATTGCAAATAATTCCCAGTAGTCGCAGTAACTTCATTTAGTCAGAGCAAGAGATGTTTTAATTTATTTTGTTTATTAGTCTCCTCGCAGTGTAAATAAACTGTAGACAGGAATCAGAATGCATATTATTTTTTTGCTTAATAGTAAGCCCAGAAAAGTATATTTTGTAATAGACTTACGTGAAATAGACACCACGTGGACTTAGCTATGACATATTTAGGTTTATTCCTCTTGAAAACATAAGAGGCTTATATCAAGTAGTTAGATA
The DNA here is from genome assembly GCA_949316025.1 of Lapara coniferarum. Taxonomy (NCBI): domain Eukaryota; kingdom Metazoa; phylum Arthropoda; class Insecta; order Lepidoptera; family Sphingidae; genus Lapara; species Lapara coniferarum. The sequence goes on from OX438922.1 coordinate 5,753,444, forward strand.
AAGTTAAGTAGTTTAGATGCCACTGAAGTGTACGTAAAATACAAAACTGAAACCAGACTACGGACAAAAGTAACTGAAAAGCACGAAATAAGTCAATAATATTATCTAGGTACAACTTATCCTTAGTCGCATGTATGGGCCGCATAGGGTGCTAAAATCATTACCCTTCCTGGCTTCGCTGTAGTCGGGTATTTAGTTGGTATATTGTATCAAAGGAAAAGTATAGACAAGTTATACGCTCGCCTGATATTGTCACGTCTGTTCAAATGTAGTTGCATCAGTATCCAGCACTTTTCTCGTCACCCTGATTTGTTAATGAAATTAGCTTTTGTTTAGCTTCGTTTGCGTGTTAGTCTCGGCTTACAATAAAAGTCCATGTCTTTTCTGAGATAAAAGTTGCCTAGTGGAATTTGTACTCCTAATGGAAAAAAAATTGTTTATATTCAAATAACAAACTTACTTAATAATCTATCCTTTGGGTTCAAAAATATTATCAGTGTTTTAAGTTTTGTCGCTTTCTTTATAATTGTGAATAATTTGAGTGATACATAATATCACGTTTTTTCCCTTTTTCAGGCGTAGACAGAGGTGTCACACCCACTTTTTGAGAGCTATGTTAGGTCCCATATACCAAGGGGCAGGCCTAACATGATAATTTAAGAGTGAAATATAAAACGCTAATGACGTGATTAACCTCATTAAAAATGTTTCTTGCCCCATCACATCATGGGACAGAATACTTGGTGAAAAGTGCACCAGTTACGCCTCTGCCTTTAAATAAAAAGACAAGTGTGTATAGAATTGTTTATTGCTTAGGCCATTAGTGTCAACCAACCCTATCAATCAACCACGTCTCAACCAGTTGCCGATAGTGATTTGCCAGTGTGGGGACGAGAGCGTGAAAGCGAGAGTCTTACTGGTCTAGCCTGTCGCAATTAACCTGGTAATTAGCAATTGTAGATCAGTAAACATCCGTTACCGCCGTGACGGTATGCTTTTCCTGATTACGTCGATGTTGCATGATTACCGGTAGTATTCAAGGCCATATTTATGTTAAGATAGGGAGGTTTAAAACATTTCAATGAAAAAATCCTTTCTATTGGACAGGTAAGTCAATTTAACCTTCTAAGTATCCACACCCGCTAGTATTGTTTTTATTTTTCAAGCCCGGAAAAACATATACCGGTACCTGATGGTAAGCATTGACTAACAGTCATATACCATCAGTAACACTTGTATTCCGCACATTTATGGATATTACTGTTGAAATTAAAACTCTAAACTATATTTATGAAAGAGTATTCGTAAGTCGTTATGAAAATATTTTTTAATTATACAATAAAATATTCGACGTATAAATTTTATATCACATACACATACACTAACGCCTGTTATCCCCGAAGGGGTAGGCAGAGGCGCAACTAGTGCGCCCACTTTTCGCCGTCATTCCGTCCCATGGTGTGATAGGGGGCGAGCCTATCGCCATATCGGCCACAAATTCCAGACTCCAAGCTGATACTGAATAGAAAAACTCAATATCACTTTGCCCGACCCGGGGATCGAACCCGAGACCCCAGCTTTGCAGTGGTACAGGTACTGTAATACAACTGCGCCCCCGAGGCGAATTTTATATCAATTCATATTTTATCTAGTTTTGTTTATTCCATCCCATCTCGGAGTACTAAAGACGAAAGTACGAAGTAAGAAAAAAAATGCATAACTAAACGAAATAACTTCGCAGCGTAGAAAGTACTTTGTACAAATCGCAGGCCCTGTTCCTCGCACGATAATAGAGACAACACATCTACGAAGTATATGATGTAGTTGCGTGAGGTAGGCTCCTTCCAGCGGAACGACCTCTGGGAACCGATCCAGCGCAATAAGGAAATCGTTCCAGACCGCACGAAAAACGCCCCGGCGTGAAACAGGCACGGACTCTTATCCAACTTTTTACTTGAGCCGTTGATGATCAGGTTAGTTTTTATCTCGGAATAGCACTAGGCATTTTATATAAAGAAATTATTATTGGCGCGTGGAGCTTACTTTACTATTTGTCCAAATTTTATTACATCAGATAATGTCTATAAGAGATAGGAGGTTGTGAACCATGAAGGGTAGGTGGAATCATAACAGCTATTTATAGTCTAAGGATCTTTTTTTAGTAAGGTTTCCATCATAACAATAATATTTAGTTTCTGTTATACAAACTTGAAAAAAGCGGCGGGTAGTGGATGAATGCTGGCTGCTCAAGACTGGGATGGTTGGCGCTCACTTGGGGAGATCTACGTTCAGCAGTGGACATCGATAGACGGATTGATCGATTGATAAACAAACCTCCTAGTGCGAATTTCTATTATTCATATTTTAAATCGAAACCTGCCTCGGTGGCGCAGTTGTATTACTGACTGCAATGCTGAAGGTTTCGGGTTCCCAGGTCGTGTGAAGTGACATTGGGTTTTTCTAATCAGTATCAGCCTGGAGTCTGGAATTTGTGACCGATATGGCGATAGGCTCGCCCCCTATCATATCATGTGACGGAATACAGACGGCGAAAAGTGGGTGCACTACTTGCACCACTGCCTATCCCTTCGGAGATGAAAGGCGTGAACATATTTCTTTATCTAAACTTCTATAGTATCAAAGACCACAAATCTATAGAAAGTTCGAAAAGCGATCTAAATACGCGCCTGAAGTGAAACGAGTCCTTCATACGGGCACTTTGAGGGTGTTTGTATTGGAATCGTTACTAGAGTATCAACTGCATCGTTATCATTATGCTGATCTTTATCGCGATTGTTTAATGCAATTGTTTTGTTGAAGCACTGATTTGGTGTTAAACATCAATCTTGCATTTAAGCGTTAAGTGTTGTTTTTTAAATAATAGATACTAGAACTTTACAGTATACAGCCCAACGATGCAAGTTTTTTAATGCCTCCAAAGGCAGATGAGCTAACGGCCCAACTTATGGTAAGTGGTTACCTTCGTCCATGGACGTCGGCAGTGCCACGGGTACAGCCAAGCCGTTGTCTGTGAAAACTTTTTAAACCTCGTTTGAAGAAGGCCACGGCATAACACCGAAGAAACACTGTAGGAGGATTGGACACAAATACAAGCTACTACTTTGAGACGATATAACATATATTTATTTATAGTAAAACAAAAAGAAACAAATACTTAAGTCCCATTTCGTTTTAAATTGTTGATGATGAAATTAGTTTTGGTGATTGGTTTTTTCAGTCGCGTTGTTTTTTTAAGTATTGCCATGTAATAAAAGTGTATTCTACATAAGTTTTTGCGGTGCAAGACTAGGTACATGCGAAGTATACTTATTTTCGACCTCATTCATTTGGTCTTCTTTGATGACGATGCAAATCTTTGAGGAAATAATTTTATCTTTTCATGCAAGTAATAACAATTTTATAACTTGCATTGAAATGTCTACCTATTTTATTATGAGTAATGACTTAATCTATGAACAGAATATGTTTATTGGGGGGTAGTTAAAGTAGAAGATTGTGATTTCTTAACATAAAAGGTGCAGAAACATACGTTATACGTCACCACATTCATTCCGCTCTGAGCAGCCGATCTGAGCGGACCTTTTGTTTGTCGCAGTACCTGCTGCGACATTCCACTGATCCGCCCGGGTACCTGCTCGGTGCGTTCCGTAGCGACCTCGCTACAGCCAAGGCCAAACAGGTAGCAAAGGGGCAACCCTTTGCTATTTTGTTAGCCTATTTCGGGCCAAGCCGCGTCCTTTTCAGGACAGGGTTTAGCCCAATTTGTTTCTAATCGACGTTTGGCCCCTTCAGGGTATTGGCTCGGCGGAAACCTAACGGTGTCAACAAGCCGAGTCGCGTCACCGGCAACGCGCTGCGCCCCTTCAGGGCAAGGCAAAGCCGACGGGTACGGATCCGGAGGCTGCGGAGGCACACCGCAGTCTCTCCCGTACATCACCCTCCCAACCCTACCCTTTCCTTAAAATCCATCCCGTGTATCGGTTGAGCGTGCGGCCTCCGGCCAATACCGTTTACGATACACGGACTGTTAGGAACCCTTTTTGCACAATAAGACTGGCAAAAGGGATACAAGCTTAGGGCACACCTAATTTTAAGTACACCCCCCCTCGCCTATACCCGGCGGGGAGGGACACGCACTCACTCACCCCCGGGCGTTCCTACCCGGGGACTTAGTTCATCGCGTCCCACACCGCGTCGCGATCCGCGCTCGTTTCGTTTTGTGTGAACCCGCCTGGTTTCTTCTGTGTGTTCTTTACAGGCGGTGCACACCCGGGGTTAGTGAACACACACGCGGCCCCCAAATCATTTTTTACCGTAGGCTCGGACTCAGCCGCCAATATGGCTGATTCTGGGCCTATGGATTTGGCTCCCGAGCGGCCTGTCGTCGCCGCTCAACCAAACCTAGTCAACATCCCCCTCACCGCACCCATTATTTCCAGGGAGGAAATAATGAGAGTGGTGAGGGAGATGTTCCGGTCGGACAACGTGGTCCGACAAGAAATACTTTCGATGGCTAGGGAAGCCAGGGAACCGTCTGCGTCCTCAGACACCTCGGAGTCGTCCGAGGCTACGACCTCAACGGAGACCACCGAAACCTCGGGCGGCTCCGCGGAGTCTGAAGAGGAAATGGACACGTCCCCCAGCCAACCCGAAGCCAATAACCCTAAGAAACGGCCAATATCTGCTTCTTCCTCCGCCTGCGAATCCGGGGAGGAGTCGTCTTCGTCGGAACGCGACGAGGAAGGCTTCACCACGGTTAAGAACAGCCGGAGGAAGAAGCAGAGAAGCGTCGCTGCTCCCGCACCAGCCTCCCCATCCGCGCCTTCTGCGCCTTCCGCGCCTTCAGCGCCAACCGCGTCCGCGTCTGCGTCGACGCCGCCACCGCCGCCGACTCAACCAAAGGGGCCTAAAAAACCCCCGAGGTTGAACTTACAACTCCCATCAAATATGTCCATGCGGGACATATTTGACGAATTGCGCAAACAGCGCATAGCAATCGCGTCTAACTCGTGGAACAAAGTCCACAAGCTTCTTGCCCTGCAGCCCGCCTCAATCGCGGACCACAGGGCGCTGACCAAATTCTTAGATGCCAAACATTGGCACTATTTCACCTATTCCCTCCCTGACGAGCGGCGCTTCCGCTACGTCATTCGCGGTATCCCCACGCAAATGTCGACTCTCGAGGTCAAAGAAGGCCTTGAAGAGAAAGGCATAATCACTTTAGAAGTGCACAGGATGCACAGACAGTCCCGCGCCTCCCGGCCGGGAATACAATACGAGATGGTTCTCGCCATCCTCCAGTCCCCTTCCGACGTCAAAAGACTTTTTGAGATTAAAGATATCTCGGGGCTAGGCGGCTTCACCGTCGAAGCCCCACACAAATCGACCCAGATAGGGCAGTGTCACAACTGCCAGAAATACGGCCACAATTCTCGTGGCTGTCGCCTCCCCGCCAGGTGCGTCAAGTGCCTCGGCGAGCACGGCACATCCGAGTGCCCCCGTCCCAAGGACCGCTCTCAGTGCACGGAGCCGCCTTCGTGCACCAACTGCCGGCAAACCGGCCATCCAGCGAATTATCGCGGATGCCCTCGCGCCCCCAAAAGAGTTGCCAAAGCTCCTAAAGCTGCGGCTCCCTCGGCCCCTCAGGCCACCACATTCAAACTGGCACCTGCGCCAGTGCGCAACCCGTGGTTTCCTCCCACGGCGCGCGCTGAACCCATTTCTCAGGCCCCCAGCGGAGTCACTCCCGCTGCCCCGGCCTCTACTCGACCCTCTCCTCCCCCAGCTGTGGCTCCTTCTTCAAAGGCAGCCCAGCCCAAACCCAAACCCACCACCCCTCCCACCCCTTCTCAGTCGGCGACGGTGGCGGCGAAGGCAAGCGACGCCTCTTCCTCAGTCGCCTCACTATTAGGCTCCCCGGAGATAATGATTCTCCACGGGAAACTTTTCGAACGTTCTCGTCTACTCACCCGTACGGGAGTAGAAGACCCCCTTCTAATCGCTGAGATCGCTCTGATCCAGCAACAAATTTTCGAGGCTACAGTTAACGCTGTGCGTCTCCCCTCTTTAATTTCATAAATGGCTACCAACGCCAGACAACTCCCCCAGCGGACAAAACCTCGCTCCCTCAGAGTGGGGTTTTTCAATTGTAACGGCATTCGGGACCAAAAAGCCGAAATTTCTTCTTTTGTCCGCGACAACCAAATTGACGTTTTCCTCATCCAGGAAACGTTCCTTAAGCCCTCTCACCGCGATCCCAACATCCCAAACTTCAAACTGGTGCGAAATGATCGTACCAGTGGCCGTTTAGGAGGCACTCTCATTTATTACAAAAGGTCCCTTCATTGCATTCCATTAGAATCACCGATAAGCTTGAGCAACATTGAGGCTTCGGTCTGCAGGCTAGCCATGACCGGACACCCGCCGATCACCATCATATCGGCCTATCTCTCGCCCACTAAGGAGCTTCACTCCAACGAACTTGAAACCCTATTTGATCTGGGGGATTCCGTCATTTTGGCGGGAGACCTCAATGCCAAGAACACTCTCTGGAACTGCAACTCGACCAACGAGCGAGGTGCAGTCCTAGAGAGTTGCCTTGACACAATCAATCTAAGCCTATTGGTTCCTTCAGAACCTACCCACTATAGTTACAATGACGACCACCGACCGGACATACTCGACGTGGCACTTGTACGGAACGTAAGCCTTAGCGTACGTTCCATGCAAGTGTTACAAGAGTTAGACTCTGACCACAGACCTGTGATCCTCGATCTAGTCCCCGAAAACAGTCCAACAGACACAGGTCCTAATATTCCGATGAAGGTGAAAACGAATTGGCGTCTTTTAGGCACCAAGCTCGCGGACACCTCATCCACTGATCTCTCCGCGATCCCGACCAACATCGTGACTCCTGAGGAAACGACCAGCGCGATACGCGTCTTCACCGACCACCTTCAGAACGTCTTGAGCGAAAGCTCCGAGAGGGTGCCAGAGACTGTTCACAGTCACTGGCAACTTCCCGAAGACGTTCGGTGGTGGGTGAGGTTGCGTAACGCCACGCTCAAAGCCTGCGCGACGAGACCCGTCCCGGAACGACGACATCTTGCGCGCTACCTCCAACGTGAGGTTAAGCGTCGCATAAAAGAGGTCGTCGATTCGAGGTGGAACACTCGCCTTGCCGATATCGATCCGACACATACCGCCTTTTGGCAACTGGTTCGTTCCTTCAGGAGAAACGATGTGGCCTCCATGCCTCCGCTCAATCGTCCGAATCAACGCCCGGCGTTTGATGACGACGAGAAAGCGGAACTACTGGCCGGCAGCCTGGAGTCTCAATGCTCGCTCACCTCTGTACCCGTAGATGACGACATTCTTGTTGCGGTTGACACTTTCGTCGAAGATAGGAACGCGGTCCGGCCACCGCCAGTCTCTATACCGCGACCGTTATACGACAACATCAACCCGGACGTCGACCCGCCGCCCGATCCCCTTGCGCCGGTGACGATCGAAGAAGTCACCACTCTGATCAAGGCACTCAAACGTAGGAAAGCCCCCGGGGGCGATCTAATCCCCACTCGTATGATCAAAATGCTCCCGGAGCATCTAGTTCAAATTCTAACCTCTATCTATGACGCCGCGTTTCGTAACTGCATCTTCCCAGAGGTCTGGAAAGAGGCAGTTGTGATAGGAATCCACAAGCCGGGGAAACCCGCTTTCGAACCCTCCTCTTATAGGCCCATCAGTCTGCTCAGTACTCTGGGCAAAATCTACGAGCGGATCGTCCTCGACCGCCTTAAAATAGTAGCTTTTAATCAAAATTTGATCCCTCCAGAACAGTTTGGCTTTCGCCCTAGACACAGTTGTGTCAATCAGGTGCTCCGCATCACGGAGTACGTCCACGAACAATTCCGTAAAGGAATGCCTACCGGTGCTATTTTCTTCGATATCGAAAAAGCATTCGACAGGGTGTGGCACAACGGCTTGCTTTTCAAGCTGTACACTCTCAACGTGCCCACACAACTCGTGCACATCATACGAGATTTCCTGTCGAATCGCGGTTTCAGATATCGCGTGGAGGGAACTCTCTCTTCCCGACACACCATCACGGCCGGAGTCCCGCAAGGCTCCGCCCTGTCCCCCTTTCTATTCTCGCTGTACACAAGCGACATCCCTAGACCACAAAACGCCCATCTGGCACTATTCGCGGATGATACCGCAATATACGCTTCACGTATAGACCCCGACAAAGTGGTGCGCACTTTGCAAACCGCCGCCGACGAACTCGGTGAGTGGTTCCGCAAATGGCGAATCACCGTCAATCCCACCAAAAGTCAGGCCATCCTTTTCACTCGGAAAAGGAAAGTCCATGTCCCTCACTTTTCAGTCCGCATGTCCGACCAGGTTATTCCCTGGAAGGGCCAAGCCAAATATTTAGGAGTAACCCTTGATCAGAGGTTGACCTTCATCCCACACGTAAATGCGGTACGCGCGCGAGCCGCATTCGCGATGAGCCAGCTTCACTGGCTCCTAAACAAAAATAGTAAGATGTCAATCCGCAACAAGATTAGGATCTTTAAAACATGCATCCGTCCGATAATGACATACGCGTCGCCCGTATTCGCTCATTTACCGCCCGGTCGCCTTCAGCGAATGCAGGTGCTTCAAAATCGATTCTTACGACATGCACTTGGTGCCCCGTGGTACGTTCGCAATCGCAACCTCCACGTGGACACCAATATGCCGACCATCAGGCACTTTATGCAGTGCGCCAGCAGACGCTATTTCGACAGGGCGGTAAACCACCCGAACACGCTTATCCGTAAAGCGTCTATATATACTCCATTTGACCGCGCCAAATGGAGACGACCGCGATCAGTCCTGACCGATCCAGAGGACGAAATCACTCTAGCTTTACGCGAAAAGAACGAGCATTTAAAGCTCATACACTCCACAAGACCGCTGTACCGTCCTCGCCGTCGAGGACCTCGTCGCGATCCCCATAACCCTGCCCTCTCGTAGCAGTTCCGGCCCGCGTGCCGAAGACTACAATCAACACGTAAAATAGGATTAGGTTAAAAACCATATTCCCCAAACGTTGATGTCTTATCCTCTCAGTGGCCGCCCTGAGCCGAGGTCGTGACCCATTAGTGGGTCGCCCTCAGCGTGGTCGCTTAAATTTAAGGGTTGCGAGCGCCTTCTGCGCTCACCCACAAGACCGGTGTTCTTGTATAAGCCGACCCTCGTCAGGCTAACAAGAGTTTAGTCAGGGACAAAAAAAAAAAAAAAAAAAAAAAAAAAAACGTTATACGTATAGACGTCATTTTATGGTTACAATTAACCCGTCAAATCCCGCTTATAAATACAGATGTATGGTGAAACCCTATATAATGGGACGTCGGAGAGGCGTCCGTAGCGGGGCTTGACAATTCAATCGTGATATTTCTATTTTGTATGATCTTTAAACATATACCCGGATTATTTCATATTGTTGACAAACTGACAAAAACTTACACAATTCTAGGCTTTTGTAGTATTTATATTTACATAAAAAATTACTTACATTTCTTAATAATATGTAGGGACTTACTAGCCTGGTAGCTTTGTTTCTGCATAAATAATAAATTACTACGAGAACTCATTGGAACTCACGTTTTCTATAAAATCACGTGAATCAGCATTTAAATAAGTATCCACAGCTGAAATGACTCGAGCCTCATCAAATTATGGGACAGAAAAAACTTCTATGACCTTTATGTGCGTTGCGGCTCTGCCTTTAGAGATAACAACTTTGAATGTGTTATCCAACAACACACATTGAAAATTGAAATTATCAGTCAGTAATCAGCACCAAGAACAAACTATAGGCAAAACTCTTACCTATTGCGAGCGAGCAGGTCTTTCAATTTCGTCATGTTACTCTCAGATATGAATTTAATACCTCCTCTTTAAAAAGAAGCAGCTACCGGCAAATATTTTTTTCAGGATCTGATAATCTTACTTCTATATATTTTTTGTGGTATTTTTCATTTTTAACCCCCGACAAAAAAGAGGGGTGTTATAAGTTTAGGGTGTGTATTTGTGTATCTGTGTATCTGTATGTCTGTCTGTGGCATCGTAGCTCTCAAACGAATAGACCGATTTGGACGCGGTTTTTTTAAATTGTGTAATTTAGTAGTTGGAAACTTGTAATTGGCCTTCTTTGAGTGTATCGTTTACTATGAATTGTACACTAGCTGTAAGTTCCCCAATCATAATTAAAATAAAATAATAATTAAAGAGATATTATAAAATATTATCACGGTATTCATTCAAAACACATGGATCATAAGTCTTGTATAACACATGTTTCGAGCTGCATAATACTCATGTACACGCATCAAGCCTTGCAGATGGCGCGTGTGTCGCTGTCATTAGAAAAAAATATATCCCATCAAAAACATAAATGTGAAATGTGGAAGCCAAGTCTAACATTAAGAATATGCGTGCTGGTCGACTTCACGGACAAAAGAATTGAAATCTTAATGGTTGCCAAGTCTTGTAGATAATGCTGATAACTTAGTATAAATTTAAGCTCAACATTTGACTTGGCTAGTCTTCACATACAATTTTTCTTATATTTGGCTAATAAACTTATCTTTATGTTACTGTTTTTATATTGTAAAGTCAACATATCTTACTCTTCGAAAAAAATATTTTCTGATAAAACTAGCCAAGACAAATCTTGAGCTTAAATTTATACTAAGTTATCAAGATTATCTACAAGGCTTGGCAACCATTAAGATTTCAATTCTTTTGTCCGTGAAGTCGACCAGCACGCATACTCTTAATGTTAGACTTGGCTTCCACATTTCACATTTATGTTTTTGATGGGATATCATTACTTTTTGTAAAGATATTATTTATTAAAATATTGAGTTAAGTAATTAAAACAATTATGTAAGAAGTTACCTTTGCGCAATATTTATGAAGTTACTTATTTTAGAAAGAAAATAAACAATGTATTAAAAGCCGTAAACCGCTTCATCGTTCTGCTATGTGCACGCGATGAAGTCCTCTTGGTATAAAAACCTCTATTTAATAATTACTTAAACTCTATGATTCGCAAGTACTATGATAGAACGTCCAATGTCATCTCATGTCAAAATAATAAACATCTTAAGATGTAAATAAACATTGTAGAAATCATAAATTTTTAATTTGAGCTCGAAACAGAAGTAAATATATAATATAAAAGACCGAAGAGTGGGCACCAGTTGCTGATGCCTATAATGTATCTATATGAACCTACCGCCGTATCCCACAATAGCTCTGTCTAAAGTCGGAAAATTTATAGAAAAATTCAAGCAAAAGTGGTACCCTAATACGGAGGGAACGTAATTAATGGATCAAGGTAAATAGTATTTAAATTAAAGTAAAGCATAAATGGACGTGTACGCCTAAACGTCCATTATTCTAAAGATAATTTACAGATAGTATGCAGATTTTTCGATTGCTTGGAAAATGTTTCAAATCTTAAAAATACACTGTTTTCAGATTTTTTCCTTTGTATACATACAATTACCTATCTGGACACCAAATTTCAACTTTCTAGGTCATCTGGAAGTGGATTAGGTTTTTGATCTATATGTCAGTCAGTGATAAAAATGCCGATTTTTAGATGTTAGTATCTCAATGACCGTTTGAGCTATATTTATGAAATTTGGGATTTTAGTTAACGTGAGGGGGTTTAATACATAAACCAAATCTTAGGTATTTACGTTCAATATATATTGAGTTATAGAGGCGTCAAAAGTCGCTCCAAATGGTTCGGGTGAAACTACACTAGGCAGCTTCGACTTTTTTTTTTTTGCTTGGCTTGACACGCTGCCGCGTGTCTCGATTTTTGCAGTTTGGGGTTTTTTATCCGACTATGGCGAAACAAGGAAGGGTAATTATTTTAACACCTTATGTATCAATGTTATGTTTCATGCGTCGCTCCCATTGAACCGTGTTTCAGAAATGAGGAATCTATCGATTCGTATTTATTTTTATCGAGGTTCTAATACTACTGAAATACTGACGGAATTACAGCTTCATGGTGTCTTTAGTCTTGCTTGGAATAAAAGATTCTGAAATTTGTATTTTAGCCACACCATTAAGCTGCAGAATACTTTGCTAACATACGTATTAGCATGTTTTTATCTCTTGCCGGTGGACATTTTCCTTACGCTTCACCTCACTTAGCATCAGGTCAGAGAAGACACTTTAAGTCGTGCTTCGAATAAAAACATAGTGAAGGGGATATTTTGGCAGTCCCGAAATTAACGAAAAAATCCTTATGCCGTTGGTATTTTTAATTTTGGGGCAACGTCGAAAAAAATTATGTGTTAAATTAATAAATAAGTATGATAAGATAAAATTGGAGCAATACACGAAAGTACAACTCGTTTTTACCGTTCAAAATTTGACAAATATAACCACCATTTTCATAAAAAATACTGCCGAAATAGTGATTTATCGTTACTAGAACAATAACTGTGAAGAAATTAATTAATAATTCGGAGACTAGATAATAAGTTATTGACCTAAAACTCCAGCTATCCTTCAACAAGTCGTTCAACAAAGCATTGCAGCAGGTCGTGAGTATGTAGCATATAGACAATTCTGAAGCGTGGTCATGAGTTATATTTCGACGACGATGATTTCGCCTACAGCGTATACATACACAGACTTCAACTGACTCAAAAACAGAAATCTGTCGAATTCGGGTCACGCACAATCTCCCGATTTGGTGCTAGTACATTTACACTTGGGTAAATGGGTGTTTTATCTTGATAAAACACCCATTTTTCATATTTTACCAAGCAGGTGCGAACGTTTCTGAGATGTACAAACGAAACAGCATAGTGTCTACTATAGTTGTAAGTGTATGTTGCTGACAGACGATGCGCTAGCCACTTATTCAGAACCTTAAGGTGTTCAAGCATACACTTTTCTGACTGTACAACGAAAATAATTTGTTGAATATATTTTGAAACAACAATTGTTTTGTGACAACTAGACTTTATCCACGATATTTAATTTTGCGTATAACCGCGACATATTTTATGCAACCACGAGCAGCGTATTCAGACTCAGTGACGACATCTCTTCCATATACAAATAATAAGTATCCAGAGCAAATGCAGCGTTCATTCCAATGCTCTGAGAGTATAAGCGACGTGTACATTTTAATTTGTACCCTTAACGTATTCACATAAGGTCGGTATTGGTTTATAAGTTGAAATTGTGATTTCTGTGGCACGAGACGATGTCAGAAAGCTGACAAGCAGTGACGATGACGCAGGGAATCCATTACTTAAGAACTTGTTTTGATAACATCCTTGCTGTGAATTGAAGAGTCGTTTTTTACTTTCGTGAGTAAATCAAGGGTCGTTCTTAACGTTTAGATTTGTATGTTATATTTAAGCTGTCTTATTTAAATGTAAAATGAGATAAATGTGTTTTAAATTAAATGTTTTTTGTGATGTAGCGAGAGATTGCTGTAAATGACCTTTTAGAGGCACGTATTGAGTTAATATGTCTTGGGAGCTGTATTGAGATTTTTAATACGATATGATGCCAGACTGGACTTTATTAAAGATGGCCATTTTTAATTAAGACTGTAATACTTAACGTAACGTATCGAAGAATACTAAACTTATTTTTTGTTACCTACAATTGCGTCTAATCTTACATTGTAAGTGATTAAGTGATTTTTTATTATGAGAAAAGTCTTTAACGCGGGCGGAGCTATCAATACAACTAGACTAAAATAGGCCAGTAGCTTCCGACAAGGTCCGTTCAAAAAAGGCATTACCAATTCACCCAATAAGTCGAAACAAAAGCGATAAGACATGTAATCGGGAACTGCAGAATCAGCTCCGATTATTCTGAATCGGCTCCGTTCAGATTCTGAATCGGCCGCGGCCAAATACGGAGCGAGTTGTCGTCTCAATGGCATTAGTTTGTTTGTTATTGTTGACTGAGGCGCCGATGCTGATGGACATTGGTCGAGCCTCGGGGCGGGGGTCAACCTTCGAGACGTCGATAAGTGTTACCAAATGTTCCGTGATGTAGTATATGAGCTGATTATCTATTGTCAGTAATGTTTGCTATTCCTTAAAACGCGTAATTTAGTGATTTTTATCGATGTGAGAATATTAATTGGGCTACCAAATAGATTTTCGCTAAAATTGTTGATAATTAACGTAGCAGATATTTATTGTTTGTTAAGGTACAATGCAATGCAATCAGCCCTGTATTATAATACTGCCCGCTGCTGAGCACGGGCCTCCTCTACTACTGAGAGGGGTTAGGCCTTAGTCCACGACGGTAGCCTAGTGCTGATTGTCAGACTTCACATACCCTAAAAATTCTTATGGAGAATTCTCAGGTATGTAGGCTTCCTCACGATGTTTTCCTTCACCGTTAAAACGAACGATATACCAACTAAATCTCCATTCGACCGCGCAAAAAATGGAGACGGCCGCGTTCCGTATTAACCGATCCAGAGGACGAAATCACTCTGGCCATCCGCCGTAAGAACGAGTACTTGAAACTCCAACACTCCACAAGACCGCAGTTCCCTCCTCGCCGTCCGTCGAGGACCTCGCCGCGACCCCCCCCCCCCCAGCAGTTCCGGCTCGCGTGCCGCTGACAACACAATCTAATAGGATTAGGCCTAAAAACCAATCTTTCCCTAATCGTTGATGTCTCATCCTCTCTCAGTGGCCGTCCTGAGCCGAGGTTCGTAACCCATTAGTGGGTTCCCCTCAGCATCAGTCGCCTTCTGCGTTCACCCTATAGATCGGATACTGGCAGTAAGGCAATTAACAAAAAAAAAACACTAAATCGAATTTGCCATTTTATCGTTGATATTGAAAACGAATCAATAAAAATGCTGTTTATTACTAAGTTGGTATAAAATTATTCGGTAATGGTCTGTTTGATAATAAATTGCAGTACTTCTATCGTTTACTTTGGAAACGAATCGATAAAAATGTTATTTATTATTAAGTTAGTATAAAATTATTCGGTAATGGTTTGTTTGATGATAAATTATTGGCAATTTGGCATACCATCTGAATATACCTGGCAATAGTAACGTTTACTTGCACAGTACCGCCATCAAATTACTTTCTGATTTTGACTTTACTATAAGCTATACTATCTATCTATTTGTGTCGTCATAATTATGTTAATGTTTCCTTAACATAATTATGACCACAAAAAATATAACTAGTTTGAAATATACAAGCAAATACTTTTATTATTAAAACTTACGCGAGACATATTAAATTAATTATCAGAAACAACGGTTTCACTCACGTATCTATTATTGGTCAGAATCGCCGACCAGTTTCGACCTATTACGAAGGTCATCTTCAAAGGCGAGTGCCGAGAGGACGTCGCGTCGCGGAGGCCTCTTGATCAAGAGGCCTCCTCGTAATAGGTCGAAACTGGTCGGCGATTCTGACCAATAATAGATACGTGAGTGAAACCGTTGTTTCTGATAATTAAATTAAATACTTTTATTCTTGCCAGCAATATTAAATAGCTTTTAAATAAATACTCCATAAAAATATCGAACGCTTTAAGAATAACACCCAGTTTTCAATATCGCCCGCTTGTTTGCCTATCTTGTTTACATTCGTTGTGCGCTTTTTGCTGGCAATCGTCGTCTCCCCGCGGGCCGTGCTTGACCCTCTGTTGACGTGGACACTCCACTGTACTCGCCTGATCACTCGTGTGTCAAGTCACGTCTACTTGACTGAGGATCGTTTAGTACGGAATTTTTTGGACTTGATTTCTTGATACACAAGTAGACAGTTTAATACTCACTGTGTAAAGTGTATTGAAAGAGGCGATTGTAGGTATTTTTAATAGAAAGTAGTTGTTTTAGTTGGGGAAGTGCTTCATTTCCTTTAGGAATAATTAATAGTGAATGAAATGCCTTCATAAACATTCCAATGTTATCTAGTGTATTATGTATGTTGGTATCAAAAATCTTATTACTATTACGATGTTTTTATTGGTTTAGTTAAGGAATAAGTATAATATTATGTATTATCAAAATATCTTTAGCGTAAAATAAATTTAAGTATTCAAATAAAGTAAAGACATTCCTTATAATAAATTCAAATAAAACTGGAATCCTTCTCGGAAACGGAAACTAATAATTCATTTCGGTGCAGAAATTTAGATGGTAAAAATTTTTTTTTTACAAAATATTTCGGCGAAATTTCTCCACTACTTTATCTTGCGAAGGCTGTAAAGTGTGTACGTGACGAGCTGCCGTTAACTGTTCTGAAGGATTACGGACACCGATCCATGCAGGTTGGGCTTCTATTTGGAATTTACATATCATTCTATATTTTGTGCCTTCAAATGATTACAACATACAGAGTTAGATGGGACGTAACATTATCGGTGGTGTTTTGGTGACTAAGAAATTTTAAAGTTGTGTTAGTTATTGTGTTTTGTACGACTGAACTGTTGTTATGTAACTAAGTCACGATACTTGATCATGTTAAAGTTTAACATATTATAATACTAGCTTTTGCCCGCGGCTCCGCCCGCCTTAAAAAGTTTTCCCGGGATAAAAAGTAGCCTATGTGTTAATCCAGGACATGACCTACCCGTGTGCCAAATTGCATCGAAATCTGTTCAGTAGTTTTTGCGTGAAAGAGGAACAAACATCCATACATCCAAACATCCATACATTCTTACAAACTTTCGCCTTTATAATATTAGTAGGATTTATTTTGGATGCATCGAGAACAGTTCGCTTTATAAAATTTAGTACTATGCCTAAGTATAATAAGCCTCGTCTAATGCCTCATCAGGACTTCTAGCGAATAATTCGCCGAATAAATATGACTATGGATTATATTACGAATACACCAGAATAAACTGCTTATACATTCGTATTTCTGTTTGTCTGTACTAGGCGGTGAGGGTATAATAAAAGAAATAAACAGCTAAACACGTGACAATGAAAGATCTCTGTCACTGTTGTCTTTAAAAAATATTTTAATTATATTGTAATACATTTATGTAATGACTTTTATCTACAAATAATATTTTTTTAACCCGATACTATCAAAACCGTTATTGTGACTAGTAAAAACATTCATATTTTCCTAAAGGTATCTCGATTTTATTTAAATAAATGAAACCATTCGCGCAATGTCTCGAGTATATTGTATAAGATCTCTGCGTTTGCCTATCTGATGACAAAAGAGGCTAATGGACGCATGAGATCATTTTAACGGACCATTGTCTTAACGTTTTGTGGTATATTATACATATTATATAACAAACGCTACTTCCGTATTTGTGGCAGGTAAATGAGCAGGTGGGTGATGGTAAGTGATCACCATGGAAAATGGACAAATAGAGACTATCCCGCCCTCACACCCGCCACTACAACTCCTGTGAGCCAGGATCGGTAATGGCACGCATTTTGTGACACCAAGCGGTGAAGCTCGGCGAGTCTCAGGGAACACTAGTCTGTCTTTATCCCGCAAAGAAATTAATCAAATATAAAGATAGGGAAAAGTTGAAAATATTAATTGTCCACTTCCCTCCATAGCAAAGCGGGAGACAAAATAATGAACTAAAGAGGCGTTTTAACCTCAAGTATAGGGATGTTTACAACTAGAAAAGCCAGATAGAGCAAATTGACAAAAGAGCTAAAAGAATTGTAGGGAGATTGATGAATGGTGAATGGGATTAGAAGATTTGTTTGGTTTCCCGTCTCCGATAATTTCAGTGACCCTACGAAACAGCAATGCTTCCACTTGAATATGGTGCTAACCCCATTAAGCCGGAATTATGTTTGAAACAAACATGTCTATAGAGAATGCCTCGGTGGCGTAGTTGTATTACGGTACGACTGCAATGCTGAGGATCTGGGATTGATCCCGGGGTCGAGCAAAGTGATATTGGATTTTGCTATTCAGTATCAGTCCGGAGTCTGGAGTCGGCAGTGTTTAAGTTTGTTACGCACAGCCACAGATGTACAGACAGAAAGACAGACAGACGCGACAGAAGGCTTTCCTTTATGATATGTAGTGATATAAATTCGATCTGGAATTATATACAGTAAAGAATGCGAAATACGCAACGATCAACATAGAGATGACTCATAAAATCCAACTCGATTCGATTGACCTTTGCGAGGGCTTTGAGTTTAAGGTTAAGTTTACGTTCGACGTTTCAAACATCCCATAAATATCAATCTCTTGTCGAGTTTTTGGAACGAAGTTCTTTATCGCGCGTTGTGAAAGGGGGCTAGACGGAAAAAATTCTTACGAAAAGTTGTTACGACACTTTTATAAAAGTTGTCACGACACTTTTATACTTGCCCTGTGAAACCAGCCAGTAACAATAAAGAACTGGCCGTAAAAGTGACATTCGAAATTTATATAAAAAAAAAGAAAATTTAAATCATAGAGTAAGTATAACTACGTATACATACTTAGAGTAGTTTTTTTTTTCGTTAGTTGTATGTTAATTTTAATGTCAATGCTTGCTTAGGTGATGATCGTGATTCGATGACATATCTATTGTGTAGATAGAAGTAAATGTTTTCATTGATGTGGTAACGTTTTAATGAAATATACAATTATTATTATAACTTAAAAGAAATAAAATTTTATTACAATATCTTCACTAATTAATCGAAAACAACTTCGTTCCATCCGGGTGTCTGGACACTTCTTGACACCTCTCAAGTTTTTTTTTATAGTAACCTATTTTCAATAAAATTTATGGATGGATAAATATTATATTGATTTCTATGCGCATTCTATTAATAAATAATAATAATACCAGCCCTGTATTATTATACTGCCCACTGCTGAGCACGGACCTCCTCTACTGAGGGGGTTTAGGCCTTAGTCCACCACGCTGGCCTAGTGCGGGTTGGTAGACTTCACATACCCTCGAAATTCTTATAAGGAACTTCTTAGGTATGCAGGTTTCCTCACGATGTTTTCCTTCACCGTTGCATTCAAGTATTTGTTTGCAATTTTGCTCATACTATACCGAACTTACTTACACACACACACACACACACACACACACTCACGCCTTTTATCCCCGAAGGGGTAGGCAGAGGCGCAACTATTGCACCTACCTTTCGCCGTGCGTATTCAGTCCCATGATGTGGTAGGGGGTGAGCCTATCGCGATATCGGATGCAAGTTCCAGACTTCGGGCTGATACTGACTTTAAAACCCTTTGAATCACTTTGCCCGACCCGGGAATCGAACCCGAGGCCTCAGCATTGCAATCGTACCGTAATACACATACGCTATCGAGGCATTCTTAGAAAATATAAATTCTCTAAAATACCGAAGTACTAAATGTAAGTCGACACAATGTATTGTGCGTATGTATTTGCTTTCTTATTCTGTGTTGAAGTTCTTTTTATCGTAAATTTATGACAAATTAGTCAAATAAATATTTATTACAAACATACCTAACTTTGTATCTATGATTTATGAACAAACGCAAGCTAATGCTCAAATAAAGGAAAATGAATATGGACACAATGACTTCAGTAGCGAAGATTCCCACGAAAGGCAAATTACTAATTGTACAGGTAACAGGAATATGACAGAGTAATGTACCGCTATTCTCTCCGCGAGTAAGGGCACACTAACTCAAATACTATGAGTACATTTCATATACATCCAGTACTTCACCGCCCACGGTGTGCGGCCAGCGATGGAACCGAAAAACCTCAATATCATCCCCAAAAGACGTAACTCAACCTCACCATTCACCCAAAAACATATCACATTGCTAAGAATATAAGAACCATATTTCCTCATACGATTGATGGCTGATAAGGAATAGGATTTGAGAAATGGATAGCTCAGGAGCCTGGTACAAAAATATAAAACGATTGCACCAATATCTACAGACGGACATGCCACGACTCGAGGATACTAAGGCGGTGACCCTTGTCTACGAAAACAGAGATTGCAATATAAAACAGAAGTATTGTGACATTGTTATTCGATATTATTTTATATTGTATAGGTTTTATTTATTCATGTCTTTCTTTCACTATTAATGTTTGTGTTGCTAAGTCTTCTAAAAGAAATAATGTATTTGGCATTACTATGGAAGACATTTTGAAAGGACATGGTCATCAACTTTCCGCTGTTATTATGCATAGTGTCATTTATTAGTTTTGCGTGAGTAATGAAACCTGTGTAATGCAATATTAAGTGGCAATGCTTAGCGAAAGTAGAAGTGACTTCCATGATGTCTATTGTTCAATCACAGCTGGGATCGATTCCGATAACTTCACAGCAACCTTTGGACATTACGTGTGTAGTATACTTACCTATTATAGAGTCAAACCGTTTGTTGAAATGCGGTGATATTTGGAACTACCGCTCTAATTCAGAGAACTTTGGATATTATTCTTTCAGTACTAGGAAACTATAATTTCCGTGAGTATATTTTTTATTCCAAGGAAGAATTTTACACAACCTTGTTATTTGTGTAAATAGCTTTTCCAATTTACTTGAAACAATTTTATTCCCACTGTTATTAGCATTACACCAATAATCTACTTATTATTTTCAGCGAAGTCGTTTGTCACGTAAATAAAAACAAAATGGAGGCAAAAACATGACTTAAGAGATTTTCTCGTATTGAGAACAATGACGACCATTAGAATGTATCGTTACAATGACATGTGTGATGGTAATGTAAAATAAATTATTACACACTAGCTTTAGCGCGCATCTCCTCCCATGTAAATGTACCGGACACGTTTACAAACGGGCTATTATAAGAAGATCTCAGTGATGTACGGCGGTGCGTTATACACTGAGATCAAGTTTAATCCTGCGGGAATACTTCTATTTTCCGGGTTAACCGTTCCTTTTACTCTTCGCTAACTATCCCTTTTTTTTTTCTTTTTTTTTCGCTGGGAAAAACGCGTTATCGCTACCACCACCGGGGGGTGAGTGGAACGGTTATGTTGGTTTCACACAGTCTTACGGCCCAATGTCGACACTCGGGAGTATAGCTTCATCCGAGCGAACAATGGACCGAGTCCCTAACACTATGTACACCCTACACTGGCATACCAACCAAAACCCGCGGTGGCCTTCTTCGGCGCGTATGGGACGGCCCCGGGGTATCTTGTTGCACTAAGATAGCTGCACGGGACCGCCCCTGCGTAATGCCGCATTGCGGCTCCTCTCTAATCAGGGGGGGCTCAGATGCCCCCGAACTCTAAAGGACGCCTATGGCGTCTACGACAGCGGGAGACCAACCACCCGCATTGTCGTCCACCTTGAAGTCACTAAAATTGGAGCGAGCAGCCCCCCACTGCTCACCCCGTGACTTTCTCCAAGCCCCATTTAGTCGCTAACTATCCCTGCAAAAATGATACTCCGTTTTGACATGAAAAGACAGAGAAACTTTTATTTATAAGATGGTCGCAAAAACCGTTTAAAATGAAAGAATGCGTGAAGTGAGTGAGCGTTGCAGAAAAACACGTCAGTGGCGGCTTCCCTTTACATATCCATAGATTGTGGCCAAACGTGAACTTTTTATAAAAGATAGCATGATTATTGAGTAATCTTATAATCGTGAGAACTTACTGTGTGTCATTTAGTTATTTATTGTAAGTTGAGATACACCTTCTATGGAAATTCATGGCAAATTGATCTTCCTGGTCTTTAATTAAAAAAAACGAAGCCGCCATTAAAAAGGCAGGGAAACAAAGAAATGCGCAATATTATAAATATTAATTTTCTTTTAATTTTTATTTTCTCCTTAATTCGTTTAGTAGTTGTAGCATGGCTTTAATAAGTTCAAACTTAGAAATAATCTGAATAGTTTATTCCAAGAAGTTCCTCATATTTGAACTCCAGGCACCCACAGCAGCGCATAAATAGAGTCGTTAATTATAAACCCTAAGATAAATTTACTTCATTACTACTATCCCACAAAGGCTGTATACTTTGCCAACAAACATAAAGGGCTACATTACCGTAATGAACATCACTTTTGCAACGAGTTAACGTATTGTTACGCCTATAATTCCTAGAGTGGTTTACAGAATTATTTAGGGATGCCTATTTGGCCAAGTGAATTTTGCCCCACATTGCGTTAGGAGCACGTATATTTTGTTTCAGCTTAAGTTAACTCGGGAACCTGTCAATTGTTGTACCAGACACACGACACACCGCAGTGACTTTGGTACAAAAACATATCAGTCGTACTTGCCTTATAGATTATGGAATTTGGCTATTTCATAATTTAAAAAAGGGGGAGCTAGTATCCTGATAACGGTCATTATAATGATAATTAAAAAAAAATTAGACAATTTTTTTTTTTACTGGCTGCAATGTTCAAACTTGAATACAAGAGTACTTGCATAATATTGCAGAAATAGATGTTGTGATGATACCTGCTCACCCAGACTCTCTCTCTCAAACCTAACATTAAATTAAAAAATTGCACAATAGTTTATTAAATAAACACGCGGATTTCACTGTCACTGAATGAGACGACGCATTTCACTTGAATTAATTTATTGACACTGAATTTCTACATTGCGAATCCGATACAGTGATCTGGTTGTGCAGTGTCAACCGTTTCTATTTTGTAGTTTAAATGGAATGGCGGTTACCGTCGAACGATGTCCGCTTGCCGGATATTTAATACATTATATTCAAATTCGAGCCTTTTGCGTGATTCGATACTAGTATAGAGCGGTGAAGTTAATTTCTATTTAGTATTTGAATTGCAGTTATGAATTTTGTATTAATTGTTCCATTTTTTTTAGTAATTCGTTGGCCCTATCGCTTTTATAACAATTCTGCCAAAGTCGTTTGGCATTTTAAAAAAATAAATAAAGGAGGGTATTTATATCAAGCAGGAATGTTAACAATAACTTTTTGTTAACAGTCTAGTCCTTACTTTATTAAAAATACGATTTACGGTTTATTATGTAGTAATACTAATCTAAGTCAACGCTAACAACAAGATTGAGTCATGTCTACACTAACCAGCATTACAAATTAAATTGTTTCGGATATCATTAAATTAAATCTTTCTGCCGTTTACTTATTTTACGACAATAATATTTTAAATTCGTATTTCAACTCTTTCACAACCAATAAAGCTGATTAGATGTGCCGCTTGTTATCAGACAAATGGTTTTAACGTCACGTAATAGAGTACTCTACTATTTCATATGTCATGTAACAGAAAATAATACGAAAACTAAATTGAAATGAGCATCAAAATATTATGTAGTTTGAAAAACAAAGCATTTATTCCTATTTTAAATATTGTTGTGATCAAAAGAGAGGACGTGGTGGCGTTGTCGCGCTATTTATGTCTCACGCACCCAGGGTAGGTTACACTTGGTGACGTCATAGTTTGCTATTTCTGTTATTTGACAGCTACCATTTCCATCAAATCTCAAGGTTTATAACTTATTCATTATTTAGTGGATTTAAAAATTTATTTTTCGCTATATTTTCAATGACATACATTTTTAATAATAATTGTATTAAAAAAATGCGAGTTAACTACTCAATTATCTTAAGCCAGAATCTATACTATTTCTACCGCCATGCAAGAATGTGCAAGTACTGTTTGTGGTATAAAGTATCCAATTCCATTTGCTAGTAGCAGATCTAGGATAAATACACATTTTTTTTCTAGCAAAGTTTCAATCGGAAAATTTGCGAAAAAAACCTAGCTATAAAACTTTTCCAGAGCACGAACGTGTCTTTCATTTAATAGTTTACACAGCAGTGCTACCGCCGTTTCGCTGTCTGAGGCCTATTGCGTGACTACTCACATTTGTAGCACTTGCAGCTATCGGAGATAACGTGAACAAGGACCGAGCTAAGTACTCTACCTCGGGATTGTTCGCTATGGAAACGAGCTCGTAAGGTTAAGTTCAAAGGTTATTGCTCTTGTCTGTCTAAAACTGGAGTGGTGTAAGGATGTGCTGCTTAGAAGTTGGAGGAATTTTTATTTTGTGAGAAAAGAAATTAAATCCCTAATTTATTTATTGATACTAAAAAGGTAATATCGAATTCATTCCTTTAACATAAAACTGTATGGTATGGTATGGTTATGGGCTCCTTTTCCCGCACTTAGCCCGTAAAATATCGGGCCATTGTGCGTGATATGCGTGCCAGCTATAGGACAAGCCAGCCTAACTCCGACCAGAAGCGCAGGATCTTCCTGGTATCTCCACAGGCTTCTCGGAGTGACCCCGGTGAGTCGAGGATTTCTGCCCGCTGCGCAGCTACACCTTCGCATTCCAGGATGACGTGGGCAGCTGTTTCATCGACCAACAGACATCCCCTACATAGGGGGCTGTCAGTCATACCTAAAACATATAAATGTTTGTTTAGTGGGCAATGTCCAGTAATGGTGCCTACAACTATGCGTAGGGATGCCCTATCCAGAGATAGGAGACGTTTAGTGAGACGTCGATCCGGGTGTGGCACAGCTTCCCGGGATTGTCTACATGTACTGATATTTGCCCATTGATTCGCGTGTTGGTTTAGCGTTCTGTGTCGCAGCCATGTTCTCAGCTGGTTGAAGGGCAGCGGCATTATTGGGTTAGGACCCATTAATACCTAATCTGACCCTCTTTTGGTCAGCTCATCAGCTGCGTCGTTACCTAGAGAGCCACTGTGCCCCTTTATCCACTGTAGGGTAACTGAGTTTGTTTTTCCTATACCCTCCAGTGCCTGGTGGCACTCTAGTATGAGCCCTGATTGGATAATCTTGCTGTCTAGGGCTCGTAATACCGCAGCGCTATCGGATACAATACGTATTTTATAGCCTGTAAGGCGCCGCTTTTCCACTGCTTTGGCAGCCTGTGTGATGGCGACACATTCGCATTGATAGATGGAACTGTATTCGCCCAAGGCCATTGATATCTTGATGTTCAATTCTGGTGAAAACACTCCTGCTCCCGATCCTGTCCTTGTCTTTGAGCCATCGGTGTATATGCGCAGTTCGTATTTATCAGACCAGTCATGTTGTTCTTCGGTCAGCTGGACAGTGTAGCTTTTGCTGAAGATGTGTTGTTTGGATACCCTGTCGGTGGGAGCAGCCATCAATGGTTGATAGTTGATGGCTTCTTCCAGGATTGCGGCGTGGGCACCATTAGCTGTACCCCAGAGCTTGAGTGTCTTCAGTCTTATTGCTGCTGAGGCAGCCTCTTGTTGGATAAATAGATCCAAGGGCACTAGCCCCAGCAGGACCTCTAAAGCTGCCGTGGGTGTGGTTTTCATGCAGCCTGTTATAGCTGTACAAGCTAGTCTCTGGAAGTGCTGCAGTTTGGTTTTTGCTGTGGTTAGTTTGGTTCTAGGCCACCACACAACAGCTCCGTAGGTGATGATCGGTCGTATCACCGCAGTGTATAGCCATCTGAACATAAAACTGTATTGTATGTGTTTAAATTCAGAAAAATACTTTGTAATTTCAAGTGCGTGAGGTTTCTTGTAAAGGTTGCAGGAACCTGCTAGAAGCTTGACGCTTCTGACAGTTTGTTCTGAAAATCTTAGGGGAACGCCTATGTGCAGCAGTGGACTTCCAAACGCAGAAGCAGAAGAGATTTTCTTAGTTATCGTTTTTGAGCCTTTGTTGTTACAAGTTACACACAGTTACACACATTTTGTTGTTACACACAGCAAGATTTTGTATATGGCCTTTCCACTAACTGCTTGCGCCGAATAATGGAGTTCTTCGGCCACATAGCCAGAAAGGATGGACATAACCTCTAACAACTGATGGTTACTTGTAAAATTGAGGACAAACGTCTGAGAGGCCATAATCCCATCAGATGATCGGACCAAATCCGCTCTACTTTAAACACCAAACTTCATGTTGCGCATCACGACGCTAAAGACAGGAACAAGTGGCGCAACTTGGTGAAGACAAAGATTACTCCATGTTCAGGGGATCATGACCCTCTGCACTAAGGAAACCTAGGCAAGGAGGGAGGATACATCCAGTGGCGAAGCGTAGATGGGGCGGTCCGCCCCGGGTGGCACTTTAGAGGGGCGGCAATATGCGTAAAATAAAAACTAAGTTTTTTACTTAAAAACACTCATGTATGTGTGATCCTTTTTTTTTAATAAATTAAATAAAATACTTTATTCATCACGTAGGCGAACATAGTTGCACTTATGATAAGTCAATAGAAATTTAATTAATAATTATTATTATAACAAAAAAACGCTTATATAACTACTGTCATTTTTATAGGGATGTATTCGCCATTTTTATAACAACCAACCTAATTCACAAATTCTCTCTTCCTTCCACTTGACACTCTTTAATTGGTTCGTGTTATCCGACAGTCGCCAGTTCAATATTGTTGCGTTTAATATAATTGAAATGGCATGGTACACCACCGTCTTCGACCGCAAATTAAGATATTGGTAGAACTGGCCAAGAATTGAGCATTGTTATTTTGTTATGGAATGTTAGGTTATTGCGTGTTGTGCGCTAATAAAGTATGGAAATTATTTAGATAAGTAATTTTTCATTTTTTTACTTATTTAATAAAAAAAAAACAATAATACTTAGTGTATAATACACATAAAACCTATATTATAACCAACGATTATAGTTCTAAAATCACAGTAAAGGACATGACCAAAAAGGGATCTAATTAACCAAGACAGTTTTTTTTTTATATATTTGGATAGAACTACTAAAAAATAGCCTTTTACAATAAATCGTTTAACTTTAAAGACCTCCGATTTTGAGATTTATGTAATTTTATTTTGTTTAAAACTACACTTAATATGAACGTTTTAAAAAAAGTTAGTTATGAATAGAGGGGTCTAACATTTTTTTTATGGATCCAATTTCCATGTTTTGCTCCTTTAATATCCCTAAAATTTGAGTCTGTAGATTTTGAGTCGCAGCCATACAAAATGTAGACATCTCCTTTAAGACTTGTTTCTAAGTATAAAGGGACGAGGATCTTTGAATCTTGTACTAAACAACGTTTTCTACAGAATCCCTACAGTGCTAGGCAAGCGGTTTTCATTACGAGAACTAGTTGCGACGTCCTGTGTCAGGATTTCCAAGCCACCCATGGGGCTTGTGACTTAGCTTAATCACTGCCGTCCCTTGGTAACTACAGCAATATCTCCAGGAGACAGAAAATTCAATTTCATGCAAGGCTTTAAAGTGAAAATCAACAGAAAGCTGCATTCATGTTTATGAATTAATTTACGTTTTATTATTGCAGATGATAATCATTTGTATGAAATATAAGGCTATGCATTTTTTTTATATTTTTCAATATTTAATTGCACGTAGCTCGCCTAGTTAAAGCGCCACCATTGCAGACAAACAGTGCCTATCTATAAGTTCTGTTTGTAAAACACAGCTTAAACTTGTAGCCCTAAGTTCTTTTTTTAAAAGTCAACACATAAATCATTTAATTTTGATGTTTGTGATTGATCGAGAGACCAATACGTCAGTCACGTGTTAGTCTCTCAACCAATCACAATAAAACGAAACGGAGTCGTGTCTTGTTTTTTTTTCACACACAGTCTACTCTCAGACACAAGATAAAGCGTCGCTGGGTAGGATGTCCTGTTTATCCTACTAATATTATAAAGGCGAAAGTTTGTAAGAATGTATGGATGTTTGGATGTTTGGATGTATGGATGTTTGTTCCTCTTTCACGCAAAAACTACTGAACGGATTTCGATGAAATTTGGCACACGGGTAGATCATATCCTGGATTAACACATAGGCTACTTTTTATCCCGGGAAAATATAAACCGGGACTTTTATCCCAGAAAAACTGTTTAACGCGGGCGGAGCCGCGGGCAAAAGCTAGTATATCATAATACAATCCATGCAGCTAGATACTTGGCGGAAAAAATGAACAAAACGGTAGCTACTAATATAGGCTATCTGATATCAGCGCTACAACACATGTAAGTATCATTTGTAAGTATTGCTTTTATACATTCTAATGTCCACAAAGTAAGTAATAAATTTAAAAGAAGTGTCATATTACTTCCAAATAGTGACTTCTCCGAGTCTCAACCGTGTTAATGCACGTTATATTTTAAAACTAACTGTACTCATATCTGGATAATTGTTGACAAACTGCGTCTGGTCATTAAGATTTTTAACCGGTGATAATGTTAAAACGCTGGTTATGAAAATAAAACTGGCGTTGTTGCAACTAAGGACCAAGATACAGTGGCTATAAAACTAACTTGTATTACAAGAAGATTTTATGTAGATATCGAATATCGTGCGCATATTTTATAATCATAGTGGCTTCATAAAAAAAAACTAATTCAGATGTGTTTCCAAATCAAATAAATTACAATAAGATTACCAGCTTTGGGGATCGAACCTAATATAGGCAATAAAGAATACACAGTTCGTTTCACTACAAAGTATAGAATCATTTTAATCACGCATAATAAATACATTGATTTGTTTATATTTTTGGGTAAAAGCTTAAAAGCTTTTGAATGCAAAAATAAATCACAAACAACAATACAGGTTTTTTATAAAGTTTAATTCTGAAAAAAATAAATCCTAGTGTTATTAACGAATAAAATATATATAATTATATCAGTCTTGCACTATATACTGTTCCACTGCTGAGCACGGGCCTCCTCTACTACAGAGAGTTTTTTGGTTTCTTTTAAAGTTACCGTTTGTAGAAAAGCCTCTCTGCTACGGCCCCTCGCGTTTGTTCGACAAGAGTCAGGTCCTAGAAGTGACTGGACACCATACGTATATGTTGTAATATGTGGTAAATGTTACACTCTTTGATCTTCATAATGCCAAACGTAACGCTATCTATTGTTTTTTAAGTAAGTTTTTTTTTGTCGATAACTGACATGGCCTCCCACTAAGATGTAAAAGTTATATTGTAATAAATGAATTTACTTAATAGTACCTACTAATGGACTAATTTATTAAAATAACCGATACTTCATCACTCCAACAGTATTGACTTGTCATTCCTATGAATTCTCGGTTAGTTCGTGACATTTATACTCTTTGCGTTACGTTTTATCTCAGACGTTGTGGCTTTTGAGAACCTTAACTGTTTATGCTGTCTTGGTCATCTTATTAGACAGTGAAGATCTATTGTTTCTCTGACATTATAATAACGTAGTAGTAGCTTTACTATAAATCTCTTGATTCTTGGGATAGTTAACAAGTTTATTGCTAATCTCGTTATTCTAGCACTAAGCTGATAGTATTTAGATGTGCATCGTGAGGTTGCAGACTCAAAACGATGATGAGAAAATAATTTTTAGATTTTGATACATAAAAAATAACCCTTAATGTGTTCGTTATGCCAATATGCTACCTTTCACAATGGATATTTAAATAATATCCTACTAATATTATAAAGGCGAAAGTTTGTAAGAATGTATGGATGTTTGGATGTTTGGATGTATGGATGTTTGTTCCTCTTTCACGCAAAAACTACTGAACGGGTTTTAATGAAATTTGGCACACGGGAACATCATGTCTTGGATTAACACATAGGCTATTTTTTATCCCGGGAAAACATAAAGCGGGACTTTTATCCCGGAAAAACTTTTTAACGCGGGCGGAGCCGTGGGCAAAAGCTAATTTACAATAACGCGACATATATGTGACTGCTTTATACCTCTTCTCCTTTTGAAGGATACATGCCTAGCGAAAAATTCTAAGGCGGTTCCTTTGCGCATATATTAACCTAAGCATACACAAAAACCTAGGAAACAATGACAAACCTAGCCACACAATCGTCTTTTAGATTGCCGCAATTGTCAAGTGTCCATTTAGTGCCAAATTTTTATAGAGTCGGTATCTTTGAAGACGACCGCTCTGATTTGATATTTCGATAAGGGACATGTTACATAAAACACGCAGTTTAAAAAAAACCGCATTGAAAGGTACCGACGTCGTGACTTTATAAGAGGGGGTCAAAAGTTACCTTGTGCGAGAAATTTTTATGTTAGGGAAAACGTCGTGAGGAAATCTGCATGTTATTCAAATATGGTTTATAACTACGTTCTGACTTACTATCCGGGATTAAAAGTCATACTTATAAATAAATATGGCCGCCGTATTACATTTAATCTGCTGGTAATAGGATATATTATATCGAGTTTTTTTTCGCGGAAAAAAAACGCGTTGTCGCTACCACCACTGGGGGGTCTGTGAACCTCTTCTTCTTCAGGTGCCTATGCATTACTGAAGGTTGGCAGTCAGTTCCTTGAACCTCTCCTTGTTTGTGGCTAGTCGGAACAGTTCTTCGACTTTTTTTATTCCGGTCCACTTCTGTATATTGTGAAGCCACGACTTTCTTCTCCTTGCTACACCTCTTTTTCAAGCTATTTTCCCCATCATGATGGTTCTCAGCAGGTGGCACTTATCAAGTCTTAGAATATGACCTTCATGCTGCTTGATGGTTTTACATAACTCTGTGCTCTTTTGAATTCGGGCTAGGACTTCAGTGTTAGACATCTTAGCCATCCAACTTACGTGGAGCATTCTTCGATAGGTCCACATTCAGTTTCTGGAACGGTTTATTTTATTATTGCCGAGCCCTTATAAAAAAATGCTATAGACAGTAGACAAAATATGCCATGAGATACATGACAATCTGCGGAGTGAGCCTCCTTTAAAACTTAACACTATACTTACATAATTATAATCACAATAGGGTAGTTGAATATTTTTTTAAAATACAATTATGAAAAATTTATGCTATTCAAAATCTAATGGAAAAATAATTTTCAAAATTGGCATAATACTAAGTACTTTTGCTCACAAGAATATTTCTAAATTGAATAACTGCTTTATTTTTCAATAGATTTTGATACTGATTCCACAGACGAATTTATTTTTCGTACTATTTTCTGCTGCATCTAAAATAATGTACAAAACCAAACATAGGAAACTACCCTATTTGTCTACAAGAATGTATAAAGGATAAGAGAATCAGATAAAACCGATCTTATCAAAGCATCTCCTTTAACGGATAAAAAGACGTTGAGACATAAATTGCTAGCAGAAATCACTTCCCAAAGGTAGCTATCACAATAATTTATATATTGTGGGCCTATGTGCCTTGTAAGAATAATAGCGACAATTGCGCAATTAACTCAGTCTTGGGCTAATTTAACGGATACTCTACATCAACATTATAAAGAGGTAATGATTTTGATTGTAGGAAGTACCTAATCTCTGGAATTACTGAACCGATTTCGATGAAATTTGGTATAGAGATTCTGGGAAGAACATTTTCTTTTTTATCTCAGGTAAATGTAAAGCGGTACTTTTATACTAAAAAATCTTAACACATGGGCGGAGCCGCGTGCAAAAGCTAGTCTATGATAAGAATGCAAAAATCCGATTCAATAGGCTTTTAAAATGTAACCATCTATATAATTCCTCACAATATCTCTTTAAAAAACAAATATTGCGTTATTTTTATTGAGATTAAAAAAGCTTGCGAACTATAATATAGCAGATAGTTTCCTTATGAGGACGGTTTGCAGAAAACAACTAGCCTTAAGAGATGATAATAAGTGTTAAAATTGTATAAAAATATCGTACCGTACTTACCGTACGGATATAGGGGATTTCAAGCAAGCTTTAACGCCATCGTCTTCCATTTAGTTAAATAATACACGTCCATTTAAGTGAGAACTGAGGCACGTAGAATTCCGAACTCGTATCGTTTGACCTATCTTAATGGATTCCACTTCGCTTTGGGCGTCGAAAAAGTTGTGTTTTCAAGCGCTTTTACGCTTTAACTGTGATTGTATTTGGTTATGACTTAACAGTGTTTCTACTTTTTAGGTATATATTCTATTTTAATTTAGGAAATGTTTGATACGAATTTTATAGTTGTTTTTATTGTTTCTACATTATTTCATAAATAAAAAAAACTTTCGTCGTTGGAATACGATATTGTTCAACATAATTGCATTAAAATTAATTAACAGTTTACAAATAAATCAAATAAATAGCGTTATTATTAACAAATCGCTGAAGGATGGCGTTAAGCGCTTCACGGCTCGTTGCGCTTGAACGCTGGAATTCCAAACACAAGGATACTGGCTATTAGAAATCCATAAAAATTCAAATCCAAAAAATCCAATAGTGTTAAAAGTCATAGAGATCACATCCGAGTCATAAAATATGGTTTGAGTGGCCATAGAGGGCAACATTATGTTTTATTGTTAGCTGCGGTGATATCTTACCACGGAGTTACGTTTTATGACGTCAAGAAAATTGTAGGATATTTAATTTTTATTTGATTTTATATTAAAATATACGTATTTTACATCTGTCAGTTCTTAATATGACAGTTTAAGATCATAAGTGGGTGGCAGTTATTTAAGATTTTTAATACGACGTCTTGTTATAGGGCTACGTCGAAGGGTTGTAATCTCGTTCTAAGCTAACCTCAACTATATGAGGTGTCCGCAAAGTGTTATGTTTTATCGTTGAGGTGACTTTACTCAACAATACACCACTAAGGTATGCAATAAAAAGTCGTATTAAGTATTAAAAATATTTATAAAATTTTACTGACCACCATTAGAATTAGCTTCTCCATACTGCTGAATACAACGTCTTACTAAATCACAGCAGTAGGTAACCTACCTCCGCATTATCTCCCGTTGTAAGCCCAGAATGGTCCGTATCAGTTTATGGTCGAATCTATGTGGGTCCTCGCGATAAATCCATAGCATCGTGAGCATGCCGATAGCCAATCGACTGGTAATAATAAAACCGCTGAGCTATGCCCCATTCGTCCGCGTATTCGCGTGGGAACCTTTATTTGTATTGGCTTCGATTAATTTATTGTTACTAAAGTGATTCGTGACGTTGTGATTTAAATAAATAAAGTTGTGAACTTTATTCTCATTAGCAGTGATATATGTGTAGTGTAGGGGTTTACTATTCAATGCTACTTTATAAATCAAAAAGTATGGGCTCAACCTTTTAACATCAAAGGAGTAGGCAAAAGCGCAACTCATGTGCATCCCAGAATGTGAGAAAAGGTGCGCCACTAAACCTCATGAAGGAATGATATGAAACTAGCTCTTCACGTGGCTCCGATCGCGTAAATAAGTTTTCCCGAGATCTTAAACCAAATGGCGATACCAAATTTCATCGAAATCAGTTGAGTGGTTCAGTCGTAAA
Organism: Lapara coniferarum; assembly: GCA_949316025.1. NCBI lineage: Eukaryota > Metazoa > Arthropoda > Insecta > Lepidoptera > Sphingidae > Lapara > Lapara coniferarum. The sequence goes on from OX438922.1 coordinate 5,786,716, forward strand.
GTGTAACAGACACACTGAGTCAGGTAGACAGACTGACATAGTTACTTTGGCATTTATAATTATAGATATAGTATAACCAAAGTTGGTTACGATGTGTTTACTCGCAGATCTATTTATTATGCATACATCAATTCAAACAACCGTGGTTTCTACTATTACTTCAGTGAACTTGATCAATGAAAGCAGAGGTGTAACGAATTTTTTTATTACGTATAGTTGTTTAATCGCCTTTTTTTTTTTTAATTTATTTAAGACACACACAGAATACAATCAAAACATACAATAATGACTATAGCTAGGGTTAGTACTAAATCTAGATTGCACTCCAAAATTTGTGCCCAAATCATGACTACTACATACGATGTGTTAATATTTAGTTATAATTATAGTAATAAACCGCCTACTTAAGTTCTTTATAATATAATTATTTTATTTATTTTAAAACCTAATTCTAAACTTTTAAAACAGTATTTGCCGTAAACTTATAACAAACTTTGCTAAGTTGCTGTTCATAATGTGAATTTGTGTATTTTTCTTAGCCAAATCATTGTACGAGCGACACATTCTAGTTATAGGGTTGTAATATGAGGTGTTGTTAATGCAAACTCGAAGCGTAAAGATGTTCGGATTACGTATCTTGAATCGGGTGTTAAACATAATAAGTGAGAGTAGTTCAGGAGAGTCAATTTTAGAGTGAATTATGTTATGTAGATAAATTGACTCTGCATATCTGCGTCTGGTATCTAACCTTACAACTTTAAATTTAGACAACCTGTCCCCATACGTAGCTAGACTTTTTGTAATAACTCACGTGGAAGTTTTAATAGACACGTTGAAATTCAATAAATCTTTTTTACTTCAATATTTTATAACACTGGTTAGTTATTTTTGATTCATCTTTATTACGAACTAGCTTCTGCCAGCGGCTCCGCCCGCGTTAAAAAGTTTTTCCGGGATAAAAGTCCCGCTTTATGTTTTCCCGGGATAAAAAGTATCCTATGTGTTAATCCAGAACATGATCTACCCGTGTGCCAAATTTCATCGAAATCTATTTAGTACTTTTTGCCTGAAAGAGGAACAAACATCCATACATCCAAACATTCATTCTTACAAACTTTCGCCTTTATAATATTAGTAGGATAATATAATGTAATTTAACTTATAAGTATGGCTTTTCCTAGTCCATTTCTATTACGATTAGGTATATACGAGGATTATCTATTCTGGCAAAAGAACAAGTGATTATAATAATCCACAAACCTCTACTAAACTATTAGCATTATAGTGCGGTGTTAATATACAACTGAAGTATACAGAACATCTATTTTCAGCCTTTAGAGACCATCATTATGTTTTTTTAGCAAAGTCCGTCACTATTTGTCAAGCGTAGATACTAAAATTAGAAGTAAACAATGCAATGCTATCTCTACAGCTTCTTTATCTGACATTGAACGCAATTTTAATAAAACACAAATTGCAACAGATTTCATGAGCGCGGCTAACGCATGGCTCTAACGCGATCTGAGCCCGACATTTGACTTACACGCTTTCCTTCATCGTAACGAAGTGTGAAGCCACTGATTTTATGCACCAATACACGGCTTTCCAAGCGAAAAATATCTGTGGATTAATTTCTAAATGGTTCAAAATATAATCGTTTGTCTATGTTGGTTGGTAGACTTGATCGATTTCGGTAGTGTCGTTTGGGGAATTTCATGAGGTAATGTTTATGCTTATGGTTATTTAGGTATGTGATTTATACTCGAGGATGATTAATTGATATAATGTTTGTAGCTTAGAGATATTTATTATTTAATCGCAGAAAGCGGGTGCATATTTCTAGCATTCTGTTAAAAAACATGGAACCATCATACTTTATGAGTTATCGGTCAATTCATACCAACCTGAAAAGTATACGAGAAGATAAACACTTTTATTAAGATCACCTAAAAATTATTTAGAATATAATGAAAATATCCAATATAAATAATAGATTACTATTAACGGGCCTAATTTGCTACCAAAAGTAAGAGATATAACCGAACAGTGCTTATTTAGATTCAAACAAATTCGGGAAGACGCTTTTCACCTCTCTTTCGGTCAGGGTTTTTTTGTTGACAGTAACACATACGGATCCCTATATTAATACAGAGATTTTATTAATATACTTTATCGAAATATCAAAATGCTTAACTCTTACTAAACTCTATATCTAAGTTATATTGGATATCAATATCACCATAAGTGGCGAATGTATCAATCATTTCCGATTTGCTGACGATATTGCCGTCATGACAGACTAGCTGGTATATCGCGAAACAATCTTAAGCGAACTCTGTACAATTTCTGCACAAGTTGTTCCTAATATCAGGAACGGCTTTAAAATGAAGTAAGTTTGGTTTATTGTATTTACCTTTGCGGGAAAAAAGACGTGATTGCTTTTTTTATACAACTAAATAATAATTATTTTGTTTGGGTGTTCACAATACAAGCTTGCCTAGCGTGAAGACCATAGGATATAACCAATGTAAATTTAGTCTTTCGTAATATTTTTTTTCATTTTCACATAGATTTTTTTTTAGGAAGCCTTGCGTGCACTCATCATACTTAGATATTTCTTGTTTTTTTAATGCATTGAATGACGAGATGAGCACGACCGTAAGCAGTAAATAATATTATGTTTAGTTTTATAACGTCCAGTAATTTCATTGGGAACAATATCGTTCATTCAAATCGGAACACAATAACGCTTATACAGTGTTCCTTGGCGAGAGATAGATGGAGAGATCTATTCTATGCAAGTAACCTGGTATGTCCTGGGTATAATCCATTTATTTTTTACTTGATTTGATGAATTCCTAATACGGATCTAATAATCCACTAGAATAGGAATAAAATTCTATTTACTTACAAAAGTACCTCAAATTTATAACTACATATCAAACATTATGCAGTTTGATAAATATTTTTTGTACACCGGTGAAGCACAATAAAAACTGTAATCATTTATTCAAAATAAGCTCGTAAAACCTTATCAAACAGTACTTTGGGTACATACAAGCACTCGAGGAGATTGCAGAGTACGCAGAATGTGTGGGCAGGGAACAAAAGAACGAAATAGTGCCACATTTTACGAAACGGCTTTAGTGAAACAATGTGATTTTTAGGGTTCCCTAGACAAATATTTAATTTAGTTTTGATTTGCCCCTTATATTCTTTTATTTGCATGGTTGTTTTAATTTAATGGTTTTCTACAAAGTTGGTGTTATTTTCTTCCTGAGATTTTGTTACAGTAATTGTAAATGCTTCAAGGAATAAATAAATATGCTCTTGTCCTAATGTTGTAAAATAGCATTATCTTAGTTTTTATGACTGACCGTCTGGCTGACGTCAACTCCAATTCTTGGCAGTTCTTGTTATAACGCTCATATACGCTGACACTAAAATCACATCATGATAATTACAATTATCCTACTAATATTATAAAGGCGAAAGTTTGTAAGAATGTATGGATGTTTGGATGTATGGATGTTTGTTACTCTTTCACACAAAAAATACTGAACGGATTTCAATGAAATTTGGCACACGGGTAGATCATGTCCTGGATTAACATATAGGCTATTTTTATCCCGGGAAAATATAAAGCGGGGGGAGCCGCGGGCAAAAGCTAGTATAAAAAAAAATGTAAATGACCTTGAAAAATCTATGGCATGAAGAATTAGTCTAAACTCACGTCTGCGGCTTTGCTATTTTTCTTAAGAACCTTACTTTTAACTCGAGTCGACATACAATTGACCAGTTTCGTTATTTGTTTGTTACTATTGTTGTGTGTGTTTTAACAACATGTATGTTGCGAATTGAATTTATGTTGACTTGTGTTTACTGTGTAGTTCTTTTACTCCGAAGCAAAGATAGGGTGTTATGTTTTATGTTTAATTTTTATTTTGATTTTATTGTTACACCCTAGATAATTAAATCTAGTAACGGAAATTGTGTAGACGATATTATCTACTGTATAATGTCTAAATTTTACTTATAATAAAATATAATAAATTGTAGAGACACTATCTTTATAATTTTATATACTACGGATTGCTAGTACAAGATTACTGATAATACAGTCAGCCACATAAGTATCTGACCAAATTAAACATTTCAAATCGCCTATTAAACGTTCAGTTCAATTAAAACATTGTTATTCTTTGTGTAAAGTAACTGACTTTGACTGGACTGCCTCGGTGGCGTAGTTGTATTATGGTACGACTGCAATGCTGAGATCTCGGGTTCGATTCCCGGGTCGGGCAAAGTGATATTGAATTTTTCTATTCCCGAATGTTGTGCCCGATATGGCGAAACGCTCGCCCCCTATCACGTCATGGGACGGAATAGCGGCGAAAAGTGGGTGCATTAGTTGCGCTTCTGCCTACCCCTTCGGGGATAAAAAAGGCGTGAGTGTGTGTGTAAATTCGATCCCTTTATTTTTATTTTCGTGAAGAGAAAACGAAAATCGGTAAGAACACAAAAGTGTAGAGGCGACTTGAAATTTTGAATTAGTTCAGCTACTTATATGCCTGACTGTACAATGACAAATGAACTTGAGCTCTCCTTCTGCACAAAACATTTCGCAGATCACCGTGATTACTCGAAAACTGCGATGATATGATAAAAGTACAATGACCTGATGCTATCGTTATATTCGACATCTTAATATCTGGCTGTATAATTATATATGTAGTAAATGTTTACGATTGGAACGGAACGCGCGGGCGTAGTGGTTGTAAGGCGATGATGGACCTTTTAGTAGAAACGCGATATGTTTGGTTCAAGTTACGAGCGATAATTTTATTGTTTTTTTTTTTTTTTTATAATTACAAAAGTATCGCGCCTTTTCTCTTTTCAATGGTAGACGGCAGTGTAATACGTACACATTTTTCCAATTATGCTTGCTTCCATATAATAGGGGCATCTTGTCATTTACCGAGCACATTTCCAAACCTCGGGCTTATACCTACTGGGTAGTAGTAAACTCTATATCATTTACTCTTTTTTTTATGGCATTGAATAACGAAACGAGCATGTCGTTCGCCTCATGGTTAATGATACGACCATCCATAAATAGTAGTAACACCATACAGCACCTCGAGTTACAGAGTACTCTGTGGCATTCCACTGCGCTCGTCATCCTGAGGCATAAGATGTTAAGTCTCATTATGTCCAGTAGTTTCACTGACTACAATGTCCAAACCGAAACACAACAGTGCATGCACACTGCTGCTTGGCGTTAGAAATAGACATTGCTGTGGTACCTACTCAAACGGACTCCTACATATGAAAGACCTACCACCGGCTTAAACTCAGTGGATAATGTTGTTGGTTATTTAATTATTTAAGTTACCTATACAATTGTTATTAGTCTACGTCTTATTACATAATTGTTTGTTATAACGAACTACCTATACAAGAACTATCTTGTTGTGATGCTGGTAAATTAATTCGGTGAAGTTACGAGTCAACCATAATTTATTTCTTTTTACATTTTCCATACAATACTCATGTACTAATAGCGTTTGTAAAGTGACTTAATAAAATCCTGAATATGAACTTGTTGAGCACAAATGATAGAATTGCTGACTCATTTGACTAATGTGGTGTGTACAACGTATTATCATGTCCTGGTCTTTTACACAGTTTAAAGGAGAAAATTATATATCTGTTAAATTCAGTAATAGGTTAGTAACTTTAACACTCGTTTTGTTTTTAAGGAAATAACATAAATCGATTTATCTGTTTCTTAAACAGACAGACTTTGAAAAGGTACGCATTATTTATAAAAAGAATAAGACCGCTATTCCTTGTAACTCAATGCGGTTTTATCTAAAAAGCATTCGCGCCTCTCGCGGGTCTCGTCTCTTCACACCTAAGAATTCAATTAATCTCAACGCGCCCGCATCACTGGCCACCAGATTCGTGACTGGTAATTACTTTTTGTTACAAAAAGGAAAAGAAATCCGTTCCATACTCCCCTGCTTCTTTATAAAAACAAAAAAGAAACACTTAACCAACTAACAGACATAGAACAAAGTAATGATGTACATTCACTTAAACAGTTTCCGATTGAAAAGATCTTCATTAAATCACACTACGCGTAATAATGGTATCAATTACTAAACAAAGACGATAACTAGCTGTAAATAACGAAAGAAATTTACGTCTACCATTCATCATTCGAGAATTAATCTCCTCTGTTTCACGGCATCGCCTAAAGATATTTCAATATTGTTCAAAAGAATCCCATTTATTCGATGGTACCTGCTTGGCTCATATTTCTCCGGGAATAACAAAGGCTTCGCGGGATCGAGGCATGACCTGTGGGCGAGGCGAGCACCGCAACACGATGTAAAAAACCCCGCGCACGAGCACGCAAATGAAATTGAAATAACGTAACGTAGGGCCGGCAAGGTCTCTCCGAATGAGATACGCCGCTTTGATTAACCATTGTCGAACGCCGCCCGGTGGAGTCGCCCTTCGCGACGCTTGTACAAACTGTCGATACTAACCAGAAATGTTTTTTCATTGATACGTGATGAATTTTTGGTGTTTGGTATTTTTGGTGTGAATCTCTGAAGCTTGCGTATAATTTATATTCTATTGGCATTTTAAGTTTGAATTGCATATTTATTCTCAGTATTATTGTATACTTATCGATGTAAAATCAGCAAGGTTTCATTGTTTTATTGTCATTCTCCCTATAAGTTATAAAACGCCCTTACATTGCCTTCTAATGACATTTGAAAGTGAGGGTCGGCTATAAGTCACTCGGTGGCCCCAAAAAGTAGCAAACTTCCTTTAATAATAATTACATGCAAGACGCTGTAGGGTTCCCCACGTAAATCACGCGATATAAAGCTTTAGCAGTAAAAAACCCACCGAGCAACTGGCTTCATTGAACGCGTTCAAGTTGAAATCGCGGCTCGCGATACTCATCGAACTTCGAATGCCTAGATGTTGGAGTTACAAACTCCTTATTTAACTTTCAGATGAAGTTTCCGCGCGAAGGCGATCGTATGATTTGCTTACCTAGTTATGTAAACAACGTATAAAGTCGCGATAATCAACTCGCCGCGTGTTTGCATCATCAAAAGCTTGTATACGAAACTTTTCGCGTCCACTCCGAGGGATTTAGAGGCGCATAATCCACTCGTTACAAAAAGTCGACATTCGAGCTATGCGATAAAACGCGCAATAAGAACGGACCGGTGTAAGTGTAAGTTTTGATGTGTGGAGCGCACGGGTGTGTGGGTCGCGGAGTGGCGATGGCGTGGCGTGGCCGGCCGGCGGCGGGCGGTTTGTCAGCCGGTAGCCGCGGCCGGCCGGCGCGCTCTAGTACGGCACGGGCGCAGTCACACGACGGACGCGCGCGACACCAGCGCGCGCACACAACGCACACCTTGTGGACTCTAGTGTTTGTACGTTCAGTGCACTTTGGGGTACAGTTGGACGGGGTGCGGGGGAGTCTGGGGCGAGAGTGCCCACTGGAGGCGCGCGCCCTCTTTTACATAACGCTTGATAAGTGGAGCTTTCGTAATTGTTGCGTGATAACAGTAAGTGAATGCATTTGTTTTGTTTCTTATCATTTAGTTAAGTTACGCACGATTGCGTTACTACATCTGTCATTACATAAGTATAGGTCATGTTTTATTCAAATTGTTTTTCGTTAACCTGTGTTTTGGTTCCTCGAATATTTAGTAGAGCTTTTACAAAACGTCCCACTGCGCATGTCACATTCTTATCTCAGATCGTCTCAATGACATAATGTTATCATGTAAACACAGATAAAATATTTATGAAGTGTGCTTTTCTCGTTTTTGATAATATGAAGCGTGAAATATTTCTTTTATGGCGCTTAAGTTTGAGCTTTTGAGATGGCTTTATACATTCAAATTATGTAGACTTAGGATTTGGTACCTGTCTTAAAAAAGACGGCGGTAAAATATTAGACCTTTTCAAATCTAAAACTTTTGAATTTTCATTTTAGGCCATTTGCATGTTGCTAGCTATTTGTTTTTATAAAATTATATGGTCTTAGTTCCGGAGTAATTCATTATGGGTATTAAAAATAAACTGGTTTTCGACACGAAATAGATCATTTGGAACCTCCAAGTCACAAACTTAAGCTGCATACTTATCATAATATCATATTATAAACATTTTAGTGTTTTATAACAAGACGAAGCTTTTAAATTATGATTTAAGACATACCTACCTACATAATAGTTCATCGTTACATTAAATTTAATTAGACATTGTAGTTATTAATTGTAACATTTTTTATTGTAATTTAAAGTTTAACAAACTAACAATTTGCAAGACATTAAATAGATTTTTAGACTTTATGCGTTATAACTACTTAAAGGATAAAGATATATGAATTTTATAAAATCATCTCTAATCTCGTGAAATACAGTTTAAATAATTTATGTATGTATACTTTTAATTGTATAAGCAACTGTTTATCGTATCACAATCCTAAATAATGTAATTCACGGCTTAAGTCACCAGTGTTGAGTCAATAAGCCCATCGGGATGCGCGATGCGGATCTCGTAAAGCCAATTCTGCTGATGCGAGATCGCGGCCGACACCCGCGCTATCTAAACTGCCGATCTTTGTTCACTTATCACTGCAATTGTTTTGTCTTGGAGCTATACATGTGCGCATAGATTTTATCGGGTTACGAAATGTATCGGTGAAACTCTATGGATAATGTAAGTGGCTATAATTGATATGGTTAAGCATAATACTTATAACCCGTCAAGCCCCGCTTATATATGTATAGATGTATGGAAAAACCCTATATATATGGACACCGGTGTCCGTCGCGGGGCTTGACAGAATAATTAAATTTCATCAGATGATTTGTATCGATCTTTGTGTACTTAAATGCGAAACAAGATATTTATACGTATTGTTTTAAAATATATACGCAATGACTCACTTTTTCCGACGAAACAAATTTATGCAGCTATTTCTCAAGCCGGCATACCTATCCCAACGTGCCATACTTTTGTTACTCATATTGGACTTAATTTTGCCTTATTCGTTTTGTCAAGGACTTAAACATCCCTAGCTCTCGTACTATCTCGCCTAAGTACTGCCTCTCGTTAGGCCGGCGACACGGAGCGGTTACTAACTGGCCTAATGGCTTGTCGTGATGCCAATTTGAAAAGCTTAGGACCTTCTCAATACCCAATATCTCGACTGAGGACGCATCAATGCATGCACGCATTAGTCGAAGCCTTCTTTTTCCTTTTTAGTGATTTATAGTCCCACTTATTAAAGGAAATGTGGCAAATGGAACTTGAACGTATTTTGTCACAGTAGACCCATTATTGTAGTATTGGATTAATTTTGTAACATAAAAGTGTTCAAATGACTTTTACGTGCAGATATTTCTATCAGAAGTTTAAAATACTTTTACAACAACCATACAATAAAAACTTTATCAGATGAACAACATTGAATTACATAACCTCTCTAGCGATTCGTCTTCTTCATTTCCTTTTATTTGCTTTATAAATCTGTACGTTCAGCATTGGTAAGCGCATCCCGTTGATGTCTTTCGTATGGACAAACAATCGCCGCACGCGCACCAATGCAAATCAAATAAATATTCAGATATTTTTAGGTATATTGTGCGCCGTGAATTGTTTTGCATAGATTATTAAACTGACATTTGATATTTTTTGATTCATTGGAGAGTTTTAATTAGAATCTCATTTGGAGTTCACAAGATAATTGAAGCCAATGTCCTATATTGGTAAAATATGCTGACCCGAATATTCGAAATTGCAAAAATAATTAGTGTTTGGATTCTTAATAATATGTTGCCGCCTTTATGTGTCCAGTCTAGGACAAAAACCTATTATTACAAGTTCTATCTATTCTCTAAGTTATATTATACAAGTTTCAATACAACCAAGCTTTGAAATGTACTGCGTGTGTTCCCTCATAAAAATATTATAGCATACTATACCTGTTACATGATACCAAAGTCGTCATATCATAATGTTTATGGTCAATATGTGTGGATGGGTGCAGCGTACGTGTTTAAAAATGTATTAGTGGTTGAATATTTTATCGGTTATTTATGAAATTGTCTTAATGTTTTTTTAATAATAATAATAATAATACCAGCCCTGTATTATATACTGCCCACTGCTGAGCACGGGCCTCCTCTACTACTGAGAGGGTTTTAGGCCTTAGTCTACCACGCTGGCCTACTGCGGGTTGGTAGAATTCACACACCCTCGGAATTCTTATGGTGAATTCTCAGGTATGTAGGTTTCCTCACGATGTTTTCCTTCACCGTTAAAGCGAACGATAATTGATAAACAATACTCACATAATTTCGAAAAATCGGAGGTGTGTGCCTTCGGTTTTGAACCTCCGGACATAGTCTCGGAAGACCGTTCCATTCCCAACTAGGCTATCGACCACTTTTTTAATAATAATAAACATTAATAGTTTTCCGTGTATCCCACTTATTTATTTTCGCGCCTTAAGTGGCAAAAAAAATTGAGTACTACCAAGATTTTGGAGTAGTATTACTTATTATGGGTAATTGTTAAACTACTAACATATATCAAAATAATTAGCATACTGTACTAGCATCTAAAGTAGATTTAAGTATCCATACGCATCAAATAACTTAGTAGAAGCCTTTATTATGATCAATTTAAGTATCAGCGAATCGTGAGGTCTCACCCACACTGGGATATAAACCAAGCAGCTATAGTCCTATTACGGGCGAGTTATTTGCTACTTAAATAGTCAATTACAATGGACTTTGCATAGAAACATGCTTTCTTAATTAGTTGGGTTATGGTCTTATGTAGAATTGTCGTAATGAGCTTATTCAAGTTTTGTGCTTTTGTCGGTAAACTGCGGGCTTAAGGTTTGAATTCCTGAGGTTAATTAAACTCATAACATCCTAGCTATTGGTTGGTCAAACAGCATACTTGAATATAAACAGTCATGGGTTCGATTCCCAAAAGAGTGAATTTCTCGATTTTCTATTACTTACACTCTGGATGCAGACCGCTTTCAGAAAGTCCGTCTGGAAATCTTTAGGGGGGCCTATGTTCAGCAGTAGATTTCAGGTGTCTGATGATGATTATGAGTTTACTTGAGATTGGAATTTATGGCCAATATGATGGTAGATTCACTCTCATAGGCGAATCCTGTCTAACCCTTCGGGGCCCATTATCCCGTGATCGAAATTACCAGCCAACGGTTCAAGAATTACCTATACTTAAATTTTCTTCTATCGTATTGCCATTCGTCAATAGATATGACAGGGTAATGACCTCGTACGAATTCATTAGCTGTGTTTTATCATCCCATATACAGGATATTGTACACGTATAGGTCCATAAATTTCATTTTATCATTATAATTACGACATTTTCAATATATAAATTTTGGTAAAATCATAATAAAGTATATTTATACCAACTATAGTCTAAAACGTAATCAAATTACACATTACTTATTTTGGTATTTAATGCTCACCATTTAAGAAACTATAACTTAAATTACCGACTCTCAAAATACCAAAAATGAAAAACATAGGCCGATCTGATCGAACTGATATTCCGCTTCTAGTACAAATGCCTTGTTGGATCGAAAGTCATATACAATGCTTCAATGCAAACAATAATTACGGTAAACAAATATTCTATAAGCATATTATCTTCCTTAGTTTAAAATTAGGTTTCTTATGTTAGAAGTTAAACTTTACAAATACTAATGCTTTTATGCACTTAATTTTGATATTGTGAAGCGACAGAAGTCTTACGTCTTTTCAATACATACTTAATGATGGATAAGTACAGTCAGCAGCATAAGTAGCTGAACAAAATCAAAATATTAAATCCTACTAATATTATAAAGGCGAAAGTTTGTAAGTATGTATGGATGTCTGGATGTATGGATGTTTGTTACTCTTTCACGTAAAAACTACTGAACGGATTTCAAAGAAATTTAGCACACAGGTAGATCATGTCCTAGATTAACACATAGGCTACATTTATCCCGGGAAAATAAAAAGCGGGTCTTATATCCCGGAAAAACTTTTTAACGCGGGCGGAGCCGCGGGCAAAATCTGTTACCTATTTACGCGTTAAGTTAAACTGAAACATTTTTTCTGCGTTTGCTGTAAAGCATATCTCATTTATTTTAATTTTGGGAAGAGAAAAAAATGATTTGTATGAACGCAGCAGAATGTAGGCAATTTGAAATTTCAAATTTGTTCAGCTACTAACGCCGCTGACCATTACTTGATGTTCCAGAGACTTTAAATAGCCAAAAGGTGTGAAAAATATCTATTGAATACATTATGATTTCTATCCCATACTTTATCTTGCCTTGTATCCTTTGAAAATCAGCTAAAGCTTTCGGAATAACAAGACGTTTGGCACCTAAGTTAAATTCTCTTCGAACCTTATCCTTGTCAAATTAATTACCACCATAATTTTACGGAAACCTTAAACCCGAAGTAAAATACGTAATTATTCTTAAGTTAATTAGCATATTATACAAATCGCCATCGCAGCACCAAAATGTCCACGTCCCAATTTTTTATTAACGTGATTCGACTTAGAGATTAATGTTTTGATTGCGTTGTGTTTCCTTCGACCCGATTTGTGACGGTCTCTGTTACGTTAGTGACGACTATTGTTTTAGAGGGCACCTATTACTTTTATTCGACTAAAGTTTACCGCATGGTCGTTTTTTTTTTTGAAATGCTTCATAAATTCTCGCGTTTTATCCCATAATGGATAGGCAAAGGAAAATTAGTGCATCGAGACTTCACTGAACTTATAATCTGTATGTGCCTACTTACTGTGTATAAAATAGAGGTCAACAACCTGAGAATCCTACTAATATTATAAAGGCGAAAGTTTGTAAGTATGTATGGATGTCTAGATGTATGGATGTATGGATGTTTGTTACTCTTTCACGCAAAAACTACTGAACGAATTTCGATGAAATTTGGCACACGGGTAGTTTATGTTTTGGATTAGCACATAGGCTACTTTTTATCCCGGGAAAATATAAAGCGGGATTTTTATCCCGGGAAAACACATTCACGCGGGCGGAGCCGCGGACAAAAGCTAGTAGAAAATAAACATAATGGATGTAAGTCAAGGTGCTGGATGGTGTTGCTACTGTTTATGAGTGGTCGTATCGCTGACCATAAGGTGAACAGTATGCTCGTCTCAGCGTTCATACTATAAAAAAATAAATTTATATTATCAAAAAGGTAAGCCGATACTCATTCTGCGGTAAACTTAAGTCGTGAGCTACATTGACTAAAAATAGTTCATATAAAAATACTCCAATAGCACAGCACAACAGTTAATAACAAGTTGTTAGTATAACAAGACTACGTACAATATAGTCATTTTTATTTTACAATGTTAATGTCAAATAATTCTAACCATAGTCCAGATGTAGGTTACTACGTGCCTTCCATTATTCATGTCCTATTGACTGAAAATCGTTGACTCATTAAAGAAATTCGACCGCCTGTCGGCTGATTGTACGATCTCGCTCGGCGATAAGACAATCGCGGGTTTTATTATCAACAAAGGCCACGTCGGATATTTTATGAATTCGAAATTAGTTCGGAGGTGAATTATATCCGCTTTGTTTGTTGGATTTATGGTTGGGTTGGGATATTTTCTGAATGAAATAAATAAATCTTACTATTTTGCACTATTGCAAATATAAAATGACAATGTAGATGCATTACGCTAAATTCGTTGCATGATATGGTTTTCGTACTTATTAGTTCCATTCTCAAAACTTTTGGTCTTAATTTACCCAAAATACTAAACTTCTAATGTTTTTATTTATATGCATGGGAGAGGTCACCCATTATTAAATGAATACAAAATCTGTTCAAATAACACAGATAATTCTAAACAGGGTGCGGATGTACTTCACGCCCGGTCAGCTCTATTTTATATAAAGCGCAAGTGCGGCCGGGTATGGAATACTGTTCGCATCTCTGGGACGGTTCCGCAAAATACCTGCTCGATGCCTTGGATGGATTGCAGCGACGGGCTATCCGCATTGTAAATGATGCAAACGTAACAAAAAGTTTGGAGCCACTGCAGCTGCGCCGCGACATCGCCTCACTCAGTGTGTTCTACCGTCTGTATCATGGTGAGTGCTCTGAAGAATTGTTTAACTTTATCCCTTCCTCTCCTTTCCTAAACAGAACCACGCGTGCTGGCTTGCGGAACCACAGCTTAGTGGTCTGTTCCATCCCGGCTCGAACCAAAAGGTTCAGTAATTCATATTTCTGCCGCACCATTAAGCTGTGGAACAGTTTACCAGCGTACGTGTTCCCTCCTTCCTACGACTTAGGGTCCTTCAAGCGGAGCGTGAAGAAGCAATTAAGCAGGCCGGCATAACTGTGCCGACCGACCAGGGATGTCTATCTCTTGCCGGTTGACATAACTTTTTGGGCTTCACTACATTTACCATCAGATGCAGTGAAGCCATTTTGTCGAGCCTTCTATAAAAAAAATAAATGATAAAAACATCCCACAACCAAACAACAGTAAATAAATTATTAAAGAGCTGTGTCATCCCAGAGCAGGTAGACAAATGCGTAACACCCTTTCATCCCTCATTTCGCGCCCAAATATTTCATTCTATGAGATATCTTTCAACATCTTCGCACTCTTATTTTAACACAGGACACATTTCAACCTTAGAGTATTTATCCAATGGAGACGATATGGATATGATATTATTTACCGCACCGTTTAATGTCATTGTCGTAGAATGTCCTGACAGCGATCGCGTCACATAGGCTTAAATAAAAGTTTATGACCAACTACGCATTTATGACCAACGAAGGGTTCGCCTGGTCATCCCATCTCCTTGTTGAAATCTTACAGCATTTGCTCTAAGATTTCAAATGATAAAAAGAGTGTCAAAAGGAACCGAAACGCACGGCTTCGCATTTGGACTGCAAAAAAGTTTATTGTCATAAATAATAATATTTAAAAATCGAACCATGCACGTCACTTTGCTTACAAAAAACATGTCCTTGGGCTTTGAACACCTTTGAAAAGTTTTTATTTCATTGATGTAATGGATCTATTAAAATGGGTGTTTGAACTAAAACTCTTTTGAATTCACGGTTCAGTAGTCTTGCTGGCGTAGAAGTCTTATTGCTACCACGTTTATATTCTATAAATAAACTACATGTAGTAAATTTGTTTTTGTGATTCAATCGTTTATTTGCGTAGGTATACATATTTTCCGTGTATTTTTGGGTAAGTTAATGTAGGAGTCAATTATTATAAGTACTTAATTTATTACTAACAATAATTGTAATACATAATACAAAAAATCAATTACAAAAATAATTTGAGCTTTTGTTAAATCAACTTTGCTTTCATGTCTCATCGCAATTAACAATCAAACATAAATAACACTAATATTTAAATAGAATTTTATATAAAACCATTAATTTTACAGCCTGTATAAATCTCAGACGTCGCGTTGTCGAAAAAAACATAAACTGACCCAATGACCTTAATTCCAGATTAAGGGTTAACTTCAAGGTCGTCTAGTGTTATAGTTTCAGTAAGATTATCGCTGTTGATAACATCAAACGATTTGTAACCTTCGGTCGAATAGGCCCGAATGTGTTATATCACGCGACGAGTGACGCCCTAACCCGTCGCGAACCTGATTTAACCCTATCGTGCTTGACACACTCTTCTTGAATGAGGAAAGCTGTTGGAACTGTGTGCTTGCTTGTAATTTGGTTTCGTCACGTAATACTTATTGGATATAAATTTTGTGTTCAGAAATATTAAATTTAAAAATGCGTTTTATTAATTTATTTTTATTCATAAACTGATCTACCAGTTTTATGAATAAGGTACATTGAACGTACCACCAAAACTTATGAAATACAATTTCTAATCTAATTTCAATTGTATTTAACATAATGTCTTTCTTTTTAACCGACTTCAAAAAAGGAGGTTCTGTATGCGACCCGAATGTATGCGTGTTTTTAAATCAACTGGTTAAATTAGGGTCATACAAGAACAGTTTATAAAAATGTAGGCCTTTTACAGATTTCTATACTTACTTACCTTATTATGGTTCTCTAAGGCGGTGATCACTTACCACCAACTGACCCACTTGCTCGATTCCATAAAATCAATACTCTATCACGGTTCCCAACATAAAACCTTAACCACATCTGATTATAATTGGTGTAAATTGGTCCCGGTCAACTTTTACCTACATTCCTCGTAACAGTACTTAGGCGGTATCAGGTAACTGATAATAAATATGGTCTCTCGTCCATAACTTGTTCCTATTGTTAGCTGTTAGGTCGTGACGGAAGTATCTAAAAGCTCTGTCGTTTATGTTGTTTTACTAAATCGATACGTTTTGTTAGGGTGCGATATCTTGTAGTTATTTGTAAATTGTCAGCTTTTAAGAGACATTTTGAGTATATAATTAGTTTACTAAAGTTGCACAGTTCTAAATTCAAACTTAGATATTATATAAGTCAAAGTTATGTATGCCAGTGTTATGTGAATTTAAAATATTCGAAATACTTTTAGCGTCTGCACGCTATGGGTGTTGTTTTATGAGTATGCTCCAAGTTTATAAATTACTCATGTTAATTTGCAATTCATTTACCTTGACGTCAAAAGACTAAAATCTTATACCTACCATATTATTGTATAAATAAATCAATTCTAATCGATGTTTTAAATCCATATATCATTAAAAGCCTTTTTTCGCGGAGAAAGTGACTACCGTTCAATCTCCAAGAGGCAGGTTTCCTCCAACTCACGTCTAAGTTGTCGTCTGCAACCGCCACTGTGCGTACCACTAGTGCGGTCCGTCTCCTGTTGTTGGGGGGGGGGGGGGGGGGGGGCTCAGGAGCCCCCGCGCACCGAAAGACGCCCTCGGCGTCAACGACAGCGTGAGGTTACGCTGCCGTCCATCACAGGGGTCACAAAATTGGCTAAGCCAACTATTAGGTGGACAGCCCCTTACCATACCAGCCATGACCACACGTTCTCAGCAATCTTTCGTCTGCTACGCCATAGACAAACTATCAGTAGAGGTCAGCGTTTACATAATCAATAGTAATTGCGTAGGCGATATAGTAAAAATTCTATGGAAATGCCCTAGGGTCGGTCAATAGCTGAATCACCGTCAGTTCTATTATTTACGAACTGATTCGTAACTATGAATAATAAAATTTGACCTTTGTGTGTTGTGGATTGACGTCAACAGCTCATGGTTTTAGTTCTGGCGTAAATAATAACATTTTTGTATTAGTTTTTATCAAAATGTGTTAGGTAAAACATTGCCTTTTTTCTTTAGTAAAAGATTCAATTACATTCTACCTTTAATTGAAGTCTTTTTGGATTGCTATGTTGGTAACAATTTAATGTAGGTGAAAATGCAATTGGTTTTTGTTTAAATAGCCTAGCGTTACCAGGTTATCTAATGTTGGGCTATAAGACCGGTAAGCGCAACATAACCGTCTGCCTTTCCCCAGAGACTGGACGGTATCGATAACATCGATTTCCCCGCAAAAAAAAGGTTATGTGATAATATTGGCAACGATTTCCAACAAACGATATTGAGCTTTACTAATTCGACACTTCTAACCTTATTTATGCTTGGCTTGCACATTTTTGCATATAACGCGAGTGAACGATAGCGTATTTCGTAATGGAACGGTTTGCCGAGAAAATGTCCGGAGGTTCAAAGACAAATGCACACATTGACTTTTCGAAGATACGTGTGTATTGTTGATCAATAATTATTGTCCGGAAACCTACATACCTGAGAATTCTCGATAAGATATTCAAGGGTATGTGAAATTAGCTAACCCGCTCTAGGCCAGCGTGGTGGACTACCTCTCAGTAGCGGAGGAGCCTCGTGCTCAGCAGTGGGCAGTATATAATACAGGGCTGATTGTATCACAATGCAATTTTTTAAATTCCGCCTTCTTTACTTCAATCTATGTTAGTATCGTCGAAATGAAAATCATTAATACTATTATCTGCGAAATAGAGGCGACATATGGATTGGATTTCTAAGTATTTTTACTGAGAAATGCCATCAAGTTCGAAAGATTCCGAATACCGGAGTCACGAGAAATGACCAACAGCTGTAATAATTTAGAATTCAATCCACGTCACGGTATTTGTTTAGTCATTGTTGAAACGTGGCAGCTCACGGGCATCAACCTTTTGTCGTCTAGATTTAGACGAAACACTTATAATGCGAAATTGTGTGAGAATTTGTGGGTGTACTTGGAACTGTATTGAATATGTATTATTTTCTTATATTTTCGTTGTTTGGAAGATTGTTATTGAAATATTTTTTTTTTATAAATTACCAACATTAATAGCTATATTACTATTGTTTTGTAGAGTATAATACCAACAAAACAGTAACTAATTAATAGAAATTCGAAATGAGGCGGCAAACGGGAGCATTAGAGAATTATTAACTGCATCTAAATAACGATTTTACGGAAACAAAACCTGCTCAAACATTCTGGCCAGCTACATCCGACAATCCTCGATTTACTGAGTAAGATCAAAACGAAGATTGAATTAAAAACGTTGGGCCGCTGTCGAGCCGCCATAATTCATTCAGATGACCATAATAGGTGAGCATAGATTGCGTATGACCGATCAATAAGACTCTTGCAACGCGGATACACTTCATATTTTTGTATTTGGTAAAAACTGACTGTTGTTACGCAAGTTGTAGTCTGGGACTGCGGACGTGACTTGGATTTTGCGAGGGAAATCCCGTTTAATGTTTAACAGATTGAATTATTTAATAGGTAATCAACGACAAGCCATTTGTTGCCGGTAGAATTACTTATCTCGTATGTCTCTGTACACCAGTGTCACGCTGAGTCCCAAATGTTTACGCAAAGAAACGAGCACCTAGCTCGTCTTTTTATTAATTTGGAAAAAGTGAATATAGTTAAGTCCTATTGTAATTCTACATACATATACGCTCACGCCTTTTATCGCCGAAGGGGTAGTCAGAGGCGCAACTAGTGCCAAGGGCGGATCCAGGGGGGGGGGTCATGGGGGTCATGACCCCCCCCCTGGACGGAGTCCAGAACCTAGGTGGACCACTAATTAAAATTATTAAACATTATGTTTTTATGTATTTTTGTCACAATATAGATTTTATTTAAGTATTTTAAATATTTAATTAATCTATTCATATAAAAGGCTTAGTCCTGACTGACTGACGGATCAACGCACAGCCTAAGCCGCTGATCGTAGAGACCTGAAACTTGGAGGGTGTGTTCCTTGTATGACGTAGGCTTCCGATAAGAAAGGAATTTCCGAAATTCTACCCTTAAGGAGATGAAAAAGGGGGGCAAAGTTTGTATGGGGCAACGCGATTCCTTGGTCCAATCTAATTCAAATTTAGGGTAAACTTTTTTAACACCATTGATGGAAGACATGTTTCGTATTTTATTGAAATTTCTTCCCTAATGGGGTTAAATAGTCTAATCAATAAATTAAAAACGTGAAAAATAGAGATAAAGGACCTAAAAATATGAGGGATGGCTCATTCTATTCGTAATCACCTCTAGAAAAATGTTTTTGAAGGATTTTGGTGCAGGTTAAAAATTGCAATTGTTATTAACAGAATAAGATGAAAAAAAATGATATTTCGTTTTTTGTTAATAACTAGAAAAATATTAACATTTAAGCAATTTTGAAAAAAGCTCGTTAAAGAGGAGGAAATTTCCAATAAAAAAGTCCTAACTCCCGGAATTCTATCCCCATTATTTATAATTTTAATAAGTTGTTGAAAGTAGGGCTCCGCGCGGCAGTTACGGCATGCGCGCGCTGCCGCTAAAGAGAGTTCAGCAATAAAAATAATTTACTTTTAAGATAAAATTTGATTTTAAAAATTTGAAAAAATTCTTGTATCTTCTTAACACTTGAAAGAATCGAGCCCTGAAGAAAAAACAGTTTAATCACCATTTTTCAAAAATTTATTCAATTGTTAACTAACCAATTTTTTCCCAATCTCCATTGGCATTAACAATGTGATGAAAGGTATGAATAATTTGCCTATAAATTTTAAACTTCGTGGAGCCCTTTTGATATATGTACTTTATAAGATCCTGCGGCAAATTTTCATTAAAGTTTATTAATTTATTAATTATGATTTTGTATAACTATTTAAAAATTACAAAATTTATTAAATTAAGTAGTTACAAAAAATCATAAGTAACAAATTAATAAACTTTAATGAAAATTTACCGCAGGATCTTATAAAGTACATATATCAAAAGGGCTCCACGAAGTTTAAAATTTATAGGCAAATTATTTATACCTTTCATCACATTGTTAATGCCAATGGAGATTGGGAAAAAATTGGTTAGTTAACAATTGAATAAATTTTTGAAAAATGGTGATTAAACTGTTTTTTCTTCAGGGCTCGATTCTTTCAAGTGTTAAGAAGGTACAAGAATTTTTTAAATTTTTTAAAATCACATTTTATATTATAAACTAGCTTTTCCCCACGGCTTCGCCCGCGTTAATAAGTTTTTCCGGGCTAAAAGTACATAAAAACCTTCCCGTTGAATCACTCTATGACTATGAGGTTGATACAACTCTTAACAAATTATGCATTAATTTCGACCAAATTTCATTACCATAAAAACGGTTCTAGTAAGTTAATCTTAAAAGATAGACATATACTGTTGCGGACATTTTTTTAGATAATTTCAAGGGGAATAATTCTTTCATACATATATTTTTGATATCTTGAACCGTTTTCGCAGCGCACGCAATGGAAGCCCTCAAGGATGAATAATTTTCCCCGCTTTTTTCACATTTTCCATTATTTCTTCGCTCCTAATAGTTGCATCGTGATGTTATATAGCCTATAGCCTTCCTCGATAAATGGTATATTCAACACAAAAAGAATTTTTCAATTCGAACCAGTAGTTCCCGAGATTAGCGCGTTCAAACAAACAAACAAACAAACTCTTCAGCTTTATAATATTAGTATAGATAAATTATTTTTATTGCTGAACTCTCTTTAGCGGCAGCGCGCGCATGCCGTAACTGCCGCGCGGAACCTTATTTTCAACGTCTATTTAAAATTATAAACAATGGAGATAGAATTCCAGGAGTTAAGACTTTTTTATTGGAAATTTCCTCCTCTTTAACGAGCTTTTTTCAAAATTGCTTAAATGTTAATATTTTTCGAGTTATTAACAAAAAACTAAATATCTTTTTTTTCATCGTATTTTGTTAATAACAATTGCAATATTTAACCTGCACCAAAATCCTTCAAAATCATTTTTCTAGAGGTGATTACGAATCGAATGAGCCATCGCTCATATTTTTAGGCCCTTTATCTCTATTTTTCACGTTTTTGTACTTGTTGATTAGAATAAAAAAGGCGGAAAGCTATTTTGGCATCGATTTGCTTCGAAGTATCAGTAAGATATCAATACTCCTTATAGGTCGGATAGTGTGTAGGGAAGTGAACAAAAAATCGGTTGCAACAAATAATTGATTTTATATTCAAGGATTTTGTTATCGTATGTAAATAGAGTTAGGTTATTATCAAATCTTACACATTACAATCAAGAGGTTTTTGATTATAATAGTTTTTGTTAGTCGTTCATTTTGATTTATCGATAGAATTTCACGATTATCCTTTCATAACATTTAATTTGGTTATTGGACATTACAAAGAAGTAATGTGTGTACTGAAACTTAAATCACAAATTTAGTGGTACGGTAAATTATTTACTTTGGAGATCTTCATTTTCAGTCTTCTATATCTAAATTGAAATATCTAACTCATTGTTCAAATATGTTTGTAAAACATACTTAGCACATAATTTTTAAATATACAGCTGTGTTTTCTTTGCATCCAAAGTTTAGATTTTTTAAAGTAATCGTTTACGTTTCGTTACCAAGCGATTTAAAACTTTCGAAACACAGCATTGATATAGTCAAGATGTTATTCTTTATTTCAGTAGGTATATTTATACAATTTTAAATCAAATATGTTAAATAAGTATGATACTATCTCTTATAATGTATAGGAAACATGATAAATATTTGTAATTATGTAGCCGACTTTAGAATTTTTGGTTAGACGTTCTCACAAAGCTTTCGCGTCGCGAAAAATTTGAATTGTCATACCAGCCAGCTAAGATTGTATAGTACTATACTAAGTGTATTTAATAAAGCAGTAGAATCAGTATGTCCGTAGATTTAAAGAAATGTGATAAAAAAGAAAGGCAGTGACTACGGAAGAGTAATGGAACACAAAGCAGTGATTATTGTAATTCTTTTCTGTCTGTCTGTGTGTTTTTCTGTTTTTTTCTTACTGCGCAACTCCTAAATTACTGAACGCATTTCAATGAAATTTGGCACGTGGGTAGATCATGTCCTGGATAATATAAAGGAAAATATAAAGCGGGACTTTTAAACCGGAAAATCTTTTTCACGCGGGCGGTGCTGCGACCAAAAGCTAGTCCTACTAATATTATAAAGGCGAAAGTTTGTAAGAATGTATGGATGTTTGGATGTATGGATGTAAGGATGTTTGTTCCTCTTTCACGCAAAAACTAATGAACGGATTTCGATGAAATTTGGCACACGGGTAGATCATGTCCTGGATTAACACATAGGCTACTTTTTATCCCGGGAAAATATAAACCGGGACTTTTATCCCGGAAAAACTTTTTAATGCGGGCGGAGCCGCGGGCAAAAGCTAGTTTAATATAATACTTTGATGGCAAACGTATTATTCGGGAACGAAAGCATCGAAAAGAATTTTGTCGCGCCACCGCCACGGCCGCTACCATTCATATTACGTATGTCAAATTTCGTGTGACACTTGTGCGCCCTTTTTTTCGACTAACGCCTAATGTCTGACTAGAACTAACCTCTAATGGAACGTTTAAAAGAACGAACGCATTAAAACAAAGAGCATTATAATAATACGGAAACATTAACGCGTTTCGGGAGAAGACATAAAAAAAATGTTATTTAAATATAGGTAGGTATTTTTAAGTACCTACAGTAATTACATTTATTAAAAGAATACCTACTTTTTACTTTTCAAAATTAAATTATAACTTCTTGTGACTTGACCACGACTATGTGACCCCCCCCTGGCGCCAAAGCTGGATCCGCCCTTGACTAGTGCACCCACTTTTCCCCATTATTCCGTCCCATGATGTGATAGGGGGCGAGCCTATCGCCATATCGGGCACAAATTCCAGACTCCGAGATGATATTGAGTAGAAAAACTCAATATCACTTTGCCCGACCCGGGGATCGAACCCGAGATCTCAGCATTGCAGTCGTACCATAATACAACTACGCCGCCGAGGCAGTTTATTGTAATTCTGATTATAGTTATGATGTATATTCTACCAGAATGAGCCAACAGTACCTACTCGTGAAGCTACATAAAATAAAATGTAAAATATAAATAAAAATATTTGTAATATGAATGTGACTACGTTTATAACTACAGTTTTATCGATTTGTTATCGTGTGGACACGTTCTTTAATACATGTTTCTTGTTAATTTAAAGTTAAAAATATCTTACATACTTTATCGTTCAATTTATAAACATAATTTACAATAAGAACTTCTTAATCTTAATTCCACATTACAATCTTGTCTAATTTCACTAAACCATTACAAAAGTAGTTTTATTAGTTGATATAAAGTTTTCATCGTGCTAGGAGCTAATTTAACAAGTTTACTCTTTGTAAATTAGTTTTGTGGTGGTTAACACTATTGTACACTAATAAATATACGTCTAACTTCTGTGATATACACTTTGAAATAATAAGAGAATCACAACATTCTAGATTCTATCTATACTATAAGAATCTAATCCATTGTCCCTAACTAGGTGGGTAGAAAACATTATCTTATAGAATTGCAATCGCAATCTTATTCTTAAGTATTCTTTCTATTTTCTTGTAGCTTTTAAAAGTCGGTGACGCATCCACAATTTCCATAGCTGCCTTAGTGTTCATATGCCGTGGCGACCGCTTACTGTGACCTGACCTTTATAGTATAGTACTTATTGATGAAAGGATTAGCATAGTATATGAGATACAAGCTTAATTAAGTTCTATGAATGTTAATAATTGTGAATAATTCGTCAAAATTACTTAAAACATATAAATCTCGCCCACGCAGTCATCAAGAAGTACAAAAATTGAACAAATCGCATCGAACCACCTACCTTTTGCCTCTCTCAAGTGCCTTCCGTCCGACCATTATTATTACACGTATGAAGCACGTAATACCGTTGGTCCTGCGCCTGATCTCTCTCCAGTTATGTCGGACTGTCGTCTCACCGGACTATGAGAGTGAAGGAATAGCGAGCGCACCTGTGCACTATAATATCTCCTGCGTACCTGGCTTATCTCCGTTGAAATTGGCAACCGTGGCCAAAACTGACTAGGAGGATTACATATAGCTTTTATACCCTCAATATCGTCCAAAGCATAGTCAAACAATACGTCACAGGTATACAATCAGATACTAGTAACGGTCAGCAGAATTTATCGCACTCTCTAGACGGATAATTGTCTGCGAATTGATCGTGATCTATTTCAGATATTTTTTCATAATTCAACGATGACTCGAAAATGACGTTATAAGATTCCGATATTAGAGTTTCCCCACTCTCCTTACCGATATTTAACATATCATACTTATCGGCAACAATTTAACAACTTTATTCTTGCCGGTCTTAGAAAAACAATTAAAATACAAAACGTGAACACAATCACAAAGAAAACCGCCTGACGTCATTCCTCGTAAATCAGTTTATAGCCAAACGGCAACGCTTACGCAACGAAAGTTTTGACGGGAAAATGCAGTCAAACCGGTAAGCATAAAACACACGGCCATTGATATTCGTAACCAAATAAAAAGTTAACTGGTAACAGCAACAAAGTAAGGGATTCATTTGCATTTCCCGTGGACGGTCCAGACTTTATTGGCGTGGATCGTGTGTGGTCCTCGGTTGCCATGGTAACGAATATCCGACTTTGTTTAACTGATGGACGCAACTAATTGTTGAAGCCACGACGCCTTCACCGACACCACGCCGCTTAAAATGTCACCACGGCACCGTTAGTTTCATTCCTTATCAGATTTGTACCCAATTAAAGCGGGCTAAGTTCGTAATACTCGGAATCACGTAAAGGGTACGCTGTTTTAATTTTGTCTAGAACAGCTGTGGCTTTTATGATTTGTTGAGTTGGTTGTAATGGTTATTTGTGACTGATTGAGACGTTTTTGCGGCAAAATGTTACGTTATTGATACAATGAGTGAAAGAAACAAGTTTAGTTTAATTTTTAGGTTACAAAAGATAAAAGTTGTTTGAAAATTAATTACCGCTATAGATGTGTTGTAGCTGTGATTAAAATCGCACAAATACAGTGCGGTATAATTAAGCATTTACAATTTGGAGCTTTGCCAATTACTTCGGAATACACGTTATGTTTGTCAATTTTTATCAGTTTAACAGGGACATTAACCAAATTTCAGAGTTCATACAAAAATAAAATTTAAATTTAAATAACCCCCTGCACAAAAAAGCTCTAAGAAGTAAAATAATAAAGTATCTTTGTCAATAAAGTACCTAGTAATATTTTGACCCAAGCGTCCTCACGCCAGGGGACCGAACTCCGGACCAGGGAGATTAAAATACTTCTTTAGCGGTCCCCCGACGCCTGAACAGATCTTCATATATTATAGCTAAGAACCACCTCAATCACATCAGCTTTTAATGAGAAAAAAAAACCACGTCAAAATCGTTCCATTCGTTTTAAACCTACGATGCCACAGACAGACATACACACTCTAAACTTATAGCACTCCTCCTTTTCTGTCAGGGATTAAAAATGCACTAACACTAAAGTCAACGGAATTTGAATTTCTCAAATAATAATAATAATAATATTATAATACCAGCCCTGTATTATTATACTGCCCACTGCTGAGCACGGGCTTCATCTACTGAGGGGGTTTAGGCCTTAGTCCACCACGCTGGCCTAGTGCGGGTTGGTAGACTTCACATACCTTCGAAATTCTTATAAGGAACTTCTTAGGTATGCAGGTTTCCTCACGATGTTTTCCTTCACCGTTAAAGCGAAGAAAGAAAGAAAGAAAAGAAGAAAGAAAACATATTTATTAGCCACAGCTTATGGCGACGTACAAATGACATGTAGAAAATGTATGTAACAAAAGAAATAAAAATTTAAAGTAAAGTTTGCACGTCGCGTCGTGGCTGTGACAAGTAGGTGACCACTCAGCATAATGTTGTACTGCGGCGTGAGCCACAGCACAACGCTGATTTTCAGTGGTCACCTTGGGTGACGTGCGGACGCTAGCTGTCTAGGAAAATATTGACTTAAGAGTCAATAGTCTTAGGACTATCATCATAAATAAATGCGAACGATAATAGATAAACAATAGACACGTTACTTCGAAAATCTGACTGCCTCGGTGGCGTAGTTGTATTGCGTATGCGTTACGAGTACGATGTGCGCGCTGAGGTCCTGGGTTCGAATCCCGGGTCGAGCCAAAAATATTGTGACTCGCTTTTTCCAACTTTAAAATTACTCAGTCGCAGCTCGGAGTCAGGAAGTTGGCGGTGTGATACCCCCGTGCCTCGGAAAGCACGTAAAGCCGTTGGTCCTGCGCCTGATCTCTCTCCGGTCATGTCGGATTGCCGTCTCACCGGACTATGAGAGTGAAGGAATAGCGAGTGCACCTGTGTATTGCGCACACACTTGTTCACTATAATATCTACTGCGTACCTGGCTGATCTCCGTTGAGATTGGCCACCGTGGCCGAAACTGGCTAGGAGGATTTCATTTTCACTTCGAAAAGTCAGAGGTGTGTGCCTTGGGTTTCGAACCTCCGGACATTGTCTCAGCAGACCGTTCCATTCCCAACTAGGCTATCGTCCACTATGTAATTTCTCAAATAAAAAAGCAAAATTGACCGGAATAATAACAACGAAATGTACGCGAAGACGTTATTTCTCGTGAATACCATTCCCGTTTCAATTTCTTGTTCCTTCGCGTGAAATGTACATCACGTACGTCTTCGAATTTTGTCCTAAATTGATTTT
The DNA here is from genome assembly GCA_949316025.1 of Lapara coniferarum. Classification (NCBI taxonomy): domain Eukaryota; kingdom Metazoa; phylum Arthropoda; class Insecta; order Lepidoptera; family Sphingidae; genus Lapara; species Lapara coniferarum. The sequence goes on from OX438922.1 coordinate 5,813,977, forward strand.
TTCGCAAACACTCCGGTTGACAATGATTCGATAGCGTTTGAATCTATTATTGAGTCCGAAGATTTGTTTTTATTTTCTAAATTTTTTATATGACCTGCTATTTAGTTGATGGTCAATCAGAAAAACTATACAAATAAATTGTGAATTTCTATTGCAACTTTTATTACAGTTATTTTGCAATTAGGCATGCACGTTCTTCTTTTCAATTGAAAAAACTATATTAGATATTATGTTCTAAAAGAATTGCACATGAGAAAGACTGTAGTGACCCATAATTAATTTCAGAGTCAAGGTACTTAGATATTTTAAGTGAGGTCTTAACAAATATATATTTTTGGTAGGCAGTACGTCTTCGCAATGTCAATATCCGACAAAGGTCAGTTACCATCGAGTGTTGAAATATCTTTGTCTTACAAGGCAATTAAAAAAATCCTTACTTACTCTTCGTCCTTTTTCGCACAGCAACGGATCTACTGATAGATATGATTATTTCAAATTTTAAGAAACGAAGGGGGATATAAACATCTTTATCCCATAATATATATTCCAGTGGCTTAACCTTATGCCACATTTAGACTACTGGCGAATAATTCGCCGAGTAACTTAGCGAACAGATGCGACTATGAATGATGAATATGAATACACCCGAATAAGCTGTTTATACATTTTTGTATTCGTGACTATACATCTGTACTCGTCAAGTATCTTAATCAGGGTTTACATAAACCTGAACAAAAATAGTAGAAAAATAATTCCTTTGTGTTTTTAATATCCATCGCTAAATAAATGTATACTGAACTCATGTAAATATTTCGGCCACAATAACCTCCGGAAATAATATACAAGTACAACTAACTCCCGGCAAATCACGCAAGTCTGCCGGTAATTAGGTCAGTGTGTTTAAACAAAACTTTTGTACACGCGAAATAAATTAACCTAAGAATATCGGTCACGTCGCGTAATACTAATAAATTAAATACGTAATGTGTGGGTCATAAAATATATGTTATTACACGAAGTGGTAGCTGTCTTGTACGAAATTATGCGGTACCTATCATGGCTTTATGTGTTACTGACACTAAGCTGCATTATGTAAGTACTGTTTCCGTCCGGCTTTGTAGTCAATGTTACTAGGCATTATGACACTCACACTACTTGAGCACAAAAGATTAATTGGGTATGGAACGGTCTGCTGAGACGGATGTTCGCTGGCTCAAAACCCAAGGCACACACCTCCGTGCTCCGTGGTTCGGGGGCATCTAAATAATTCATCCTCAGCCTGTCGTAAGACGCGACTAAATGGGGTTGGTGAGAGTCGCGGGGTGAGCAGTGGGGGTCTGCTCTCTCAACTACTCCAATGTAAACAACTCCGAGGTGAAAGACAATGCGGGTGGTCGGTCTCCTGCAGTCGTGGACGCCAAAGGCGTGCTTTAGAGTTCGGGGGCTTCTCAACCTCCTCATTTAGAGAGGGCGGCAATGATGCATCGTGCAGGAGCAGTTCCGTACAGCTATCTTCATGCAACAAGGCACCCCGGGGCCGTCTCGTAGGTGTCGAAGAAGGCCACCGCGGGTTTTGGTTGATATGCCGGTGTAGGATGTACATAGTGTTAGGGACTCGGTCCAATGCTCGCTTGAATGATGCTATACCCCCGAGAGTCGACATTGGACCGTAAGATTGATGAAACCAACATAACTGTTTCCTACCATAAAAAAGGCACCCATCTAACTTTTCAAAGTTAAGCGTATATTATCAATTATCATTTGCTTTAATGGTGAAGAAAAACATCGTAGGGAAACATACATAGCGGAGAATTCTCCAAAAATAATTTTGAATGTCTGTGAAGTCAGCCAACCTGCACTAGGCCAGCGTGGTGGACTAAGGCCTAAACCCTCTCAGTAGCAGAGACCCGTGCTCAGCAATGGGCAGGATAATACAAGGCTAGTATTATTATTACATTATGTGACTTAAGTTAACAACAAACAACTTATTCAGTACGATGTTCCAAAACACTACACGTTTCTATTCTAGAATATAATTACATTGTACTTCACACTGTACTATCTAGCCTTATAGTTATACAAAACCTATCGGCTTACATCAAACAAACGAAAATCTCAAACTCACTTTAGAATATACTCCAAATCAACTTTGTAAGTAATTGCGCATCTCAATCGCTTCAGGCAAAAAGCACTTAATCATAAAAACAATTGTACGTAATTAAACGACGTGTTAATAAAACGATAGTAGGAGCTATAACGTTTTACGAGCCTCGTAAAAGTGTATCGTGAATATTCTTTGTGATAAAACACGAAGTACGTTTTTACTTTTCACACGTGGATGAGAATGTTTGTATACATTTATTTTTATGTGCGGTTAAGAATTTCCTTATATATGTGCTGTGATAATAATCATTTTAAAGATATTTTAAACTACTATTGACTGTCTTTGTGGCGTAGTTGCAATATGGTACGACTGCTGCTGAAGTCTCGGGTTCGATCCCCGGGTCGGGCAAGTGATATTGAGTTTTTCTATTCAGTATCAGCTCGGAGTCTGCCCGATATGGCGATATTCAAATTCAAATCATTTATTCAGTAATAAGGCCCCTAAGGGCACTTTTACACGTTATTTTTTACAATGTTGTTTTACTAAAAGATTCTACCAGTGCTTCGGAAAAGCCCACTGACCTGAGAAGAAGCACCAAGAAACTCAGCGTAGGTCTTTTATCATTTTTTTTAAATATATATATTTTACAATTTAGAAATCACAATATTACTTCAATTCTAACGATGGATATTAAATGCGAAAATTAGGCTTGCCCCTTATCATATCATGGGACGGAATAACGGTGACAAGTGGGTGCACTATTTGCGCCTCTACTTACCCCTTCGGGGATAAAAGGCATGAGTGTGTGAGTTCATACCAGTATTGCTCGCGGCTCTCGCGGAAAAATATTTTCCCGGGATAAAAAGTAGCCTACATAGCACTCAGGAGTAATGTAACTTTCTATTAGTGAAAGAATTTTCAAAATCGGTTCAGTAGTTCCAGAGATTAGCGCGTTCAACCAAACAAACAAACAATCAAAACTTTCCTCTTTATAATATTAGTATAAATTATTAATCATGTAGTGAATAAGTTCAGATTAAGAGAATAACTTTATAGAGTTGTGTAAAATCCTTTAGAGCTGTAGCCAATATCTCTCCGTCCTCAGACGTCAGCCGATTTGATCAAAGTTTAATTCAGCATCATCAGCGACATGACGTCCACTGCTGATCATAGAAATCTCCAAACGGACCTGTCAAAAGCAGCTTGCATTCAGCGTGTTCCTGCGATCTTTATCAAGTTATAGTTAGTCAAAGTTTAATTACAGTTCACAATATGAACACAAATTATGATAATAAAAACTAACATAAATTACAGTTTACAGCCGAACAGACAGAGGTAATAATAATCGACAATTATCATTAGATACATGATTTATACGAATTCTTTAATCAAATCAACCTTGAATCAAATTAAGATACTAATTTCAAAATATCCGTCGTTAATTATGTTAAAATATTTAAAATCGTTTTAATAACTCGAACGTTTGACAGTATTAAGTAATTATTAAGCATCATACGTACGGTGACAAGACAAGGTCACACTAAATGGTCATATAACAATGGATCAATAATGTCAAAGTTCAAAACAAAGTTATATCAATTCTATTGAAATGTATTTTGTATAGCATCTCTTAGACCTTGGTATGTAAACCTATTTTACTTCGTTAATTATTTTAGGCGTAATACATAATCAAGGAACGGTATATCGGTGAAGGAAAACATCGTAAGGAAACCTGCATACCTGAGAAGTTCTGTGAATTTCGAATGGTACATAGTGAAGTCCATAATTGTATTCTGTTGTTGTATTCTTATGACGTTTTGATGGCCTATATCGTCCATTAAAAATACTGATACCTCTGATAAGTTGCATCTCGCCATTCGGGTACAAATTCTAAACACACTCGTTTTATCTACTCTGTGAATCAAAGTCAGAATCCCATTGTTGACGGTTCAAGTAAGCTCCAAGCTCAAGAGGTAAGACCATTCGAGCATAAACATCTATAAATATGAAGGATATATCCGCAAGCGTACTCGAAACATCCTATCATTGCCCATATAATGCCATATCTATCGAAACTCATATAAAATCAACATAAAATGCAAATTTATTATATTCTTATGGAAAGACGATTACCTCACCAAGTTTTACTACCATCGCGTAGTGATAAATATGTTTTCTATGTATGAAGAAATTCATAAACAAATTAAGACGTGATTTGAATTTAATTTATGGCCGAGATCAGACAGGTTCAAGTTTGGTTCGATCATGTACAGCTTTTAGTAAGATTATGGGAAATAAACATTGAAATGGTTTTTGTCGCCCATGTCCCATCTCTATTAAGCTTTAAGAGGTTTTTTAAGTAGAGGAGTTGGTAATATTTTCAGTTTTTGATCAATACTTTTTCAAATCAATTTCCGTTTCCATTCCTTCTTATTAGTAAGTAGTCTTTTTACGCATACAATTAGAATATTTTTCTAGGTACGAACTGCATCACAATATTACCTAAAATCGTAGAATAATCATTATCTAAGTGACTAAAATCACATGAGTAATATTACTTAGCTTGATTCAGCATTAACTTGATTTTATATCGAGCCATACAATCAGAAACATAACGTTCATTTTACCAAATATATAATCCCCTTGCTACTGATTATGCGCAATTTATGAATCACTTACTGACGCGTGGGTGTTATTAGTTTTATTGCCTCAATCCCAGTTGTGGTTACTCTATAACTGCGAGTTTTCAATTGCTAATCATCACGTCTTGGTTCTATTTATGCTGAAGATAGTGTGTTCAAGATCTACCTTTTCATTTGTTAGATTTGCATTGATTTACATTTCTTGCAAAATCAGTCCCCTTAAAATATCTCAAAAAATCGCGACTCGTAAGAAGACGTCGTTTAATCTTTAACCCCCGACAAAAAAAAGCGGTGTTATAAGTTTAGGGTGTGTGTCTGTATGTCTGTCTGTGACATCGCAGCTGTCAAACGAATGGACCAATTTCGACGCGGTTTATTTTGTTTGAAAGCTGATGTGATAGAGATAGCTCTGAGCTATAATTTAGGAAAATCTGTTCAGGTGTTTGAAGATTCTCAGTTCATTTCCAACTTAAAAAGTCCGCTGCATCAAGTATTCTGTGGGTCTGGCAGCAGGTCTTTTGGAGCCCGATTTAATTAGATGTATTACCGGGTCCCAGGCTGGTGCAAGTTTCCAACCATCTTCTCTATTGAAATTGGATTGGGACCTCAAGACATTGTGAGCTCTTTCTGCGTAGACCGGACCGCAAACAATGACTAACATCTTAAATTGTATAATTGTAAATTGAAGTTTAGCTTTGTAATACTAACTTTTCGGACTACACCTCAGTCCGACCCGTGACCACGAAGTGCTGAAAAGCCTTCGAAACGTCGGGAGAAAATAAAATAAAAAACCCGCGATAAAATCCGTTACAATAGTTTAATTTCAATGTCTAACATTCGCGTAAACATAAGGAATCATTATTCTGTGGGATAACCAACTCCTCAGCAACGTATAGCAGATATAGCGTGTTTGGGCTCATAAGGATGGTCTCAATGAGTAGTAGAGTTAGATAGTTAATTATCAAGGCCCCGTGATGGATAGTAAAGTAATTTAAAAGGTTGAAATAAAAATTTAAATAACCCCCGACTAAAAAAATCTTTAGAGATTTTTAAGCAATTTTTTATTTAAGTTTTAATTTTGGTTCACGTGATTAGTCGGGAGACCTGCGTCAGTCACGTGATAGTCTCTCAATCAATCCCAATACAACGAAACGGAGTCGTGTCGTGTTCTCTGCCACGTTCTAAGCACAGGTGTCTTACTCCCGAAATCTTTATTAAAATATCACTGTAACATGAACATTTTTCAGAGTTGTCTTCGCCATTCAAAAGCTTAAAGAAACCGAATAGCCACAGAAGTTAGTCCATAACTTTGTTACCCGCATTCTTGTAGAAGTTGTACGTTGTCAATATATTTATACAAACGATTTTGTTAATTAACCCCACGTTATCTTTGTGAAAAACACTAGTAAGTACTAACACCAAGCAAAATTTGCATACTTAACAATTACTCGGCACATTCTTTCAATACTCTCATCTTGATATTGTTACACAGTGCATTCTGTTCAATGCTTCGTGAGACGGTACTTGGACCGTTGGAATAAGTACTCTATTATGCTGTAATATATGTCATTAGAGTCATTAGATGTTATTTTATTCTATTTACTTGGTAAATTGATAATGATAGGCTTGTTTTTATGTTTATTAGAGTGTAAATGTGTTGTTTAGATGTGTATTATCAAACTGTGCCATCAGGTTTTCTTTGGAAGCTTATCGTGGCTTAAAACTGTTTTAATGCTAAAGTATATCTTTTCAATTCTAAAGTATATCTTTTTTCTTTCCTCGGTGGCGTAGTTGTATTACAGTAAGACTGCAAAGCTGAGGTCTCGGGTTCGATCCCTGGGTCGGGCAAAGTGATATTGAGTTTTTCTATTCAGTATCAGCTCGGAGTCTGGAATTTGTGCCCGATATGGCGATAGGCTCGCCCCCTATCACATCATGGGACGGAATAATGGCGAAAAGTGGGTTCACTAGTTGCGCCTCTGCCTACCCCTTCGGGGATAACAGGCGTGAGTGTATGTGTGTATATCTTTTTAAAGATCATCATGAATCTTGAAGACAACGTCATTGGGGCCTGACGATTACTTATGATAGAAAAAAAGTCATAAGTCAACTTAATTTGCAAGGTCATCTCAATTATGATAAACTTCTTATGACATAACATTCAGATGAATCCTAGTTTCTTACTTTTATTATGGCTCCTACAACCATTCGTTAAAGTTGTATTTAAGAACATTATGACACTTAGCGTCCAATATCTCAGGGTGACCAATGCAGTTCAGAGCTATACAATTGCTTTTACATGACTTATTTAGAAATAATATAATGTTTTCAATAGAATTTCCTGGTGTCGCTACATCATGAGTCGTGACGCCTAACTCTATGCGAGAGACTTGATCATCTTTCTTCTGATTGTCTATTGTATTAAAAATAACGCACAAATAAATTATCTACTACTATTTTTAATAGCATATGTTTTGACACTAACATAATGGTTCCTTATAAGGTACAAGCACCGACGAACAATGAGAGATGAGTATCTCCTGCTAGTAGAAGTCATTATGTCGGCCTACACAAATTCTTTTCTACGCTTTCTTAAGCGAATGTGGGTGGATACATCTCGGTACGTTAAACCATGGTATCTGTAATATTTGGCTATTTGCCAGTGAGTTGAACAGGTGGCATTAGAAATGTAAAGAAATGCGAATTTGAGTGTATTATGTTCAAAAATAACTTATCCGATAGTTGGTGCTGGAATTAAGTTTTGAATTGTTGATAATAAATAATATCGAAAGTGTAAAATTAACCTAAGACTCGCTCATTATAGTAAGCGTAGTTTTGTTAATATTGTTTCAAAAATAAATAAATTCCTGTATGCAAACGCTAGATTAAAGACCAAATTTCCATTCCATTTTGATAGAAAAAAGTGAGTTGCTTGAGATTAGAAACGGGCCCAATACCACAAAAGGTGTAGGTCACATAATGGGACGGATAACAAAAAGCTCAGCGAACTGTGTATGCATTAAGTAATTGCACACATCTTTACGAATACGGATATTTTCACATAAAACAAACTATAAAATGTTCAATTACCTTTATAAATAACCATAGTAAGACCTAACGGTTACCTAACACTACACCATAAACTGTGCAATAACCCTTCAGAGTACTAGGATTAAAACATTATGCAGGACGATATATTATGTTGTAGAGGTGATCATTAAACGTTATAACTGTTAATTTAACTCATTATAAAAAAATAGCTGTTAATTCTATTAACTACTATTGCAATATTCATTAAACGTTTAAACTAATGAACGGACTGCGGAGGCAGTTAATGCCATCCGTTAATTTATTAATCAACTAAACTTGATAACTGTTAATCATAGAAAAATGCTAATAACGCCTCTATAGGTTATTTGTTAAACGAAATTTAATACTACTAATAAGCACAAAAATTATATTTTTTCTTTAGCTAAGACTTAAATTATGCCTTGTCGTGATTTGTGAACAATAAAATCGCCACTTGCAATGATTGCGAAAATAATTTTATTTAGATAACGTCAGAATTGATAAAAGTGGCCGCCATTTTGAATTTCTTTGTTTTAAGGTCAATTGACCTCAAAATCGGTATGTGGGTATAACTTTAATTACCAAAGACTGATCCAATGTCAGAATTGAAAAAAGTGGCCGCCATTTTGAATTTCTTTGTTTTAAGGCCAATTGACCTCAAAATCGGTATCTGTGTTTAACTCTAGTTACCAAAGAACATTCCAATGTCGGAATAGAAAAAAATGGCCGCCATTTTGAATTTCTTTGTATTAAAGCCTATCGACCTCAAAATCGATATCTGGGCAGGCCTGTAGGTACAAAAGACGGATCCAATGTTAGAATTGAAAAAAGTGGCCGCCATTTTGAATTCCTTTGTTTTAAAGCCAATTGACTTCAAATTCGACATCTGAGTATAACTTTAGTTACCAAAGAACATTCCAATGTCGGAATGGAAAAAAGTGGCCGCCATTTTGAATTTCTTTGTTTTAAGGCCTATCGACCTCAAAATCGATATCTGGGTAGGCCTGTAGGTACAAAAGACGGATCCAATGTTAGAATTGAAAAAAGTGGCCGCCATTTTGAATTTCTTTGTTTTAAGGCCTATCGACCACAAAATCGATATCTGGGCAGGCCTGTAGGTACAGAAGACGGATCCAATGTTAGAATTGAAAAAAGTGGCCGCCATTTTGATTTTCTTTGTTTTAAGGCCAATCGACCTCAAATTCGACATCTGAGTATAACTTTAGTTACCAAAGAACATTCCAATGTCGGAATGGAAAAAAGTGGCCGCCATTTTGAATTTCTTTGTTTTAAGGCCAATCCACCTCAAAATCGATATCTGGGCAGGCCTGTAGGTACAAAAGACGGATCCAATGTTAGAATTGAAAAAAGTGGCCGCCATTTTGAATTTCTTTGTTTTAAGGCCTATCGACCTCAAAATCGATATCTGGGTAGGCCTGTAGGTACAAAAGACGGATCCAATGTTAGAATTGAAAAAAGTGGCCGCCATTTTGAATTTCTTTGTTTTAAGGCCAATCCACCTCAAAATCGATATCTGGGCAGGCCTGTAGGTACAAAAGACGGATCCAATGTTAGAATTGAAAAAAGTGGCCGCCATTTTGAATTTCTTTGTTTTAAGGCCTATCGACCTCAAAATCGATATCTGGGTAGGCCTGTAGGTACAAAAGACGGATCCAATGTTAGAATTGAAAAAAGTGGCCGCCATTGTGAATTTCTTAATTAAAATACACGATGCAAGAGACGTGTTGAACATGTCATCGCTAATGCTTTTCACGTAACTCCTTACTTCTTGACCGTTATAACTTAACTATTAATTTAACACGTTATTTTTTTTTAATGTTTAACTATTAACCATTAATAATTTTTAACCATTAATCACATCACTATTATGTTGGTTCTATACAGTATACGTGTGGTCACAGAATCAGACTCGTCGTCGTAAAGTTCATGTCTCGCTAGGGTGTCCACTCGTCACGGGACTTTATGGCCACATTACGCAATAATGGTAAACGACACCTCTCTCGCTGGAAACTACACTCCCACCGATACCTCACTCAATAATAGACCTTAATTACATGTTGTTATTGAAATTAAACTATTATAGCGGATTTTATCGCGGGTTTTTTATTTTATTTTCTCCCGACAAATAAAAAACCCGCGATAAAATCCGCTATAATAGTTTAATTTCAATGTCTAACATTCGCGTAAACATAAGGAATCATTATACATGTTGTTATGTTGACTTTTGTACATACTATCTTTTAGAAATCAAATTATTCATCATTCATACATTCGCTCTGATTGAAAGTCGAACAGTTTTCAAATTAGTAGTTGTGAGAGGCTGTTTTAGGTTTATGAGGGAATAAAACTGAATATGAGGGAACCGTTAACAAGCCTTTTACTGAGATAATGACTTGTTAATTGGATGCGTGCCTGGATCTCGCATTGAAAGAAAATTTTCTTTATATAATGGAAAAGACACATTAAACTAGTCGGATTGATTGCTATTTAATATAATATATTCACCATATCAGTGTAGTCGTTCCTTATTTAGGCATTGCATCTAAGAAGTCCACGATTCAACTTCCGTCGAACAACCAGAACTTCAATTTGTTTCGATAAAGTTTCCAATGATTGGAATTATGTCATGGCGATAGGTTAGACTTATTACAAATCAGCTCGGCATATAGTGGTTACAATTCTGCCTTAATTTCGTAATCACACGCTATCATATTGTGTACACACGTATGTTTAATTTGTCAGTATTTTCCAAGTATGTTCATATGATTTTCACTCATTCCTTTTTGCTGCTGAATTTCTCTTCTAGCTAGAAGTCATATAGTTGAGTACTTACCTAGCCAACTAAATATTCATACGACGCCCACCGTGATCGCGCTTTGCATTGTAGTCATGTTAGACAATTTAGCACACATAGTCATGACCATCCAAACTAGAACAAGAGGGTTCCGTATCTTTCGGCAGCTTTAATATCATGTAATGTCCACGATTGTCATATAAAATATCAAATTATGCGAATATGACATGATTGTGACACGAATACGTAAATTGTCGGAACAATAGTTAAGAGCATGTGGGCGCTGACATACAATTTAGTATTGTATTCTATGTAGAAATTTAGAATAACAGAGAACAATATGCACATGACGAAACGCATTTCATAATAGAACCAAAACGTTTGTTCGAAAATATATCTACATTTTAACAGATCAAATATCGTTTAGTTACCTCAGCAACGATACTGTCGCAGCCCACTCCCATAGTTAATATCGGTTACAGAACGTACATTTAAGCAATGGATAGGCAAAAACAGCTTCCATTACAAATAAAAGTAATTATTACGTGGAATTATTTGTTTTGTATGCGATTGCAGCATTCGATACGTTTTTTCAATAATTTTGTACGCATGGAAGTATTAACTTTGACAATGCCATAAACGATTTTTACTGCGAGTCGAATTGCGACAATGCGCGTGAAGGAACCACCTAACATTTGTAAATAATGGAATAACTTACATAACATTTACCGGAAAATATATACAATCGTTTTTAATCAAGAAACTTCATAAATCGTCTTTTTGCTTTTTGTCTTGCTGAAACTTAATAAATGAATACTGCAGGTTTTGTATTTTTTCGTACTTCATGGTCACAAATGGATTAATATCCTATTTGCTTAGATAAATATTTCTCAAATTTCAATAAGATGCTAGCTTAGAACAACTCGGTTACTTCGAAATGACATGAAATTTTGTTGGCATGGTTATGGTTATATAAAGTTATTAGCATATTGTTACTGTGTTCAATAAAGTGAAATTGAAAAAATAATAGTTTAATAACAATACCGACTTTAGATTTATTTTAATATTTAAATATTTTTTTGTTTTCGGTAACCGTTTTGTCAGTAACAGTAGACTTATTTTCACTATCATTAAATACTTTACAAGGGCTCGCCACGAGGGCAATACTCTTATCACAATTCAACCTTGTGGAGCGAAAGCTGGAAACGGTCCATTGTTCCGACCAGATATCGTATCGTTCATTCCTTGCATAAATCGTACGAAAGAACATCGAAAACCGCAACACCGTGTAGAATTTGCCTTTGATTAATACATCAAAGGTTTGCCGACACGATATGCTTTTTGCTGTGAATGAAGATTTCATAGCCGTATGTTATTTTAGTGTGTACTTTGCTTAGATTTGAATTTCACTGTTTGGATGTATGGTGTATGGGGAACTACATAATTTTCACATACGCTTTGAGAATTGCCTTCTCTATTTTAGGTTTTACTTACATTTTGAATTTCATTGTTATTTGTATTCGTGTCTTCATATGGGTGACAAACGTCTTCAAGATCTATAATAATTTCATCTGAATATTGTTTTCGCTTGCTCTCATTGGCTTTTATTCTATTTAGCTTTAGTGATTGCCCTACATAGGAAAATGTAGAATAATGCAATATGCTATAACCAAGCTATTGAAAAACAAACTAAGAAAGGAGTTTATTATTAGAACAACAATGACACGGGAAACAAAATCACAAATCTTATATTATTTTTCATCATACCAATTATTGCGCCAACAATGCAATTATTGCGTATACCTATTTACCTGGAAACTGATATGACAAAACCCATTCTTATGAGCATTAACATCTACACTAACACCTTAAGTGCATTATGTATGTAAATTTCTAGCGTGGGCGTTGTGTGCTCAACACTAAGTCTAGGCTAGATTTATTTGGTTCCCGGGTTATAACTCAGGTCGATACGTGACCGATGCTCACGCCTACGATTGCAGAAATTATCCGCGGAACCTTATCTCGCAGATATGGTAGAGCTGGCTTTTTAATTAATGTATATCTTTGTTCAAGTTTAGACGTACATATTTAATTGAAAGTTTCATTCGAAAATTTGTGTGGCCAGATCTAAAAATGTTGTAGTAGAAACTTATTGTGTGCATAAATCATGAAGTTGATGAAAACATTGTAGCTATAATTTTTGGAATCAAGCCTTCGAAACTATCATCATTACCGATATCTTCGAATAAAATTAGATCTATCCAATTAGTATAATTAGGTAGGTTCATGTTACAGCTAATCTTAACAATTCCATTTACAATTCTCTGTAAACATCTACACACTTTAATCTTATAAGAAACAATTGCAAAATCACCGAACCAGCAATTTACAGAAACCTATTTTGACAAACAACTGCATACCAAATCCTAACTAGAACAGTCTTATCGAATCGAATTAACAGCGACATGTGACTGCCGGGGTCGCGGAATCAGAACAATATTGGCTAAAGGTTACTCGCGAAAGGTTAGTTCCTGTCGCCCATAGGCTAGCTTTCTACTGATTATAAACTAGTGCAAAACATCACGAAAAGGTCAAATGTACTTTCTTGTTACGTGATCTGTACATGACTATTGTGTTGAGGCCTTTTTAGGTCTGGATATAAACCATACCGTGCAAAATTAACCAAAATAGAAATAGAGGTCCTAAATCTGCCTAAAATTGTCTTGTTTTGGTTTATTTTGTACTAGATCTTGCTTGCAACTTCTCCTGTGTGAAAAAGCTTTTCTAGAACTACTTCCCAATGTGCACATCTCCAGGTTAAAATGTAGACTACGTATTAATCTAGGACAGTTTATCGGTGATCCAAATTTCATCAAAATATTTTATTTCTGCAAGATTCTTATTTCTTACAAGATCGTCAGAAACTTTCGCATTTACATTATAGTTTACATTTACATAACGTTTACAAAGATATATTTACATAATTTAGTATCTAAGTTCCCAGAGGTAGTTTTGCCTTCCCGTGACGTTCTTGCGATGTATAAATATTTGTGGTAGCGGCGTATAAGTTTATTGGCACAGGTTCAAGTATTTCCATGCGTAAGAGAATACTTAAGTAAACTTTCGCTTCCAATGGTGTCAACCAGAATATTTTGCTACAAGGGCGGCGCCTCACGATAGTAGGAGAAATTGAGACTTTTCAATCATGTAGCCATCTTCTGCAAATGAGAGATGAGTTCTTCCATATAAAATATATGAAAGAGGTCTTCTTCTTCTTTCAAGTTATGGCGTTCACCGATTATAAATTGGTAAATTCGCCAATGTCAAGTAATAATTGTCGCCATGTCATAAAACAAAAGATGGTCGTAAAAGAGGTCTGTAAATGACATATCTCCCTTAATAATTACGTAATTACTCGTGTTATTCAGGTCTATTCAGTCTGTTCCATAAAATGTTGAACCCTAAACCAAGATATATTGAATTAGGACCACTTCACGACCCTTTTTTACTAAATAAAGAAGAAATCAAGGAAATACGCTCACATTTTTTAAGAGAAATCAGTGTACATACATAAAAGAAAATGCAAACACACGAATTGAAAACCTCCTTCTTTTTTGGAAGTCGGTTAAAAATCAGTGAACGTCAATGTTTAGCACTCTCGAAGCGGCATCTAGGAAGCGGCATCGATTACTATAGTTTATGTCTTTTTTAAAGTACAGGCGGTTTTTATTACGGAGTGGTTTACCAGCTATCCAGGTGTGGTCCCCGAGTTTATTCGTTAACGTCAAATAACTATCAAATTTTCTCGCAGGTATTAAATTTTCAATATCGACTGATAACAAGAGATTTTATACGTTGTTACTTGTGTATTAGACAGGTTTATTTTATGAATGGGTTGTTCTAAATGAAAGTTATGTCGATGACTTGTCGTAAATAATATAACAGTGGTGTGAATGTGCTTGTTTTTACAATTACATCATAATTGACTACGCGATTGTTTGGTAATAACAGAGCATTATATATTATGTTCAGCCTTAGATTAACACATAAGCTGGTTTTATCAGAAGTAGTGTTTAATAACTTTCTACCATTCCAATGACCTAAAACGTTACTCTTATTGGAGCAATATAGTAATATATTCTTTTTCACTACATCATATTTAGTAAAAGAGATTTAGGCAGAATGTATAAACAGTAACGTATGTATTCACTCAAAAATGTACAAAATAGAGAGATTAATTAATTTTATTTTGATGTAAATGATGGATGCGATATATATGCATATGTAGCTTGGGGGCCTTGGGTACACTTAGTACAATCTTTAATGTCGTATAAAACTGTGTTCTAATCTCTCTTTGTAAGATAAATAAAAAAAAACTGGCTAATTAACGATACATGATAAACGCAATTAATTGCGCCATGATTTTAACAGAACTCTCATAAACAAATGTCACGATATCGTAGACTATCAGACATGAGTAATACTTAACTAACTGACAAATTTATTACGGCCATGCAGCTTAAAAGATAAAGCAAGATTTATGTGAATTTAATCAGGCGCCGTTCATTTGTAAGAAATTTCTCGATAATGAAGAGTATTTGTATCGTTTAAATTCCTTTTACTAAAAGGAATTTAATTTTTTTTTTAAAACCTTTGAACAATATGTAAGGTTTAGGCTAACGTGGACCGATCTAAAGCGGTTAAATAGAGCAATGGTATTGAGGCCTATAAGAAAGGGAAAGAATAAAGATGATACAGAGTGAACGAATACATCCGACAGAGAACCAAAGTTATCGACATAGCTCAAAGAATTAGCAAGCTGAAGTGGCAGTGGGCTGGCCATATCTCGCGAAGAACCGACAACCGCTGGGGTAAACGTGTTCTTGAGTGGAGACCGCGACTGGGCAAACGTAGGACGGTATTAATAAATCAATCTCAAGTTTGAGTTACATCTCAAGTAGACATAATGTATGAAGAGTTCAATACAATATGTCCACTTGAGATGTAACTCAAACTTGAGATTGATTTATTAATACCACCCGTAGTGTAGGACGCCCTCCGGCCAGGTGGGATGACGATCTGCGAAAGACTGCAGGCAGATGCTGGATGCGGCAAGCTGAAGACAGGGCGCTATGGCGCTCATTAGGGGAGGCCTATGTCCAGCAGTGGACTGATAAAGGCTGAAGATGATGATGATGATGATGACAGAGTGATATTATATTGAAGTTTGTGAGATAGATTAAGAAGAACGAAAGAAATTGTACAAATAGTATTTGGATGATGGGCGTAACAAGAAACCTTAGTTATCATCCATCATTTCGGAATCTAGTCTAAAAATGTGTTTGTACATTCTACATGGCAACTTCTCATGATTAATCAATTTTACAAACTATAGGATTGTTTAAACTTTGTAATTGACTTTGCCGTCGTGTGGTGAATTGTAATTAATACAGCAGCAGGGGAATCTTTGGTTGCTCATTCCAAGAAAGTAGAAAAAACTGTCAACGAATGCGGAAGAAACCAAGTGTCTGACGAATTAATAATTATCGATGGAATGCAGCTCGCAATTCTTAAACAACCGGTCAAACGAGTTGGTTACAAGATTTTGGCTTCTAACATACATCAAAACTTATTGTTTTTTTAATAACGTCATTACACGCTTGGAAATTACGTGTAATAATTTTCGAATAGTTTACATAAGAATTAAGTGGATATCATTAAAAATAATAAATGAGCAACACGCTCATTATAATTATTTTATTTTGTTAAGAAGCTGATGATGGATGTATTTTAGGAAACAAGGAAATAATTGTGTCCAGATATTTTCTAACAACACCTAACCAATAAAATATGATGTAATACAATAAACAAACAACTGTTACAAATGAATTAATGCACAATATATTATCAACAGTATAATAGTAGTTTAAATTTTTTAGTGTCTTAAGAAATGTAAATTGCTCAACTCACAGGCCCATCACCTTAAAAATAAGAAAAAAAAATGTAAACATGCTCATTTTCTTATTGCAGATGTCCTTTAATAGGTGACTTAGACATAGCCATTTGTAAATTCGAGTATCACTTTGGCCAATTTTGTGGACCAATCTTATATTGTAACCAATAAGATCCATGACAATATTCGTTTCATCAAATACCATACCACTAAACCAAACACGATGGAAAACGAACCATGACAACAATTTTGTGGGAACGTTTTTTTGCTGATGTACAGTACGGAATTCATAATTTTAATAAGAATCTAGCCTAACGACTAATAAGTTATTTATTTATACTCAGACTATGACTAAGAATATGTCCAATACTTACTTTTCTTATTGTCTCAATTAAGGGAAACACACATCGTTCGCGTGTGGGAACGTGTCGACAGTAATTTGCACCGTTGATGATCCTATGAGAACACACGGACTTCTAGTACTCACATATCATAAACGTCTTAGCGACGTTAAAGGACTGGCGGCGGTCACTATCCCGCGCCCTTAAAAGGCACGATTCATTTTTGTTACATTGTGCGTATACTCGTCGGTTGCTTTGTAAGTTCCGGATTTATTGCGCAAATTCATCAGGATATATTGTATTTTCAATGATAGTTCTGTTTTCTTTTCAAATAGAATCAATATTTGTTCTGAGTTATATAATGGTGGTAGGCCGTCTAGTTAATCACTGTAATGCCTATTTCTACCGCCAAGCAGCAGTGTGCATGCACTGTTGTGTTCCAGTTTGAAGGACATTGTAGCCAGCATAATTACTGAGCATTATGAGACCTAACATCTAATGTCTCAAGGTGACGAACGCAGTGGATTGCCACGAAGTACTTTGTAATTCAAAGCCCATGTGGTCTTACCTCTTCATTTTTTTATGGCATCGAATGACGAGACGAGCATTCCGTTCGCCTGATGGTAAGCGATACGACCACCCATAAACAGTAGCAACACCATCCAGCACTTTGAGTTACAAAGTACTGTGTGGCATTCCACTACGCTCGTCATCCTGAGACATAAGATGTGAAGTCTCATTATGTCCTGTAGTTACACTGGCTACAAATCCTTCAAATGCATTAAAAAGTGGCAATGACATTATTTATTGTAAATATCAACCCTGTGTAATGGGACTACTGGCAATGGTTTCTTATACTTTTAACAATCATAACCAAATCTTGAAACATTTAAACGAATGTTTGAATGGTTCAAAAATGTCACCGATTAAAGTGTGAAAAATACATCCGTGAGAAACGAAACCTACACTAATCAAATTACATGACTTCTATAACGTTTTTCGACGCACGACCTTGTTAGAACTTTATTATGTAAGTAATAAAACCAGATATTAATGTTGGTACCATAGCATCGTTTAATAATGATAAACCAGACGAGCGGATGGCAGTGGGTTCGTGATGTAAAGCCTTCCCGGCTATAAACAGCTACTGTTTGATACAACTTCCTTATTACTGACCGCTTTCGATTTCTGTACAGTGTGGTGTGAAAACCGCCACTTTGTAATTTACTCATGATTTATTACGAAATTTCTAATTAACCACTGCTTTTTTCAAATAATTCATTACATATTACTAATAAAAGCTGTTATGTATTAATATTTATTGCTTCCGAGTGATGTAAAAATACGTATCTAAGTTATTGATGTATTAAAAAACCCTAAGTTTCTGCTGGAAGATTCAGATAAAAACTTGACCTTCTTCACCCCTTTGTAAGTAGCATTTTGTTCTTTCATAAATTATTGAAGTCAAATTTATTTCTAAAATTGCCACATTTCTAAACAGTGCAATAGCAGAGTAATTGCGCACGATATTCGGCAAGATATAAATCAAAAACATAAATGAGATACGCGATCAAAAACATCTGCCTCATTAAGACAATAAACTATAATGATTGAATAAGTACAAAATACAATTCATATTTAATGATGCATAGAACAATTGCCATGTGGTAATACGTACATTGCAATTACATAACACGGAATTAAGTGTCCAAATAAAAATATCGATGTTGCAATGCATCGTGATGTGGATCCGCCCACGAATGGAAAATATAATACAAAACATTTGCCACACATTTGAGCTGAATTGGGAATCTATTGAAACATTGATAGTTGTACTTAATTACGAAAGGTATTCTATGAAATGCCGTGGTAGTTCGGGCAATAGTGTGGGTATTTCGAACATGATTTAGCTAAGTTTAGGTCCCACAGGGAGGTATAGTGTCAGGTGGTTATAATTCATCTAAATACCTTTTAAACATTCTTAAAAGTGTTGTAGACATAAAAATTAAGCAAGGACGTACAAACACGAAGGAAATGAATGATGCCAAAATTACCAAAAATAAATTGATCCTACTACTGACGCTTTAAATTAATTAATGTTATCTGGAGTAACTTTATCAGAAAGGCCAGCAAACCAGCAATTGGGTCACTTGATTGTAGAGTTTAACACCGTCTATGCACACCTACGACAGAAGAGAAATCGTGAGTGCGTGGTCGATTTTTATGGCAACAAAATGCTTCGTAGTGAGATGGGTTTATGAATGCAATCTTTATTAAGGATTGTGATTTATCTCAAATTACGGGCTATAAGTTTTTCGATAAAATAGGCATATGAAAAGATTGTTCATATCACATCAAACACATATGACGTAAACTGGGTGCCCAGGTTGCAACTCTGCGTAGCCCTTCAGGAAAATAGGTGTGATGTGAAAAGACGAAAACGAATCCCAAATCTAATTCAAAATATGTAACTGCTTATAAAAATATAGTTTAGTTATTTAAAAAAGTCAGTACGCAACTATAAAAACAACTATGAAACTGTCTGGCAGTTTATTTTTACTTGTCGTCATTATATTTAAAATAAAAACTCTGAATATTGTCCTAGTTGTCCTAGAGCTATTTTTCTAAAGTTCTGACATTCTAATGGCATCTTGTATCGTTCAAAGTTAGCAGATTTAAGCCTTCACGTGTAAAGATTTTTTGTAAGATAAACACATAACGACATGCTATATTGAAGATGAATGATGCCAGCTCCTGTCACTAGAACATTTTCAACGTAGTTTACTTGTCCAGCAGATTATGGATATTGCAAAGTATTCTAACGGACACATAGAAAAAGTACAGAAATGCTGTGTGCTTGTTGAAGTTTTAGATATACCTAATAAATCTATTAGAGGCAGTATAGGTGTAAACCATAAAAATGCTATTGTTAGAACGATTTTAATATCTCAACAAACTACATTTTTATTGAAATACTATAATGTCTGCCACTTCAAGTGGAATTTCTATAAATATGAAATAAAAAGCGCGCCAAACCAATGGGAAAGCATTCCAACGGCACGAATCGTAAAAGCTGCTTACCTTCACCGACCGGCTGAGCAGTTCCGAACATAAATACCGGGCGCGATCTCGGATATTTCGTTTTTCTTTTTGCATGCTGTCAAGCCTCAAGGTCGCTATTCGACTGACTGAACACATTATGAACTTAATTTTTCATTCATATTTTAATTACAACTGCCTTAGTGACATAGGTATATTGGGGCTCGAATATCAAGCTTAATGCTGAAGATAGGCTTTGATGCCCGTGTCGTGTAAAGTGATGTTGGGTATTTCTGTTCAGTATCAGCTTGGAGTGTATTGATTTTTTTTTATTGCATTGAATGACGAGACGAGCATGCCGTTCGCCTGATGGTAAGCGATATGACTACCCATAAACAATAGTAACACCATCCAGCACCTTGAGTTACAAAGTAGCGTATGGCATTCCACTGCGCTCGTCATCCTGAGATATAAGATGTCAAGTCTCGTTATGTCCAGTAGTTACACTAGCTACAATGGCCTTCAAATCGAAACACAGCAGTGCATGCACACTGCTGCTTGGCGGTAGAAATAGACATTGCTGTGGTACCCACCCAGACGGACTCTTACGTATGTGAGACCTACTACCAGTAAAATTAATTTATTTATAATATGGCGATAGGTTCTTCCTTATCACTTTATGTAACGAAATACACAAGCCGAATACTGTGTGCACTGTGACTCTGCTTCCCCTTCGTAGGTTAACGGTGAGTTATATTTTAACAACAACTCGATGACACGAGGTGTTCAACACTATTATACAGTTATAAGAATATGAATTTTGCTAACGGAATTATAGTTTGCTTCGTATTATTTGCGCTTATAGGTCGAAATTATTTGCAGAGGCAATGAGATAGTAAATTACTGTTATGTCGAACGTACCTATACGAGGGCTCTGGACCGAGACGAATCTTAATGAAAATTGCTTTTCGCGATATTATTTCCTTTGAAGTAGGACGAGTCAATCGGATGCAATTATGTAAAGTATAAATATACTTACTGTTGGTTACTTTAAGGCATTATTTTGATTAACTAAACTATTATTTGGCATTTAGAGCACAATTTTTCAATTTGAAAGATTACAAAGCCATCTAGACTTTAGGTCAACGTCTTCTATTGTTGTTATGGTATTTTATTGAACTTATTGTTAAAAGACGACAAAACACATAATATATTAATTTATTTTATATTATTATGCATAGAATAATTCAATACTTCTATATTAATACTACGTTACTATCACAAAAGGGACAATACGTTTACATATTGCCACACTCCAAGCAAATTATAGTTGCATTAAGATAATCATTTAATTAAATATAATTTGATGTTATTGAATGCGTTTAGAAGTCAATTAACTGACCAACTTAATAGTTTGTATCATGTGTACATCTGTTTGTATACCTTAGTTCTGGTAGTGACAGCTTATTCGTTAAATTTTATTATTAACATTATTTCTTAATCGGGTAACTTGCGGTACATAAAATTGTATGTAGAATTGTTGTTTAAGAATAATATATTATATTATAAAATGTAATATAGTGGGGATTTCGTGGGACTCCAGAAATCTTATCATAAGAAATGCAACAGAAAAATGTCACAACACACTCTTTTTCTGACTGATAATGTTACAACTTACAACCCCACTGGACCTGGCCCAGTCATGCTCTACAATGTTGCACTACCACTTTCATATGTAAAAAAAACATATCAATACTTCCATTCAAGAACAAAACTGGTTCCTATATTATTGATATAGTTTAAATATTAATACTTATGTCACTACAAGATAATTATGTAAATACAAATGTCGGATTTTTTATGTTATTCCGACGCAGTTTGAGTACAGCATACTGACGTGTCTGTACAGAAGAATTGGAAGCCAGTCAAGTTACATGCTGCCCTGAGACCTATCAGGGCGAAGAATGCAGTGACATATAATTCTTCGTAATCCAAGGCTCTGGGTAATAAGTTAGGTATTACGGGAATCGGGTTAACGACCTTCTCGTCATTCTCTGTGTGTAAAGAATATGATAATTTCCTAGTTTTTGTTACACAATAGCCTTGCTTCATTTTAGCTAACACTTGTTACTTGAAGCGGCTTTATCTCACAAGAAAACAGTATCAGAGAATGCACTCAAACCGGTTTTAAGCTTTTCGAACATACCGTTGATAACAGATTATATTATTCACACGAAAGTGTAAAAAAATCAATAAAATGTTCAAATGTTTTTGTTAGCACTTTTGACAATTTGTGGGTTGTTGCGACATGCGAGTCCAACACTGGGGAAGTTATTTAGTATTACATTTTACCTTAATAGCTTCTTTGAAACATAAAATGTTACTTATATTTAAATCTAATGAAATTTCTTTGTGTTCTCTTTGCATTATGCATACTTCAGTCGTCATCGTATTCAAATTAACATATAATTTAAGCTATGAAGTACGGTAATTTATGAAATGAATACGTAATTACTATGTTGTTGTTACTGATTTTAATATAACGTGAGAAGTCGACGACCTTTGGCGGATGTGACAATTCAAATGTAGCCAGCCTGTGGACGACTTTATTCCAAATGTCGTAACGTCTAGTAAGTAGGTATCGAAATGTACTGCATATAAAACGTATCTAATTAATTTAAATTATATCTAGTTTCAAATCACCTTTTCCCATACCTGATGTCGGCCAATGTGTTGATTAGTTTTTTTAATATGTTGAAGTGGAATAGTTGTTGGCAGTGTCAAATCTAGGCATTGATTATTATGTTAATGACTTCGCAGGGTTTTTTAATACCTTTCACACTAAGTTTTTATAATATTCCTACACTGGTCTCGTGGCACCATATTGGAATAGTGAATCGTTATATTCCGCGTTCGAGTCCCAGGGGCAGGAGCCAAGATACCTCTCTACCAAAAACTAACTTTATGTATGAGAATGACATATCCTAGTGATGGACTCAACGAAGGGATAATATGTCATTCCCATACATTTTCTGTTTTTTAAATATATGATACATACATACATACATATACACTCACGCCTGTTATCCCCGAAGGGGTAGGCAGAGGCGCAACTAGTGCACCCACTTTTCGCCGTCATTCCGTCCCATGATGTGATAGGGGGCGAGCCTATCGCCATATCGGGCACAAATTCCAGACTCTGGACTGATACTGAATAGAAAAACTCAATATCACTTTGCCCGACACGGGGATCGAACCTGAGACCTCAGCTTTGCAGTCGTACTGTAATACAACTACGCCACCGAGGCAGTAAATATATGATATTACGCCTTTTTCTCTTTTCATGGGTAGACAGAGGCGTATCAAGCCCACATATCGCCAGCTGTGTCAAGTCCCCTGTAATAAGGGCCAGCCTATTGCCATTTTCCGCGGAACGTTTCCAGACACTGGGCTGATACTGAGTAGACCAAATACTTTGGCCGGCTCGGTAATCGAACCCGAGACCACAGCACTGCAGTTATACCGTAATACAACTACGCCATCAAGGCAGTATTATTTCCATACTGTTTTCTATTAACATTAAATATTGTAGAAAGGCATCTTTGCCACGGTCTTAGTTTGGACAAAACATATCCAACCTGGCGGTTGCCACGCCATAAATAATAATAATGAAACTCTATTGCAGACACATGATCCATATCACAAAATACACGCACACACACACGCCTATTATTCCCGAAGGGGTAGGCAGAGGCGCAACTAGTGCACCCATTTTTCACCGTTATTCCGTCCCATGATGTGATAGGGGGCGAGCCTATCGCCATGTCGGGCACAAATTCCAGACTCCAAGCTGATATTGAATAGAAAAACTCAATATCACTTTGCCCGACCCGGAAATCGAACCCGAGACCTCGGAGTCGTACCATAATACAACTACACCACCGAGACAGTCTATCACAAAATACACTTACTCCTAAAAAACGACTAGAAAAACTATGATAGTTTGTAAGGTCATCTCCACCCAAGGTTGATATGTTACTGTCATCATCAACCTGTCAGCCAGACTCAATAATGGAGTTCTTACACAAAGCAACTCTAGAGATAAAGGATTTTATTTTGTTTTCGCGGAGAAAGTGACTTATTACTACCGCCCAGTGTTCAAGGGGAACGACTGAGCGATTATGTTGGGTTCACCGTGCCTTACGACCCGACGTTGAGCCGCCCGGAGAGATGGAAAACGTCGGGCGACCGCCGGGCCGAGTCCCTAACCTATGTACACCGCACGGCATACCAACTAAAACTCCGCGGTGGCCATCTTCGGCACATTAGGGACGGCTGCGGGCTTCCTCCGACTCACGTCTAAGTTGTCGTCCGCAACCGCCCCTGCTAGAGATAAAGGATGCAATGCGTTTTATGTAGATGGCATCCGCAAACCCTAATGGGATATTAAGCTTGTGGAAATTTTCACACAGGCCGGCATAATTGTGACGACTGGCAAGGAACACTCATCTCTCGTTAGTCGGTACGCTATCTGGATCTCACTTCACTCAACATCCTGTGCACTGGGGTCACTTTGTAGAGTCGGTATAAAAACAAAATGTATTTGTGTTTCGGCATGAAGGACATTGTAGCCAGTGTAACTACAGGACATAGTGAGACTTAACATCTTACGTCTCAGGATGACAAGCGCAGTGGAATGCCACACAGTACTTTGTAACTCAAGGTGCTGGATGGTGTTTCTACTGTTTATGGGTGGTCGTATCGCTTACCATCAGGCGAACGGCATGCTCGTCTCGTCATTCGATGCCAAAAAAAAAATCAGTTGCGCGTCTGCCTAACCTTTCGAATGAGCTTATGTATTATTACACTCAATATTGCTTCAGCAGCTGCAAGTTTGCCCATCAATCGCCCATACTAGTTTCACATATCAATTAATTAAATCCCGCGCTACATATCTGCCTAATTAATCAGCTAATACGATAATGTTAATAAGAAAACATCAAACCACTTAAATAGACTTTTTTATGAGTCAATTTATAAAAAATCTACATTCATGTTATACATATATATCAATTTATTTAAATTTTATGATCTAGTTAGCTTCTAATTGTAATAATTTTTTAAATTCTTCTAATAGTTCAGTTTAAGAATTCTTGGGTGTTTCCAATTTAATTTAAAAACCGATTTCTAATATACTACTTCGGCGGTGTAGTTGTATTGCGTGGGCTATACAAAATCGCTTTGAGGTTCTAAGTTCGAATCCCGAGCATAGTTATATTGGGATTTTATCAGTTTCAGCCTGGAGTCTCTTTTGTGTCCGATATGGCGATAGTCTTGTCACGTTACGTCATGGGACGTAATACACATGACGAAAAGCAGGTGCACTAATAACTAGTCTACCCCTTCGGGGATAGAGGCGTGAGAGTGTGTGTGTGGGTGAATTCTGATATGAAAGATTCTACAAAAATAAAGTAAAATTCAGTTCACGTATGTATATTTCGATTTTGTTCAAGAATAACGAACAAAATTCAATTCATGCAGATTGCAAAACTTTGTAAACTTCTAAGTTCTGTTGCAACCAGCTCATTATACCCGTCCTTACCGCCACAAAAAATCCTTTCATCGCACTTTAAAAAGTAGAAAACAATTATTAAAGGGCGGTGTGAGGATTTATTTTCTACCCTCCAAGATAATATCGTGTTCTCGGCACCCCATGATTTATATTATCGATCAAACCCTTCCTCTCAAAAAACTGTTGTCTCGAACAAAATCAACATCCTTTTGTCACAACTTTGGAAAAAAAATACAGATACCCTTATTGATAGTAAAAACTTGGGAACTTGTATACGCGCACTGTTATGCACAATCCAAACATGTGATTACATCAGAGATGACACATGACTTCCTCTTAAATCTCCTTCCTCGTGTACAAGTATACTTGAGACGGCCTTGATTTTTTTATATAATGTGGGCAAAGGAACAGGGAGACGTTAGGCGAGATTTTTCCGAAAATTATTCGAGTTCGCTGGGACGCCAGTCGCAAAAATAAGGGCAAATTATTTTAGCAATATGCTTGTAAAATAAGAGTCGATACATGGAATGAATTGAAGTGCAAGAACTAAAACCAGAACAGCAGTGTGGATTTACTAAATACTAAAGCTGTTATAACGCTAGTTTTCTCTAAGTCAGCCCTTTCAATTCTGCCAACCTGGTTAAACCATGCCGCGGACAACACCGACCATAGCTTGACTATGAATGAGATTGACTCATTACTTGTTCATTACGGAGACATGGCTCCTCAAAGTGGATAATTATAAACGTAATAAGGAAGACTGGATTTTAATCTCAAGTCTCTTTGTATCTCTCCCGGTATTGATTCCTGATTGACATTTCATTTAATAAGACATTTTCACTTGATAGACATCTCTATAGAGAGTTAGCGCGTGGGCTTAGAAGCTTGAACACCATAATACTGAGAAATGCGGATGCAACGATAATTCTACGACCGAAAGTAAACATAACGGTATGTTAACAAAGGTTCTTATCTCTTTAAGCTAAATATTTAAGTCAATCGTGAGTATGCGATAAGGTGTGTTTAATATTCCAACAATTAATTTCGGCGTATCCAGTTATTATTTAGTATGTAAGTCTAGTATTTGATAATATGTAGTTAATATTTATGAGTTCTGTACTGTACTGTCTATTAGAATAAACTAAGAATATTAATAACCTATTTAATGTTTGTAATCACTATTAAGTAAATAAATAGTTTAAAAATGATCTAAATACATGGAAATGGCATAATTTTACAGCACAGAAGGATATTTTAACCAGCAAATTAGACACATTTAGGTTTTATGTCTTTATCTCACAATGAAGAAATCCAACACAAATATAATAGCAAAATATGCTCGTTAGTCTTTTTGTGGAGGGCATAATAAGTAGTATTACTGATCTAGACTTCTGCAAGATGTTTGTGTACAAGCGGATGTAATTGCGTACTATGTTGCAATTTTTTAATATTCATGCTCGTTGGTTTCCAAGGCAATCAACTTTCTACCGTGATTACTTTGAAGCTGCGCCGCTCGTTCAGGAGCTAAACAATGTTTTGTCATAATTGTATACATCCCATTCAACGTTTTGGAGGGAAATATAATACATACATTTACTGGTGGTAGGTCTCCCATATGTAAGAGTCCGTCTGGGTGGGTACCACCGCAATGTCTATTTCTACCGCCAAGCACAGTGTGCATGCACTGTTGTGTTTCGGTTTGAAGGACATTGTAGCCAGTGTAGGACAACTATAGGACATAATGAGACTTAACATCTTATGTCTCAGGATGATTAGCGCAGTGGAATGCCACACAGTACTTTATAACTCAAGGTGCTGTATGCTGTTAATACTAATTATAGGCGGTCTTACCGCTTACCATCAGGCGAATAACACGCTTGTCTCGTCATTCAATGCTATAAAATAACATAATAATTATGTAGTATGGTTCATGTAGTATACTCTATTTTTACATTTTAAAAAGGAAGAGGTTGCTAAGTTTGATAAATCCTACTAATATTATAAAGGCGAAAGTTTGTAAGAATGTATGGATGTTTGGATGTTGGGATGTTTGGATGTTTGGATGTAAGGATGTTTGTTCCTCTTTCACGCAAAAACTACTGAACGGATGTCGATGAAATTTGGCACACGGGTAGATCATGTCCTGGATTAACACATAGGCTACTTTTTATCCCGGGAAAATATAAAGCGGGACTTTTATCCCGGAAAAACTTTTTAAAGCGGGCGGAGCCGCGGGCAAAAGCTAGTAATATATATATTTTATATATTATGTGTTTTAAATAGGTAAAATACATATGTGGTTGCAAAATAAATAACTTTAATGGAATATAAATGTCACAGTAGTAAAGTTTTTCTTATAAACGTTATTTATGACCAATTTGGAAGCAATTAGACCAAAATCTGAATTAAATTTGGTTGAAACTGGTTTCAAATCGCCTCCAGCGTTCTCTTTATTTACGAATGTAAATCATCTCAGATTACAGGTTGATAATTCAATGAGCGATATCTTTAAAAACCATACAATTATTTTGGTTGTATTTTGATTATCTGGATCGTTTATAGTGCAATTATTATGCAATTTAATTTAATTGTTATGATTCGTTTCTCATCTTTTGTGATAAAATTTCTCAAACGACATACGTGTTTATGTTTTACTTGACTTCTGTTCACGGTTCCGCCTGCCTGAATGAGTTTTTCCGGGATGAGAGTCCCGGTTTATATTTCCCCGGGATAAAAAGTAGCCTAGATGTTAGTACCTGATAATGAAGCTTTATATTGGTGAAAGAATTTATCAAATCGGTCCAATAGTTTCGGAGCCTATTCAATGCAAACAAACAATCAAATCTTTCCTTTTTATAATGTTAGTATGAATTAGTTAGATACATAGTCATCAAATATTCCAATAAACTGTAAATCACAATTACGTTCTGTCTTGTGTCTATCACTTTGTCTCGTTATTCCGAGATTGATGATAACAATACATCTGGGCGAATATGGTTCTAGAATAAATTCTCGCTTACTTTCACTTCCATTAACACGTAATATACTTAAGTTAGACAGTATGACAGATAAGGATTAAATAAGGCTGCCGTGGGGCATGGGTTTTCTAACGAGATTAACGCAACGTTTTCAATAATGCCTGTTTTGATTGATCCACGTTTGAATTGTGCTGGTTGCTTTTACTTACTTTCGAGATGATTTCATGGGCCTTTCTGATAAGAGAAATATTTTTTACTTGTTTAATTATTTCCACACAAAAATATTCATTTTGAACTTGGAATTAAATTTTATTTTTAATGATTTAATATACTTAAGTAGATTGTCTCCACCTTGGCTGCAGTCTCCAATTTATTGCTTGTACATTTCGAGTGAAAAAAAATGGACTCGAAATGGATTCGTCATAAAACGTTTTTACCAAACGTTGCCATAACCATGTCAGCCCTAGTATAAATATACATAAATCGATTTGACATAGAATCGATGAATCAACGTCTATTAATTACATACTTGCTATACTGTTGCAATCACCTTTCGTCTGTAACAGAACGCTAATGCTCGGCTTGTTTTAACGCAACCATTGTTGGATTCAGCGAGTTTTGCAATTGGAAACTGGTTTTTTGTGTTACGTTGGATGTTATGCTTCCGTTTTGCGGATTTTTTGTCATTGGTTATTCTAAAAATATGCAACGAAATGTGCATCAGAATTTCACATAGTAGTCAATAAATATGCAAGCATTACAGTCAGGAGAGAATCTGCAGCGCGAAGCGTTATAGTATTTACATATTACAATAAAATATAACGCGCTAATTTCTATATATTTTGCTCAGATTTTAAATTTCATTAATTTCTTAGATAATGTTTCCCTGAGTGCGAGGGCGTAGCGACTAGATGCCAGTATTATTTCTTTTCTAACTTTTTAAATGAATAATGCTCTCGCATATATTCCAAGCATATTAATTCATACCTAGCATGTTATTAAGTCCTTATCATTGCCGGTATGGTACTTCGCTTGCCCGACACCTGAGATTAAGTGGCTAATACACAATTGCTCAATTAATTATTACCAAGCAACAGCAACGCGTTCGAAAGCCGTTTCGAATCGTATTGAATTTTACTACTTAGCAATTACAATTTATTTGGACGATTTTAATTAAAATGTTAAGGGACTTTGTCGGAGATTAGTGTGTGAGGATCTGTGTTGTTTATGGAGTCTAAATTCAGAGCTTTGATTACTGTATTTTCACGTGTTCAATCTATACTAATATTATAAAGCTGAAGAGTTTGTTTGTTTGTTTGAACACGCTAATCTCAGGAACTACTAAACCGATTTTGAAAATTCTTTCACTAATAGGAAGCTACTTTAATCCTGAGTGCTATAGGCTACTTTTCATCTCGGGAAAATATTTATATCCCGGAAAAACTTTTTCACGCGGGCGGAGCCGCGAGCACTACTAGTACCTAATATGTATGGAATAGCAACAATACAATTTGCCACCACCCTGGCTATTCAAGTATACATAGTCATCATCATCAGCCTATATTTTTGTCCATAGCTGGATGCATTGTAATGTATTGTTTTTTTTTTGTTTTTTATTGCATTGAATGACGAAACGAGCATGCCGTTCGCCTGATGGTATAATAATAACAACGCCTAATAGTAGCAACACCATCCAGCACCTTGAGTTACAAAGTACAGTGTGATACTCCACTTCGCTCGTCATCTTGAGACATAAGATGTTAAGTCTCGTTATGTCCAGTTATTACATTGGATACAATATCCTTCAAACCGAAACATAACAGTGCATGCACAGTGCTGCTTGGCGACACGAATAAACATTGCGGTAGTACCCACCTAGTCGGCTCAACATATTATGAGAGACCTACCACCAGTAGGTGCATAGTAATGTATAATTATTATCGCTGATTTCGATGCATTTATTGAAACAATATACATAATGTATAAGGACAAATCTTATGAAAATATGCATAGTAGTTGGTACCAAATATGACTGTTTAGCACATTAATCAGCATAAAAGTGTTCACTTAACAATTCCCCACACAAACCGCCTCTAAAGTTAAACAAATCAAAGCTTTTAAGCTTTCATCCAATTCGATTTGAATTAATTTCCTTTCAACACAATCGGTTTTGGTCAGCCCCATTACTTTGACTATATTAGTACCTGTTTGTACAGAGTATGCCTTGAACTGCAGGCACGTGCGGCTATATTATATTTATTATACGACTTATTGGTTATGGAATTTATTGGCAAATTAGCGCGTGCGGTTGGGAATTATTTAATATAAAAGTCAATTTGAATAGTATGCGTTGATTAGCTTTAAGGCTTCCGCAATTGATTTATTGTATTTTGTAAGAAAAGTTTGATAACATAGGAAGATAACAACATTATTATGATACTAGCTTTGGCCCGCGGCTCCGCCCGCGTCAAAAAGTTTTCCGGGATAAAAGTGCCGCTTTATAGTTTTCCGGGATAAAAAGTAGCCTATGTGATAATCCGGGACATGATCTAGTCGTGTGCCAAATTTCATCGAAACCCGTTCAGTAGTTTTTGGGTGAAAGGGTAACAAACATCTGTACATCCAGACATCCATACATCGCACCTTTAGAACGAAAACGACACAATTCAAAAAATAGAAAATTGTGTTGTCATTTTTAAATGACTAAAAACTAGTGCCTTATTTG
Organism: Lapara coniferarum; assembly: GCA_949316025.1. NCBI lineage: Eukaryota > Metazoa > Arthropoda > Insecta > Lepidoptera > Sphingidae > Lapara > Lapara coniferarum. The sequence continues at coordinate 5,845,215 of OX438922.1, forward strand.
TAAAAATATTATTAAAAAGGGACCGATGTAACAGCTTTGTCCTTTTCCTGCTTGAATATGGTTGTGTTTGAAACATTGTTCTACGGAGTTCTTCGTTTTAAGTAATTTTATGACGATAACCCAATTTTCTATCTTTTTGAATTGTGTCGTTTTCATCCTAAAGGTGCGACATACTTACAAACTTTCAAGTTTATAATATTATTATAGTAGGATAATGTGTCGATAATATTCGCGGATCTGCCCGCGTGAATAAGTATTTCCCGGATAAAAATATTTCCCTCAATAAAGAGTAGCCTATAGCTCTCAGTAGGAATGTAGCTTCCTATTAGTGAAAGAATTTTAAAAATCGGTTCAGTAGTTCCTGACATTACCGCGTTCAAACAAACAAACAAACTCTTCAGCTTTATAATATTAGTATAGCTATATTGATAAAGGTTGCAAAGAACACGCTGGATACAGGCGATTTTGACAGGTCCGTCTGGTAATATTTAGGGGAGGCCTATGTTCAGCAGTGGATGTCATGTGGCTAATGATGATAATGTAATACGACCTTGTTTATGCCATCGTTGTTGAGAACTGTTAGACCATATGATATCATTATAATAACTGTTTCGTAATTTCTTTGGTTTGAAATTATTATATTATTTGTAACTAGCTTTTGCCCGCGGCTCCGCCCGCATTAGAAAGTTTTTCCGGCATAAAAGTCCCGGTTTATATTTTCCCGGGATAAAAAGTAGCCTATGTGTTAATCCAGGACCATGATCTACCCGTGTGCCAAATTTCATCGAAATCCGTACAGTGGTTTTTGCGTGAAAGAGTAACAAACATCCATACATACTTAGAAACTTTCGCCTTTATAATATTAGTAAGGATTCATACGCTAATAATACTCGGGTAAGTTTTTTCATAATATTTTGTACTTATATTTTTATTAAAGTCGTAAAATATAACACTTTGATCCACTGTGTTATTTGTTCTCCATACAATTGTTAATTCTTCATCTCGTTCATGATAGAATTATGAACGTAATGTTCTTGTCTCCAAACTATATTAATGCACATTCATGTTATTTAGACTGCCTCGGTGGCGTAGTTGTATTACGGTACGACTGCAATGCTGAGGTCTCGGGTTCGATCCCCGGGTCGGGCAAAGTAATATTGAGTTTTTCTATTTAGTATCAGCTCGGAGTCTGGAATTTGTGCCCGATATGGCGATAGGCTCGCCCCCTATCACATCATGGGACGGAATAATAGCGAAAAGTGGGTGCACTAGTTGCGCCTCTGCCTACCCCTTCGGGGATAAATGGCGTGAGTGTATGTGTATATGTATGTATGTACATATATTTATATTTACCTTGATGGAGATACTAAATTATTTGGTTTCATTAACTTGCAACATAAACCTTATAGTTTATCGTTATAGAATTTAATATTTTCTCCTTATCTTAGTATCACTTTATTAGACAACTTACTAAAATAATAGAGTGGACGGACGAAGTTGTCGATAAAACAAGTTTATGATAATGATCATATACATATACACTCAGGCCTATTATCCCCGAAGGGGTAGGCAGAGGCGCAACTATTGCACCCACTTTTCGCCATTATTCCGTCCCATGATGTGATAGGGGGCGAGCCTATCGCCATATCGGGCACAAATTCCAGACTCCGAACTGATATTGAATGGAACAACTCAATATCACTTTGCCCGACCCGGAAATCGAACCCGAGACCGCAACATTGCAGTCGTACCATAATACAACTACGCCATCGAGGCAAATGATTTAATAATCTGTTTCATTAAATATTTAGAATAAAAATTATATTTGTGAGAAAAAGTACAAGCAAATTATAAAAACAATCAAAATAACACCGGCCTTGTATTTATTTGTCTCAATTCTTGAATTCAGATGTATCCACAATTAAGTGGATTAGGTTTTTGCCCACCACGAGGATCGAATGCAGGTAAGGATACTTCACACACTTTCGATATTTTATTTATGGATAACTCTTTGGTATGCACTATCCAGGCTTCCTTTTGACGCTTATCATAACCGCTCAAACGAACCATAATGAAAATTTATTACATAAAATATGTAAACAATCCATAAAAGTGTGTCTTGGTATGGTCTTGGTATTACAACTGAAATGTAACCTGGTTTTCCTTCCTAAATATTTATATAATTAAAAACTCCCGAAACGCTCTTTATGCTTATGATTTACGAGTTGTATTAAGCGACGTCTGAAAGCTCGCGGCCGGAGCTTTCGCATTATCTAAGCATCTGGGCGCAAACAATGGCGCGCGCATGCGTAATGCGTTATCTCACATCTACCTCTTGCCACACTCTGCTCTCCTAATGAGGAACGCCGTTCCACATCTCAAGCTATGTGCTAATTGAAGACGGACTAAAAGACTAAGGCAGGGTTGGACGATGGGGCTCGGTAGGAAGTCTTGACGATCTTAGGTTTATGCCTGTAAGGACAATTGTGGGATAAAATAAAAGTTCAATAATAGTTTTTCTTTATTTTCAGCCGTTAAGTACTTATTTTATTGTTAATTATAGGATGGTAAATAAGCTTGCTAACATATGAAAAAAAAATCCTCCTAGCCAGTTTCGGCCACGGCGGCCAATCTCAACGGAGATCAGCCTGGTACGCAGGAGATATTATAGTGCACAAGTGTGTGCGCAATATACAGGTGCACTCGCTATTCCTTCACTCTCATAGTCCGGTGAGACGGCAATCCGACATGACCGGAGAGAGATCAGGCGCAGGACCAACGGCTTTACGTGCTTTCCGAGGCACGGGGGTATCACACCGCCAACTTCCTGACTCCGAGCTGCGACTGAGTAAATTTTAAGATGGAAAAACCCAGTCACAATTTTTGTGGCTCGACCCGGGATTCATATACCTACACAAAAACATGTTAAAAAAATAGATATTATAATATGACTTCACAGGGACATTGAGTGAGAATAAATCGCTCTCATCGAATTCTTCGACAGGTCACGGATCCTTACCCGTAAATTAACAATTGAAATATGACGTCAAACTTCATACCTCTATCAAACTATAAAATACTTGCTTTCGCCCGCGACTCCGCCCTCGTTAAAAACTTTTCCCGGACAAAAGTCGCGCTTTATGTTTTTCCGGCTTAAAAAGTAGTCTATGTGTTAATCCAGGACATGATCTACCCGTGTGCCAAATTTCATCGAAAACTGTTAAGTAGTTTTAGCGTGAAAGAGTAACAAACATCCATACTTACAGACTTTCGCTTTATAATATTAGTAAGATAAATAAAAAGTTATGTTTTTAAACAACATTTTGTTTAAATGCGCTTAAAGGTAAAAAAACTTTAAATTGAATCAAACTTTGTTTAATACTATGTAAAGATCAAAGCTTGTCGCGAGATTTACTTGTGTCAAGATCAAGTTACGTAATTATTGTATGTATTATATACACAAGTAAATCACGCGACAAGCTGTTATCTCTACATAGTATTAAACAAAGTTTGATTCAAATTAAAGTATTTTTTGTTCTTTTTAGACCACTATATAATAAAAACATATTTTTTTTGAAAGTAATTTTTATATGTTTTTTACTTTTTATTTAATTAAGAAACACCAACAGTATACATATTTACACACACTTATTAATTATCACGTTTCTATGTTTATTATGACAGAGTTGTCATAACATTATATTATTCTGATGTGTACACCTATAACAGGCACCTATAATATTACTTTTTAGTTATATTTCGAGTTATTCGCAGCAAGTCCTTTAATTTGATACCCATATTATGGACGTGCACAAAAATTACTAGTCTAGCATCCTGGGCCGTCCGCCATATTGGATTCAGAATGACGTTACTTAGCTAACATTGTATTGTCACCCAAAGTGAACGTGTATGCAAAATTTCAACACAATCGGTTGAGGGTAACTACTTCAGAATTGACTTGCAAGATTCCACACGAACAAACATAGTTACATACATTGCAAGTTAAATAAAAGCTTGTAAAAGCACATTGTATATAAAATGCTCACCATATATCATAAATACTAAAATTTTCTAAAAGTTTCACGGCTGACAGCCCTAACCACAATCAGTAAGCTACACGAAGAAATTTCGCCTTCGCTAATTACACTTAATTGAAATTCTGTTTACGTTTGTTTAGAGACGGAAATATAGCGTTTCTTTGTTGTAGGTAAAGAATAACGGTCAACGAGCCCACAAAGGATGAAGAGTAGGACACGATGGGAACGATTTTCTGGCCCGGATGCACAATCAACAGGTAATGGGAATTTTTGTTCTATTTTTTGTGCAGGAAGAGTTGAAGTTGTCTGAATGGGTTGTAAGAGCCAGGTAGTACCAATACATCATAGAGGTAGTTAGGATCAATAATGATAGTCCTTTTATTTATCATTATTTTTTTTAGTATAAGTTTAAATTTGAAGTTGGTATAACGTATATTAAGCATCGTAAATGATTTTAACGTTTGATTTACCTGCCTGTGATCAATTTAAGAAGAGGCACAGATAATTTCAAAATAATGTTGTTCATCTGCACGCGATTCAAAAGTCTTATGAAGTTAATTCTGTTTATTAAACCTCCAAATCGCCATCTATTAACGCATTAGAGGGAATTGTACGTTGCTAGTACCGTCCAACGTAGTAGAATTTGTATTCTGGTGAAATATCTATAGTAATAAAGGATTACGAAGGATATTTTCATATTATTAAAGTACTAGAATTTAATAAATTTAGGGTTATTACGCACAGGGAAAGCTAACGCGCCAAATAACGCGCCACATGATCAACCGTTCCACCATAATTTTGGGTCTAAGTCATTATTTATTAGCGGAAACTGTCTCTGGATACAGATTATGCGCAACTTCAACATTATTCTAATGTTATGCAGATTTCCATACGACGTTTCCTGCATGAGCTGAGATTTAGACAAAATTATGGACGTATAATCATAAGCTATTCTAAATGCTCATTGACTTGTTTAGCCTTTTCTTTATTTGTTAACTTGGCTTATATTGATGGACGTGGGCACAATGAAGTACAGATCCACGCAGATGTAATGATAATAATTAATGGATCCGGGAATAGCCTGTGACTCTATAGATTATTTTTTCTTACCAATTCCGATTTCTCCTCAAAATTTAGCAATGCATTTTTTTTATGGCATTGAATGACGAGACGAGCATGCCGTTTGTCTGATGGTAAGCAATACGACCACCCATAAACAGTAGCAATACCATCCAGCACCTTGAGTTACAAAGTACTGTGTGGCATTACACTGCGCTCGTCATCCTGAGACATGAGATGTTAAGTCTCATTATGTCCAGTAGTTACACTGGCTACAATGCCCTTCAAACCGAAACACAACAGTGCATGCACACTGCTGCTTAGCGGTAGAATATAGATAGAATATAGATATACAATGTTGATTCTATTAGATAATGGTGTCTACGAATCATCAGGTGCTCCATCTGCAGATTTACCGTCTAGTAAATGTAACAAAAATGCTGGAACCAGCGACGCAAACATGTAGGAGACAGTAACATACAAAGCATTTAGCATGTTATCGTTTCAATGGTCATCTGTCCAATTGGTCATTTAGAAATTATGTTATTTTAATGCAAAATAGTCAGCCTAATTTTAGTCTTATTGGTATACAATATTTAATGAAATATAGGCCGATCTGGAAATCTTTGATGTTCAGCAATGGACATATAGCTGATTATGATAAGAAAAAATTGAAAAGGTGGGACAAAGAAACACTAAAGCGATGATATGCTTTGCACTACCTCATCACACCAGCCTTGTATTATATACTGCTCACTGCTGAGCACGGGCCTTCTCTACTACTGAGAGGGTTTTAGGCCTTAGTCCACCACGCTAGCCTAGGGCTGGTTGGCAAACTTTACATACCTTCGAAATCATTTTCTCAGGTAAGTAGGTTTCCTCGAGATGTTTTTCTTCACTGTTAAAACGAACGATAATTGGTTAACAATACACACGTACTTTTTGAAAATTCAGAGGTGTGTGCCGTGGGATTTTAATCTGCAGACATCCATCTCGTCAGACCGTTTCATTCCTAAGTAGGGTATCGTCATCGTCCACCTTTTAAATATATATATGCACTGCCTACGCTTAGCAATCCCTCAACCAACCCTTAGCGACGATCACAATGCACACGCATTGTTAAGTGGGCACGCGTATAATTCCTGAACCGCCCATAGTTACTGGGATAAATAGCAAATTACTCATGAGCATTGAACAAGCGCGTTGGTGACATTTGCATGCTAAGAAATGCTATGAATTTTGATAAAGCGATTAATATAATAATATTTATGTTAGGAACTTATAAAGTAATGTTTATTTATAAGTGACTCATTAATCTTCAGAGCATGCCTAAGCAGTGGTTCATGTGGCTGATAATGATTATAATATCTTAATCAGTGTTTCTTTTCCCGACTGTTTTATGTTGCCAGTCTTCTTTATCTATGACGTGCGAGGTTTAAATCATAATGTCATTGTATTAAATCCTACTCTTTATTTCCACGTCTTTAGATGATTTGGATATAAATTAATGTTTTTTTTTTAATTCAATAATGCTTGAATGATTCTGTTTTGCCGTGAACATATTACGTCTTATATTACACTGTCGAATCATTGAAATGTTCAATTGGATGTGAAATGAGTCGGAAAAGGTATCGAGAATTCATCGTGGTTGTTGATGTGTAAAATATGTTAACATTTGTTGGTTTTTGGGTTTGAAATTAAATTCGCGTTTATATGTTTGCCTCGGTGGTTGGTTTATTCACATTACGCATGGATAGCTATCAAACACACAACTTGATAAATATTTGTGTTTATTACGTTTTTATTGTCTCATAGTGACTCTTTTCTTCTGAATCATGTGACGAGCAAGCCACTTGCCTGTTGGTAAATATCACGACTACTTATAAACAACAGAAGCACTATGCAAACTGAACAACATTAGCACTGCATAGTGTAATCATCTTCAGATAATATTTCACTATGTGCAGTAATTACACTGGCTACAACGTCCCTCGAACGAAAATATATCAGAGCATGCACAACGATGGTTAGTGGCAGATTTAGTCATGCGAGAGACTTAACACCTAGTAGGTAAAAAATTTCACTGTACTAAGGATATTGTCGCCCAAACATAATTACAATGGGGGACTTTGCGTACCTCAATCACCAAAAAAGTGCTGGCTAGTCTAAATTTGCTAAGTATACATATATGCATATGGCCCAGATAGTGATAATGCTGCTGATATCTTGCCAACTTTGTAACTATAATCGCTTTTAGACTGTGTTCAAATGACCATCAGTCGTTGAATCATTAAACGATGGACATTATACATCACGTTAAGGAAACATTAAAATGATCCAAAAAGTCCTAGGACCAAATATTTCGTACTTAACGCCTACGTATTGATCTTGATGTAGTACATTTGTATTAAAGCAGGTACGATACTCGATAATCTGTATTCTATTTCTTTCGACGTTTACATTGCATACGACAGTCCCGGACTTGGAATAAATGTCTGCAGATTTTATCTTCGTTTTGCTTACATTGAAGGTGACTTGGCGTATTCCCGAGCTAAAATAGCCGGCAAAGATTAGAAAATTACCGGAGCAGACTAATACAGCATGCATCTTAGCGTGTGCGGAGGTAATTGAGATGGATCATAGGATGCGTTTGCGCAAAACGAAGTGAAATTCCTCATTCCATTTATAATTTAAGTTGGTGTCGCGGATTTGTTGGAAACGTTATAAGATACTAGTTTTTGTTCTGGACTCCGTATGCGTGAAAGGTTCTTTTTTTAATTATTACTATTATCAAAACAAGAAACAATTCATTTTACAAGAGATGTAGCATAAACTAGATTAAGTTTTTGTGTACATCTACATCATCCGTCATGAAAACTAGCGTATATTTAATCCAGGATATAGTGCCCAACATTATCCAGATCTATTCATTGTTTAAGTGTTTCTTTTAGCAAAAAATGTGTTTTATAAACTTAGGAAATCCAATTAAAGCATAATTATATTTGTTGAAAATGTCGAGAAGATTTACTTTAAGACTAAAGTGTTGTAACAGAACCTACCAGAACCTGATATTAGAAGGCACCCTCATTATGATTATCCAACTCTTTTAGTAACTCCTATCCTCAACTCTGTATAATAGCCGGCAAACATCTTGAGCACACTAACGCGTGGGGGGTTTTTTTAGTTCGTAAGTCTATCTACATTACACAGTTTGCTAGTTATTATACCACTAATAAGTTTACCAAATTTAATTGTTTTCCTTGAATTCTTGTTAGGAACTGCATATCTATGTTTGAATTTGTTTAATGTTCGTGTACAGATGGACGTTAGTCATATTTCATTAATGAAACATCATTGTATGAGATAATTCTGTGTATGTTGTATCATAATTCTAAGCCATAATATCAGGTTTATTTGAGTCAGTGTTACGTGTTATGTGAAATTTGTATACTTACTTTATTATTTGTTAGTTAGCTCTGGTTCTTTTTAAACATTTTCATGGCGTTTTTAAACTTCACAGACCTTCAAACTTTACATAAAGAAGTCCATTATCGTTTTCCCACAGTGTATTCTTTTATCGGTAATTAACATGTTGTTTCAAAATATGAGCGGCGCCTTGGGATTGAACTCGAAACCTCGATTCGGCAATACATTCTACTCCCACATGATTACTTCTAACAATTCTATAAAACTAAAAGTATAAATCAATGAATGTTTTGAAAAGCGTCTCATTTCTTTATTATTGAATTACACAAACAACTCGCGATAGCTGAGTAGGCGCAGCCAACTTGAGAATTCAATTGAAATTTGAACCATTTTATTAGCAAATAGCTTTCTCTGAGTTCTGATTTGATACAACGTGCTCGCAAAAGTTAAACAAATTTTTGGCCTTTACGTAGTTCAATCGTGTGCTTATGAAATAATATGTTCTTGTTTACGAAATAAATGTTTGTATATTAGTAGTACAAATTAGTTACGATTGATATTGGTCTGGCATGAAGACTTTGTCATCTGTGAGATCTTCAGTTTTACACAGTCAGATGTCCAAACTAAGTCTTATATCAGATTTGATAAAACATGTAGGGGTTGTGACTTGCGTAGGATTAAGATTTATTTGACTTTTAATCTCACGATACTCGGCTATCAGACTTAAATAAGTATTTGCGATTCCCAAATGTCTTCTTGGGGCGAGAATCTAACTCGGATCACGAATGCTGTCAATCCTAAAGTACTACAAATAATCCCTTATAAAGGCATGACAGGATAAATTATCTTTTCCAGTCACATTGCCCAATTTAAGCGGATTATAATGAAATCGGATACATAAACTGTTGCATTATTTCGTAACATTACATAATTTTTCTACATAAATGTAAACATTGTATAGACAATCAAAATGTACTTAGTGTCTTTGAAAGTCAAGTGACATCATCCGAAATGAAAGTAAAATGTGTGACGCATTTTCCATGTTGGTAAGTGTTCAAAAGATACTTCGCCAACTTCAACAACTGCAAATCTTGTTAGTCACTATACTTTTGTTACTGTTAAACACTTTTCACAATGATAAATTGACAGCGTCAGAAACAATAAAAATCAGTGTAAATAAAACTACAATCAACACAAGAGGAGAAGCAAACAAAAGCCAATTATTCAACACAAAATTAACTAACAAATCCCCACTGCTGACACTTAAATAAATCAAACCGACATAAAAATTCTTCTCTACAGCCAGATAGCAATTAAAGTACGTTTACGATGAATCCCTGACTGAATAAGAAGGATCGGGTTGATCGTAAATTTTAATCTTTTTAAATTATCAAATTTGGTTCAAATATTTATGAATTAAGTTGTTCCAAGCTTTTCATTAATCTTTCAATGGGCTACAAAATATGTACCTAGAAAAATATATTCATTATATTAGGCAACATCTTTAACTGAATCGTGGAAATTATTCATTTTAAATTATACTTTATTTATTTTTACACAATGGGACGGAATAACGGCGAAAAGTGGGTGCACTAGTTGCGCCTCTGCCTACCCCTTCGGGGATAACAGGCGTGAGTGTGTGTGTGTGTGTGTGTGTATTATATTATTTTAAATCTTGCAACACTGAAATCAAGATGAACATGCCCTATTAGACGCACGACGTCTAATAACCCCATAATGTTATCCGATAATGGTTCACATCCTTCACGGTGCCTTTGAAAATATTTAAAAGTGTTTTACCTATTTAAGAACTAAAAGAGATTATTTAAGTACAGGATTTTTTTGATCATTAAGAAAAAGTTATGATAAAAATAAAATGTATTTTAAATTACAAGATTTATGTTCTATCTCTAAATAAAACAATTAGCATTATCAAGGTCTTATTGAGGGTGTTAGGTATATAAGCTGTTCATACGAAATCTTGGGTGTGGTTGGTGATAACTGAAATTTCGGCCGCCGTGTCGAACTTCTCGTTCTTGTGTGCGATACCACTAATTATATGAATAAAATCACTTACATATTATGGCCTGCGTGCTGCGCCTTAATCCGGGTTGCAACCCCTGGTTTTTTCGTTTTATTTTTCCTTTTAATTTTGCTCCCGGGAGCCGACGATCCGATTCGTCCGAAGATTTTTTCACACTTATTGTTTTTTGACTTTAGTTTTTGACACCACACTTTTTTATTTATGCCGCACAAAAGAGGATAATAGGAAAAATATAATAAACTAATAAACTATATATTTTATAATGTTTGTGTGTATTTGCGTATATTCATTCGGTTCATTCAACAATGTTGATAAATATTAAACAGAGGGTTTGAGATTTGTTATTGGTTTCATAAAAGCTTTTTATAAATCTTTCTGTCACCCACTAAGTGTAATAGATTTTAAAGGACAATACTTATTTATGGCTTGTGGGTCAATAAGAACTACGGCCCTAACTAATCATCCGATAAGATATTTATTATTTAGCACTATTGTTAATCCCATAATCTATTCCGTTCGCCTCAGATTCAAACCCTCATCACTCAAACGCAAAGCAATGAATCAACCCACCGAGCTATAACTCTAAACGACTAGACAGCGGATTAAAAACCTGTCTTCGGTACCCTAAAAAGTTTACGAACCAACTACAAAAGCGCCGCTTGATTTAAATCCTATAAGTTTTTTACCACTTTTTCGTTCAGACAGAATTAATTTAAAATTTAAAGCTAATGTTGCTAACGCAAAATCTATGTTTCATATTTTAAGTTTTGTGAAGTTTTTTGTATATAAATTCCTTATTAGCAAGTCGGGAGTGTTAGTGCTTTTATTGTTCTATTTTGTAGGATGCATTCTCAGTATTTGAATCGGTGTTGGGGTCAAAGGCTGCCTTACAAACGTCTCACGCCACTCCATCTGTCTGTTCGTATATACTAGTGTTGGCCACAGCTTTGATTTTGCGAAAGTCTTTGTCGTTGTCTTCTGATTTTAAACTGGTTTACCGGGGAGCGGTTTCGTTGCTTTTAAGCTATGTTGTTTCTATTGTTTCTTACGACTTTTATTCCTTCCTTCGTTATGTTTTTTCATAATCAAAAATGTTATTTCTCCTATTGTTTTGTTTTGATTAATTGTAATTACGGTGATAAATTATTATTATCCCATAAATATTTACACCCAGTTAGTGCCAAACTCACAGGCAAGAATATTTTTTTCTCAATATCATAAATTTAATCAACGAGAATACATCGTAAGATCTCCTGGTGATGTTTTTGTCCATTCGAAACTTTTCTCATGTATTAGCATTTTTATAGCTCGTTGTCTTGAATCTTCCTTACTTTCATTTTGCGCAAGTGAATACGTTAACCGCCAATAGTATCTCCAACCTTAAAATATAATCTAATCTTCCGATACAAATCTTACTCATCATTCAATTCCACGTTGTCTAGAATCTTCCTCACTTCCAATACTTGCAAAACCAAAGCGAATGCATCTTATCCGCTAATAGGATCTAGCGATTATTTTTTTCGTCCAACCACAGCATTTACCATGTGCAGTCATGGTCGTGACAAGCCTAATTGACCACCGTATCCGCACACCGAGCGGAACGCATGCAAAGCCTCGCTTGTCACATCGATTTACCGCATAAAGCCCGCCATGCAGCGCCTAAAAAGTTCTTCCGTGTAAACTGGTCTCAAGTTCAGTTATTAGGGTTGTCGAGGATAAACTCGGAAATGTCCGGATCGTTAGTAATATCTCGGAGTCTTGATCTATTCGATATGTATCGAATTTGTGAATCGTGTGTTTGTTTATCATGAAGCGCTTGTCTTTCGAAGTCGTGTCTATGGTTTGAAGTTGCGTAACGAAATTCTTTATAACAAAAAAATGTGTTCCTGGTGCTGAATACGTACGTACCTACTAATTATATACATAACATAACATAAGAAAACTTATAACAAAGATTATAATTTACCCAAAAAAACTAGCGACGCAAAGAAACTCCCTCTGTTTCTTCATTCTACAAATACTATACTTAATTTTAAACACAATCATCTACCGCATAATTAAATTTCAAGCAGAAATTCTTAGTATAACGCGACCCTAATTTTTAAGCTCACTACATAGTACATCGGGAATCCGCTATTACTACGTGCTTATCTCGGTTTCCTATCTTTACAACGATAAATCTAGATTTTTATAATCGAGAACTATCTGGTACCAGATTTTGATGTAATTATGTTGCAGTGTTAAGGTAACTATAAATTATACTATATCAATGTACCTAACACTTCTGATTATTTACTACTCATTTCATAAACAAGCTTTCGCTCGCGGCTTTGCACGCATTAGAGTCCATTTCCGGGATCAAAGTACCTTATAGTACTTAGAGATGGTGCAACGTATTATCAATGTAAGTCGTTTTAGAATCAGATCAATAGGTTTAGAGGTTATTCCTAAATCCAAAGTCACAAATTAACTTAACTTTTCATATATTTTTTTTAATATAACCTATAAATGTAAAAATGGCAAGACTTCTTCCGCCTTGGTATGCCAAGATTAGTATACTCAAATTTTAAGATATCGATGAAATTTGGCAACATCAACTTAGTACAATAGAAGGTTATATTTAAATTAGTAAAGACTAGCTTTTGCCCGCGACTCCATCCGCGTTAATATGTTTTTCCGGGATAAAAGTCCTGCTTTACATTTCCCCGAGAAAACTAGCATATGTGTTAATCCAGGACTTGCTCTACTTGTGTGCCAAATTTAATCGAAATCCGTTCAGTAGTTTTTGCGTGAAAGAGTAACAAACATCCATACTTACAAACTTTCGCGTTTATAATATTAGTAGGATAGTAGGAGTTTAAATAAATCAAAATCTTTTCGAACACGAAACCAAAACTAATTTATGATCACTCTTGTTTATATCCTATTGAAAACTTCAATGCATTAATCTCCGATACCCAAAACAGAACTCAGCTCAAAATACATGTACTATCCTGAAGAAAGGATCATGGGAACTTAATTCTAAATTCAAAACCTTTCATATACGAATTCCTTGTCAACCAACGGTCCTCTATGTTACTCATTCATAGATTGAACAGGCATTTCAAGCACATTGGCTTTCAACATAGTGCGCCAGATGTCAACGTCATTAAAGCTGGACAACGGTTCACGTCCTGGCCACAATAAGCCTTGTCGAATAATAATATGAATTGAATATCGCATTATAGTTAGAATAATCGTCTATCAGTACAACTGCATTGCTTGTTTGTTAGAATGCTGGTCAAGCTGAGGATATGTGCTTTAGTCATCAAGAATCAGTAAGGGTGTGGTATTTCTGTGATTCAGTTATACCCAAGTTAGGCAATAACGCCATCTGTTAACTCATAAATTATTGAGACTAGTTGTTTTATAAGTTTTGATTTTAAAATGAAACTTTATAACAAGAACAGGACTTGTAATTTAAGATTTACAAGCGTAAAAGTACAGGAATTGTAACTTAATTAATGATTTACAAGCGTTTATTTTTTTATTTATTTATTGTTATAAGGTACACCAACAGCACTACATATTATAACATTAAAATATACTAAAACAATAAGGTGCAACATTTGATATGTATGCTACTTATAGGTGTACACAGCATTCACCACAGACAACACATTTAAATAAAAAAAAAAAAAAAGCTAAAATTTAAACATTAAAAAATCAAAACATAATATTAAAAGATACAGGATATTACGAAGTACTAATATTATGACATTATGAAGTAATAATTGTATGCATTATAGTTGCTCGTTTGCTCGTTGCTGCGCCCGTGAAAGATTTTCCGGCACAATAGCCCTGCTATATATTGTCTCGGAAATAAAAATAGCCTATGTCCTTCCCAAGGTCTTGAACTATATTTTATTATACCAAAGGAAATGTCCGCTGTTTCTAAGAGGCATCAAGGCTCAGGCTTTATTAAAGGGGCAAGAATATGGATCCATTAAAAATATTTTTAGACCCCTACATTTATAACTAACTTTTTCTAAAATGTTAATTTATGTGTAGTTTTCAAGCAAAATAAAATTACATAAATCTCAAAATCGAAGGACTTTAAAATTATATTATTTATTTCAAATGCCTAGTTTTTGGGGGTACTATCCAAATATAGTATAAAGTATCTTGGTTAGAATTTTAAGCCCGTTTTTGGACATGTCCTTTCATTAGTCGTTTTTGAGTTTATTGCGTTGAAACAGACAGATGCGACAGACTTTGTTTTCTAATATATAAGGATGTAGGTTTCCTTAGTCTTTTATTAGTTAAAGAATCATGCAAAATAAATTAAAAATAAATGCCCCACAACTTTCGCACGCAATTGCGTAATCTGCAAGTTCAAATACCTCAACGTGACACTTATAAGCGTTGAGTAATTATTTTAAACTCGTTTCAAAGGCAGTCGCTTATAGATCTCGTCGGAGTGCCTCCAGTGACGTATAATTATGTCTCAATGGCCAGGGAAGTAGCTGGTCATCGAGTCAGCGGTTCTTTCATTTCCTATTCCACAATGGAGTGGATATCAAGCACTCAGTGACGCATTTACACGTGCATAGTTGAGTTAATTAGTCGCTCAATGAACCCCATTGTTGTTTAGTCATTTCAAGTAATACATCGGTCTGTTCCCGTTTAACTCGGTTTTGTGTGAATAAAAATTATAGACAAAATTTCGTGTAAAAATTGTGTACACATAGCTTAACTTAATAAGGATTTTTTAGAGACTGACGGTATTTTTATACTTAAAACATTCAATTTACAGAAATCTAAACTACAAGGATTTAAAGATAAGGCTTACATTAATTACTTTGGTGCTGCATCAATTACTATAATCGCTTAGTCCTCAAGTGGTTAGAGATGTCCTTATCACACGACATGATAGTGTTATCCCCATATGTAAATGTAAACGTCTTGTAAGTACATCAATTATTTCAATTATTTCAATTATTCGATGTTATGTTAATTTATGTATTCTCGCGTGATAGAATAAATACGGACATAAGATAAGATTAAATTGTGTTCCTAAAACGACAACATATGTTTCGGCTTCGTACAGTCAGCCTCATAAGTATCTGAACAAATTCAAAATTTCAAATCGCCTATAAGCGTTCAGTTCAATCAAAACATTATCTTTTCTTTGTGTAAAGTAAAGTAATTTTATTTTTGTGAAGAGAAAACAAAAATTGGTAAGAATGCAAAAGTGTAGAGACGATTTGAAGTTGTGAATTTGTTCAGCTATTAATGTGGCGGACTGTACCTACGCAAAAGGTATACGAAAAGAGTTAAACATACTTGAAATAAAGCAGTTCTTTAGTGTATGTATTATCATTAATAAAGTAGTTGAGCGGCAAAAACGAAAGACGTATCTTAATCTACGATTTAAAGTATTTAAAGGACTCGGCGCCATCGGCTTTGTACCACATACACTTAAACCTTCATACCAGTACATTCTTTAATTGGTGTCATAATGTTCCCTGAACTATTTGACCACACATGGTGTAAATTCTCATTTCACAACGCCGAAGTCACGATTTATTAATGTTTCGAGCTGGGCCTACGCCACGTTCGCTAATTGGGAATCGTTTTGAGCGATACCTGCCCGTTCGTTTTAATGAATGATATAATTCACATCATAAGAATAGTTTTGACTTATATTGCAACTAGTGCGTCACGACTTTAAAGAATGGGCACAATCGTTATCTTACTTCAGTATTTTTCTTTAACCAATTAAACTTTACATTCCGTACACTGGGTTTTAGTTCAATGATACAAATATCAAACGTAACATATCTCTTAAATTCTTTAGAATACAGACTCATTTGACCTATATTTTTCATGCATTGCGTGCATTGTTGTATTCTCTTAGAAATATGGCAAAAATCCTCATGTTTATCGTAATACTATTGTTGCTACAAAAGCAAATCGAAATAGTGTTAGGACATATATTGGCTCTTAGGGACATTGTAAATTAAGGGACTGAAAATAAAAACGTGTATAAACTACTGAGTTGTGTATGTTCATTAATAAAAACTGATAAAAAAAACAAGCAAAATAAATCAAAACATAGAAGATAACATTAATTCAATTCACGCATGCGTAACAAACTTCCAGATTTGTAGATACATAGATCAGGCCGATAAACTAATGCAGTAATGCTTATGTCCTTACGTCACGTCCGGTGAATGGATCCGCAATAGTACGGGAATCAAAAACAATCATACAAGTCGTGCATATTTTAATCATGGATTCATTAGTTAACGATTGTTAATGGTGTTTACAATAATAGGCAGGTACATTTTCATTCTGACCTTATGCCACTTCAATGTAGAGCCAACGTATACACTTGCAAGCATGTATTTACATTAGTTTTTAGACTGATAATATTAGAATAACCTACAAAAAGTATTACCAATGTTCTTAGAAAAAGGAATGGCCACGGAATTCTTCGAACTAGTCTCTGTTATGACTTTTTATTAGCATGTAAGAGTCTGTTTCATAGGTTATAAGTAAATTGTATTTGACAGTTATCGTATTGAACTGCTCAATTAGATATAACTCAATTTGTTAGATGTGGCTTTTGTATTTGATCTGCTTATACATTTATGTGACCAATGGCATTTACCAGTGGTCAAATCGGTCCTTAATGTTCCACATATCTACTCAAATGACCATTGTAAATATTAATCAGGTCAACTTGCCTCGGTGTCTAATAGCTAATTACATCACATAAAACACGTTAATTGCACAAGCCGCGATTACGAAATTTCGTAAGCTCCATGAGATCAAAAACTTTCATTGTTTCACCAACCGGTTAGGTAGGTTTATGGCTGATATAATGTGGCTTGATGGCAGCTTAACCCGTCAAACCCCGCTTATATATACCTATAGATGTATGGGGAAACCCTATATACTCGGACGCCGGCGTCCGTAGCGGGCTTGACGAGTCAATAGTAAAGGTAATTGTGAGAGTTACATTCTTTTTTTTTTTGGTATTGAATGACGAGACGAGCATGCCGTTCACCTAATAGCAAGCGATACGTCCACCCATGAATAGTAGCAATACCAGTTACAAAGTACTGTGTGGCATTCCACTGCGCTCGTTATCCTGAGACATAAGATGTGAAGTCTCATTATGTCCAGTAGTAACACTGTCGTTCAAACCGAAACACAACAGTGCATGCACACTGCAGCTTGGCGATAGAAATAGATATTGCGGTGGTACCCACCCAGACGGACTCTTACATATGAGAGACCTACCACCAGTAAATTAATTCCAACCTATCAGTTTATAAATAACGTGAATCCTTATTACAAAATACAAATATGACAAAAAGTTGTATGACAGTATGGAGTGAAACAAACTAAAAATCAACTAACAAAATGTAATTGAATTCACACATAAAACATAACCTCATTACACGTTCTCCAAGGACAAGAAAGATCGCAACTAGTGCGACGATCTGCCGATTTTTTTTCAAGAGTCGAACCATATTTGCTCCAATAACAAACCCAGAGAACTTAAACATGATTCTTTATAAACATTAGCTGTACCTGGCAATCGAAACTTAAACGTAAACCTAATGGTATCTACGTATGCTGTCCCTAAACCATCGAAGCGATATTTGATCAAGCCTGTCCCATAGAAATGGTAATAAGTAATGACAGATAAGAGAAAACAAATTGACGTTCGAAATACGAATGAATAGATATGAAAATTATATAAGATTGGACGCACAATACAATCCAAATGGAATTGGCAGCATGCAACCTCAAGATACCGTGGAACAAACAGTCGTTTCATTAATCAAATAAACGGGGACATTCTAGCTCTTAGTAAATTTTATAGCTGAACAATGTCGACACTTGTTTTATGTCATACTAGCTTTTGCCCTGCGGCTCCACCCACGTAAAAATTTTTTTCGTGAGAAAAGTAGCCTTTAAGTTAATCCAGGACATGATCTATCCGTGTGCCAAATTTCATCGAAATACGTTAAGTAGTTTTTGCGTGAAATAGTTACAAACATCCATACATCCATACTTACAAACTTTAGCATTTGTAATAGGTATTAGTAGGCAGGATTTGATTGATGATATAGTTAATCATATTTGAAGAATTCAGGTTTTTATGATTAGATTTATAACTGCTTTTTGACAAGGTATAAAATGACCATGTACTATAATAGTAATTACGTGTTTCTTATTGCATACTGCGGTTGCCCATAGCACGAATACCTACAACTTTATCATCCGAAATACCGTGTCGACAAAAATCCCTGCCGAAACTATTTTTAAATCAATGAACTGATCATCAACATAATAAAAAGTGTCTTATAATGTAACGAATTTCAGATTTAACTTGTTAATACAAAGTATTGCATCAGAAGAGGATTTACAAAAAAATAGTTTATTATAAGTTTTACTACGCCTGGTAGGTGCTACATGTTCCAAACAAATGAACTACAACTTGATAATATCCAGTTGAGGAAAACAATTACTCTAACATGCTTTTGTTTGTGAACCAGAATTACGAATTGGAGCAAAAAGTTTGAGGAAAAATGATAAAATTCTGGGGCGATGTCCGTAGGCAGTGTTGCGTCCACAAAAAAGGTTTTATATTTTCGGAGACTCAAGTTCTGATTTTATAGTGAAGAATTTGATGTACATTCTTAGAATATACCGAAGATTTTTTTATAAAGGAGAGTGGTCGCCCGATGCTTAGCGGTATGGCTCATGAGATAATAAAGAGAACAGCATTTCTCTGGATTCTAAATCACAAGGTCCATTATGATACTACCCTATCTTCATCCTTCGACGATTAATATTTTAAATTCTTCGTACAATTGACTCATCAAGCCCCGCGACGGACGCCGGCGTCCATATATATAGGGTTTCCCATACATCAATATATATAAGCGGGGCTTGACGGGTTAACTATATTGTCCTTTAAACAAAACAAAGCTAACACATTTGGCGCCTCAACAGAAACAGTCACGGTACATTCACAGGTTTCCATTGCGAATGTAATGCGATCGGAATCGACTGCCTGCCACGCTCATCAGATTGCCTGTCCATCAGTGTCATCCCACAGAGACTTCCGTGTGCTCCCCAATATCAAGACGAACACAATTTAAAATATACAATCTCCTACCTGCCCTTATTTCAGCCTTACTTAGACCGTGTTTCACATGTCTTAGAAATGATTTAGCTTAGTCTTTACGGTCGGTTTCTACAGGATCCAATTTTGAGAAAATTTTGTTAGAAAAATTCACAAAAATTTGCTTGAACTGGGAATTAAAGCTGGGCCTCCAGGTAAACAACCCACATACTTGAACACCAGACCAAAAATTTTCAACAATACTCTCATAAAATTGTTTCATAATTTGGGTTAGGCAAATAAAGAGGTGTTTACGTTGGCGTCAATCCTAACACGAAATAAGTTTACGACAGATTCGACGATAGCCCGTAATGAAGCTAAGCACAATTTGTATGCAGGCTTCCAAGTACCTCGTACTGGTGTATGTCATATTACACAATTCGAGCACGAGCTTTATGGACGGTGGGAACCATATTACATATTTTACGTTTGTAAGTAGTGTTCGAGGCCAAATTGGAGAATTTCTTGTAAGATTTATTTATTTTATGATAGTAAAGGTTTACCAGCATTGGCAGTATTGGTGGAGTAATTTTGGCTTTCAATATAAGCTGCCTAATTGGATACCAAGAATAGACAATTCGCGATAGATAGTTCTTCGATAAAGTACTTCTCAAACTGAATATTTTATTTATTTTATTTATTTTATTTTTATTTATTAGGAAAACTAACAGTGACTGACATCTATTACATAAGTTAAAATTATAAAACTATGTGCACCATTTTAACGTTTTCACATTTATGTTGCTCTATAGAACCTATTCGCTAACAGAGATAAACTAAAGAAACCATAATTACAAATAATGGAGTGAATACATCGACAGAAGTAGCAGAGAAAGTCCTTCATACTATACAATACTAGTTGTTATCGAACCAATGCTTATGTATAATAGATTTAAAAATGTGTGGTTTGGTTGAAAAAAGATCAAGTTCTGCGAAGTCAACCATTTCATTAAATTCTTTTGCAGATCTATTAAAATAAGAGTTTTTTCTATAGTTGGAACAGCAGTTGGGAGCGATTAAAATTGTTGGGTGTCGTTGAGACCTAGTGGGAACAGATAAATTTATTTTTGAAGGTAGATACGAAGAATCTACAGAGGATTGTGCTATTTTCAACAGAAATACAATGTCTGCAATTCTTCGTCTCTCAAGAAGAGGAAGCATATGATGTCTCTTGCACCTCTCTTCATAATGTATGTCATGTTTTTTGCATTTGTACTGCACGAATCTCAGAAATCTACGTTGAATCGATTCTAACCTATTTATATAAATATCGTATTGGGGATTCCATACCTGGGAACAATACTCAAGGATGCTACGCACAAAGGAGCAATAAAGTATTTTGAAAACCTTAATACTAGTGAATTGAGAGCAGCTTCTTAAGACCACTCCCATAGCTCTATTAGCTTTATTGGAAATTTGATCGATGTGTTTGCTGTATGTAAGTTTTGAGTCGTGAATTACTCCTAGATCGCGAACCTCATCCACTCGTTTGAGTTGTAATCCGTTGATTGTGTAGCTATATTGTAGGAAGTTTGGTTTACGGGTAAAAGTTATTAATTGACATTTAGTTACATTTAGATCTAAGCTATTTGTCCGACAGTACTCTTCAAATCTGTGGAAATCTTGCTGTAAAAATATATAATCAGAAGTATTATTAATTCTTTTGTAGATCTTCATATCATCGGCGTAACATAGGAATTTGGAGTGTTTGAAGCAGCTGCTAATGTCGTTTATAAAAATGTTGAACAATAGAGGAGAGAGTAAGGATCCTTGCGGGACTCCCGAGGGGATGATGTTCCAGTTGGAGTTAAAGCCGTTGACGACTACAGCCTGAGAACGATTATTTATATAAGAACAAAACCATCTATACAGATTACCATGTATTCCTGCCATTAGGAGTTTTTGTAGCAGCATGTGGTGGTCAATTCGATCAAAAGCTTTACTGTAGTCAGTAAATATCGCATCAACCTGACCACCAGCATCCATGTTTTGAGTAATAAAGTCAACAAATGTTAGTATATTTGAAGTTGTAGACCTCTTTTTTAGGAAGCCATGCTGTTCGGGAATAAAGGTGGTAGCTAACGCCTTATATACTTGTGTATGAACAATTCTTTCTAGAACCTTGGCAAAGACACACAATTTTGATATTGGTCTGTAATTTTTTATATTGCTCTTACTACCACTTTTATGAATGGGAGATATATAAGCTGACTTCCAGATTTTCGGGACAGCACCTTCTTTCGTCGATCGCTCAAATAAAATAGATAAAGGTTTGGTCAATGTTTTAGAACACTTTACAATAAACACAGGTGATATAAGATCGGGCCCTGCACCTTTTGTAACATCTAAGGATTTAATAAGGTTGAAAATGGTGTCCGTATTTATGTCTATGTGATTAATGTTAGAGCAATAACTGTTGCATGACAGCCGTGGCGTCTGTGTTAGTTGGTTAACATGGGTTGGAGAACGAAACATAGTCTGAAAGTATAGAGCAAATAAATTTCATACTTGTTCTCCGGTAACTGCTGATTGTTGTTCGTAGTGCATGGAAGAAGGGAAAGATGTGGAATTTTTGTTAAAATGTTTGATAAAGGACCAGAATACCTTTGGATTTTTTGTTATTCCCTCCTCCGAATTTTTTAAGTAGGCAATATAGCATTTTTTTTCAAGCAATTTTGCTCTTTTTCGTAACATTGAAAAGGTGTCATAATCAGATTTATTGCCATATGTGTGGTATTTATAAAGAACGTTACCCAGTGAGCTTTTCACATCATCTGTGCTTTTACTAACGACGTCAATAAAAGCAACTTACAGTGAACAAAGAAAGATGAATATATTATGTATAACCGTTACAAATCAGTACATAAATAGAAAAATAAGCATGATAATGCATAATGCTATTTTACAGGCGTCTCATTGAAATGCGAATAAATTAACATAAACGACGCGTCGATGTCTCGCAGAAGCGTTCGCGGAACAACCTAACGCAATAAATATCTGAGTAATGACTGCTCACTGAGTTTCGTCGGCAAAGATTGTACGATTTGCGACCGCATAAATAAAGATATATTCTTCGCAGTCTCTTGACTTCACTCTCCTTCATATGAGTTACCCATTAATTCCAAAACTTGGCAACGGTTTGGCACATTCGCTTTTGGTCAGTGATTGATAAGTAAACACTGCATTCAATAGTCTACCGCACAGAGTAATCGAGTCGTATGGGAAATATTTATGGTATCTAGTCGTACAGTTATCATTGGACATGCGGAGTGGAGCGCCGGCGGGCGATATCGCGCGGTTATCTGCTGCGCCCGCGCATTGTTAGTTGCGTGCTCCGCATAACAAATCTATCGGAACTATTAGCAAATATGAAACCAACAATTATGCGTTATTTATTAAGGTAATGTCCATAACACGTTAACTATCTAGTTATTATTGGAATGAACTTGGAAATAATAAAAGTATAATACGGAAAGACAGGCATCAAGATCAGCATCGTTCTTCATGCGTGGGGTCACTACGTGAACTCGGCGTATTGCTACACAAGGTTCTAAGTCACGGTTTTTATACGTGTCGTTGTTTTGGGTTTAGATTTTACAACCAACAGCCTCTACATCAATCCTGCTGGGCATGATCTAAATATGGAAAGTCGTTTCGAAACCAAAAATAGACGTCTATTCCTAGGAATACCGTCACTTAAAATTCGACCATCGACCATGAGACAAGGCGAATTAATGTCGGATTCTGCGTATCCGCAAACGTTCGATTGGTTTTATTTATGCGATAAGCCTACGTTTCGGATTCGCGTGAGAACCGCGAGCATGCACATCACTGGCTCGTTATTACTTTGCGTGCATTGATGTGCAAAGCGGCAAATGCGAATTTTAAGCCGCATGAGTTATTGGCTTCAGCTGATTTGAGCATATTACCCGTGTGCGAGACGCTTGGGGCGCGCGTGACGCCGCCTTTCTGCTCAGTTCTGTAATTTATACAGTGAAGAATGACCACCATCTGCAAAGTATCATAGGTCACGTCATACAAGTAACGGGTGGATGTGGGAAAAATTAGAAATGCTTTTTTTGTATGTTTTAATACACTTCGTATTCAGAGCGTGTGTGTACCCTTTGACCATCAAAATGCGACGATGCTCCGATAACTCTAATGGTATAATTTTGCATAACATTATGTTTTTTTGTTTCAGGTATTTTTTGGGTAGAGGTGATGCGGGTGAGATTGGAGTATAAAAAAAATTGTTTACCGAAATATTATAGTCATTAGCCATGAGAAGAGTCTTTGAACTGTTTGTATTTAAGATACTTTTATGACAATGCGGTCATCACATCGGAAAGAAATGAGATTAGATCAGCATTGGCGATGACAATAGCGGCATCGAACATTGTCCGTCCATATCCATGGATTGTCCGTGATAGTGCAATTAGATTGTCAATTAAGATATTCCATTTTCAAAAATATGATTACGAATATTTTCCATTTTCAAAAGTATGACTACGAAAATGTATTCCATTTTCAAAAATATGAGTGCCCAAGACTTATTATGAACCATAAACATGGGAAGTAGGTATGAGCCATACCCACTAGTTTTGCATTTATGTTATAAGTAATACATTATTTTTTTTTACAATACAATTCCAATCATAACGGGTACACTCGGAATTCAAGATGTAAACTGAATTGATTCTCCTTTGTTAGTTTTATAAGCGAGAAAACCGTCCAATGCAGAGATTCGCCGAGACCGTCACGGCCAAAGAAAACTTTATTGCGATGTAATGATATAAATAGACGCTGTAATAAAATTTACTACATTGAGGTCAGAGTCTAATAGATTTTTTAAACTAGCGATCGCCTGTTACGACAAAAAATACAACTGAATATTTTAGTACTGAGATAGAATTAAAAACCTTTTTATTTTTATTTATTATAGCGGGATTTTCATAACTAAGTGACGGCTTGTACAATATTATTATCAATGTATTTTATTCTTGCAGCGTATTTTAATTTTTTGGAGCAAAATGTGGAGTATTATTTTTTCAAATAATATTATGTAACATTTATGTAATTCAAAAATACGTAGAGACTAACAATACACACTATTAATATTGCTGCCATATTCAATAATGAATTCCCGTATAGATAGGTTTAATTTTCATGTAATTTCATATTGTAATTAAAATAGCGTACAAATTTAAACTGAGTAAACTGTCCTAATTGAAGGGAAAATATTTCATACTAATAAATTGAATATAGGTACGCTGCTCTGGGCCTCTGATGCGACTAATTGAATAGGTAAGTATGTCGTTCAAAATAATCCTACTAATATTATAAAGGCGAAAGTTTGTAAGAATGTATGGATGTATGGATTTTTGTTCCTCTTTCACGCAAAAACTACTGAACGGATTTCGATGAAATTTGGCACACGGATAGATCATGTCTTGGATTAACACATAGGCTACTTATTATCCCGGGAAAACATAAAGCGGGACTTTTATCCCGGTAAAACTTTTTAACGCGGGCGAAGCCGCGGGCAAAAGCTAGTTAATTATATTTCCATTGTAATTTGATTATAAAACATAAACCTTTGTTCCTGAGAGATTAGGTAGAGAGGCAAATAGTGCATGCTTATTTTGCAAAACTTATCCTTATACATAATTCGGATAAAAAAATCTTAAAAATTTCATGTATGGTCTGGTAAAAACATCATAAAAGTTTATATTGGCTTACCTGAAAATCGAACCCATAGTCTCGAAATTCATAGCCCACGTGTAGCTAATAAAACAATGAGACGATAGATTACTCTTAATATAAAATATATAGTTAGCTTAGCATCGCCCCCAATACGATCCGATTCATACACCACAGCATTATGGACGTATGTAGAGAACACACAGTGCGAAATGTTTAATTAATAAGTTATTATTCTTGTATCCAACTCGGCCAACTTGCAATGCTTTTGTGCACTCGCAGATTTGGAATGCTCTTATGTGGAAATTAAACACCCTCATTCGTTATTGAATTATGCATGCATGATTTAGTTTTACCCGTCAAGCCCCGCTTACATATATATGCAGGGTCATTTTGACATTGCGTTAATAAATGAAACCATATACTTATATCCTTGAAAATAACACTTTCCATAAAGTTATTTTAACAATAAATGTAAAATAAAAAGTATAAGTTTCGAACAAAATAAATATCAATAAAAAGTAACTTTAAGTTTACACGCCCTAATGCCACTACTACTACTCTAGAAGGATTTGTTGCAGCGACATTACACTTTCAGTCAGAAAAACATTCACCCACACGCCATATTCGCACTAAACTACGAAATTATAAAAAAATTAGGATAGTCAAATTGAGATTTTTGGTGAAAATATTCCTTTCTCGTGGATGATTTTTGGCACAATGTTAGCACAAGCAAAGACGAGTATGTGGTTTCATTTATTAACGCATTGTCAAAATGACCCTGTATATAGATGTATGGAATAATCCTATATATATGAACACCGGTGTCCGTCTCGGGGCTTGACAGACTACACGAGAAGAATATATAAAATAATATATGAAGGCACTTTTCACCGTGAGTATTCCGTCCCATGATGTGATAGAGGGTGAGCTTATCACCATATCGGACACAAAATTCAGATTCCGGGCTTTTACTGAGTAGAAAAATCTAATATCACTTTGCCCAGCCCGCGTTTGAACCCAAAACCTCAGTATTGCCGTCGTACCGTTATACAGCTACGCCACCGATGCAGTCATATTATTATAACCATTCTTTCGATGGTTTAATATTTTTATTAATTTGTAAAAGGAACAGTTTTCTACCACGTGACTTACAAACTTCACTCCCACGGTGTTGCGCAAGTACTAGTCTGCGTAAATCCGTGTACTTTACGGACAGTATCTATGCGCACACGCATTAGTATTGTTTGTATAAAGCATATCCTCTTTTTAACGTCAACACGTTGAATTTAGAACATTTGTTGTAAGTTCAAATGTCATTATTGCATTTGGTTTCGTATTGAGACATTCCGATAATGATGTTGAATTATGAATTGTCTTGAATCATTTCGTTGAAATATTCATTATTAGATATATTGTATTAACGGTAAGATTTATTATATGGTTGATTAGAAAATCATTCATTATTAGCATAATCGAGTACTATTAAGTGCAATACAAGCTCATTATTTTACATTTATTTCTTCAACAAAAATATACCGTTGTAGGTAAAGCCGTAAATAAACACTGCCTAAGTAAAATAACGTATTTTGATTGCAAATACGTATATTATGTATGCAATTAAAATAAAGCAGTAAAATAAGTTCAGGTTTCATTATTAAAACATTAACCTTTATAATTCAAGCCAATATAACTCGGTAGAGCTTTCTTAGACTTTAATTTAAAATCTATGAATATGTCGCACCTTTAGGATGAAAACGACACAATTCAAAAATATAGAAAATTGAGTTATCGTCATAAAATTACTTAAAACAAAGTTTTCGATACAACAATAGATCATACACAGCCATATTCAAGCAGGAATAGGACAAATCTGTTATATGGGTCCCTTTTTAATTATATTTTTATAAATGAGGGACTAGTTTTTAGTCATTTAAAAATGACAACTAAATTTTCTATTATTCGAATTATGTCGTTTTCGTTCTAAAGGTGCGATGTATCTACTACTATTATACATATTATGTATAAAATATGTAACACAAGGTGTTGTATAGAAGTGCTTAAGGTTTAAAGACGTGTTGTTGGTATTAGGCTCTTTATTATATTGCCGAACTGCACTTACATTATATCTACTTATATACTAGACACGGACGCTACATTACACCTTCCCCGTTTGGAAAAAAAAATAGTTACACTCCCTTTTTTTTTAAAAAAAAGGGAAAAACTTTTTAAACGTGGGCGGAGCCGCGGGCAAAATCTAGTATTATTATAAATGCGAAAGTTTGTGAAAATGTTTGGCTGTTTGTATGTTTCTGAGAAGTGCCCATAGGCATTATAATGTGTACATGTTTTGTGGCCCGGATTGTTTTTTTGTAAGGTAAGGGGGGTCCGGACCAGCAAACCCCCTCCCCCCCATTTATATACGCCCATGACCCATCGCATTTTGTACCACTAAAATGTCCCAGATGTATGATTGGACCCGCTGCAGGGCCAAAGCATAATTAATAACAAAACTTTCGACTTAGTTGCGTAAACACAATTCACTGGGGAACAATACTGCCCACCATTAACCATAAGATAATGATTGGTTCCTGACGTAAATCGGTCATGGAATGGCTTGTTAGATGAACAATAGGTGAGACATCGGCAGACGATCGCTCTTGAGATTAGGCAACGCGTAGCATCTAAGGCGTTGCGCGGACGGTATTAAGATGTATAGACTCTATAGTATAGAGTATGCTAATGGTAGGAAATTTTAATAGGACTGCCTCGGTGGCGTAGTTGTATTACGGTACGACTGCAATGCTGAGGTCTCGGTTTCCCCGGGTTGGGCAAAATGATAATGGATATTTCTATTCAGTATCAGCCCGGAGTCTGGAATTTGTGCCCGATATGACGATAAGCGCGCCCCCTAACACCCATGGAATGGAATATGCAGGGCGAAAAGTGGGTGCATTAGTTGCGCTTCTGCCTACCTCTACGGGGATGAAAGGCGTGTGTGTGTGTGTGAGGAAATTTATATCCACCTGGTTAGCGAACACCATGCAAGTACAAAACCCACTAAAGTATGTATAAGTACATCAGAACAGGCCAGCATAGTTGTGTCGATTGCCGATCGATATGCATCTCTTGTTGCCTGATACTCTTCCTAGAAGCCATTCGACTTATTATCAGGTGCAGTGGAGTCACTTTAACTTATTGGTAAAAAGAGAGTCATTAGTATGAAACGAAGTCTGCGTAGCGTCTTAGTTCTAAATTAAATATTTATGTTCCATATTATAATCGACCCAGAAAGTCAGTTTGAACAACTTTGTTAGTGCGATAGAAAACTGGGCTAACGCCCCACGTTATTATATAATTTAAAAAATTATGGGTCTTGAGTAGGTGGTTTGTAGCTTAATTTATAGTTTTTGCCCTTTGTCCTTGGTGGATTATTAATCTAGGGCAAATATATTTATACTAATTCTTATAATACGACATTATAATGATCAGTAGTTTTAAAAAGCGCCTTAAAATAAAAAATATATAATTACGAAGTATTTCTGTTCGTGCGTTAAAAGTAAAGTAAAATCACTTCTACGCCTTCAATTTTCCGATAGTAACTTTCTTCAGCTACATACACTCACGCCTTTTATTCACGAAGGAGTAGGCAGAGGCGCAACTAGTACAGCCACTTTTCGCTGTGCGTATTCAGCCCCATGATATGATAGGGGGCGAACCTACCACCGTATCGGATACGAATCCCAGACTCCGGGCTGATAGTGAATAGAAAAACCCAATATCACTTTGGTCGACCCGGGGATCGAACCCGAGACCTTAGCATTGCAGTGGTACCGAAGTACACCTACGCAACCGAGGCAGCCCTTCAGCTAATTTACATAAAAACATAACCCGACTACATGGTACGCATTAGCCACGCCATTTGAATGATTTATTACTTTATTTTCATGAGAAACGTTAAGTAATAGACATGTCTGATTTTTATTAACTACTCACATTTTCTTAACAAAAGCTTTGAATACACTAACCTAAATGCAGAATTGTAATATTTGTCCTTGTCTGGGATTATTTCAATAAAACTAAAATATTTTTGTGCTGTTAAAAACGGTGCCTCGGTGGCGTAGTTGTATTACAGTACGACTGCAAAGCTGGTCTCGGGTTCGATCCCCGGGTCGGGCAAAGTGATATTGAGTTTTTCTATTCAGTATCAGTCCGGAGTCTGGAATTTGTGCCCGATATGGCGATAGGCTCGCCCCCTATCACATCATGGGACGGAATGTCGGCGAAAAGTGGGTGCACTAGTTGCGCCTCTGCCTACCCCTTCGGGGATAACAGGTGTGAGTGTATATGTATATGTATGTATGTATAAAAAACGGTGATTTGCATTAATGTGAATAAAGTGTGGGAAATGGCGTAAATCACCCATTCCATGCGCATGAAAAGTCAATAAGGAACACCAGATTTATTGGCTACGAGAGGGACACATTATAGTGAGAAAATTGTCTCTATACTTTTTAGTCGCATTTATTTGATGAATAGTGACAGTTACATTAATGTAATCACAGATAGCATCAGTTTACAATCCACCTAATCTACTGCAGCTTTTGTTAAGCTTAAAATTGCCTGTTCTCATTAATTCAATATTGAAAATACAGGATAACAATGTATTTGATAATTAAAGAGACAAAACACAAATCACAAATGTTACTAAACAGCTTATTGAGTCAAATAACGCAATAGTTTCAAACTCAAAGTAATGTATTTAGTTCACGACCTTTAAAGCTAGTTTTCAATGAAAAGCGGAGGGGAAAAATAATCAGATTTAGAACGTTTAGCGGGCGGTAAGCTCCTTACGTCCGACCACTTGACCGCGATTGTGGACTTAAAGAATTATATATACTGTTGAGCGTTAATTTGCCCTCGTATTTTACCGATGTTTTAAGTACACCTTATAAGTGCACACGGTAAAACCTTGTTAGTGCCAGCATAGAGTACAAAATAGTCCTATGAGCTTAGTGTGTTCGCAGTAATTATGGAGTCACATTTCTGAAATGTGTTTGAATGGAATGGAAATCAAATTAAAATGGGTTTGGATATGCGTTATTAAGTCGCTGGTTATAACCATATAGGTAATAGCAATAATTTCTACTGCTATTGATAATTCGTATTTTTCAATAATTGTCCATACACCAGATTATATGGCTTTAACACTTTTAAATAACACTCAATGCCACTTACAAGAAAATACTAACAAAACAAATTAAAAAATTCCATTGCACACTTAGCTTATAGCGTTTCTTTCGTGACAGAAAGCTGTCGACGTCTTTTGAAGAGTCTTGAATCGTCTCATACATGTGCTAATAGAATTAAAACGGATTTCATCGGACAGGCTTCACCTTAAGTGTATTATTTTAGTAATCATAATAGTAAAATAACTATTACATGTATAAGTGCTGACTTTTCTAAAGTTATAAGTGTATTCTTTGTGCATTATCACTCGCTTTAACGGTGAAGGAAAACATCGTGAGCAAACTAGCATACCTGAGAAGTTCTCTACAAGAATTTTGAAGGTATGTGAAGTCTGCCAACCCGCACTATGCCAGCGTGGTGGACTAAGGCCTAAACCCTCTCAGTAGTAGACGAGGCCCGTGTTCACCAGTGGGCAGTATACAATACAGGGCTGGTGTGGTATGGTGTACGTGTGAGTATATTCAGTAACGAGTTACATCATCATCATCATCCATATGGCATCCACCGCTGATCATAGGCCACTCCTACAGATTTTTGACTGGTTCGTCTGGAATGAGATATAATAATTATTTCGGAGTCTTCAGTCTAGTATTAGAAACAGAAGAATAATAAATATAATGATTTTATTTAATACAATTGATATACGATAGAAGCTAGTCGACTGGCTAATGGTAAGTGCCATACCTATTCAGGAACCTAACCTCACCAGTACCATCTAAATAATATAATTTTACATACTGTACGGCACTTGATTGCAATCTTCCCCCAGAAACATTACATATAAACCCTAATAGTGATTAGTTATAATAGTGTCAATTTTTCAATTAATCGGGATCATAATACTTGCACATTACAGCTTAGTCGCAGTAATAGACAAAGTACTATCTAGCCCAGATTGAATTTCGCAACAGGCATATAACTAGCATCAAGTAATGTTACAACGTTGTTTCTAATTTAATTTGATTGGCGTCACGATGTTGAAGCAGATGTTGTACTGTAATACGTTAATATATATTTGGGGAAGCATTTGATTTATTAAATACTAGCTTTTGCCCGCGGCTCCGCCCGCTTTAAAATGTTTTTCCGGGATAAAAGTCCCGCTTTATATTTTCCCGGGATAAAGAGTAGCCTATGTGTTAATCCAGGACAGGATCTACCCGTGTGCCAAATTTCATCGAAATCCGTTTAGCGGTTTTTGCGTGAAAGAGGAACAAACATCCTTACATCCAAACATCCAAACATCCAAACATCCAAACATCCATACATTCTTACAAACTTTCGCCTTTATAATATTAGTAGGATATTAAATGTCGCATACGTCTACTGTAGTATATATTATTATTAATAATGTAACTTACTATACTTTTCCGACCAAGGCCCAATCATTTTGTAGACAAATGTTATGCCTATAGTGTAGCTCTACCACTTAAGGCTTAAGGTCAAAAAGATATAATCTCACAACTGGTCACAACTGCCTTTTTTGAAGAAATCTTAAAAAAAGTTGGGATTTTTTGGTCTTCGTGTAGGAAGCCTGAATTGATCTCCACACAATTTGCAGTAATAATTAATTTATTTAGCGCAGTTCCAGTAAAATATAACCTCCAAAAGTTCAAGAAATATGGAAAAGACATAACTTACTCGAGCACAGGCGTAAACAGAACTCATTAAAATGCGAATCACTGTTCCACTTTTGAATGTATTTCTCTATACGTAGTTTTGCTCTATTAACGTGCTGAACATAGGCCTCCCCTAAAGGTTTCCAGTTGAACCTGTCAAAAACGGCCTGGTTCCAGCGTGTTCCTGTGACCTTTATCAAGTCATCTATCTACCTTTTTTGTCTCCAAAGATAATGTTACTTTTATGAAAACAATGATCTTTGTGTTGCGGTAATTTTTGTTGCTTTTACTGTAACTTTTACTTACTCTTACTCTTCTTACATAAGAAACTTGCTGTTAATAAATAATATACTCGTAAACTAAAATTATAATTAACCCGACAATGTTCACTCCATGTAACATTTTGGTAGTCTATTCCCTCGCAGAAATCGCTAGAGTAGAAGTAATTTGGAATTTATTGCGCGCAATGTGAACGTTTCAGTTCCTTTAAGAGCAATAAGTTATTCTAGTAAAGTTTATTGTTAGATTTCTCTAGATTATATTACTATTTTTGTATAAAAAATAATATCTATACTGAATCGATGAAAGAATCTTAATTTAAAAATCAATTGCCGACGTTCTAGTTTCATTCTGTTAACATCGTAAGTCTTTTGGTGACAGTAATCATTCAATGAACCTCACCAGGTCTTTTACAAAGCTATTATATGTAATTTGCTAGAGCAAATTACTTTCAAATAAACCATCCAAAGATATCAATAACCTATCAACTAGTAAGTTCACATCTCACAACTTGAATAAAGAATATCGGCTGTAAAAACTAAGCATCCAAACTCTTTGTTGGTAACCCCAGATATCCACTTAGCGATAGAAATAAAAGGAATAGCGACAGATTCGTATAATACAAAGCCGGGTAGATACCAGTCGCACCATTCGTCCGCTAAGCTGATTTACTGCGCCCCAACAATACCTTCTGCTAACAAAAAGATGAGTCTTTTTGTTAGCAGAAGGTATTGTTGCAACTGCGCAGGATTAAAATAATTCGATGCGCTTACAGTCGCAACTCGCATCGCTGCACTCAAATTCAAACGTAATACGCTGAGAATAGTAAAAAATGCCCTTAGTATAGCTCAAGCTTTCTCGAATAAAGTTTTCATGAAATTTTGTTTACAAAAATTCACTCATGCTCTACACAATTGTAGAAAATAAGTAGCTAACAACTTGACATATAATTGTGTATTAAATTATTATATGCGTTATCACACACACACACACTCACGCCTGTTATCCCCGAAGGGGTAGGCAGAGGCGCAACTAGTGCACCCACTTTTCGCCGTTATTCCGTCCCATGATATGATAGGGGGCGAGCCTATCGCCATATCGGGCACAAATTTCAGACTCCAGGCTGATACTGAATAGAAAACCTCAATATCACTTTGCCCGACCCGGGGATCGAACCCGAGACCCCAGCTTTGCAGTCGTACTATAATACAACGACGCCACCGAGGCAGTCGTTATATATGCGTTATATAGTTTTAAATTTACATCTATACAGTGTCTTGGAATTGGTATTTTTGTAATAGTTTTATTTAGTTAGATACTTGCGCTAAACGAAAAGAACTGCACTAAAAAAAACATAACGAGATCTGCCTGATTAGTACTGGTCTAACAATTCCATTGTCTCAATATAGCGAATTTCCTTTCGAGTTTGCCAAGTAGAATGCTAGTTTTCAACTGCAAACGGGCTCTCTGTGAGGGCGCTGGTGATTAAATATAACCCTTTTGAGATTTATAAGTGTTTATTCCCAGGACTGTGGAGGTATCGCGAGCTGTTGCCTTTGTGGCCGCTCTTAATAAATGTTGTATGTCGTAACTGAATGTATTGTTACATGAGATGTGAATGCGTCGCATGAAAAATTGATGACCGTCGTTTCGATTGAATAATCGCATTACTCTACTAACAAATAGGTACACATGAAAGGATGAATGTCATATTATTGTATCAATAAATATAACGATCGTATGAAATATTACGATATGAACTCGCAGTAAAACGTCCGGGGAATTGATACTTAACTTGTGTTATGTTTCAGTCGTTGATTTGTTTCATTTTGGTTTTATTTTATGAACTGGATACGCTGTCCGTTTTTGATGAAAACGAATTGTTTTATGCAAGAAATAACGCTGGTTACGCTATTGTGTTTAGCTTTTGTGCCTAACTGTTGGTGATGTTGGTGACTGTTATCGTAACCGTTATAATTAATCTGGCAAGAAACGAATGGAGCGCTGGATAAAAGTAAATGGTAGCTACATAATTTGTCATTGATTACAAAGAGTTCAATCTGCGGCAAGGGCTGGACGACCATTAATCATACGCGCAGTTGTTACCGGACAAACGACAACATTACGAAATTACAGCGCCCCTACAAAACTCGAAACATGGCTGCGCCCGCCTGAATGGCAGGCCCTAATTAGCTGTCAAGTAATTCGACAGTACTGCCGTTCGTATCGCACTTAGAATGTTCCTAGTAGCGATTATAATCGGCAAGAATTTAAATGTGACCTTGCACGGCGTGCAGTGCGCATGCATGGCTAATCGCGTAGTTTGCTACGGTTATTAGTGCATCGAGAGATAGTGCTCCCAGCGAGCGAGAGATGTTGCGCTCGCAACTCGCGACGATCGGATCGCGTTCGCACGCATATTACCGGCGCTGCGCCCGCGCCTGCGCGCTGCCCTGCAGCTATACAGCGACCTAACAGTACAACGGCCCGCGTGATTAGACGCCACACGATAGCGCCCATTGTCGGTACACGATCGCCTCTTGTACGTCTTGAAATTGCGGAAATGGACACGGCTCGCACTCACTTCGCTAGCGGGACATTTCAATTGCCGGGACCCGTGGGCAAACATTATAGAGGACACGTTCGTCCTTCGATGCAACCTTTCGTGCGGCCCATAAGTACACATTGAGACGTCGTATGTTTGATGATAGTTCATTGCCGGCACGGAAAGATCACGGACGAACCCTCGCGGCGTTATTTATGAGGCGCATCATTTCAGATGTTCCACGTTTTAAAATTGTAGCCGTTGGTCGTAGGCCGTGACGTGAGGACATTAGTAAGCGTCGGAGTGTCCTTGTTTACGAGCAGCCTAATGAGAAATGCCATCGGGTGAAAAGTGGCGCGTGACTAACAAACTCGCGGCCTTCACTCAACAGTCTTCGCTACAGATGTATTAAAGAAGTCCGAGAAGCAATTTCGCGTCTCCGATGTTATTATGTATCTTATTATTTGTTCGTTTATCTGGATTATAATCTCCGTACCGAACGTTCGTAAATTTCTATGGCCGTAGCGAGTTGTGAATTTGTTCCCGTATAGCCTTAGAAGAATACCCTAGGAAGTCTGGAACCCGTTCCAGGCTATATTTCAATTTCCTCGCGCAAACACGACGCGAGTGCAAGCGTACGTACTGTTACAATTTACAGCACGCAGTACTGTTTAAATAACAAATTTCAACATGTATACACTCTTTAGATTACTGTAAAATCTATTACTGTATTTATTTACTAAGGAAGGATTGTTTGCTAACAGTATACGGGTGCTTTGACATTACAAATTAAACTCTCAATTTGTAGCACTCAGCCTTTCATTTTGATCATCAGTTTAAAAATAAAACCCTTTTTAAATTCTCAATTTCATATACCCGGTATACAATTAAGTTCTTTTTTACCAGTTAACTTTTTCGTCTACCCAAAACCGAATACGGTATCACCCCACCATCGTCAATAACTAGTCACATTATAGCGAGAGAAAATAAAAATAAAATATTTACAGTGGAAGGTAGGCAACAAAAACTCCCACTCTAAGAACAATCAATCTTCGGACACTGAAAGGAGCCTCAATCAAAACAGAATACGAAGAAGCATGGACCGGATAAAGGGCTCTATAAATCATAAAATCAAGCCTCCATTCACAGCAGTTTATTTGGATGGGAAAAAATATTTGACCTCACGATCCCCATTGTTAAGGCCCGAGGGTGCATCTTCAATTTGTCCTTTTCGAATAGCCTATACGATGTTTATGGGCTCATTAAAATGTGGATAATCACGATTTTTTCAAGTATAATCATCTGGAATGCTTCATTATTTCGGAGTCAAGAATTCGATATCTCCGATCCGTTGCGTAGGACGTTTTTAATTAAGTATCATTTTTATTTCGAAGTGATGACATTAACTTTGAATGTACAAGAGATTGTTACAAATATAATGGCTATTAAAGTAATTACATTGCGGCTAACGTTTATTTTATTCATGTAAAGTGTTTAGTGTTAATAAAGTGTCAATTAGTGATTACTGAGGGACGTCAGCGGTCTTTTTATCAGTCGATCTCGCTTCGAAGTTTTTAAAAAGTTCATTTGAATAAATCGAGAAGCCTCTTCCAATCAATGTTACACGCGATGGGACATACGATATTTTAAAAGCAATTTGATTAAAAACAAAATAACTTTAAGCCTTGATGACAGGTTGGACAGAGGCGGAATTTCTTTATTCTTTTTATTAATCTAATGTTGCAAGAGGGCAACAGTGGCAGAACTTATCCAATAGATTTTCTAATATTATGAACGACAAAGTTGCCATATATATCTTTATACGTTGAATTTCATTTTAAGATGCCGTGTAGGTGTAACAGTTCTAATTGAATAAATAGTATGAAAAATCCATACTCATATTGCGCCGAAAGCCAAGTTTATGACAAATTAATGACTACAACATCGTGATGTAACTTTTGCCGTAAATTATGTATCTATATTTGAGGCGTTCAAAGCCTGTTTCATATTATAGTAATTCACTCGTCATTTCCAAATCTAGATATTATTATAAACACACTTTGATACTAATGTTACTGTGAAAGCATAATGTTGTTGTAATAAAATCTGGCTGTTAAACATTTTTGAAGCGTTATTCTAAAAAAACGAAACAGCTTTTGGGATGGGTAGCGCCATCTATGAAAACGTTAACTGCATTAGGGCTATCAGTCACGGTATTGCACGAAAAACTCGTGGAAAACGAATTTTTCCAGCAATTAGTCTCAACTGGCTGTATATTTATTTATTTATTTATCAATTAAGCATCACACAAGCTTACAGTACGACTGCAAAGCCGAGGTCTCGGGTTCGATCCCCGGGTCGGGCAAAGTGATATTGAGTTTTTCTATTCAGTATCAGCCCGGAGTCTGGAATTTGTGCCCGATATGGCGATAGGCTCGCCCCCTGTCACATCATGGGACGGAAAGACGGCGAAAAGTGGGTGCACTAGCTGCGCTTCTGCCTACCCCTTCGGGGATAACAGGCGTGAGTGTATATGTATATGTATATATACAAGCTTACAGTGGATATATGTCGCTGCAAAATCCCCATACTGTCAGAATTGAGCTTTAATCGGTTAAAATATGCAGTTTATATTGCTCGATCAAAAATCAGATTAGAGCCTGTTTCACAACTTCTAATAAAAGCTATGCGTCTCATAAATGCATAAGCCGACCAAATAAAAAGTCACACTCCATGCTCCAAAATAAATGGTAAGAAATTAGTACTATCTACATTAGGTGTTTAATACGAGAAGTATTAAATAAAATTTACTTGAAACTTGTGAACTCGGCTCTAAATCAATTAAAGTTTTACAACTGCCTCGGTGGCGTTGTTATGATGCGTGCGCGGTGTGACTACCGCTCTAAGGTGTCGGGTTCGAATCCCGGACGATAATAATATTGGGTTTTGTTAGCCAGGCCGCCCCCTTTACATTATGAGATGAAATACACTCGGCGAAAAAAGGTGCACTAGTTGCGCCTCTGACTACCCCTTCGGGAATAAAAGGCGTAAGTTTATGGGCAAGTTTTGGCAACAACAGGAGAAGAACCGCAACAGCGGTACGCGCAGGGGCGGTTGCGGACGACAACTTAGACGTGAGTCGGAGGAAGCCCGCAGCCGTCCCTAATGCACCGAAGATGGCCATTATAAAAAAAAATTTAAAAAAATGGGCAAGTTTTACAACTGATCCGATTTCGAAAGACAACAGTTTGGATTACATTACTAAGACTTATTTCATCAAATTTGATAATTCACATCATGCTAAAGAAACTTCTCAACTAATTTAACAATAAACTCTAATGAGGTTGATTAAAACTTAAATAACTAAAGTTATTAACAGCGTTCTCACGTTTAACGTAAACAAATTTTAAATTGTCTGCAGGTTTTCCCGCGTCATTGATTTGTTAATATGTGATCAAGTTTTTAATTGTTCACATTAATGCAAGAGGATTTGAACATAAAAGCGCTGGCATGCATTATTCAACATTATTTAATTATAGACATCTGCATATACATCTAAAGCACTTTTTCTCGTTCAACTGTTTCTAGTATTGTATTCAATGCTAATTAATGATGATTATTCTGGTTGGGTGTTGCATATTTTAAGCCGTGATATTCTCATCCGTATCGTTTATTTTTTTGTTCTGGAAAGTTCTACACTCTTTTACAGTGTTCTGGTTTTATGAATATCAAATCTATACTGCCGTCTTACGTATTAAAAAAATGTTTTTTTATGGCATCGAAAGACGAGACGAGCATGTCGTTCGCCTGATGGCAAGCGATTCGACCACCTATAAACAGTAGCAACACCATCAAGCACCTTAAGTTACAAGGTACTGTGTGACATTCCACTGCGCTCGTCATCCTGAGACATAAGATGTTAAGTCTCATTATGTCCAGTGGTTACGCTGGCTACAATGTCCTTTAAACCGAAACACAAAAGTACATGCACATTGCTGCTTGACGGTAGAAATAGACATTGCGGTGGTACCCGCCCAGACGGACTATTACATATGAGAGTCCTACCACCAGTAAA
This sequence comes from Lapara coniferarum, assembly GCA_949316025.1. Lineage (NCBI taxonomy): Eukaryota > Metazoa > Arthropoda > Insecta > Lepidoptera > Sphingidae > Lapara > Lapara coniferarum. The sequence goes on from OX438922.1 coordinate 5,884,433, forward strand.
ATTAATTAAAAATCTTTTCAACTTCATCGACAACTTTATTTCTAATAAAAGTTTCTCTAATCTGTGGAATACATCGATCCTATCTCACTAATGTTAGAAATTCGAAGGTTTGTGATTTTTTTTATATAAGTTAGGAGACATATTAAAGAATGGAGTTGAACTACATTTTACAGATATACCATGTCCTAAATTTTATTTAAACTTTTTTTATATCCTGATAAACGTATTGCGAGGATTTTATATGACTCGGACGTAACTGCAGGAAAAAAACTTGGCTCAAAAGCTTCTGCTATTTTTTAGATCAAATATTATATCTGAAATCCTTATGGAAGAAAATGAGCAACCGAAATGAGAACTGTTAAAACCAGATCAGTTTTGACAAAGGGGTTTTAGCTAGTGGATTCTGTTTTAAGTTTCTTAATGTCTTTTGCTTTGTGGGAGCTATGATAAATCGCATTTTAATAACTATTTGAAGTACTTTTTTTGAGTTCGATTTCCATCGAATCGTTCTCTCTATCTTTATTAGAAGTAAGACCTTTATCTTTTTAATTTATGTGTTCAGAAATTCCACATATTATTTTGGATTCTGATATTAATTATTAAGGTAGATTGGATTGGTTTATCAAGTGAGATGCGTGATAATTTACTACAGGCACTTCACATATTTATTATATGAACATAAAATTACAAGCCACTAATAAATTCGACCATCGTTATGAACGCATTCCCTTATTAATGGTTAAGAAAAATAAAATATATGTAATTAATATTTAAAAAAAAACATAAGTTTTAGCTCAGTTTGTTTCAAGTCATTTGCCAAGGTTAGTATTCATTAGAAACGGCGGCCATGTCGTATATCAATTTTAGTCATAAAAACTACGCAGATTAAAAAAAAAATGTAAAAGATTATACGCTTATAAATTTTTTATCATTCGTGAACATCGATATCTTAAAAAACTAATACACCAATGTTCGTGAACCAATACTTACTAATATGACGTACAGTCGATTTAAATCATCTTGCCCTAAGAAAACTCTAATTAAAGGGGCCAACGTCGTGTCGACCGACATTACCTTTTCAAAGGTAAACCATACATCATTGGTCCGGTTTCAATGAAAAAGGCACGGCTAGACGCTGCCGTCGTACGGGCATTGTTTTATAGCGCAGTATCGGTCTTGGGCACAGCTTCCGCTAAAGACATGGGAAATAGCGATAGCGTTATTTGTATGGAGATTAAAAAACATCAGATTTTTATGCAATAGTCTGTTTTAAGCAAATTAGTCTACTAACACGTATTATAACACCGGGATGAAAAAATAACGTTACGTAAAATATTATATTTCCACGCAAATAACTCGATGGGTGTTTCATGCCATGACACCGCCACAATCATTACGACATGAAATTTTCAACACGTACATGATTAGAATACGACCCCGGCTATCAAATTATGGCCAATATTCGAAACTATAGAGAGGGGAGTTATTACAAAAAACGAATTTGTAACGCCATCTCGCACAATATAACCGCAACCTCCACGGGCGCTCATTCGATTAACCCTTGGCCCGGCGCCGATCGCACGCGGTCTGTCTGACCCTACTCAATTATATTTTTACCTCATAGGCAGGTTGATTGATCTACACTATGTCTATGGGAATAATGGATATTCAATTAAAGGATTATCATGTTTTTTAATTTTTGTCGATGTTGAAATGTTAAATATGTAGAGCTAAGTTGAATGTTCTTGTAATGTTGTAGCTGTTTTATTTTATGATGTACGTGGTCAGTTATTAATCTATACTAATATTATAAAGCTGAAGAGTTTGTTTGTTGGAACGCGCTAATCTCAGGAACTACTGGTTCGAATTGAATAATTCTTTTTGTGTTGAATAGACCATTTATCGAGGAAGGCTTTAGGCTATATAACATCACGATGCAACTATTAGGAGCGAAGAAATAATGGAAAATGTGAAAAAAACGGGGAAAATTATTCATCCTTGAGGGCTTCCATTGCGTGCGCTGCGGAAACGGTTCAAGATACTAAAAATACGTGTATGAAAGAATTATTCCTCTTGAAATGATCTAAAAAAATGTCCGCGACAGTATATGTCTATCTTTTAAGTTTAACTCTCTAGAACCGTTTTTATGGTAATCGAATTTGGTCGAAATTAATGCATTATTTGTTAAGAGTTGTATCAACGTCATAATATTAATCTTCATCCAAGTAAATGTGTTTGATAGAGTGATTCAACGGGAAGGTTTTTATGTATGTACTTTTAGCCCGGAAAAACTTATTAACGCGGGCGAAGCCGTGGGCAAAAGCTAGTTAATGATAAATGGTGTGTCTACAGATATTAAACTGATACCCATATGTATTTCTTCTTCCATTGTAGTAACAGTCAATAATAAAAACGACTAATAAATTGTTTTGTACTAAAATTTTTATTAAATGAACTAGTCGTCTTTATATTTATTATTTGAATATATATTTATTAATCTATACTTAATGTTATAAAGTTGTAGAGTTTGTTTGGTTGAACGCGCTAATCTCAAACTACAGAACTGATTTTGAAAATTATTCCACTAATAGGAAGCTAAGTTACTTCTGAGTGCTATAGGCTACTTTTTGTTCCGGGAAAATATTTTTATCCCGGAAAAACTCTTTCGCGCGGGCGGAGCCGCGAGCAATACTAGTTCACAATAAACATAATGACTTGAATTCTTATACGCTTAACATCATCTTATGGACCAACTTAAATGAATTCGCATAACACAAGATAAACAATTTTACATACCGTATTCTTTGTCCGCCAGGTCAAAGTGTCCGCATCAGCGAGGTAACAGATGACCGTTAGTTCGTGCGCTCCATATACAGTGGATGATAGCTTTATGGTGATTTGATATCATTCTAGAGAAGATTGCAGTCAGTGGGTTTGTTAACTTTACCCTCTGACGGCGTCAATCGTGTCTTTAGGTTGGTATATTTCATATGGATAAAATGATATATGATTTTATTTTGATAAGTGAACATGCTAGGCCCAAATATCTACGACATAATTATATCTATTAAGATATTGATTTTTACTTGTTTGAAAGAGTTAAGGTAAGAACATTGTCAATTATTACAAATCGTTCTTAAGTTTTTTTATTTGTTTTCGTTTTTGGTTTTTATGTCCTTACACTTGCTACAATGTCCTTCAAACCGAAACACAACAGTGCATTTACACTGCTGGTTGGCGGTAGAAAAAAAGTGTCCCTTATTATCAACAGATAGCTAGCACGAACGAAACGTCAAATCACAAAAGCTCCTTGCGGTTTGTATTGTTTCCAACAATCCTCCGCTTTGGACTAATGGACCATGACGAGCATAATAAGGGTTAATGTAGTTAATGCCTGCACACGAATATTCGTTCGAGAACATTCCACGCATCCCTTCAACATCATCATGTGGTATAGATAGATCGTAATTATACATAATATTTGAATTGATTTAATATAAGTAGGCACATTATTTATATGACATTCAAACAAACGAAAAAAATAAGCTCATACATATTTAAAACTTGATTAGGAAATTTCAATCGGCTTAAAAACGCTAAGCCGTAATTAACAAGGCTTAATGTCGTGGTTGCTTATTATAATAAATTATTTCGTTACTCAAACACTTGAATTAGCGACACTACATGCGTGCTTATACCTCGTTCTTATTTTCTAGGTTTTGCTCAGGGCACGATCTGTGTACACATTCTTTTTCAGAACAAAAGTACTGTTTGTTACTTCTCCGGGATAGGACATCTGTCTCGACCAAGGGTATTGTCTAACTGTGTGCCAAATTTCATTCAAATCTATACAGCGGTTTTTACGTTAAGTTTTGAACATCTTCCCAAATTTATTTTTAATATCCAAACATCTCCAAAAATTCTAACATTCATATTAATAGTTCGACTTGAAGATATTTGCGAATTTCATTACAAAGAAATATTAAATTGCTGATTCTAAAAGCATGGCCCATAGTTATAATAAAAAATATATTCTCATAGTCCTAAAATCATTTATTTCTGATTGTAAATGGTAGCATAACTCAATGAAGGGTTGGCAATTATCGCGAGTAATTCTTTCCATCGACTCGCTAAAATACTCTGTATAGAATAACAATGACGTGTTTGCTTGCGATATTCCGCGTAACGTATCCGCCCAAGGATACAGAGTGTAGTTAAAAGTACAGTTCATTGACTATTTAAAAAAGGCAATGAATTGGTATACCATACAATTTTGGTGGGATCGCATAGGATATGTTTTTCATCCTGGGTACAACAGATACATGGTGAAAATCCCGCCATTGTGTCTTGTTCAGTGTAACAGGGTAGGCATAGTTAAGGCAATTATCGGGAGACGTTATTATACTTGTTAGCCTATTATATGTATTTAGAATTAAGTAACCAGTACTGGTAGGATTAATTAAAACCCTGAAAAGCAATAGATAGCATTTTTGAAATGCTTTTTAATTCAATAAAATTGACTTTTAAATCTTGCACCCTCCACCACTATGTTATTTACCATGTTCTCATCCCACAACGCTCGCGTCAAAGAGTTCTAAGATTAACTGTTTAATCTCTTTGGCTCGCGTAAATCCTTTTTGCAATTATTTTCCGCAATTTTATTTTGTTAGATTAGAAAATATATAAAGTATATTTTAAACTATTTCTATTATTTCTTTAAAATGCGATACATATTAACACTGCATACAAATATTTTACTGTCTCAGTGGCGTAGTTGTATTGCATTCGTACCTGTCTGATCTCCATTGAGAGTGGCCGCGGTGCCCGACATTCGGCGAGGAGGGAAATTGAAATATTAAGTACACCCTGGATTTTATAAAATTTCTATAGAAATAAATAATACCAGTATTAGTATTTCTTTCAATACACCCTGTACATTTCCACGTTGCATAAATGCAGAGGATCCTCGACCCTGACCCCGGGCCGTTGAACCCGTTCGTGACACTTTGATTCTCTATCGATCACGACTCTAGATCGTTGCAACGTATCGATATTTTTGTGCTATCAGATCGAGTTCCGATTGAGTTTCACGAGTAAGCGTGACTTGGGTTTTTCTCAAACACGTAACGGTTACGTTTGGGTGTTTGGTACCGACTTTGGCAGGTGCGTTGATACCATCGTATCGATGATCTTGCTCTTTGTTGTCCGGCTAATTAGATGTACTTGTAATAAAGCGCACAATGTGGCTATTTGTAATATAAAAAATGCTGAATCGTTGGGATTAAATTCCTCTTAGATGAGCGCAGCCCAATGCCATAGAGATTTGTAATTCGAAGTTATGAGTAGAATTATTCTTTTTTATGGGCTTTGCCACGCCATTATCCTTAAATCCGTCAAACAACACTGTTGGTTGGTAAAAATAAACGAAGTGGAGGAATCTACTTGGTTACACGAATCCGAGACTTGCCTAGTAAGCACATAAAACGGATTTTTTATATAACATTCGGATAAAACAAAATACAAAACTTACCTGCATGACCTTTGATGATCTGTAGACGATAACCAAACAAAACGACTAATACATCATCGAACAATGGGTCGAAATAAACCATTTGGCCAGTGTCAAAAGGTGCCCCTGCCACGAAAGCTACAGTAAACATTTTAATCACTGTAGTAAACTCGATTGCTTGTTATTTCACGCTGTGGCGTTGCGTGTTCATTACGTTTATCTCCTTGTTTCACTAACAATATTGTGCGCTATCGTTTTGTTATAAACTGACTAGTTTATGAACTCGTGGAATGCCGAAGTAATGTGTCGTATTGTTTGTTTAGTGTGAACACGATAAATCAAAAGCCCATGAGTGTAGTACATCATCATCATCATCATCAGCCTTTATCAGTCCACTGCTGGACATAGACCTTCCCCTAATGAGCGCCATAGCGCCCTGTCTTCAGCTTGCCGCATCCAGCATCTGCCTGCAGTCTTTCGCAGATCGTCATCCCACCTGGCCGGAGGAGTGTAGTACAACATAAAGATAATTAAATTATAAAAATAATAATAATACTAGCCCAGTATTAGATACTGTGCCACTGCTGGGCACGCGTTTCGATAGACAGACAGACGGACGTGACGGAGGGCTTTATTTTATAAGGAAAAATGTGAGGTTACTGTCAACATCTTTTTTTTATTAGCTGATGAGACGCACAAGTCAATGATCTTTTTGGTAAGTGGGTATCTGCACGTAAACTTCAGCAACGTCAAATTTTAAAAATATCCTTTGCCTTGAAATCCGTCTAATAACTCTACCTTTCCGAGCAAAACGATTATCTGAATACCAAGTAACCTAATAAAAATGCTATTATACACGACCTTCTTTAAGTACGGAACTTATTTTTACCGAAGCGAGGTAACCAAGAATCTTATACCCATATATGGATTTTTCATTCCGTTCAACAAACTGAAGAATAAAATGTGACGTCACAACTGTCTACTGTCTCTCTCTTTAGAGTGACAAAGGTTTATTTTCAAAACCAGGACGTAACATAATTAACTGTCCATAATAATATGATATGATATAATATGGCTGCCTCGGTGGCGTAGTTGTATTATGGTACGACTGCAATGCTGAGATCTCGGGTTCGATCCCCGGGTTAGTCGGGTCGGGCAAAGTGATTATTTTCCACTCAGTATCAGCTCGGAGTCTGGAATTTGTATACGATAAGGCGATAGGCTCGCCCCCTATCACAGCATGGAACGGAATAACGGCAAAAAGTGGGTGCACTAATTGCGCCTCTGTCTACCCGGGGGATGAGAGGCGTGAGTGTGTGAGTGTGTAATAATATGATATCGCACCATAATATTTATTTTTATCTCTATAAAGTAATGCGGTTTAAATTAATTATGAAAACCAACTACAGCGGCTAGTAATAGTTGATATTTAAAAAATATAATTTGAGTTAGAAAGTTTATTCCAAACAAAATTGGCATATTTACATACTTTTTTGGTATGTGTAGTTCGGAACTACTAGTTCCACTTACATAAAAAAAATACCTCACCACGCGGTGGTGAATTCAGTGGCGGCCTTGGAGGAGGGGGGCGAACCAGTCAACCGCCTGGGGCCTCGCAGTTACTTGGGCATCTTGCAGCTCCTTGGGGGCCCGTTTTTTGGCACGTTACTTACAAAGCTGTTGAAAAAAATTATTTGCTTCGCACGGGGCCCCGCGTGCTTTTTTTTTGCTCGGCACACAGCCTCACATTGTATATGTTTTACTTTCCCCCGCGACTGGATATGTTCACGTTGTTTGCCGGCCTTTATAACCAAATATGGAGACTGTAAGGTTAGACAGAAAAACATTGGGATATTTAAAAATGAAAACTACAGTTATTGTTACATTTAAATATAATAAAAAAAAATAAAAAACACTCATAAAAGTAAACAATCATACATGAAAAAATAATACACATTTAGGAAGTTAATAACCTAATTTTCAGTAAGTAATTTTGAAATATTACGAATATCTATTTTGTGTGATTTTACAATTTTTGCGAGTATTCTGCGAACTTTTTTTCTGTAATTATCCATAATAATACATATTGTGTTTTACAGATATTCTACTATGAGTTGTGTAATTCATGGTTGCAGAATTATTTGCAATCCAACATCTAGTGTGAAATTCCATAGGTAAGTTGATTGTAAACAAAGTTGTGTAGATATTTATAGCAAAAGTAATAAACACGTGGATGTTTTACAAATTACAATACTAAATAAATTCTTGTTTGAGAGCCATGGAATCAAAAATTAACGCTACATTCTGCGGGTGAGGTTTCGTCCTTAAATTTATTTTTAATATTCTAAAACTTCTGTAAGAAGCCAACAAAACAATTAAAGTTTGCTAAAGATCACCATAATGTGCTCTCTTTCGGCAAATATATCTTTGAATTTATAAAACAAAAATGTTTTCGGCGACTAAAAGTGTAATGTTAAAGCAAAAGTCTTTATGTTATCACTATATGTAATTTTTCTTTGCTTGCTACTTGGAATATACTTTTTAAAAAAATCTCAAATATTAGCAAAATTTCACTGCAAAATATTTTCAATTTCAGACTGTATAATCATGAACAACTTTAATAAGAAATAACTTGTAATTAATTTTCTTCTTTTATCTCTTCATCTTCTGCTGCAATACTTTCTTTTATTTCTTTAAACTTATTTCACTGGATGTCTTCACATTAACTGATATATTGAAATCTTTCAAGTCTTGACGTTTCAATGGTGGTTCATATTCATTTCGCTGACATGTAACGTAAAAAGTAAATATCAATCAATAATAATATATTTAAGTACCTATACATTTTAGACGTAGGCAGAGGTGCCATTTAGTACACTCAGATATCACCCAATGTACCGCCGTTATAAAATTTGGTGGGTCGCAAGCTTAATGCCCTATCCTACTAATCTTATTATATTATAAAGGCGAAAGTTTGTAAGAATGTCTGGGTGTATGGATGTTTTTTTCATGCAAAAACTACTGAACGGATTTCGATGAAATATGGCACACGGGTAGATCATGTCCTGGATTAGCACATAGGCTACTTTTCATCCCAGTAAAATATAAACAGTGACTTTTATCCCGGAAAAACACATTCACGCGGGCGGAGCCGCGAGCAAAAGCTAGTAAATAATAAAGTCTAAGTGGATCATAATTATACCAGTGAAATGATAAAAAATAATATACTTACAGCATGAGTTTCTGGTAATAAATAATTATTTTTGACATCTACTGCCATATTCCGAGAAGTAGAAGACACATTATCACATTCAGAATCATAATCTTCTGTCTTTAAATGTTGACTAGTAATTCTTGCAGACATCAAATTGACCTTTTAATGGTATTTATATTTAACCACGTTTTTGCTTATCTAGATCTTTAAGAAATCTGTAAAGAGAAATACAAACTCGATTTTATTTTAAATAAAAGTTTCAATAAATCAATGCTGGATACACTGAGAACTCGATTGTAACTGTTGATCCTCAGTTTTTATTTACGATGATTATTTAAAGATTAATAAGCTTTATAATATTCATTAGTAAGGCGGCTAGTATTACAAATACTCTAGCACCATTGTCAAACCGGTCCACCAAAGCTTACACCATGGTCACCCTAGCCTCTTGTTTATATACACTATTTACAATACAAAAAATCACATTTAACATTACGTTAATATGGAAAAAGTAGTCATATATAAAGCAAATCACATTAAGCGATATTTTTCTACAGTTCATTCATAAAATATTCACGTATTTTATTACATTTCGTATAAATATTGATAAAATTATAATATTTACACAATATTGATTACAATGAACTTACCTGTAGAATTTCACATTAAATGATGGATGCCAAATATTTCTGCAACCATGAACTACACAATTCACATTAAAATATCACTAAAACACACTTATTATTATAGATAATTACAGAGAAAATTTCGGAGTGAACATTTATTTGACAACTATATTGACATCGAACTTAACGTTTTATAACAGTGTTGCCGAAATATGTATTCGCAATTACCAATTAAATGAGGAAATTTTGTTTAACTAAAATGTTAATAAGGATAAAAAACCTTAAGGATATCTTATTCAACAAGAATAATTCTGAAATGAAAATAGTACTTATATCATTATATAAGATATGTTGGAAATATTTATATATATATATGATTGAGACGACAATAACGGTATTGATATTTTTTTGTGGGTGGGGAAATAATCCGTAAGCTTTGGCAACATAGGTTAAAGAGTGAGTGAGATAGAAGACAGCTCAAAAGGTAATTTTTTTGTCTTCACAAAAATGTGTGTACCGCGCTCTCCAGTAGTTATATTATAAACTTCTTGGAGGTAACGCTAAAAATAAACGGTATTAGATCAGTGACTTCTGTGGCCTTCACTCATTTCCATAATTACATAATCATTTGATTGATCGGCTTCCTTCTACAGCGATTTATACTCTAAATTCAATTAAACCGGTTATCAAATCATATTGTGTACCGAAATGATTTATGAATGGAATTTGATACGGTTTCTTTGAATTTTATTGTTGTTTCTGGTTATGGTATTGACAAATCATGGAAATCAGTTTTTACATTTGTTATATTACTGGGTAGTAAATTAATCAAAAGTAAACAGAAGACTTCTTAAATCCCAAAATTAACGGTTCAGAAACTTATTTAACTCTGGACTGCTTATAATATTCCTATGAATTTGAGTCACATATTTCTTGAAAATATTCCCTCTACATATTCATTACATGCTAAAACAACAATCCCATTCACATTTGCGAACTTTATGCAATTTTGAACGGTACATTTTGAGTCCGAACTTAATCTTTTCCTAAAAATCTGCCGGCGTTTTTTAGACTGTCCAAAATTATTCTCGTACCATACTGTACACGATTGTCTTATCTCAGTTTAGCTTATTGTCGTATATCGGTCATCTGAAGGCATCCGTCAGTCTACAGAACGTCGTGCAGAACCACATCTTCTAATGGATTGCTATCTGGACCATTTTTATACAATTTAATAGATTTCCTTAATTTAATTTTGCTTTTGCTTTTAAATCTGGATACTTGTTTGAACTTGATTGAAGTAATTGCTTTGTGAATTATCGCTCGCTTTAACGGTGAAGGAAAACATCGTGAGAAAAACTGCATACCTGAGAAGTTCGCTGAATTTCGAAGGTATGTGAAATCTGCCAACGCGCACTAGGCCAGCGTGGTGGACTAAGGCCTAACCGTTTCAGTAGTAGAGGAGGCCCGTGCTCAGCAGTGGGCAGTATATAATACAGGGCTGGTATGTTATAGTATGCAAGTAATTACATTGGTAATTGATTACCAATGCAATTACATTAATTTTGAGTATAAGAATACTACATCGCCTTGCGTTTCAATGGCTTAGTGATTACCAGAACGTACACATCCTTACACTGTTCACGGAACTAACAAATTCAAATTCAAAAATCATTTATTAAGTAATTAGGCACGTCATTTCTTACAATGTTTTTATCGACTAAAAGATTCTACCAGTAACAGAAATAATAAATCATTTGTAGTTTCGAGTCGGTTGCAAGATTTGTTCTATTAATAACCAATCGTCTAACAATAACCTACACTAAAAAGGCTTAAAAGTAATTTGACGCAAGGCGTTTTATGTCTCTTTACACACAAACAGATACATTACAGACCCAGAAAACTAAATATTTTTTACTCAAAATACAGTAACTACAAACCATTGCATTGACTTTTGTACTAATATGCAGCCAACGAGTCCCACCCACACAATCTACTCTTTCGACACTCAAATAAGCCATAAATTATAATTTTAAAACACGTCTTTGTAACACGCATGCGACTTGTATAATGAACGGGTCCATTGCGACTCCATAAATATTTCACTGACTTGTTGGGAGCTTTAATATCAAGATAAATGCACGTACAATTGTTATTATTTATTGCTAGGGCAACAGAAAGCCTTTTAAGTAGCGTGTCCATCCAGACTTCTCCTGTTTCCTTATAAGTTATGATATTGGCTTCATCTTCTGTAAACAAGTTCTATGTTTATATTGCCTGCGAGTTGAATTATTCTTCACAAATAATCATAGAACTCGTTTTTTTTTAATAATTCAGTGCTATAAACGTAAAGAACAACAAATATAAAAAAAGAATAAATGCAATTTATCTTATAATTTCGGACTGCCTCGATGGAGTAGTTGTATTACGGTACGACTACAAAGCTGAGGTCTCAGGTTGGATCCCCGGGTCGGGCAATATTATATTGGGTTTTTCTATTCAGTATCAACTCGGAGTCTGAAATTTGTGCCCGATATGATGATAGGTTCGCCCCCTATCACATCATGAGACGGAATACGCACGCCGAAAAGTAGGTGCACTTGTTGGGCCTCTACCTAGCCCTTCGGGGATAAAGGGCGTAGTGTGTGTGTGTGTGTGTGTGTGTGTCTGTCTTATAATTTCTTGTAGCCATCTAATCGATTAGTACTTTTTCGTAAACGGTAATGACTGGAGGTGTCACCAGTAATTGGATTATGGTAGCATTCTACAATTCATTCGACATTTCTGTTTTTATATAATGCTCAATCAAACCAGAGACAGGAAAGGAAACACATCAATTCCCTCTTCAGAAAACATATTCCGCTTATGATCGAATGCCTATTAAACACGTTCATTACAGCAAACATTCGATTGAAATCAAACAGTCCGTCGTATACGGCCCTTAATTAGAACCACTATTGATTGCGCTAACGACCAGTGCGTACTCCGGTAGCACTAGCTAATAAGTTACTCTAATAGCAGATGATCAATCACACGGTTCAGGGAAATATTAATGGTGTGCGGAAACACGAGTACTGATTAGAGCAATTTTATTGTCATTTAACTATGTCGTTTTCTATCGTGAACCTGCAATCACTGGAGATATAGTTTTATTTGTCAACTTAGCTTCTCTATTAAGTCGCGCAGGCTTTTTTTTTGTTTTCGCGGAGAAAGTGACTTGTTACCACCGCCCAGTCTTCAAGGAGGGCGACTGAGCGGTGATGTTGGGTTCACCGTGCCTTACGACCCAGCGTTGAGCCCCCGGGCCGAGTCCCTAACCTATGTACACCGCACGGCATACCAACTAAAACTCCGCGGTGGCCTTCTTCGGCGAATTAGGGACGGCTGCGGGTTTCCCCGGACTAAGAGTGTCTAAGTTGTCGTCCGCAGCCGCCCCTGCCGCCCGCCCGCGACCCCCGGTGGCCCCTATTAGTTGCCTTTTACGACTGGCAGGGGATACCGTGGTGGAATTCTCCAAGTGCCCCCAATCCACAGAGCAGAAATTTGCGCAGGCTAGAAACTATAAACTCGTTACTGAGAAATGCTTCTGTACCTCTCTACTTAACCCTTGTTTCAGCAACAGCAACCTCTGCACCACGCCACATAATTGGCAGGGTTTCAAATACATCAGCAGCAAGTTCCGATGTTACGTCTATATCTATTAATTTTGTTATACTTAAATTAGAACCGATTTCTTGTCTATTTTTAAGGTCATGGTCATATAGAATAACTTCAGTGATTATATTAATTGACAACACAACTTAAATTATTTCATCAATAATGATCTCAAAACATAAATCAGCAGATTTCGAATCAGACGCATCGTTTTTGTCGGATAAGGGCGTGAATATAGAATCTTGTATGGGCACAATAAATACATATTTGTTTTACCACACAGCTGTCATCGTAAGGTACAATCAGTGGATGCTGGTCACAAGTCCGCCCGCAGGCATTGTTCTCGCTGCAATCTATGTTTTGTACCTATCATTTATTTGGTTATTGGAAATATTAATAACTTTAATTAATGCTTACAAAAATATATGTGAGAATTCAACGTAGCAATTGCAATTGATATGACAAACGTTTTAAAAACAATGCTGTGCAATGTAGTGAATGAGTGTAACTTTTGGTTAAAAGTTATCAGAAATCGATACAAACATAAGAATATAGGCACATTGATCTATGACACCTACTGGCGATATAATTAAAATGGCATCAAATCATTATTGCTAATAATGCCACTTAGAAATCGAATTTCGTCATTCATAAAACCGTTTTAAAGATTATTGTCACATCACGAAATATTCTAAAGCCTGAACAGACTGAAATCCGTCACGATGAACAAGCGAACGCTGTAGATATCGATGATAACAGTACAACAATATATTTCACCGTATACGAATGTTCAACACGATTATTACAGGAGCAAAGGTCAAAGATTACTATCGGTAATCAACTTAAACCTTCCCAGCATCGAGTATCGAGCATCGAGCATCGACTAGTATCGATTATTTGTACGATGTAAAAAAGGAAAAACGTGACGCCTAGTCATTTGTAATAAGCGTTCCGTAGTGTAATTAGTACCGAGTTTGTATTTCTCTATTCGCACTGGAACTAATGAAAGAGCTTGGCTTGTTTTTGTTGGAAACTATGAATCTAATATTTTAAAATGTTGTTTTATGTTTAAAATCTACCCCCAGCTATCGAATTAGCTAATATCGAAACTTCTTGTATCTAGGTTACTACAAAATTGAATATCTATAATACCATAGTGGGGTATTGTGGGTGATCTTCTATGTGTATAACGGTCGGATGAGATCACCGGGACATCCAACATGAAACTAGATAGTAGGCACTTGCTCAATCGTCACATAATTCGATTTTGATCCTACCAGCCAATAATTTTTAAATTAAATGACCTAATATAATGTGAAAATATATTTCTGTTTAGACAACCACGAAGTTTAAAGGCTACGTCTCACCAAAATCGTGATTAACTGCCTTGTGTTTTTCCTTTAAGTGTGTAATAAAGTTAATTCGATGAAGTGCTCAAAACCTCCTAAAATTACTTTCTACGAAAGATTTATAACATAATGATACATATTTTATAAACGTGTCTTGTGATTCATCGGCAATAGAAATAAATATATTACGGCACGCTAATGCGAGCAGAAATAGTTGCCCTAGGGTCGCACATACATGTACCAGCTCGTATTATGCAAACTGGCTGCTACTGTGGTCTGTCGGTGACCCCACTTCAGCGTTCCTTCTTGGCCGTAATAATACACATAGTGAGCGTAACGATCTGCTCCGCTCGCGCTTATTACGTGTGCTTCTAGCTGCCTTTTCGCTTATGCTTCCCTGATACTTTTATAAGGTTTTAGTTTTAAGTAAAAAAAAGAACAACGAATATGCTCTTACCATCTACATATAAGGAGTTATTATAAAATATCATTAGGTATATAAATATGTGTTTTGATGAAATGTGTGTATGGTTCACGTACACAACACAAATGCATTCAAATTTCTAAGTAAGTATAATATAAAAAATACGTCGTGCCTGTTATCCATTCCGTGGACAAAGTACCCCATTTAGTTGGTACATCCCTGACACCGATAGTTCATTACCTACAGTGTGTATCGCTTTTAAGATCAAATTCCAAAGTATTTCTTATCTGTAACCAAAATCAAACACCAAATCTCTCAGCCCGATAGAATTATATGGTAATTCGTTGATCTGCTTACATCCGGTGCCGCCCTTGGCATTTCGATAGAGACGCGACACCGACATGGCACTGTTATTACTTTGTACTATATTCATTATGGATACCAATGCCATAGTATAATAATGCCGTACTATTTTTTTAACCTAAACCTGAATAATCCATTGTTACCAGATTGTAATATAAACCGCATCATTCCACTGAAAACTTATTATAGTACCATAATTTGTAGTCTGTGATTTTGCTACTAAAAATATTGTGTTCATTATAACAAAAAAAGGATATACTCTAATCTTTGGCACTCCACGAAAAAGATACTTTATGAATAAAATATGTAACGGAATGAAAGAAGGAAGGAAAGTTTCTTTATAACAGAAACAGATGATATCCTACTAAATGTCCAATTTAAAGAAACAAACTTCTAAAGTAACTCCATAACGATTCAAATTAAATGCTTGTTCTCTAAACCGTTTTATAGAAAAAATATGTGTTTATTCTAAATGTCTGCCTCGGTGGCGTAGTTGTATTACAGTACGACTGCAAAGCTGAGGTCTCGGGTTCGATCCCCGGGTCGGGCAAAAGTGATATTGAGTTTTTCTATTCAGTATCAGCTTGGAGTCTGGAATTTGTGCCCGATATGGCGATAGGCTCGCCCCCTATCACATCATGGGACGGAATAACGGCGAAACATGGGTGCACTAATTGCACCTCTGCCTACCCGTTCGGGGCGTGAGTTTATTTTACTTTTATTCTAAAAGTTATTTAGTGAACAAATAGTTCAAACTCTTTCATACATTTAAATTGTTTCGATCCACTTTATATCAGGATTATTCCCTAGAGATTTGTTCAAAACCCGTGTTCATTTAAATAATATGATCTTATTATGCCCATTTTTATTACCAGCTTACATCATTGATACGCTTAGAATAAATTCGAAACTTTGAGAGTGAAATTTTAGAATTCAACCCGTCTCCGTTTCAGTTTTACTATAAAAACTTTTTATAGCGCTACTAAAGACGACGTTATTGGTCCACTAAAGTAAACAAATAGTATCTATCCAACTTTAGTGCTATCTAACGACTCATTTAAAGGTCCGTACACACTCGGGGACGCTTAAACGGATAGAATTACAGGTATTTAATGTGTATTAGTGAAAATAGGTCCGTATCACGCCACTAAAAATCATTGCGTTCAATTTTAAAAGCAATAAAAGCATCCCAACCGAACTTGTTCTACTTTCTTTCTGTACTTAATTAATTCCAAAAAAGTTGTCCATTATAATTAAATTAGACTCGAAATTGATCATTACTGTATTTCGAAGGATAGATGATACTTTTTATGTCCGCAATCAATCGTGAGTGGAATGTAAAATGTCGTATGCATTACTGTTTCTTTTATTATGAAATACTGCTCCCAACGCATCACGTTCGGTGTTGAAAGCTTTTAATTTAATAATTTAATCAGTGTTGCCGGTGTGATAAAATTTAATTGAAACGCTTGATTTATAATTGATGCCTAAGTGGGTGTCTTCATTTATTACGAAAATAATACGTTTAATTTTAATACATCACATTAATGAACTATACGTTCGGTTTCTACGATTTCCTTCCTAATTAGGTAATAATCATTATATCTGTCTTGGAACTTGAGGCATTTTATGGCAAAGAGAGAATACATGGTAATATCGTTTCTTTCATATAGTTAGTCAATTTGAAACTTGTAAAGTGTTTCCAAATTTCTTACATACGGTCTATTTCTCAGACAAAGATCTGTCTCCGTGTTTTGTTGCAAATCTCTTATATTACCATAACCTTCTAAATATTCCATAGCCTTCGTAAAAAGCACGCGTACACAAAGTAGGTCACAATCTACAAGTTACGAAACTGCATCAACAGTTTCCATCACAAAGACTTCTTTAACGCACTTTTTATAATCGAACGTGATCGAATTATAACGGTCTAAAGTCTCCGAAAGTCGAGCGCCGTGATGCACCTCGTTAGCTAATAATTGGACAATGTGCGACGTATCAACAGCCAATTGGCAGATAGCCGTTTGTAACGCGAACTATACCGTAACTTCATTATGGCGTACATTTTGGAAGTTATATGGAGTTTTTTACGGCATTAGTTGTGCTAACAAACTAGTATACAAAAAACAAAAAAACTAATTTTAATTTTATAAAAAATGTGCTAACCATTTTTTATTTAGTAGATACTTTTGAGGATAAATGTTATGTCGATTTTAACATTTATGTCTACAGGCTTAACTTCCACCAGACCCTTTCTATTAAACCATTCAATGAACAAATTCACATTTGCAAATAATATTGCATTAACAACAAATATAAGTTAACAATTTCCGACGCCCGTACATTACTCATAGCACAACATTACAATGATAGAAGAGTTAACTTTTGAAATTCGAACGCAAACAATTGTTCGTTCAAGACGCAATGGCATACCTTCCTCCATTAGAACACATAAAGCGCAGGAACTGATATTCGTCCGATAAACAGAAATACAAATACACACAAGGGAGCTCTCATTGTTTGCCTTTATTGAATAAAGGGGCTTCAAGAGCATAGTCGAGCAAAAAGCTCACATTGTGTTACAAGATGGTCTTACGTGGCGATTGAGCAATAGTGGCGCCCAGAATAACAAGACCCGTTCACTCACCTCCAAAAGATTTTACATGTTCTATACCCAAGAGGTCCTTGTTAATTGGATACGCTTCTCAAAGGATTGATATAATAAGAGATGAAAGTAAGAACTTATTAGCTAAGAAAATTAATTTGAGTCACGAAATATACATTATCAGCGATTCTGATAATGAGCGAATTGCTATTACGCGTAACGAATGTAATTTTTCATTATTCGATAATTACTGCGATTGTATAGGTACTCGGTCTTGCACAATTTTGTCGGGCAGTTTCATTGTAATCATTTTAAAAATGTTTTATACAAGCTACTTAAATTTCGTTGAAAAGACGAAGACATAAAAGTAATCGGCAAGAAATTGGATATCGACAAATATTTTAGTTTTATATTTTTACGCTCATATTTTAAAAAAATCTTGTTACGCATCACCAAAAGTTAAAATTGCAGTTCCATTTTCGATGCGGCAGGCCTTTCATTCACGGCCATCAATCATCGTTATAGAAATAAGATATAGTCACAAACCACGCTTCATTTACCATGTCTATTTCACTTGGAAAATAAAATAATACCGTATTATTCGATGTCTAGAAACTATAGATAATTCGTTATAATTAAATTTATATTACATAGACGTGACCAGAGAAAGTAGATCGCTGAGTGCGAATTCATATGAACCGAGATTGTGACCTAGGCATTGCGCAACGTCTCACCAACATCCTACTTTCTGCTGACGCCGTAGGCTATTTCTGTGTAATACAGTTTGCAACGGATTTTACCACCCGATTGTTGTAGAATCAGGAGTTTTGATGCCCTTTATATAAGATGTCTGGCTTGATTTTCAAGAATTATCAAAGACTTTTTAAAATTACGTTAAAAAGAGCTTCAAGAATATTTCTTCTTTACAATAATGTCGGTACAGATACTATAACGTCTAAAGTTCTTAATTAGTTTATTACATTAGCAATAATTTTAATGTCACAGTAAAATATATTACTGCTCTGCATTACGTAAAAATATGTCCAAACATCAGGTAAGTCATAAAATCTAATTGTTATGGGACATAAGCCCGTGTGAGCGGTGAAGCAATGATTGCTATTTATTACAGCTATTCATATTAATAGGTTTTGAAAGCATTTAAAAGTAAATAATGGGCTTGTCAACATCGGGTATTAGCCAAAAGGTTTAAAAAGGTTATCAATCAGCGACATATAGAAGTATTAAAAGTAATACAGAACCATAAATTATTTCTATGCCATATAGACTACACAAACCAAAATTTGTTGTAGTTTGCAACTGAGCCAGCAGTAAATAATTATTTTGAATGCTTTCACAATGCACACGGTGATATTTTTTCATCACACTAACATTTTAAGGTTTCACATTCGTTTACAGACGTTTCATTAATAAATAACATTCCTCTACAATAAAAAGAAAGTATTTTACTACATCTTTAAAACAAATCTAAGACGGAATTTCGTGGAACACCACAAAATTTATCACCACCGTCACGCCCTAATTCATTTCGGAGAGTATCGCAGAACTTTGAGACAAGTGCCACCATTAGAAATTATTTCCTATTTGCTGCTTTCCTGTACTTGTATACTTACTGCAGTTCATGTTACAAAATAAATACGAGATCGGCCGCAGCGTGTGTTTCGTGACGGAACATTATTGATTACTAGTAGTGGACTGGCTCGTGGTTTGACCTTTGTAAGTCCTGCTTTCCTAGTCCTGGGAATTTTATGAAATTCCATATATTTGCTAGTTAATTTGTCGTAGACAGGCGATCGGTTAAAAGTGTTTTTAAGTTCTCTTGGATATTATGTTGGATGTATTTTGGCCGAAAATTATATTGATCAAATTGTTGTAAAATTGACTTCACGAATAGCTTTGCAATTGATTATTGTGCGGAAATAATGAATTATTTTATTAGTCTTCCTTTTACTGGTCCATTCGATCAATCTGGCCTCCCAAAAATGACCTTGGTATCGTTAAGGTCAGATTGACCTTGTTGTTATGATGAATCAAAAATGAACGTCACTAAATGTAAATTAGACACTAAAAGACATGTCCCAAAACAGGCTTAAAACTCTAAGCAAAATACTTTATATAAATTGGATAGTACTCCCAAGAATCTAATACTAGTATTTCTTCCGGCCTTTGCCGTGTCATTTGTATATTTTTTTAAGTCCTCTGATTTTGAGATTTATGTAAAAATCAATTCCGATTTTGCTTAAAAACTACGTTCAATATTAAATGAGCGTCATAAAAAAAAATACTTATAAATGTAGGGGCCTAAATATATTCTTTAATTGATCCAAGATTCATTTTTGGGCGCATTAATATCCATAAAGTTTGAGCCCGGTTAGATTTTGAGGCTCAGCTCCTACACAAAGAGCGGACATCTTTAAAGCCAAGGTCACTAAACCAATTCCATTTAGTCTAATGACTTACATAAAGCGAGCAAATAATATCAAAATTACCACATTCTAGAAATAAATTGAGACTTACATTTAAAACAAATCCAATATATTATGGGGGAAAGCTGTTGAAAACATTCAAAGCAATTCATATAACTGGTAGTAGAAGCTATATTTTTGTAACTTGAACCTTGACACTATAATAACAACGAACGTATTATGTAGTTAAACAATGTGACTTCCAACATATTCATCAAGTTTAAATAGTAGGGAACAAATAAATTGCTTCTCACTAATAAGGGTCAGCAGAGGTAATAAATAACCCCCGCCCAGGGAAAATACTAAACTTTGTTATTTGAAACCAAATTCATCAACGTAAATCCAAACTCCAAACTGTTTTCAGTTACAACACATCCGTATAAACTGTGGATGTGGTGCACCAAAGCATTTATAATATTATGTAGTCAAAATATTTGTAGAAATGACATTCATGTTTCCGATTTATACCATTTTTGAGAATGCCAAAAATGTTATGTTAATGAAATTATAAATATTTCATAGCATTTTCATCAATTACCTCTATTACTATAAGTGGATTTATAACACCTCCTCAATAATTATCATAATATTTAATAAAACACGGTTGCTGAACGACGTGGTTACCACAACACACTCCATAACTAATGGGGTCGCGGAGGTCACTTCGCGTGATGTTCGCTATAAAGTTAAGTTTTTGCCCAGATTTACCGCGGCATAGCCCACGATACCCTTATACAGGGGGTCATGATTAACAATCAAGCCATTTATAAGACCTTAATAAGCCAATGCCTGATCCACACGATTCCCAATTACTGTTACTCTATTTAAAAGGGATATCGCTGGTAAAATCTTCATTAACTATCGAGAATTATGCGAAATTGGTATTCTCACTGGAATTACCAGCGCGTTTCTATAGTTCCTGTAATTGAACGCTGGTCATTCCTTTCAAATAAACAGATACGAGACATATCTCGCTGTTAGTATACAAAATTGTGAAGTCATTCACATTACATTAGGTGCGATGTAAACATAGTTAAAATCGATATTGACTGGCCTCTATGACACAACGACTAGAACTTTGACCTAAACGGGTTCTCAACTGTTCAAAGGCAAACAAAAAATAACGGTTCGAAAAGCAATACTCAGTTTTCTCATTATGCCACACAAAACGTTCAATTTCGTAATCATCCACCCAATATGGAATTAGGCACTTAATCCTATTGCAGGAACTTAACCGACTTCCTACGATTTCCCTTTTAGTGAAGTGATTCCTAATCTATATTATCAACACCGTATACGTCAACACTTCTAAGAAGACTATCACCGAGTAAATTAGCAATAAAAGTTTTATGATGGCATAGGCTCGCGCTGGGAACCATAGCCATATCTTTACAAATCGATCGGCAAGGCATGGCGTTAACGTTAGAGATTTTGTATTAGAATTTATAATAAGCATGAGACTATCAGATATGTTAGTGCCGAGCTCACGTCCGCTACTCACACACTTAGTGTTATGATAATAGGGTGCCGTGACCAAAAAGGGACAGAGCTTTATTATGTGAGGCTGGGGTCAGCTGCGGTGGCATCGTGCGCCCGCCATTTTTGCCGCCTATCTCCCGCTGTTCTGGAATCATGGCTGCCCGAGGCTGTCTGCGTTACACCTGGAGTAACAGAAACTCGTAAATAACACGGACAAATGATACACTCTTATCAAAGAAATCACCGCGTTCGTGCCGTTTCCAGACTTCGAACTGAATAACTTTTTATGGTTGTGCATTTAGTTCTGAGGCCAATTCACGAGCTAAACTGTTGTACAACAATCCTTATCGACGAACAGGTATTATTCGAAAACATTTCCATACCGCAAGCGCACATTAAAGTCAAAGGGATAAACGTACAACCTCCAATGATTTAAGAGCCTGAATCTTCCGTCCGCGGGATAATAATCCCTTAATTGCGTTCCTGCGCTTTCCCGAATGATCGAATGGGAGTAATTGCTTTTCTGTTCGGCCAAGTCCGACTTAATTTACACTCCAGATAGAAATGTTACGTTGGAACTGTTGTTTGTTCGTGGCTTTTATTTCATGTGTCATCTGTTCGGAAAAGACACTTTACGTTTCTAAGATACACTTAAGCTTTTTACTCGATGTAATCTGAGCGGTCACGTATAAGCTAATGGGGCTGTACGTGCGGCACAGCTATACATTATGTTATGTTTGGTATGTTGTATAATATGATATTTGGCCAGAACTGGAGCACGCGACAAGATTTAAAGTGTACAACGTTGGGTGTACGCGTCAGACAAATATTTTACATCGACTAACGGCGCCACGAGGCAACACGGACGATTCGAGTCTGTATCGAGCGCTGTTTAACTCAGCTCCTAAACATTGAGTCTAATTTATCTTTACTAGAAGTCCGTACTACGTCCTCTAAATATCGCATAAAAATCTAATTTCCATACCTTTCAGTTACGCAATGTTACTTACTGTTTTGTTTACAAGATGTTCGTTAGTATCGCCACGTGTCGCGTCGTAGGGGTGTAACGAGGAATCTAGTTTCAAGATTTTTTTTATTATTGCATTGAATGGCGTGACGAGCATGCCGTTCGCCTGATGGTAAGCGATACGATTAACATAAATGGTAGCAACACCATCCAGTACCTTGAGTTACAAAGTACTGTTTGGCATTCCACTGCGCACTTCATCCTGAGACGTAAGATGTTAAGTCTCATTATATTCAGTAGTTACACTGGCTACAATATCCTTCAATCCGAAACATGACAGTGCGTGCACACTGTTGCTTGGCAGTAGAAATAGACAATGCGGTGGCACCCGCCCAGGCGGATTCCTACATATGCAACCTACCACCAGTAACTAACTATACTAACTAGTACTTTCAATACAAATCCTTTGTGAACGCCAGTCTTCGTAATGTTTATCCGCAAGTTTCCCAGTCGTATTCTGTACCAACGTGCCAGTGAACTTGTTTGCTGTGTTACAAACACAACTGCAATGAAGTAGATAAGACACAAGCATAAGACACGACGAGAGCGGATTTACCCGAACGAACGAATTTTACTATATAACGTGCAATTTCAATTATTCTGACCCCGTTTCTGCAAGTCTACGCCCAATACCGCTACTGGAGCGGATATAGTTTGTGTTAATTTAAATTAAATCAGATTGAGTCAAAGAGCAAGGTTACTTTACTGGCTTGTGAGATAAGTCACTGCTGCTTAAGAAAGAGACTGATTACAAAGAGTTTCAAAAACTTATAGTTATTCTGTAGCTGTATTGGGTATTAATGATTTCCTTATGCTCAAAAATATGCACTACTAAAGAAATATCATCGTGATAAACACACCTATTAAGTAAAAAGTTGAGCTCTCAAAGCTAGTATTACTACAACCATTAATGAAGAATAAATGCAAAAACAAAAATGCGAAAACATTGTTCAATTTAAATTAGGCACCGACTCCAAATATACGTATATACTAAGCGAAAACAAATTTTCATTATTTTTTTATTTGTAGTGGTTTTGTAGTCGGTATATTTTTGTTAAAAAGTTTTTATTTATTGCTTTTTTGTTAGTTAATTGTGTAATGGTGTAAACAATACATCATAGATATACGATTGCAGCATTCGCGAGTTATCTGCTGTTAGTTATTGAAGAGTTCCATTGTGTATCTCCGAAGATCTTCATCAGATCTTCATAAATTATATACTAAAACCTTCCCTGAAAAATATCCATTTGAATATAGGATACCACATCCAAATCGGATCAGTAGTTTTTGAGAAACTCGCAGCTATACAAATTTACATACATACAGATCGAATACAGAACCTCCTTTTTGAAGTCGGTTAACAAAGTAAATGAATGACTTGAAGCCTACATGAAATGAAATCAAGTTGATTGCATCCTCAATGTTATGACGAGCAAAACCATAAAAAGTTACTTCTCGCTCGCACAGAAGTGCTAGTTTGATTTCATAACACAATTTTCCCTTTCGCAAACCGAGTTAGTCTGCGGTCGAATGCCCAAGTACTGATCTGGGTAACATCAACCAATTTACGATTTAATACTAAACCTTCAGTACAAACTTCTCGAGGCTTGTATACAAAGTTCTACTTTCTCCCCGTCGAGTTAAAAGAGTTACGCGACAAACCTACTCGTAATAATATTGATTTAGATGAACATCTTTCCTTCCATTTACGTTTTTATTCCAATATAGATCAATTTGTGTCTAGCAAACGTAATTACCGTGTTTCTTCGAGGGATTTAAGTCTTTAAACGAATTAGTTTGTAGGTTTGCAACAATGAATAAAATTTGCATAAACAAAGAAAATGTTTTGTTGAATGTTCTCTGAAGTAATTTACATCTTGTGGACGGTTTTAAGTGTCAACATTAACTTATTTTATGATGATTTTGTTTTATTGAACGACAACTTTGTTATGTTGTTGGACAATTTTATTATTATTAATAACGGGCTACCTTCCTTTAAATAACATGTAAATTGTCATGGGCATAATTCTAAACTTATCTTAATACTAATATGCAACTTAATTAAATAAATAGTAGGCATACAACTGTTTTGAAATTCTGATTGTCATCGCCAAGTCGGTGTTTTTTTATGGCATTACATGAAGAGACGAGCATGCCGTTCGCCGGATGGTAAGCGATACGACCGCCGTTAAACAGTAGTAACACCATACAGCACCTTGAGTTACAAAGAACTGTGTGGCCTACCACTGCGCTCGTCATCCTGATACATAAGATGTTAAGTTTCATTAAGCCCAATAGTTACACTGGCTACAATGTCCTTCAAACCGAAACGCAGTAGTGTATGCACACTGCTGCTTGGCGGTAAAAATAGACATTGTATAATCGGACAACATTCGGCACACAAAAACTTATATGTGTTCGGCGTAATATCTACTTTCAACCTATCAGAAGGGAAATATGCCGACTTTGACTTTGACCATGTTCAACACCTTTTTCGAAAAACCTGTCTTCACTCGTGCAAGCTGGTATTTCATCAATAACAATTATGTTAAAAACCTTACAAAAAAGAATTATAAAAATTGTTAATTTGTTTTTCATTACTCTTCTTTTGTCACGCCTTTTTTTCGTATCAAATTTCTTTAAATGTACAGAAACAACGGTTCTACTGCTTTACTATATTTATGGATTTTAATCGATGTGTTTGTTCCAGGATGACCTTCGCCTTGGCGGTGATACTGCTATGCGCGGTGTGGGGCGCGCGCGCCGGCGAGCCAGTCTTCGACCCTAGCACCCTGATGCGGTTGGTACTGGTGCCTGCTGACGCGACGGTTGGCTCAGTCATCTACCGAGTGCGCGCCTCCGATCCAGACTTCGACTATCCTCTCCACTTCGAGCTCATTGGTACGATTCGTTCAAATCATTCGTTTCATTTTTAGATAAGAGGTGGTTCTATCCTCTCCATCCAGAGTTGATTGTTTTGACTGGAGTCATTCATTCAATCATTCGCTTGATTTTTTTGAGATCTATTTTCCCTCTTCAAGCTGATTGGACTGGATTCATTCATTCGATCATTCGGTAATTATTGTTAAGTAGTAGGTGATTCAGAAGTTGGTAACCTTTACAAATAAACTATAATATCGATTTCCAAATTCGGCATCCTTTGTAGAAACCATTTCCTAATGTAACAATATAAAGCCGGCTATAATCAGGCTTAGCATAGATATCAGAATTAATGCAAAATTACCAATGAAATTAATTTACAAGACAGCCAATTGATTTATAAGACTTACTTTGCATTACAGTGATTGTTGTAAAGTTACCGTTTGTCTTAAAGCTAAATGCTTTATGGAGACTTGTTACA
Organism: Lapara coniferarum; assembly: GCA_949316025.1. Lineage (NCBI taxonomy): Eukaryota > Metazoa > Arthropoda > Insecta > Lepidoptera > Sphingidae > Lapara > Lapara coniferarum. The sequence continues at coordinate 5,910,527 of OX438922.1, forward strand.
ATGCTAGATCTGAGATGCCATCAAATAAACGTACCAATACTAATGTCGAAAATAAAGGTAATTGAAATCTTGAACATATTCCAGCTTTATAATGAATTCAAGTTTATTTAATTCACGAATAGTAATGATAGCAATCTTTCTATATCATCTTGTTTCAATAGACCAATGCGCTTGTAAATTCATTAAGACAAATGAGATAATAAAATGATTGCCGAGACGGAAGGTCCAATTAAGCACTACGGCGACAATCAGGGATCTGAAATTAAATTATTTCATATAAATAAGGTGTACAAGGAGTTTAGCGGAACTGTCTGCGAATTATTCTAATAGTGTTTTGTCATTTTGTAACAATATTTACGGGAAATATCTTTAATCGGCGATTGGCGATTACATTTCTTTTAGTCTTATCACTCTTAAATTATGATTGGACACAAGGATGATAAAACAGTAATTACGTAGACAATCCTACTAATATTATAAAGGCGAAAGTTTGTAAGTATGTATGGATGTATGGATGTCTGGATGTCTGGATGTTTGTTCCTCTTTCACGTAAAAACTACTGAACGGATTTCGATGAAATTTGGCACAAGGGTAGATCATGTCCTGGATTAACACATAGGCTAATTTTTATCCCGGGAAAATATAAACCGGGACTTTTATCCCGGAAAAACTTTTTAATGCGGGCGATGCCGCGGGCAAAAGCTAGTAATTAATAACTTTAACTAAATTAGGTACTTTTGTATATTTTGTCTATAGTTTGAATCGATTTAAGGCGTCATGATACATAACGATCTCATTCCCGGAAATATTCTTCTTATATCTCGCTCAAAACATATAACTTAAGTTTAAAGTCTGTTGGTATCTGGACTTTTTTAATGCAGTTTAATGATGGGGCGAGCTTGCCACTCGCTTGATAGTAAGCGATACGACCTATAAACAGTAGCAACACCATACGGAACTTTTAAGTACTTTGAGGCACTGTACTGCGCTAGTCACCCTGAGACAGAAGATGTTAAGTCTCATGGAGAAGAAATTGAGTATGGAAGGAATGAATTTAGTATGGACTCAATCACATTTTCTCTCAGATTTAACATATTACACAATATATTGTACAATATTACTACCGAGCCCCTTCCTCACCAGGTCAGATGGGCAGACAGGATATCGGCATAGAGTCACTGCCGTGCACGCGGTACAACTCCGTGTGCCAGGCCAACGTGATCCTGCTGAAGAGGCTCCAGCCCGGTCGCTACGTGGATTTCAGGCTGTCTGCGCGCAACACCAGGGGGCGCAGCAGCCACATCGCGTGCTCCATCACCGGCACCAACGCTACCACGCCGAGAGACACCATATTTCCTCACCAACCTAGCATCATATTGGTGCCTGAGGTAAAATTATAAATTTATAATGATAATAATGTAATTTTAATTCCAGACCTCTGTCAACTAAACATATTGCACTCATTATAAACGTTTCTTTAATTTGTCATAGGAATAGGCTGAAGTATTATGTTAATTAGAGTTTTAATTTTCTTTTAACACTTATAGCATATGCCTTCTTATATTAGTTGCCTGATGTTATCAGTTCTCACAAGATTTTTTTAAAATCTTTCTTCAAATACCTCATTCTATTCTCAAAAAGTTTCTACAAAGAAATATTCTCATTTTCCAATAAAGGAAAATAAAAATATTTGCGAAAATAATAACTGTTTCGTATTCCGTTGAGGATCAATGCATTGATTCTCGATAAAACGATTCACTTTTATCTATATATTTATCCAGGACACTTGTCGGATACGAATATAACAATAGAAATTATAATATCAATGACATGCGGATTTCCTTTTGTTTGTTCTCACCACTTGAATGCTCATGTATTATGTACATTTTCCCGACGTCGTATTTTTGCTTATACATCGAGTAATACGGGTTGAGTGTCACTTATGTCTTATGGTATCTCTGATTGATTATATCTATCTATGTAAGTAATTAAGTAATTCTCGTAAATAGAAATGAAAATTCCGCTGTCTTACTCTTCTTTTCATGTAAAATGTGACGTAAAAAACTACGGAGATAACTTTATTGATTTTACAACGGAAATAGAACCGAGCAATATAAATGATAATTTCGTTTACATCATAATTACGAACCGATACATGCAAACTCTCGCTTGTTTAGAAAAAGTAACAAGTAAATAACCAGCTCTCAATACCAGGGTGGACAGATAAATTACGTCCGGTGTTATGAACTAGCATTTTATCCTGTTTTCTAACTTGGTTAGATTTTCTAATGCTGCAAAAATAAACTTCAATATATGAATATTCCAGGTTTGATGTGTATGGAATTTTTTATTCTTGTTATGTACTTTTAATAGATCCCTCTTTCAATATTCAATCATGAATGTTTCGTCTTCTTTAATCTAAAATCATTTAATGAAAGGTTAAAAATAAGTGGACGATAGTGGGAATGGAACGGTCTGCTGAGACAATGTCCGAAGGTTCAAACCCAAGGCACACACCTCTGACTTTTCGAAGTTGTGTGTATTGTTTATCAATTATCGTTCGCTTTAACGGTGAAGGAAAACATACTGCGGAAACCTACATGCCTGAGAATTCTTCATAAGAATTTCGAGGGTATGTGAAGTCTGCCAATCCGCACTAGGCTAGCGTGGTAGACTAAGGCCTAAAACCCTCTCAGTAGTAGAGGAGGCCCGTGCCCAGCAGTGGGACAGTATATAATACAGGGCTGGTATTAATATTATTATTATAAAAAATAAAGGACTCGATAAAGCATTTTAAATTTGTTAGAAGGCCTATACAACAAACTTGAGCAACGACTCCAAGCTGTCTGCATTTGAACTAATCTTTTTTTTTTAATGGAATATTATCTTTGAAGCCAAAAATTCGTTCGAGCACTTTTATAACGATTTAAATAGATTTCGATGTACTCCACAAATTTTTACCAGAAGCTTATTAAAAAGAAATATTGTTTTAAATTGAGAAGTCAATGTCCCTTTGCCTGTCTTAGTGTCTCTTCCCCAGCAATACATTATAATTAGCAAGAGGGATTAACGTAGAATATTGTAGTTATGTTCTAGCTATAAAGACGTTATAGCTGCAATGACTGGTCATTATGAGACTTAAGGCCTGTTACACGACTTCTGAGCAAATGCTTCTCGTCACATAAATGTAAGCCGACGAAATACTAAAGTCACCCTCTAATTTATGCTCCCAAATTAATGGTCGTCAAAGTAGTACTATCTACATCAGCTGGTTAATACGATAACCGTCGAACAAAATATACTTGAACATTGTGAAACAGTCTCTTAATATTAATGTCTAGGGTGTCGAACGTAGTGCAATTGCTACTTTTTATTACTATATGTGGCACTCGACATCAGTCTAACTTGATCGCCTTGTCCTTCTATATTAAAAATATACTTCACATGAATAACACCGTGGTCAAAATCTAGTTTAGTATTCAATATCTTCTTGATAGGACCATAAACTTTAGTACGCACGTTTATGCATTATTTAATTGAGCTATCCAGTACACATATTTTATCGTGGTTAAGATCTTTATTAAATGATATAACATTTATGGTTAATGAAATGGGTATTAATGGTACTTATAACGGTGAGAACCCCAGAAATTTCTATTCCTCTAATCAAAGGTTGTCCACACATTCACGCCTAATCACGAAAGGGGTGGGCTGAGGCGCAACTAGTGCGCCCGCTTTTCGCCGTTATTCCGTCTTGCGAGGTAATAGCGGGCGAGCCTATCGCCATTTCGGGCATAAATTTTAGACTCCGGGGTGATACTGAATAGAAAAACTCAATATCACATTGCCCGGCCTGGAGATAGAACCCGAGACCTCAGCATTGCAGTCGTACCTACCGTAATACAACTACGCCACCGAGGTATCGAAAGATGTATTCATCTGATAATGTAATGAGTTAATAAAAAAACACCGAAATGTATTACATAGGTATGATTTTATATATTATACGTATTTACAGACAGTATTCGTCATAATACAGCTGCATATTTTGTAATATTCAATTTTCTCAAACTATCCATGAACTAATTTGAAAGTATTGGGCATAATAATGGCACATTTAGTGTTAATACATAATAGCTGAGCACAAACGCTTGAAGTTGGGTTGATTGCTCCATTTGTATGATAATACGTTATAACCCCGCATGCACAAATTGCATTCAATTGGTTGCTGTGTATTACTGTAAACTCGACTTTATTTCCTACATTGTCTGCTTGATGGCCGTTGTATTTAATTTTGGGACTATAGGGTAATTCAATATTGATCGAACGTTTGGTTCGGTGTCTTATAATGGAAAAAATTCTTAATCTGACGTCATGTACAGCCATATGGGCACCGCATGGATTTTGCTAGTAGAAGGGCACTAAAAATATTCTGTATAATTCAATGTCTACACAATGAAATATCTATCATAATTGCTCATCCAGAAGAGTCTGTTTCGACGAAGAAAGTAGCATATATGGCATATGGCGCTAGATACCTAGTACTTAAGCATTAAGACTGATAATGTAATTAGGATATCAATGTTTCCAATGAGAGAACAAAGGTACCTACTTACGGTACAATTAGACAACGCTGTGATGCTTCCGTAGATGCACACTCATACAAAACGTACCATCCAATTAAATGAAGAAATTATTCCTAAAGACATCTACATTAAATCCCATACGGAACAGGGACATAAAATATTTGCGGATATTTAACGGCACGATGCCAATATATTATTTAAGAACGAAACCTTTAATTTCCCCTTCAAATTCACATATAAAATTCTAAAATTTTATGTTGTTACAGGATGCGAAGCGAGGCACCGATCTGGAGATAGTAATTGCGAGGAAAAATCCATTGTCACCGAAACCCTTGGAGTTGGAGCTTTGGGTGAGCTATTAATTTGCATTTTAGAGTATGCTGAACATAAACCGATGATTACGGGTATCCGATGGGCAATAACGATGGCAAATTGGGTGTACACCATCGGAAGGGCCGTGGAACGGAAATAGACATGGTTGGTCATTTATTTATAATATACAAAATTGTACCTATATGACTTCAAATGTCAACTTTTACGTAAGAATTCCAATAAGATAATAATATATCCTGTCTGTTGGTCGGAAACAGCGACGTAAGAACATAATATTTACTTGCTTAGGTATACTTACAAGTTACAAGTCTGAAGCGAACTTTTTCCGCGACTCCATCATAATACCCATCAATCATTTTATTAAAATGCTCCACTACAAACGTATTTATTTATTTATTGCTATTACTAATTATTGATTCTGAAACTATTAGTAAAATTATCAAATTCTCAATCTCATATAATTATATTCTCTTGTATTGAAACGAACTCATTAAACTAATTTAATATTTTAATTTAATTTAAACGAATTTAACCCTTGAATAATATTCACCTAACTCATGTGTGCGTAACGTAGCAAGCTATTCCGTAAGCTAACGTGGCGTAGGGCAGCGTGTATGATGTGTGACCGTAATTTCAGGGTTGTCTAATTATATTTTCAAACTCGACCGCGTTTGACACGGCTTTCGTCGTAACCGCGTAATGTAGTTTGTGCGCCATAACAGGGTGTTATTTTCGACAACCCTAATAGGAGAAGTGAATTTGTGGTTGGGTTACGTAATCTTTAACCCTTATTGGCGTATAAAATGTATAGGTAATGCAAAAATTCTAGAAAGCTGGTTAATGCACACACTCATGCCTTTTATCGCCGAAGGAGTAGGCAGAGGCGCAACTAGTGCACCCGTTTTTCGCCGTTATTCCGTCCCATGATGTGATAAGGGGCGAGCCTATCGCCATATCGGACACAAATACCAGACTCCGAGCTGATACTGAATAGAAAAACTCAATATCACTTTGCCCGGTTAATGATTTTAATTAATAAATCATTCTCTACTAATTAATGATAAAAAATGTTAAAATTACGCCACCCGTCTCCGTATCGTTTAGATCCCTCTGAAATACTTAATATTTTAAATTATGATTAAAAAATCTGCAGGTGTGTGAATAATATAAGTTCATGATATATTTCCATTGCTGAAATATATTATATAGAGTATAACGAATCTCCAATTAGATAATGATCTGTTGGTAATATTGACCAATATTAAAAAACTGTATATAATTGCTCTCATCAAAATGATTATCTATTCAATACTAACAATAAACAAATTAAATCCTATTGAATAAATGAGAAAACCAATAGTAACACTAATGAAACAAATAATTGTCTCGCTTCTATTCTTACTACCATTGCCGTCGTTCTAAAGAATGATGTTTAAAAATTGCTCTTTTCGTCACAAAAAGGAATTCTGTGTAACGATTAAGAGAAAGATAAGGCCCTAAATGTAGACACTCGTGTTTTATATCAATCTTGATAGTCACCCACGAAGCCCCGGGCTAAACTACGGTTTACAACACCTTTGTAATACTAATGTTATATTCAATATTAATATTACACTGTTTTCCTTTCTAAGTTGGATAATGTAACGATAGATCATGGCGATCGTGTGAAAATCTATTCAAATCACACTAATTTACATTAAGGATAGCGAATTATGTGCCATTTCAAAACAACGTAACACAATGAGATGGGTTGGTCTAGTCTTGTCCGATGATGTTGCACAATTATGTAGGGCTACCGCACATGCAGTGACCGCACGCAGGATTCTTTTTAAAGTTTAAATCTTTTCCTTTTTTATTTTTTATTCCTTGAATGTAGTGTATAATATGTTTATGAGCGATAATAATTTTAAGTTTAATGTCCTTCTTAATCGAACAAAATTATAATAAAGTGCGCCCATAGTATAACACATTTTTGAACCTTTAATGATTTTATTACGGTCGTCGTTTTGGTATCTAAAAATATTAGATATTTAAACAAATCATCAGCGTCGTGTAGTTTTTTTTCGTTATCATCAAAATTATTATAAACCGAAAATATAATGATACATTTATAAAGACTATAGGCCCGCCCCCACATCATAGGATGGAATACGCACGGCGAAAAGTGGGCGCACTAGTTGCGCCCCTGCCTACCCCTTCGGGGATAAAAGGCGTGAGTAAGCGTTATAAGGTCCAGGATTTCAAAAAACAGATAGCAATTTGGCTCCATATTGGAACAATAGAAAATACATCCAGCACATGACACAAACTTTGCTCTAAACACAACGGCACTAATCTTCCTTTAGTTGTTAAACATCAAACAGATCTAGATCCCGCTATTGTACGGTTTGGATGAAACGAGTATGATCATGAGAACTGCCTATGGCTTTTGCATGAAGTTTTATCTAACTTCGCTTTGGCTATTCTGTTTTTAAGCAATAACTCTTCCTCTAATGGCTTCCACCGATTATCTATCGGTGATTTCGCTAATATCAAGTAATAATAGCAGATACAAAACAATAAATATAAATTCTTAGGAATAAAAAGTTGTCGCCATACCGAAAAATGAAGCAAGAACTCATTATTAAATCAGTTGATACCTTTCATAAATGAGTTTACTTATTGCTAGCTTCATATTAGTTCGTATTGTTTGGACGTTAGATTAAATTTTAAATGAACTAATCGATATTGTAATTGGCTTGATCATTGTCCTTGCTTGAAGTTCAGTAATGTTTTTCCTTATAATTTTAGTTCCCTCATAAATATTTAAGGCGCTGCTACCTATATTGTTCTTATAATATCAATACATAATGTAACAACGTACAAAAAATCTAAAATGCTTTTTCATGAATGTTTTTAACATAAATACTTGATGCGTCTTTATCAACTAAGAATCTAGCAAATTCAAGTAACGTTATAGTTTCGGCCAATTTCAACCTGGCATCCCTAATTACAAAACATTAAGACGACCAGAGGCGTTAAAATTCTCACAGTTCTCGGAGAATGGGCACCCGCAACCCGAGGTCGGCTACAGCCGGTTAAATGCTATAATGACGTAGTCTTGTCCTTACATAGTGTAATTTTGCATCTGGCCCATGGCTACTACATTACACCCTGATGCTTAAAAGAAGTACCATCATTATAGATAAATCCAATTTATTTTAAAGGTTAACTGCTAAAGTATAAAGCATTATTCTGTAGTGGTATGCTATTTATCAATAGTTTTTTGTGTCTTTTAGATTGTCTACATTAATGAATTCCATATTTTTTTAGAGTAGCTTAATCGGTAGCAAAGACGTGACAAATCTTATCATGTAATTTCGGATAATTGTAAAGTTGTATCGTTGTCTAGGTATCCCTTTCATTTTCATATTCTAAGTGTATACACAGAAGTTTGTGTATACATTTAAATATTGTTATTAAGTGCTATTGTATTCTCAAAATATAAATCTAACTGAAATTTAGAACAAGCAATTTGTCAATATCATTATTGATCTACCAGCACTGAAATGGATTAACTAAATTCAATACCTATCGATTAACATCAGGGGCTTGCCTTTCGACTAATATTCAAATATTTATTCAACAGGGCTCGCCACTTTTCGCAATCCGCCAGCGTCGTGTATCCACCGAGAACACAGAGGGGACAATCTTCCTCGTCGGCCCTCTAGACTTCGAAGCTCAGTCCATGTACCATCTAACACTGCTCGCTGTGGTAAGATATCACCAGTACAACCCTTTAATTACATATGGTTATTTAGAAATCCAGCTCAGTTCGAATCTATCGACTGGAGTCTAGTTTGTTGACCATTAGCATTTTAATTAGCCTTAATTGCAAAAGGACGGAATACGACCTCGTCACACATCCTCTAAGAGTTGAATTATAGCTAAATAAAGAAATATATGCAATACGAGGCACTTACGGAACCCTTCCAAGGTGTGTTTACGTATGAACATGGAATACAGGCCTGTCAGTGATTTCTACATTGCCAAGGAGCTCGTATATTTGCCAATTAGAACATTAGCTGTATGGTTCGTTTGTATTGGACGAGATTGTATCTAAGTGTGCCTTGTTCCAACTTTAGTAAAAGGATTTATATTGCTCTGTGTTCGAGTAGTTTATTAAACAAACTGTTTTAATTGCATTGTTGATTGGATTCCGTATGCTAAAACGTATACAAAGAGTAAAGAGTGATAAGACTAAAGATTTAATGGTAGTCGTTAAAATTGGATTTAATATAAAAATGTATGTATAAATAAATATTTTACTTGGAATGATGTGCCTCAGGAAATAAGTATTATGCTCTAATATAAATTCTACTCAATAAAACGATGTATGTAATAGAACTTTATAATTATGAAACCAACAGGATCCCTATATAGAAGTGGGAAAAGATACAAGAAACATAGCTGGTTTGGAAGTGGTCGTGGTCGTGCAAGATGTCCAAGACATGCCACCGGTATTCACGTCGGCACCGCCTATAACTCATCTGCCGAGGCAAGTGGCTCCGGGGGACATGGTAGTGAAGGTCCGAGCTGAAGACGGCGATAAAGGTGCTCCCAGGCAGATCCGGTACGGGCTAGTGTCTGAGGGAAATCCTTTTACGCCTTTCTTCAACATCAATGAAACATCAGGTTTGTGAAATTGTTATTTATTTACACTGACCATTATGCACATTTGGTACTCAATTTTCTTTACACATACGCCTGCTTCGATGTTTACATTTTATAGCCACGCCTGTAGAAGTCTTTACTTTAAATATAAGGGTTTATTGGTGAAATTGTAACAATTCACTATCAGACGATCGGTCAAACCATGGCGTTTATTTGATGGTAAAACATGACCAAGCTTCTAAACACCCATAAAGTATACTTTAGTAAAATGTTACTACTAAACTTGTTATATCAACTCGGGCATAACAATCGGTAGACACAACACTATCACCCCTATTATATTTCCTTCGGTCTGGAAGTTTATTCGTTTCGTGCGCAGCTAGGTCATCGTCTTTTTAACGACTCACTTGGGTTTCTACCTTGACTTTCGTTATTTACGCCTGGTCAAGTTCTAGGAATTGCGTTGTAATTTATGAATCAACCGTCAGTGTATATTTATCACCAGCTATAGATCCTTTGGCAGGAAGCCGTCAGTACTTTATTATGCCCGCAAAGACAAATAGCGAAGGTTATTTAATACCATCTATTCAAGAATTTGATGTTGGCTTTGTTGAACATAACAGCTATGATATTCCTAAAATTCTTCCAATTAACAAAACTCTATCTAATTTTGCTAAATTAAAATCATGTTAAAGGCAAACATCTAAAAAACCTAAACATAGGTGTCGAGGGCCGACCTCAAATTTTACTTATTGCTAGACCTGTATAGCCATAAAGTTAAACATATTTATCACTCGTAATCCTTGGACTAGTCGGTCGGCTTACTTTCTGGGTCGCCACAATAATTTAATTATTTTTTTCACTTGATAGCATCGCAACGCCCTACCACGGCGGCTTCCGTAGGATATTCTACTTACTTATCGTGGGTCAGCAGTCCTGCCCAGTTTGCCCCAGATTTCCTTCGTTTACGGGGTTATTGTTTATATACACTTTTATATTTCTATGTATATACTCAACTATTGATTTCGTCTGCTGTGACGAACTCGGGAGAGTATGATATGCCAAGGGAATCAAGACGCGTACCTTGTTGCATATTAAACGCAGATTAGATCTGGTTAACCAGTTTTACTGCAGAATTTATATATGCAAATGTTATTAATTTCTTGTATCCTTTTGGCTATTAGACGACATAAAACCATATATTTGTAATACTAAGTTGACCTTAAGGAAAATACGTCCTAATGATTACAAGGAGCAATTAGATATACCTACTTTTTAAAATTGTTTAAAATATTCATCGTCATGAAACGAGTGAATTGAGGTTTCATCTTATATAGATACTAGTTTCTGCCAGCGGCTCCGCCCGCGTTAAAAAGTTTTTCCGGTATAAAAGTCCCGGTTTATATTTTACCGGGATAAAAAGTAGCCTATGTGTTAATCCAGAACATGATCTACCTGTGTGCTAAATTTCATCGAAATCCGATCAGTAGTTTTTGCGTGAAAGAGGAACAAATATTCATACATCCAAACATCCATACATTCTTACAAACTTTCGCCTTTATAATATTAGTAGGATAGTAGGATGTAATTTTTTTTCTAATCTAGGTGTTGTAGAGCAGGACTGCTGTAGTTTTTAAAAGCTACGGTACATCATTAGGTGTATTTATTACAAAATTTCTATTATAGTCAGACTAGTTAATAATTGTAACTTGAGCTAGATCATTAGCGTAATTATTACGCAATAATAATGCTTTATTTCTTTCATACCCATAATTATTACCCCACGTTTCCCGCTAGCGTGTGCCAAGCTGGCTTCAACAAAACGAAAACCATTAAGTCAGAGTTTCAAACTCCTAATTTCTACAATACCACTAGTGAAACTTTTGTCATTTGCTTAGACAATTAACATATAGTCCGGTTCAGAATTAATTGCGTTGCCAATTGAAAGGTTCTTGGTATCGATTGCGAAATCTTTTGTTGGACTGGAACATGATTCCAACAGCGCCACGTTAAAATTACAACAAAACTATAATTTTAGATATTATTCATCTCGTATTATATTGGACCAATATAGAATATCAAAAGGAAGTATTTAATTAATAACATTTAATTTGTTCTGATAAACTGATTTCTGATATTTCAAGTACTCTAACCATTAACTATAGATGAAGTTTTTAGGAAACCAGATCGATTGACATCAAAGAAACTATTATATTACCCCTTTTCGTTCCGTCTATAAAGTTTTTCGCAAAAGTGATGATTGAAGTATTAAGGACAGTCTCCGAAGATCGTTGTCCTGTAACTATAACGGCTTAGTTTGGTGTTATTACTGCACCATTTAAAATATACTCTGTAGATGTAAACGAAAACGATTATTTCATTTTTATGCTAACATACAGAAAGTAGACACTTTCAGTTCACCAACCTAATGTCATACTTCAGACACATAATGATATATAGCATCACAAACCTAACCATCAAAGGAACAGAAGCTTACGCAACTCGTTACAGGCTCCATAACAAATACATTACAGTCCGGTGACAAGTGAGACAAGACGCTAACAATGCGTGCTAACAAAACTACAAACACAAGACATCGAAAACGTTAACAGGGCAGTTAATGCAACGTTTTCTATGGAACAGGCGTATAATGGCTCATTAGGGCTTGCGGAGCGCCGTCGCCGGCACCCATTGTTTGTAAACGTGCCCTACCTTACCTCGTAATAAAGGCACTTGCTTTGAATTCACCCTCTGAAATACATACTCTGTTCATTGATCTCAGTTGATGCTGCGCCGCTAATTTTTAGTGTGCGTCTAAGTTTTAAAATTTGTCTCCCGATGTTGATGTTATTTAGTGCGATACACGTGTTGCCGAGGCAGTAGCGAAAACTATTTTAAAGTCGTTCCAAGACTTTTTTTGATATCATTAGTAAATTGTTACATACGAGTAGAGACTATCCCGCCCTCACACCCGCCACTGCAACTCTTGTAAGCCAGGATCAGCAGTGGCACGCATTTTATGACACCGAGCGTTGAAGCTCGGCGAGTCTCAGGGAACACTAATATGTCTGTAACCCGCAACGAAATTAATCAAAAAGAAAGAAAGGGAGGAGTTGGAAATATTAATTGTCCACTTCCCTCCATAGCAAAGTGGCAGACAAAAATAATGAACTAAGGAGGTATTTAAACCTCAAGTTTAGAGACGTTTACAACTAGAAAAGCCAGTGATTTACATACGAGTAGTCGGATGGGAGGCAGAGGATCAAACAACGACAAATTTTCATACAACTTTACGAGCCTAAATAGTTTACATAAATAAACGTATACACCATACGTAGCATAACATCAAAATTATTTTAATTAGTATTTTTTTTTATTTGTGATAATATATTTCAACATCACCCAAACAGGCCTTTTTAGATTCGCTGTTAAAAAAAGCTAACTAGTAACAATAGTGTGGGAACAATATCGAGTACTTCCTCAAAATAACCGTTAAACTTATCCCAGTAGATATTGGACGAGGTGACATACTTGTGAATTTATCGCATTAATCAGACTACACCTTATAAGCGGTTGGTGAATGGAAATCGAGATTCAATTTAGTTGGAGGCACCGACTCCGAGCTATTCCGGGCTACAAAACAAACAAAAGGCACAGAAGGACCATTATTATAGAGGGCGAGGCATTACGCAAACCCAAGATTGTTTTTTTTTAAATATATGAATTTGATTAATTAATTGGGTTGTATTGATTTCAATGACTGTTAAAATTTCATTTCTTTTCTCAACTAATACTCCTGAGTGAAAAAAAATATATTTTAGATTGATTGAAATAATATGAATTATATTTTTAACATCATTTTATTTCCTCTCTTTTGCAAAAACTATGACTTAAAAAATCTGCAATTTAACCAAGTAAATAAAAAAATTGAAAATTTCTAGGCCGTAGACTATTACATACTTTAACAGATTTAAAACCGTATTTTATCATAAACTGAACATGGTGTAATGAATGTAATAACGCAATGACATATTGTGTCTTTGGCAGCTTACCGAGGGCGTACCTTAGCATACATAAATGGAAGTATTGTACTCGTAAAGTTTGGGGCGATCTAATCCCTAACCGTATGATTAAGATGCTCCCGGAGCATCTAGTTCAAATTTTAACTTCCATCTACGACGCCGCGTTTCGTAACTGCCTCTTCCCAGAGGTCTGGAAAGAGGCAGTTGTGATAGGAATCCACAAGCCGGGGAAACCCGCTTTCGAACCCTCCTCTTATAGGCCCATCAGTCTGCTCAGTACTCTGGGCAAAATCTACGAGCGGATCGTCCTCGACCGCCTCAAAATAGTCGCCCACAATCAAAATTTGATCCCTCCGGAACAGTTTGGCTTTCGCGCTAGACACAGTTGTGTCAATCAGGTGCTCCGCATCACGGAGTACGTTCACGAACAATTCCGTAAAGGAATGCCTACCGGTGCTATTTTCTTCGATATCGAAAAAGCATTCGACAGGGTGTGGCACAACGGCTTGCTTTTCAAGCTGTACACTCTCAACGTGCCCACACAACTCGTGCACATCATACGAGATTTCCTGTCGAATCGCGGTTTCAGATATCGCGTGGAGGGAACTCTTTCTTCCCGACACACCATCACGGCCGGAGTCCCGCAAGGCTCCGCCCTGTCCCCTTTTCTTTTCTCGCTTTACACGAGCGACATCCCTAGACCACAAAACGCCCATCTGGCACTATTCGCGGATGATACCGCAATCTACGCTTCACGTAGAGACCCCGACGACGTGGTGCGCACTTTGCAAACCGCCGCCGACGAACTCGGCGAGTGGTTCCGCAAATGGCGAATCACCGTCAATCCCACCAAAAGTCAGGCCATCCTTTTCACTCGGAAAAGGAAAGTCCATGTCCCTCACTTTTCAGTCCGCATGTCCGACCAGGTTATCCCCTGGAAGGGCCAAGCGAAATATTTAGGAGTAACCCTTGATCAGAGGTTGACCTTCATCCCACACGTAAATGCGGTACGCGCGCGAGCCGCATTCGCGATGAGCCAGCTTCACTGGCTCCTAAACAAAAATAGTAAAATGTCAATCCGCAACAAGATTAGGATCTTTAAAACATGCATCCGTCCGTAAACCACCCGAACACGCTTATCCGTAAAGCGTCTATATATACTCCATTTGATCGCGCCAAATGGAGACGACCGCGTTCAGTCCTGTCAGATCCAGAGGACGAAATCACTCTGGCTTTACGCGAAAAGAACGAGCATCTAAAGCTCATACACTCCACAAGACCGCTGTACCGTCCTCGCCGTCGAGGACCTCGTCGCGCTCCCCAACCCCCTGCCCTCTCTTAGCAGTTCCGGCCCGCGAGCCGAAGACTACTACGTACGCACTAATAGGATTAGGTTTAAACCTTATTTCCCCAAACGCTGATGTCTTATCCTCTCAGTGGCCGCCTTGAGCCGAGGTCGTGACCCATTAGTGGGTCGCCCTCAGCGTGGTCGCTTAAATTTAAGGGTTGCGAGCGCCTTCTGCGCTCACCCACAAGACCGGTGTTCTTGTATAAGCCGACCCTCGTCAGGCTAACAAGAGTTTAGTCAGGGACAAAAAAAAAAAAAAAAGAAAATCGTAAAGTTTGCGAAGTACGTAAAGTCTCCAACAAATGTTCGTACTCGGCAGTTCACATTTCTAAATTAACATTAATTGTAGACAATATGGAATGAAATAACATGGAATTGTATGCTTCGTAAATTTCAATTTCAACGTTGGGTTGTTATACATTTAATTTTCAGTAGTATAAAAATAATTACAGTTTATAATCGGCACCTTAAGGAACATAATAAAACTGGTTTGAAAATTATGTTGATCTGAAGCTGTGTTCGGTTATACCGACTCTATCTCTTTCTTTTGTTACAATATACTATTGACTAAGTGTTTCTCGTGGCTTCACCCGCCTGAGAAGCCTTTCCTGCAACAAAACACTCGTAAAACACAATACGACGTTAGCGCCCTCTACTTAAAGAGTCAGATACAAATATCCATTGGAGCAAAAACAAGTAGCCTATATGTTAATCCATGACAAGATTTACCAGTTTGCCAAATTTCATCAAAATTGGTTTAGAAGTTTCTGTGTTTACTTCTAACAAGCAACCAAACATTTTCACAAATTTTAGCATTTATAATATTAAATAGAAGTAAGATTAGCAAAAAATAGTACTAATGACAAGTAATATACGAAAACTGTTTATATAAACGACATTACCAAGCATTTCAAAAGATTTATTCCATCTAACTCATTACATATTCGTATAATTATTGTGTGTCATAGTTCGCATAATTTATATGTTAATACGAACTTCAATACATAATTAATGAGTTGGTAAGCATGCGTTGTCACCTTCGTCTGCAGACAAATGACAGAGCTCCGGGTTAATCTCGAAGAGTACTTTTGTATGGTAATAGCGCATGACTTTTTTCTCGTGTTAAGCTCTCGGAATAATGAAAGCGACATACTGTAATGACGGCATGAATTATTGTTCTTTTTATATGTCAAAGCCCAAAGGTTTAACTCGTTGATGGTAATGAATGTTTTAGGCAATCATGTATTTATTTTAATAAACCTTTGAAGAACGCGGTAAGCTCGTGGAATATAGATTACCAAAATATAACGCGGATGCTTATGTTCATCAAATGTATCTTACGTGAAATCATTAATGTATCAAAAAGTTATTTACATAAAACAGTTTCACCTCGATTTATTGGAGGTAGAAAGAAAAAAAAATAAGCAAATAATTATTATCCTTATATTATACTTATATTTATTTTAATATGGTACTTCATACTATTTTCATGGAGAAGATATTGAATGAAATTAAATAAGAACTATTCTTATTGCAGGTGAGGTGACCCTCGAACGCCCAATCGAAGAAATAGCAGCGATATCGCACGCCGGCGCGCCGATTCTTCTCACCGTGGTCGCTGAGGAGGTCCGGCTGTCTAGAGACGAGCCTGAGGCAATGTCCTCTACGGTCCAGCTCGCGTTCATACTGCCTGAGAGGGAAAACTCACCGCCGTATTTTGAGAATCAGTTGTAAGTACCAGATTGTTTTAAAATTCCACAACAGGATAGTTAGGTACTTAGATATAATTGAATTTAATGAGTTCAGCTATCGTCCTAGGACCAAAATTAGTTTTTTCCGCTAATATTTTATTCAGATCTAAGGATTGCGTTACTAGTGTTGTTTGTTTATATTTATATTATAGAATTAGAATTCAGTTTTCCTCGCATAGGATTATGTATGTAAGTAATATTTTAATGTTTATTTCTACTTTTACAATTCCAGTTACATCACGTATTTGGATGAAAACGCACCTCAAGGCACGGCGTTGACTTTTAACGATCCCTACATACCCCAGGTGAATGACAATGACGCTGGCAAAAATGGCGTGTTTTCACTGAGTTTGGTCGGAAACAATGGCACCTTTGAGATATCGCCCACTGTGGCTGAGAGACACGCGCAGTTCATAATCAAAGTACGTGACAACACGATGCTGGATTACGAAGCAAGAAAATCTGTTATATTTCAGGTAATTCTTGCTTTGCTTAATAACTCGCAATACTTTTACATAGATAATGAGTTTTATGGAGTTTAATGTTTCAATATTTATAAGACAAAGTATGTAAGTCTTATGTAATATTTGTTTTTCAGATTCTTGCTCAAGAACTCGGTCCAGCAACAAATTTATCGGCAACAGCGAACGTAACTGTCTATTTGAATGACATAAACGACAACCCTCCCATATTCCTGGCGCAGTCTTATGACGTAGAGCTCCCAGAGAACGTCACAGCCGGAACAAGGGTCATACAAGTCGCAGCCGACGATGTAGACACTGGTGCATTTGGAAAAATCCAGTTCACTGCCATATTAGGGTACCTCAATACGTCGCTGCATCTAGACCCTCTGTCAGGGTTGATAACTGTTGCAACAAATAATCATGGTTTCGACCGCGAAGCCATGCCAGACTTGCATTTCTTAGTAGAGGCTAGAGATAACGACGGAGTAGGTTTAAGAGTAACAGTGCCATTAATTGTTAAGTTATTAGATGTTAATGATAACCCACCTGAGTTTGAGAGGTCGTTGTACGAGTTTGTACTGTCGCCTAACTTGAACAACTTTACCTCGGCAGCTTTTGTTAAGGCTGTCGATAAAGATGCCGAACCACCAAATAATGTAGTCAGATATGAAATTACTCAAGGCGATGGGAAGTTTGCGATCAATGAAGAAACAGGTATGATTATTTTAATTAACTACATAAGAATAACAGCAAAAGTTTATAGCCGAGAACATTATATTAAACATTTACCTATTGTTTAAGCATTTTAACTTTGACAATATAGATAGATGTAGGTATGTATATTGTATTAAAAATATTTTCATTGAACTTTTCAGGTGAACTTCGTCTATTAGAAACACTAAAAAGGACTAAAAAACAGAATTTACACAGAAGAAGGCGCCAATCAGACGCCCAACAAGAAAGTGAAGTATTTATACTCACAATCAGAGCTTACGATTTAGGAGTTCCAAGATTAACATCTACAACTCTAGTAAAAATCTATCCACCTGAAAGCAAAACAAGAACAACGTCTTTCATAGTACCAGGAGCTAATCCTGATAGAAAGAAATTAGAAGAGGTTCTAAGTACTCTATCTGGCGGAAAAGTGTCTATAATAGACATTAAGCCTTATAGAGGAGGTCCCGAAGGAACTACAGATTTAAGCGGATTGGAGTCTAGTCAGGAAAAGTAAGATATATTTTGCTATTCATTTTTAAAATGGTTGTTCCCCACTAAGGGATCTATCGCCTTTATAATGGACAGTACCTACTTGACTAGGATTGTACTGCTGTGTCAAACAACAGTCATGCAAAGTCTAAAGTTGTTTTAAAATTCCTATGCAGATATGTTCTACACAATTAATGAAATGACAGAACGTAGATACCCAAAACTTAGAATTTAAACTAAAGTATTAAATTATTAGACCTTAATGTGAAGTTTATAAAGCATTAAATTAATCATCTACTTCTTTTTCTATTTCAGAAGCGAAGTTATAGCTGTCGTACGAATGACAGGCACTGCAGCTATCGACGTATCGAAACTCCAGGAGCAATTAGCTAAGAACATGACTGTATACACCACTGGTGTTAGCAATACTGGCTCTAGCAATAACCAGAATGTTCAGACGTCTACAACAGACAACGACTCTGTGAGTAATAAAAATATTTTAATAAATAATATGATCAATTTAGTTATATCAAGTTATGAGAAAGAATTTTGTCAGCATATTTCAATTAAGTGCTTTTCTTATTGTTGCAAGAGCATTTTTATCTTTATTTATGGAAATGACATTCGCTTACGGAATATTTATCAAATAATTATTATTTGTGGTATAACTATATTTTCGCGAAACTTAATTACTGAGGATTGATGTTTTTGTTTCAGAGTATATATAGAGCGGAGAGTCGCTTGCTGTTTTGGTTATTAATACTCCTAGCGATACTAGTAGCTCTTGTACTCTTACTACTTATATGCTGTTGTATATGTGAAGGATGTCCTCTCTATATGCCTCCCAGGTAAATATAAATTACTCAGATTTTGGGTTTTTCTCGCACTTATTCTGCTCTTTATTGCTAATAAAAATCTATCATCATGAAATTCTTCATTGTAATATTTCACGTTGGCACAAATTCTGGGTTTCTATATTACAATGTATTACTGGGCGTGATTTTCACCTGTTTTATGCTTTATTAAACACCATATGTTTTCTTTCAAATAACAGAAACCAATGCACGAACTAATTCAACTGTAGAGACAGCTTAACTACTCTTTAGGTAATTATTTTAACACTTCTAATCATATTAAATTATTCACATTCTGTTTATAAAGTGGCACATCATTCAAGTAGAAAAGAAAATTTAATCATAAAATGTAAGCACATTGAAATAAACATTATAAAACGCACAGCATGCATAAACTTGCTTTAGTATCCACGGATCACAATACTTTTTCAAATATTTAATATCATAACGGAGATAGGTACATAGATATCCATTAATAAATTCTAGGAAAAGAGTGATACGTGTCAACTCCACAGAGGACGACGTGCGTTTAGTGGTTCGGGACAAAGGGATTGGGAGGGAAAACAAGACGCAAAATATAGAGAATAAGTCAATACAAGCGGACGAGTGGAGACGGAGGGAGGCGTGGAGCGCAGAGCAGGCAGACTTGAGGACTAAACCGACACAGTGGAAATTTAATAAGAGAAACTACAGATCTAAAGAACCTTCCAAGCCGTCGTCAACTCCTGGTGGTCACGCGAGACACGAATTCGTACACGCGGCTGCCGCTAATGAATATAAATATGATGATGCCAGACAGTCTTTCCGGTTAAGGTACTATACAAATCTGTTTCTTTTTATGCTAACTAGTACCCAATAAAAGCTAGCCTCCTTTTGTCAGTATAATGTTTCACATGAATGGTGGGTGGACTGCTTTGCTTTCCTTGTTTTTGGGTTGAGGTTTTTACTTTATAAGTAGTATATTAGGAACTTTATAAATTTCAAACATTTTACGAAACTTAATAACGACTCATCGCCTACACATTATACAATATGTCTGCAACCGTTTCATTTTTATTTGTCGGCTGGAAGGAATTTTGAATTCAGTTCAATGTTTCTTAATGATTCGAAAGTACGGAAAGTAATTTTGAAATGAGGACAAATTAAATTAAAATTAAAGCTGTGAAAAAATTTCAAATCAATATTTATTGACATATATACATATCGTTACGATAAGTCGGCTGGTCATATCTAACATTTTCATTATACATAAAATTAATAATTTCTAAATTATTTTTTTTCAGAGATGGCCCCAACATTATTTTCACTAAAGAAATGCAACTTCAGGAGAGTTTTGATAATAAACATAAAGAATATATAGAAGATTTAGAAAATGGTTATGATAGGATCGCCACTCTAC
Source organism: Lapara coniferarum (assembly GCA_949316025.1). Taxonomy (NCBI): domain Eukaryota; kingdom Metazoa; phylum Arthropoda; class Insecta; order Lepidoptera; family Sphingidae; genus Lapara; species Lapara coniferarum. The sequence goes on from OX438922.1 coordinate 5,931,143, forward strand.
ACCATCATAGAAGAGAACACGATAATGATTCCATCCGCAGGCACGAAATAGATCGTGGATCTGATGTCGGTGTTTTCCTCAAGTCTGAAGCTGATAAGACTGACAAGAAGAAAGAAAATCAAGATAAAACACGCGCTCCGTCTTCCCTTGGTAGGGATCAATATTTTATTAAAGAAGGCAATACTGAAATTCTCAGGCTAGTAACAAGAGGTAAAAACGAAGAAGAGAGATATGTAAATCTACCGGTGCATCAACAACGACCAGTTACTCTAATTCCACATACACAGTATGTAGTTCTGGATAATGGGAAAGATTTACTTATGGAACGGTTTATAAGGGAACAAGGTGAGGAAGCTAATAGTATACGGGAACGAATGAAACAGGTTACAGATTTGGATGAAATTTCCGTTGGTAAAGACGGAAAAAATATTAAAAGGACAAATATTGCAAGCGAGGCCCAAAATCAATATCACGAATACTCTAATCTTCAACCTGATGTACCAGGTGCTGTGCCACTTAAAGCCGACTATTTACAATCTGCCTTGCTAGAGATGCAAAATAAGTCAACAATTCACCAAGAGTTATTGGAATCGTCTCTTAGAAAACAAAATGAATTATTACATCAAATACTCATTGAACGTGAAAGAATGCTCCAAAATCATGAAACAGCATCTCAGGTGGAAAGTAAGTTAGAAACACAAAGTTTACCTGGTCATTCTGTAATGGCTACTCAAACAGAATGCCACATAGGTACACAAACTGAACCGCAGATATTACAACCAACAAGGAGAAAAGCGAGAAGCGATAATGATTCTTATAGTGAAGATGATTCGCAAATGGTTGTCGATAATGACACCAAAAAAGTGGCTTGGGTAAAAAGAAAAAAGGCGAAGAAGAAAATTAAATACAAAGATCCTAGAAGAAGCATAAGAATTTATGACTTAAAAAGAAAAATTAAGACGCCCATTATAGAAGAAAGTGAAATTTCACCATCGTTAGAAAATGAAAAACATGTAAAAATAAGTAAGACAAATGAAAGGGAAGAATATGTTAAGAAATATGGAGATATGACTAAAAGTGTAGTCACGACGTCAAAAAATGAAACTGTTTCTTCAACACAAATTTTACATCCTGAGGGAGATAGAAAATCAAGATTAAGGAGAGAAGTGTTAATGGAGATTTCAGATTCTCTTGATGATAAAATAGAATCAGATCTAAGCGAGAGTTATCATCGTAGGCAATTACCCCAAGTTAGTGACAACTTGGTGTCCATGAAACCAAGACTAGCCCTTGAACATGATGACAGCAAAAATAGAAGTAGTCCAGCATCAAAAGATTTTAGAAATTTAGCATTTTCTCGAAAAGGTTCGTCAACAGAAGCTCGTGACGAGGCGGATGAAATACAGAAGCTAAGATCACCTGATTTAAATGTAGAACTATCTAAACATGACAATTCTAGCAATGCTGATGGAATTAAAAAGAAAAATACGGAAAGTGAAGAATCGGAGAAACCACCCGAAAAACCCGCCCAAAAAAGTTTACCAAGATATATGCAGTGGTATGGTAAAAAATCAGCTGCGTCATCAAAACCATCTGGATCTGAAAAAGTTGCTCCAAGCAAACCAAAACGGCCATCAAAGTCAAAAAACGATGAGGATAGATCAGGCAGGTATGGTAAAATAGTAAGCAAAGAGAACCAAGGTGACAATGCTGAAGCAAAAAAAAACTTCAAAACAAAAGAAAGTGAATTTATACATCCCCGTATCTTAAAAGAAGGCAAAGTCACACCTGTGCCCGAAGGACCATTGCCTGATGTGCATCCGCTACTACAACATTCTGAACATAGATATGAACGGCAATATGAAAATCAGAACCCATTATGCTATATTCAACCGACGCATATTCCCAAATATTTAGGGCAGCAGAATGTTCCCGCACTACCACCTCGACAATCAGTAGAACAGCCGATCTACGTCAATCAAGATGAAGTAAAAAATAAAGAAACAAAACGGGAATTGTCAGAAAGTGCGCTAACCCACAGCATATCAATATCATCAAACTACGAAGATGACAAAAAAACAGCGACTGAAGTCCACGTTTCCAAAATAAATATAGGAGGTGACGCTGAAGTAAGTCACAGGACGAAAATAGAAGACAATGACTCAGGGATTGCAATGAATACGTTAGTACAGCAAACGGCTAACATAAAGAGGTTACCCATTACGGAAAAGAAAAGTGTCTTCACAATAGCATATGACGATGTCCAAACAAAACAATTAAGACCAGACAGTAGTTCAACTTCTTACTAACGTTAATTTTAAATTCATAGATTGAGTGCCTTATAATTGTGTACCTAATTTCTTATTTAATTAAGAGACTCGTACATTCCGTCCTGTATTTTATAAATATTATGCAAACAGTATTGTACATAATTTATATAGTGAAGATAAGGTATTCCGATACAACTGCCTTCATTAATTGACTGTTAATTTAGAATATTTTTTCATACAATGTAAATATTATCGAGATTAAAAGTGCAGTGTAAGATTATATTATTTAATAAATTATAGATGTAGCTTTTAATGATACTCATTTGTACATAATTCTTTATTCCATTTCGGCGATACACGCTGACACAGTGTGTGATATATATTTGTTACAAAATACAAAAATATTATATACCTGTCATTTTTTTTATTTAATTGCATATAATAATGACTTACCTCTATTATTCTTGGAGTGAACACCAGTGGCGTAGCTATCGTAGGGCTAGGCGGTTCAGAGCACTAGGGTTAGATGGATTAGAAATAGGTACGAAATGGATAGATTTAAGGTCATCATTTGATGACTTTAAATCTATCAATTTCGTATGATGAAAGCCTATAATGTTATTTACTAGAAAACAACAAAGTTCTCCAATCCCATTTAGTACTTTTTATATTATTGAATTTTATTTAGTCTTAAAAGTGATTTTTCCTAAAAATTCAACAAATCTTAAATTGTTCGAAAACTATCGAGTTTCGAATATTGCTTCATGGGACATAATCGATTGCTTTTGACTCAATTATAATATGACGGGAATACGTCATATTGCCAGTTAATAACGCGATAATGCTGACATCTTTGTTATTCATTTGGTATCACACAATATTATTTTGTTTTACTCCGTCAAAATATAGATGTAGTACACAAGGCAGATCTATTTTGAGATCGCAACAGCATTTCATAACATTATATTATTTAAAATCATTATAAATTATAATAAAATCTAAACTAAAACACTAAAACCTTGACCTTGTTTTAATTTTGGAAGTCAAAACACTAATATCTCATGAGTAATGACTCTACTTCTGAAACTCTACCAAAGCTGCTAACAATATGTTTACGATTAGTGTACGGTAGATGTCCTTACTCTCAATATCGTACTAAGGAATAAAATTTATGCGGGTGACATGTGAACTTGTTGAACCAAACCGAACCAAGCAATTCTTTCTTATAATTTTATTAATATTATCAAAAAAATAATTTTAATTCAAGCTTTCCCAGCAATAATAAAATTATAAATCACATTTATTGCTTCATCGTATCGTAAATAATATTTAGGCAATTCGTATTTTGTATTAGATCCATAATATAAACAAAAATAATAAATACGATTTAACTTTCGTCATATTCACTTTCCATAATTTATTAAATTAGTTACACAAAAAATATCGACATAAATACCGCCTCGAGGCACCTAACAACTTTTCACTCTGTCAGACGTATCAGGATTTGTGAACGTATCCTTACGACAGACAGAGCTTATTTTTTTATTCCATGACGCGATCAACGCCAATCGTTTTTAGTTCTACTAGGATAACAGAAAACGTAAGAGTGCTATATAACGTCGAACTAAAGTTATTTTACTCTACAACAGATAGAGCTAGGGTACATAGCATTGTTTCTCTGTTAACGGACATGATTCAACACTGTTTCCAATTCATTCAAATAGATGGCGTGAGTAGAACATATTATCGCGCCGTAAAGTCAGTTCAACGTGGAAACACTCCATTGATTTGTTACAAAGATAAATTTATTTTTACTGACCCATGCAAAAAGCTTGCAAAGTAAAAATGCACTGGTGCAATTAGCCTATTTGCTTTTGGTCTAGTGTCTATTGTATTAATACTAATTACCGCTAAACGGCCACAAATTTAATTACTTCAATCTTGGGCAACTCCCAAGCTACAGGTCTCATTATTTTGAGAAGGAGGCCAAGAGGAGGATCCAGCTGAGCTGGGCAGCGTTTGGAAAACTACGTAGAGTCTTTTCGTCATCCATACCGCAATGTTAGAAAACGAAAGTTTTCAATCAGTGCGTCCTACCCGTCATGACCTACGGAGCCGAGACATGGACACTCACGGTAGGGTTGGTCCACCAGTTTAAAGTCGCTCAGCGGGCTATGGAGAGAGCTATGCTCGGAGTTTCTCTGAAGGATAGAATTCGCAACGAATACATCCGACAGAGAACCAAAGTTATCGACATAGCTCAAAGAATTAGCAAGCTGAAGTGGCAGTGTGCTGGCCATATCTCGCGAAAAACCGACAACCGCTGGGGTAAACGTGTTCTTGAGTGGAGACCACGACTGGGCAAACGTAGTGTAGGACGCCCTCCGGCCAGGTGGGATGACGATCTGCGAAAGACTGCAGGCAGATGCTGGATGCGGCAAGCTGAAGACAGGGCGCTATGGCGCTCATTAGTGGAGGCCTATGTCCAGCAGTGGACTGATAAAGGCTGATGATGATGATGATGAGGTCTCATTAGGTACTTTCGTTTGCCCGACCTTGGGACTAGAACCAAGACCTTTATGAACTCATAGCTTAATTATACTACCTACCAATGAAGAGGTTTATCTTAGTAAGTAGGTACATGATGTAATGAATCTATCCGGCTATAGGTTATTAAAATTGAAAAAATTTAGAAGGTTTTATCGTAATTCCTTTCTAAATATCCGTATCATATAAGTCATCTAAGTGAGTAAAGTTAAACAATGTTCGTCGTAGGCAGCACTCAATCATTCGCATGAACTGTTCTTCATTCAGCTCATTTGCACAGACGAGTCGCGCGGAAAATTATTTCTTTTCATATTCCCATTTTTCACGTCTTACTTAAAGTTTTCTCTCATTGGGGAACTCGCGATTGTTTATTTTTCATTTTTTTGCAACGTAGGTAGATTCACTAATTTTTATCCTGTGTTTACTTAACCGGCTGTTCGTTATAGAAGGGATTTTTATTGTTTCAAGTCGAGTGTTTTATTTTAACTATGAGAAGGTATATTGGTGTATTTAATTTTAGGTCTGTTTCATCCGTTAGAAAATGAACATTGTCATTGGATGAAGTATTTTCTCCACATATATCTCATGGCATGTATCTTTTCGACGTAACATGCAAAATAGGACGTCTAGACTCTAAGGATCCTTCAGAGAATGAAGACAAAATAGCCAGTCCAGGAACAATTCATTACAAAACAAGCATAAATACCATACTTCCATGCAGGGATTTTCCGGTTTAGACATCACAGTAAAAATGGTAAATTCCCACTCATTGGTCCAGTGCACTTATATGTATGTCGGCGCTAGCAATCGTGACCACTAATGGTCAGCACGAAAACATGACAGGATGGTAAAATTAAGTTTCTAAAAGCTTTATAAAACCTCATTGTATCTCTAAATGTAGATTACTAGAAGAAACCTTATTTAATACTTAAAGTTAATTCATGAAATGGTATATGGTTACGTACTTATAAAATTTATGGGCCAATATTAAAAATACTCTGCAAGTTTTATTAAGAAAAGTACCAGGGCGACAGAAACAGACATGAGGTATGGAAATTACATTTCCCCGCGGCAACTTGCTTTCACGGTCCACTGGGCTGATCATAATAAAAACTCGCGCCGTCGCCTCCGTACAGAAGTTTGACCATAAATTCGGTGGTCGGTCTGCAGTAATCGCCTGCGCTCGCCGACGGCGAAATTCCACTCCCGACCCTAGGATCTTCTTTATAATAAGTTAGCTGTCACCCGTGGCTTCGCTCTCGCTATGTTTATTCGCAAGATTTTTACTATTATCGTTCTTATGAACCAACTTATTTAGGCACGTTTATAAATAAATAACATTACTCCTGTTTGTCTAGTTATTAGTGGACCAATAATATTTTTTAATAATAAATAGTAAAAGAACGACATGATTTAGAAATGAACTATAGTCAAAAATATTGTAGTTGTTCCGAAATATACCAACAAACATACCAACTTCGCATTTGAAATCCGTCTCATAATAAATGTTACCAAGTATATAGCACTACTTTTTGCAAAGTTTTTTCGCTTTGTTTTCCCCGAGGGCGGGCTAAGACCATTAAAAAGGTTAGGGCGGGCGATATTTTATGCGATTTTAAGTGTGTAACGTTCCTAATGTCCATTTTATTGTATCGTGAATTATGAAGGCATTGTCAGTGGGGCGTGAAACCAAATATGTATATTTCAAAATCCAGGGACTGTAACGGCTAATATCAAATAAAAAAAAATGAAAGTTGGTTCTGTAGTACGTAATAATTATACCTACTAATAAAAAAAAATTCAGAAATTAATTATGACATAGACTTTTAATAGAAGACTATAGAGAAACGAGCAGATCACTTAAGATTAAATGATGGTCACCACTTATAAATCTAGGACATCAAATTTATTACTACTACTACTACGAGCCCTGTATAATATACTGCCCAATGCTGAGCACGTGTCTCCTCTATTACTGAGAACGTTTAGGCCTTAGTCCACCCCGCTGGCCTAGCGCGGGTTGGCAGACTTCATACACCTTCGAAATTCTTATAGAGATCTGCTCAGGTATACAGGTTTCCTCATGATGTTTTCCTTCACCGTTAAAGCAAGTGATAATTCACAAAGAATACACACAATATAACTTTAGATTTTCAACCTGCGGATATTCGTCTCAGCAGTCCGTCCGACTCCCAACTAGGCTATTGGTTTATTAAGGGTACATTTTTTTATACTGGCTATGCAGTGTGACCCCACTGCACCAGATAAGTGAAGCGAGATGCAGATAGAGTGCTGACTGACGAGAGATGATTATCCCTTGCCAGTCGATACAATTTTGCCGGACTATACCAGATACACACAGGATGCTCCCAGAACGCGGCACTTACGTCGGCCACTGTGGCGGTTTTAACAGCTTGTGTACGGTGGTGCCTGCCAACCCGCACCAGGCCAACGTATACTCTCTAAGTGATTTAGTATTTTCAATACGTACTGCAACTGATAAACATAACGTAACTGCAGTGGAATGGACTGCCGAGACGAATGTTCGAAACCGATACCCAAACGAAACCCAAGGAAACCCAAGGGCACATACCGCTGATTTGTAAAAGAAATATATGTGTGTAATCTTTGTTGTTTTTTTTTTATGGCATTGAATGACGAGACGAGCATGCCGATTGCCTGATGTTAAGCGATACGGCCACCCATAAACAGTAGCAACACCATCCAGCACCTTGAGTTACAAAGTACTGTGTGGCATTCCACTGCGCTCGTCATCCTGAGACATAAGATGTTAAGTTTCATTATGTCCGTACACTATGTTACACTGGCTACAATGCCCTTCAAACCGAAACACAACAGTACATGCACTGCTGCTTGGCGGTAGAACCCACCCAGGCGGACTCTTGCATATGAGAGACCTATCACCAGTAAATGAATTTGTGAATTATCGCTCGCTTTAACGGTGAAGGAAAACATCGTGAGGAAATCTGCATACCTGAGAAGTTCTCTGAATTGCGAAAGTATCTGAAATCTGCCAACCGGCACTAGACCAGCGTGGTGGACTAAGGCCTTAACCCTCTCAGTAGTAGAAGAGGCCCGTGCTCAGCAGTGGGCAGTATATAATACAGAGCTGGTATGGTGGTATCGTATGGCACGGTGGTCGCTATCCGGATGTATGCAAAATGTATTCTACCACCAGCGGGTGTTAAAAGGAGAATAGAACTTAAGAGGACTCTGGAATCTCAAAGTTATCGTTTGAAAAGCAAAAACAACTGACATATTTAGGTCTTTGCTATTAATATTTATTAAATTTACAATACAGTACCATTATCGCCAGATACGGATATTCGGTTTAATAAAAATCCAAGACGCTTTATCTACAAAACTAGAGTATAATACCAATTTTAACAAGAATTATGCAACCAATTGTTGAATATGATCGCGGCAAAGTTGTTCACAAGTGACGTCTGATACCTCTCATTATTCGCCAGCCGCGAAAGGGTTAACTTTGAAGTATCATTGCCATTTATTAATGGTCAAGTTAACCCTACGAACGGAACGGCACGAATTACAACTGATTGCTCTAACTGAATTATTAAATTGGTGTCATTTGTTTCGAGATTTAATCTCTTTAAATTGAAACGAAATTGTTTCGCATTTTCTTTGTGTTGAAAAGTTATTTATATTTAGACAGGTTATGATAGGTAGAAATAGATATTTTGTAATGAATACCTAAAATCCATGTAAAATTATGTAAGCTGTGTTTGATGTATTTCTAAAATCTATAGTTGCCTTTACAATATCACCATTGAAGTTTTTAAAAATGGTAAAGGAAAATGACTGTTTTAAGTTATATTTAGTTGTAGTTATCTTAGAGGATATGATCCTTTATTAGTGAATAACCAATGAGCTAAATAGTATTTTGGTGCAGTAGCTTAAACAATTTTGAACGCCCAAAACAAGGCTATAAAAATAACTGTTATGTATAAATCACTAATTAAAATTTTCTTCATTAATATCTCAAATGAATTGCTACGACAAAAATTGACACTTATTGCTTTCGCCAAAATTTATCTAAGAAAAACCAATTAATCACGTCGTGTCTCCAATAAATCCCCCTACGGACTTTAATTATTTTCTTATGATTTTAATTTTTACTCCCTGCCACCCTCCGCCGAATCTCGGATTGAACAACTGTCTCCACTCGCGTTTTTCCAACTTCCAGTTAGAAGCTTTTATTAATAAGGGACGAAGATAATTAATACTACTTAAATTTTGTTTAAGCATTCCAAAACTTAATTAGGATTTTTGGTGTATTTTTTGTGGCAGAGGTGTTTGGTAACAAATTGATTTAGCTGTTCTTGTTGTTTCATTCTATATCTGCTTATATGGCTTTATAATTTTTCTTGTCATAATATGTTCAATAAGCGGAAGATCATCAGTTCGTTGAAACTACAAAATCGTCTATCCACTTTTTTAATCGGCAGTTTTGAGTTTAGCGTCTCATACAATAAGTGACTTTGGTCTGCACAATAGGTACTGGTCGATGGACTAATATGGGAGATTATGTAGATGTGAATAAAAAAACAACTTTATAGAAACGCAGCAGCAGCAGTATTTCAATTCTGTAACTTTTACTGCCCACATGTAAAATATCGTAGACGCGTGTCTTTCAAAAGCGCTTTGTTGTTTTAACCCATTTAAGTAACAATTTTATAAATGGTGCCTTTACTACATCTTTTTAAAACGAAGATAAAACATTTAATACAAATTTCAATAGTGTGACAGCCGATTATTTTCCGAAACGTATTCAAAAACCGCGCAATTAGACCGCCATTTGTCCGCAACAAAGGCCCGTCCCTTTCTTACGAAATTAGTGATGACTTCAATAAAAATAATTCTTGTCTTTTAGGCAAATTGCATCGCGAAAAGTCCAAAAGCCTTTAATTAAGGGTTGCCCCCACCACCCCGGCCCGTAAACATCTTCGCGGCCGTCACCTTTTATTTTTGTTAATTCCGGGGCTCTTTCTTCGCCGCATAAGTTACTTCACCCTTCGCCAGATTCTTTACGCCTTTTTGTCACCGTTTGAATTCTTTTGAAACCCTTTCTTCCCATCTGCCACGCCCGTCAATATTAACTCCACTTGAGTTAAACTTTTTAATATCCGTTAAATTTTGTTACGTAGAGCGTGATGCCCTTTAAACAGGCACGGGATAAATCTGAACCTTGTTTTTGTCTATACAAAAAGTGTATTTGTATCTGTAGCATGGAAAACCTAACAAAGAAACTTTCCCTCTAACGATATTCCTTAAGATTCATTAAATTATTCACAAGGGAAAGCCAAAAAAATAATGTAAATGAGAATTGGAATGTTTAAAAAAAGTTGTTTTTACACAAGAGACGGTGACGGGCGCGGTTGTAGGAACATGGAATTTTTAATCCATTTCCCTCAGACGATTAATATTCAAGACTCGGCCGGTCTGGTTCATCTCCTTCGCCATTATTGCTCGGACGCCATCTTCGGCTTACTTTCGCTTTGATTTCCAAACTAATTACCTCCCTTTTGTGGTTAATTGTATTCCAGAACGACTTACCTCGAAGTTATCATTGGTGCTGTGAATTTCATTTGGCCTTACAATTTTGGAATGCTACATCATAATTCTTACGTTCCAATAATACGTTAAGAGTTCTTAAAATGTATATCACATGGTTCTAGTCGATTTAATTGCAAGAATAAGACCCATAGTCTATCCAACCATATTTCAATCCAAGATTTACCAAGGCAATTACACAGATACATAAAGCCTGTTTTGCATGACGGTATTGGCTTAATATATTCAATATCCGGCCAGATGATAATTTAGCGAGTCGGGTAGAATCCATTATGGGTGTTTACTTGACCTACGACTAGTGCTAAGACAACAGGGGTGACCGCCCGCTGAAATGTTGGGAGATGTTCCCGGGAGATTTGGAAGTAACAACAGTGATCTATGATGCAATGGTTAGTATAAAGAAATATGATTAAATCAAGTAAATTAATCGTTATATTGTAATCGGGGTTGAAGGACCAATAAATCACAAAATTTTGCAAATTAGTTACATATTAGTGCGTCTTAAAAGTATTTTATCGCACACGTTGCGATTCTTTATAACCATTAACTACTAGCCATCATATACTCCATAAAAATGTAATGTATAAAATAATTAGGAAAATGAAACTGATAATAACTTTATCCAAGTATTAAAATAATTTTACTTTAAATTATGGTTTGATGCAAAACTAGACGACAAAAATGATAAAAAAAAAACAATACCGCCAGCTTCAATTTTAACACCGTAATATGCATAAGTAAACATCACCCGTCGATAACAAAATAAAGGAAAGAAGATAAACAACAGTAAGAAAAACAAAGGTGAATCGAAATCACAGCGTTGGTATTTGGGATTCAAATCTCGTGCACAGACATTTGCGTTATAAAGTAGCACCGAGATATCGGAAAATTCCATTATGAAGAAACGCGTATTTGATAACTTCGAAGAAAGTAGACACTTATTTTTTTTTCCTAAAAACATTATATTATTTTTTCTGTTTTTATAATTGAACTAGCTTTTGCCCACGGCTTCGCCCGCGTTAATAAGTTTTTCCGGGTTAAGTACATACATAAAAACCTTCCCGTTGAATCACTCTATCCAACACATTTATTTGTATAAAGATTAATGTTATGACGTTGATACAACTCTTAACAAATAATGCATTAATTTCGACCAAATTTGATTACCATAAAAACGGTTCTAGAGAGTTTATTTTAAAAGATAGACATATACTGTCGCGGACTTTTTTTTAGATCATTTCAAGAGGAATAATTCTTTCATACATATATTTTTGGTATCTTGAACGGTTTTCGCAGCGCACGCAATGGAAGCCCTCAAGGATGAATAATTTTCCCCGCATTTTTCACATTTTCCATTATTTCTTCGCTCCTAATAGTTGCATCGTGATGTTATATAGCCTATAGCCTTCCTCGATAAATGGTCTATTCAACACAAAAAGAATTTTTCAATTCGCACCAGTAGTTCCTGAGATTAGCGCGTTCAAACAAACAAACAAACAAACAAACAAACAAACAAACAAACTCTTCAGCTTTATAATATTAGTATAGATTATACTGTTATATAAAGCTGAAGAGATATTGTTGGGTTATAATTGTTTGAAAGCGTTAAATCTAGAGCTACTACTGCGGTATTGAAAAAAAAACATGCATAAAAACTCGTTTTTTATGGCATTGAATGACTATGGCATGCCGTTCGCGTGATGGTAAGCGATACGACCACCCATAATCAGTAGTAACACCATGCAGCACCATGAGTTACAAAGTACTGTGTGGCATTCCACTGCGCTCGTCATGCTGAGACATAAGATGTTAAGTCTCATTATGTCCTGTAGTTACACTGGCTATAATGTCCTTCAAACAGAACCGCAACAGTGCATGCACACTACTGTTTGGCGGCAGAAATAGTCATTTCGGTGGTACCCACCCAGACGGACTCTTACATATAAGAGTTCTACCACCAGGTAAACGTTCTAAGGGAATGGAAGTACCTGCCCCGAGCTAGAACATATTGTTCGGATAAAAGTTTTGTAACTGTATTTGTAGCGGGTTGCCAGTTATGAAAACCAGTCGAGACGTCAAAGTAATGACAGTTGTGTGTATAAAAAGGTAGCCGTACCGCCATTTGGTTTCATTCGTGTTCAGACTCTCGTGCGCGCTCAGTCTCACAGTCGATATCAATTGAGTAAGTTGAACATTGATTTTCATACTGGTCGGTTAGTTGCTGATACCTATATTTGTAAAAGTATTTCTGTTAAAAAGTGCTTATGTAAAATGAGTGATAAATGTGTTGTGTAAAATCAGTAATAAATCGTTTTTATTTAAATCAAAATCGCTTCTGTTTCTAACTTTCTAACATCAGAAGTGAGATCGTAATCTATGCCCATACAAGTGGATTGTGTGCATTACATAGGTACCTACCCTATGTGCCATCAATACGACTGTGGAGATATTTCATTACCCGCATATAACGCGGCGAACAATTGATTGCATTGAAAAATACCTGGATAAGCAATCGATGTCCATACAAGTGGATTGTGTGCATTACATACCTACGCTATGTGCTACTACTGCATAGATATTTAGTGCCCGTATGTATATAACGCGGAGAACAATTAAGTGCACTGAAGAATACCGGAATAATTAATCGATGTCCATAGAAGTGGATTGTGTTCAGTACATATGTACGCTATGTGGAATCCATACATGGTACGATTGAGATATTTGACTACCCGCATTTACGTGAAGAAAAACAAATTGCGCTGAGTAATATCGGGATAAGAATTAGACTGCAATGTGAAATAAAAGTAGTTGTGTGGTGTACAACATAGCCTTCGTATATACGTTTGTGATGACGTCATGTGTATACGACTTCAAATGAACAATAAGTGTTTACGTGTACCACGATTGAACTGTTCGTGCTCAAACGTTGTTTTTGGTGTTGAAACGTTCCTGTTGGCGTGCATACGTTCCTGTTGGCGTGCATACGTTCCTGTTGGTGTGCAAACGTTCCTGTTGGTGTGCAAATGTTCCTGTTGGTGTGCAAACGTTCCTGTTGGTGTGCAAACGTTCCTGTTGGTGTGCAAGTCTTCCGGTAGATGTGCCGCTTATGGTGTCAGTTGGTGTCCTGGGCAAGGTGACTGCGCGGGTGGCAACTGGCGGTTGAAGCTAACTGCTCCAGCACAGAGAATGTTCATCGGTGACTGTAAAGGAAGTTTGGTATCGTATGACCCGTAATCCTCGTTTGAGGTTATGGATTTTTTATTTTTAGTACTCTTAACGAATTTTGAGACCTTGTTTAATGAGGCATGTACAGACATTGATTAATTAACTATTCGTGTTGTAACTGGCCGATACATGTTATCTCTTCGTAAGTGGACCTGCTTGTAATAACAATGAGATGTTTGTTCGGATGTAACAGCCGTAGTGTTAGAGTTAGGTACTCATGTGGTCCAAATATTTTCAGTTAAGGAAAAAAAAAATATTTTACATGGCAGCTTAAGTAAAAATTATTGTACATGGCTCTAATTGGTAAAACTTAACTTCAGTAGTTGCAACGATACTAAATAATTTTACCTACTTGGCATAAAAGTTTCTTATTTAAATTCGTTCTTAATTAAACGTTGTGATTTTTAATTCGATATTGAGGGTACTGGAAAAAGTGCCGCTGCGAGGACAATCATTACACATACCATAGTTGTGTGGTTACACCACATGCATTGTCTATAACCATAACTGCGGTTTACATGTGGACTATTTAGAGTGTGATGGGTAGTTAATGACGTGAATTGTAGTAGTGTAGGATTTAATTTAAGGTCAGAATAGGCCGAACGGTGTATTGCTGTTGTGATTTTTATTTTTGCAGAAATTGGAGATCTATGCAGTGTGTGTGCACTGTCTTCGCAATGCGGAGCGGCGCGGAACGACACACTTCAGGCTGTACGAGTGCGGAATGTCGCAATCCTGGCTGCGCGAATGCGAATCGGCGCGTTCTTCTCCTTACGAAGTAGTAAGCCACGTGTTATGGGTGCAGTTGTACCTGCTGTCTGTAACATCCATGCACACTCTGGTGAGAAGTTTTCATTTTGCCATTATTTTGTTATTATGATTCGATGAGTTCTTTACAGAGTCGATGTTTTCTTTTTGCGAATTTAGAAGATTGATCAGAGTACAAAATTATTGGCAAACCGCCTAATATAACAAGTTTTGTCATTATGCATTTCGTATACAAATCCCTCTGTTGAATTTGTTTGGTTTAGGTCAGGAATGGCTGAGCGATGTGATGCTGCTGCGTATATTTTCTGTTAGCAGGAATTGAAAATCACTCCTGGCGATGCGGTGCGCTGCCGAACTGCGCGCTCCTTGCGCTGCCGAACTGCGCGCTCCTTGCGCTGCCGAACTGCGCGCTCCTTGCGCTGCCGAACTGCGCGCTCCTTGCGCTGCTGAACTGCGCGCTCCTTGCGCTGCTGAACTGCGCGCTCCTTGCGCTGCTGAACTGCGTGCTCCTTGCGCTGCTGAACTGCGCGAATGCGGAACCACGCGCTCCATCATGCTTCAAGTGGCATGGATATCAGGTGATTGCGGAAAAGCGCATTGGGTGCTGTATATTTTATAAAGCTAAAGTTTTTATGGAAAAGTTTTTAAAGTTTCTTAAGAGGTGAACACATCTTTTTAAAGTTTCTTAAGAGGTGAACACATCTTTTTAAAGTTTCTTAAGGGGGTGAACACATTTTAAGGTTCTTAAGGGGGTGAACACATTTTAAGGTTCTTAAGGGGGTGAACACATTTTTTAAAGTTTCTTAAGGGGGTGAACGCGTTTAAGGGAAGTTTAGTCTTGCGGTCGGTATAGTCTTTGTCTTATGTCAGGCATGCTATCCTGATCGACGGATACACTTCAAGTGAGGTATGGTTTCATATTATTGGATGCTGCTTTCGACTGCGCTCGGGCATGCGATCCTAGTATATGGGACGTACTTTGTGTGGTTGTGTGCTCGGGCACTGTCGAGGATTGCTCAGACATGTGGTCCTGGAGTTTCGGGGGGTCATGTCATAAGCGGGCTTCTGGCGTGTGATGTATTTGTTTGGCAAACACTGTTTGTCTTAAATGGTTGGTTCTGAAAGGTTGGGTGGAAACATGTTTTTATGTGGGACCGATTCACAACGCAAAGCTATGTCTCACGTATGTTTACGTAGATCTCTAACGAGTCGTGAGAGGCACTCCCCCGACGGGAACTGCCTCGGGTGATTGGTACAGATATCAAAATGTTTCATATCCGTGGTGCTTAGATTTTATTACATTGAACTGTTGAGTAATTTTTCTCAAGTCTATGAGCTGTCTTACTTTATTTTGTTATCTTTTGGACATGTTTTTGTGCTTTGTTTTATTTTTGTACGCAGATGCAAATGATGAACCTAAGGAGGCTGACTCTCCTAGCGTCGCCCAGCCTTCTGAAAAAGAAACACCTGGTGGCGACGGTGAGCATCAATCAAGCACGTCGTGGACGCAGAGCTGCATTGAAGAGCCTGCTGCATCATCCAGCGTCATGGCGAGTGAAGAAATTTTGGCGACTTCGTCAGTTCTGGAGACTGATCTTCAGAGCTAGAAGATGGAGCCCGAGGACGGACTCCTGTCAGGAGAGGCCGTGTTCGGATAAAAGTTTTGTAACTGTATTTGTAGCGGGTTGCCAGTTATGAAAACCAGTCGAGACGTCAAAGTAATGACAGTTGTGTGTATAAAAAGGTAGCCGTACCGCCATTTGGTTTCATTCGTGTTCAGACTCTCGTGCGCGCTCAGTCTCACAGTCGATATCAATTGAGTAAGTTGAACATTGATTTTCATACTGGTCGGTTAGTTGCTGATACCTATATTTGTAAAAGTATTTCTGTTAAAAAGTGCTTATGTAAAATGAGTGATAAATGTGTTGTGTAAAATCAGTAATAAATCGTTTTTATTTAAATCAAAATCGCTTCTGTTTCTAACTTTCTAACAATATAGTATAAGCATATTATAAAAAATATATTAATTAAAATCAGGTAAGCACATAAAATCTAATGACATCATATCTTTGTGTTACATAACTTACAGCTTCCATACCTAATAACACAAAAATTCTAACAAAATCCATAGCTATACACACTTAGAACTAAATTCTAAAGTGACAATATTCCACATTAAATCGGTTAGGTGAAAAATGTATGCACCCTTAGCCCGCGGAATGGTAATATATGGCACGCGGGGAGAATTATTAAAATTATAAACAAATAAAATTACTCAAAACACACACATGTATTAGAATTCCTCATGCGTGCAGAATGTTTGCATGGCATTGTGGATGATTTCATTTAAGAAATTATTCTTTGAAGTCATTGTGGATTTGATCTATAATTATCGTTTTTATGCAATTAAGATGTCACCACGAAACGAACCAATGAAATGCTTCGTATAGCGAAAAATTTACAGAGATTCAGTGACGTTGACGAGATCAATTATTTATGTTTAAAATATGCAAACTTTCCAGAATAATCTGTGTTTTTGATCGTACAGTCGGTCGTTATCAGAGCATTAAAATCAAAATGCCCTGCTCAAAAAATCACAGTAAAATACAATTTCTCGACCTTCGACGGCGCGTAGACGTTTTTCATCTATCGACATCTAACCCCGTTCCCTTTATTTTATATTAAAGCGATAAACATGTCGATCTCTGGAGTCACGCGTGGCCGCCTCCCCTCGCATCCCGCCAATCTCGCACCCAGGGTTGCCATACTTTGTAAAAATACTTTGTAATCTGTAACATACTTAATACCATACTTATCTTGGACAAACCAATGTATAGTATACACGAAAATACACACAGCTATTACAAAATCTATCAAATTAAACTCAATTTTATACCCAAAAATGTACCCCAAAATGAATTCTCTTCAAAGTCTTACGAACACTTTCTTTTAATTTTTAATCAAGAAGAAGAAAGAATCTGAGTTACCTACTGCTTATTTATTTGGCAGCCCTACTGTCTCTGGAGTCCCGCATATCGTTTCTCTGAATATGCAAGTCATGGGAAAACGCTTATCGCGGGCCTTAGATACCGTCTCGATAGATATGAGTTACGATGTAACATATTGCCGTGTGATCTGTGACTATGAGTTTTCAAGATGCTGTAGTAGAAGTACGCCGTGGAAGTGACCAAATTAAATTTTGCATTAATAAAATAAGAATTTATAGATGAGCGAAAACCAAAAAATTGTGAAGGTAGTCATGAAATTGCCGAAGGTTAAGAATATACAGCGTAAATCGATTTATAAATTAGATATCATCTTTGAAATTAAAAATCTATTTATTTATTTGTTAATTTTGTCATATCTACTTATTTATTTAAAAACAAGTTACAATTTAATTGGGGTACAGTAACTCCGTCAGGATTAGCACTAAGTGTAAAACTTTGTCACACAAATAAAACATACACTATAAATAATGCACTACGAATTTAAACAAAAAAACAAAAACTACTAAAATCATATATAAGAAACCAATATAATATAAACATATTCTGAAAAATATCCTGTTGACTGCCTCGGTGGCGTAGTTGTATTATGGTACGACTGCAATGCTGAGGTCTTGGGTTCGATCCCCGGGTCGGGCAAAGTGATATTGAGCTTTTCAATTCAGCATCAGCTCGGAGTCTGGAATTTGTGCCCGATATGGCGATAGGCTCGCCCCCTATCACATCATGGGACGGAATAATGGCGAAAAGTGGGTGCACTAGTTGCACCTCTGCCTATCCCTTCGGGGATAAAAGGCGTGAGTGTATATGTATATATATATGTATGTACATTCTGTAAAAACTTAACCAAATTGTAGGATCAGTGAAAATAATATGGAATTTGCTTATCAAACTATATATCTATTAAAACAATAAGACATTTACAATATTTTCTTTCGAAGTGCTTCTTCGATTTCGATTCGGTTAAACGTAAGTAACGTCCACGAGCACCTAATCCTTCTACCCCCAGCGGTTGCGTACCGACAGCCGCGTTAAAAATGATGTTGACCACCATCCATCGGCGTTGATTAATCGCTCCACAGCTTCTGAAAAGGAAACGATCCGGTAAGTAACAGTTATTTGCACATTTTTATATTCTATCAATCAATTGGATAGAGTAAATGATACAACTCAAGACGAAACGTATTGCATTTATTATTGAACGTGTATCTCAGAATTGGTGATATTTTGTTATTTTTAAATTGGATATGAACATGATATTTATACCATACCAGCCCTGTATTATATACTGCCCACTGCTGGAGCCTCCTCTAGAACTAAGAGGGTGTAGACCTTAGTCCACCACGCTGGCCTAGTGCGGGTTGGTAGACTTCACATACCCTCAAAATTCTTATAAAGAACTTCTTAGGTATGCAGGTTTCCTCACGATGTTTTCCTTCACCGTTGATAATTAAAGGCAAAAAACCAACAATGCTGAAAATCGAACAGCAACTACAAGAAATATAAATAAAAATACAGATTTAATAAATATCTATGCATATAGCCCACACAACTTGTCATTAAAAATTAAACATGAAACATAGTACACGAAAGGGTTTACAACACCGTTATTAGCCATAACAACATGCCACGTCTCGCAGGTATTCCCTTTAATAGAAGGCCCATAAAGCCACTGTTCCCACTGTTCAACGAGCGGTTGTGTGAACAAGCGGCCGCTTGGGACGAGAAACTTCCAAAATTCCCTGTTGACTTGTCGCGAGCAGAGTTTTACGGCCAAATTAATATGGCAAATTAATGCGTTCCGCTACCGTATAATTTTCGCGTATGCGAGGGTGTTTCTTGCTCGACATATTGTAGGCTGAGGATATACCGTATCATTTTTCCATATGGAAATGACGTACGAACCGTACAAGACAACACTGGTATGCTAATTAAAGGAAAACAGAACGTTCTGTTTGTTTTTAGACGACGATACAGAGGAGGTATTTGTTTTTTAATTGTGCTTTAGAATGGAATACGCGGTCAGAGGGAATTGAAAAGTACCACCTAACGTAGTTGGGTAAAAAGACAATAATACTTTTATTTTTAATCAGTTGTACACTGTGCCTTTGAAAGTCTTTAAAAGTTCATCAAATCATTCAAACAATGTGCTTGTTTTGTTTATAGTAACATTCTAGGACAAGTTAAGCATAGCCCCCAACTTAAATGCAGAACATCATTCCTTCGCAGTAGAAGGGTACACCTTTTAATTACACGAAAAGTTACAAATACACTCTTAAGGAGGAACATGTGAGTTTATGAGTGCCATTCGTCTCAACGATTGAGCAAATGGGAGGGTCTGTAATGAGAACACCTCTACGCAATAAGCAACGCCTGAGATGCAATAAAAAGACGCTTGCCAAGTCACCGGTTGGATTTAATTTCAAGTTTTGGTTAGGAATGTTTAAATAGCTGAAACTTTAAAGATACAGACAGATAATATTCTCAAGATCATCTAGTAAAAGTTATGATAAGTAAATCGATGATTCCTTTTATCGTGGATACCATGAAACATTTGTAAAGACCAAAAGTGTATTTATTATTAAAATTCAAGTTTAAAATGATTTTGCATAGCCATAGTTCATTGCTTTGTCCTAAACGATATTGTGTAACTAAAGACACACACACAGTTGATAAATTGGCTATCTAATTAATTAACGAATACACAGGAGAAAGCGAACTATATGAATACATGACCGACAATATCGGGAGCAAACAATTAGAGGCAAGTTAGGGGAGGCAGGGACGAAGATTAAGTTATACATGCGGGCTAAGGGTAACCTGAGTCAGGAAGATTAAGATTCATCGAAAGGCCCTTACATGGAAGCAAACATTGTATTACGTACCGGTGTCTTGCCGATGTTTGTTGAAGGCGGATGTTAATTTCGTATTCAGTATTCACCCTTCGTGTCTAATATTAATATTTTGGAGACATCGGTTTCTTAAACGTCAGTGATTTTGTCTGGCACATGTGCAATATATTTTGTATTCATTAGTATTGGTATTTATTTTGGTAATTCGATTGTGTCGATCACGAGTTTGTTTGTCTTAACTTTCACAATAAGTCTTACGTTTTAACGCTATACCAGTGACTTAAAACGACTTACACATTTATGTGTTGTCAATAAGCTTAACGAAAGCTTAAAATATATTTCTCTAACCCTCATATTTTCTTTAGCAACAATATATATTCTATTATGTACAATTCATATTCTATTTCTCTGGCGTGTTAAGTGTTTAATGGAATTGTCATCTCTAGGTCGTCTCCTTCTCTAGTTTTCCGTCTTTTGGCTTTAGCAACAAATTCAAAACACACATTGTCCAATTATAACATCTAACAGGCAACGAAAATATTTTCTTATGTGGTCTCATTTGCGGTTACAAACAAGGGGAGGTGTCGGTGCGTCGTTAGGCCCGCCTCCAGACCGTCCACGTGGTGACCGCCTGGGGACTCCACTATTAAAGTGCTAAGAGGGACATTAGTGCGCCCTCGGGGCCTGTCATCTGAATAATTTAACCTCTTAATTGTCTTTGATCCTTGTGGTTTAACGTCTGAATTCCTTTTTGTTTCTTTGGTCAAGAATTATTTTAAGGAACTATGAAATATTTTTACCGATTTTGATTCTTAATTGTAAAAGATTTTTTTTATAGCATTGAATGACGAGACGAGCATGCCGTTCACCTGATGGTAAGCGATACGACCACCCATAAACAGTAGAAATACCATCCAGAACCTTGATTTACAAAGTACTGTGTGGCATTCCACCTCGCTCGTCATCCTGAGACATAAGATGTTAAGTCTCATTATGTCCTGTAGTTACACTGGCTACAATGCCCTTCAAACCGAAACACAACAGTGCATGCACACTGCTGCTTGGCGGTAGAAATAAACATTGCGGTGGTACCCACCCAGACGGACTCTTACATATGAGAGGCCTACCACCAGTAAAAAGTATAATATTTTTATACTAAGAATATCCTAGACTGTTGATAATTTTCCATAAGTGGTAAATTCTTTATGATTTTGCTACAAAATCAAATATTCCATCTGATTCCAATTCCAAAAGTCGACGTTGATAAAAAAACTTACCCTTACTAAAGACGCAAATCCTAAAAAACAAGCCAAAGACTGCATTCAATGATAAGCAAGTTAATCCACAAGATAAATAGCGGGTATGATCATTGTGCTCAATGTCCGAGCCTGGGGGCGGTGAATGATGCGTTTCTTTTGTCTAGCGTGGGACGTCCGCTATCGTCGAGACAATGTGAGAAAGGTAGCGCATCAGCAATCGACAGTGGACAAGGAATTGCAAAGACTTACAAATTGTAGAAGTGCTTGAATGTATGCTGGATGTTTGTGAAAATATAATTGAATTTCTGGATGCGGAGTATATTATCGTATTAGATCATAACAAGCATTAGGTATTGACTGGATTTTTGTAAGCATGTTAGTCAAAATAATATGAGAATATAAATTTATTTTTTTATATTTTTGTAAAGCAAGTGATATATATTAATTTATCAGATTAATTAAACTTAAGAGTATGGAATAATCGATTACATATTGTGGTGAGTTGCCGATATTTTGGTATCGTAATGATAACGTCACGGTAAAGGAAAACCATAATATAAAGTACGGAGCACCTGTCTACATATTCTTAGTGTTAAACCGATCCTGCGGGCAAATGTCTCAATTGTGAATGACCAGCACATTAAGCACAGGCCGCAAGGCGCGAGGGTCCGTTTGTCAATCGGGACGCCTTTATTTAAAATTACTATCCATTGTACCGCAAACTAAGCTTACTATCGAAGCTTGGTCTGTACAATATGCTTAGTGAACTGGATTTTGTCATCGCTCCATTTAATTCATTACGGACCCAGCCAGAAGGGAAAACACTTGTGCAATGCATCTTAAGTTTCTGTAATATTGTAAGCACAAGAAATCATAATTTTAATTAAATTATAATCTTATCTTGCTTATAAACTGTGTAAGGTACAAATATGTTTGATTAATATTAAAATTTGTAATCTACATACATACATATACATATACACTCACGCCTTTTATCCCCGAAGGGGTAGGCAGAAGCGCAACTAGTGCACCCACTTTTCGCCATTTTTCCGTCCCATGATGTGATAGGGGGCGAGCCTATCGCCATATCGGGCACAAATTCCAGACTCCGAGCTGATTCTGAATAGAAAAACTCAATATCACTTTGCCCGACCCGGGGATCGAACCCGAGACCTCAGCATTGCAGTCGTATCATAATACAACTACGCGACCGAGGCAGTCTAATTTGTAATCTATTATGCTAATTATAATTATTACATGTGCCTTTTGGTGCAGTGCAACGATAGGATATTGTTACTATTCCAACAAAATGTTAAAGTTGTATTTGTACATCATAAATAAGAAAAGTACTAATACATACATACAATCAATACTGCAGGAAATGTGTGAAACTTACATAAATCCCTTGTTTTATATCCCTGGCTATCTGCAAATCTACTAGGCAAACATGAGTCGGAGGATTGTGCGAGATTTGCGAACATCGCCGGACTATCAGATAAATTGACCGGTAATAATAAAATGTAAGGGGTAAGAATGTAGATGGCTATTTAGATAATTGTTAGCTGCGTTCGCAGTGGCCAGTGGCCAGTGTATCGGAAAAGTCGTACGGGTGGTTTTATTGCCACCCCGGGCCATTATGGGAAAACTATCAACGAGACCGCCAACGGAACTGATGAAGTCGTATTTCTTTGTCTTCAATTTGGAAGCTGTTATTGATGTGTTCAACATTTGATTTATCGTAATGTAATCTGTGAAATTTAAGTGGGCTGTAAAAACATTTGATCATTGCTGAAGAAGCTGTGTTAGGTAAAACTAGTAGCTCTTATGTAACAAGTATTAATGCCTGTTTTCTCTAAGAAAATCCCGTATTGACTCAGTATTTTTAAAGGCACACCAAAGGTCACTATCCCAAAATATTCAGTAAAACATCCTTCCAGATCTGTTTACACATGTATTTTTCTCTCCCCACGATCAAAGTTCAAGTCGTTCGATATGAAACGTTTATGCACTGTAACATTGTGTGTTCGGATCTGGTGGTTTATTCTCATTATCTTGCGACTTCATGTCGTTGTATGGAAAATCTGATTTATATACATTTGTGTAGAGATATATACCATTCACAAGTATTTTATATGGGTACGGGGCCGTGACCCTACTGCCTTTGATGGTAGGTCAGTGGAGAGGGGTCCAGATAGAGTGTCGGCTGACGAGCGATGACTATCCCTCGTCAGTCGGCATAATTATGCCGGCCTGTTTGAACTGGATATACAAAGGCTCATTCCGGAACGCGACACACTTACGCGGGCCACTATGGCCGGTTTTAACACCTTGTGCACGATGGTCGCTATCCGGATGGATACAAAATATTATCCTGACACTAGCAAACATATTTTTATTGCTTAAAAATCATCAGAGTGACTCCAAGTCTAGGCTTCATAAGTAATATCTGACTTTTTTTTACTTTCTTCATTCCTTTAAACGATGTAATT
Source organism: Lapara coniferarum (assembly GCA_949316025.1). Taxonomy (NCBI): domain Eukaryota; kingdom Metazoa; phylum Arthropoda; class Insecta; order Lepidoptera; family Sphingidae; genus Lapara; species Lapara coniferarum. The sequence continues at coordinate 5,955,171 of OX438922.1, forward strand.
GATATCTTATGGTATGAATTGGTAAGTGATTTAAAAACTAGCATTTTTTATGGCATTGAATGACGAGGCGAGCATGCCGTTTGCCTGATGGTAAAGATACGACCAATTATAAACAGCAGCAACACCATCCAGCACCTTGAGTTACAAAGTACTGTGTGGCATTCCACTGCGCTCGTCATCCTGAGACATAAGATGTTAAGTTCATTATGTTCAGTAGATACACTGGCTACAATTTCCTTCAAACCGAAACACAACAGTGCATGCACACTGCTGCTTGGCGATAGAAATAGACATTGCGGTGGTACACACCCAGACGGACTCTTACATATGAGAGACCTACCGCCAGTAAGCACTTCATTGCTTTCTTCATTCCTTTAACCGGTATAATTAATATCTTATGGTATTAAGTGGTAAGCGATATACATGTATAACGTTTTATTCCCAGCTCTGAGCACATATATATTTCTACATCCAACATAACAGTTTCATTTCTTTTTGATAAAAATCATGCATATCGAAGTTTCTAGAATAGCGTTGGTTCGCGCTAAGCCGAATATTATGAGTCGATAGCCGCCACAGGTGCCGCTAAACATCCAACTTGTGAATCCTAAGTCGTTACACACGCGGACGCGTCAGTCACGTAGAAAGAGAACTTTGCAAATGTCGATCACAAGACTTTAATACGGAACGTTATAGATGTAGTAAACACACAAGAGAACTTTTCAAATGTCGATTGCAAGATTTCTATACTTAACATGGTCGAAGCAGTCAACGTAATGAACTATCATCTTGATAAACGTTTATATATTTTAACATAGGTTATAAAATAATTATGTCCTTTTATGTATTATTTTGTATGATTTATTTATTAATACACACATGTTATAACTATTTAATTAGAAGAATATACATTTAAGTATTACATTGGATGAAGCACCAGTAGAGAGTGACGTATAGAGATTTGACACTCTAGTTTAGATATTACCACAGATAATCACAAATCTCTTACATAGGTATTATATAATATTTGCCTTATAACCTAGCAATGCAAAATCATTCTAATAATGGCCATTGTTTATAAATAACTTCTTAACTAATCCTCGGATTCAAAATGTTGGATTATTAACAATTTATTACAATAAAGTTTTTCAACAATTAGAATTTAAACTTCATAGTATGCTTTCCAAGAACAATGTAGCCTACAATTTCATTCTGCGACAATGTTACATTGAAATTAATCGGAATCATGGCATCTTATTAAATAAAATCATATTATACATTTTTTTAGCTGAAAATCGAATCCAATACAATCCGATCAGTCTCGAAAATCCACCGATACATGTAAATTCTTAACAAACAACTCAAAAATTATGCCGCGTACGTGCTCCCGTGTCCCATAAAATAGCACCGGGACTTATTTCATATAGTTACGGGCCCATAAAGCATAAAACGCATTCAAATGTGATGTTATTTTGCCGCCAACACGGGGTAATTTATTTTGGTGCGATTCATAATTTTCTTTTATTCACTTTATGTTGATTTTCCTTGGAGTAAGTGAGTGCGTACTCGGCAACGATAATATTATTTCAACGGCCCCATGCATCATGCCGGGAACGTTCCAATGTTTTATATCTTCGTTAAGTTTGTTATTATTACGGCCGTGTAGTGTTTTGTCTTTATATTAAATTTGATGTAATTATGTTCCCCAAGTCTGTTGTTATCGGAGATGGTGTGTAAATAACAGGCTTCATAATAATAATTTAACACTCTTTACTGATGTCCTCTTATTTGCTTATTTTTGTATTTCTCACTAAATGAATTCTCAGAAGTTATAATTGATTAAATATTCCACTAATAATAAAAACAGGTGTATAATGTATATTTCGTTTAAGCTGTGGCCGATAATTATAAATGTCACTCCACACGACCGCAGTTCCGTCCTCGCCGTCGACGACCTCGCCGCATTCCCCGACCCCCCTAGCAGTTCCGGCCCGCGTGCCGATGACGAAATGAATTGATAAGATTAGGCCTAAAGCCAATCTTTCCCTAATCGTTGATGTCTCATCTTTTCTCAGTGACCGTCCTGAGCCGAGGTTCGTTACCCGTTAGTGGGTTGCCCTCAGCATGGTCATTTAATTCAAAGGGTTGCGAGCGCCTTCTGCGTTCACCCTAATGACCGGTGTGGCCAGAAAAGACGACTCGCGTCAGACTACTGGCAGTATAGTCAGGATCAAAAAAAAAGTGACACAAAAAGTATATTACTCAAAGGATATTAAGTTACACAGAATTTGCACTTATCTCACTCAAAAAGTAATCTACGTTATATCTATCGATCTCTCGTGATCGATACCCAAATTCCAATACTCACATGTATACTGAACACAAATAATAAAAAAAAAATCCTTAAAGTCTTATTCACGAAACGGTCCCAAATTGTTTACGATGTTTATTTGTACCAAAAGTCGAGTCCGACAGGTGAGAAGTGTAATGGCACGCGATTTTCACCGTTTGCGCTTTACACGCCCGTTTGTCGCCCTAGACTGGGAATATTTTATGCACCACTGCTCTTATTCTGGTCGGCCGGTCGAATTATGACGGTCAACTGACCACCGGGTGGGAGCGTTCCCTAATCAGATACGTACACAAGTCTACCTTTGATAATAATGTCTTGTGTTTGTTCTGTTTCCTTATCATTTTGTCTTTGTTATCACTTGGTTTTCGACAACGGTTTTATATAATTTGTTGAAAAGATGTGGACGCCAGTCTGTTGAACGTAAATTTAATTTACAGTAGATTCAAAAGCGGTTTGTTACTTGTTATACGTTGGCATCGACGTTCATTCCAAATCGATGTTGAAAGACAAAAATTACAAAGAAAATAGATCATGAGTTCATTAAGTCACTCGTGCGATCGAAATTAACACCTCTTTCCCTTTCCGTTTACAAAACGGCTAAATCCTTAGCAAATCAATCAATTAAATAAGAGCCCTTAAAGACGAATTGTTTACAAACATAAATTATTGGCACAAAAACCCGTGTTGAGAGGTGCGGAATAAATTTCCAATAATTACGTTATCGAAAAAAAAACTGTCCGCGTCACCTCAGCGACAAATTTCTCCCGCCTACCTCCGAAGCCCATAATTCCTAATGACATGCAATAACCGTACCCCCAATTTTCGACATAAACCCGCCATAACAATATCGACATCAGCGAATTTTTCCTGCCGCCATTTTTATTTGAGAATAAGTAACAATTTTACGGTAATCAAAAATTTGCACGTTGGTGTCGGAGTTTTTATTGGCCGTTGATATCTCAGTAACCTAAGTGGAAGGAGTAAATCTTGTCGCTCTGAGACGTTAATAAATCTCATAAACCTCAATAGTTATAATGAATCTGGCTCGAATGTCTTTCAAGCCTTAATACTACAAAACTGACTAAGTACATATGTTTTACCACTTGGCAACACAATATCTCGCATTTAAAGTACAATCACCTAGAAATTGAATCATTAAGCTACAAAACCAATGGTTTTGTATGTTAATAGAAAAAAAAAAAACTAAACCCCGACAACGGCAAAAAGTGAACTGAAAAGCACGAAATAAGAAATTATTACTATTTTAAACCGTAGCCTAAAAGAATTAAGATGATGTCTGAGGTACAACTTAACCGTAGTCGCATGCACCCTTCGATAATTTTTACCTTTCCTGGCTTCGCCGTAATCGGGTAAAAAATAAAAGTCAGATCAGACACCACTGTAAGATTTACATTAACAAAGTATAGAAGCCAAGTCGATCCCTCGGGATAATAACAGAATACATCCCAATCCCAACAAATTGGAGTCTCGTCTAAATAACGTGACCAGTGTTGCGGAAACGTCGTATATTTAAATTCGACGGTCCGGCGCGGTGGCGAGATGTGGGACGTTTCAACTGTCGCCTTCTCTTCCTAATCCAGTTATCGAAGGGTGACATTTTGTTTACATTTTTAATTTTCTTGTATAGTGAAAATGTTGGAGTTTTGATGCTAAATCATACCAGGAGATGATGACGACGAAAGGGCTAAAGTTTTGGGCCAGGATTGCCTCCTTATGGAATTTTTAATTTTTTTATAGCTTTGAATGACGAGACGAGCATGCCGTTCCCTGATGGTAAGCGATACAACCACCCATAAACAGTAGCAACACCATACAGCACCTCGAGTTACATAATACTGTGTGGCATTCCATTGCGCTCGTCATCCTGACACATAAGACGTTAAGTCTTATGTCCAGTAGTTACACTGGCTACAATGTCCTTCAAACTGAAACACAACAGTTTGTGCACACTACTGCTTGGCGGTAAAAATAGACATTGCGGCGGTACCCACCTAGACGGACTCTTACATATGAGACCTAACACCAGTAAAAAACATACAATATTACATAACCCCATCGATTTCAAAAATATTACACCAATTTTTCAAATATCGTGTGATAAAATAAATGTTCATTATTTTCTTGGGAGATTTCTACACTTAGAAGAAAATCGGCAGCAGCCACCACGTGCGGCCCATTTTCACCTAAATGCACATGTCCGCCTTCCCGATAAGACTTTGCACTTTACGCACTGTGTTAGGCTGCCCTCGCACTAACGATCGCTGCAATTGACAATCGTGTTGATCAATTTATTAATTGACAGTTGTCAACCACATTTTTCAGTATAGATGCATACTATAAATTAACTTGGTTCTATTACTATTTTTTCTAAGATACACACACTCACTCGCGCCTTGTATTCCCGAAGGGGTATACAAAGGCGCAACTAGTGCACCCACTTTTCGCCGTTATTCCGTCCCATGGTGTGATAGGGGGCGGCCTATCGCCATATTGGGCACAAATTCCAGACTCCGAGCTGATACTGAATAGAAAAACTCAATATCACTTTGCCCGACCCGGGAATCGAACCCGAGACCTCAGCATTGCAGTCGTACCATAATACAACTACGCTACCGGGGCAGTCATCATTTTTTCTAAGATAACTTTAATATATAATATTTGTTTCACAAAATATTTTTCCCAGTCTTAGTTCCCAAAATCTGTGTCAGCCATTGGCCTACTTTTACTTTGAAAATATACCTAGTTGATTATAAGTACCTACACAAAATACAAACATGGAGAACAAAAAAAAAAAAAGATAAATATTTTTCGTCCCGTACAAGTGGCCTGGAAGCATCAAGAATCATAATTGTGATATAATAATTACAGTAGCTACACAAAATTACATATTTGTGATGAGGTAATAGTTCATGAACTTTTTCTTAGAGAACCATTGGCGCCAAGCGTGGAAATTTGTCGCCATTTGGTCGCTGTTGTGCGGTCAGCCTTGCAGCATCTGTGTTCCTCTCACGTCGTAGCTAGGAGCGGCGCTCCCGCGTTTATGACTAATGACGGGCTCATACAACCTCACTCACACCTCGCATCGCTTTATATTCAAATCATACTGCTTCCTGACCCTGATTAATGTTATTTTCTTTATGAGCATTTGTTAAAGTCTGAAGACGCGTGTCGTGTGTTGCGAATAGTGATGTTCGAAATTCGAAAAAAAATCCAATAGGTATACTGGCAGCTTTTAACCAATCGACCTTCTTTTATCTCTCTGTAATGATAAAAAAATATTAATTTGCTTTATGGAATCTGATAAGTAATATTATAATTAATAAACAATTGTAAAGTCTCCATTAATTATATATTAATTTTAAACAGTTTTTATATAATAATAATAATACATTGTTTCATTAAAGTAAAAAGCAAACTCTTTGGCTCTAAACAAATATTAGCCCCGGTCTAATTTGTAAGACGTCTGGCGCACCGCCTAAGACAAATTAATAACAAGATAAAGAAACTCTCCGCTCTTAACTCATTAATTAACCTAATTGTATTTGCCACCCATTATTATTGTGTGATTTGTATGCGCGGGGTAACTCGTTACTTACTTTTAAACTTGGAACATTTGGTAAAATGCGAAATTCCTTTGCGTATGGGTGGAATACTCCTAAACTCAGCAGTAAAGCGATCATAATATGTCATAGAAATATAAATAAGTTATTGAATTAATTAAAAAAAAGAAAAACCTGTCATTCAATGTTTCTTAACTAAGGAATAACAAAATCAAATATAATGATTTTACAAAAAAGGATTTAAAGAAAATTATCTAATGTGTCATAGAAATATGAATAAGTAATTGAATATAATTTTTTAAACAAAGAAATACGTGTCATTCAATGTTCCTTAACTACCGAGTAACAAAATCAAATATAATGATTTTACCAAATCTAATTTTAAATATTTTTACCTAAAGAATATCATAAAAAATCTTATCCATGCGATAACTCATGGGTGCTATAAGAATAGCTTGATTGCCACAGAAAGGGGCCGAATCAAAAAGTTTGGCGAAAGAAAAATTCGCGAAGTTAAATAAAGGAGTAAGAGACGGATACAACGCTTTGGAAAGTTCCAAAGATTTTTCACTTTCACCGTTAATTGCTACTGAAAAGTAAAATAAATCTTTCTTACTTTGCTTTTCTTGAGGCTTGTTTTCAGTCGAAGCCTTAAGCTAATCAATTAATTTAATTGTTGATATTCGGAGTTGCGATTTTTATCGGAGTTAACAAAGGCGGAAAAATATTTGCGCGTTTTCCCTTGCCCTTTATATTTTTATATGAACGACGGTTGGAATCGCTTTTCTGCTTGCAATTTACTATCGATATAGGCGAAGTTTGTAAATAAAATAGATACAAAATATATCCACGCATCCCCGTGTGCAATCGTAACATTTTATCATAGGTGTAATAGAAATATCGGGCGACAGTAAAAAAGTTTCCCTATTTGTACACTTTCCCGCAATGTTTATTGTTTGTTTTTGATGGATGGTTACAATAAAATCATAATGTGAATGTAAATCGAGATTTTAGAAGGATTGATAAACCTGGAAGTTTGATAGTAATGTTTTATGTATTTGTTTTTATGTCCTGCAAAACTTTACAAAATGCTTGCATTATGTTGATGCTAGGAAAAAGTAGTGATTTATCAGTACTGGCAGAACATCGCATACAAAGTAGTTACCCTCTTTTCTTTGTTCCGTGCTACCACCTAATGATAATAACAGCTCTATATTATGTACTGCCCAGTGCTGAGCACGGCCCTCCTCTACTACTGAGAGGGCTTAGTCCAACACGCTGGCCTAATAAAACATGAAAACTTATTATTGACAAAAACGACTAGTTTTATACACTTGAGCAAAAAAATTGCTGCAAAATAAACGCATATATTTTATTTTAGCCGAAACTATCGTAAGTTTTGCATAGTCTTATCCAAAGAAAACAATATCTCGGGTCTCGCAGGTAGCTGCCCCAAAGTAAGGCAGTTGGAAAGATCAACATGTCGCCAACACTTCGTGGACACTCAATTTAAAAAGTTTCTCGCTCTTTGTTTTGTCCTGAACAAACTCAATTAAATGCCCTTTGCCTTTGAAATATTTAATTTTATGTACCCACTAAGTTCTTTAAGCAATTTAATGGTTCTTTTCAGTTTGACCTCTATTGGCATTTATGTCAATGGAATTTATAAGATACGGATGTTTATAAAAAACGATGTAATTACAGTACTATATTATTATATTTTATTATTTATTAAATGTCATAGTCAAATTTGGGGTTTATATTCTTTAAAAAATAACTGCAGCTACTTAACAATGCAAGGTTAAGCAAAATATCATAACGATTAAAGTAAAACCAATTTTAGCAGTACTTAAAACAATTTTTACGCAGCAGTATGATTCAAGCTAAGTATCAATTATTATTCTTCATTTATAGATTTTGAAATGAAACCCAGGAGTCATTATTTAGCACACACTCACGCCTATTATCCCCGACGGGGTAGGCAGTGGTGCAACTAGTGCACCCACTTTTCGCCGTTATTCCGTCCCATGATGTGATAGGTGGCGAGCCTATCGCCATATCGGGCACAAATTCCAGACTCCGAGCTGATACTGAATAGAAAAACTCAATATCACTTTGCCCGACCCGGGGATCGAACCCGAGACCTCAGCTTTGCAGTCGTATTGTAATACAACTACGCCACCGAGGCAGTAATTATTGAGCAATGTTAGAAACACAGTCATACATCACGTTTTATGTTGATCCTACATCTAAAAGGCATTTTAATCAACGTCTACAAACGGGCAATCAGAGCCCAAGTAGGAGTGGTCTCGAAATTAGAATTGAATGTAAATGTGCGGGCTTTATCGGGATTATAGTGTTGTCTGCGAGTGGGAGATAGTTGAGGATTGGAGCCCGTTCTGCGTTACTTATACGTGTTCTTACAACCAGCATACACAGATCTTCCTCACCCCTTTCCATCTATTCATAACTGGACATGAAAAGTTATTCGTTCCTGTTTCTAAGGACCAAGTTATACTGGTCAATTCACTCAGCCGCAAGGCAACCGTATACCTCTTTAACAAATTTTACAGGGCACTAATCCGACCTTTTTGGTACATCGGCCGTCCCGACCCTAACATGTCTTGTTCGCGACGTCAGTTATGGAGTCATTATCCACTCATAAATCTAGGTTATGCGGGGCAGCTTAACTCGCTTTTTGGAACGTAATTAATTTAGGGATATCACTTTATTAATAGGTCTGAGTGGACGATAGCCTAGTTGGGAATGGAACGGTCTGCCAAGACAATGTCCGGAGGTTCAAAACCAAACAAAGTTACATGTATTGTTTATCAATTATCGTTCGCTTTAACGGTGAAGGAAAACATCGTGAGGAAACCTGCTTACCTAAGATACACATAGACCTTCGAGATTCTTTATAAGAATTTCGGAGGTATGTGAAGTCTACCAACCCGCCTTAGGCCAGCGTGATGAACTAAGGCCTAAGCCCTCTCAGTAGTAGAGGAGGCCCGTGCCCAGCAGTGGGACACTAAATAATACAGGGCTAGTATTATTATTATTATAATAGGTCGAGTGTACGAGTAAACGTTCTGTAATTTTGTAAAATGTTTAAACATAATTGAACTGCCTATAGTATGTTTAAAATAGATAAATATTATTGAAATTCCGGAATTATCCGATATAAATCTAAGTATAATCCACTTTCAATAGCGTTTTGATGTGTCTCAAATACGAAGTTATACCAAAGACGCCAAGTAACGTAAGTAATTGTGTGAGATTTTGAATGTCACTTAACATGAACAGTTAAAGTAATATCGAAATTAAGGTAGTACGCGTAACAAAGCTAAGTAATGGAGAGCGATGGTGCAAGGTACAGGCTACAGCGATATTACAATTTTAATAATCAAAAGATTTGACGTGTCTTTAAATATTAAGAAAGAGTTTTTGTAGCAGAATAATGGTGTAATGAGTATAAAAGTAATCGTCATCATCCAAATCCATTCAAAAGAAGAAAAAATCTAACGGCGCGGCGTGAGTTATGACTTTACCACATACGATATAAGAATGATTACTCGGGTATACTTTGATAAACTAAGTAATTTATTAAGCTATTGCATAGCTTCTATCGTGGGCCTTGAGCGTGGAGACCGAATCCAGAAATTTCATAACGAAAAAATTACCTAACACCCTTCACTCCGACCGACACAGCGGTGATATTTTATTTTCAACTCTATCACAACCATGTAGAGTGTAAAATTCCATAAGTAAATTTAATATCGCAGTCTTGTAAGAATACATTATGTAAGAGGATATGAGCTGAATGTTAAACGATAAAAGGTCGAAATTACCGTGTATATAAAAATTGTTCCAGTCAGTGAAACGTATCTGTTCCGTACTTTTATTAATTTACAATTAGGTAATGCTGGCACAATACTACGACATACAATTATTTATTTTCTATTATGAACGGATCTGTATCTGCCACAAAATCCGAACGCATCCTAAGCAGCGACAAATGCTGCCACCCCTAACGTGCAATACAGACGTTCACTCTCTTCCGTAAAAGCAACCGCTTCGAACGCAACGTAGTTCTGTGCGCGCTGTGTCTTATATTCCAAACATTAACATTATTCCAAGAATAAACTAGTGATACGTGTGGTGCAATACTTGACGGCAATCAGCAACCTATGGGCCATTCACCAACGCTGGGTACCCAGGGAAACGACCAGGTGCTGCACTTGCAGGTGAGTGGTAGATACAGTCCTCTATTTAACACCATCCGAAGGTCTGGTCGATTTCCCATACATTTTCTGGACCTTCGAACCGTATGTCCAAGTCATTGTGCTAGCATATTACTGGTTTAATTCCATTAAAGTTGTTTTTCGACACTTTAATTTGCTTAACCCGTGGAACCTACCCTCGGTTAACAATTTGTTAAATTCCATTTGCCTAGGCTTAGCGTATTTGTTTTTCGACAATACCACTGCGTACTGTTTTTTCGAACGTACTAATTCATTTATCGAATGAATTACTAGGTAAAATAGCGAGTTTTACAATTTCCATTTTTTTTTTCTTAACTTGTGGGTATTCGTTCGGCCTATGCCACACCGTAAGCGCTCGCGTCGAACATTCCCGTCAAACGAGTTTAAATATCCAACGGCACGCGCGCCACTCTAAGCTACGTTTTATTCACTACATTTACTATAATACACATATACATATTACATTACAATACTTATCAAGTCGTCTATGTATTTCGTACTAGACACAATACATCATTTCATATTTAATTTACAACCCGTATTTCGTACGGCAAAATAACTTTTAACATTTCGTGTTAATAAGTTAAGCTTCGCTATACTATCAGTGTACTACTTACCTAACATTTATAATATTTCTATCATACAAATAACTATTGTCCATAGTCATGGAGTTAGATCAATTGATTTTCGAACGTGATATTTTCATGAACAGCATACAACGTATGGCTGATTGTGCTACAGATGAAGTGGAATTTCGTGCCCGTGTTAGGGAACTTAATAACATTAAAAAACAATTTTTCCTAGTACAAAGCAAAATAGAAAAATTATTAGCTAAAACCGGTGAATTTAAGTCTCAAGAACAATTAGACATACGTAACAATTTTGACACTTTATATTACAAAGTGCAGATCACAGCTGATCACTTAAAAGATATTCAACGCAGACAAAGTGTAGCTAGCGTTCAGCCTACCCCTTGTTGTCATAGTCAAGGTCATACGAGAGATCAGTTGCCGATACTTACGTTACCCACTTTCCGTGGTGATTTAACTGAATGGAATGCATTTTATGATTTGTACTTATCGCTAGTTCATGATAACAAACATTTATCTGACGTAGAACGTTTCCGTTATTTACTTTTGTCCTTACGGGGTGAACCATATAACTTAATTAAATCGCTTCCCATCACAGGGGATAATTATAATAATGCCTTGCGAGTTTTGTTAGATCGTTATCAAAACGACAGAATAATTGCAAATAAACATTTAGACAAAATCCTTGATATAGATCCAGTTATTGATAAAAATTACGAACATAGTTTGCGTAACATTCTGATGGTATATAAAGAAAACTTAACAGCTTTAGAATCTTTTAACTTGCCAGTTACAGAATGGAGTTTCATTTTATTAAATATTTTGTTACGTAAGATTACACCTACTCTTCGTAAACGTTTTGAATTGTCGCTAAGTTCGCCTAGTACTATTCCGTGTGTCAATAATTTAATTGAGTTTTTAAATAAAGAGCTGGCTGCCACTGAGGTCATGTCAACTGCTTTGATGCCGTGTTCGCCCGCCTCCGGCTCCGAACACGCGATCCGCCGCTCTCTTCCTGCCGCGTCGCCGCGCCACTGGGGCCGAGCCGTCGCGCGCTCCCACTCCGACGCAAACCGTACTAGCCGTACTACTACATCTATACATACCTCTGACGCGCCGTTTGCACATTCACGTCACTCGCGCTCGATGAGTATCCATGCTGCTACTTCAACTCCTTACGCTATTAATTATGTTAAGACATGCACTTATTGTAAACAAAATTCACATTCATTAAATAAGTGTATTAACTTCAGTAAATTAACTTTAACAGAAAAGAAAGATTTTATCGAACAAAATAAAATTTGTAACAATTGTTTATCTGTTGGACACGAACTCAAGGATTGTAAATCTCGACACAATTGCCGTGTGTGTTCGAAACGTCATCATACTTCTATACATGATGATGTCATATCTAATGTAGCATTAACTAGCGAATGTAACGTATCTTCCCCCGAGCTAATTTCGGCAGCGGAATCTTCTTCGTCACCCACATCAATGCGTAGTTTTTCTGATAAATTAAATTGTACGGTTCTACTCACCACCGCGTTGGTAAATATTCGGTCGACGGATGATAATTCGAGTTCTCCTCGCCCTGTGCGCGCTCTAGTCGACCAAGGCTCCCAAGCCACACTCATTGCGGAGTCATGCGTCCAGCGACTGGGCTTAAAACGCTATCATGCTAAGACCAGCATGACAGTTACTGGTATAGGCGATAAAAGTGAGCAACCGCGTGGTTACGTTTTGTGTGAAGTTACGCCTCACAATAAATTAGAACCTAAATTAATTATCGAAGCTCTTATCTTACCCAAGTTAACGAGTTACTTACCTCGCATTCCAAGCTCTTTCGAGCACATTCCGCATCTAAAAAATTTACCCCTAGCGGACCCAGAATTACGTTCTGCGCGTCCAGTCGAACTTCTCCTAGGTTCTGACTATACTGATAGTATTTTACTACATGATAACATTAAAGGCCCACAGGGTACACCCGTGGCAATAAACAGTATTTTTGGTTACCTACTTAACGGTAAAATTTCCCATTCATTGCCAGCACAAGTCTGCATGAATGTTAGTACATATCAACTTGATATGCAATTGCAAAAATTTTGGGAGCTTGAGTCGATGCCTGATATCAAGCCTCTCACCAAAGAAGAAGCTCTTTGTGAGTCTATTTTCATTAATACCCACAAACGCGATAAATGCGGTAAATATATTGTTTCCCTTCCTTTTAAGGACAATGTACCCCCTCTCGGCGATTCTCGCCAAATTGCTCTTAATCGTTTTTACAAGCTTGAACAAAAGCTTTCTCGCGATCCTTCTTTGCAAGAAGAATATATTAAATGTCTCAGAGAATATGAAAACCTAAGTCACATGGAACCGGTCATTGAGCACACGGTTTCAGATAAAATTCCCTACTATATCCCTCACCATTGCGTGGTCAAAAGGTCATCTGCTACAACTAAAGTTAGAGTTGTCTTTGACGCTTCTTGCAAAACTACTAATGGTCGTTCACTTAACGACAATTTACTTATTGGTCAAAAACTGCACCAAAATATAAACGTAGTAAAATCTATTTCGTTACCGCGTCACGTGATTCCTAATCATAACGGAGACATACAAATACATGGCTTTTCGGACGCATCCGAGAAGGCATACGCAGCTTGTGTATATTTACGTGTTATTGATTCTAACGGTATTGTTCATGTTCATCTCCTTCTTGCAAAGACAAAGGTCGCATCATTAAAACGTATCACGCTCCCCCGTTTAGAGCTGTGCGGAGCTGTACTTTTATCTAAACTTATTGAAAACATTCTTGTAACTTATACTAAAATTCTATCTATCGATAATGTTTACGCATGGAGTGATTCTTCGGTCACACTTGCATGGTTACGCTCGTCCTCCCATGAATGGCGCACCTTCGTGTCCAATCGTGTTGCGGAGACGACAAGCCGAGTTTCAGCTGCTCACTGGCGACACGTACGTTCCGAGGACAACCCCGCGGATCCTGCATCCCGAGGTTTGCTCCCGTCTAAGCTAGATCAGAACTTATGGTTTAATGGACCCATCTGGCTCAAACAGTCTCAATCGAATTGGCCTGTTTCGAACGTCGATCTACATACTGATGAAGAACGACGACAGCACATTCTGAGTAGCTCAAATGAATCAACTTTAGATTTACAATTTCTTGAAAGATTTTCGTCCATGCCAAAACTATTGCGCGTTGTTTCTTTAATTTTTCGCTTTTATCATAAATGCCGTAAGACACAATCTTACTCGCATCCGCATATTACGGTTTCTGAAACCAAATTCGCTTTAACAAGAGTTATCCGTCTCGTACAGCAAGATCAGTTTGCTGAAGATATTTTACGTTTAAAAGATAACGACATTTGTTCAAATAAACTTCAAAAACTTCAACCGTTCATAGACGACGCCGGACTTCTCAGGGTCGGCGGCAGGATACAACGTGCCCACATTTCTTATGATGCCAAACATCAAATAATTTTACCCAAAAAACATTTCTTTACGTCATTACTTATAGACTATTTTCATAAATTATATTTGCACGTAGGTCCGCAAACATTACAATTTCTTTTATCTCAAACATATTGGATTATATCTGCCCGTGATGCAGTCCGTATGCGCACGCGTCGCTGCATTCAATGTTTTCGCATGCGTCCTTCCGCTCCGCAGCCGCCAATGGCTCCTTTACCTGCTGCAAGAGTGAGCGCTCTTAGGCCATTCTTACACGTAGGCATAGATTTCGCCGGGCATTTTAATCTTAAATCTAGTAAATTTCGTAATTCCAAAATTTTCAAATCATATGTATGCGTCTTTGTATGCATGTCAACAAAGGCCGTACATCTTGAATTAGTTCCTGATTTAACAACGGATTCATTCCTTAACGCTTTACGCCGTTTTATTTCTCGACGCGGACTTTGTTCAGATATTTATTCCGATTGCGGTCGAAACTTTGTAGGCTGTTATAACTATTTAAAAGATTTGCGATCATTTCTACAAAATACGGCCCATCAATTATACATTAGTAAAAGTTTAACAGACTTGTCCATAACGTGGCATTTTAACCCACCTTACGCAAGCCATTTCGGTGGTATATTCGAAGCTGCCGTTAAAAGCATGAAAACCCATCTTTATCGGGTCATAGGGCAACTAACTTTAACTTACGATGAATTTAACACACTTCTATGTCAAATAGAAGCCATACTTAATTCTAGACCACTTTGTACACAGAGTAATGATCCTTCAGATCCATTACCTCTTACTCCGGGACACTTTTTGGTCGGACAACCATTGACTTCATTGCCTGAAATTAATTTATCGGCTGAGAGTACTACTCGCCTTGTTCGATGGCAAATTATTCAACAAGCTGTCCAACACTTCTGGAAGCGATGGAGTGTTGAATACCTTCACCAACTTCAGCAAAGAAGTAAATGGTTTCACGACACTACGAAGACACCTCTCAAAGTAGGTTCCGTAGTTGTGTTAGTTGACAACACATTACCTCCACTGCAGTGGCGCTTGGCTCGCGTGCATCAGCTCCACCCGGGCGCTGACGGTGTTACTCGTGTTGTGACGGTACGCATTGGTAACGCACTCACAAAACGACCTGTAGTGAAGGTCTGTCCCCTTCCTATTGATTAATTTCAAAGTATCTAGTTCAGTTTAGCCCTATGTTAGTTTAGTTTTAGTACTTTGTTAAAATAGGTTATTTTAAGGTCGGCGGCATGTTCCGTACTTTTATTAATTTACAATTAGGTAATGCTGGCACAATACTACGACATACAATTATTTATTTTCTATTATGAACGGATCTGTATCTGCCACAAAATCCGAACGCATCCTAAGCAGCGACAAGTGCTGCCACCCCTAACGTGCAATACAGACGTTCACTCTCTTCCGTAAAAGCAACCGCTTCGAACGCAACGTAGTTCTGTGCGCGCTGTGTCTTATATTCCAAACATTAACATTATTCCAAGAATAAACTAGTGATACGTGTGGTGCAATACTTGACGGCAATCAGCAACCTATGGGCCATTCACCAACGCTGGGTACCCAGGGAAACGACCAGGTGCTGCACTTGCAGGTGAGTGGTAGATACAGTCCTCTATTTAACACCATCCGAAGGTCTGGTCGATTTCCCATACAGTATCGAAATGTCAAACGCACGCAGTTGATGAGAATGTCCTCGTGGCGGGATGACGTGATTCTAAGTTTGAATTTTTAAAAAGTTTTTATTTTATATCTGTTCAAAGAGGTTTTAAATATTATAATTGCCTGCTTATAGTTTCGGCGTTAGGGCACGAGTGAAATTTGGACAATAGAAAAAAAAAAAAGTAAATAATTATAATTACATAAGTTGATCAAAAATGCTATGCAATAGCTTTACCGCGGCAGTCTCCGAATGCCACACGTCTTTTTTTTATATATGTACCAAAATTGCTTGTGACATGCCGATGCTTGATTCGACAATAATAAATCTGGCACTGCAGTACTGATTGCACTGACAGCTTTATAATTTAATAACTACACATAGTTATTTTCCTAAAAATAATTCAAGCCAATTACTTCAAATTACTATTCCATGAAAGCCAAATCAAACTGATTCAAATCTATTCAAATTAATCCTTTCTCTCATCACTTGCACCAAACCAAAGCCAAGCTGTCAATCCGGCCAAACCGCGTATTACGCTAAATGGCTCGAGTAACGGGATGAAGCGGAATCCGGGGGGATAGTAACGGTAGTTCGTGTACAAGGATATGCGGGACTTATGGACAATAAAGCAGTGTCGGGCCCGGGAAATGGGCCTTGTTATATCATCGTTTGTATTTGGAAAATCACGTGTGGTTTATGCTAATGCCAGTAAAAGATGTAAGTGTATAAGGCTAGTAAGAATATCGATTCGGTACAAAATAAAAAATGTGCAACACTGAATGGAAAAAAAATGGTTATTAAGTACATCATTCATTGTTATTACTATCTTCATTAGAAAATTTCTTCCTAAAAAGATACAAAATTATAGGCCACTTCTTAACACCATGTCGCGAAAAGATTTTTACATCATATATAATATGTAGTCCAGTTTTAATGTTATTTTAATTAAGTACTTTTATTCATTTCATAACAACATTTTCCCACCACAAAATATCAGAACAATACCATAAAACACCTTATTTAAAATTCCCGAAGTGAACGAACAGGGTGTGTCGCATTCGGCGAAAATATTCACTCGGGATTCGCATTATCGCTGTTTGACTTCACATTAAATCTTAGAGGCGTGCCATAAATAACGCAAACTTTTATCCCACTCGAAATAAGCACTCAAAAATGCAAAGAGCAGAACGGCATAGAGCACGTTCACTAAATTTATTTTGTTTCGCAATTCAAATAACCATAACTCACGCGGTACCGACCTAAGCCTATCTAACGATATAATGAAATGCTATTAAGTTCAGAAGTGAAGCTTAAGTTTGGAGAGGAAACGTATTTGCCTTACCTTAGCGATAAGATGTACTTTCCGATTTATTGATTGCGATTGCAAGTTTAATTGAACTCAAACTTCTGACTTAAAGATTGTTTACAAGAGAATCGCAAATTCTTCTTAAAGTATTTCTTCCATTGGGTTTTTGTCGTCTTAGAGGTATAAGAAATAATTTCAAAGTTCAAGGAAATAAATTCGCTAAATAATTCCATAATGATGCTTTAAAATTAAAACTAGCCATTTTTTAATACGCGACACGTTTTAATCAAAACAACTGTTTAAATTATAATTTTCCAAACAATAAAGTAAACACATTTCTCGCATTCCCAACAAAGTTAACTGCACATCGTACAATCTTACGAACGTCTTACAAAAAGTTCAACGAGCCGTGAATACCTGAAGCAAGTTAAGTACTATTCGACGAAGGAGGCCGCCATCTTGGCCATTGTATAATTAGGCTGTTTGCATTCAACGCGCCCACCTCGTATGAATTCTACCTATTGTCTGACATCGGACCATTGCAGCTATATCATTTCGCACCTATCGCCTCAAGGGTGGGGACTGAACGCGTTATGAAATTTAAAAAGGGTACTCATAATTGTTTTCGTTTACATGCAAAGGAAACAAAAGCGAAATCTCAATTTAACATTAGCCCGCTCCATAGCAACCCTTGTTTGTCGAGTCTGTACCAATTTGTTCTGAGATGTATAAAAATATTAATCTTGGTGTACCGCCTAATAGATATTTATGCATGGACGGAAGCAATTTCGTCGAAGGTTTGCTGTCTACGGGAATATATCGTGTGCATTATGAGATTTAATGAGGATGTTTACTACCTGCACAATTTAACGCTTCATTTCATAGTTTTATCCATTAAATTATTTACAAAAGATTCATTATTTTATATTATCGCCGATAAAATTACAATATAATAACTAATATCTAATAGGTCTAATTTTCATAATTTAAACATGTAAAGAAAATTTATAAGTATCAAAAATGTATTACATTTCTTCTTAGGTTAAGAGCACCCATCAGGAGCACATAAAAATTGAACAATATTACACAATTTAAAAAAAGAATCTCAATTCGAAATTTAAAAAGTCAATCATGGTTAACGGCGGTACCGGTTTTAAATATGTAGAGCCTATAGTGCAGTCTGGCGAAGCCGCGTCTAGACTCTTATGAATCTCAATTGAACGTACGAATATTTAATTATACGAACGTTCGAATAGTGATACGATTTTGTTTTATTGGATACGCCGGTAGACCGTTACTTTAATGAGGCAGGATTTGATTCTTTGCTAAAACTCTGTTAAAATATACCCTATTTTACAGTTACTAGGCATTAAAGTATTTCTTTTGTAAATATTATTTTTTTTATCTTAAAATTTAAATCAATAGTATCCATCTTGCTCGATCTATTGCCGTTTCACGAACTCAGCTCTCAGTGATCTAAGTGGAAGATCGGTCCACTGTTCATCACATTTATAAGTCACAAAAAAAAAATAACATAATATCTTACAATTCACGTGATAAATATGCGCAAAATCACGCAATAACACTTTCAGAATTCAGGCCGCTCTCACCAATAAAAAGGTTGGCAATTATACACCATCTACAATACGAAAGGACGAACCGAAACAACGTAAATTAAAAATGCGTGAAAAAGGAGCATTCGCAAAGGCCCCGAGGTTCGGCGACACCGACAGGTTATGACAAATATGTGAGCCGATGGCGTTAATGAAAATGAACCTTTTTCGACAAAAAAATGCAATGAATTCGAGGAGTCTGTCGTAATGTTTGCGCAGCCGGATCGAGATGTTTTGATACTGGATGAATATCGGGTTGCTTTGTTTCCCGAAACTGCCAGTATCAAGTTGAATCGATTCTTAATGTGAATTCTAATTTCAAATACATTTCTATAAAGATATTTTGTGTAATTACCTAATGTTATTTTTAGATGGGGTTT
This sequence comes from Lapara coniferarum, assembly GCA_949316025.1. Classification (NCBI taxonomy): domain Eukaryota; kingdom Metazoa; phylum Arthropoda; class Insecta; order Lepidoptera; family Sphingidae; genus Lapara; species Lapara coniferarum. The sequence continues at coordinate 5,974,423 of OX438922.1, forward strand.
AATCAGGTACAAAAATATATCCATGTTTATTTTAAACCTTCTATCGTGGTTCCATCTTCATAAAAGGCTTCTGTATAAAAAGTAGCCATAGCCAGGGATAATTTAAATTCCTTTTATTTTTAGCTTTAAAAATTTTCGGCATAGGAGTATTCATTCCAGAGGTTTAGGCTAACAAACTAAAACTTCAAGAATATCAGCAGAGATTAAAGCAACCGGTTTAAATGCCGTGTACCAACATAACAAAATGCGAGATAAATGTTTTAATTAACCTGATGGCGCCGTGACTGATTGCCTTGATTTCGCAAATTTCTACGCAATTAGAAACACTTGCAAATCTCATACCAATTAGGCAGCCACCCAAAATACCGTCCTCGTAATTGTTTTTGAATGCGTTACCGTAGTTTGTGTGTTGGCTGATTTATTTCTACTTTACCCTGTGTGTTAATCAGTTTAAAAATGTTCTCATTTAATTATTCCTCTGCGTATTTTTCGGAGAATCTCGCTCCCATTAGTGCATCCATAAAATGTGGTCCTTCTTTATAATAACCTTAAATATGAAAATTCTCCTTTATTTAAATACTCACCAAATGACTTGAATAATTTAAAAACTTAAAATTTAAAACTGTCCACAAAAGGTATGAAATAAAAGGTTTATTATTTTTTTATGTTACAATAGCAACCGAATTGGCCACAACGCGTCATAAAAATAAGAAAACCATACAAATGATGCGGCAACTCGCTACCATTCATCTCAAAAACCAACAAAACGAAAGGAATCTCCGGAGATATCCTTATGAATTATTCGCATTTCTGGGACAGACAAACGGACGTACGTCGCCACTGAAGTCTACAGCCTTGACAGCTAATTAGGATGTTCATTGTCGAACCTATCTTCATGCAATTCCGCGAAAATAACGCAAGCTACTTCAGCTTAAAGTTCAAATTTCAGTACTTCTATTCTAAGATTCATTAATACCTTTCTTAAATATTTGGAGTGGTGGAAAAATACAATAATCTGCTGTGAATGGCTGCTATTGTGTTGAGCCAGTGTCCAGAAAGGTTGTTTTGTCGGGGCGTTATTTTTATTGTCGAATTTGCGTTTTATAGCATGTCACAAAGGGAGCGTCGAGAGAATGTGACAACTCTACTCCCTAGTGTCTGCTTTTTTAAATACCAAAGTGAGATCACCTCGATAAATTCTATTGGTATTCGACTGTATTAAATTGTCCAAAAGACTTTTACCTTAGCTGTATTAGTAAATTAATAAGCAAATATGCTATTTCATTATGATATAATTGGTAAATAAAATAGCTGCCGTAGAACACTATTCGCATGCTGGTTTACTAATAAATAAAAAAAGAGACGGATTCAATTTGAGGAGTAATATTTCTTAATGTGCTATTACGTTCACTCTTCATAATATTATGCGTAATGTGCAACGCAATCATATTCCCATAAATACTTTATGATTTATTCAATCCTTAAAACGAATTTATAAAGTGAAGATACAGCGGCCAGAGGTGCAAGATGTGACCCACGACAATTATTTGTAGCTCCCCCCCGTCTGAATAGCCGGTGTCCAGATGCAGGCGACTTTGACGTATGAACGATATTTATAACTTTCTAACATCCTTCGTTTCGGGAGGTTAATTTGCATTTCACATCTTTGTTTAACTGCCAAAAAGGAATAGCCGTCGAGCTCCGAGTGTTACTGATGGCTACCTGCATATTGCTGTTGGGTGATCTCGTGTTTCACTAGAGATATTAATGATTTCAATCGTGGATCACACATTCGTGAAAATCTTTATGTATCGTCGACTCATGCTCCATAATTCGTAAGTAATTTATTTAAGTTTGCTGAAGGCGCTTGACCGCTGTTATTCATTTCATTGATACGAAAAATAATTAAAATCTTACAACTGGGACATCTCGCGTCATCAATGAAAAATAAACAAATCAACCAACCAACTCAACCAGCCCGGTTACACAAAATTAAAATCTCGTTTTCACTTTCAATCAAACGAAATATACCAGGAACGCAGCGACCGCAAGAGTCAATAAAATCGCGTGGCGTGCAAAACGAGGGCACAGTAGAGTGACGTCGTCGCGGCTGGGCCGCGGTCAGCCTGACGCACCGCGTGACGACGGTCACTTTATTGCTGACCTCTGTCTGCCTCTGCGCTCCTAATCACCCGTGTCGATACTTTGCATTGATTTCATTTCGTTTTGTTTTTTTTTTCTTTTTCCTGTTAAATTTATTTAGCATACTGCTTTTAACGTGTCGCAGCGCATTGGAGGAGTTTGAGCAAAAAATATAAAATTCTGGAACAATTATTTCTTAAATTGACATACACTCACACACTCACGCCTGTTATCCCCGAAGGGGTAGGCAGAGTCGCAACTAGTGCACCCACTTTTCGCCGTTATTCCGTCCCATGATGTGATAGGGGGCGAGCCTATCGCCATATCGGGCACAAATTCCAGACTCCGGGCTGATACTGAATAGAAAAACTGAATATCACACTGCCTGACCCGGGGATCGAACCCGAGACCTCAGCATTGCAGTCGTACTGTGATACAACTACGCCACCGAGGCAGTCTTTCTTAATTTGAATGTTTTATTAACATAATTAAAACAACGACAAAATGAAATGAGTTAAAAAATCTTATAAAATTGTACACAGTTGACAAAGTAAACAAACCCCTCCTTGAAAGTAACAAAATTTAGTTACTATATCAAATCAAATGGGTACATTTAATATCCGGTATTAATTAAAGGGGTATACGACTAAACTGGCCATTAGTCGAAATACAAACATTACCGATCCTGATGGACAGTTACAATAATCTCTAGTCAAATTTGCTTGACCCGCCCTTAGAAATAAGGGGAATGTCATAATCTCCTCAATGAGATGTAAAACTCGAGATCCAAATATCATATGCTGGTAATGTTTGAAGTATGTATTTAGCAAGATTTGCATTTTAATAAAGAGACATTGTTTACAATACATTTTGTTTTTAATAACTGAAAATATTTTCGAAGATATTATAGATTTAAAATGCAGGGACATAGCGGTAGCGGCGGTACCGGCCGGGGGCCGGCGGCGCGTGCCTATAAATAGCGCGCCAAAGGCCACGCTTCGCCCTATAGCACTTTATATTTTTGTGTGTATTCAGGTGGATTCGAAAATGGTTCAGATTTACAATTCGGTCCGGGAAAATTATAGTTTGTATATAAAGTGACTTTTATACAGGAAAAACTCTTTAATGCGGGCAAAGCCGCGGGCAACAGCTAGTATAACTATAAACTACTACTAATCACGTACCAATACTGTCAATTTGTAAAGTACTTACCTTTACAAAGTAATTAAATTATACAAAGATTGTATTTCCATATAGAAATTTAGAAAAAGCTGTTCTTATATCCCTTCAATGATTAAGATTTAAACCATCAACGCTAACTTTTACCTGTAAATTCATAGAGCGCTATTCTAAATTAGTAGCCAAATTAGAAACACCAAAAACAAATCTGACAGTTACTGTTGTTTTTTAATCGTCGACTGCCTTCCTGAACATGGATAATCTGTTAACATACGCCTGCCCATTTAAACTTTTCAGAACAGGAGCTCGTTACGGGCGGATTATTAAATATTGAAACAGAGTTGCGGATAAAGCTTCCTAGGTTACCGGCCCGTTAGAACAAAGTCTGGTGGATATTAACAAGATTCATTTCAATTATCTTCCCGCAGTGTAAACAAGGGCGGATCCAGCTTTGGCGCCAGGGGGGGGGTCACATAGTCTTGGTCAAGTCACAAGAAGTTATAATTTAATTTTGAAAAGTAAAAAGTAGGTATCGTATTAATAAATGTAATTACTGTAGGTACTTAAAAATACCTACCTATATTTTAATTTTTTTTTTTTTTTTAAGTCTTCTCCCGAAACGCGTTAATGTTTCCGTATTATTATAATGCTCTTTGTTTTAATGCGTTCGTTCTTTTAAACGTTCCATTAGAGGTTAGTTATAGTTAGACATTACGCGTTAGTCGAAAAAAAGCGCGCACAAGTGTCACACGAAATTTGACATACGTAATATGAATGGTAGCGGCCGTGGCGGTGGCGCGACAAAATTCTTTTCGATGCGTTCGTTCCCGAATAATACGTTTGCCATCAAAGTATTATATTAAACTAGCTTTTGGTCGCAGCACCGCCCGCGTGAAAAAGATTTTCCGGTATAAAAGTCCCGCTTTATATTTTCAGGGAATAAAAAATAGCCTATGTATTAATCCAGGACATGATCTACGCACGTGCCAAATTTTATTGAAATGCGTTCAGTAATTTAGGAGATGTGCAGTAAGAAAAAAACATAAAAACACACAGACAGACAGAAAAGAATTACAATAATCACTGATTTGTGTTCCATTACTCTTCTGTAGTCGCTGCCTTTCTTTTTTATCACATTTCTTTAAATGTACGGACATACTGATTCTACTGCTTTATTAAATACACTTAGTATAGTACTATACAATCTTAGCTGGCTGGTATGACAATTCAAATTTTTCGCGACGCGAAAGCTTTGTGAGAACGTCTAACCAAAAATTCTAAAGTCGGCTACATAATTACAAATATTTATCATGTTTTCTATACATTATAAGAAATAGTGTCATACTTATTTAACATATTTGATTTAAAATTGTATAAATATACTGAAATAAAGAATAACATCTTGACTCCTATATCAACGCTTTTACAGTGTTGTTTTTTTCAGTTTATGAGCCTAATGTTTCGAAAGTTTTAAATCGCTTGGTAACGAAACGTACCTAAACGATTACTTTAAAAAATCTAAACTTTGGATGCAAATAAAACACAGCTGTACCTATATTTAAAAATTATGTTGTAAGTATGTTTTACAAACATATTTGAACAATGAGTTAGATATTTAAATTTAGATATAGAAGACTGAAAATGAAGATCTCCAAAGTAAATAATTTACCGTACCACTAAATTTGTGATTTAAATTTCAGTACACACATTATTTCTTTGTAATGTCCAATAACCAATTTAAATGTTATGAAAGGATAATCTTGAAATTCTATGGATAAAACAAAATGAACGACTAACAAAAACTATTATAATAAGAAAACCTCTTGATTGTAATGTATAAGATTTGATAATAATCTAACTCTATTTACATACGATAACAAAATCCTTGAATATAAAATCAATTGCATTCAAAAATCGATTATTTGTTGCAACCGATTTTTTGTTCTCTTCCCTACACACTATCCGACCTATAAGGAGTATTGATATCTTACTGATACTTCGAGGCAAATCAATGCCAAAATAACTTTCCATGCCTTTTTTAGTCTAATCAACAAGTTCAAAAACGTGAAAAATAGAGATAAAGGGCCTAAAAATATGAGCGATGGCTCATTCGATTCGTAATCACCTCTAGAAAAATGTTTTTGAAGGATTTTGGTGCAGGTTAAAAATTGCAATTGTTATTAACAAAATACGATGAAAAAAAAAGATAGTTGGTTTTTTGTTAATAACTCGAAAAATATTAACATTTAAGCAATTTTGAAAAAAGCTCGTTAAAGAGGAGGAAATTTCCAATAAAAAGTCCTAACTGCTGGAATTCTATCTCCATTATTTATAATTTTAAATAGACGTTGAAAATAGGGCTCCGCGCGGCAGTTACGGCATGCGCGCGCTGCCGCTAAAGAGAGTTCAGCAATAAAAATAATTTATTTATAACATAAAATGTGATTTTAAAAATTTGAAAAATTTCTTGTATCTTCTTAACACTTGAAAAAATCGAGCCCTGAAGAAAAAAAAGTTTAATCACCATTTTTCAAAAAGTTATTCAATTGTTAACTAACCAATTTTTTCCCAATCTCCATTGGCATAAACAATGTGATGAAAGGTCTAAATAATTGGCCTATAAATATTAAACTTTGTGGAGCCCTTTTGATACATGTACTTTATAAGATCCTGCGGTAAATTTTCATTAAAGTTTATTTATTTATTAATTATGATTTTTTATAACTATTGAAAAATTACAAAATTTATAAATTTTCAACGTCTAATTAAAATTATAAATAATGGAGATAGAATTCCGGGAATTAGGACTTTTTTATTGGGAAATTTCCTCCTCTTTAACGAGCTTTTTTCAAAATTGCTTAAATGTTAATATTTTTGGAGTTATTACAAACTATTTACAAAAACGAAATATCATTTCTTTTTCATCTTATTTTGTTAATAACAATTACAATTTTTAACCTGCACCAAAATCCTTCAAAAACATTTTTCTAGAGGTGATTACGAATCGAATGAGCCATCCCTCATATTTTTAGGCCCTTTATCTCTATTTTTCACGTTTTTGAATTTATTGATTAGACTATTTAACCCCATTAGGGAAGGAATTTCAATAAAATACGAAATATGTCTTCCATCAATTGTGTTAAAAAAGTTTACGCTAAATTTGAATTAGATTGGACTAGACATGGGCGCCGCCTAGGAAAAAGCCGGCGGCGGCGTGCTGGTAATTTTTGGTCGGCGGCGGCGTAACGCCGGCGGCGTGGATTTTTCCAATAAAAATTGAATATATAGGCCAATTAACCTATAGGTATAAAAATCCCTTGAGGACTCATGCTCCATCTGCCCTGTGGATTGGGGACGTTTGGAGAATTCCACTACGGTATCCCCTGTCTGTCGTAAAAGGCGACTAATAGGGGACACCGTGGGTCCCAGGCGGACGGCAGGGGGCTGTCCGTCTTTAATTTTGTGTTTTTTAGCACATTGTTGCAATCCCTGTGATGGACGGCCGCGTGGCAGGTAGGCCTCACGCTGCTGTTGACGCATGATCCCATCCATCCATGATTCCATCGCTCCGGGCGGCTCAACGTCGGGTCGTAAGGCACGCTGAATCCAGCATAACCGCTCAGTCGCCCCCCTTGAAGGTTGGGCGGTAGTAAGAAGTCACTTTCTTTGCGAAAAATAATAATAAAAAACACCCATGCTCCATGGCACTCGCGACTCTTTATCTTGTTTCGCGGAGTAGATGAAATGACCATTAAGGCCCTTTGGTGCCACCATCCCGTTATCAAAAATGACTGCGCGGTTATATCATTATCACCGCTTTTACGACCTAGCGTTACGCCGCTTATAGAGTTGGTAACCATCGGGCGACACACCAAGCTGGACCAAGTCTTTTAGTCTATCAGGGCAGTCAGGGCTTCGGCGGCAAATGTTTGCGCGTAGCCTTTTTCTTTGTGCCCTTTGTCAACCGCGGGCTCAGCCGCCGCTAGGCCCCGGCGAGAGAAAAGTGGAAAATAAAAGGGACCTCACAAAGCTGATATCGCCGACGTCCACGTTTGGTCAAGCGCCGCCATTGTAAACTACCACGGTATACGAAATGTATAACAAAGCACTTTGTTGCATTAGGGACCGCTTCATGATCCCATGGTCATATGCGCCTAATCATATGATCCGCAAATCTCCATCGAAAGGACGGGTAATATTCAGTTCTCCACCTCATGCCACGAATTTCTCTACTGCTGGCGGGAGGAGTCCGACCTTTCGTGTTCCTGCACCATCTCTTTTAATAAAAGGACTACCTGCGTACTCTTAGGCTATCAAAGATTAAAAACTCTTGCTGTGGTCTTGGTTAGCAACACAGCGACAGCGAGAGGCCTCGTCCTTTAAATGGCATAAAATCGCTATGCTCTCAATTAAGGCTAGCTAAAACTCCAATAAGTGTTAGGTTATATATTGGACCGTATATTGTAACCTCAAAGGCCGAGTGGACAGTTATGATGGGTTTGGGAGACCCCACGATCGCCTGTAGCCCCTATTAGTCGGCTTTTACGACAGATCGGGGATGCTGTAGTGGACTTCCCTAAACGCCACTAATTCACAGGTCAGGACGAGGAGTCCCTAAGTCTCTGATGGCAGAGGGATTGGCCCGGGATCGATCTCTCGTACCACTCTTTTTCTGATGGAGGACTACTCCGAAAAAGATAGCCATTGCAATCTAGAACCTCCGCCTGTCGACCATGGACCAGTAAAACACGATCACATGCACCTGCCCGTAAGACACCGCCGTTGGGCAGTTATCACAATGAAAAGACATGACCTACGATCTGCCACAGATACTCTCCGAAATAATGTTCTCCGATGAGTTCATTTGTCAGTTGATAGTTGGACTATCGTTGCTTCGCACCTTGGTGCAATCAGGGTGCACTACTAAAACATCTGAGCACCGAGGACGGGGTCTTCAGCCTGAGACCACATCCTTCATGGCAACTCTGCCGAAAGGAAGCTTCCTCGAGCCAGTAGAAGGTGGCCGTAGGGTTTTGGGGTCCAGATCCTAGGCCGGTATCTAACCAACAAGTAAGTCACGTACAAGATCGTGTGGTACGCCCTTATTGTCTGTTGCGGATTCCGCTCGAGAGCATTGCAGAGGGATTCGGAGGACCAAGGTTCGGCCGAAAAGGGACTGCTGTAAAGGATCATGGACTACATAACTACGTGGCATAAAGTCTAGTTAGCGATGCCAAGACCTTTTAGGTTAGACAGTAAGCTTGAAAGAGCGCAGATGAGCAGCCGCGTATGGGCACATGAGCACAGAGGCCGTAGCCAAGATGCCTTTTACAGTCGTTAACGCTCATAGTCGTTTTTCTATTATTAACTTTAAAAAACCCAAGTCGGCCAATAGCTACGAATAAAAGTTTAGAAGAAAAAATTTTTTTTTTTATTTCAAATCCACGCCGGCGTGGTTCCCATGTCTACATCGAACTATATATGACATTTGAGACCCAATCATTAATCAAATTTGTCAAAAAAAATTAAAAGTATTCACAAAATCCACGCCGTTCAAGTTAGGCGGCGGCGGCGGCGGCGTGCGGGTCCTGTCCGGCGGCGTAACGCCGGCGCGGCGCCCATGTCTAGATTGGACCAAGGAATCGCGTTGCCCCATACAAACTTTGCCCCCCTTTTTCATCTCCTTAGGGGTAGAATTTCGGAAAATCCTTTCTTATCGGAAGCCCACGTCATACAAGGAACACACCCTCCAAGTTTCAGGTCTCTACGATCAGCGGTTTAGGCTGTGCGTTGATCCGTTAGTCAGTCAGGACTAAGCCATTTATATGAATAGATTAATTAAATATTTAAAGTACTTAAATAAAATCTATATTGTGACAAACAGTATATAAAAACATAATGTTTAATAATTTTAATTAGTGGTTCACCTAGGTTCTGGACTCCGTCCAGGGGGGGGTCATGACCCCCATGACCCCCCCCCTGGATCCGCCCTTGAGTGTAAATATGGGAACGGTTGTCTGTCTCTAAATATTCATAGACACGAACTGTCCATCGGTGGGTTAGCTGATCCAGTGGTAAACTCGCTTGATTGTGGGATTACGTTTGAGAATTGATAAAAAACATGTACCAAATTCCATTACGATGTATCGGGTCTCGCTTTATTTTTCTTCGTTTTCTGGTATTCTACGCAGTGTTTTGAATTTATGCGTTATTCCAAAATAATAAACTATATCCATTTTCTGTACTGCATTTGCTTTGATTTGAGCCGGCATGTGTAGTCATATTATTCATTATACTACCAACTTCCTTCCCGTCTTCTGAGTAAATAAAACATGCCATATATACCCTTAAATCCTTCAATACGTTTTAGAATGGGTATAAATCGTCACAGTTAAAATCGGACCAGTTTATCATCCCCCAACACCCGCGGGGTGGTTAATTGTGAAAAGAAATCTTTGCTCTTTGTCAGCCTCGCGAGGGGAAGCTATTGATTTCTTTTGTTTTATGCTGATTGAGACACCTTCGGTATCCGCGAACCCACCACCCTCAGTTTGTGCGGCTGACAAAACACTTTATACTAAAACGAATTGCAAAATTTGAATATTTACTTTGACTAACTATTGTCTATGGTTTTGCGTATCTGCGATGGTAATGGCGCATGAGTGGACATAATGCTACCTTAAATTTAAATGAAGACATTATTTTGCAACATGGACATTAAAACACCAATCAAAGTTCATAGGAAATTAATTAAAATTATGTAGAGGTAGCTAGTTCAAATACTTCAAACACTTAAATGAGAAAAAAATATGAATGATGCAAATTCAGCCAGCATTATGTAAAGTATGACAAAATTAAAGCGTATAATGAATACTTACCGACTGGCTGCATAAATATCGTTTTTTCTTTGCATACATAGAACACGATTATATTTTTTTACTTGTAAGTTAAGTTGTAAGGGAAGTGAACATGGCCTTAATATTATTCCAGACTTATCGGTTCCCACTTCAAAGATTCCTACACGACAAGAAACACATAAATCTTCGTCACTCGATATAAATCCGACTGCTCTGTCGAAATTCGATAACCGGGCCTCAAATATATTTGATTCGACTTTAAACCATATTCTAACTGTATTAAGACACATTTTTCTTTAAAATACTAAGAATGTACGATGAAGCCAATCAGCATTGCGATGTTTCCATACTTTATACATTTAACATCAGTTACGTAATCGGTACTTATTGTTAGTATTTTTTTTTCCTCTGTATTTAGGACATAGTATTTACAAGTATTCCTGCGTCTATAAAATTTCTCTTTGTTTTCAGTTATTTTCTTCAAATTTAGCATAAAAGAATATATTAAACTAGCTTTTGCCCGCGGCTCCGCCCACGTCAAAACGTTTTTCCGGCATAAACTTTTTTTTCCCGGGATAAGAAGTAGCCCAGGTTCTTCCCAGGGTCTTAAACTATCTCCCTACTAAATTTCATCGAAATCGGTCAGTGGTTTAGCCGTAACGACTCGCAAGAAAAAAAATCCGGGATAAAAGTCCCGCTTTATATTTTCCCGGGATAAAAAGTAGCCTATGTGTTAATCCAAGATATGATGTATACGTGTGCCAAATTTCATCGAAATTTGTTCAGCAGTTTTTGCACTTATATATGTGTAAATACCCTACAATCATTAAGATTTTTAACCATAATCTAATAACTGTACCTATGTTATATTTAAAACGTATCAAACCGCTCTTATTACCTTCAATGATTGCTATTAGGCTCATTTCTCCAGAGATTGACTGCAAGTTAAAAAAGAATTAGATTACCGTTGCCGCCTCAACGCGCGATACTATCGGAGTTTTTACCAAGGCTTTGCTAATGGCCGCCTGTTTTATCTCCAGCCCCTAATGTTCTTATGCGGGCGACAATAATAAGATTTTGACACGTTAATAACGAAGATTGGTATAATGGGATAAGTTTCGATTTTTTTCTTGCGGTAAATGATTCATAAGACAGAAAAGAAAAAAAATTATTGGCCACTAGTTGGGTGGTGAGTGGTGAATAACATAATAATAAAAAAAATCGTAAGGTAAGTACTCAGATACATACTCAGTGTGGATGATATATGTCCCATTGCCATGGTATATTAAGGTAAACTTAGTCCGTTTGGTGACAAATCATCTCAGCAACTGATGAGGTTAAATCATTCATAATTTGACATTATTTCATTATGGCAGTGTCTCAAGAAACAAGTTCTAATCATAAATCTAGAAAGAAGAGATTAAATAAATTACTAGATGAAAGTATTTTTAACCGACTTCAAAAAGGAGGTTCTGTATTCGATCCGTATGTATGTATGTATGAATGTATGTAAATTTGTATGGCCGCGAGTTTCTCAAAAACTACTGTGATTTTCGATGTTCAAATGTATAGTTTTCAGGAAAAGTTTTAGTATATAATTTATGAAGACCTGATGAAGATCTTCGGAGATACACAATGGAACTCTTCAATAACTAACAGCAGATGACTCGCGCATGCTGCAATCGTATAGGTATAGATATGATGTATTGTTTACACTGTTCTATAATTAACTAACTAAAAAGCAATAAATAAAAACTTTTTAACAAAAAGTAAACCGACTTCAGAACCATTGCAAACCAAAAAATAATTCAACTTTATATTCGCTTAGTATATAGGTATATTTGGAATCGGTGCCTAATTTAAATTGAACAATGTTTTCGTATATTTGATCTTGTATTTCCTTGGCTTAGCTGGCAATTTAAATTAGGCATTGACTCCAAATATACATATATACTAAGCGAATATAAAGTTGAATTATTTTTTGGTTTGCAGTGGTTTTGATGTCAGTTTTGTATGCAAGTCTCTCAGAGTATGTATCACCGCTTTATCTATTTCAGTAAGTATCATTAGCAAGGATATGGTGATTCGTCTTAAAAGACCTTTCAACTTCACTAGTTCCTGAAGAACTGTGATACTAAAATCGCCTTTATCGCCTCCCAACTCAAGACGATATCTATCGATCAGTAATTTTTTAATTCCATCTCAAGGTGTCCTCCCATCGAGAGGTCCTCAAGACCACTCAGCAGGGTGTGACGTCAGCGGCGACTTTAATTGCGCACCACTTCGTTAACGGGCGACTTGATGGCATTTTTAATGAACACCCCGAATTAATGTAGTGGGTGCAAATCGAAAATCGAAGTGTGGTCCCTAGTGGAGTACGGGGAATTCGCAATTCTGAAATTGTTTGTTTAGGATTGGACTGTTGTTCTAATGCGATAGATGTTTCTCGTCTAAGTACAGTTTGACGTACATAATATAAGCTGATGCCAGTATCCTTAGGGAAGGTAGAAGCGCATCTAGTGCTTCGACAATTCGTAGATTTTGCCTGCGGCTTCACCCGCGTTAAAAAGTTTTTCCAGGATAAAAGTCCCGCTTTTTATTTTCTCGGGATAAAATGTAGCCTATGAGCTAATCCAGGACATGATCTACCCGTGTGCCAAATTTCATCGAAATCCGTTCAGTATTTTTTTGCGTGAAAGAGTAACCAACATCCATACATCCAGACATCCAGACATCCATACATACTTACAAACTTTCGCGTTTATAAATTAAATTATATTAGTAGGAAGTAGGAATCTAATCACTGTGTTTGGAATCAAAAAGGTAACACTAATCTCAGTTGTGTCATATTGCAAATTAGGAGAATGAAACCGTTTATTTTTTATCAATAGGTAAAACTCTAATATAAGCAAACCCCGTAGGTACTAAATAGAATCGCTTAAGACAAATGAATTTTTCCACTCCCACCAGGGTCCTAAGCAAATACGTTAAAATAAGTCCCGAAATGACGGGATACCAAACACTCAAAATCGAAATGAGGGCTTTCCAAATAAAAATTCGCCTCCATTGAAGATTGACAGGTGCGTCTTAATAAATTCGGCGACAGCTGCTCACACTCCAAATGAGAAAGGTGAATTGCTGACTGAATTGGAAAAATTATGAAAATAAAAAATATCTTGATCAGCTCCTGATTTGTTAAATTAAACTTTATTGTTTATGAGAACACAGTAGACATACCTATAGCTGCAGTTGTTTTATAATATAATTTGTTAGTTTCGTCCTGATTTGAAATTTCAAATTAAATTATTTAATTCCATAGATCATCAGATTATTTCATTCATATACTTCAAATACACATATGAAGATAAAGCTTTAATCTCCATACGGGTGCAGACAATGGGAGGGTCCGTCTGGACCGGGGAGTATCAACCGCCGCCACTCCGCTGGCCTAAGCAAATTTTCGCCGGCCCTGTTGGTTTTTCGTCGGATTACTATTTCTTCACTTCTGATTATATTATTCCATACTTTGTATAAACAATGGCTCGGTGCCTCCAACCCTTCTGCACTATTGCCGTTTCGGCTCGTGTTAGCTCGCGTGGGTGGAGACGGACTGTTTATTACTGGATTATTTATTATTTAGTTTAAATATATGAATAGATTTATAGAGTAGTATAATTAAACAAATAAAGCTGTACAATATAAAATACACATAGGTATTTACCAAGCGTACCTAATTATTTTTAAATTTTATTTATGGTGCCTGCCTTACAAACGTAAGGAAAGAAACCACGTGATTATATTATAGTCAACATACATAATTATTTTATGCAACTACATTCACTCCTCACTGTTCCAATAAGATATGACGAGTCAGAACTATCAATGTATACAATGTACTTACTTTGTGTATCGAAAAGTTCAAAACCCATCCCCTAATAAAGCTAGGATGCAATGCGAGAATAAAATCGCGTGTCATAATATTATACAAAAATTCTAGACTGTATAGATGAACAAATGAGGGTAAAGGAATTTTTTAACAAAAAATCACTGTAGGTATAGACTAAAGGTAAATGCTGTTTGCCTGATGGTAAGCGGTGCGACCACCCATAAACAGTAGCAACACCATCCCAACACCTTGAGTTACAAAATACTGTGTGGCATTCCACTGCGCTCGTCATCCTGAGACATAAGATGCTAAGTCTCATTATGTCCAGTAGTTACACTGGCTAAAATGTCCTTCAAACCGAAACGCAACAGTACATGCACACTGCTGCTTGGCGGTAGAAATAGACTTTGCGGTGGTACCCACCCAGACAGACTCTCACATATGAGAGATCTACCACCAGCAAATCCTATCTCAACACAAATCAACCAAATCCAAAACAAGCCGTCTCCTACCAGGACGTTTTATAAATATTTTTGCACAGCTATAACCGCTGTAAAAGGTTTTTGTATACGTTGCTTTTCAGTTCCTTTTGGCGGCTAATCCAATATTGACCAGCCCGGGAGGCTATTGACTTATGTTTGTGTTACTCATAATAATTCGCCGGGTAACGCCCGCCTTTTATTATTCAAAATATCTATTTACACAGCGCTCCAAACGAGAATTTCTTTTGAAAGCGGCCAATTAATTATACCGTCTATCTACAAGGCTTTGTATCTAAGGTGATGAAACAATGAATTTTAAAATATGGTTGTATGTATGAGTTATAGTATATCCTTATTATATGGTACCAAGACCAACGTAGTTCCAAACCATATACAATGTAATCTGAAGGAGCAGTGCAGCAGTGTGTACCAAAGCATTGTTGTGTTCCAGCTTGAAAAACATTGTAGCCAGCGTAGTTACTAGATATTATGAGACAACATCTAATGTCTCAGCGAGTGCCACGCAGTACCTACTTCGTAATTAAAATTTCCATATGCTGTTGGTGCTTATGGGCGGTCGCATCACTGACCATCAGGCGAGTGAAATTTTCGTCACGTCGCTCAGAAGCTATAAAAAAAAGTTGACTGGACAGTTAGTTCTGATAAAATCACTGCAATATATTCAAATAAACGAAGCTTCTAGGAGATAATAGTGTACAAATTATATTCCAAACAAAATGTACAAAATATTTCAGATTTTTGCCCCTTCATACCCACGGCGATTAAATCCAAAAAGGTATATATCACAATAGATTTAATTTAGAAACACGAGCATGCGAAAGAAATTTCCGCTCGAACAAAGAGTCCTGCGGTATCTAAATGTTAATCTTTGGTTAGTCGCGCAAAAATTATGTTTTTCGGACTGGGCCAGAGCAACTGGGGTGGAAACGTTCACACAAGCTTCATTTAATTTGCTCGTGTAATGTTAGCAAATTCTTGCACCCCACGTTACACGTTCTATTATCAACCTTTGATGTATGTGGGTAAAGAATTATATTTGAAATTGTTTTAATTATAGTATGGAATCGTTAATGTTCACTTGTCTTTGTTTTAGATTTATTTGTTTTTGTTCAAAATTAGTAGAATAAAATTCATATTTCGGTCTTTATTTAAATATTGAACAGTTGTATAAAGTTTGTATAGTGGAAAATAAAGCAACTTTAAATGCATTAACTTGAAGACGTTCTAGTCTAACTATTTCTAGCATAACATAAATTTAAATTCAACCCAAACTATAGTACCATTCGTCACTGCTAATGCGGTGACTGCAGTAATGTAGACTGCATTAATTTAAAGTATCCTCATTTTTATTTAGCGCGCCACCAAAAATCTCATTACCACCATCCAGCGCATAGAGCACCATCAAAGGCTTCGTTTTATTTCGCGCCAATTCCCACAAAGCGAAATGACTCCAATTTGAATATGTAATGGCGGCTTAAGATAATCGTCCCTGGCTTACACTAATAATGGAGCCTCAACTTAAAATTGGAATCAAAAGAATCGAAGGATTCCTTCGATCGTGGGGTGGCATAATTTATTCGAGTGTGGACCGACGTTTTGTGGCGGGGTGTTCTATCCGGAAGTCGCTTTAAGACATTGATGCTGATTCTTTTTTATCATCCTCCCCTGGTTTTCTAAAGACGCTAATATAACGGCCATATATAAATAATCCGCCTTTGTGAAGACTGTTTTGTAAGAGACCCCTCGTAGAAAACAATCTAAATTACATTTTCACGCAACTTCAAATGTCTTATTAATTACGTACGACTTTTCAATGCTATAAATTTTCTTTTAACGCTTTCTCCTCGAAATCGGCTTAATACACAACGCTGGGTTTGCATACTGATTGCTCAATTGTATTGGTGATGGCCTTTTTGTTCCCTTTTTTAACAACAAAACAAAAGTTACACAAGAATTTTGAACTCATTAACAAAGACTTCCTAAATAATTATATTTGTTTTATTGCCGGAAAAATAAAAACAGTTTTATACAAAATAGTTGTCATAGGAACATTGTATGATTGTATGAATGTGGCTAAAATTAAAATAAATTAAGTATTCAGAATTCTCTAACAGATTCTAAAGAATTCTCAAACATTTCATAAAACAGTGAAAACTACAACCAACCTCACATAAATAACCAAAATCCTCACTATTTATTTTAAAACCCCGAAATAGAAACCTGGTCATGATTTAGAACCTTCAGAGATGCGATACGGCCTTCATCACCTTCCGAACGAGAGAGCATCCCTCAAGCTATAATACAAGGGATATCGGGATACTGTCACTAGTTCCCTAGGGATTTGTCAGACAAATATCCCGGATCGCCTTCTGGCCGTTAAGGCTATTTATTGGTGATTCGTCGAAGCTTTTTTATTAATAAAACTTGTATTATGCGCGCAAGTGCGTTTTATATCGCAGACCTTTCTTCTCGCGGACATTATCGTAAGTCTTCGGTCATCTAATATCGATATTGTCTGCTATATTTTTCTCTATTCATAGTTTTGGATACCCCAACGTTGCAAATGTGACGAATTGTGTATATTGAATTATTCATATACGTCTATAGGCAGACTGCCTCGGTGGCGTAGTTGTATTATGGTACGACTACAATGCTGAGGTCTCGGGTTCGATTCCCGGGTCGGGCAAAGTGATACTGAATTTTTTCTATTCAGTATCAGCTCGGAGTCTGGAATTTGTGCCCGATATGGCGATAGGCTCACCCCCTATCACATCATGGGAAGGAATAACGGCGAAAAGTGGGTGCACTAGTTGCGCCTCTGCGCCTACCCCTCCGGGGATAACTGGCGTGAGTGTATGTGTGTGTATGTGTATGTGTCTATAGACAGATTTTTTTTTCAAATTGTAGTCAATCTTTTTTTTTTGTTAATGGCCCTACTGCCAATAGCCTGACGCGAGTCAGCTTTTCTGGCTACACATATATTGACGCTTTACGGACTAACGTGTTTGGGTGATTTACCGCCCGATCGAAGTAGCGTCTGCTAGCCGTATGCATGAAATGCCTTATGGTCGGCATGTTGGTGTCCACGTGGAGGTTGCGGTTGTGAACGTACCACGGGGCACCAAGAGCATATCTGAGCATTCTATTTTGTGAGACCTGCATACGCTGAAAACGAGCAGGCGGTAAATGGGCGAATACGGGCGATGCGTACGTCATGATAGGTCGAATGCAAGTCGTAAAGATCCTAATCTTGTTGCGGATCGACATTTTACTTTTCCTGTTTAAGAGCCAATGCAATTGGCCCATCGCGAATGCGGCTCGTGCGCGTACCGCGTTTATATGTGGGATGAAAGGTAGTCAATCTAATTAGATCAGTATTAAAATAAAATAACATGGGTATGTAAGTAGAACAAGGTTATTCATCACATGGCAAACTTAGTTGCACTTATGATGAGTCTAGATACATTAAATTGATTATAATAATTATTATTTATACAAAAGGTCACTTATTAAGTTTCTTGTATACTTACTTTCATAGTAATTTACTAAATAGTAAGGAACCACCAATCTATACATTCAGAAGTCACCCCAGGTACAGATATGGCCATGTTTACCCCCACGACGCCAAATACGTATGCAAACAAAGATATTGATACAAGTTTGTGACGGCCAACAAAAACAAAACTCACATTTATATAAATACAGGAATCTAAGATGTTTTGACGTGACGGTAACAGTAAGAGAACTCGGAAGGAAAATATCATTTGGAAATACCACGAGGTATGGTAATTCAATGAGTATGAATGTATTTGAACAAGCAAATATATTCCAAGTAAAATATAAGATATTCCACGAAGACTTATCTAGCATGCTTCTTGTATTAACTAGAAAATAATGCTTGTTTCTGCAACTCGATCTCCACATGAAGAGGTCGAGAGGCTGATAGTAAATACATAATTGCCCAAGAAACAATACCACCCAAATGCCAATTAATGGCAATTAATTACCCTGGTTAGTGGCTATAATGTTCTAAGCACACAACAGCCTTGCTCATTGCAACTTCTGTCAAAACAAACTATCTAGAAAAATATAATACGTAAACGATCCTTTCATGTCCTGATTCACTCTTACAAAATATTAAATTTAAGTAATCCACTTCAATATTTTGTTGTTTAATTTTCACATCTCGGTTAACTGTAACAAAATATAAAATTAAATAACCACATAAACAATTTTGATTAAACTTAGACATTAGCTGCATTGTTAATCCCCGCAATCAGTTGTAATTGTCGGGTATAAAATCATTAATTCCAAACCGAATACGCATTAAAAGTAACAGCTTGCGAGGCTTGACGCTCTACAACCCTACCGGAGAACTTAACATTGTACAAGATTCTATAACTTACATTTGAGATAGAATATTTGATGTGTCGCTCCTTTTGTATTAAATTGTTGTCTGTATTTTATATAGGGCAAACCAAAAGCAATTTTTAAATATTAAATGATAGTTATTAAAACCTTTTGTGCTTGATGCAGAATTAACTTTTTTATATATTAGCTCAATATTTATTACTTGGTATTTGTGTACTTGAAATGTGTTATATAATCCGTATTCAAAATATTCAATTCAAATGAGTAAGTTTCCCCTAATTCTATAAGCTGGAACACTGGCCACCACAGCAAGTCTGGTCAAATAAAGAAGTCAATTAACTAAGGTAAACGTAACGGACTCTCCAGCCCCTCATAACAGCGTTAATTCCGCTACCGAGCCATATTCTTATAAATTAATTACTTGTAATCTACTCATGAAACGAGACTTACAGAAATGAAGTTACAACGTGGCGGGCTCAAGGGTTCGTAACGACTTAATGTCGCGTTCAGAGTACACGCCTGAATTAGAAATGAACCTTTGCAAAGTACGGTTAATAAGAGACACATGTCGCCTCTCAAACGATTTGTCTCGAGACATTGTTACCTCAGACGGGTTTATGAGACATTTTAGTTTGTTTAAATCTTTGTTGGTGTTGCTGATCTGAGCGAATAAAGGAGACAACAAAACTATTTATGTGATTCTTTGATTGTAATGTTTGTTGATATGGCCATGTATTAACAGAAAGTTTAAAGTTGTCTGTTTTTTGCATGGATGCTGGGTCTCAAAATCCCATCAGATTTACACTTTAGGTATATTATAAGGGCAAAATATAGATCTTGTATCGATTTAAAAAATATTTTTAGACCCCTCATTTATAACAAACTTTTTTAAAAACGTTCATATTAAGACTGCCTCGATGGCGTAGTTGTGTTACGGTACAACTGCAATGCTGAGGTCTCGGGTTCAACCCCCGGGTCGGAAAAAGTGATGTTGGATTTTTATATTCGGTATCAGCCCGGAGTCTGGAATTTGTGCCCGATATGGCGATAGGCTCGCCCCCTATCACGTCATGGGACGGAATACGCGCGGCGAAAAGTGTGTGCACTAGTTGCGCCTCTGCCTACCCCTTCGGGGATAAAAGGCGTGAGTATGCGTTCATATTGTCGTTTTTAAACAAAATAAAATTATTTAAATCTTAAAATCGAAGGTCTTTAAAATTAATCGATTTATTGTAAAGGGCTAGATTTAATAGTTCTATCCAAATATACATATGTTAAACTGTCTTGGTTAGAATTTTAGACCCGTTTTTGGACACGTCCTTTTATAACTAAGTACTAACTATATTATTATATTAACATGTAATTATATTTTACACAGATTTTTGGCAAAAGTATTTGTAATTCATTGATGATTTTTGGCACGATGTTAGCAGAGGTCTATACCTCTGCTAACATCATCTATACGAATATGTGGTTTCATTTAGTAACGCAATGTAAAAATGACTCTGTATATATATTATATACATAGTATCACGCCTTTTTCCTTTTCAGGGATCAGCAGAGCTCATTCAAACCCGCCTTTCATTTCACATACAATAGTCATATACCGGGAGCATTTCCAGACTCCGGGGCCCGGGCGTACCTACTGAGTAAAAAAAGCCACTATCACTTTACCCGACCCGGATATCGTACCTGGAAACCCGTACCGTTATACATTTAAAAATGGTTTTAAGATAACAAGTATCGAAATTTACACATACTAGTTCATATTTGAATGCTTATCAGTAATCATGATGTCATCAAATAATATCATTTATTTTTAATAAATTAGCATTCTCTATCGTTAAAAACGTTACAATAAACGATAAGCACGTGCTAATTACACTCTATCCCCTATGGCACAGAATGTGTACACCCGAACGTCCCCGGGTCGTCTTATCCTCTTCCCAAACACTCCGTCAAATTCACTCCAAGAGGTTGTCTTTTATTATTTCTCCCGATATCCTCTTTTTATTGCTTCTCATATTGACTTTTTATACCGCTCACGAATAAATACATTTTGATTTTCGCTCGCGTAGGCACTCTTTTGTGCAGTTCGTCAGACAATCGCGAATTAGCACGCTCGGGGTGTCATAAAAGTCGGCTTAATTTTTTTTATGACTGCGCGAGCATCTGAAGAATTTGAATTTTTTGCACGGAATAAAAATTATACCTACTTATGTTTAGATTTTCGGGTTTGTAAAGTGTGACTTATATTATGGACAGAGGAATCCTGTTTTAGTTATAAAATTATTTGCATTATATTTGTAGTGGTAATTAAGATTGACACATATAAATGTATGAGTTGTGAACCTCAACTCTTCCATGCCACGCCATTTTATTGAATAGTAAAAAAAAAGTCGACCGTCTAAATGACTCAAACATTTAACACCGACTATCCGCTAGGAAGCCAAAATGAATAACTACCGAGGATATTTTCTCACAAATCCTAATACTTAGGGTGTAAACACAAATACTCGTACGGAATAAAAAGACATTCCGCTAAGACCATAAGCAAACATTGAGGGATTGGCAAGTTTCTACGACGTGTTAAGAAAAACAAAGAATAAATCCTATTTTGCAAATGGAAATAGTTAAAGATTTGTAGTATTGTTCGTAGAAGCAGGAATGGTTGCTGATTTCAACTAATTATAAGAGGTAATGGGATGTGAAAACGGTCTTCCGCAAGGTAAATTTATGTATTTAAAGCGTTGTTATTCCTATTTGTTTGCTACTGATACTATCGCTCCTGTGTCATCATATTATTTAAATGTTCTATCATTCATAATAAAAACGAGTTATAGAGTTTATAGCTAGACTCCAGAACCTACACTTACTTAATCAACGAATTGTAAATTTTCCAGAAAAACTGCAACCACATAAAGTAATTGCTTTGAGATATAGTGAAATGAAATATAATGAAAAATTTAAAAACAACTTGCTCTTTAAAGTCGGGTAAGGATTAGAAACTCAAAATAATCAAAAATTTTATTAAAATTTATAACGATCACTCACTTAATATTACTCACATTTTTTGCGTGGCATATACGTCTTGCAAAGACTATTAAAGTAACCTTAAAATAACACGTGCAGGCTATTTACCTGAGCCAATACGCACCTCATTCTTCGAGATTCCCGATTCCCGTTCCCGCGTCCCTAGGGAACGATTAAACATGTAGAAGTACCAGGATAACAAACTGTCTGGGAGCTTGGAAAAAGCTTTCGTTTAGCACGTAGAGAAGTGACACGTCTGCAGAAAGTTAACGAGGCGGAGGCGGTGTTCCATTCAACTATGTCTCATTTATACTGTTGTGGTTACATTGTTGTGATTTTTATCACTATGAAGAACCGCGTGCTTTGATTAATCTTAGGCATTATTCTAAGAATTATCTGATGTTTAGAATAGTTTAGTTGCTATTTTAAAGTTTATTTATGGCGGCAGTAAAAGCAATGATTAGTACAACGAACAGCTTTTATAGATGAATATTTGACAATTATGCAATACTGAGATGTTGGGTTCGATCCCTGGGTCGGGCATTGTAATATTGGGTTTTTCTAACCATTATCAGCCGGAAGTATGAAATTCATACCCGAAATGGAGATAGGCTCGCCCCCATCACATTATCGGACGGAATACGCACGGCGAAAATTGGGTGTACTAGACATGCCTCTGCCTACCCCATGTGTGAGTGTAAGTGTGTTTTATTAAACCATTTTTTTTGCTTTTGTTGTATCTTTTGCGGAGGGTTATGTTCAGCAGTGGTCATCATGTGGCTGATGATGATGATGATGTATGTTTGGTAGATAACGTCTTCTTTATAATAGCACATGATGTTTACCACTGCAAATGATATACAATAAAAGCCATACAATTATTCCAAGTATGCAATATAATGGCAAACGTAATGCGTATACGATATATTTTTAATCTCACAACGAGTTAGAAAATACAACGAAGGTGTCAAAACCTGGCGGGCATCCAACTCAACGGCTCGCTAAAGCCTAAAAATAACACCGCGTCCGTTAGAACGCGCCGTTTTCTATTCTGGATCGTTGCGCGTTATTCGTTATGTTAGTAACGACTTTATATTTTTAGTTCATTGCGTATGTGTTCGAATATTAAATTTCTCCTCGATGAGCAGCTATGGAATTTTTAGATTTGCAACTGACTTTCATAAAAGACTTTGTGGATTTCAGCAAGTATTTTTTGAAAAACTTAATATATTTGACAATAAGGCCACCCAATTAAAGCTAAGATAAACTTATTTAAACCCTTCGTCATACATCATATTTAACGTGTACTAGATTTATTTGGTACCTTAATACAATGGTATAAAGAACAACATCGTAAATAGCAATAATAACTTGATTTTCAGATAGTCAACCCTAACATAATTTGAGTCATAAAGAAAAAATAATCAACGTTATAAACCGCTATTACTTCTTTTTAATGAATTAACGACTTTTGTTACAAAACAACAATTAAAATAATTAAAAGTGTCATTATAGACGCCATTAATTCATTCTCGAAGGAGACGTTAGTGTTTTCGCTTTCTGCGTCGTAAACGACAAGTTTGCCATTCAAAACACTTTTGTTATTATTATGGCATGATTACAAGAAGTTGAGGGGTTTGTGCCAATTTTTATAATCTAAATATTTCAATAGGTGCCCTTATGACTCGTTTTATATTTTATAATAAAGTATAGTAAGGTGTCCAATGTCTCCATAGAACATCCACAGCTAATTCAAAATTCTGAGTAGTGCTGTAACTGCTTATGGACATGCACGTAATATTATACTTCGGAGGGGTACACAGACTGCTATTTTTTAAAATATGTTAAATGTTTATTATTTATACATAAACTCAATTTTATTTTTAATTGCTTTGAAGTGCTGCTATTCTCAGTACCTTTCCTTTTCTGTACGAGATTAAATAATATGTCGCACTTAAACCTTTTTTAACCGACTTCAAAAAGGAGGTTCTGTATTCGATCCGTATGTATGTATGTATGTATGCATGTATGTAAATTTGTATGGCCGCGTGTTTCGCAAAAACTACTGATCCGATTTGGATGTGGTTTTCGATATTGAAATGTATATTTTTCAGGGAAGGTTTTAATGTATAATATATGAAGATCTGATGAAGATCTTCGGAGATACACAATGGAACTCTTCAATAACTAACAGCAGATGACTCGCGAATGCTGCAATTGTATGTCTATGATGTATTGTTTACACTATTCTATATTTAACTAACAAAAAAGCAATAAATAAAAACTTTTTAACAAAAGTAAACCGCCTTCAAAACCACTACAAATCAAAAAATAATTGAAATTTGTATCCGCTTAGTATATATATAGGTACGTATATTTGGAGTCGGTGCCTAATTGAAATTGAACAATGTTTTTGTATATTTGTTTGTGTATTTCCTTAGCTTAGCTGGCAATTTAAATTAGGCATCGACTCCAAATATACGTACCTATATACTAAACGAATACAAATTTCACTTATTTTTTGATTTGTAGTGGTTTTGAAGTCGGTTTACTTTTATTATTTCTCCTACTTACAGTAAATGCAACCATTTCTGTATTACATACTGCCCGCTACTGAGTACGAGCCTCCTGTACTACACATATACAACACTTTCCTAAATTTATAAATACGTAAAAGTTAAGAAATCTGGCTTGAAATCGTTGCAGCGTTATTACAACAATCATTGCCGGTTGCGGCGTGTTCATCCGACTTTTAATTGATCCTGCAGGGCGACTCGCAGATAAAACTCAAATATCTAAACTTTCTCTATTACAGTTTAAGAAAATCTCGGCCGTTTTGTTTTGCCGATAAGAATTTTCATTGCTCCCACTGAATGTAATGTGACGTGGTATTGTGAATTAGGGTTTATAATTTCAGAAAATTTTGCCAGTGACGTCGCCCGACGAATCCAGGAGGGTTATAAGTATATAACGGGTTCAGTAGAACACAGCAGGAAAACTATGCTACTTAAGTTGGAGTGGTTTCTAAAGATCTTTGAGATAACAGTTATCATTTTATGTTTGAAATTGGTAACATTGCATTTACACTTGTTTATGAATACTTCCAGTTCCGCTTTCACTTTGACCACGGTCTCGGACACAGAAACAATATAATGGTGAGTGTGATTCCTTCTAGAAACATATAATCAAGTATACAGAAACTATTGAATTTCATTTACATTGCCCATATTCCACAAGAAAAGCTATCATTTTAGTGTTCAGTTTTAAGAAAATCTTTAAATCATCAGAGACTACAGTCAGTTATCTCACTTTCGTTGATTATAATTTCAAAAATATCGTGACAATGTCATTTAAAAATCTACAAAATTATGCACCCACCTTTTTCTATTATAAAGTCGTAATCGTATCATAAAAAAATTGGACTACGTAATTTAATATTATATTATTATTTTTAAATTAATCTTCTCTCTACATTTACTAAAATTCTCTTTTGTAAAAGGATATTCTACGCCGTGTTTGTAATAAAACGTTTAGTGTAAACGTGTAACAACAAACTTCCATATTTTATTATGATCGTTATCGTAAAACCGCCCCTGAATTCTCGCCGTTTAAAAGTTGCGCGTATATCTGCACCACCCCTTACAACTCGGCTGCAAGATTTCATTATAAAATTAAACCAAAACTTGCAAATACTAATCTTAACACGATTTATAAAGTTTATTAATTTAATTGTCGAAAGTATTGAATAAAAAAAGTGACGAAATAGTATTGAAAAATTCTGTGCTGCTATGAGGAAATTATTTAGAATCTAAAATTTTCATTAGTTGCATTACACGCATTGATATACAAAATCAATTAAAGAATATAATCGTTACTTCGTAATATCAGGTTTAAGAATTATATATGACTGGCTCTAATACAGTAGAACTGTGTCCAAATTGAGATAACAATCGTATAGGAAATGCATCAACACAATTTGGCAACAACACCATTACGAGATGCTTACGGATCGTAAACACATAAATTGTTACGGAACTCCTTCTAATTGTCTAACTCGCTCCCAATAGCTTACCTAACAATTACTTGTTATTTATTTGTTTTTCTCCTGAGAGAAAACCATTTTCAACAAGCGTAAGGGTGTAATCTACTACACAATCAATCAGAAGTCATTAGGCAATTACGATAGGAACTAAAAATCCCCGAAATAGACAGATGGTCATGTAAAACGATCTATGAATTTATAAACACTCCTAAAGGTTCGAATTGGAAACCAATTGAAAGGATAACTGGATGAAATTGCTACGGGAGGCAGACGAATGACTTCTATTGTTCCCGAGACCACTATCTGGACCTGTCGAGCCTTTGTCACGCAGTGGACCCGCTTGCGCACTAAAAAGTGGTCGATTAATAATACACGGAAAACTCAGACCGAGCCATGGAAGGGCAATGACCGAGTCGACAGTGAATTCCACCACTTAATTTTACCCCAATCTGGCTAAATTTGCGGAAGGATCAAAATAGAAGCATTCACGTTCCGCCTGGCTCACCTTCCTGTTTCGCTGATAGTGGAACTACAAAACACATACAGTGACCGCTTGCAGCAAACGTGACAATGATGGCTAAGCCGGAGCACGCAAGGAGAGTTTTGTTCCTTTTGTATCCCCCGTTTTCGGCACACACGGCCGCTTTCTGACGACGTTATTTTTTAATCAAATATATCCGTGGAACGGGTGACGGACGATAGGGTTGGACAATGAAAAACTAAAAAGAAAAAGTGCCACTCTTTTAAGCAAATACAGGCGAGACCAAGTTGATTGGTTTTGTTAGCGCGTTTGTTGATTGGCAGGGGCGTAAACAATACGCTTCCAATGTTTAAGTTTGAAACGACAATTGAGACTTCTTTTGGGCAAATAGTGACGAGACGTGTTGATTGCTTTTGTTAGTGAACTGGTCGTTTGACACGAAAGTAACCAATGGTGTTGTTAGTGTTTGTGTTAGGAACTCGATTCGTTGTGTAAAAATGTTTTGCCATCACAATGCTTTTTGACAGCCAGTTCATTTTCACTGTTCAATGGCGCTTGAAATGTTTTTATAAATTTTTGATTATATTGACATTTTGTCAACGCGAATTTTACTGTCCAAGTTCCATAAAGTTTATTTCCGTCAATGTTTAACGTAATTATGTATGTAGCTTGTGTCATCTTTATTGTAAAATGCTTTATAGGTATAGGAACGTTAAACGCTGAGTTACTTTCGGGCTTAAGGTTCCTCTGAGGACTAGAATCTTATTTATTTCTTACCAGCCTTTTATAAATATAACTCCAATGGAACTAAATGTTATTTCTAGAGTGATTTACTTAAAATATATTATCAATTCTTATTATGTAAGATATAAAATAATTTTCATATTATAATACTTTTGTTTTTAAGGTCCCAAGTTCATAAATTGTTATATTATTCACGGCGTGTTCCCGCGCAATAAATCAGGAGTCTTCAGGCGCTATCAGCCGCGCTTCCATTAGTGACCCCGGCTTCCTGCGATATCCGAATACCGTGAACTGGCAAATATTGAGAGGAAAATGTTTTGAAGAAAACTGTTTAAAGTTTGTCTTAGATAGGTAAGAAGAATCTATCTATGTAGCTAAGTTGCACTACATGCGCACTTTTTAAACACACACACACACTTTCACGCCTTTTATCAGTCAGTCCTTTTAGGCAGTCATTTTTGTATTAGAAAATATTTTTAAACAGGAGGTGATGTAGTATTCATAAAGGAAAAAGCATACATAAGAATTTAAATATTTTTTACAAAAAAGAGCGATTCCAAAACCCACTAAAATCCACAAAATAATTGAACGGCGAAAGGTTAATAAGAAATTATTAAAATACAAGCAATTTAATCCTTCCAATTCGTGTTTTAATTACTTCACGACGAATAGACTACATTTGGAGTCGGCTAAAATGGTAAATCTAGATACTACAATGATTATAAGTCACATGTTAGAATTAAACAAAGACATTAAACACTATAATTAGTTAAATATAGAACGGAAATCAGGACCAAATTTTTCATCCAAAAGTTATTACTAATTGATAATAAGTTCCTGTCTTATCTGGCAGGTATGTGTGAGAAGACTTCACGGTATGCTTAAATTTTGTAAAGAAAAACAACCGCGTCAAAATCGGTCCATTCATTTCAGAGCTGCAATGCCACAGACATACAGATACACAGATACACAATAGCCTTTTTCTCTCGGGGGTTAAAAACGATATTTTGGAAGGAAATCTGCCAATTTGCGCATTACGATCATGTCAAAGTATGTTCTAACTCTTTTTTCTAATACATTTAATAGGTATTTTGATATGCCACGATAGATAGAGTTACTAACGTACCAGGCTCTTAGTTTTTGTATGACAATTTTCGCAATGTCCGCTCTATATAATCTTAGAACTCTTTGGAATTAAATAATGCATCAGAATATTTCTGTAACAAATGAGAAACTACAGATATATAGCTCCAAACGTTACGCACTATTATATTTCTTTGAACACGCAATCGGAAGCTGCAAAAAGATTAACAGTTCATTTCCTGGGTGCAGCCTTCTCATCCCGTTCTCTCCCGTTTATAAGGAATTTACTTGGCAATTATTTACTCTCAGTAAAAGAAAATATTGAGTATATTTTTATGCTTTGTATAACAACCGTGTAACTTTGCTCGATCAACGGGAATTCTGTGCGTTCGACATGAGATTGGAAAACGATTAAACTAACAATTTGGATTTTGTTTGTCATATTTAAGTCTACGTTCATAGAAAGAAAATAATTACAGTATTTTAAAACCAACGTGTGCATAAAACTAGCACAATTCATTCTACAAATTTAAAACAAAAGATCTGAATCGAATACTTTCAGAATTAATGGCGGGTTAAATATTAGCCGTAGATTATTTTTGTATCAAAATTATGCACACTCGAGTGGTGAGGCTTGAATTAATTTACAACGGTAGGGACGCTCATTACCGCGTGTTTATGTGGACAGATAAAAAAAATACGCGGACCTTTTTTAATCGGAAACGGATGGAACATTCTTCTAGGAGGTTTTAAATTGTGAAATACATTTTGTGTATTTTGATTTTCGAATGTTGTTAATTTTTTTTAGACTAATTAAATATTGTGAAAACCTTTTTACTGTTTTGGTTTTTGAATGTTTTTTTTTATCTTAATTTGATTTATTTATTTTCCGTAATAAATAAAACACAATAATTATCGATGAGATCGGCGATTAGGGGCTGTATAGTCGCTGGATGAGATAGATAAATTGACAAAAAGAAGGGAAAAGGACTTTATTATTAAAGTTGTCTTAAAAATTTTAGCACCTACTTTTCAACTTGATTCCTTAACCACATCACACAATCACAGATAGAATAAATAATGCGTAAGTCTTAAAGATTCATTAAAATATTATAGACTACCCTATTCTTAAATCCAGCTTTATGCCTTATTGTCTAAACTACACAAAGCTTCCACAATGAATAAAAAAACGGACATTTATCAAAACAAGCACAAAATCAGGGCCGGTGTTTGGGACAGTTTTAAACGCCTAAATTAATTTCCCCCTGATTTCCTTTAAGAAGTTGTAACTCTCCAAGTGGGGATAATGCGATGATATATAAAAAAAGGTCCCAGTGAGCCAGGGCCCCTAATAAATTATACCCTCGATAACAATGGGATTTTTCGCGGCGCCCTTTGTTGCTACTTTCATATCACCTGAATGTACTTACGTTAAAAAAGTTAAAACAGGGTAAAAATATTTTTGAAGACAAAAATATACATGGTGTTCTAGTAAAATTACACTATTCATCTTTCCATTAGAATATATAAGCTTATCATCATCATCATCAGCCACATGACATCCACTGCTGAACATAGACCTCCCCTAAAGATTTCCAGACGGATCTGTCAAAAGCGGCCTCCATTCAGCGTGTTCCTGCGACCTTTATCGTCGTCTGTCTGTCCTTGCAGGTGGATGTAATGTATAAGCTTATAGAAAAATATAATTATCTAAACAATTGTTTAATCATCGCAATTCGCAACGCAATAGAATTTTCCAGTCTCAATTAACTCAGTAGAAAACCTAAAGGCATTAAAAACGATCATGACGAATATGCCACTGCATCGGTGGCGTAGTTGTATTACGGTACGACTGCAATGCTAAGGTCTCGGGTTCGATCCCCGGTCGGGCAAAGTGATAGTGGATTTTTCGATTCAGTATCAGCCTGGAGTCTGAAATTTGTGCGCAATATGGCGATAGGCTCGCCCCCTATCACTTCATGGGACAAAATACACACGGCGAAAAGTGGATGCATTAGATGCGCCTCTGCCTACACCTTTGGGGATAAAAAAAGGCGTGAGTGTGAGTATTTGACGAATATCTCAGAGTATTGCGCAAAATGTTTTTTTAAGAAAACCTTTTGATGCTGATGTTGATATTTATTGATTGAACTAGTTCGTGTATCCGGTCCGTTCCGCTGCTCTTAATTAGTGATTCCTCAAAGGGCTATTGGATGATGCTAAATCATAGATGCTATAATCCTACGATTGTACTTAACTATTTTCGATTAGCCGTATTGGGTTCCTTGTTGAACTAATTACTTGTGATCAGTTAATTAACTAAAAAAAATCTATTTGTTTATATTATTAAGTACTTAAAAGGTTAAGGTAAAGACCCATTTTGTAAATTTCGATGTAAGTTACAATCACAAAATTGCTTATACTATTTTAAGGATTCTTATGAAGCTACTTTATTATTTATTTAAATTCTTTTTATTATTCTCTTGGCATAATTTAACAGTTACTATATTTATCCCAAACACTACCATTATTACCGCTTATGAAGCGTAAAAGTGAATATGACAAGCAAAATGGTAAAGTAGCCACTTCGTAAAATGTATCGTTTGAGCTCTTTTTGTCCCGAACTATAAAAAATAAAGCCCTAATATCGTTAAATGTTCCTTTGGGGAGTGACTGGCCAAAAGCGGAAAATTCGAAAACTAATAGGGTTGCTACGTTACATTTAACAACAATGTTACGCTAAAGTTTACCATGACGCTATCTATAGTACCAGCACTATGTGATGGCCGCTTTGACATTTGTCAACTCGTCAAGTTTCATATTAATTCATAACTACATTGAAGGAGCTAATTGCTGTACATTATTTTCAATAGAGACGTGCAGTAAAATTTATGGAACGTTTAATTTTACGACACAACTCATTTGTTTTGCGAAATAAGAAATTGTAAATATGATATTTCACCTCAACTTTTGTAATGTGTCAAAACGGCAATCATAGCGTGCCGGTACTGTAGATTTCTTCAATGGATAGGATATGAGAAATCATTTTAAAAAGATAGCTTCATGTTTAATAAATTATTCGCGAAACTATTTTATAAACTATTTAGGTACAAACTTTATTTTTAGAAGTCTTGCACTTCCTTTGGGAGGACTAGCTTATACATCTATAGTAATCTTATAAAGCTGAAGAGTTTGCTTATTTGGTTGAACGCGCTAATCTCAGGAATAGCAAAGAATCAGTAATAATTATATCGCAACAATAAAAGATTGGTAACAAAATTATTATAGTAAGGTTATCTCAACACCCTTGTATCGAGTGTTTTTTATCCGTTTTGTAGTTATAAATTGTTAAAATCATACACACTTTAATAAAGCAAATTGATCACGACAACCCTAACCAATCGAATGGGCAACTGCGGACAATTTATATTGCAATAATCCGCGCACACATTACGGCAGTAGGCAGCGACGATAATATCGGACGGTCGAGGTAAAACCGCTTCTAGTTTGGCACAAAAAACGAGCACTCATTTATCGACCACTCGACACTTCGCGACAGTTGCCACTTGTGAGGGGGGCAACACCCTCAGATTACGATACATCGGTCACTTTAGTACGGACCTGGTGCATATCTGTTTAAAATAGGTGTTGGATTAATATTTGGGAGATTTTTATATAGTATTTTGACTGTGTTTATTAATAAAGTTATGAAACCCTATTGTACCTGATGGTAAGTTCACACACACACACACACACACACACACACATGCCTTTTTATCCCCGAAGGGGAAGGCAGAGGCGCACTTAGTACACTAAGTACACCCACTATTTGTCGTGCATATTCCATCCTATCATATAATAGGGGGCTAGCGTATCGCCATATATGGCACAAATTCTTGACTCCGGTCGGATATCTAATAGAAAAAATCCAATGTCACTATGCCCGACCCGGGGATCGAATCCGATACCTCAGCATTGCAGTCGTACTGTAACATCTAGGCCACTGAGGTAGTCGGTATGCATGATAAACAAGTAAGTATGCAAGGGAAGTATTAAGAGAATTAAATAGGCATCTTGAAATTGGCAATCGAAGGCAGGAGTCGGAGTAGCTCAATTGGAAGAGCACCGGCACGGTACGCCGGAGGTCGTGGGTTCGAGTCCCGCCTTCGACTGTTTCTTTTTCAAGATACCAAAAATATAAAAATCAAGTAAGTATGGTAAAAATAGTGGGGTCCAAATAGATTATCGACTGATGAGTGATGGTTATTCCTTGCCAGTCGACACAGTTATGTCGGCCTGTTTAAAACTGTACACCTACTGGCTGGTCCCGGTACGCGATACGCTTACGTGGGTCACTATGACGAGTTTTCCACCTTGTGCACGGTATTCACTAGAAAGAAAGAAAGAAATATTTTAAATACTTAGTCTGGCTATAAATACTGTTACAAATAAAATTAAAAAAAATTACATTTGAATTTGAATTCTGTCATTTTTATACGATTATTCATTGCGTTTTCTCGTTTTGGCGCAAATACATCCTACTAATATTATAAAGGCGAAAGTTTGTAAGAATGTATGGATGTTTGGATGTTTGGATATTTGGATGTTTGGATGTATGGATGTTTGTTCCTCTTTCACGCAAAAACTGCTGAACGGATTTCGATGAAATTTGGCACACGGGTAGATCATGTCCTGGATTAACACATAGGCTACTTTTTATCCCGGGAAAACATAAAGCGGGACTTTTATCCCGGAAAAACTTTTTAAGGCGGGCGGAGCCGCGGGCAAAAGCTAGTTGTACAATATTTTGCGATATTAAAATGGAGTGGGGTGATAAAGAGAACCGAATCGCTGTGATTGCATTACACAAAGTGGGTATGGAGCCAAATGCAATTTTTAAAACTCTCCATGCACTTGGTATCAGCCAAATATTTGTGTACCGGGCTATTAATAGAAAAAAACTAAATACAAAGAAATTATAACATAATTAATTACGCCAACAACGGGAACCCCCATTCACCTTCTTGCTGCAGTATGAGCTTGACTGTAGGGCGGATACAAATATTCTACCAACAGCTACTCTATCCATGTATTAACATAGAAAGCCGATCAAAAATGGCTTCATTCAAATAGTTAGTAAGTACATATTGAAAAATATTAGTTTTTTTTCTAACCAATGACAACATTTGCATTACATTTTCGAGCAGTTTTTGATGATCTTTACAGTCGACATAATTTCGCCGGTCTAATTGCTTCACAAAACACTTAAAATAATATTATTTGTGTTAAAATTAGGGTAAATAAAGAAAAGGCCGCCGGAACGCGCTGGATGCAGACGGCTTTTGATAGGTCCGTCTGGAAATCTTTAGGGGAGGCCTATTCTCAGCAGTGGACGTCATATGGCTGATGATGAAGATTAAAATAAATAAACAAACAACCTACCTAACCGTCAGTTTTTATGAAAATCGGAATTGATTCCTATACAAATCGAAAAGAATAAAAAACGATATTAACAAATACCTTTTATTTGTCATGTAAACACGCGAAACGTTGCATTGTGATGTAATTGAAAAATCGCTGCGAACTACCAACAAGGCAATGTATTATTCAGACGACAATCACGTGAAATTCTGAAAAACGATCTGAAAAACACACCGCCGGCTGACGATGGGGCATATAAAAAATTCACCAACTTAATCGCAACGACGGACAAACAAACCGATCAATTACAAGCAAACTATCAGTTAATTTGTAAAGAATTGCGAAACACTGGCGTGTACGGAATTGGAGCGTTTGATCCATTTATTTTGTATGACTAGGGTTAAGGAAAGTTCGCAAATCAAACGTGGACTTTGTAAATAGACAGTAAATATCATTTGTTATTTGAATCCTGATGATAAATCATAATATCGAGTTTTCATTATTTTCGACACGCTAATCTTTTTTGCTACTACTAAAGGAGAAGACAGAAATCGCTCTAAGTCGCTGTTAAGCGTCAATAAAACACGTGAAACGACACCAATCGTAAGGCACTGCGAGTCACCCATTACTCTGGATTTTTTTTATGGCATCGAATGACGAGACGAGCATGCCGTTCGCCTGATGGTAAGCGAAACGACCACCCATAAACAGTAGAAACACCATCCAGAACCTTGAGACAAAGTACTGTGTGGCATTCCACTGCGCTCGTCATCCTGAGACATAAGATGTTAAGTCTCATTATGTCCTGTAGTTACACTGGCTACAATGCCCTTCAAACCGAAACACAACAGTCTTACATATGAGAGTCCTACCACCAGTAGATATAATGGTAATACTGTATATTATGGGCTACTAGCATTACATTATTATAGAAATACTTACATTTTTTATCATCTTCAAAATAATAAAAAAACATTTGCACAGTGAAGCTTATCAGTAGGAAAAGACAAACTTAATTCACGAAACAGATGTTTTTTCAGATGTCATAAATGCGAGCCAAATGGACTAGAAAAATGAAGTAACTTTAAACAACATGCAATTTTGACGAACAATCTCAGTTAGACACTTCCTCCAGGATTACTTCCACAAAATATTTTTCCATCTTATTTTTGTATGCGGGTGCATTCCCACCGCCTGCATGGGGGAGAATCAGCTGACTCATCAAAACAATAAACAAAGTATCGGGGCCCTATTTTATTATATCGTTATGCAAACCGCCCTATGATTTACGCTGCATAACTTATTGCGTGATGGGAGCACAGACAAAGATGTTTTTCAAAATTTTCTATAGATTCTATTGGCAGCCTGAAACTCGAAGTGTTTTGTATATAGTAGAGCAATAGCCAATTGCTGGTAAGATACTGGATACATGTCTTTTATGGTCAGAACCGGCGTCTTGTCATGTCATGCCTTTCGTGGTCGAAATATGGTGAAAATTTCGCTATCCTGGCTTGTTCCATAATCAGCCGATGTATGATAAACCGGTCGACGTGATAACCTGGTAACCATCCGAGATTCCTAGCGTCCTTTGATATTACATTGCATATTTGGACTACGCTGTACCTACTTAAAACTAGGTCCGCCTTCTTTTATTTTGTGCCAGGATAAAACTATTTCCTATGTTTATAAATCTGGTAGATGGTATTATGAAATTTTATTTATTACATGGAGAAATCTATATCCTGTTACCGAAACATTGGTTTCCTTACTATGAACGCATGATACAAAATTCGAGTTTTTGCCTACATCCTCGAGGCGTTGCACATCGGCACGATAAAATATTAAATTCAATGCATAATTTAAAATTATTCTAATAGTAAATTAAATAGGTAACTACGGCTACGGGAGGATTAAGCTGTGATCCCGCAGAACGCGGCAAGTGACGTCCTGCCGCGCGTCATTTGCCGTCGTGTGCGGAATCGGCCTCATACAATTTAATACTGCATAGTAGTGCCGTCTGCCGTCGCGGCACATACTGTTGCCGTCTGCCACCTGCCGCGTTCTGCGGAATCGCAGCTTTAGTGTATCGTTCTTAAAATATAGCCGACGGCACTTGCCGTAAGCTCAAACAATTCTTCCTTCGTCTTTAAATTAGGTAGACGTATATCAAATAATCGTCTCAAGTGTCAAATTTACAGTACGCTGATCATTTCAATAACTGATAAATGTTTATTTCAAAGGTGCTTATTTTCGACTGCCTCGGTCTCGGGTTCGATCCCGGTTCGAGCAAAGTGATATTGGATTTTTCTAATCAGTATCAGCTCGGAGTCTCGGATTTGTACCCGATATGGCGATAGGCTCGCCCCCATCACATCATGGGACGGAATACGCACGGCGAAAAGTGGGTGCACTAGTTACGCCTCTGCCTACACCTCCGGGGATAAAAGGCGTGAGTATACTTCTTTTATTATATATTATACTTCTTTTCGAATCAGCTTATTTTTTTATTCAAGGGTATCTCACCGTTTTACCCACAACACTGCGGAATTATCAATCAAGGAGTATTATCCGGTACAAATTTATCACGAGTTTCTTATTGTGACGACCGGATAACACAATATCCACCGGATATCCGGAGGGGAATCCAACATAATATTTTTATCATTATGTCAAGAAAAATTTGACGTTGTCTTATCGTGGATATAACCTTTGATAGCTTTCATTAAACTCACAGAAGCTATCAGCTTAGTTGTGTTCAGCTCCAAAGGCTTAGGCGAGATAGAACTGAGTGCTATAAACAAATAATTTAATGAATAAGAATCGACGGTTCGCGAGCTTATTGACTTACCGACATATATTTTGAAAAATTTAAACTATGTTCAAAATACGGAGAAAATGTGCTAATTCCAAATATGTATAAAACACAACGTCGCAAAAAACTGTCGAGTAAGTCAGTTTAATTTTAAAGAACTCCAATTTTGAGATTTATGTAATTATAATGTATGTTTTACTTTGCTTAAAAACCATACCTCAACTGAATGTTTAAATAATTTTTTTATAAATAGAGGGGTCTAAAAATATTTTTTAATAGATCTAAGATGAACATTTTTCAAAAGTTAGAGCCTGGTTATTTGAGGGCCAACCCCATACAAAAAGCGGACATCTCTGTTATATTCTTCATGGCCCAAAAAAAAATCAAAATTATGATCTTCACGGGTATGTCCACATTATGACTATAGTACGGTATTTTGGTTCCACGGATGTTTTTAAACGAGCTGCGCACATTATACGCTGATTAATGATTCTACAATCACCAGCTTCCACGGCACTTGAGAGAAAGAGAGCTTGAGAAAAACAACTTTTTTACACTTTTACAACAATAT
Organism: Lapara coniferarum; assembly: GCA_949316025.1. NCBI lineage: Eukaryota > Metazoa > Arthropoda > Insecta > Lepidoptera > Sphingidae > Lapara > Lapara coniferarum. The sequence continues at coordinate 6,011,548 of OX438922.1, forward strand.
AACATATTATTAATAACGGTAGTAATATGAAAAAAAATGTGAGTGTAATCTTAGGTCAGCGTGGTGGACTAAGACCTAAACCCTCTCAGTAGTAGAGAAGGCCCGTGCTCAGCAGTGGCTAGTCTATACTAATCTATACTAATATTATAAGGAGGAAAGAATTGATTGTTTGTTTGCATTGAATAGGCTCCGAAACTACCGAAACGATTTGAAAAATTCTTTCACCAATACAAAGCTACATTATCAGCGAGTAACATAGGCTGAATTTTATCCCGGGGATATATAAAACGGGACTTTTATCCCGGAGTAACTCATTCACGCCGGCGGAGCCATGAGCAGAAGCCTTATATAATACGGGGCTGATTGCATTGCATTGCATTCTTAGACCAGTGCCGAAGAGACCTAAACTACGGTCTTATCCATAAAGCTTACTGAATTGCATTTGTCTTGAACGAATTAATATTACCCATAGAAATACCAGTAAAATGTTAAAATAGTCATAAAATATAATCATCATTATCACCATCAGCTACATGATGTCCAGTGTGATATAAAGAATATAAGTGATTGTCATTATAAGAAATAGATGACACCGTGCTGGATGAAGAGAATGAGTTGGTATTCATTATGAAATACGGTAGTTTTACGACGCCTGGACTTAGCATATATTTTAATCTTAGTGTGGATGAAATTGTGAGCTACAATAATTTACTTTAGAAATACATGTACATTAATTCTTTTTAAATTTCTCTGAGAAAGTGCATTCTTTATCACTACTGCCCAGTCTCAAGAGAGGTGATTAGACCGGACTCGACTGGTTATGTTGCGTTCGTCAGCCTTAAGACCTGGCGTTGAGCCACCCGGAGAAATGTTTTTTTTTTTATATAGGGGCCAAACGAGCATACGGTTCACCTGATGGTAAGTGATGACGTCGCCCATGAACATCTGCAACACCAGGGGGTACAGAGATGCGTTGCCGGCCTTTTAGGTGGGAATACGCTCTTTTTTTGAAGGTCGCCAGGTCGTATCTGTCGGAAAATGCTGCTGGCGGCAATTGGTTCCATAGTTGAGTAGTACGTGGTAAAAAATGTCGTATGAAACGTACAGTGGTGGATTGCCAACCTCCGAGGTGATGTGGATGGAATTTGGAGATCTGCCGCGTTGTACGGTGATGGAACTCAGCAGCAGGGATAAGTCCGAACAATTCTTCAGAGCACTCCCCGTGGTAAATGCGATAGAGAATGCAGAGTGATGCTACATCTCTACGCAAAGCCAAAGGATCAAGCCGATCGGAAAGAATACGGTCGTCAACGATACGAGCTGAACACGAACAAGAGGGAGAAGCTGGTACTGTGGAGTCCCTGCCCAAAGATGGGAACAATATTTCACGTGGGGCCGAACCTGCGCCTTATAAAGTTGCAGGCGATGGCCCGACGTGAAATATCGCTTCGATTTGTTGAGCACACCAAGCTTCTTTGATGCCGATTTGGCCTTACCCTCAAGGTGACCGCGGAACTGAACGTCACTCGATATGTCGACACCAAGAATTCCGATACTGGCTGAGGCAGTTAGAGAAGTGCCTTGGAATTGAGGTGATACGACAAATGGCTTTTTTTTTTGCAGTAAACGCACAAACTTGCGTCTTTGTGGGGTCGAATTGAACCAAGTTGTATTGGCCCCAATCTAAGACTCCAGACAGTACGGTCTCGACTTCAGACACAAGTTTGATTCGGCACTCTTCGACATTTTCCCGAGAGATAATGGCTCATCCGGTATACAACGCATCACCCGTGCTATCATCTGCATAGGAATGTATACCGCCAATTTGCAGCATATCATTGACATGCAGAAGAAATAGCGTGGGCGATAGCACACAGCCTTGTGGGACACCAGCGTTCACACACTTAAAGCACACGTAAACGTTAGGTAGCTGCCGGGCCGAGTCCCTAACATTATATACAACCCTACGTACGGTAATATCAACTAAAACTTCGCGGTTGCCATTTACAGGGACGAATGCGGGTTCCTCTGGTGGAAGGAGGCTATTTGTCGTCTGCAGCCGCCCCTGCAAGTACAGTATCCTGTAATACTGATTGAACTGTGATCTCTAGATTAAACAAATCTATCGCAAGCCATTTATTTATTTTTATTGCCCTGAATATGACTTTAAACCTTTGCTACTTGTCACCAGAAAAGTACTTATAAAGCTCAAGAGTTCGTCTTATTATTTCATTGCGCTCATCTCTGGAGCTACCTTTCTGAATATGGTTTCAATAACAAAAACGTTTGGCATAGGCCCTTAAACTATACTTTTTTAAAGGTGTTTAAAACCTAAAGGTTTGACAATCTATATATGCGATTGCTGGTTTAACAAATACCTTTTTCAACTCAGTTCAAACTCCTTGCAAGTCGTGTCGTTGATAGCACCGTATAATGGTATAAATAAAACTAATTACCCAGTTTTAATAACGTCATAACAATTTTATCGCAAAGTTGTTGATAATAAACAAACGAAAAAAATGTACACTTCTTATCTCACGTCTACTTGCATTAACTTCAAACAAAACGAATTTTGCTCAGTTGTATTTTACTCAACTACAACATTATGATTTCACAAGTTCCACATTTATGTGCCTAATAATAGATACGTCGTTGCTTCAGGCAATTCTAAAACAACATACTGTTTTAATTGATCACATAGTACATTGAAAAATTATATACATAGTCCTTTAGTGTTTTCTCTATTTTAATAGGCAATCAGCATCTAGGTTCCACACAGACGTACTAATTTCACATACTGAAGCAAACCAACCCCACAAGAACCTGAATCAATCGTCTAGAAAGTTAGTACGATCGATATGGATATTGCCATAATGTATTATAACGCGGGTGAATTAAATAGACCGCATTTTTCATACTGTCTTTCAGCGGCGACAGCTCATGGAAATCAGTTGGATTTTAAAGGATATTGTCTCGCCTGAAAGAGTCCATGGCTCAAGCTGCTGAGGAGGCGTTGTGGGCGTGTCTAAGAATGAGTACGCCCATTCGGTGGGCGTGTCAAGCGCACATTAAAATTAATTCGATATTAGATATATGTACCTTTGTATAAATTTATTATTATTGTAGAGGTCATTCAATGAAATCTATGATTTTGGTGCTTATAATAAAGACGTAATTAGATTTTGATATTATCGGCATCATACACAATGTTTCCACATAAAATGAAGCTTTTCTCATTAAAGTCAAGATTGATCCAAAAATTAAATAGAATGTGATTTCTTTTACTGGTTTTAAAATTGAATACATACGATCTTGGTATTAAATCTGAATGTTGAAAACGACAGCATATACTTCTATAATGTAAATAAACAATATCGTCTTGAAGAAAGAACTCCATAAAATAATATAAAAAAAAAGTCTAACACAATATTTTGGATTCAATTTATGTAGGCGTAATAAATGTTTTTTTAAATTATAAGAAAATAACCAATTTAATTATATTCATAAAGTCAGGTCAGTTCAACTAATATGTAAAAATTATCATAATACCCTTTTTTTACAAATTTGTTGCTAAAACATGATCTTACATTTTAAAGTTGAAAATATTTTGAGTAGGTAATATGAAATATCTTTGGTGCCATTAGCATATTTATATAATATAGTATTAAAACCAACATTAAATACCTCAAAATATTTTTTGGTTTGAGTACTTTCATTGTTCTTTCTAACTTTTGCACAATCCCAGTCACACCTAAGAGAATATCTCAATATAATAACGTAAATGTCGTATTTAATAACATTAATTAAAATTTTACACTTTGACCACACTTGTGCTACGCAAACCGTAGACGTAAAAGCTACGCGTAGGTGGAGCTTGCTACGACGTTTCACGAAATTTTCCGAACCACTACGACAACCACCCAAAAACCGATGATCTGTGATTTCATTTAATACTCAGATTTCCCGAATATCTTTACACGAAGGAAGAGAGGCGACGGGGGTCATGTGATACTGGACGTTTTGTAGGAGAAAATGCATAGAGAGGCTCAGAGGGACACGACAGGATATTGTTACGTAACGGCAGTTGTGTGAAGACAGCACACGGGAAACCACGTCCTGCGGGACAAGTTGATAAACAACGTGTTTATTGTCGTAAACAACAAAACAACAACTTGTGCGCGTCCGGTTTTTGAGGTAAGTGATGATGCTTTAAGTTTTTTGTTGTTAGTGTATGGGGCAACTACAGTGGTTAAATATTTAGATTTTATAATCCTTTTTATTGCCTGGCAGTTAATACATAAATATTGAATACGTTAAAAATACATTCAAATGTATTTTTTTAAATCTATTTTTATTATTCAGCCGTCCCGTTCAAATATACGTTATGTAGTGTTAAAATGAACCAAAGCTTTCTTACAATCTTATTGTTACCTACATAATTCGAATTAAAATACCTATCTTCCTGAAAAATAATAAATGCGCAATTTCAACATTAACTGCCTAATTTGTTAATTTTCAAATAAAGACTGCGTTAGCATTCTGAAACAATTCTAATATAAATGATATTCAAAATAAATTCTAAATATTTTTACACAAACTTCAGTTTTTGGTACATATATCTAAAGCTTATTTTTAAAATGAGATACACTCAACACGAAACATACTTACCTCGCACTTAATACAGTTGTTCACTATCATTTACTTCACTACCTTTTTTGAAAAAGTTGGAAATTAGATTTTAAAATATCATACCAACAAGTTAGACTTTCCAGTATTGTTTCACGGTCCACGAAGCTACACCGACGCTTCAAATCTAAATTCGTCTGGTTTTTTTTGTGAAATTACTTTTTCCTACTCCTATACTTATTTTATTGTTTTTATCTGTCACATATTGTTTTATAATTATGATGTAATTTATTTAAAGATATTTTGCTCTATTTAATATTATGAGAAGGTACACTGAAAAATTTGCTTTAAGCACACTCTAGTAAAATATATTTTAAGCTTTCCTAAACAAATATCTAACTATAGACGTTTAATTGTATTCTACCAAGATACAACTTAATATTTTAGGTTTCTACTTCTGTAATTAAAGAAAATTATATCAGGGAGTTTCAATTGTAGAGAGAGCTTATTCTTAATAGTGTTTCAATTTAATAGAAGGCTAAAATGGTATGATTTTTTAAAATTATCAAATGCTGAATATGTCAAGTATTGATTTATTATTAGTTTATTCATTTTACTATTTTAAAATAATATCGCCAATTAGCTGAACTCAAGCTTACTTAAGCTTATCTGATAAAAGATGGGTACAATCCCATTGGCTAGACAATCCATCTTTCAGTGTTCCCGAAAAACACATACGTTTACAACATATACATACATATACACTCACGCCTGTTATCCCCGAAGTGGTAGGCAGAGGCGCAACTAGTGCACCCACTTTTCGCCATTATTCCGTCCCATGATGTGATAGGGGACGAGCCTATCGCCATATCGGGCACAAATTCCAGACTCCGAGCTGATACTGAATAGAAAAACTCAATATCACTTTGTCCGACCCGGGGATCAAACCCGAGACCTCAGCTTTGCAGTCGTACTGTAATACAACTACGCCACCGAGGCAGTCGTTACAAGTTTACAAGTATACGTTTACAAGTTGTACTCAATATGAGAAATATGTTTACCAATCAAACCTTGACACAAAAAAATCAAATAGATGGAAGATTATTTTTTAAACTCGGGCGAGAGTACTCTCGCCCGAGTTTAAAAAATAATCTTCCACTTACATGAAACTTCTGGGAAAACTGTTTATAACGATATTGAAGGGACCTAATCTGGACACTATATCCGACAGTTGGTACAACAGATCCTTCTAATATTATAAAGGCGAAAGTTTGTAAGAATGTATGGATGTTTGGATGTTTGGATGTATGGATGTTTGTTACTCTTTCACGCAAAAACTACTGAACGGATTTCGATGAAATTTGGTACACGGGTAGATCATGTCCTGGATTAACACATAGGCTACTTATTATCCCGGAAAAATATAAAGCAGGACTTTTATCCCGGAAAAACTTTTTAAAGCGGGTGGAGCCGCGGGCAAAAGCTAGTGTCACTATAATCGGTTTTTACTGTATCAACATCTACTTATCTCTTCATAAAAATAGCCATGAACTTCATCATTATCATCATCATCAGCCACATGACGTCCACTGCTGAACATAGACCTCCCCTAAAGATTTCCAGACGGACTTGTCAAAAGCGACCTGCATCCAGCGCGTTCCTACGACGATATCAATCATCATGAACTCTTATTTTAAAATCCGACCTTAAAGGATGTTTCATTGATCCACCACAGGTACAGTCAGCCTCAAAAGTAGCTGAACAAATTAAAAACTTCAAAACGGCTCTACATGTTAACTCTCGTCGAAATATTCTTTTTTTATCTAAAATAAAGTGAGCCCCGTGAAGTATGTTTTAGTGAAGAAAAAACGATTGTTGTTTCAGATGCAGAAGTTTAACCTTTAAGTATGGACGTGGAGTCTGACAGGCTACTCGATGTTTTCGTTTTCTTAGTTTCACCTAATTCCCGCCACTCCCCGCGATTGAGCGGCTCAGTAGCTTTTCTTTTAGTTGTAAAACTACCAACGAGGGAAGAGTTTGCGTCTTCCGATGAATATCACGCAAGTAATGACCATCAAAACTTTGACCGGAGCCTGTCAGGCTACACGTCCATTTTTGCCCTATGGTATATTTTATAAGAACGATTATGTTTGTTTCGGATTTTATTGTACAAAATTTCAAAAAACAATAATGCCCGGTAATTCTAAATCAAAACAATCATCTACGAGGTCTGATCAAAGCTCTGCGAGAAAAACTTTATGTGCAGGAGATCCATTTTTCAAACAAAAAGTGAGTGAGTTGTTGGTAGCTTCGGATCGGTCTGACAATGAAGAGAATATTGAAGATTTTTTTTTATATTGGAGTCCGAACTGATACAAAATCATGAATGTGACAATGATGAAAATCAGGACCGCGATCTCGACCAGGACCAGGACCAGAACCTAGGAGAAGAATCTGGTAGTGATAGTTCGAACAACATTCTACTATCCGATTTAGTGACAACTAGCTATTGCGACGGCCAAAATAGGTATAAATGTGATAAGACGTCGCTTTCAGCTAGGGTCCGTACCCCACAGCATAATATACACGATTGCCAAGAGAGCTGAGATTCACCATGACTCGAGTTTTAGGTAATGATATGGTTACAGAAGAAGTCCAGGTCCCAGGATCAAGAAACCAGTCAAGGAACTAGAAGAGCATGTAGAATCTGTCCCGTGAAAAAACATAGGATGACTACCCATGTTTGTGTTGGGTGCAACAAACCTGTGTGTCTCCAATGTTCTAGATCTTTGTGCACTAACTGCCAATAAATTTACGTTATTAGACTGTTGTCAATTTTTTTTATATTTGTTACTTGAAGTAGGTATTTTGTGTTTTTGGTTTCTTATATATTATATTTTGAGAAAAGAAGAATTATTTTGTTATAGGAATAAGTTTGGCTGTTTTTAATACCTAAAAATGCAACCTTAGTAAATTTAGACTGAAAAGTACCAATATTTATGATTTTTAAAATTTCTATAATTTTTTAAATGAAAATTGATTATATAAGCACGTTATTTTATTCTTAAACCCCATAACTTCAATATTCAATCAGTTTTAAAGCGATCTTATATCGAATTCCCCGAAAAAAATGTGTGTACATATAGGAGCCTGTGAGACTACACGTCCACAGTAGTGTTAAGAAAAAATGACGTCCATACTTAAAGGTTAAAGGCGTTTTGAAATTTTTAATTTGTTCACCCACTTATGTGGCTGACTGTACATTCTGAATAATTTGCAGGTGCGCGCAATATAAGAGGAACTACACCCCCCTTATTTACGAAATGTTTACTGTTGCTCCCCCAATACGTAGGATATCATTCGAATGATCTCCCTTCGTAACGTAACAATTTTAAAACGTTTATAATTCAGCGTTTTATGCACAACATTGTCAAATAAAAATGATCTGTTTAAAAAAATATTTTTAAACATTAAATTCACTTATGAATTTGTGCGGCATTGGCTTCAAATGATACTCTTGGTAAAATAAATTGACTCTTCAAGCCCCGCTACGGACGCCGGCGTCCGAGTATATGGGTTTCCCCATACATCTATATGTATAAGCGGGGTTGACGGTTATGTAAATACGTAATTCTATGGTTTTAAGGGGTATGACCACGTTAAGGAACTCCTCTACTACTGAAAGGGTTTTAGAACTTAGTCCTCTACGCTGCCCTAGTAGACCACGGCCGAAGCCTTTAAAAATGGTAAAAAATGAAAAATAATTACAGTAGGATGAAACCCATTAGAAAAGGAGGGGAATATGATCAAAATGAAAGGAAAAATAAATTACGGTCGATCCGAGTTCGGGAAGTGAGAGGGGGTGAGTTTTTAAGGGTGAAAAATGGTTTATCTTGATTTCCGGCAAAACTACAAGTCCTATGGAAAAAAGTTAAATGGCAAAGTAGTAGGTAATAAAAAGATCTACAACTTTTGTATTTGCAATGTTTTCACATAACCTCAATATTTAGGTGAAAAATTCAAAAAACCAAGTTTTTGGTTTTTTATTTATATCTTTTTCAAAATTGTTTTTTTTTCTACGACATTTGGTGAAAACTTACCTTATTATATCCCAAATACACTGTAATTTATTTGATTTAAAATATTTATTTTTTCGCCTTATTTTAACTTAATATTAAAAAAGCACCCTAATTTTCAACCGAAAATTCTGACGTCAAAATATCAGCTTTTTTCAAAAAGTTTGGGGGCTTTTTGTTCGTTGAAATATCTACTTTCTGATGGTGTAAAAAAAATATACATTACTATAGGAAATGTTCTCAGAAAATGCAAAAAATTGAAAAAAACTCAAATTCGAAATTTTTTTTTATCATTATGTACAATTTTGAGGTATTTATTAAATTTACACTTTAATTACTCAAAAAACGTAAGATTTCATGTTTTATTGATAAGCGAAAAAATTGCAAATTGAAATATGCTTCTATAATTAACAAACAAATAAGTTAATAAAGTTAATATTTAATAAGACATCTACAATATTTTGAAAAAGTTGTAGAATCTTATTTAAATAATATTTGTAGATGTCTATTTATTGCTGTTTTAAGATAATTTATATACCTGAGTGACCTTCGGTAAATTTTAGCCCATTGTAAGTTATTTCATAGAGAAGTGGGGACGGACCTAGGAGGGTCTGGGCCTTACTACATACCTGCTATTTCGTAGTAGCTGTAAAAACCGTTAGCCAGTATTCGAGATACAGCGATTTGCGTACGGCTGGAAATAGACTTCTTCTATATCACACCATTCGATTCGGGCCTGTGCTAGCCTCATCCAAATTTTGTTTTGACATTTTTTTTATGGCATTGAATGACGAGACGAGCATGCCGTTCGCCTGATGGTAAGCGATACGACCGCCCATAAACAGTAGCTACACCACACAGCACCTTGAGTTATAAAGTACTGTGTAGCATTCCACTGCGCTCGTCATCCTGAGACATACGTTGTTAAGTCTCACTATGTCCAGTAGTTACACTGGCTACAAGGTCCTTCAAATCGAAACACAACAGTGCATGCACACTGCTGCTTTGCGGTAGAAAGAGGTATTGCCGTGGTACCCACCCAGACGGACTCTTACATATGAGAGACCTACCACAAGGACTTTGATGATGTCTTCCCATCTAGCTGTTATTCTGCCTACTTTCTTTTTGGCACCTCTGGAACCAAGTATAAATTTCTTTAATAGATATTGGCACATTTCCTAACATCTATGCTAAGCACAGTGTTGTAATGATCAAACATATTTTATTTTAATCATAATACACACGGCGAAAAGTGGCTGCACTGGTTGCGCCTCTGCTTACACCTTCGGAGATAAAGGCGTGAGTGTGTGTGTGTGTGTGTGTAATCATAATACTTTTAACAGGAGAAGAAATTACTCAATTGAATCATTATATATACTTCTATTATACATTCACGAAGCAAAGCAAACTTTGTCATGTTGAACTAATTTAAGAATTCCCAATATGAATATTTGATGAGTAAAACCGGGGGTAATAAGCTAACCGCGCGAATTAATAATTCACGTAGATAAAACAATTGAACAAGACGCGATACCTGTTATTAAATATGCAAATTAGTTATTTATACAACCTTGTAGGGGCTCTTTGTGACAACTTTTGATAATCACAGCTTTGGATAATTTTTGGGGGTAAGATTTGTATGGGAATATCTCTAAATATAGTTAGTAAAATAGTATTCACTGTCTGACAAAAGAAATAGAAACCTAAAAGTATTTTAATTGATGTATCTTCTTCGGTTCGCGCTCTATGGTGAACAAACTAAATAAATTGTATAACGCTTAATGCGATATCAATTTACATTAACAAAAATATGCATCTTTCTTCTTCTTTTATATTCCACTTACTTTTGCTAACAGCTCAACCCACTTGAAAATGTTTTTCCGGGATAAAATCCCCGTTCAAATACAATACCTATGTCCTTCCCGGGATCTCAAATTATCTACCTCCATACCGAATTTCATCGAAATCGGTTCAGTATTTGATAACTTCCGACAAATAAACTCACAATAACTCTTTATAATATTCGTATGAAGCAATGAATAAAACATTAACGTAAAATCCTAATATATTATGGAGCCTGTATTAACGTTGTTTATATTCAATTCCATTGATGTCGCAATTTTCCGTCAAGCTAATTAAAATTATTAATTGAAGAATATGAAACAATAGCAAGTTATCGGCGTCGGGCCGTCCCTAAGGGATCGTTTCATTTGGATTATTTATTGTAAGACTGGCCCAAGTCTTCGGGCGATACAAGCTAATTTACAAAATAAATATTAGCTCAATCAAATCCGGGCTTTCTTAGCCGAATTGCTTGTGGACTGTTATTTTAATTCGTATTGTTACAATTATTTTATTGTAATGAAAAAATTTTGGCCTTAAAGCATAAAAAATAATGTTCATTTACAATTATTATATTGTGTTAGCAATAAAAAATGTATTCTGCATTTTCGGCTCTACAAATTCTAAGAGTATTAATGATAAGCTTTTCAAATCAGGGACGACTGACAGTCGAAATGTTCTTTTTTCTTTATAATTAACTAGCTTTTGCCCACGGCTTCGCCCGCGTTAATAACATTTTCCGGGCTAAAAGTACATAAAAACCTTCCCGTTGAATCACTCTATCTAACACATTTATTTGAATAAAGATTAATATTATGACGTTGATACAACTCTTAACAAATAATGCATTAATTTCGACCAAATTTTATTACCAGAAAAACGGTTCTAGTGAGTTAATCTTCAAAGATAGACATATACTGACGCGGACATTTTTTTAGATCATTTTAAGAGGAATAATTCTTTCATACATATATTTTTGGTATCTTAAACCGTTTTCGCAGCGCACGCAATGGAAGCCCTCAAGGATGAATAATTTTCCCCGCTTTTTCACATTTTCCATTATTTCTTCGCTCCTAATAGTTGCATCGTGACGTTATATAGCCTAAAGCCTTCCTCGATAAATAGTCTATTCAACGCAAAAATAATTTTTCAATTCGAACCAGTAGTTCCTGAGATTAGCGCGTTCAAACAAACAAACAAACAAACAAACAAACAAACAAACTCTTCAGCTTTATAATATTAGTATAGATAACACTATTTAATTAATAACACCCGCACTTGTATGTATAAGTTTATTGTAAAACAGAAGTTTTGGGTTATAATTATGTTAAAAAACCTCATTTGTAGCATTAATTATATATTATGATTGTAACCTGTTTTGTATGTAAAATAAAAAATACAAATAATATTCATATGGTATTAAGTACACATTAAATTTAATATCATAATTAACAAAAGATCTCAAAGCACAAACTAGAAACCTTATACCGCGGCCAGCTATTCGAGATATTCAGTACAGCGCACATCAACCTTATCACTTACTAGCTTTTGCCCACGGCTTCGCCCGCGTTATTAAGTTTTTCCGGGCTAAAAGTACATAAAAACCTTCCCGTTGAATCACTCTATGACTATGACGTTGATACAACTCTTAACAAATAACGCATTAATTTCGACCAAATTTGATTACCATAAAAACGGTTCTAGTGAGTTAATCTTAAAAGATAGACATATACTGTTGCGGACATTTTTTTAGATCATTTCAAGAGGAATAATTCTTTCATACATATATTTTTGGTATCTTGAACCGTTTTCGCAGTGCACGCAATGGAAGCCCTCAAGGATGAATAATTTTCCCCGTTTTCTTTCACATTTTCCATTATTTCTTCGCTCCTAATAGTTGCATCGTGATGTTATATAGCCTAAAGCCTTCCTCGATAAATGGGCTATTCAACACAAAAAGAATTTTTCAATTCGAACCAGTAGTTCCTGAGATTAGCGCGTTCAAACAAACAAACAAACAAACAAACAAACAAACTCTTCAGCTTTATAATATTAGTATAGATGCATAACATATATTAGGCACAGCATGCTCTTACACAAACAGCACCATAATATAAACATCTTTATACTTTACATAATATAATACACAACATCCTACACAAGACAAGACGTCCGTCACAGCATTGTTTTCAATGAATTAGGCGAAGGACAGGGCCGGGCGCTCCGCAAACAGCCCGCGGGCTGCGTCAACACAATTATTATACTCGGACAGCCACCCCAGTGTCGATAAACACCTTCTAAATAAATTAACTGGACTAGACAAAACATTTGCGTTTCATCTTCATGTAAAAAGTTTAATTGAGTTGGTTTGTCGGATTCAATGGCGGCAAAGAGATAAAATAGTAACTCTTTAAATGGCAGTAATGACTGTATTAAAAGGATATTAAGGACAAGGTGATGCTAGTGGCTTCGCCCGCGTGAAAAAGTTTTTCCGGGATGTAAAGTAGCCTATAGCACTCAAAAGTAATAGAGTAAGATCCCAAAGCGTTCCGACATAACTTATTTTCACATGGATGAAACCTTCACGAATTAGTAGCGTCTAGTATACTTTATAATACCTGCCTACTTGTGGAGCTTGCCCTGTGACACCTGGGCAGGTACCAGGTGAGAAAGGTAACTAAAAATATGAGTTATCTAACTTAAATTTGTATGGCTGATTTTTATATATATTTTGTAGAATATTATTCTAAACTAGAATTATAAAGTGTCAGACACTTTTCATGGACCAGAGCTTTTGTCAGACGCTTTAAAGCTCGACAAAAAATTAATGAACTTTACTTATTTTTTCATGTCTGACTTTTAAATATGTTATTCAAGGGACTATTACAAAGTTATATTTCATCAGTCAGACAAATTCGAGTGACCAAACATTCCCTAAACACAAAATTATTCAGCCGGGAGTGCGAGCGCGAGAGCACTATGCGCATGCGTCTCAGAATAAAAAATTGAAATGTATTGAAAATACTTGCTAATTTCAATCCAAAATTTTTGCATCCTTATTTCAATAAGATCCCTTATTAAAAAAAAAAGATTTAAAAAGATTCAACCCATGTAAAATGTATATCTATACACCGTGACTTTATATTCGTTTTGATACCGAAAATTTTGAATTCTGTGTTACTAATACAGTTTAAAAAAAATATAAAAAAAAATAAAAATGTTTATTTATGAACATTAAAATTAATGTGACATTAATAATGTCATTTACGAATAAGAAGTGAGAACCCGTGGTAACACAACTAAACCTCACGTACTACGATCACTACGATCGGTGACCTTCGTAACTAAGTGGCAAAATATTATCCAATAAAGACAAAGAGACCGCCGCGCCGCAGCGTCGCCAATCACGCGCACCCCTTTGATGTACCTGCGCGGCGCAGCGAGCGCATCCACTCGCGAGCACCCCGCCCGCCCGTCAGTCAGTAGCGTGGCAACCCGCGCCGCGCACGTTCGGGTTGTATTATTTACGCTGCCATGCGAAAATGAGTCATCATAACGAATATTCAAACGCAGAGTATTTCAGCTGTACGCCGCGCTGTTGCTAAGTACAATTTGGAAGAGGCCAGACGTACGTACTCTCAGCCGGAATATTTAAATGCGCTGAGACTACGAGGGATCGACTATCCACATGTTCCTACTCAATCACGTTCACGGACAATTCTACGTGCCAGCTCATGCGCAAGGCCGACGACGCCGAGTGACTCGCCGGAGATTGAAGAGGACATTTTGGATATTTCGAGCGGGATCCTCGGCGAAGCACGAGAATCGCGGCACAAGAATTGAATGTTAGCCAATACTTTGTGCAGAAAACATTATTACCCACGGATTACATCAGTATCGTTTCCGTCGGGCGCACGTCATTAAAGACAACGATGCTCCGGCGAAAATCACCCTGTCAGTTGTTATTAAATAGTAATACCCACGCTAACATTCTGTGTACGGATGTATCGTCACTGGTTTACTGGAGTTGGACTATACAACGTGCAGAATGAACAATACTGGGCTCTCATAAATTCTGACCTGATCGGGGAAAATCACAACTAAGTTCAGTTCAGTGTCGATGTTAGGGCCAATATTATAAACGACCAATTAATAGGACCTACTTTTATTGAAGGTCATATTACGGACAGTTCGTATTTACAAATGTTTTGAATTGTAAAATTCGAATTATTACAGAAGCTCGGACTTAACGCCCCTGGATGGTTTCTTGTGGTCGCAAATAAAAATGCTCGTAGATTCCAGAGAACACCAAAGTTGTGAAGTGTTACGTAGTGCGATAGTGGACACCTTAATTCAAGTGAAAAGTGAGCGACACGCAATCCCAATTTCCTCCGAGTTAATAACTTTTGTAAGGGGAATGCGAAGGGCGCGGCGCGGCGTAGGACGCTCGCTCGGCGCGGGCGCTCACGCCGCGCGGGGGTCACGTAGGCAGCGGCCCGCGAGCCGCCACAAAACAACCCTGCCGGCCCCCATTCGCCCTTCCCGCCTCTCGAATGGAACTATTTGTTGCCGTTTTTTAACATGATATTAAAAAAATATAACATTTACCGATACCGACCGAATTTATTTTACCCTCGTAAGTAATAACAAATAATAAGTTGTCATTTTTAATAAATTTAGTACTTAATGCAAGTTCTTTCAAAAGCGAAAATAAAATCAAATTGCCGTCTTGCTTCGTATCGTAAGTGGTTAGGTACGTATGGAATATGATTTGATATTATCCCTAATACAATCAATGCCGTCACGATCAAAAAGTATTTTATTTAAAAGTAGGCAAGTACTGGTGACAACCGCGGTGGCGTAGTTATACTGTGTGCGCTGTACCGCTCTGAGGTCCCGGGTTCTAATCCCGGGTCGGGGAAACTTATATTCGAGATTTTCTGCTCAGTATCAGTCCGGAGTCCGGAGTGTATGTGTGTGTGTGTGTGTGTGTGTGTGTGTGTGTGTGTGTGTGTGTGTGTGTGTGTGTGTGTGTGTGTGTGTGTGTGTGTGTGTGTGTGTGTGTGTGTGTGTGTGTGTGTGTGTGTGTAGGTACTTGTGTAGTTTTTATTAAATTGAGGAAATATGGAACCGCACACGTATCGCCACGCTCTGCGTAGGATCAGCTGTTATCGTGCGTCATGGACGATCCTTTTGTGAATAAATTGTCACGGCGTTACTATCATAACTCGAACGAGTGAGAAATATATTTAAATATTTTTTTAAATTTATTTACGATACAATTAATTCACTATTTTTTCTTAGTCCTACAAATGGTTCTAAGTAACAACGTTTCGGTTTCAAAACGAATATAAAGTCACGGTGTATATTTGTCAAGTTGAATCTTTTTTAATCTCTTTGAGCCATTTCGAATCTTTTCAAATCTCTTTTTCTAATCAGGGATGAGCTTCAATATTAAGTTGTGAATTAATAAATATTAAAGTGAATTTATTTATTGCATGTATTTGGGATAGTGAATATATGAGGAACCATTTTGTTTTATAAGGAATTATCTTTATTTTATTGTAAAAAAGATACCAGTTAGAAAAAATTTAAGAAAAAAAATATTTTACCAAAAAATATATAAATATGATTAATTACAGCAAATATTTGTTTATCTTTTAATCATCGCAATTATCGACAGTCATTGGAATTTTCATCGTTCATCCAATCATGATATTGACAGTGATGTTGTCGTTGCTGGCAGCGTCTTCTGCAAAAAACAGTTTAAAGAATTAAAAAACATAAAATTATAAATACAATAAATTTAAAACTGAAGTCAAAGTATAGTACCTGATTCTTTAAGGAATTCACTAATGTCTCCGGGTAATTGGTCACCATCAAACCTATACACTTTGATTTTTCTTCTTCCATGGTTTTCACTATTACAAATAACAATATCGGTCACTAATTACACGATATAAACAACAAAAACATGTGCTCTTATACACCTGAACTGCACTGGATACCAGGATACTATAGGCAGTGTTGCCAACAATATTTTTAAGAATCCGTCAAGTTAGTCGCATTTTTCCGTCAAAAACCCGTTAGATCAACAATTGACACGGGTGTAGCTATTATGTTTGCATGGGGGGGGGGGGTGTGCAAGCGTGTGGTCTTGCCGCCCATGGAGACAGACCTCCTTTGACATGTACACCCCTCCTCACACATAAACAAATATCCCGTCAGCCGTTACATGGATTTTTTCCGTTTCACATGTATCCAAATCCGTTAGAAATTACGGGAAATCCGTTAAGTTGGCAACACTGACTATAGATTGCGCGCGAAATAAGCACGTATACACTGTAAGGTGGAGCAGATGGTGAGTTTAAGAAAAGGAACCAAGTTGTTGTGAACGTCTCACTCGCTCTGAAATGCATGCGCATAGTGCTCTTGCGCTCGCGCTCGCACTCCCGGCTGAATAATTTTGTGTTTAGGGGATGTTTGGTCACTCGAATTTGTCTGACTGATGAAATATAACTTTGTAATAGTCACTTGAATAACATATCTAAAAGTCAGACATGAAAAAATAAGTAAAGTTCATTAATTTTTTGTCGAGCTTTAAAGCGTCTGACAAAAGCTCTGGTCCATGAAAAGTGTCTGACACTTTATAATTCTAGTTTAGAATAATATTCTACAAAATATATATAAAAATCAGCCATACAAATTTAAGTTAGATAACTCATATTTTTAGTTACCTTTCTCACCTGGTACCTGCCCAGGTGTCACAGGGCAAGCTCCACAAGTAGGCAGGTATTATAAAGTATGCTAGACGCTACTAATTCGTGAAGGTTTCATTCATGTGAAAATAAGTTATGTCAGAACGCTCTGGGATCTTGGGCTATAATGTATGTACCTATTAGTGAAAGAGGTTTCAAAATCGGTTCAGTAGCTCCTGAGATTAGCGCGTTCAACTGAACACACAAACTCTTCAGCTTTATAATATTAATATAGCTATAGTATAGACTAGTAGTGCTCGCGGCTCCGCCCGCGTGAAAAAGTTTTTCCGAGACAAAAATATTTTCCCGGGATAAAAAGTAGCCTATAGCACTCAGGAGTTATGTAGCTTCCTATTAGTGAAAGAATTTTCAAAATCGGTTCAGTAGTTCCTGAGATTAGCGCGTTCAAACAAACAAACAAACTCTTCAGCTTTATAATATTAGTATAGATTTGCACACATTATTAATACATTAAAAGTTAAATAGTTTATTTTATAATTTGAATTATACACTTCATGCAAATTCTGAGAGTCATCATGTTGTATACTGTAATATTCCTTCAAAATAAACTATGTACCTCCCTTTTATTGCTTTCGAAAAGCGATGGTCACTTGACAGCCTACCGGCTTACCCCACGTAGCTAAGTACGGTATTGCCCACCACCCATTATAACTTGTTATTTTCATTAATGTTACATTCATCATCAATTTCATTTTTTCAGAATTCCAACAAAATGTCTGCGCGGCCGCAAGCAGCCGCCACTCGTACGAAAAAGCAAAACCACGCAAACATACCGTGCCCAATTGAAAACTGCGCGCGATTCACTTATGGGAAGCTTCCTGACCATCTGACTAAGATACATGGGCTGACTGGCACCGAGCGTGATGCGTTGAACGAACAACAAAGAAAGAGGTTCTTCAATGGAGAACTATGCCAAGTAAGATACCTCAAGGAGTCTGCTATAAGAGATTTATGGGGCGCTGACTATGAGGATCCGCGGATCAGGGCCAAAATACATCAAAGCTTTTCTCTAGTTAAAATTAGGATAATACCATTGGCAGCGTCGCAGCGAGCTCGTCCCCTAACTGAACAGGATGCTAATGTCCTCACGGCTTATAATGCTAGAACCGCTCCAAGACCCGTGAGAGCTCAGCGAACCAGAACTCGTGCAAGGCCCTACCCCGCTCCCGAAACAAGCCAAACGGAATGCAGGACTTCAAGCGAGTCGAGCGAAGAAGAAAATACTCGTAATCCACTTCCCCCATCGCCCCCGCCATCATCACCCTCTCTGCCACCATCGCCAGCCCCATACGAGCTGCAACCAGTCGAAACACGCCTCCGAGATATATTCGACTCGAAAATTGACGCTGGATACAAAGCAGTTATCGATGATATGAAAAAATCCATGATCATGGGCAGGACTCTTGGACCTAGGAAGCGAAAAGCGTATAGAACTTACAGGCGCTACGCTAAGAGATTGATCGCATATCTACATAGACAGCATTCACCGCTGGCTTACGATGTGGACGTGCTGTTGTGCGGAGAGCGGCAAGTATGCGCCTTCCTGGAAAGAATTAGCTGTGAGCATAAGACGAAGACTTTGAGGAATTATATTGTTGCTGCAATTAAACTTCTGGATTCGCGACTCTTCGCAATAGAAAGTGATTCGTCTTGCAAGGAGAAGGTGGCTTCCATGACTCGGGTGTATGAAGTACTACACGGCCGTTTGAACGACTGCGACAGATTACTAGCCCAGAAAGACTCGAGTGAGAAAGAGAGTAATTTCAGTGTAATAGACCAAACATTCAATGATTCGTACGATGATTTAGTGTAAAGTATTAAAGCCAAAGACCCATTAGTTATTCGTCCTTTAGCTTCTAGTCCATAACCGTTAGTAATTCAATGTAAATACAAATCTTTTAGAATCTTTAGTTTTAAGGTCACTTTATATGTGTCTAAAACTCTACTAAATACTAAGTTAAAATTACTATTTTGTAAAATTGGTAATCTGCTATGTGTTAGCTGTAGGCGAATGAACGTTAACAATTAATGAGCTCTACTTCTGATAACTCTAACGTCATTAGTTTGGATGTTGGAAACAAGCCCTTAGTATTTAAAATTTGTATAAATAAATACGTGTTTCAAGCAATAAGCTTTTATTGTAATCAAGAGTATGTAGCACTATGGACATGTTACCGAGTATATAATACCTATTTAACTTTAGCAATACTTTCATTTAGTGAAATAATGTTTATTGTTTGTCATTTAAACTTATTTACATTCCAAGTTAAATTATTATTGTACAATGGTTGTTTGATTTACTGCTCTACGTATCGGTGAATATTCAAATTTGCGCGCGCTCAGGCAAGCAAATGCACTGACCGCCTTGAATCTCAAGGCTCACCTACCATGTCTTTGTGAATGCATAATTTATTAGGCGTTCTGTAGCCTGCAAGGCTCATAAGCAGCGCAAGGGACCTGGAGTACGGAGTAGAAACTATCTCTGATATCTTACGAAATTATGCACGATAATTAGCAAATCAATCGGTCAAATAATATCTAATAGATAATTGCATCATCATCGCGGAAGCCCTCAACCATGTCGAATAAAAAATGGACAATTAATACTGGGTAGCTACTGCACATCTAATTGCTAGGCGGCGAGATCCGACACTACAAGTACAGTACGAATCTAGTATCTACCTACAAAATATTGGACAACACAAACGCGAGCTCACATTCCTTTTAATTTCCGCAGGGTGTCTCATTTGTCAAGTCAACAATGCCATCTATTGACTTAAAATACAACTATAGTACGAGACCTAAATGGATACGCTACTCTATACCAGAGGTCACTATACTAAGTATTGATGCTACCTTCTGACATGTTCTGTTGTCCTGGTACTTGGCGATCGTAACCGCCTGCTCCAGATTCTCCACCGACCGCCCCGCGTTCCTATCGTTCCATTCTTTAGACGCTCACTCAACGAAGTGCTTTCCTTCCACTTCATACGAATGATTCACGGGGCAATTTAGCTCGGCCTATTATCGTAACGCTTGGTAGCTCTGGTACATTATATTTATGTGAAACTCGTTAAATAAATTCCATTTTACTATCAGCCTGAAATAGCAATTGTTTATATCGTTTTGATTGCATTATTAATTAATAGCAATGAATAAAAAATCATTTCCAATTTTACAAATCCCCATTCCACGTAAACATATAGCTCTAAGTAAACATGTCGCTATTTATTACGATAGTTTTTAAATGTATGATAGAGGACGGCATACCGATAGCAGAAGGAACTAATCACGACATCTGTGGGTGGAATTGTGATATTTCTGGCATTGTTACTCACATTCTATTCCTGTAACCGAAAGCTACCTTGAACCGCGCGAAGTACGACCTATTTCGATTTACTGACTAAACGAACATTCTGGTTCGGGGCGATTTTGCTTTGGATACGCGAAATTGTCAACAGATAGAACGTCAAATGCAGATATTTTCTCGGTACACTTATCGATTTTATTGTTTACGGATGTGATGGGTTCCTCCTTCTCGGCGTTCACATCTGGAATTCTGAGTAATGCGTTTATAAATATTTCCAGGAAATGTGGTTTAGTATTACGTTTATAATGTGTCTGGAATTCATATAAAAGCATATAAAAGCGTGCTAGTTTTGGCTAACCGCCGTTTTCAAATTTCAACTATGCCAATCGCTTTTTGTAATCCATCTCGAAAATGGATCAATCAAAACAGTCTTTTTGACATGTTTGATTGATTAGTGCCTTGTTTGATTAGTTCATTGTAGGGATCGGATGACTTAGTTTTTCCTCTATTCCAGAATAGAATAAAAAATGGACGAGCTTTGAATCGTAGGTACAAACGCTCTCTAGGCTCTAGAGTTCTGTAGTTTTATCTATTATTTACTGATTCAAATTATTTTGAAAAAATAATATCAGAGTTTTAAGGTCTCTCTGATTTTTTACTCAAAGATTGTTATTACTAGCCATACGAAGTTCGTAGCTAAACGTAGGCGTCCCTTAAAGATTTCTAGACGGACATGAAGTAAAATTTAATAATTTATACAAATATTTTAATGTAAAGAGCTAATAGTATAAAGTTAAAGTTTATTCACAAGCTTTTTACTACCATAAATCGACGGCTCCCAAGAACAAAGTCGTATATGCAAAATGTTAGCTTTTCAGTAGAGCGCTTTGAAAGTCGTTAGTTTGTATTCATGTGCGAATTAGTGCTATTTTCACACATTAAGTTCAAAGTTGTTACTGAACCCTATAGAATATAATGTTTTGTTCACTATAACTTGTGATTTTCACAATTAACTTAGACTTTCAAAGCACTCTACTGAAAAGCTTCATTTTGCATATACGACTTTGTTCTTGGGAGCCGTCGAAATATAAACATAATTATATGTACTTATATCTAGCCAAAAAATCTTACTTCGCATTAATTACTACTAATAACTAATACTTTTTTCACATTCGAACACCTTGATGGAACGGTTTATCTACTTAATATGATAGTTCTCCATAAGAATTTCGAGGTTATGTGAAGTCTACCAATCTGTACTAGGCCAGCGTGTTGGACTAAGGTAGGCAAAACTCAGTAGTGGAGTAGGGCCGTGCTCAGCAGTGGGCAGTATATAATACAGGCCTGGTATTATTATATTATTTATCTTCCTGTTATCTTATCTTACTTGACTATTACTAATATTGTAAATACGTAAGTTTGTGAATATGTTTGGATGTTTGTTAGAAGTAAACGCAGAAATTGCTGAACGGATTTGGATGAAATTTAGCACACGGGTAGTTCATGTCCTGGAGTAACACATATACTACTTTTATCCCCGAAAATTGGCCCCCATGAAAAAAAGGATATTTAATGGTTTTTTTTTTAATATGGACGTTGTAGTTTATGTCCTTTTATAGCGCAAAAGACTTTTCACGCGGGTGAACCTGCGAGCACCTCCTATTAATATTATAAACGCGAATGTTTCTGAAACTGTTTGGATGTTTGTTACAAATAAACTCAGTAGCCGTTGAGCGGATTTAGTTGATATTTGTTACACGGATAGACCATGTCTGTGATGAACATAATATAGGCTACTGTTTTATATGGGCACGGCAAAGTGACTCCCCTTCACCTGATGATAAGCGCAGTAGAATCTAGATAGTGTTGACTGACGTAATCGTCATTCGACACAATAAAGCCTTTACATCACCATTACTCTAAAATTTTCTTATGAAGGCAAAAACTAAAAACTGTAGGGTCACTACGGCGGCTACGATATCCACACTTAAAGTAGGTTTCTGCAATGTCAGGGGTCTACATAGCAACATCAACGCCGTCCACTACCACCTTGAGACGGCGCAGCCTGCCCTGCTCTTTTTAACGGAGACTCAAATATCTACTCCTGATGATGTTTCGTACCTGAACTATCCCGGCTATGTGCTGGAGCACTGTTTCCTACGTAAAGCCGGGGTGTGCGTCTTCATCAGGGGTGATATTTGTTGTCGCCGCCTTCGGAACCTCGAGCATCTGGACCTGTCAATTTTATGGCTATGCGTAGATCAAGGCGGTCGTACTCGCATCTACGCATGCCTCTACAGGTCCCATGCCAGTGAAACGGGATCTTCTCATCTAATCGAGAACGTCCAAGAGGGGACTGACCGTGCTCTCGAACAGTACCCATCCGCGGAGGTGGTGGTCCTTGGTGACTTCAACGCTCATCATAAAGAGTGGCTGGGGTCTCGGACTACCGACCTCTGGGGTAGATCTGTTTACGAGTTGGCCTTGGCATATGGCTTTACACAGCTGGTGACACAGCCCAACCGTGTGCCAGACATTGAAGGCCATGAGCCCTCTCTTTTGGATCTTCTGCTGACCACAAACCCCGATGGATACAGTGTCATGGTCGATGCCCCTTTAGGGTTATTTGACCACTGCCTTATCCGCACATCGGCCCCTGTATCTTATACTGGCCGCCCAGAAGCGTCTGGTTTCCGCAGGGTCTGGAGGTATGGGTCAGCAGATTGGGATGGACTCCGTGAATTCTTTGCATCCTTCCCATGGAGGCGATACTGTTTCTCCTCCGATGATCCCGACACGTGTGCGGACTGCGTCAGGGATGTGGTGATATTGGGGATGGAAATTTTCATTCCCAACACCACAATACCGATGGGGCGCCGTAGTCGGCCTTGGTACAATAGTGCCTGTGCCGCCACTGCGCGTCTCAAGCAGTCCGCATACCTATCTTGGCAAGTCGCCAGTAAGTGTCGGGCTCCTAACACCAAAGAGGAGAAGCAGAAGTTCAATGTTGCCTCCAGATCCAACAAGAGGGCTATCGCTAAGGCCAAGGCAGACCACATTTGCCGGTTTGGTGAGCGTCTGAAGAGCTACCCGTCAGGTAGTCGAGCTTTTTGGTCGCTTGCCAAATCTGTACAAGGCAATTTCTGCCAGCCCAGTCTCCCGCCACTGCGTAAGTCTGACAACAGTCTGGCTCATAGTGCAAAGGAGAAAGCCGATGTCTTGGCTGAATCCTTTGCCTTAAACTCGACTTTGGACACCGGTGGAGCCGCACCACCCGAAATTCCACGATGCGAGTGCTCCCTGCCCAAAATCCGCATCACTCAGCGTGCTATAAGGCGGGAGCTCCGGCTCCTTGATGTCCATAAGTCGAGTGGGCCTGATGGTATTCCCGCAGTGGTTCTTAAGACGTGCGCCCCTGAGTTGACTCCCGTTCTAACGCGTCTGTACCGTCTATCTTATGACACCAGCCAGGTTCCATCATCGTGGAAGACTGCTCGTGTCCATCCGATCCCCAAAAAGGGTGACCGGTCGGACCCTGCTAATTACAGGCCGATAGCGGTCACGTCCTTGCTCTCCAAAGTCATGGAGCGAGTTGTTAATGCTCAGCTCCTGAGGTACCTTGAGGATCGCCAGCTGATTAGCGATCGTCAATACGGTTTCCGCAGTAGTCGTTCAGCTGGTGATCTTCTTGTGTACCTCACGCAACGCTGGGCGGAGGCCGTGGAGAGCAAGGGCGAAGCTATAGCTGTTGGTCTGGATATAGCAAAGGCGTTCGACAGGGTATGGCACAGAGCTCTTCTAGCGAAGTTACCATCTTATGGAATCTCCGAGGGACTCTGCAAGTGGATTGCCAGCTGCCTGGATGGTCGTAGCATTACAGTCGTCGTTGATGGCTGCAGCTCTATGACCAAATCCGTCAATGCTGGTGTTCCACATGGCTCGGTGCTATCGCCCACGCTCTTCATTCTACATATCAATGACTTGTTGGATTCCATCGACAACTTGCATTGCTATGCAGATGATAGTACGTGCCATGCGCGATACATCGGCCAACAGAATATCCCTCGGCGCACAGTCGAAGAAAGACGGTCACAACTTGTGTCTGAAGTCGGAAGCTCTCTGGGGCGGGCTTCTGAATGGGGTGAAAGGAATTTAGTCCAATTCAACCCATCGAAGACACAAGTTTGCGCGTTCGCTGCTAAGAAGGACCCATTCGTCATGGTGCCACAGTTCCAAGGAGTTTCTCTCCACATGTCGAATAGTATTGGGATCCTCGGCGTCGAAATTTCCAGTGACGTCAAGTTTGGGAGTCATTTGGAGAAAAAAGCCAAATTGGCCAGCAAAAAGTTGGGGATCCTCAACAGAGCCAAGCCCTACTTCGCGTCCGGCCACAGACTGGCGCTTTATAAAGCGCAAGTCCGACCGCACGTGGAGTACTGCTCACACCTCTGGGCAGGGGCCCCCAAATACATGCTGAGCCCACTTGACTCCCTACAACGACGGGCACTTCGCATCGTCGATGATCCCAATCTCACGGACAAAGTGGAGGCGCTGGGTATGCGGAGAGACATTGGTTCTCTTTGTATATTCTACCGCCTCTTCCATGGGGAGTGCTCTGAGGAACTGTTTAATATGGTGCCTGCCTCGCCTTTTTACCATCGCACCACTCGCCACCGCAGTGGAGTTCATCCGTACTACGTCAAATCCATCCGTAGTAGCACGGTGTGTTTTCAACGGTCTTTTTTGCCGCGCACGTGCAAACTGTGGAATGGACTCCCTGCATCGGTGTTTCCCGAGCGCTATGACCTGTCCTTCTTTAAACGAGGTACAAAAAGAGTACTCACCTCCCGGTAGGTAACGGCTTGGTTGTGCCTCTGGCATTGCTTTAGTCCATGGGCGGCGGATACCGCTTACCATCAGGCGGACCGCTTGCTCGTTTGCCTACAAAGGCATTAAAAAAAAAATAAAGCCTGTTTGAACTAGATATACACAGGCTGATACCGGATCGCGACACACTAACACACGTTCGCACCTATGGCGACTTTTAACACCTTGAGGTCGCTATCAGAGTAGTGTTGGGTAGGACACGAGATAAAAAAGAGTTTGTAAGAGTAGCCTCTTTTTTGCACTAAGCCAGTACAATGTCCTACTTCAAATGCGGCGAGGCATAATTTATTTATTATTTATTTATTTTTATTTACATCAGACTGTTCATGTCCATATCATTATATTATTACATATTATTTTTGTTAGTAGGTTCATAAAACTATGTTAGTAACATTAATTGAAAGAGAAAGTACTTATAAAAGACAATCCTACATCAAGCCATGATGGTCTTTGCATGCAAAGCCAACCAGTGACTCATCAGCAGGGAGTCCCACTTATCTGCCCAGACGTTAACGATGGTGTTAGGGCTGCAGCGCACACGCGACATTAGCGAGGCACAGCGTTTTCTTATAATAGCGTGGAACCCGTCAACGCGCGCCTCCGCAAACATATTGGACGCGCTACAATGGCGCGGCAGCCCCATCAACACCCGGAACGCGTTATTGTACTGGATGCGGAGTGCACTGTATACCATCTGCGTGTAACTAACCCACAGACTGCACGTGTAAAAGGACTGGCAGTATGCTTTAAAGAGCGTTACCTTAACTTGTTTAGTACAACGTGCAAATCTACGAGCCAGCATATTGCATCGGATACACAGCGCCCTCCGCTCCCTCTCGATATCAAAATAATCATTAAGATCTTCGGAGATCCAGTGGCCCAGATATTTGAATTTTGCCACCTTATTCAATGGCATACCACAAAGTGTAATAACAGGTGGCTCGGCAGTCAAGTAACTTTTATTACATGTTTTAAAAACCATCAACTCGCTTTTCTTTACATTATATCTGAGCCCATGGGCCCCCACATATGATTCACAAATATGTAGCAGTGTCTGAAGTGCACTAACCGACGGGCTCAGCAACACCATATCATCCGCGTAGCTGATATTGTTAACGCATACCCCGTCAATATGACAACCAATATTAGTGCTGCTGAGCTCGCCAATCAGCTGGTTCATATATAGATTAAACAGCTTGGGTGAGGTGACACCCCCTTGCCTCACCCCGCAGTCCAATCGATACACTTCCGATTGCACGCCTGACCATTTCACACAATTTTGTTGGTGATTATACCAATATTTAATAATTTCTCGAATCTCCCTCGGTAACGTAGTTTCAACCTGCAGTTTGTCCCACAACACTTCGTATGACACAAGGTCAAATGCCTTAGACAAATCTAAATAACAAGCATAGACAGGCGTTTTACGAGCTGTGTAGTACTGGACAGTCTGCTTGAGGCACATAATCGCACTTTCCGTCGATAGGCCCGGCCGGAAACCAAACTGTGCATCGTGCAACTGTAGATATTTCTCAAGGTTCCTATCAAGCAGTCTATCCAGTACCTTCGCTATAACATTTGCCAAAGATATAGGTCTATAATTATTCAAGTCGGAGGTATCACCAGTCTTATTCTTTACTATAGGGACAACAACAGTATACATAAGTTCATTTGGCAGGTAGGAATGGTTGATACATAGATTAAACAGCATAGCCAGGACTCTCGGCAAGTGAACACCAGCATGCTGCAGATGCTCAATACCAAGGCTATCATTCCCTGGGGATTTACCTCGACGCATGTTTTTAATCATTGTTGCCACGATATTGGCAGTGAACTGGGTCTGTATGTTATTTTCATCCCTGAGCATTGGCAGCACGGAAGGTGTCCGCGAATCCAAGGGAGACTCTACTCTAAAATGCTGGCGAAAGGCCTGGGCTATGTCACGCAGCTCAGTTAAACCAGCGACGCTCACGGGAATGCTGGGCTTGGAGTTAATTTTATTTGTATTTTTCCAGAATTTTGAAAAATTTTTATTTGTGTGATGTTGTGCTATTATATCCATTTTAATTTGTAACTCATTATTTTGACACCATTTTAATTTAGATTTAAATATTTTTCTAGTCTCGCACATAGCATTATATATGTGACCAGAATTCGGTTTACCATAGAGTACCCAATTGTTAAAACAAAGCCGAGCCATCCCGTAAGCCTCCCTGACGTAAGTATTCCAACCGGTTACATACTTATCCTTTTTGCGCTTAGGTACATGGTAACTAAATTCCGCTGCCTTAGATAATATTGTTACTATAGTTTTATATAAATCATCAATAAAGTTTCTGTGATTTACATTAGTACATAATTTATCTGTACAGTTACAAAGTTCCGAAGGAGACTCAACATCTTTTAGTTTAGAATTACAATAGCTATAATATTTTTCTATTTGACAGACAGATCTTTCTCCCCAGATTATTTTATTACAATTAGCGGCACAATATGGCACTACCTTCGATTTTATTATGCTAAGATTACACTTTATCAACAAAGGAAAATGATCCGACCAGTAGATGTCATATTTGACTGACACGTTCGCAATAGTCTCCCGCGCGGCATTCGTCACTATACAGTGATCTAGCCACCGACGGCACCCGTGCGCCTCGCTCACAAACGTATAGGAGTCCGACGGTAATAGATCAATGTCAACACACGTCCACAATTGTTCCACGCAAAAGTTAAACAACTGAGATGCAAACAGCTCACCTGGGTGCGCGTTAAAGTCTCCGAGAATATATACAGATTCTATATCCTCACTTTCAATAATAGAATTTATTTCACTGAGACACTCTGTAAACTCAATCACGTTATCGGTGCAATCGGTTGGCATATACACAGATATAATTAATAGCGATCGGTCACAAAGTGTTATCTTAATTGCTGCGAGACGCACATTATTGCATGATATGACCTTGACACTGGGAAATAACGCCTTTCGCCACAGGATCGCAACACCGCCGTGAGGCCTCCCACGGCACACTCCCATAGTCGTGTCCACAGCCGAGGTGCCAGTGTAAGCAAAGTTGTCGTCTATACTTCCAAGAAATTGAATATCATGAGGCATAAGCCAGGTTTCCTGAAGAGCCACCACATCAGCGATACCGCACAGGCTTCTCACACAATCTACCGATCTTATAATGTTCTTGCAATTAAACGTTACTAAAGTTGTATTATCCATTATCGTTAATATATATTTTTTTCTACATCTCGATTATTGCCAGTACTTTTTGGTCTAAAATGTATAAAACGACGATACGATATCCCTTCAGGCCAAAATTCATCTTTTAAGAATATATCTGTTGTATGTTTTGGAACATAAATTTTAAAGGCATTGTAGTGTTTCATTATTTTCATAGATATTTTTTCTATGGTGACCTCGATATTTGTCTTTTTCATAATATAGTTCGATATATCACATACAGTCACCTCTTTAGCTACATTGTAAATATATATAGGAATTTTTATATCCGCGGCTTTAAAATTGCTTTCTGGCTCAGAAATGGCTTTGCCTTTTTTCCCCATAAATCGATTTTTTATTTTCCGTTTTTGTACACGTATCCATTCCTGCTCCTTGGGCACAGGTTTCCATTCTCCATCACGAACAATATCGGCCATTGTTTTTAGTTCCATTAATTCATTCCTTGGTGGTGGTATAAGTTGGGCACTAGTACATGCTATAATATTGCAAGGCTCATTCGAAGTCGGTTGATTTATCAACTCAACCGGTACGCTAGTGGAGACACTCGCCAGCGCTTGCGCCTCATAGTAGTTGGTCATTTCCATCCCACTGTGCGCCGGTCCCGTATTGGAACCGGTTTCTCGCTCGTTCATAGCTGATTCTCTGCTAGCTCTGTCCACTGATTGCGTTGGAGCATTATATTTTTTTTGTGTTACTACCCTCCCCTGACACACATGTATGACCACCAGTTTGGTACACTAAGTTTGTTGCCATTGATAATGTACAATTACCATTACTCATATCGCCATCCGCCACATCTAAATTATTTGACGGCAATAATTCCTTACATTCAGGCTCCAGATCAACACTCTCAGATAGACAAACCCCTTTCTGTGTGTTATTATCGTGGATATTACTAATCAAGGGTACATTTTTGAGATGCTCAAAATTAGATCGTAGCACTTCCAATTGACTTTTAGTAGCATATTCATTTTTAATTTGGTCCATCTCACATTTAATTTTTACAATATCTTTGAGTAGTCGAGTAACATCAATATGATCAAATAGGACGGGAGGTAGTTTATGTAAATCTCGAGCAACAAATACCGGTATAGCATCTGGTTGTATTTCTCTCAAGATGCAAATCATATCTTGTATGTTTCGTGATGTTTTGCTAGCTCCTTTTCTGATCTTCTTTAGTTTTGGTGTAGATATAGCACTGTATAACAAATTTTTAGCTTCCACAATATCAGTGTCTGTGAAGGCAGTAGCACAAATGCGACTAAGGCTTTCGTCATCCATTACATCGACTTTGTTGCATATAAAAGCAAGCACTTCGTTAATAACTATATTGCAGTTACAACATTTTATCAAACTTTGCGAATTTTGCGACATCTTCGCCTGAGACTAGTAGGACACGCGTGACGCGACCGGTCGCATACACTCGCTCGGTGCGACTGTGATAATGAAACTCGGCGATACGTGTCAAGTAACGAGTACAAATATTACTTAATTTCATTGAAGAATAACGTACTAATGTAATTTGTTGCATGCCTCGCGGTTCCTCTCTATCCCCCCTATTGTTTTACTGAGACAGATAGTGAGTAATACGACTTCGCGACTACCACGACATAAAATTTGAAGTAGTACAAAATAAAATGTTATATATCTCACTATATCAGAGCGGGTACAGCATATCCTACAACTTTTTATGCATGGGAAATATGGTGGTAGAACTCTTATATGTAAGAGTCCGTCTGGGTGGGTACCACCGCAATATCTATCTACCGCCAAGCAGCAGTATGCATGCACCGTTGTGTGTCGGTTTGAATGGCATCGTAGCCAGCGTAACTACGGGACATAATGAGACTTAACATCTTATGCCTCAAAATGACGTGCGCAGTGGAATGCCACACAGTACTTTGTAACTCAAGGTGCTATATGGTGTAGCTACTGTTTATGGGTGGTCGTATCGCTTACCAGCAGTCGAACGGCATGCTAGTCTCGTCATTCATTGCAACAATAAAAAAAACCTGATTCTATAAACATGAAACTCGCCGCAAGCCCTTAACGTTTAAAATTTGCAGAATCAGCATACCGTGACTGTTTATACTCTTGCGGAAGACAACTTCTGCAAGTTTTCTTGCTTATATTAACACAAAGAAACTCAGTTTTAAACGCCCACACTAAAGTTCTCTATCGCATTTACTAAAACCATAGATAACAAATCCCACTAATATTATAAAGGCGAAAGTTTGTAAGTATGTCTGGATGTATGGATGTTTGTTCCTCTTTCACGCAAAAACTACTGAACGGATTTCGATGAAATTTGGCACACGGGTAGATCATGTCCTGGATTAACACATAGGCTACTTCTTATCCCGGGAAAATATAAACCGGGACTTTTATCCCGGAAAAACTTTTTAACGCGGGCAGAGTCGCGGGCGAAAGCTAGTTAATCATAAAGTATCCAATCGTACTTAGGCTTGTTGAAACTGCAACTATATCGATCCATAATTTTTCATCAACTAAGTACACGTTATTGAAGCTGATGTAATTTTAGTTGACTTGAATCGTAGCTTGATTTCTGTGTTAGAGTTCGCCACGACAATCCGCGCTCATAAAATTTCTATAAATATATAACAATTCACGTAATATAAATAAATCAGAAGGTATATGATAATTCGTAATCGATGAATCAGCAGACATTTGGAAAGGTGATAGCAAAAAAGCAATAAAAAGACAAAAATAAAATCCACTGCACGAATGCAGCGTGCATCACATCTGTTCTCTGGCTATGACTTATTTGTGAATAAGTGACTTTGCTAGCGATTGTTGACTCAGTGCAAATGCACCTCATGCAGGTTTTATTTATATCCACGTTTTATAGTTGTCCTTGGATTTTGCGGCCATTTAACACATCAAACACTTTTTGCATCAGGTGTAAGTTCTAATATTATTTTGCACGCGTAACACTCTGGTCTTCATCATTATTTGTACCAAAATATGTTTTAACAACCCATTCACATGATTTGTTAATGTCCATGACAATAACACTTATGTAAAAAAAAGTACTTAAACATTATGAAACTATAAATCTAGACTTGATTGCGCAGTAAAACAAACAATCTTAAAACAAAACAAACGCGTGCTCCACACAATTCCATAATCAAGAATTGCAACAGCAAACAATTCAACACGAACCGGGTGACGTCACGCGCATTCGGTGCAAAGTGCATGTATGCAACTCAACCTCTTCGTGTTTATGCCAGCCTGGTGCTCGTTCCTTTTGTGAACGACACCAAAGGGGCCCTATCCCCTTTGGAGCACCCTTCTGTGGGTCATTGCGCATCTCTCGGTCATTCACCTGCATAATGTGTGTCATTGTGCGTTCAAACGCAATGCATTTATCGACGAGCGATAAAAAGATGTGTAATTTTTTTATTTGTTGTAAAGCTTGTTCGAAAATACTAGTGTGAACTGCGCTGCAATTATAATTGACTCTCAGGAACAACTGATACCTTTTAGCAGCCAACGCAAGCCGAGGCGTAAAGAGGATAATGCGATATTATGCAGTTCTCAGACGGTTAACATTATAATTATAAAAAATCACGCGAGAACATGATTGGCCTGATGTCTGTATGCGTATAGTACCGCCCTTTTATGAATAATCGTCGTGATTGACTTGCAACGACTTGTCTCAACAGGAACTTGTTGTACGAGGATAACAGCATTGATAGGCGGTTCAAAAATTGCAAGGTGCATAAGAATTGCATCCATAAATGATTAATATTGTATACATGTGGTACACAATAATTTATATATTTTGTTCGTTTGTAATTTTGAAAATACTCTATAAGCTTAAAAATGTGCACTTCTGGATAAGATGTTGTTTTTTTTTTATTATTATTCTGATCCAAAAAGAACATGTACAAAAACGGGCTTAAAATTCAAAACAAGACATGTTATATAATATATATTTGGATGGAAATCCTAAAAACTAGCCTTTTACAATGAACTGTTTAATTTTAAAGTCCTCCGATTTCGAGATTTACACTTTATTTTGTTTAAAAACTACACTTAATATGAACGTTTTTAAAAAGTTAGTTATAAATGGAGGAGTCTAAAAATATATTTACAACGGATCCAAGATCCATATTTGGCCCCTTTAATACCCCTATAGTTTGAGCCTGTTTACATTTTGAGGCCCAGCACCCATCCAAAAAATGGACATCGCCTTTACTGTGGTAGACAAATTCCAAACCACCGTTTGATACATTATTATACCTATTAACGATATTTCCTAGTTTTTTTTTTATTGCGTCGAATGACGAGACGAGCATGCCGTTCATAAACACCATCCAGCACTTTCGGTTGCAAGGTACTGTGTGGCATTCCACTGCGCTCGTCATCCTGACACATAAGATGTTAAGTATAATTATGTCCTGTAGTTACACTGGCTACAGTGCGTTTCAAACCGAAACACAACAGTGCATGCGCACTCTTGCTTGGCAGTAGAAATAGACATTGCGGTGGTACCCAGACGGACTGGTGGTAGAGTAAGAGTGCACATGAGAATCCTACCACCAGTTAATCTTATTAAATGGCAATAGACTTTCCTTCTCTTACGAACAAATATAGCTGGCGAAATGCGAGTGTGTTTCACCTCTGCCTACCCATGAAAAAAAAGGCTTGATGCTAGGTATGTAAATCTATTTCAGGGATGCATTGGCTTATCTGCTTCTCGCCTGCTACTAATGCAGACTCAGTTTTTACCAACCTGCAGTGAAGAACCGTGGTACATGACCAAACATGGTAGTTGTAACTTTACCCTGGATACGACATTGTGAATTGTGATTAGAGTATGTAAAACTACTTCCTAAAATTGCATACCACTCATTGTATAGTCAGAAAAGTGTATGCTCGACCACCGGCTCTAAATAAGTTGCTTGCACGTCGTTTGTCAGGGGATCCCTTTATTTCGCCTACTTTTTTTTAAACTATTATTTTTTCGCATAATTGACTTTGCATAATATGTATTGACATAATAGTTCTATCGCATCGTAATATTTTGGCCTACTACTTTTTGTCATAATAAGCTATTGCAATAATTTTAGCTCGACTAATTTATATTAGACTAATACACATTTTGTATAACATGTATTTAGAATAAATTAGGTTAGCGAGGAGCGAAGCGACGAGCGTGTAAGTGCATATGAATCACCGCACGAGCCGAGCGAGCGAAGCGAGCGTGCCGCGGCAACGGCCGGCGAGTGCCAGAACCGACTTTAAGTCGTTTCCAACTCAGACAAAACCAAACATGAATGATGCTTATTTATTTTTATGACTTTTGATATCTATGCTTTATGACGTTCGTCATTCTGATGGTTGTGCTTTTTGTATTTATGCTTTTTTATTTTATACTAAAACAATTATGCGTAATGATTATTATGCACATTGATATTTAGGCTTAAAGCTAAGATGCCTAACAATATTATTACAAAAAAAAATATGCAATCCAATAGGGAACCGTTTGTCAGCAACATGCAACTTATAACTAAAGTAGACAATAAGAGATATCTGCTGTTTCCTTTTTACATCTCTGAAATGATCGCACCTGTTTGGTATAATGTGGAAAATTGGCCTTTTAACTTTAAAAGGTGTACTAGCGCCAATTTTTTTTTTTATTTTATTTACGTATAAAAGGCATAACACAGAATTCAATCAAACCTAAATAATACATAAGCATTTTACAAATTATAATCTGGATTGATTTCCTTAATATATGCCCTAATTGAGTTTACTGCGGTAACTGAAATAAAACTTGTATTTACTGATAGTTTGTGTTCTTAATGTTTGGTTTTTATTAATGGCGATTGTTTTTTTTTTCTTTACTATCACGTTACAATATATATTTTCAATGCTACGTAAGAATTTAATTTTTTTTTATTTTTTTTTATTTGTGCGATTGTACCCATCTGCATGTCAAATAAATTCCTTTTAAGGATCTATTATATCTGCCTATGACATTACTATCTACTTTATGCTATGTTGTCATATTGTAGTTGCATTATTACACCAAGTGCAACAGACATAATTTTGTAGATACACACAGACACACACGTGCCTTTAATCCCTGAAGGGGTAAGCAGATGTGCACTAGTACTCCCACTTTTCACCGTACATATTCCGTCCCATGATGTGATATGTGATAAGAGGCGAGCCTATCACCGCATTGGGCACATATTACAGACTCCGGGATGATACTGAGTAAAGAAACCCAATATTACTTTGCCCATCCTGAGGATCGAACCCGTGACATCAGCACTGCAGTCATAACTTAATATACGCCACTGAGGCAGTTTATTTATTTATTTACACTTTATACATGAAGTAAAGGCGGACTTAATGCCATAGGCATTCTCTACCAGTCAACCTAAAGTGGTGCAGAGATACAAGGAGGCATACAGTTTAGGTAGGTGTTTGTTTATGTTTTTGGAACTGGTTGGTATAAGCCACGGAGTATAAGCATTGTACCCCTACTGCATTTGATTA
The DNA here is from genome assembly GCA_949316025.1 of Lapara coniferarum. NCBI lineage: Eukaryota > Metazoa > Arthropoda > Insecta > Lepidoptera > Sphingidae > Lapara > Lapara coniferarum. Next base: position 6,046,852 of record OX438922.1, read on the forward strand.
TAGGGGGAAGTCCTCTAGTGGCGGACACTTAAGGTTTTCATAAAATAATATCAAAACTACCCCAGGAAATGTAACTCTATTTATGAATTTCTTAACCAAACAAAGTTTAAAATATGATTTTAAAAACTTATAACAAACTTAGGTAAGCTAAAAACATATTAGGAAAAGTGGCACCTAGCACCGGACATTTTCAAAACATCGTGTACAATCACTTATAGTGGGATCTGAAATTCACGAGTGTCTACACATACTTCGTGAGCCCATCCATGACAGCTGGAGCAATATATTGAATATTCATTCCCCTTAACAAACTTCCAAACACTTTGCCAGTGTCCAATATTTCATTCATATTTTCTTTTGTTTAGTTTAGTTCCAGTTCCTTTAACCTTCACGTCTCGAGTTTGTTTTCGCTTAACTTATATTCCTGTTTCAGAATAAGGTCTAAGTTTATTACTTTATTTTTGTTTGATAACAGATTTTTTAAATGGAATTAGAATTTTGTATAATAATGTCAGAAATTTACTTTGTACATTATCTTTAACCCGCTACAATTGAGGTTGTCCCTGCTTATTTCAAGTAAATATTGGTCAAAACTGCGACATCTACATGAATATTTATAAGGCTATTCAATGAATAAATTTCTAATTAATTAAATAGTTAAATAGAAAAAGCAACTGATTCATTGGCGGTGTTAAGGGACCACTTTGTGTCCGGAACTAAGGGACAGGGTAAACAAAAACTAATTTTTCTTTATTAAATCTATTTAGCAAATCAACACAATTTTTAGTGTTGACGAATACAATATGAAAACACCTTCTTTTTAATAATTATTGTAAACATTTAAAAACAAAAACTTAACAGTTATACTCATTGAAACCTAATATGATGTAGTGTAGGTACTCCTACCAAAACAACAATTGCCCGTTCTTGTTATGCCATATCGCGTCACTGGCAAACTGCTTCCCATGATCCTGTATATCTATGGTTCCCTGCGTCTATCAAACCCGATTTTTTTTCGAACGTGTCATAACTTGCCGATAAAGTACGAGTGTCCGAAATTAGGCGCCGTCCGGCGTTACGGGACTTCCCCCTATAATGTATCAACCAACGTTAGACATCGCCACAGCGCTTTTCAAATATGTATTTAGTACTAGCTTTTGCCCGCGGCTCCGCCCGCGTTATAAAGTTTTTCCGGGATAAAAGTTCCGGTTTATATTTTCCCGGGATAAAAAGTAGCCTATGTGTTAATCCAGGACATGATCTACCTGTGTGTTAAATTTCATCGAAATCCGTTCAGTAGTTTTTGTGTGAAAGAGGAACAAACATCCATACATCCAAACATCCATACATTCTTACAAACTTTCGCCTTTATAATATTAGTAGGATGTTTGTGTTATTTTTCTTTAATTGTGTGGTGCTCAATAAAGAGTTATCTGTCTATCTATTAAAAATTCATCAAGACGTTTGCCAGCTTTATGTAATAGAAAAAACATACCATACCATACCAGTCCTGTATTATATACTGCCCACTGCTAAGCACGGGCCTCCTGAACTACTGAGAGGGTTAAGGCCTTAGTCCACCACGCTGGCCTAGTGCGGGTTGGCAGACTTCACATTCCCTCGAAATTCAGAGAACTTGTCAGGTATGCAGATTTCCTCACGATGTTTGAAAAAACATAATATTGCTGTTCAATTTTTGGCATCTGTAACAGATCGCAGTCAATTTGGTTACCAAATAGCGGGTAAAAATTATAAGTAATTATAACAGCACTTTACTCAGCAGCATAGCTTATAAACTATTAAAGCGAATCTTTCTTCACCAGCATAGACGTCAATAAGCTTAGAATGCAATTGATGTAAACGAATACATACCATATTATTTTTTATACTTTTTAAATAACCCAAAACAACCATGTGGTATCAATAAATCTTTTTAATTTTATACAATTCTTGAACTAATTTATCTTGAAGTAAACTAGTAAATTAAGACCAAAGCTAAAATGCGTTTGTTAAAAACTAGACTCTTTACCATTAATTACGTCTGTTGCTTTTAGCATCAATAAAAATGCCTCACGTGAGATCTGGTGCACGCATGATTACAGGTACAATATCCATTTTTAAAACTTTATTGTTTGCTTTTTTCTTATTCTGAAAAATTATGCATAAGATTGTGCATCAGTACCTAACTCGTAAATAATGAAAAAAAAAACAATATCAACTTCGCGAACTGAAATTATTCTCTAACAAATGCCTTCTTTGGTCTTTTAGTGAAATACACATTAGTTAAAGACATATTTTATGACAATTTATTCGTACATAACGATTCGTATATTTAATTTTACCAAGTAAAATTATAAAACAATGGAAAAATAATGATATTACAAGTAATCTTTATTATATTAACACCTTGTAGGAAATAAAAGGCTTTTTATTTATTATCTTCTTATATTGAATTGTCGACTTTATTATCCACAAATTCCTAATTATGAACACTTCTGTACAAAATAACATTGGAACTCCCCTGCAAATTAATCCAATTGTCAAACATAGTCTTGCGAAAAAAAAGCCTTGTTCCTTCGTTAAATCCATAGAATAATTTATAGTCCTTATTCTGAGGTTAAATCATTTAGCAGCCATTTACTTCTTTAAACTATTATGACTTATGAACCAATATCAAAACATATAATGCGTAGGTACCTTTTTAGTGCATATGTAAAATTAAGTACCTATTTTATGTAGTATGAGTTATGACCTAAGATTCCTTAATTTTTTGGACAACAAACTGATGAGGAATATAAATAAAGTTAATCGTCAATCCTTCAATGTTCTGATGAATCGTTATCAAAATACATACACATGTAAACTTCAGAGGGTTTTAATAACTCACATGCAATTATTGTAAGCAATAAAATGTAGAGTCCAGTAATAAATTTTATTTGCTAATATGAATGGATAGATTCTCAGGGCCTGTTCTGGTTTTCATCAAATACCTACATGCTTGTATTTAGTGCATACTCAATCTTATTATAGTTACGATCTTGTAAGATCTGAATCAATCAATTGTCTCATGATCCAACAGGAAACATATTTATTGACTGCGATTGTATGATAAAAACTTTTGGTAGAAAAAGTTCCATTTTGTATGTACTTATAGGCAAACTTACCTCTATATACTTTATTAATCAATATCGTAGGATGTAACTTTTAAGTACAATTCATAACTATTTTCTTTGATTTACATAACTAACCATTTTAAAAATTTCGACTGTATGTGCTTTATTATTCAATAATTATGTGTAAATCGTTTCAGTGCAAATATTCATGTTCCATGAAACGACGACAGGAGTGCAAGATTCTTTCAGCCTCGTTCCAGTTACAATATTTAGTACTTTCTATAAATATAACAACTTCATCAAAATATCGTCATTTTAGAAGGAAAGTTATGATTTTGTGGAATATTATAATTAATGTTCAATATTTCAAAAGCTATATTGGAAAATTTTAAAAACATGATATGATGTGAAATCTCATTTAAACTAAAGCTACTTCAATAAATTACAAAATAAATCATACAATTTTATACGACATGACGTGCTATTAAGAGAGATGTATGTCAGAATAAACGGACATAAGTAAAATTAAGATAGTACGTTATTTATTTCCATAGTAAAATATAATAAATATTCTTGATCTGGCCACGTAAGGGGATATTTCTGTCGATCGTTTGCGAGTTCTGTGTCTTGTTCGTTCTCGCTGGTATTTACGCTGATACATTTTGCCGCTGTATAAAACACGTTATATGAGCGAGAAGAGCTTATTTTGTTCTCAACGTTGACGAGAGTGCCATCTGGTGAGAAGAGCGCGAAATACTTGCGTGTGTGAATATTTGTGTATTAAGTGACATTTTCGGAAAATATTACACAAAATGCCCGGACGTCCCATTTGGCAGGTGGGTGTTATTTATTATTTAAAATATACGGGATTTTATGTAGAAATGTGCTAATTTATGTATCAAAATAATTAAATATTATTATTTTATTATATTGTATAAAATGGAGTGTTTATGTCGCTCTATCTAAATAACCCATTGAAATTTAAGTCATAAAAGTATTCAATATATGTAATTCATAATAATAGTATTGTTCAGTCACGAAAATTCAATACCATTTCATTGAAATTTACTACTCATAAAAATATTGTTTTTCAATGTTTTCTTAATTTAATATTGTTCGAGATACATAGTAGAAAAAGAAACTAAGTTTTGTGTAACTGAGTCATATTTTCAGCCTAAGCGTACCTGAAAATAACAGGTGGGGTAAACAACACGTCTGTACAGTCTCAAATGTTGGCAAACTGCCAAAATGTACATGAGTATGCGATAAAGCGACTCCTAGGTATGCCGACTAGAAAAAAAATATACAAAAGCAGTTGAAAATTAAATAAAGCCCCAGTGCAACGCTAAAAACGTCACTTAGGTATAATAAAAAAGGGGGTCAAAAATAAAATAAAAATGCGTATCTTGTGTTCTTTTTAATAACGTCTTAATCTATGTATTTACAATAACCATACGGTTTCGAAAATTCAGTCGCATTGTTAATTTTGTTCTTAAATCTAACTCGTACAACCTACGTATGCTGTGACTTAAAAATATAATATCATGATTGTAAAATCGCAAGAAACGAATCAGAAAACTCAAGAGTAACATGTTCGTCTTATTTATAAGATCCTCGTATAAGATGTTGATAAAACTATATCAAAATTAAATATTAATTATTAATACTCGTTCAAACTTTCTTCTCATTTTTTTTACTTAGTACGTTTTTTACATCGCCTATCATGAAATTGCCAGGTAAATTATGGAATATTTGCTGCATAAAACCAAGTAAAATGTCTTCGATTGTCTTAGATAATATTGGCCTTAGTGATTCGGATACTGGCCGCCAGTTCGCGTTCAAGTATGCATTGGTGCTGTCCTCTGAAAAATTACATAAAGTATATAAGCGCCATCTATCATCGATAGGTAGAACATAGTTTATGAAAATAACAAAAATAAAATCTGTGTTACATTTGAATTAAAGTAGGTAAATTATAATTGGTTTTATAATTTAATTAAAAAGAAAGATTGTTTTAGTCACACTCATATTACTATTAAAGACAACACAAATTCTATTGCAACGTTGTCTGCCGCACTGTTTCCAGTACACATTCAAAAAAAAGTACGTAATGAAAAAACATTGCGAATAAAATTGGCAACAAAGCGAACGATTGTTCGGTTAGTTTTGATGTGGTTGATGAGCGCGACCGTCTTTGACAACGTCTCAAAGTTGCAATTTGTAACAAGTCTACCAGGAACTCATAAATTGATGAGGTCATTCGTTGTGGAAATTAGCGCCATCTTGTAGGAATAGAGTACTAAAGTATAGAGAAAATCTAGCACTGATTTAAAGCAACTAAATGTTAATGAAGTTTTGCCACTTGACAACAGATGTCGCTCATATTGCGAGAACAAAAAAAATACAAACCCAAGGAATCAATGCCGTCGAATAAATTATCCATGCGTAATTTTAATCCTCCTATAGAATATTTCACATGAGCTGCAGTGATGTTGAAAAATACAAAATCATCTTTATCGTATAATTTTACGTCGCTCACTATATCGATTGTCATGTTGCCTAAAAACAAAAAAATATATAACTTAAATATAAATTTGTTTTATATATTATCAACGCGTTCCTAGTTTTAACAAAACAAATCTTACTTGGTTCAAACCAGCATAAACCTCTCCCGACAAGAGGAATCAACAAAATCTTTCCCTTCAAGTCATACGTGCCTTCTATTCTTATTTTTGGGACACGCACTTTTGTATAGAAATCATATGACTTACTATCCACTCTGAAAGAAAAATATAAAGGTTTATATTACTTATTACGTACATTATCTGTGAACATGAAAAGTAGAGTCGGCTGAGTAGATGCGACGCGGGGCGAACTGGGCTTCAGTGACTATTGTAATTATTTTTAAGTTAAGTAAGAGTATATTAACTACTAACTCAAAATGTAATATTTATTATGTCTTAAGAGTTTATTATACTTGGTAAAAACACTCCCTGAATAGGTAACAACTAGGGTAAATCTCGCGTCGCTTAACTCTACGTCAAAATAAAAAATGTGAGAAGAAAAATTATAACATAAAATATTATTATTTAAATAACAAAATTAATTCAGATGAATATAAAACAGAAATTAATTTTCCAGAATAATCGCGTAAATTAAGAAGAGTCCCTAGCTAGATATTCAAGGTAATTTTTATTCGATTCGTTTCTCGATTGGGTGCAAAAGTTATCCTCGACCCGGTCGATCAAGCAGTCGTCTAAAGTACCAGGAGCGCATAAGCGTGAGGTGTTTTAACTCACTGACTCATTAATACTTCGGTCTGACCGAATCCACTGACTGTGACGTCATCTAGCGCCGCATTGACGTTAACAGGGCCGTCGCCTTGCAATATCCTTATTTTAGGTATTTTAAGCGGATCCAGAGGTGGCAGTCCAATTTCTGGAAGACCTGTGAACGGACGGAAGAAATGAGCAATAATTTTGCAAAGTAGATACCTAATATAACGTATAAAAGTAACATAATTTAAAAAATAAAACCGTGCTTAATCTCAAATTCACCCAATTGTCTATGAAATTAACATATCGTCAACAAAAGATTTGCTTGCACCTTTTAGAGTGTTTTAGAAGGTCTGTACTTATATTATTACAAAAAAATATTGTCTGATGAAACCCCTATGATTTATCGATTGAATAGGTTAAACAGGAGGTTCGCATTTGGTAGATACAAGTCTGGTTATGGTGAAGAAATAGCACTTTCGCTTTCCGCCAGTTATGTACAAATGTTTCGTCATTGAGGCTGTGGGACTAACCCAACTGCTTGTGAGCACATTCGCTATCATTTAGCGTTAATAACACATTCCATAAAATAACAGTGTTTGATGGAAAAATTATCCTGATTTCGCTTCGCATTTATAAATTGTTTTTAGGTACCTAGTATACGAAAATGTTATATTTATTTCCTCAGAAAAAACACAAAAATCTTATTAATTTTTTTAATATAAATGTTATTTATTATTATTATTATATTTTCCTAAAAAATGATTACAATAATTTATGAAAACACAAAAGATGTAGCAACAAATTAACTAGGACTGTAGAACCATCGAGGAGTAACATCGAAGTGGGCCGAAGCGCAGGCGTTGTGCAATGCAGCCAGCCAATGCGACTGCTTACACAGTTGACTGCCCAAACCCGTAATGTTTGGATGTAATAACAACGTTATTTATGTTAATGGTATGATGCACTATGCGAGGATGTGGAACGGGGTCGAACATTGACAATGCGTTTGATATTCAAAATCTTATTTTTTTTTAAGCTTGCTCAAACGCGATTAACCAGCATACTCCAACTTTAGTTAAGCTTGGTTTTGTATTTTTATCTAGTTCCCAACTCTTGTATATTTTGGTGACTAACTTACTCAAAAACTTAATAACGTGTATAAGAATGGTGTGTTTAACCAAATTGTTATCGTTAAGAAATAAAAACACTCCCATCAAATAGAGTTCGGTTGCCATGTTAATCACGACCGGTGTAGAATATTGCTAACTTTTCTTGCATAATGAGATAAAGACGTTTGGGCCCTGAACTACTTTGCCATAAGAGTCATTAAACCCCTTTCACTCCATGTGTATACTATGTGAAAAGACTATAATCATAGCTCATGTTTACTATGTTATTAGTATATGTTACACACAAGCATTTAAATCCAGTCATATAATTCCTCTTGAACCAGCTTTAAGGCTCTATTATATATTGAGTTTATTAACTATTATTAAGCAAGATTACTAAGGTGCTTTGGTAAGAAGGTACCGACCGTGTTGAAAATAGTTTACAATATGTAAGAATTATAGATGAATCATATTTATTTATTGCCTCAATCATGGCATACGTTCATAAAATCTAAGACGGTTTTAAAAAAAATCGTGATAATTAGTTTTTAATTATATAAGTAGTCCACTCGGTGTAAATCTTTCATCAATATTGTTTTACCTGGACCCAAAGCATTGAACAGTTGTTGTACCGCCACACGCGAACAATCATCAAAATCCGGATCACTTTTCAGACATGTCTTCACGAAATCCGCTGAAATCAATAATTAATACCAATAAATATCTTTTATTATTAAAGGAACGGTCAAAACTTTTTTGACTAATATTTATGTTGAGAGTTAAGAGCTTGTCTCTACATTGATTGTTATAAATGTTTACGACTCTAAATATATACCAAGTTAAACGTAGGTGCTATGTATAATATGTTTTCATTTATAAATGGTATTTATATTTTTATATTACATTTAATCGTGAACCAAATCAATTATTGTTTATTACCTACCGGTCTTAATACTCAATCGATTAAATTCAATCTATAAATCGATTATATTAATTGACATAATATTATCAATGAAATGTACCATCACAAATCAATTATATTACTCATAAATGAATCTATTTATATCCATTATTTACTATAGTTGGTATTGACACTGACCTCCGCAACAGAGGTTGTAACTTTGTACGTTGAAAAGGCTCCGCAAATATACACTATAAATATTTTGAAGAATTTTATATATTGTAATGAGGAATAATTAAAGTATTAGTTAAATAACTAACGATTATTAGAAAAGCAATACTATAAAAATAATAAAGAGGATTTGCATCTCAGTAGATTAGATTTTGTACCACATTTTGATCTGAATCGTCCCCTATAGGGAACGTGCACGTCGTTAGCTCTGCCATCTGGTGGCGCAATCTGACTCCTTTTCAGCACATCGATACTTGGCCTTGACGTAAAATATTCGTAATAAAAGGAAGAAAAATAACATTTAATCTGTTTCTAATGTATTGCTTTGTATCTGAATGCTCCAAAAGATAAAAATAAACAAATCAAATGTAAATTATATTATGTTCCCAAAAATAATACCCAAGTAAGTACTTATATTTCATGGTTATGAGAAAATCGACAAAATATAAAAACTGCATAAAAAATACGACTTATGACTTATAAGTTCCAAAAGCATTTGGAAATTTCTCATTACGTAATGTATAAGAATAAAGATGGTTTAAACATAATATTCAATAAAAAATCTGCAATTAAATAAACATAACCTAATGTTGCTTAACTAGCCCTAATGTAAAAAAAAACATATTCTGGACACGCAATCAATACTATTCAGCCAGAACACATATTTTATCATTTTTGTCATATTAAAAGAATGTAATAAATAAATTGTTGTTCTAAAAGCTTCTTTTTTTATCCACATGTGGCTCTTATGTCGATTTTGTGCTGCCCCTATAGTTCGTGCACGTTCCCTATTACGATATGAGACTGATTACTGAAATACCTTTGAAATATACCTGGCAAATTATTGAGCGATTCTCTGCATTAATATAAAACAATGCTTTATTTAGTCCAAAAAAGGGAATATAATCAGCACTTGAATTTTAAAATATTAAAATTAAAGCTTGTCACAGAAATGTAAATTGATAGTAAAGTCTCTATTGTGACGTAGTAGAGCGTTGGGTAGATGTCGCTATATCACATATTAGTGGAGCTTCTGGGCGAGTAGAGTTGCTCCTTTTTCATTCATATGATGATAATGATTTCTTACGTTTACGCGAATTTTAGGCATTGAAATTTACCTACTCTTACGGATTTAATTGCGGTTTTATTTTTATTTTTCTCTAGACGATACGTCGGCGACAGTATATAAAAACGTCAAGAGAGAAATAAAATCTGTAATAGTAGTTTAATTTCAATGTCATATTGTGATATAATAGAACCATTGTAGAAGAAGTGTAAGCAGTTCTCATTCTAAAAAAATAATAAATTGGAACAATTTTCGTGAACCTGACACCAAGATTTGTTATTTTTGTAAATTTCGTCGGAGACAATGTGACTCCAGAGTTCTGCAAGTATTTATGTCATCTATCATTGATGTCGCTGGCTATGTTTATGATATTGTACGCTTTTTTTAATGTGTGATGCCAACAGAACATTGTTTTATGTGTATCTGTTTATTTGTTTGTAGTTCTCAAACGAATGAAAAAAAATATGTTTTAGTTTTCTCTAGTAATTATTTTCATGTACTTAGTTTTTTAGAAATGACTTATACTGCGTAGAATATTATTCGCCCATTTTTATAGCACGATGGATACGCAATATTTATTGTATGTGAAATCTATTTATAACATGTTGCTCTACGTTTTAGCACCAATGTTGATTATGTGCATTTTGACAGAATGATAAAACAACATGGTAATTATGAAGCATAATACTCTATTAAGGAAGCTATATGATTATAATAATGGCATTGTTTATAAAACATGGAATTTTCTCTACCCTTGTAGTTTTTTTAATAGGGTATACCTACTAAACATTTACTTGCAATGGTAAAGTCGCATGCATAAATCTTTGCTACTATTTTTTTAAGTTTTACTTAGAACCTGTTATAGATAAACATATTAGTAACGTAAGTAGTCGGGTAGTAGTCGGGTAAAAAAGAGATGTCCGCTTTTTGTATGGGTGCTACGCCTCAAAATCTAACCAAGCTCAAAGTTTAGGCATATGAAAGGGCCAAAATATGGATCTTAGAGTCATTTAAAAATATTTTTTTAATGGCTAACTTACTTTAACTTTTTTTAAAAGTTCATATTAAATGTCGTTTTTAAGCAAAATAGAATTGCATAAATCTGTCTTTAAAATTAAACTATTTATTGTAAAAGGCTAGTTTTCAAGAGTTCTACCAAGATATATATAAACTGTCTTGGTTAGAATTTTAGGCGCGTTTTTGGATATGTCCTTTGAACGCACATTTTAATTCATGTTTGATATGAAATGCTGCAAAATATTGTTATCGACTTTTATGAGCAATTCATCTTTATCTACAACATAATCATTGATCAAGTGCTATCATCTAAAAATACCAGTAGCACATCAAAACCATAACAATAAACACGCCAGTAACCGTAACGAATGTGATACAACGATTATCGATTTACGCAATTCATTTATGAAATCGATTCGATATTTGTTTATTTCAAACACTGGCTGCAAGTAGGTCGTGTTATGTAAAGGTTTAACTTACGTTTCGTCTTGTAATGCTGCGCGGAGGCATAGTGTAGCACAAATGTCACTATAAATAATTTAAACTTCATATTCGCTGGTGCTCCTGTGGTCTGGTTAGCCCCGAGCAGGCAGGCCGAGGTGGTGCTTCAATACTAAGAGCCCGCGGTGCCGCTCTCAGCATCACGCAAGAGCCAGGGAGAGGGGAGGTGTACGCAATTGTTACCTATGTAAATACAAGTTAAACTTTGCGTTGCTTAAGATAATATTGCGAATAATCAAGTTAATATTGGTTAAAAATAACATTGCGTTTTTATAGTAAGAGACGTCATGATCGAATCATTAAGACGCGGAAGGTACGCGGAAGATGGCGCGGGTTGTGATACATACTCTGATACATAATTCCTAGTAATCGAAGTAAACGAACTGGGTGTTCCGTGAGCCTCTAAGTGACGAGGTTTATTAGATTCTATAAGGAACAGTCAATTGTGGGATGAAGTTCGTTTATATAACATACGACATCTGTTGCATTTTATTCAGAATTTTGTTGTTACATTATAGTCTAAAATTACCATTTTTTTAATCTAAAATCATAATCTAAGTCAGGTGTTGGTTTTTGGTTAACTGTGGATCATGAACCTATACGAACATTTGATTTTATATTTTGCTTCTCAATATTTTCCAACCTCTTTATGAGGCAAGTACTCTTTATTGTCAGATGAGTGTAATTGAAGGACATAATTATCATTGTTTCGTTTAATTGACGCAAAAGTTCCCATGGCGACAAAGTTCAAATGTTAATCACTTTGTTAAAGACGGGAAAACTTATGTCTACATTATTACTGTAATACCTCAGTATAATGACTGCCTCGGTGGCGTAGTGGTATTATGGTACGACTGCAATGCTGAGGTCTCGGGTTCGATCCCCGGGTCGGGCAAAGTGATATTGAGTTTTTCTATTCAGTATCAGCTCGGAGTCTGGAATTTGTGCCCGATATGGCGATAGGCTCACCCCCTATCACATCATGGGACGGTATAATGGCGAAAAGTGGGTGCACTAGTTGCGCCTCTGCCTATCCCTTCGGGGATAAAAGGCGTGAGTGTATATGTATATGTATGTATATGTACCTCAGTATAACCATAAGTGATATTAAAATTGCGCATGTGGCGTAGACAATAAGATTATTTAATTAAGGATAATACATATAATCATCATCGTTATAATCAACCACATGACGTCCACTGCTGGGCATAGGCATCCCCTAAAGATTTCCAGACGAGCCTGTCAAAAGTGGCCGGCATCCAGCGCGTTCCTGTGACCTTTATCAATAACATAATAATATGGGACAATAGACATAGGACATTGTAATATAGGATACTAATTCAATTAAACAATAGAGAATCTTAAAGTTATCAAAAAGCTCTAAAGTAATACCGTATCATCACTTGTTTTGCAATTTAACCACTTTCTACATCTTGCAAAATATTGCTCACACAAATAGCTAAAAACTCAAACACAATTTTAATATTATTTTAATTATTAAGGGAAGAATCTATATTCAAATGAATATTTTACAATAATTGAGTGAGGACAGTACACCTTGTTTTTATTCTAATTATTTAAAAGACAAATCTACCGGGGTTTTGGAGGAGTCTATTAGCATGAAAAGAAGCAACGGCCACAAATAATCTCAGTCATATATTTTCGTTAGGTTTCTTTCCTCTTTAATTTAGAACACATATGAATATCAGGCATAGATTTTTTTACATTTTTCACCTTTAGCTTCTATACTACCTATATTACCTACGTACATAATGTATACTACTATTCATTTCCTCAAAGAAGACACAGTATCAGGTTAAGTGGAGTACTCGGTTGATAATTAACGTAATACGTAACTGTTACATTCGTTCCGTAACATATATTCCTTGTTCTTTGATGCGTGTTGTAACCCTTCGTAGTTTTGTGGCCAATTTTAGTGCAGGGCCCTATTTTGATAATAACCCACTGTGTGATGACATATTGTATTATTTTGTCGGTATTGATGATACAATCATTTCTATCTACATTATTATGAACGTGATGAGTTTCTTCGCAAAAAAGTATATTAATCGAAGGCGACCTTGCCCTGAATAACTTATATTATATTTAGATATTATTATTTTCCTTCTATTTTTATTCTATTTATATCATCACCTCTCTCATCTGGCCTGTTTTAGTGGAGTCAATTATTTTATTATCAGCCAACAAATTCTTGATCCATCGCTGTTACAAATGTCTTTTCGTTTTTTTCATGCGATTAACTCAATGCTATAGAAAACAATCTCATCTAACATGTTTTGTCACATGACCGCCGTTAGCTTGCACAAACTTTCGTCATATGATACAAGATCTTCAAGCAATCGCTTGGATCTCAACATTTTGATACTCATGTTTGCGAAATGACCTTGCCCAATACCCGTGCTTATACTTAATACATCCTCTTGCGTAATAAATGATTCAATGGATAAGTATTGTACTGCAAATATTAGTGAAAGTATTTGGCTGTTCGTCGTCTCTGTGTGATATAGACCTAAATGATTTATGGTAGAAACCTGAATATCAATACAGCAGAGAGGTCCTGTTGTGCAGTATATTTATTTTATGATTTACAATTTGGTTTGATTATACAAATTAGGGTGTGCGTTTCACAAAAATGGATTTTGGTACAGTAGGTTTGGTCTGGGATATGAAAAGAGAGGTTGGTGGTTCGAGTCCCACGTTCCAAAATAAAGCCCTCCGATTATGTGGGGTTGGCTTTTGGGTGCCAAAGTTCGTAGTAATATCTATCAACACAAGTCTTGTATCTTAAAGTGCGATCAGAACTTCGAATGGTAATGATGAAAATAAGCAGTTAGTACTTATATCATAATATGTAGGAGGGAAACATCCTGGAATGGTAATGATGTGATACAAAAAAACTGTTTATAACTTAATTAAAATATATCTAGATGAGAAAAGAAACCAAAGGTGTATGTATTTTTTTTTCTTAAATTATCAAGTAAACACTTTTATTTGATTACCATAGCAGATCAGTAAAACTGTTAAATGGGTATAATAGGGCAGTAATTCAGAACATTTCCTTATAACAAATAGTATTGTAGTGCATTCAAATTATCCAGCAAAGGATACGCGTCAAGTTGAAAACAACTATGAGCCCATAACCTGTCGTAATTTAAGTGCCAGGCCATGACTGTTAGGTAATGAATTGCATACACAGATTATATGAGTTTACTAATATTTGTTTATCATGTCCATAATATGAAGCTATTATGAAATTTTGGTTTGTTCTAACAATAATAGTTTGAATCTTTTCGTCGGAAAGGTTGATTGATAAACGTACGTAAAACAGTAATCTTGGTTATAAGGAAATGAATAATATTGTAATTTGAATAGATAAAAACAAATCCAACTCTGTGTCATAATTAGGCTTTTTGGGCCCGTTGCGGGCTTCTATAACTACCCCCACGCATGACCCAAAATTTGGGCCTGCCCTGGACATTTGTGCACTCCTCCAGGGTATGTGCCTGGGGACCACTGGCTCTGCCTTAGTTTCAGCATCGCATACAACCACGCAGTACTTTCAGTCCCACAGCATTTGTTTCGTGCAAGAATTGAACACGCGGTGTCTTGCTAATCACAACCCAGCTCTATTCTCACAACCGTATACTCTATAACGTACTTACTTCTGTTTATTATAAACTAGTAGTGCTCGCGGCTCCGCCCGCGTGAAAAAGTTTTTCCGGGACAAAAATATTTTCCCGGTAAAAAGTAGCCTATAGCACTCAGGAGTTATGAAGCTTCCTATTAGTGAAAGAATTTTCAAAATCGGTTCAGTAGTTCCTGAGATTAGCGCGTTCAAACAAACGAACTCTTCAGCTTTATAATATTACTAGCTTCTGCCCACGGCTTCGCCCGCGTTAATAAGTTTTTCCGAGCTAAAAGTACATAAAAACCTTCCCGTTGAATCACTCTATCCAACACATTTATTTGGATAAAGATTCATATTATGACGTTGATACAACTCTTAACAAATAATGCATTAATTTCGACCGAATTTGATTACCATAAAAACGGTTCTAGTGAGTTAATCTTAAAAGATAGACAGATACTGTCCAGGACATTTTTTTAGATCATTTCAAGAGGAATAATTCTTTCATACATATATTTTTGGTATCTTGAACCGTTTTCGCAGCGCACGCAATGGAAGCCCTCAAGGATGAATAATTTTCCCCGTTTTTTTCACGTTTTCCATTATTTTTTTTATTTTTTCCATTTTCTTCGCTTGTAATAGTTGCATCGTGATGTTATATAGCCTAAAGCCTTCCTCGATAAATGGTCTATTCAACACAAAAAGAATGTTTCAATTCGTACCAGTAGTTCCTGAGATTAGCGCGTTCAAACAAACAAACAAACAAACTCTTCAGCTTTATAATATTAGTATAGATAGTATAGACTAGTACTGCTCGCGGCTCCGCCCGCGTGAAAAAGTTTTTCCGGGACAAAAATATTTTCCCGGTAAAAAGTAGCCTATAGCACTCAGGAGTTATGAAGCTTCCTATTAGTGAAAGAATTTTCAAAATCGGTTCAGTAGTTCCTGAGATTAGCGCGTTCAAACAAACAAACAAGCTCTTCAGCTTTATAATATTAGTATAGATAATATGTTTGTTTTTAATATCTCGAAGTATTTATTGGGTTAAGTGTCAATACTTATCATGTATTACTTTCATAATTATTATTTTCTAGTGTTCACATAAAATAAATATAGACCATATATATTTTTGGCCCTATACTCTTAGTGAGATATTTTTTCACTGTAGAACGATAAACGCAGCTAAAGCAATTCATTTTATTTAGTTTTTGATACCACACTAACAAATGCAAATCAGTTTTTGTAAGAATATTTGGAAGTTTTAGGAAATATGTAAAGTTGTATGTCAAGGTATACATGACATCTCAGACGCAATGCATTTTGCTTAATCCGGTGTTTGAACAATTAACCTAATTGTAATATTATTGTCAAGATTACGTTTGGCACTATGCCCAACATAGTACATATTATTAGGAAACTTACTAAGCACGTGTCAAATTGTTTTCAACAGCAGGCAAGGTTTCTTTCAAAAAGATTTTAGGCGTCGATCGTAGGTACAGTTAGTATTTTGTTTTAGGCTGCTGGATGAGAACTTATCGATAATTTATGAATTAGTACCTGTTCTTTCTACTAAATTACTAATTATACTAATTCTATAATATCATTACCCTTCCTTGATTCGCTGTTGTAGAGTAACTAAATGGACAGCATTTACTTAGTCGTAGGTACGTTAACGCGTTGTTTTTTATTAATCGACTTCAAAAATTAAGTTTTGCATTACGTTTCCTATTTCACGTTTGACTATCGTACTAACTATAAAGCTATTAAAAATCTACAATAATTAAGATCATATTATAAAGATAAGGCCATTATTACATATTAATTATTTATTTATCAGTTATAATAAAGAAAAACAATTAAAACTCAAGTCAAAACGTTCTACTTCATTTGTATGATATACACACACACTCACGCCCGTTATCCCCGAAGGGGTAGGCAGAGGCGCAACTAGTGCACCCACTTTTCGCTGTTATTGTTTATTCCGTCCCATTTGTGATAGGGGGCGAGCCTATCGCCATATCGGGCACAAATTCCAGACTCCAGACTGATACTGAATTTCAAAAGCCCAATATCACTTTGCCCGACGCGGGAATCGAACCCAAGACCTCAACATTGCAGTCATACCGTACGTCCACGTCACCGAGGCAGTTGTACGATATAACCGCTAATAAACCACAAACGAAGCATTACTTAACCAACCCGTGTAGGAAGTATGACATGGGAACATGAGAAAATTATTGGGCTGGTAATGCGTGTCTTTTGCAATGACACTACTATATTGACGTGAGAAAATAGCAGTTTTTACACGTCTACTTCGTGTTTCATTACCCTCTTTACAGCTTACTCATTATCACAGTAAAGTCTATTTTATTGTTTAGGCTGTGCTATATTAAAAAGGTTTATTAAGTAAATTTATATGTAGTGGATAATCTTTGAAATTGTTGATATGATTCTGAAAATTCATTCCTGGCTCAGCTGCCATCATGGCTATAGAAGGTAATAATAAAAGACTGGCACTGATAAACTTTATTATAATTAATGATTTACTTGATCAATGTTTTATGTCTTTGCCTTTCAAATCATAAGGAACGAAAAGTGATAAAACACCGATGTTTTCGTTTATTGGGTAGAATACGCAACTCTTGAAGATGTACCCAATTTTCTAAAATAGCAATATTCTTTATAGGGATAAAGCTCCTTATGATCAAGAAACAAATATTATATTTCTATTTTACCACAATTGATGATTTGCCAAATGAGAACGTACATTACAATTTCACTAAAACATTTTTCATTCCCTTGTAATTGCCTTGTAATATGTAATTAGTGTACGAATATAGTTTGTAATGTCAAGGTTTTTTAGTCAGACGACAGCCGAGGGCAAATCCAGCGTGCAGAGATGAACTTGGTTATCAATAACGTGGGTCATTCCCACAAAACACTTCGTCTTGGGCTGGCAGGAATTCAAGAAGTGCTTGTTACTAAATGTTTAGTGGGTGTAATTAATCATCATTAGTTTAAAAACCCCTTCAATATTCTGCCAAGAATATAAAATTGACATAAAGATGTCTCCATCAGCAACTGAACGAAATAATTATTTTTAGCATACTCAACTTGTCGGCTCGTGTAGTTGCCAAATCATATCACACTTATAATAATAATAAATTATTCTTATTACCATTTATTTACTACACTTTGAGCACGTTTTTTTGCATCTTAGATAATATGCCCTAAATCAGTTCTTACATAACGTAGACACTAACGAGTCAGAAGCGGGGGCTTGACCCCCACGCAATACTTGGCTGCATGCCTGGCTTACAGCTTTTGGCTGTTGATCAAGATAAACAAAATCATGCCACAGCCACGCCGGAGCCCACGCTTCATGATGGAAGAGCTCTTTCTGGAACAACATCTAATCCTACGAGATTGTTTTTTACGTGTTACGCATTTTATGTAAGGGTGGACGAAACTTTCGGTAGAGACATTTTTTTCTTTCGTATTTTGCTTTAATTTTAAACTTTTGATGTTATTTCGTTATAGAGTAACTGAAACGGGCCTTTTTATAAAAGAGTAATAATTTAGCAGTGCTTAAATACATTTGAAATTAATATCTATAATTCATAGACTTGAGCAAGCATTTGAATATTGATTCCAGTTATCTTTTTAGTATTAACGTGTTAGGATCCTTCGGGTATTAAAATAAGTGGACTGTATTACTGTAGACGCTGGTATATTCTCATCAGCAATAATTATAAAAATGACAAAAATGAACCGAGGACGATGAAATTCCAAAGGCAAGTGTCGTTCCTCTTGCCGCCAGCGCCGTCCCCTCTCCGGCGCCCTCCACGCCGACCCCTCTCCGGCGCCCTCCACGCCGCACCGCCCCCCGCGGCCGGCGCGGCCCGTGCGGAAATATGTGAACGTTGTCTTAACATACTCCCCGGGTTGAAGTGCGATACTTCAAAGATCTGGAAGTAAACATATATTATTAAAAGCCCTACGAATGGTGCCTCGTTTGGTCTTCAATTCAGCGACTCTAGTGACGCCGTCGCTGCCTGGGTACACTTGTGTGATTCGTCCTAAACACCAGAGCTGTGGTGGAAGACCCTTTTCTCTGACGAGGACCAAAGCGCCGAGTTTGAGTTCTTGATTCGAAGATTGCCACTTTAATTTCTGTTGCATAAGAGTGACGTACTCTACTGAGAATCTCTTTCAAAAATGCTGCCTCATTAACTCGATCCTTTTGAATCGCTCTAACCGATTGATATTCTTGGTATCTATCTGTGGATGTCGAATGGTCATGAGAGAACGTCCAATTAAAAAATGAGCAGGAGTTAAAGCGGTAAAATCGGAAGGATCAGTGGAAAATGGTGTGAGGGGACGGGAGTTCAAAACAGCTTCAATAAGGGCGAGGCAAGTAGACATTTCCTCATATGTTAGATGAGCAAGTTCCAAAATGCGTTTAAGGTGATTCTTGGTCGAGCGCACGGCAGCTTCCGCTAACCCGTTAAAATGAGGCGTGTAAGCTGGAACAAATTTAAAATTTATACCCTCTTGGGCAATTTTACTTTCCAGGTCAGACTCTACAAAAAATTTGGCTAGTTCATTACAAGTGCCGACGAAGTTAGTGCCGTTGTCAGAGGTGATACTATTGGGTTTGCCACGACGTGACACGAAACGATTTAAAGCGGCTATGTACGCTTCGCTAGATAAAGCCGTGACGAGTTCAATATGACAAGCCTTGATCGAATTGCAAACAAAGATTGCCAAAAAAGACTTAATGAGTTTGCAACCTCTACCTTTTCGATCTGCGATCAACACTGGACCAGCATAGTCGACACTACAATTAAGAAAAGGAAACTCTAGTTCCGTACGAGATGCTGGTAATTGACCCATAATGGGTTGAACACTATTGGTATTAAATCTAAAGCATCGCACGCATCGCCTAACTAATGCTTTCGCAAGATTTTTGCCACCAATTGGCCAATAGGTCTGTCTAATATTACCTAACAAAAGTTGAGGTGGCGCATGTAAATATTTAATATGAAAATGTTCAAAAAGAATTTTTGTGAAATGATGTTTACTGCATAACAAAATCGGATGCTTTGTGTCGTAGCTGTATGGGGAATTGTTAAGTCTTCCACCAACTCTGATTATATTGTTTGAATCCAAAAATGGACTCAAAGCACTTAAGCGATTTTTGTTAGGCAGTATCTTCCCGGCTTTCAAAATGGCATAATATTCATCAGGAAAGCTGTCTAACTGAGATAGATAAATAATTAAATTTAGCGACCTTGTAAGCTCTTCCACAGAAAGATAACCAGTCAGCCTGTTCTTACGATTTCGGCAGTTGTAGATAAACCTTTGTAAATATGCTATTATATGTTGTAAATTAGTTAATTTAGATTTATTTTTTATTAAATTAGTTATTAAGTTAGCATTAAAGGTTACATCAAGCGCTAAAGAACAAGTAATCAACTCCGGTAGATCCTGTGTCTCGTTTGTGTTGGGCATGTTTGGCCACGAAGTTTCATGATTCGACAAGAAATTGGGTCCTGACCACCACAGAGTTGAACTACTAATGTGATCAGCCCTCAGCCCTCGAGATACAAGATCTGCTGGATTGTCTTTCGACGGTACGTAGCTCCACGTGTGACCCTCCGTGCTCTCTTTAATTTCATGAACACGGTTACGAACAAAACTCTTTAATTTAGTTGATGGTGTGAATAACCACCCTAACACTATCATTGAGTCACACCAAAACCTACATTTATCAATTTGTAAAGTTAACGATTTCAATACTTTATTACACAATCTTGCAGCCAACAGGGCTCCACACAACTCAAGACGCGGAATCGTTGTTGGTTTAATAGGCGCTACTCTACTTTTAGAAGTCAAAAGATGTACCTTTATAGTGCCTGATTTCTCCACAGAGCGACAGTAAATGCATACCCCATACGCCCGCTCGGAAGCATCCGAAAAAATATGAATTTCATGTGTAATAGAGTTATCTGCAAGAAACCATCGAGGAATTTTCAAATTATTAAGGAATGGTAAGCTATTAGTAAAGTCAAACCACAGTTGCTTCACTTCCTCAGAAACTTCCTCGTCCCATGCACGTTGTTCTATCCACAACCGCTGCATTATAATTTTTGCATTGACGACACATGGGCCTACGAGACCTAATGGGTCAAAGATTTGGCTAATAACTGAAAGAATATGCCGTTTCGTAACCTTCTCTCGAAGTTCTGCGTTAATAAAAAAGGTAAAAATGTCTGAATCACAAATCCAATGTAAGCCTAAAGTTTTTGAAGACACATGGGGTTCGCTATGTGAAATATCTAAAATATTACTTGACTCACAAGAAGATATTTGCTTTAGTATAGATTTATTATTCGATTGAAATTTTCGTAAATTGAATTTTGCTGATTTTAATGTGTTAATGACACCCTTACAAAGTTTAACTGTGTTTTCAATGGTGTTTGAACCCCCTAAATAATCATCTATGTAAAAATCTCTTTGAATAGACTGACTAACCTGCCTGTCAACCGCACTGGAAGCCAGGCTCACTAAACACTTAGTGGCTAAATATGGCGCCGATGCCGTGCCATATGTTAGCGTATTCAGTGTATATGTTTTTAACGGATCATTTGAGTTATACCTAAAAACAATCTGTTGAAGGGAGCGTTGCGCGGGATTAAGCTCAATCGCTCTATACATTTTCTCTATGTCTCCGGTCACGACGTACTTATGCTGACGAAAACGCAGTAAAATAGAGTAAAGATCTTCCTGTACAGTAGGACCAACCATTTGGAGGTCATTGAGCGAGAAACCGGAACTAGATTTTGCCGATGGGTCGAAAACTGTACGGAGCTTTGTTGTAAGGCTCGATTCACGGATGACTCCGTGGTGAGGTAAAAAATACTTGATTTGTTGAAGACTTTCAGAGTATGAAGCCTTCGTATTTTCAGTCATATGACCCAAGCTATCGTACTCTTGCATAAACTCTATGTACCTGGTTTTGAAAGTTGGGTCTCGAAAGAACTTGCGCTCTAAAGATAGAAATCGATATTTCGCAAGTTGAAAGGAGTCACCCAAAATAGAAGGGTCCTCCTTAAGCGGCATGGTGACGACAAAACGGCCATCATCCGTCCGTGTTGTGTTTTCTAAAAAACTATGCTCACAGGCGTGTTCCTCTGGAGACATAGAGTACTTGACTGCGACAGTATCAAATTCCCAAAAACGTGTTAAGTTTGTGTTAGCGTCCTCTGTAATGACACTACATAAGGACAACGAAGACGGTGTCTTAAGACGGGCAACATACCCAGACACCAACCAACCCAGTTTTGTCTCGTACAACTTGGGTTGATTTTTGCCTAAATCAATTGAGTTATTACCTAACACTGACCAAAAGACTTCAGCTCCAACTAAGATGTCAATGACTGACGGGATGTTGAACGAAGGGTCAGCTAAAGTTATTCCCGTAGAAAGAGGAATATATTCAATATTTATAAATGTAGTCGGCAAACTCTTTGTTATATGTGGTAAAATAAGGCAGTCGATGTTAAGGCTATAGTTATTGTGAATTGATTTAATAGTAAGGCTGCAAGACTGTGTAACTTGAGAAGTGTTATTATTGATACTTGTCACTGCGGAACACGCACTACGTCGAAATAGACCCAGCTTACCACAGAGTGATTCCGTTATAAAGTTGGCTGTACTGCCGTTATCAAGCAGCATCCGAGCTGAGTGCACGACGCCCTTGCCGTCTGTTACCTCCACGAGAGCTGTGGAAAGTAAAACATGCGGAGGAGTAGTATACTGTTCACTAGAGTTCGCAAAATTGTTAATATTACTAACTAATGGTAGGGCAGGTTCTGAAACTGCTTGTTGCTCATGCAAGTGCAAAAGCGTATTATGTTTTTTCTTGCAATATTTACAAGGGACTAAGTTACAATTATTTTCTGTATGCCCGGTACGCAAACAATTAAGACACACCTTACTGTCTTTTGCCTTTTGTATTCGTACTTCAATAGGCAGAGCTCTGAACGCTTCACAACTAAATAGAAAATGATTTTGTTTGCATAATGGACATAAATTCTTTATTTTATGAAATGAATTAGATTTTTTATAATTACTATTTTTGTTTTCTTGATTATTATTTGTAGCTATTAATAAGTTTGTGTTAGATTTATAGTTATGAGCGTCTGTTTTATTTGTTTTACCTTTACTTTCTTGTAAAGTCTCAAGTAGATCCGCCCTATTGCTAAGAAATGTAATAAATGTTTTTAAGGATGGTGGATCATTGGGTGTATTTCTATGCTCTTCCCATTCCCTATGCGTAACACTGTCAAGTTTCTCGGCCATCATGTGAATAATTAGTGTATCCCAATATTCAGTCGGCTCATCCAAGGTAGACAAGGCACGCAAATTTTTATTAGTGACATCTATGAGTCGACGAATAGATTTACAAGATTCACTACGCATGTGTTCAACGTTAAATAATTCCTTAACATGATTGTTTACAAGTAACCTTTTGTTGTCATATCTATTACACAGTAAATTCCACGCTGATTCGTAATTCTCGGATGTAAAATCTAAATTGTCTATTATAAGAAGAGCACTACCTTTTAAAGATGCACGGAGGTAGTGAAGTTTATTAATATTATCAATATCATGTCTAGAATGTATAAGCGAAACGAACGTGTCCCTAAACTCTAGCCAGTGCTGATAGTGACCATAGAATACAGGTATATCTATTTTAGGCAATCTTACACAATTAGATCTAAAAGCACCTGCCTGGGCATCCTCGAAGCTCGTCACGGCAATATCCTGGCGACCAAGCTGTTTCTGGGGCTGTGCGCCAAGCAACACGCGTGCCGCTGCCACAAGTGCATGGTACTGGCCCTCAAACTGCTCGCGTTCCAACATCTGATCGTCGAAGTCGTCCGAAATCATTTCGATGTCACACTGCAATTTATCAAAATCCGAGTACAGCGAATTGAATTTATCAAGGCGATTTTCTAAATCTAGCAATTGTGAAGCACTAGGTTCATCGCAAGTTTTAAATAATTTAATAAAATTATTAAAAATAGTTAATTTAGACTTCATACAACTACGTCTTTTTACTAGTTTTTCAATCTTTTCGTCGGCCATTGTAAGAAAAATTCAAATTTATAACGGTTACGCAAGAAAAAAGCAAATAACTTCAATAGAATTAAAGCAATGAAATATAAACGGTCATTAACCGTTAGGCGAGGGCAAAGGAACAGCTGTTCAAGCGGCAATAACCGGTCGTCGGCTATCTACTGATAAGCAACTAGCAAGTATAAAGTACGACAGTACCGTTGAGCGGCCGTTTAAATAGATTTAAAATATATTATGATGCAGCGTATAAGCGAATATATGAATAAATATGCTTTGTGGATGTATAACTAGCATTGATGTAGTGCCAGCAAAGTATGAAATGATTTAATTAATCATTACTCACAATATTTTAGCTGTTCTGAACGTATTTAATAAAAATAGGAAAAGAAAAGGAAAAAATTGGAACGACTCACGCAATGATCAAACTGTCCATCCGTAATTCGTTAGGATAATTCCTTTGTTTCTTCGATGATTCGACGATGATGACTTGCACTTTTTGCGGTTCCAACATCCGTTAAGTGGTTGATGATTCTTGACCGTGGCTCGCAGGTGTGTGTGTGGTTAAAAGGCGAAGTCTTCTGGACAGAATATTGTCGATTCTGCGTGAGGCTTCTTGAAGACCACAGTTGAACAGCCGCAAGCTCCAAAGCGGTTAAAAACCGTTACTTTTTTAAATTTTGCCGGTGAGAAATCCTAAAGGACCAATGTTAGGATCCTTCGGGTATTAAAATAAGTGGACTGTATTACTGTAGACGCTGGTATATTCTCATCAGCAATAATTATAAAAATGACAAAAATGAACCGAGGACGATGAAATTCCAAAGGCAAGTGTCGTTCCTCTTGCCGCCAGCGCCGTCCCCTCTCCGGCGCCCTCCACGCCGACCCCTCTCCGGCGCCCTCCACGCCGCACCGCCCCCCGCGGCCGGCGCGGCCCGTGCGGAAATATGTGAACGTTGTCTTAACAAACGCGTTTTACTTTTACAATTTACTAACGTATTTTTGTATATCTAGATGCTCCAAAACATACAAATAAACAAATCAAATAGAATGAAATTGTATTATGTACCCAAGAACAGTACCTAAGTACTTACATTCCATGGTTATGTGAAAATCGACAAAATTAATAAAAGCTGTATAAAACACATATAGTTATATTAGTTCCAAAAGCATTTAGAAATGTCCCATTACGTAATTTATAAAAATAAAGATGTTTTGAAGCTAATATTCAATACAAAAATATCTGTGATTAAGGGAACATAATCTCCTAATTTAGCTTAAATAACTAGCTCCCATCTAAAAAAAGCATACTCTGGACACGCTGGGTATCAATAACATTCGGCTGGATCACACATTTTATCATTTTTGTCATATTGAAAGAAGTATAAACCAACTAGCTTTTGTCCGCGGCTCCGCCCGCGTGAATGAGTTTTTCCGGGATAAAAGTCCCGGTTTATATTTTCCCGGGATAAAAAGTTGCCCATGTGTTAATCCAGGACATGATCTACCCGTGTGCCAAATTTCATCGAGATCCGTTCAGTATTTTTTGCGTGAAAGAGTAACAAACATCCATACATCCAAACATCCATACATTCTTACAAACTTTCGCCTTTATAATATTAGTAGGATAGTAGGATATTAGTAAGATTATTGTTCGAGTTATCGTTTCTTTTTTTATCCACCTGTGGCTCTTGTGTCGATTTTGTGCTACCCCCTATAGTTCGTGCACACTCCCTATATTGTGTCAATTTAAAGATATAGTTCTTGATTGTGTGCGCTCGTGGTTTACCATTATTATTACTTCTTTAAAAATAAAATGTTGCTTAGTTAAGTAAATCTTGAAAAATAATGTTAACTTGCCCGACATAAAAAGGAAACAGATAAAACATTAACATTATTTTGCAATCCCAAACTGTATACTGTGGATTTGCAGTGTCACTTCACCGCAAGGCGTAGGCGCGGCTATTTTAGTGGATCTAAAACTATTTATTGCTTTGAAACCGGGTTGCAGACGTACACCAGCATACAGATATGTAGTTTTATTGCTTGTTATTAACCTTCCAAAAAGAAGGAGGTTCTCAATTCGTGTGTTTGTAATTTTTTTTCTATATGTGTATTTCATATAGAATTTGATTGCCATTATAACCAATTGCTACCAGCAGCATTTCCGAACAGATACGACCTGGTGATCTTCAAAAAAAGAGCGTATTCCAACCTAAAAGGCCGGCAACGTATCTCTATGCCCCCTGGTATTGCAGATGTTCATGGATGGCGGTAATCACTTATCATCACGTGAACCGTATGCTTTACCTCCTATATCATAAAGAAAAGAATTTCTGAGATGCAGGCAGACTGCGCCTCCTGTTCTACAAAGGTAGATTTCCATTATCGGACGTTGCATGAGCTGGTAATGGGAAACTTTTAATTTTTACATTTTAGGATGTATGGGCATAACAATATTTTATAGTCATTCCATCGAATAAATGGGCTTTACTGACCTAAAGCAATGGAACTATTGAAGTTTATAATTAATAGATGGGCACATAGATAATAAAGGAAAAGTGTGAAACTCGCAATTACTGACAATTCATGCCTTCCTATTGCGTTTGCTAATGTTTCACAACGATTTAAATTTGCTATACAATGTAATGGTTTCATCCTTACTCCTTACACTACACACACACTCACGCCCTTTATCCTCGAAGGCGCATAGGCGCAACTAGTGCACCCCTTTTCGCTGTGCGTTTCCGACCTATGATGTGATAGGGGCACAAATTTCAGACTCCGGCCCCATACTGAGAGAAAAATCCGATACACTTTGCCCGACCCGGGGATCGAACACGAGACCTCAGCTTTGCAGTCGTATCGTACCTAATACAACTACGCCACCGAGGCAGCTCTTGCAATATTATATCCAAATAATTAAAACGTGTTCATAGCGACTCTACCACTTGAAGTTTGTGTGTTACTCAAAAAAATCTGTGGTAGTCGATAAAATTAAATATAATATCTACTTAATATAAATATCATCACTATACAATTCTTAACATTATTCTACAAATCAACAAGATCTCTTTTTCAACTGTTCTGAAAATCAACGAATGTCGGTTTTATAACGCAGTAAGCAGCAGTGTAGAGCATACCGAAGAAGCAATCCGTAAATCATACTAAATACGTAGAAATACAGTTTCTTAGAATAAAATAAAAATAGATATTTGGATTTCAGTAAAGCCGACGTCTTGAAACCGTCTCTGAATAAGATACTAGTATTACTCGCGGCTTCGACCGCCGCGCCGGGCGGGATTTTTTTTCCGGGATAAAAGTAGTCTATAGCACTTAAGAGTGATGTAGCTATTAGTGAAAGAGTTTTCAAAATCGGTTCAGTAGTTCCTGAGATAAGCGTGTTCAAACAAACAAACAAACAAACAAACAAACTCTTCAAACAATATTACGTATAGACAAGACTGAAATGTACACATACTATGAATAAAATAATATTGCAATACGACATGACTTCGCAAATATAAGATTACATTTCTTTTTACTCGAAAAATTAGGATGTTGTTTCATATTATTACTATTGAAGTGTACTTACTAAAATATAATAATAATCTCTTACATCTAAACTGTTACTATGACTTTAATACGTTACTACCTAACTGAAAGCTACAGACACTTTAAAATTCAAACATTTAGCAATTATATTTATAATTTGTGGGTTAAATAGTCGGATATCTGGCAACGTTATTTCACAACATAATTTATAGCACTGAGCCGCCGTGCGATGTTTTATTTTAATATGAATACAAAGTCAGAGTTCGTTAACCTGTTCATTCTTATATCCGTGCAATATGTTAAATGCAAAGGCGATGCGTAGTGATTTATCAATTTTTCTATAGCCTAGTTGGGAGTGAAACGGACTTCTGAGACGAATGTCCGCAGCTTCAAAACCCAAGGGCACGCATCTCTGACTTTTCTAAAGTTATGTGTATTCTTTGTGAATTATCACTGGCTTTAACGGTGAAAGAAAACATCGTGTGGTACATGCAGTACCTGAGAAGTTCTCTATAAGAATTTCGAAAGTATGTGAAGTCTGTCAACCCTAAGTGGACTAAGGCCTAAATCCTCTCAGTTGTAGAGGAGGCCCGTGCTCAGCAATAGGCAGTATATAATACAGGGCTGGTATGATGGTGGTGGTGCGTTTACAGAGGTCAGGCGGATGTTCTATCAAATAAATGGATGTGGATATGGAAGTAATTGAATCCCTAATCAATACTGTTATCATTTAACAACTAATCCGTGTTTTGTTTAATTAACTCAAATTATTTGGCGTAAGGATGAAAATAATAAAAACAATGTTTAGTTATTACTGATTATAATGTGATATTCTTTTGTACGGATGGGGGGCTATAGCTTTACGAATCACGTAAGAACTAACCAACAAACAAAACGCAAAGAACGTAACATTATAAATTACACAAATATACATCTCCTCACTCCTCTAGAATCCAATGTTGGTTCCAATAATTGTGATTTATAAGCGCGCGAAAACTTCGTACGTAATTATCTTACCGTTCATAATATATGTTTTGGCACTAGATTAGACAGACTAGGTTACATTAAAGGACATTCTTATATAGCTTTCCTCCAGAGATGTGCTATGTTGCTAAGACCTGGTAGAATCACTTCATTTTCATACATTAGCTACTTTATATTTTTTACTTAAAGGTATTAAATTGTTTGATACATATGCGTTGTTTTGTCTAGAAAGAGTATTAAACGGACCCCTAAACCCCCGTACCCTCCTTGAACTTGCCCAAGAACATAAACAATAGTGAATGGGATATTTCGGTAGCATTCATTAAACGACGACAATGCCAATGATAATAGTGCGTGACAGTTGGTGAGTTGAAGCATGAAGTATGAGTATTTGTCAAAATCAAGGGCCAGAATGTAACGTAATACAATCTGAGGGTATAAGTGTATACGTGAATTCCTCATTCATGACTAAGGCATTTGACATTGTATATTAGTCAGTTGGTTACAAAGTATGCTATTTAAATAATCGAATAAAGAACTACAAGATATATTGTATTGAATACTTCTAAAATTAACGGCTATATCATAACTCATAATTTTCAGAAATAGGTCATTTAGGTACAATGAAACAACATAATCCTTACAAATATTTTATTAACGTTAAATATTTACAACGTAAGGCACTTACATTTGTAAAAAAAGACTTAATAAATAGTATTGTTATATACTAAGAAAGTGAAACTATCACACAGTGTCTGTAAGTTACAGCGTTAGTCTGGATATTGAAGCTTAAAATACTGTGAATACTTCAAAAATACTGATTTCCGGTTTTGAACACTTATAGGAGATTACATATGGCGGGTGTTGCCAAAGCCGCCATGGCCAGACTGGGAAGCACCTTTGTTGTAGCCCATCTGAAGGTTCAGCTCAGCGTTATGAGCCCGCAGTTGCTCCTCGGTGAAGGTACGCTCATTTTTGTCCGCCATCTTGGGGCCGAGTTGGGGACCCGTATATTCAGGATGTTTTTGCGTCTGGAAAGAATTATTGCATTAATTCCACGCTTGAAATGTATTGGATAAGTAGGTACGTAAATAGACGATGCTCACAATTCTACCCAGTGAATATAAACACAGCGTCACTTGCGGAATGTTGCGCCTCTCGAACAGATCAGCCGTTTGGAATATTTCTTCTTCTGGCACGCCGTATTTCTTTATCGCTGCTTGGAACCTGTAACGACGTTGAAGTAATTTTTTACGTAACATGTAGTTAAAACTCAGAAGTTACGTGAGAATTGCGATTTTGAATTGAACATTTCTTTTTTATAAATTAATCAATGTTTCTATTCATATTATCATCAGTAAAATATTATCTGATATGAAATGAAATGTTTAAGACGTGGGATGTCAGATGCAGAAAATATATATGCATGAATAATAGATAAGATTTCGCAAAATTGATTTACCGCCTAGAGTATCTCCATTACCATAAGTTAAAACTTCCCACACCTTTGAATATTTTCCATCAGCTGGAAGTTGGTTCCCCTCTCCTGGATCTTTTTGACCGATCCAGGGGCGAGCTTGTTGATCAGTTTGCATAGGACCACGCCATCCTTGAGGATGTCTTCATAGGGAGCGTTGGGCAGGGGCTCGCCCAATACGGCGGCAATCCAGTTGATTACCTCCTGTTCTTGTTCCTTGTTCCTAGGCTGGGAATCACCAATAATATAATTTAATTTGAATTATAAGTTTATGTTAGAGATTAGAGATATTATAAAACTTGGATCAAAAATTAATTTCGATTATGCTAACCAATGGTAAGAAATAAAAATGAAATCACTACACAACAATTTTAACATGTTTTTATAACTCATTGTTACAAAAGAATATGTTTTCAACAATAATGCCAGTTGCCACGGAGAAGTATCGTAAAACGTACTTTACAATAAAAAACATATACTAGTCTTGAACACGGGCCATGAAACCATCGTTCCAGTGCCAAGTCGTTCGTTTGTGTTCCAGCATCTCCCGAAATAACGCTATCGTCAACGTAAACATATTAACCATGGAAGCAGATGCGGCTGGAATTTTTTGAATTTGGAACGATCGAGAACGGCTTTGAACGACCTATGGAATGATGATTTAAGACCGAATCAAATGAGACAACAAAAATAAAAGACCATAATCCTAGAACAAAGTTTAGGATTTCGAAAAAACATTGCATTAGATGTTATTAAGATGGAAATTACCGTAAAAAAATGCCAAAAATAATGTTGTATATTATTCTCACGCTGTAATTAAAAATTATATTCTACTAGATTTTGCCCGCGGCTCCGCCCGCGTTAAAAAGTTTTTCCGGGATAAAAGCTCCGCTTTTTATTTTCCCGGGATAAAATGTAGCTTATGTGTTAATCCAGGACACGATCTACCCGTGTACCAAATTTCATCGAAATCCGTTCAGTAGTTTTTGCGTGAAAAAGTAACAAACATCCAGACATCCATACATACTTACAAACATTCGCCTTTATAATATTAGTACGATTGTTTTTTTTTTTATTTCCCATCCAAAAATATATATATTACCAAGTCAAGTAATTAGTTACTGTGGAGCGCTAAGAAAATGCATAAAGGTTTTAATTGGAACGCTGGTTATTAATGTCGGATTCCTAAAAACAGGCGCCAGCTGTGCGGTCGTAATGTAACACATTGACGTCAGCAATCACTCCAACAATCTATATTTATTGTTTCTATCTCTAATAAATACCTACAGCTTATGCTTTAACTCTTAACCAGTAACGTTACTCAAATAACATGTTATTAAAACTACTACCATGTTTTCAAAACAAAACACCATTGACGTAAACAGCTCGGTTATTTGAAAAATACGTGTTAACTGCGGATAAGGAAATGCCAATTGTTAAGGTTATAAAGAAGTAGATCACAATCTTACGTACAGGCATTTTGGATGTCACGAAACTTTAATATCACTCTAGATATCCTGGACGGGTTTTCGCCTCGGTACCAACTATTCAACTGAGGAGTGGAATCGCCGCCCGCCCTGCATCAGTGTAGCGGGGGCGGGCAGTAGCTATGTAATGTAACATGGCGTCATTTTTATTTACATCGGCGTCAAACGTCATATTCCGGATACAAGTGATAAATCTAAAAAATAGTTCATTCATTATTCGCATATACGTCAATACCATAAGAGTTGTTTATATTATCACTGAATCGACTGAATTGTTTAATTTTTTTTTAAACAAATATTGTAGCTGAGGTTTTAAACAAACATCGCAAGTAGATTTAACAAACGCAATCACGTTTATGCTTCCAGAACTTTCCAATATATTGATAGCCTTTTGATCTTTTGAATATCCAGTTTACATCAGTATTTGTTTTATGTCTTTATTTAACTTTTTGTTTATATTGAAATTATCTCTATATTTATTTGCTGACGTTAATGATTTTGTTAAATGACGTAATGTGCATAAGAATGTAATTATTTTGTTGTCATTCACCACATTATTGGCGGTGATAATATTTCAAGCATATGCCAATAAATAAGCTTGATAAATTAAGTTTCGGGCCTATAAACAATTCTTGAGGAATCGTTAATGGATTAATGAATTTAAAGGTAAATTATAGGGATTAGGGTATTGAGGAGGTTGTTCGGGTCTTCGAGAATTACGCTTTCTAAACGAAATACAACAGTAAGCTGTCACTTCACATCAATTTCCCGCTCAGAGAAAATTCTCTGTAAGATACCACTGTCTTCATGACCTCAGCCGAACCAGACCATCCTTGCTGTAGATAAATGTTTAAAACATAGCTTAAACAAAAACCCATTAATGTATTAAAAAACCCTCAATGCAAAAAATAAATCTAATAAAAATCTACAAATATGGTCGTATCGCTTACCATCAGGCGAACGGCATGCTCGTCTCGTCATTCGATACCATAAAAAAGAGATATAATATTTATTTTTACATTTATTTATCACCTGCCGTAAGAGACAATTTATCAATACCGAATGGCTTTCCCAATCATACTCGAATGCACATAAGTACAGCCATTTACAGCGGCCGCAAACACAATAAATCATATCTCAATTTAGTTAAACGTAAATAACATTAACATTACGAATTTAATAATAGAATTGGAATACATCGCGGCAGATGCTGCGTCCGTGATAAATAACGCAATAAAAACAAGTGGCGCTCTGCATTTTAATTTTCGTTCTAAAATCTTATATAAGTGCTTTATATTTATGCGTTTACTGGGCTAATAGATAGATATTTTAATTCTATTCGTGTTATGTGGTTTATTAAATTTGAGGCTATAAAAAGGGATGAGAACTTTCATTTATCTCACAAACCCATTACATGCTATAGAGACTAGACAGTTGTATCTGCAGCATAAAAAAGGTTTGGCTGCGATGGTCTAAAGGATTCACAGAAAACCCATATGCGCTGGCTGATTTTGTTGGATAGCACATGAGACTACTCCGTGGACATACAATTATTTCAACCAAGACTTTTGTTACAATTAGGCCACGAGGAATTCCTCGGTTGCGTAGTTCTCTCAACGTCTCAAGTTCGAATCTCAACTCGGGCCAAGTGATATTGCGTTTTTATATTCGGTGTCATCCTAGGGTCTACTGGTGACGAACAAACCAATCCAAACATTGCGATCACACGAAATAATGTGGGCAAATGCATGATTGTGAAGTCACACACACACACACGCCTTTTTATCCTCGAAGGGGTAGGCAGAGGCGCAACTAAGTGCACCCATTTTTCGCCGTGCGCATTCCGTCCTATGATGTTATAGGGGGCGAGCCTATTGCCGTATCGGGCACAAATTCCAGACTCCGGGCGGCGGCGGATTCTGGACCCACTTATTATAAGGTGCGGTAAGGTCACGTTGTCGTGTGGATATAAAAAAAATCAATGGCGGACCGTCACAGTCAATTTATTTCTCGGTAAATTTTGATATCGCGAAGCAAACCACAGACGCATAGAGAAATCTGTGTTATAAATAGAAAGATTTGGTTTGGTTTTCGTAACATCTAAATATCCCGTAAGAAATAGTGCAGACTCTGTCGTTCTATTTTCGACAATGATATCTCGATATACAATACTAGGTATCATAAGAATTGATAAAAATACCCATTTTACCGTATTGACATTTTAGTGAAATTTTTACAAATAGGTACATACAGATGTTCTTAGGCTTTTAAGAATACACATACGTCATACATACACAGCCGTACGTATTCCGCCCTATGGTGTGACATGTGCGAGGCTATCGCCATATCGGGCACAAATTCTAGACTCCAGACTGAAGCTAAATAGAAAACCCATTATCAGTTTGCCCGGCTCGGGGATCGAACCCGAGACCTCAGCATTGCAGTCTTACCGTAATGAAATGAAATTATTTATTCGAATCCACAACATGTTCAACATTACTTAGATTCATTCAAATTTTACTCTACCACCAGTTGGGAATGCAGTTTCCACCAGAGAAGAACGAACAAGAACTCTAGGATTCCTTTTTCAAAATCAGTTCAAATGTATAACGGTAGTTTCAATTGATTTGATTATAAGTTTAATGTAAGTACTTACATAACCTGTGAAGCAGTCATTTAGTAGGTACCTACACTTGTGTCCTTATTTTTACTTATTTAGTACCTACGTAGGTATTCGTTGTTTTTGCATAAAATTGCATTGACTGCGATGCTCTCAGAATAATAAGTAAAGTTTAGTCGAAAACAAATATTTTTGTTGTTTGACTTTGCCATTACCCACAATGTCAAGTTTTTTTTTATGTGTGATGTATATCTACTATAATTATTACATATTTAGGTACTTACTGTTTTTTTTTATTAAAACACACAATAGTTATAGTACCCTAAAAGAATATTATACTTGGTTGGACGTTATAAATGAGAAAAATATGTTTTTAAAAAACTCTGATTTTATATAACTTTTTTTTTAAACCGCCGTCCACAATGCAATACATTTCGATGTTTATCTACATGTAAATTATATTGGCGTTCGGCCAAACTGAAACGGGAACGTCCGGCCACGTGTCGGGAAACCCCTGTGTTGCCTGGATTTATTGCGAAAAATACTTACATAATATTTTTATTAAAATCTTAGATTTTTCGAATCGACCTCATTTCTATTCACTTCGTGAAGATGTTGAGTGACTATTTTTATTTAACTGAAATAATAACGTTATTACTATTTCTATTGACCTAAATATTCCTAATAATCAAAAACCTGCTTTAGTCTTCCTTGACGTCTACGTCTCTACAATGCAAGTGCTGCCAGCCTAAATTAACCATACTCCCGTTTTTAAAAAGGTACGTTCCTTATTAACACGAAGAAGTAGTGAACATAATCCTAAGCTCATTATAAACAAGTTTACATCGTTTATAAGGACATCGGGTTCATTGTTATCATACAATTCAAAGGTACCGAACACGATATGAACTGATAATATTGAATTTCCATACAATATAATCGATAAACAGAATAAATATGGCTTTCGGGCCATAAACATCAATACAATGTAAAAAATAATACAAACAATGAGGTGTTTTGTGGCTTGGAATATATTATTATTATTGAAGGAATTCCAAGACCTGCAATACTTTAGGGCCTAAAGTTTAAGCAATATTCATGGGCGCCGGGAGGGGACGCAAGGAGGAGCATTTCACCCCCCTGTCGAGAAATATCATAGAATAAACTTTTTTTCATTTATTAATTCACTGTCTAAGTCCACGACAATACGAACTACGAGCCACAGATGTTATATTATTGTAAAGCAGACACTAAATAGTATAGTTAGTTATAGACCGGACATCAGGCCCAAATTTTTCATCCAAAAGTTATTACCAATTGGTAGTAAGTCGCTGTATCTGTCACATCCATGTGATAAGACGTATCGGTATGCGCAAATTATGTAAAGAGAGCAATATTTTGGAAGAAAATATGCCGATTTGCGTATTACCATAATGTCAAAGGATGTTCTAATGCATTTTACACAGGTGTTTAGCTATTTCACGGTAGATTGAGTTACTGACGAACAGACTCAAAATTTTTGTATGAAAATTTTGTAATGTCCGCTCTATATCTTACTCTTTGTTAAAGACATCATCAAATACCCGCGCGATTTGAATTTAATAAAAACCTAATTGGTATATTTTGTAGTATAGTGTGTAGATGCAATATGACATGGCAATATTATAAGCATATTTGATGTATGAAGTATTGCAGCCTATCTACTGCCCAGGTCGCTTGTATGCGAGATTCCGTTTGAGTGGGTACCACAGCTGTCTTTTTGGTTACTCGGAGTGTTTCATCTGTGCTCACGTAAAGTTAGATTATACCTAAGTATATCGCTCGTCTAATATTATTATATTATTTACTATTACTAATATTTACTATTTATTATATTACTTTATATTTAAAGCAACTATTAATTTTACTTGACCACGAATGAAACAGTGTGGGTTAGGTATCCTTGTGCAAGAAGATGGTCCCGTCTAAGCTAGGTATTGTGGTAAGGCTTGTTATTTACAATGGACGTAGAAAGAAAGAAAGAAGTTTATTGTTGGAACAAAAAAAAACATAATATTTTATTTATGATTACTGAAGCAATTATTGCTCCAACAATAAGCCTCCCATACCACCTATACCTATACCACCTATGCTGTACTGTACTTGTTTAGTTATAAATTTTATGTAGTTAATTTATTGTAAAAGACTGGCCTTTGACCAATGCCTTTATAAAGGTAGCATATTTTTATATTTTTTTTTAGCATTATAGATATAGCACTGAGCTCTAGTTTCGATTAGGTACTGCTGTGTGAAGGGGTATATTAAATACCTCTGCCTACCCTAAAGAGGATAAAAAGTATAAGTGTGTGTATTTTTAATGTAATTATAACTCGTTGATTATAGAATGGGCAAATAAAACTGTGTTCCAAAATAAGATACTTTATTCAACATTTAGAATGTGTAAATCAATGATATTGAAAGTGTATGTTACAATGTTTTATATTTTTATTTTTTTTACGTTGACTGAAATCAAGGACACTTAAATGCAGAGTATAAATAGCTATAGAAATCTTGGTACATACAATAGTAGGTAAATGCTTTGCCTGATTAATATAGGTAAAACAAATTTTGAATACAACATTACAAGAACTGTTTTTGTTGCTTGGTAATCAAGATGTCCTTAAAAATAATAGCAACAGTTGTAAATTGTTTTACCGTTTTTTTATTTAAAGTGGGTTTAAAGTATGCAGAAAAATACAATGAATCCAAAATACATGCGCATGCGCACAAAGTCCTACGACCTATAATATCACAGTATATAGGTACATAATACATTTATTTCATAAAACCATACATAATTAAACAGTAAAATTATATTATTAATTTTTCTTTATTGAATCGAATGACGAGACGAGCAAGCCGTTCGCCTGATGGTAAGCTATATTACCACCCATAAACAGTAGAAACACCATCCAGCACCTTGAGTTACAAAATACTGTGTGGCATTCCATTGCGCTCATCATCTTGAGGCATAACATGTTGAGTCTCATTATGTCCTGTAGCTACACTGGCTACAATGCCCTTCAAACCAAAGCAACACAGCATGCACACTGCTGCTTGGCGGTAGAAGTAAACATTGCTGTGGTACACACCCAGACGGACTCTTACATATGAGAGTCCTACCACAAGTGATGAACAATATCTATACTATAATATTATAAAGCTGAAGAGTTTGTTTGTTTGTTTGAACGCGCTAATCTCAGGAACTACTGGTTCGAATTGAAACATTATTTTTGTGTTGAATAGACCATTTATCGAGGAAGGCTTTAGGCTATATAACATCACGATGCAACTATAAGGAGTGAAGAAATAATGGAAAATGTTAAAAAAACGGGGAAAATTATTCATCCTTGAGGGCTTCCATTGCGTGCGCTGCGAAAACGGTTCAAGATACCAAAAATATGTGTATGAAAGAATTATTCCTCTTGAAATTATCTAAAAAAATGTCCGCGACAGTATATGTCTATCTTTTAAGATTAACTCACTAGAACCGGTTTTATGGTAATCAAATTTGGTCGAAATTAATGCATTATTTGTTAAGAGATGTATCAACGTCATAATATTTATCTTTATCCAAATAAATGTGTGGATAGAGTGATTCAACGGGAATGTTTTTATGTACTTTTAGCCCGGAAAAACTTATTAAAACGGGCGAAGCCGTGGGCAAAAGCTAGTATAACATAAATGAGCAACATTTTACAAATTAAAATATGATGAATTCCAAAATGTAACCTTTACCTACCAATTTTTTTATTAAATCTTTTTAAACTTGTTAATTTTGCCACAAAGACTATGAGTACCGGGGGTTTTATTTATATACTAAATTAAAGTTACAGTAGTCACCAAATTACAAAGAGCACTCACTTTTCCTCGTGTTTATTCTGTTCCATAATGTGACACAGAGCGATATGTGATAACATAATAAGGACGGAATAAGCACGGCGAAGTGTGCACTAGTTGTGCCTCTGCCTACCCCTTTGAGGACTAGAGGCGTGAGTGTATGTGTGTGTATTCTGTTTACATTTTTGAAACATAGTGAGTTACTGTTGTTCTCAGAGACGATACTTAATTTGAATGATCATAAGAATGAACATAAATGACATCTGGGATATAAAACTAAATGTCATAAAATACTATGTAAAAAAATAAGTATTCACATAATTAATACTTAATAGGCAGTATGTACCTAATGTTTACATAGATAGGTACACGGCGTATGTCCTACACAGTTTCTGCTAGTCGTAGATCCCTTAGTCGATTGCATTAGGTACTTACACGGAATTTACATAATTTCATCAATATCTACATTTACCAAAACACCGTTTTCTTATCGCTGTCCTTTGTAATGTCTTCGAGATTTTTCTTCTTATTAACAAAGTAATTGTTAATTCCAATTATTCACTGTTAATAATTGATATCACTTTACCTTGCATTAGTGTTATTATCTTCTTATTAAAAAAGTATTTGTCGAATTGCCATTGGCTCGGGAAAATTTCATAAACAAATCCATATATTTTTCTTCTTCAGCTTTGAAAAACTACTGCAAATTTTACCGTAGACATTTTTTATAAATCCATCTTTCGTATTTCTTGATTTTGATCACTCACAAGAAACCTTCATCATTTAATCTTCGTTACATTTCCGAATCACGTTTAACACTACGCAACAGAAACTCACTTCGATATTAGCTTATAGAATAATAGAAAAATGTTTTGGTATATAGAAAAATAGGAAGAGCATTATAAACGGATGGGCTTTGACCATTGAGTACAAAAGTACTGATATTAGTATAAACGCTATCATTATGAGACGCAACTTACAATATGAACAATGCACTGACTCGTACTCAAACAAATAAAGTGTTCTCATACAGCGGTTGTTAATATATATAGCAAATGCATTAAGTGCGTACCGATGTGCAAGTCCTTTTTAGAGTTGCTAATCTGTTTTACATTTTAATCTCTATACTATATTCTATACATATGTATTTTTATAATAATACATATGTATATGTATTTGCCCGCGGCTACGCCCGCATTAAAATTTTTTTCCGAGATAAAAGCCCCGGTTTATATTTTCCCGGGATAAAAAGTAGCCTATGTGTTAATCCAGGACATGATCTACTCGTGTGCCAAATTTCAACGAAATCCGTTCAGTAGTTTTTGCGTGAAAGAGGAACAAACATCCTTACATCCATACATCCATACATCCAAACATCCATACATTCTTACAAACTTTCGCCTTTATAATATTAGTAGGATGTATTTTATGTATTCAGACGTTTATAATAATATTCATATTATATATTTTTTTAAATTTCTATGTGGTGTATACACGTATATTTACATTTTTATATGTTTAATTTGTAATTTTGAATACCTGTCAAGTCACCTTGATGCACCTACCTTATTTATCTTTGGACCACCCTAAGGTTGACTGGGAGATAATGCCTTTGGCATTAAGTCTGCCAATATACATATGTCTATAGAATGCATTGATGTATTAAAAAACCCTACATCAATGATAGAATGCAATAAATAAATATATTATATATATATCTGTTATATCTGATATATTATATCTGACGTTTGTTAGGACCTAGGTTATTATTATTTATAGTTACACAAAATTACAAAAATCCTACTAATATTATAAAGGCGAAAGTTTGTAAGTATGTATGGCTGTCTGGATGTTTGTTCCTCTTTCACGCAAAAAGTACTGATCAGATTTCGATGAAATTTGGCACACGGGTAGATCAAGTCTTGGATTAACACATAGGCTACTTTTTATCGCGGAAAAATATAAAGCGGGACTTTTATCCTGGAAACACTTTTTAAAGCGGGCGAATCCGCGGGCAAAAGCTAGTTATAATTAATCAGATCTCATGGAACTATAATTATGTTATCAAATGTTAAGAAAAATCAAAAACATTAAACAGTATAGTTAGTCATATGCCGGACACCAGAACCAAATTTTTCATCCAAAAGTTATTACCAATTGCTAACTTATTAGCAATTGGTAATAACTTTTGGATGAAAAGTCTCTGTCTTATCCGACACGTCTGTGTGACGAGACATCTCAGTATGCTTAAATTTTGTGAAGAAAACAATAAATAAATAAATTTAGTAAGTATGACAATTTGCCCATTAACCGCTCTATATAATCTTACAAGTATTTGACAAAAAAAACACGATACTGTCATATCAACATTAAATTCAAAAATATTGATTAATACTTTGCAATCAAAAACATTGATGCAACACTAATTATAATAACGATCTTAAATAAATTAGGAACATTAATAACGAACAATAACTAGTTTATGTCTAACCAAGACAATAAATTAAAATTCAATAAAACTGAAATTTACCGACTAATAACAGAATCTCTTGGTTACCGACCAATAATAACATCAGTTCTTAGTGTTTAAATATATCAGTAGATTCTTGTTGTAGAAGAATACTTTATAACATTTTTAATAATTAAAATAATAATTTTACTCCCATGCTTTTAAATTATATAATAGACTAGCCTTTTGCCCGCGGCTTCGCCCGCGTTAATAACTTTTTCCAGGCTAAAAGTACATAAAACCTTTCCGTTGAATCACTCCATCTATTAAAAAAAACCCGTTGCGTAGTTTTAAAGATCTAAGCATACATAGGGACATAGGGACACACAGCGGGAAGCGACTTTGTTTTATGCTATGTAGTGATAATTATACTTACTAAATAAGTTTCATCATAATCATCCGCCACATGACATCTACTGCTGAACATAATAATAATAATATAAGCCTTTATTGCTGTTAAAAAAAAAAAAAAAAAAGATTGGATGCCGACATTAGAAAAGAAAGATGGCAAGAGTACAAGTAAAAGACAGGAGATATTAAAAATTGCAACAGCATACTATAGAAATTTATACCGGAGCCAATATTCAGAGCACATCTCGAAAGACACCTATATAGACGAAGATTCAGAGCCAGTACCAGAAATATTAGTAAAAGAAACGATAAGAGCAATTAATACTCAAAAGGTAGACAAAGCACCTGGATCAGACCTTATTACAAATGAACTATTAAAAATTACCTCACCTGCGATTGCTCCCAAATTAACAGATATATTTAACGAAATCCTAACTACGGAAACGGTTCCTGATGATTGGACTAAATCGACAATAATACTTTTGCATAAGAAAGGAGACAAAGGTGACATAGGAAACTACAGACCGATTAGCCTAATGTCAAACATATACAAGCTGTTCTCAAAAATTATATTATACAGAATGTCCAATACTCTCGATGAAAATCAACCTAAAGAACAAGCTGGGTTCCGCAAAAAATTTTCAACTATTGACCACATCCATGCCTTAAGACAAATCCTTCTGAAATATAAAGAATATAATAAAACATATTACTTAGGATTTGTTGACTTTAATAAAGCATTCGATTCGCTAGAACATGCGTGTATATGGGAGGCATTAAAAAGACAAGGGGTACAATCAAAATACATAAGAATATTGAAGAGCATATATTCGAAGAGCACCGCACAAATTAAGCTAAAACACACCGGTGACGAATTTCCGATTGAAAGAGGTGTTCGTCAAGGAGACCCTGTCTCACCCAAATTATTTTCAGCTGCGGTGGAAATGATTATTAGGAACTTGGATTGGACTTCAAACGGTCTGAATATAAATGGTGAAAAACTAAGCCACCTGCGTTTCGCAGATGACCTAATCTTGTTTTCCGAATGCCCTAAGTCACTAGAGAGGATGTTTCATCAATTATCTAGCGAAAGCGCTAAGGCGGGCTTGTCAATGAACACAACGAAAACAAAAATAAGGACAAATTCGACACAAACAACGATTATCAAGGTGAATAACGAGCAAATAGAATACGTGCAAGAATACATTTATTTAGGGCAATTAATATCTCCAAAAGATTGCATGAAAAAAGAGATACAAAGGAGAATAGCTAATACTTGGACACGTTACTGGTCACTTAGCGAAGTTATGAAGAACAAAGAGATGCCTCAAAAAAATAAAAGAACAATATTCGATAAGTGCATTTTGCCATGTTTAACGTATGGCTGCCAGACATGGTCACTAACAGAGCAATTAATAAACAAAATAAAAATCTGCCAGAACGGCATAGAAAGAAGCGTAATGGGAGTTTATAGAAAGGATAGAGTGAAATTAGATACAATCAAAAGTAAAACAAAATTCAGGAACGTAGAAACAATCTATAAACAACTAAAGTGGCGATGGGCAGGTCATATGTTGAGAGAAGAACAAGAAAAATGGACCAAAATTGTATCTGAATGGTATCCAAGAGATGGGAAAAGACGTAGAGGTAGACAGACAAAAAGATGGGAAGATGATTTAAAAAAAGTTGCGGGGCCAATGTGGACTCGAATAGCAAAGGATAGAATAAAATGGAAATATTTAGAGGAGGCCTTTGTCGGACGACAAGCTGTATAATATTAATAACCACTTGCCGATAGTACTTTCTTATAATACAATCTATAATTAATGTAAAAATAGTTTTAACTTGTGTACTACTTTGGCATAATTAGATGCTTCATTATTGTTTTTTTAACAGCAATAAAGGCTTATATTATTATTATTATGCTGAACATAGGCCTCCCCTAAAGATGTCCAGCGGGATAGGTAACTTCGGGCCGAAATTTTATAGTTTCCTTCGATTTTCATAACAATTATTGCA
The DNA here is from genome assembly GCA_949316025.1 of Lapara coniferarum. Lineage (NCBI taxonomy): Eukaryota > Metazoa > Arthropoda > Insecta > Lepidoptera > Sphingidae > Lapara > Lapara coniferarum. The sequence continues at coordinate 6,089,742 of OX438922.1, forward strand.
ACGGAAACTGGAAAGTCTGACACTTGACATTGGCGAAATCACTGATAAACGGTGGAAGCCACAAAACGAAAAGAAGAAGAAGAAAGATGTCCAGACGGACCTGTCCAAAGTGGCCTGCGTTTGTAAATAAGTTTGTTATACAAGAACACAAAAGGAAAATTTTGAAAGGATCAATGTCTATATATGAGGATATTTGTTGTATTTATTTACTTTTAGCCAATTACGTCAACTGGTGAATTATAGGCAATCGCTAGTCAAGTCTCGTTTGAATTATATTATCGAATTACCCGTAGATGACATGATAATATTATCCTCTGACATTGCTCTACAACAAAGGCATTAAACAGTATAGTTAGTAATAGACTAGACATCAATTTCAAATTTTTTATCCAAATTTATTACCAATTGCTATATTATCTGACACATCCGTGTGACAAGGCGTCATACCACCATACCAACCCTGTATTATATACTGCCCACTTCTGAGCACGGGCCCCCTCTACAACTGAGAGGACTAAGGCCTTAGTCCACCACGCTGGCCTAGAGCGGGTTGGCAGACTTCACATACCTTCGAAATTGAGAGAACTTCTCAGGTATGCAGGTTGCCTCACGATGTTTTCCTTCACCGTTAAAGCGAGCGATAATTCAAAAAGAATACACACATATTTTTTTAAAAGTCAGAGATGTTTGCCCTTGGGTTTTGAACCTGCGGACATTCGTCTCGACAGTCCGTTCCACTCTCAACTAAGTTATCGCCGTTTGTTGACAAGACGTCTCGGTATGCTTAAAGGTCATGACCAAAAACAGGCAATTACAATAATATTCTAACCAAGATACTTTATATATATATATTTTGATAGTACTCCCAAAAACTAGAGCTTTGCAATAAATCGTGTAATTTTGAAGTCCTCCGATTTTGAGATTTATGTAATTTTATTTTGCTTAAAACATACACTTAGAATGAAAGTTATTAAAAAGTGAGTTATAAAGTGGTCTAAAATTTTTTCTGTAATGGATCCAAGATCCATATTTTTGCCCCTTTAATATCGATAAAGTTTGAGCGTAGTAGGATTTCGAGGCCCAACACCGATATAAAAAGCTGACATCTCCTTTGTAAAAAAGACAATATTTTGGAAGGAAATATGCCAATTTGCGCATTACGGTCATGTCTCAGTATGTTCTAATGAATTTGAATAGGTGTTTTTGTTATTTCATGGTAGATTGAGTCACGGATGAACAGGCTCAAATTTTTTGAATGTCAATTCTCACAATGTCCGCTCTAATAATTTATAACTCTTTGCCCTACAATAACGAAGCTTCCACATGTTATCGGTGGTTTCCACGATACTTTTCCTGTTAAATAAATGTAGTTAAAATGTTATAATGTAAAGTAAGGAAACCACTCTCAAGGCGCTGGGGCAGCATAGTGGACTAAGGCTCTACTCGAGTCTCGAGCTACTCACCTTTTTGAGCTGTAGATAAAATCAATTGTACAAAGAATAAGATAACGCGATAAAGCAATCACGTTAGTAGTACCATTGAGTTAGAACAAAATTTAACCTGCATTAAATAATTACTTATAAATGCCGTAAAGACTATTTTTCAACTTCTGTGTAAACACGAATTGACTATTATTAAAATAACGAAGAAATATTATATACTAGCTTTTGCCCGCGGCTCCGCCCACGTTAAAAAGTTTTTCCGGGTTACAAGTCCCGCTTTATGTTTTCCCGGGATGAAAAGTAGCCTGTGTGATCCAGGACATGATCTACCCGTGTGCCAAATTTCATTGAAATCTGCTCAGTAGTTTTTGCGTGAAAGAGGAACAAACATCCATACGTCCATACATTCTTACAAACTTTCGCCTTTATAATATTAGTAGGATTATATTGTATAGATGCTATATTTTCCGAAAATATTTCCAAACAACGTCAATATGTTGTGTATTTAAATTAATGTTTTTACTAAGAGATAATAGTGTCTGCTCGCACTCTGTCTAATTGGTTGCTGATAATAATGTTATGTTGATATAGATTCTGCAAAAATATTATTATTCACGAAAAAACTTATAAGACAATCTTGTTTGCCCAAACCGATAGCCCTCAATCTATTCATTTCGAAAATTGTAAACCTAGAAAAGATACCAGTACAATTTATCTCTCAGTGTTTAAAGGAAATATTATTGTAGTACATTATTTTTAATAATAACAATCCATAATTTCCAGTGCGCTGGCAAACGCGAACCCGAAAAGGAAGCCGAAGCTCAGAAATGGATCGAGGCTGTAATCGGGGAGCATTTCCCCTCCGACCTTAGCTATGAGCACGCTCTTCGTAATGGCATCATCCTATGCAAGCTTATGAACAAGCTGCAGCCCGGCATCATCTCTAAAGTCAACGTCTCCGGCGGAGACTACAAATTCATGGATAATATTAACCAGTACGTATAGTTGATTTCTTTTGTTTTATAGCGACCAGGATCTCTAGTGTTTAACAAATAATGTAACCATTAAAATAGCAGTCTTATAACAAATATTGCGTATTCTTTAAGATATAAACGACGTCCGCTTCGACTAAGCCCACTGCCCAACACAGTATTAAATGATTATTTTAAACTTTTGTGTCAAATCTCTACTCCTTTTACCCATTCATACTTGGGGGTTTATATCCCTATTGCCGAGGCCTAAATATGGTGCTGGTGACATCGATTGCCCTGTCATGTTAAATAAATAAAATAGCGACGACATTTTCCTATAAATAATATTGTCATTTTTTTGTCTCATTCCACAGATTCCAAAAAGCTTGCGTTAAGTACGGAGTTCCTGATGTGGACCTCTTTCAATCGACTGACCTCTGGGACCAGAAGAACATAGCCTTGGTAACGCAGACTATCTTTGCTCTAGGCAGAACGGTAAGTTTTAAGATTGTCAAATCTTTTAAGTGTCACGATTACTGCGAATTAATTAAATTTTCTTAGATGATAAAATCAAACAAACCTATTGTTATTGTCTCATTTAGTTATTTGCAATTTTTGTGTTTCTAGGCTTACAAACACCCTGAATGGCGCGGTCCCTTCCTTGGTCCCAGGCCAGCTGAAGAAAATCGTCGTGAATTCAGCGAAGATGTACTCCGAGCTGGTAACGCAGTCATAGGCCTCCAGGCTGGCACCAACAAGCTGGCATCTCAGTCTGGCCAGAGCTTCGGCGCTTCCCGCAAGATCATCCTCGGCAAGTGAGGTACCAGGGCGGCAGTACACGCAACAGCCTATAAGTATTAAGTATAGAATTGTATGTAGGTACCGATTTTTATTGACTCTCGTCAATTGTTATCAGCCAATCAATACTCTTTGATTACCCATAGATATGTAAAATATCTAGGTCTATTGTTAATAATACCTACGTAACTAATTACTCGATATTTAATTACAAATTTTGTATGTCATTACACATATTAAGTTAATTTTACAATTTTAGCATTAATAATTTATAACAACCAAAGATATAAATGTTGAAATATGTATAGTAGAATAGTTAAGTACCTATATTGCGTTTTTCTTTTTTTTCCTTTTTAATTGAACTGTGATCTTCAATCGTACTGACACGAACTGAACTAAGAATAATTATTATATAAAACTCAAAGCTATAAAATATTCACTGTTTACTTCTAAATGTATCTACATCATAAATTAGTACACACATAACGTAAAATTATATATGAAGTGCCTAAAAAGTACAAATGAGAAATTTGCTTAGTTGTCTAAATTTTTAAAGTATTGGATCTGGAATATTTGAAATTGTCGTCGTGTATAACAAACGTTGGAGTAATATGTAATAAATTTTTATAATAAAACACATTTTATTTCTTCCCATCATCCTTATTACATACTAGATGTTGCCAATGGCTTCGCCTGCGTTCACCTTTCCCGCTACAAAAATCCCTAAAACGCCAGCGCCAATTATTTAAAATTCAGATGTAATATTTCCATTTTTTTCCATGGAAGGAAACCATGATAAAAAGTTACCTATGTAACACATAGGTAACACGTAGATAGTTTAAGACCTTTTAAAGTAAATATTGCTACTTTTTATCCCGAGAAAATATAAAGCAAGACTTTTATGCCTGAAAAACTCTATAACGCGGGCGATGTCGCAAACTATAGGTAGCTAGTTATTCATAGTTGAAGCCTCTTCCCATATGGTCTATCTCCACTTCTCTTCTCAGTTTTTAGGGTTCCGTACCTGAAAAGGACAAAAAAGGAATCCTTCTAGTATCACTTTTTGTCCGTCTGTCCATCTGTCAAGACCCTTTTTCTCAGAAACATAGACATATCAAGTTGATATTTTAAATCAAGTACTCGGTCTACAGTTTCTTTGAGCTGTGAAAAAATCAAACTTGTAAGTCAATGCGATCAAGAGATATGACCGTCTTTGTCGCATATTTTACGACTTCGCATGGGAATCAAAACATATCGGGTACTTCCCGTTGATCTAGAATCATGAAATTTGGCAAAAAACTAGGTCTTACAGCACATGTAGAGGGAAAAGTCTAAGAACCGTAAATACGTATTTTAATTTATAAAAAATTACAAACTTTTTAAATTTCATTAATTTATTACTTAATTTTGGCGAATAATTATTAAACTTATACCATTATACTTAACTTACCTACAAGTTTTCCGGAAACCTCGGTATGCGAGTTCAACTAGCACTTGCCCGGTTTTTATAATATTTAGTACATTGTTTTTGGTGTCCAATAAAGCTTTAAATAAATAAATAAATAGGGAAGCATTTAGTATGGAGACCAAACCTCTAAGGACAGAAGAAGGGGGTTAAAACAAATAAGGTACCTACGTACCTAAGTAATAAAATAAGTAACAAACGAAACCACAAACTATCGCGGTTTTCTTATTTATATGGCAATTAGAATAGTAATGGCACGAATGTGGTTAATCGTGAACTGAATCAATAATGTTGTTTGGATTAATATTACCTATTTTTTTTTTAAAGTGGACGATAGCCTAGTTGGGAATGGAACGGTCTACCGAGACAATGTCCGGAGGTTCGAAACCCAAGGCACACACCTCAGACTTTTCGAAGTTACGTGTGTATTGTTAATCAATTATCATTCGCTTTAAACGGTAAAGGAAAACATCGTGAGGAAACCTGCATACCTAAGAAGTTCCTTATAAGAATTTCGAGGGTATGTGAAGTCTACCAACCCGCACTAGGCCAGCGTGGTGGACTAAGGCCTAAACCCCTCAGTAGAGGAGGCCCGTACTCAGCAGTGGGCAGTATAATAATACAGGGCTGGTATTATTATTTATTTATAAACAGATGAATGGGGATACGAGTAAGCTACTTGCCTAATCAACGTCACGACTGCTCATTTACAAGAGAAATATCTACTAGGTGTCGTTTGTAGCGATAAGACCGCCCACTGTGTATCATAGGTTTACAAAAAATTATAAAACTTGTTTGTGTGTTTCTTTTTAACAATGTTTACAATAAAGAGTATTTGTTAACTGACTCCAAATTAAGCAGAAGGGTTATTGTACAATCACCCAATCTGGTGCCAGTACACTTTCTCAAGATAAAAAGCCCATTTTTCACATTTTATTTATTTTGTATATGTATTATAGATTTCGATTGGATAGCTTCCAAAAATACGATTGGCGCGCCGTCTTGCTGGGGAGCACGTGAATATTATAGCACATTTAATTCCAAGGCTGAAAGGTCATTCGAGGTAACAGCACGCACTGGGTAAAAGTTCGCATGGTCAATATTTCGGAACCTATTGAGGGGGCTCCGACACTTTTTCGGCTAGATTAGAGGCGCGTCAAGGACGATGTCAGTGCCACAAGCTATTTTTACCAAGCCTCACTTGTTTAACGAAAAACGGCGATCAACGTGATTTTGTTGATGAATGTGATTTACAAAAGTCCGTTGATTATATTACGTTAACTTAGTTATTACAGTCTTTATTTTAGTTATTAATTCTGTCCTAGATACCTAATAATTGACGTCTCAACTGATGTGTGATTGTTTAAAATAATCCCTGTTGGGGTGAGATTACGACGCGCTGTTATAGCTTCGTTACAATGATCAAACGACTTTTTTATCTTGCCGCAATCAAGTTCGAATATAAGATCTTTTATAAAAAAAATATATATCCTCATCAAACGCTTTTAAGAAATCTTTTTATGGAATATTAATCCTACTAGTCTTACTAAACTAAAATCTTATTATAAACGCGAAAGTTTGTAAGAATATATCTAGGAATTTAGGCCTATGTTTATTACTTTCACACGGATAGACCATGTCCTAGATTAACACATAGGCTACTATTTATCCCGGGAAAATATAAATCGGGAGTTTTATCCCGGGAAAACTTACGCGGCCGGAGCCTCGGGCAAAAGGTAGTAGGTATATAAATGCTGTGAATATATGCAGGGAAAGAACCACAAAGAATAACCAATAAACCACTAGAATCAATTAAGTAAATCTAAAAGGAGAAACAACAACAATAACAGGACTAAAGTAACAACAGAGTTCTTAAAATTACAGTGATTATTTACCGCAACTCTGTGTAGTTTTACCTACATGACGGGTCAAGACTCAAGAGTACGAATTTGACTGCCTCGGTGGCGTAGTTGTATTGCGTACGCGTTACGAGTACCATTTGCGCGCTGAAGTCCTAGGTTCGAATCCCGGGTCGAGCCAAAATAAATCATTGTGACTGGGTTTTCCCATCTTAAAAAATTACTCAGTCACAACTCGGAGTCAGGAAATTGGCGGTGTAATACCCCCGTGCCTCGGAAAGCACGTAAAGCTGTTGGTCCTGCGCCAGATCTCTCTCCGGTCATGTCGGATTGCCGTCTCATCGGACTATGAAAGTGAAGGAATAGCGAATGCACCTATGTATTGCGCAATGCGCACCCTCTTGTGAACTAAAATATCTCCTGCGTACCTGGCTGATCTCCGTTGAGATTGACCGCCGTGACCGAAATTGACTAGAAGGATTACGTTACGTTACATTCCCCCACTACACTTAAAAAATGTATGGCATAAAAACCAATGAAGGAATGTACAAAAACTCATTAAATAATGAAAATAGAATAAATTTAGGTACTTTAAACAGAAAGAAGTGCGTACTTTAGAACCGAATGATCCTACATACAAAATAGATTGGTACATGGCACAGCACAGTGCGTCGACACTGATTTGACCTTCAGTTCTAACTGGCTGATCCTTGGGCTCTCGTAGTGGTTGCATTAGCCCAATGTTAATTCTTTTTGCCTTGGAAAAACCACACCTACTAGCGCGATTGACTTGACACTTTGCCTAAGCTGGGTAGAAGGATAAATTAATAAATTAGAAAATAATAATTCGTTAAAAAATATTTTTTTTTGGCAATTGTGTGAACATTTTGCCAATTTCAAGTTATATAGGTGTAAAAACTTTACTTTGAAGTTACTATTCTTTAATTAGTGCCATCTAGGAGCAAAAGGTGAAAATTGATCCAGATGTGGAAATTAGTATTAAGATATCTGTGACATATTTTTACACAGATGTCGCTTTCTTAAAAAAACTCAATCAAGGTCTTTAGTGATGTACAGTTATATATGACATCGACTATCGAATTATTCAATAAAGGGACATTCTACTAAAATAGATATAAAAATTAGAATTTATTTAACTGATTTACAAACTGAACGCTGGATAGTTTAAGATAATTATTTGCTTAATGTTGGGACTTTATCACGAAACATAGTAAAAAGGTAGCCTAGAAATAACAATTCCAAAAGTAAAATAAATAAGTTTCCATGTCTAGTGCATTACTTATTTGTTTTTACAATCGCATTTTAAAATAATAATCTGAAATTGTAATAGATTAAACTGAAATATTTTAAGGTGGCTTGATAATTTTGCACCACACAGTATCTCAAATTTTCAGTATTTTTAATACCGGCATTTAATTATCTTTCAGTATCGTAGTTTTTCAACTCTTGATGTACCAATTATAATATGTTTACAATTTACATCGAAAACTAAAGTTTAAGCCAATAAATCCGGGATACACAAGTATTAGATGCAGTAGTCTCATTAACAAATATTGTATCGAAACACTTGGATAATAATTTAACTTGCCTGGGGGTTTTCCTTGATCTCGCAAAGGCATTTGACACAGTTTCTACCTCTATTCTTCTTAGAAAACTTGAGGTTGCTGGCGTTCGTGGAGTATGCCTTGATTGGTTTCGTAGTTATCTCACGAGCAGGAGTTTGTGTACTGGAGTGAATGGTTTCACTAGTAACTGCTATGAGATAGCCTTCGGTATTCCCCAGGGAAGTATCTTAGGCCCCTCGTTATTTCTTTTATACATCAATGACTTATCTTCATTGCAGCTAAAATGCGCTGACATAATAAATTACACCGATGATACAGTCATAATTTTTCATGAACGTACGTGGAGAGACCTTACAAAAGTCACTGAACACGGAATGATGCGTATCACGGACTGGTTGAATAACAATCTCTTGTCTCTAAACACGAGTAAAACAAATTTCGTGTGCTTTCACAAAACCGCTGTTTCAGCACCACCGGCTAGTTTCAATATAAAAATACATACTTGCCGCTTTTCTACCCCAGTCTGCTGCTGTGAGCACATCCAAAAGGTTAAATATGTTAAATATCTGGGAGTGTTGATTGATGAAAAACTAAACTTTGCTCTTCATGTCGAGGCCACATCCGCCAGAATCAGAAAGCTAATATATACTATGAGAGTTCTTCGCGACGTGGCTCCGTTACATGTACTAAGGATGGTTTATCTTACATTATGTCAATCTATTTTATCTTACTGCATTATCGCGTGGGGTGGTACAGCTGCCTCGCATTTGATTGGATTAGAAAGAGCACAACGTGCAGTACTTAAAACAATGATACAAAAGTCTTTCCGGTATCCAACCTCTCTTTTATTTGCTGATACAAAAATGTTAAGTGTTCGCAGGCTATACTTACAAAAGCTCATTATATTAACCCATAAAGAAGTGATTACATCAGCGGACTATAATTCCCTAGTTCGAAAGCGTGTACTCAGCTTGCCTCTGCCGACTACAAAAACAATGTTTGCGAGACGCTTCGTCACATACATGAAGCCTTTTATTTATGGTAAAATATCTAAAATCTGTACTCTAACTCATTTATCAGTGCAAGAGGCGAAATTAAAAATATTTAATGAACTATTAACCTGGTCTTATGAGAAAACGGAACTATTCTTAAAGAGTAAATCATAAGGATGCTATCTTGTATTGTTATACCTAATTCTAGTAAGTTTAGTATGTTAAAATAATAACTACTTGAAGTGTGAACTATTAACAAATTTGTAACATTTGCTTATTATAATATGAATGTGAACTAATAATTACTCAGTAGTGTGTATATTGTAATACTACAGACCGCCAATTCTAGTTTGTCTAATGATGTCTACCCTTGTTAATTCTTTCTGTCATTAATATTTAAAAATTCCTGCGATACAGGCCTGACCTAGTGCAGTGATTTTTTGTTAATTTTGACTATGGTGTAATTGCTTTGGGCGAATAAAGATTATTTATTATTATTATTATTATTATTTATTTGCAAACGTGTATGTTATTGTATAACAGTTATTTTCAACCAAAAAATCAATATTGATCCTACACAATGACGCAACACGACAATGTACAACTACATTTATTACTACAAAATGAATAAATTGTTACGAATATGACTTCGCTCTGTACACAATCGAGTACAACGATAAACGTCACTAACCTACACATCACTACAAATGTTAAATAACACAAGCGCGCGGATCCCGCAGTACTTGTTTGTGGAATTTATTTTTTATGCTGCGTAAATTACACCGTGAAAAGTGTGTTAAACTGTCCAAATGTTAATAAACACGTGAAAAAATGATAACATTCGGCGGTGCGAACACCTCCACGGCAGCGGAGGACACAGGTCCGTCGCGTGAATGTACATTGAACTTTGTTTTCATGTTGTGTTTTCGTATTTACGATTGACTTACAATTATGTCAATTTTAGGAGAAGTGAGAAGCATCTGCGAGAGTGTGTGCAGTGATGGATCGAACGCGACGGTGCAGCCCGGGGCATCCAACCAGCGACCTCGGATGGACATCGCCTGTGTTTTGGACGTGACCCAAACTTCCAACCTTACGCACAGAAAAAGGGCTTTAGAAGAAGTGCGTTTGGCCTCCGACCTGGTGAACGCCAATTTGCACCACATTCATGTGAGTATACATGTGTGTTGTCAAATTATATTTTTAAGGAAAAGTAGGTAGTAGGTGTGTGATACATAATGTTCATGAATATCAAGTATTCACTTGCGTATTGACTTGGTGATTGCCTTGTTGTTACGAGTTTAAATCAGATAACATTTTGTTAAAGCAGGTGTAGGGTTTCCTTGTTTGTCTTTTTGTAGTCTCACACTGCGTTAAGAACATCTGCTCTGTTCTAAACTATCCCAATTGTGGGAACAAACCTCAATTCCTCAGTTCCTTCCATCCACCAGAACCAGTGTAAGTTGTAGACAACAAAACACTTTCAAAAATTCTTATTAACAAAAACTCTGAAGGACATTTTCCTCACAATTATTTCATTCACCAATAAAGAAAATGATAATTAACAAAGAAGTGAATGACTTGTTAATGATAATGAAATCATAATTTAGAGGCATAGCTTGGTATCAAACTTAGTACTTGTATATGCAAGTTCATATCACTTTGTTTACATTAAATTCTCGAGGTGGTCTAGATTGAAACAAATTATAATGAATTGACTTTAAATTTTAATCATGTTCCACAAACTCTGTTTTGAGGGTTTTTCCCAACAACAAAGTTACAATAATTTTCTCATACAGTACAAGGAAAAAGTACAAGGAAAAAATTCATAACAGAATAAATTAAGTAACAACAAGATAAGTAACGCATTGATTAATTATCTCACATTGTGGATGTTTGTGGCATCACATATCAGTCTTTGCCCTTAATAAAAGGATTTATTGGTGTTTTTTGGTCTTGTTGGGAATTTGATAGGATCCTTTCTCCCACCTCTCTACATGAGAGGAAACGGGTTTCATTTGTTCCAATTGAAAGATATTGACTAAAACTATGTAAAAAACTTATAATATGTGTATAGATTAAATACCTATATACCTATACACCTATATTTATATTCATATACCTATATTTATTTTAATATCTCTGGTAATGTGTTTTTTTTTATATAATTGCTATAAAATCATTCAATACTTTTTTAATTTTAGTGTAAAGTTGTCAAACCTAAACAGAAATGATCATGTTAAGTTATTGCTTCCGCCCGCCAAAAGAAAATAAGAATTAGATACAGATTAACTTTAAGTATCCAATTAACAAGCTGGGCAAAGTTCAGTTTTTCATAAACAGCTTTCTAAGACAATTTGACGTTTATATAGGAATCAAGTCATCCTAAATGAACTAATTTACTAAAGAAATGTATAAATTTAATTCCCAGTAAAAAAACATATTACGTAGTAGATTGCTTCTATTAAACATGGTCTAATATATATTTTGTCATTCTGGTTTTATGACTGTCTTGATGAAGTTAGTATGTAGTACGTAGTTGTATCTGTTAATTACGTAAAGTAGAGTATTGCCAACATTGAAAGGACCTTCCTTAGTTAATGTTGACAATGGCAATTAAGCATCTTGACTCTAATTTTGAGCAGGGCAGTTTAGTCCCACACATGTCATTCAGCAAAATTAACCAAAATATTTACTTCATTATCTTGGCCACTATCATTGGCAATTTCCATAAATGATGGTGACCCCCTTAGTTGTACAAGGAAGTATTTTTTGTCCTATGGTAAAAAAAATGTTAACAATTTATATTTTATTTTATGCAACAAGAATAATGTGATTACATATTAAAAAAAATAAACAATGATATGTTTAACTTTTCTTCTTTCAAGACTTAATAACTCCACTGATTTGTCGGTGATTTTGCCAATGTCAATAGTTAATTAAAAGAGTGTATTCCCACCTAAAAGGCCGGCAACGCATCTCTGTACCCCCTGGTATTGCAGATGTTCATGGGCGACGTGATCACTTACCATCACGTGAACTGTATGCTTGTTTGCCCCCTATATCATAAAAAAAAAACCACCATACCAGCCCTGCTATCTAGATTAATACACTGCCTAATGCTGAGCATGGACTCCTCTACAGCAGAGAGGGTTTAGGCCTTAGTCCACCACACTGGCCTAGTTGGCAAACTTCACATACCTTCGAAACTCTTATAGCGAACTTTTTAGGTATAGAGGTTTCCTCATGATGTTTTCCTTCACTGTTAAAGCAAGCGATAATTCACAAAGAATAACCACATTACTTTTTAGAATAGTCATATATAATAGCAGTCGGTAATATTCCATTCAGTGCAAGTAAAATAGTTTGATAGTAAGGTATTTCATTTCTGGAAATAGGAACTTTCGCAAAAAACTTTCGGCGCGATATTACCTACCATGGATAATACACTAAATATATATAGATTACCTACCACTACAGCATGAAGGGAAACCTAGAAATAGTAAGGAAAGCGAATTTATGTGTATACTAGCTTTTGCCCGCGGCTCCGCCCGCGTTGGCTCCTCTATATGATGGTAGAGAGTATGATGCATCAGTAAAAAAGATTTGCATTCCCGAAGAACTTATTCAGTATACCTGACATCACATTTAATTAGATACAAAAAAATGACATTGCTACAGTGAAGAATGTTAGTATGCTGATTAAACTTTTAAGCTTTAATCATTATCTAAATTAGCCGTAGTGAAATTATTACTTTTATAAACAAGCTAAGCTTTGAGCTAATATTAAGGCAGTTTGATGATTTCAGTACTTGTTTTTCACAGTGAACTTTGTTAAGTAAAAGTCGTCAGCCAGAATCTAGGAAGTTGGTTGTTGATACCGCATTTCTTAAGTAGTTAATTTAAGTCACAGCAGTCTAGTTTTCGTATAGTGTGTGTACATAATATAGTAATGAACTAGAATATATAAGTATATAAGTTGATTATATTATTGTTAAGTTTCTGCTCTAATGGCGATAATTTGTTCTTGGTACTAAATGAATATATAATTAACCATTTTATTAGAAATTTTTAATGTCTCAGCTCATTAGATGTAGTAATTTTTGTGCTGTACACGTGTCGCATGTAAATTGGAAGGACATAAAAAGTTGCCCTGTCTAAACATTTGCAATGGCGAAACAAATCTCGCCCACGTCGATAGGCAATACTCGCTTGCCCTAAAAATAATATTAAATTGTGATAAGAAGTAGTCGTTATTTAGTATTGTCAAATTTTACAAAATATTTACGACATTGAGAAAAATGTCATTGTGTAAACCATAGGTTCTCAACCTTATTTCGTCTACTGCCCCCCTAAGACTTAATTGTTGTCTAGTGCCCCCGATATTATTTACTTTAAAATACATTTAGAGTGTCATATGAGTCTTATCCCTTTTTGACTGACGAAAAAATGGAGGAGGTTCTCAAGTCAACATGTATTTTTTGTGTAGGACCGTCTAAATGAATCTGTAATCAAAAGATTAAAATTAATTACAATTTTCAGTTCGAAAAACTAGACTTCGGCGAGACGAATGTGCTGGACACATTTTACAATGCCGATGTGGCGCTGGTGGACCTCACCGTTCAAGTCCAGCAGAGCTCGTTGCTCTACCACCTCGGAGTACGCGAGAGCTTCAACATGAAAGAGAATGTGTTGCTGTACAATGATGTTGATCCTGATGCTACGTTGCGGCTTAAGGTAAGCATATTATAAAATAAAATTAATGTTTTAACATGCTTACTATTGCAACATGCTTATAATTTTAAGGATTTATTATTTTTATAATTACATACACTTGTCGGATATCCGCTATGTACTTATTGTATACTATGTCTCTCACAGCTAGCCTAATGCTGATTGCTTAACTTTACATACCTAGTGTAAGGGCGGTATTAATTAATCATATTTAAGCTCAAAGAAATTACTGTTAGGGGCGGTTGCGGACGACAACTTAGACGTGAGTCGGAGGAAGCCCGCAGCCGTCCCTAATGAGCCGAAGATGGCCATACGAAAAAAAAAAAAAAAAGAAATTACTGTTGTGTCGTATGCAATATTGCTGGCGAGACTTAACATCTTATGTCTTTCATTCGGTTCCTACCAAAAATGGTTAAAATTTAATGAATACCATAAAAACGTTATTAAGTTTGTAAGAAATCTCGTGTAATATCGACGGAGAATTCCTATACATGTTTCCGTTATAAAACAGGAAAAAACTCTCAATCTGTCAATGGGTAATTAAAAAAGGAAAAATTAGCAATTCTTTTAAACATAAAAAAATCATTAAATTCGTTCATCGTTGGTATGTTTTTTTTTTCCTGATACTGTAAAAGTTACTAAAAAAATATAACCATTGGATTTTAATTATTATAACAAAATCTTTATGATTTTAAGGTTTAATCTTTCGTTTATTTTACGATTCAATACAATGTAGTACTGATATCTTTAAATGATGTAGGTATGTATCTTGAACTGTTGTATCGCGAACTGGGGATGAAAGCGTAATTGTCCCAAATATTACTTGTTGATTATGTTTGACATGTTCATTCAGAGACAATTTAAGTTGTACCTACTTCGTACGATATATGTTGCATCAAAACATGACTTCTATAGCCACTTAAATACATTATGAATAAACAAGCACCTGACGAATACGTCGATATTGTTTATATTTCATGTGGCTATTTTACAAACCGCAAAATGTGTTGGTTTATGGGATATATGAAGTGAGTGTAGGATATTTTCCTCATCATTTTTATATTGCCGAGCAATTTTGTGTGATATTGCTGTGTAAAAAGGACACACAAAATCAGTATTACCATCTGCTAATGAAAATAATTCATCTAAACGGCCTATACATAAAATGTAATTTAAGGCAGTAATTTATTTATTCACTACCGAACCACGAATTGGTAATTTTACTTCAGTATTGCATAGGAATTACTATATTTCAATTTTATCTGTAACTAGGCGTTGCTCGCGACTTCGCCCGCGTTAAAAGCATTTCCCACTATAAGTCATTAAATCACTGTACCGCAACCGATCTACAGCGCCAACTGTTTAAAAAAAATTTTGCTTACGGAAACAAATAATCGGGGTAAAACTTAACCTATATGTTAATCCAGGACATTTTCTATATATGCGCTAAACATCCAAATCTGTTCAGCTGTTTCTGAGTTTACTTCTAACATCCAAACATTTTCACTAACTTTCGCATTTATAATATTAGTATGAAGTAAAGTTTATTGTATTCAGTGTATCTACTGGACATAATGAGACTTAACATCTTATGTCTCAGGATGACGAGCGCTTTGGAATGCCACACAGTTGGTAACTCAAGGTGCTGGATGGTGTTGCTACTGTTTATGGGCAATCGTATCGCTTACCATCAGACGAACGGCATGCTCGTCTCATCATTCAATGCAATAAAAAAAAATCCGAATCTTCAAATAATGCCACACTTCTATTAGCAGCCGCAACTGCCAGCTATACCTACTTGTACAAATAACAAATTGTATTAACCCTCGCCGGTTTTTTCCTATGTTTTGTAACGTGCCAACTAGCGTATGTACTCATATATCTCAATAGCTATTACTCTCAATTTGTCAAATCGTCCTGCCCCTGTCCTCAATCGCTAGGACTATCATTCAAATAACTCAACGGGTAATTCAATTATACCTACCTACACTGTCGGTACACTTTGTAGTCAATATATTCAGTTCGGTTTGTAAACGAAAGAGAAACCATTTAGGAACAGATTTAATTGAAAACTTGTTTAAATAAAAGAATGTGTGTAGTTCTAGGTATCATTTTATTTAAAACTAGGAGACGCTCACGGCTGGTTAAGTTTTTCCGGGATTAAATGTTTTCCCGGGATAAAAATTAGCCTATAGCACTTAGGAGTAATGTAGCTATACGAGCGGAACCGCAAGCAAAAGTTTATTATTTACAAAGTATGGTTTTCGTCCATCTATACCATATTCAGAGAACGCAAAAATAAAGTGTAAACAAATAGATCTACACATTTTTCAATGACCTTCGTTTAAAAATGTGATTCACAGTTCAATAGTCGATTTTAAGAAAAAATATTTTCAATTTTTTTTTTTCTGTTCATGAATATGGTACAAGTTGCACTATAAAAGCAAGGCTAAAAACTAAATGTAAAAGTAACATAAAATAAGTATTGTTACTGAGTTTTTAAAAGTACCTATAAATACATGAAAGAAAAAACGAAATTGTATTCAAATATCAGCTCGGAGTCTGGAATTTGTGTCCGACGTGGCGATAGGCTCGCCCCCCTATCACATCATGGGATGGAATAACTCCGAAAAGTGGGTGCACTAGTTGCGCTTCTGCCTACCCCTTCGGAGATAATAGGCGTGAGTTAGTGTGTGTGTGTATTTAAATATTAAAAAAATGTAACAAATGAGAAACGGTGAAATGAGAAACTCTCCCTTTTTGAGATTGGTTAGAAATAAATTCGAACTAAAATTAAATCTAGGCAACCACATCCACTACTGAGAACTTCTTTATCGTTCCTTTTGTTTAAAATAGAAATGAATTTATTAAAAGACGAAACCGCAAACCCAATACAAAATAAGAACATAGGATCGCAATATGGAATTGAAATTAATGTTGTAAACTGCAGTCAGTTTCTTTATTTTAAATTGTATTTCAAGTTATTTCTAACGTCTTTAGTAGCAATAAATTGGAAAATAAAGCTAATAATTACGTTAGAAATAATATGGCAGCCCGATGATTACAAACACTTTGAAAAGTTTTTGAAAACATTATCCTCCTTTGGCACTTGGATAAAAACTAACACGTGAAACCTCACTTCGCTGTCTCGATTTAAATCCAACTATATTTCAGTAGTGTTAATGATAAAATGAAAAGAATTATCTTTTTATGCGGTTTAAATTATATTTAACGGGGCTAGACGTCTCATTTATAAGATTTTTTTTTAATGATCACACAATTCAATAGGTGCAAGTTTACAAGTCACTGGTTCACTATTACAAGGTTCTATGTTATACTTTTTGCACAAATTGAATTGTATATATCACATCATTCTGTGTCTCTTTTAGTAAACATTTCCAATAATCCTGAAAGATAAGTAAAAGGGGAACAGTGTCTTAATTGTCTTCTCTCATTTTTACCAACATGAGAATTTGAAATCTCATTTTCCGAACGTAATTAAAATTAACATAGGACCTTGTAATAGTGAGCCAGCGAAGTAATATGTAGGTATAATTGTATGAACTTCTCATATAAACATATTTTTAAGTATTGTCATACCTCCTTGTCATTTTGTTTATTTAAATAAAATCATAACATAGCTGTTAAAAGCACTAATAAAAATGTATGTAATTGTATAAATATCTACATACATACTCCATTTTTCTTTTCAAAGGTAGGCAGAGACGTAACACACCCTAATTTGGCCCGGTATGTTAGGTCCCATGTAAAAGGCGGTGGTTCTATTTCAATTAACTGGACACATTTCCTGACTCGGACTGATACTGAGTAAAAAATCCCAATATAACTGCCCGACCTGAGGTTTGAACCCGAGACCCTAGCGCGATAGCCATACCGCGCGTGCAATTCATCTACGCCACTGAGGCAGAAATACGAGGATAAATATCTTATAGATGAAATAATAGTTCTGGTTCCTATGGCTCTATTTTGTATAATCTACGTTATACAAGAGACCCTAGTTGTACACATGAGTGTAAAATAATGTTTTTCACTCATTAATCCACGTAAACCACGATTACTAACAAGTATAATAGCATTGTATCCATAAGTAGTCTAATTGAGGCAGAATCTATTCTATGTATATTCTAGGAATCAATAGTACCGTTTCTGTTTCAATGTGACAGCTACGTGCTAAGGCCCAAATTATTCTTGTCATAAATCATTTACTATTAATGGAACCAATTCATATGAATCGATCGATAGAAATTGGTTGTCATAAAAAATCGTGATCATAAATAGACGTAAAATGCGTAGGTTAGGTATGTGTGCAAACTACTTGACTGTATACGTATATAAACAAGAATGTTATACCCATATGGATTTTTCATTCCGTTTAACAAACTGAAGATTAAAATGTGACGTCACAGCTATCTGCTGTCTCTCTCTTTAGAGTGACAAAGGTTTATTTTCAAAACCAGGACGTAACATAATTAACTGTCCATAATAATATGATATGATATAATATGGCTGCCTCGGTGGCGTAGTTGTATTATGGTACGACTGCAATGCTGAGATCTCGGGTTCGATCCCCGGGTTAGTCGGGTCGGGCAAAGTGATTATTTTCCATTCAGTATCAGCTCGGAGTCTGGAATTTGTACACGATAAGGCGATAGGCTCGCCCCCTATCACAGCATGGAACGGAATAACGGCAAAAAGTGGGTGCACTAATTGCACCTCTGTCTACCCGGGGGATAAGAGGCGTGAGTGTGTAATAATATGATATCGCACCATAATATTTATTTTTATCTCTATAAAGTAATGCGGTTTAAATTAATTATGAAACCCAACTACAGCGGTTAGTAATAGTTGATATTTAAAAAATATAATTTGAGTTAGAAAGTTTATTCCAAACAAAATTGGCATATTTACATACTTTTTTGGTATGTGTAGTTCGGAACTACTAGTTCCACTTACATAAAAAAAATACCTCACCACGCGGTGGTGAATTCAGTGGCGGCCTTGGAGGAGGGGGGCGAACCAGGCAACCGCCTGGGGCCTCGCAGTTACAGGGGCATCTTGCAGCTCCTTGGGGACCCGTTTTTTGGCACCTTACTTACAAAGCTGTTAAAAAAAATTATTTGCTTCGCACGGGGCCCCGCGTGCTTTTTTTTTGCTCGGCACACAGCCTCACATTATATATGTTTTACTTTCCCCCGCGACTGGATATGTTCACGTTGTTTGCCGGCCTTTATAACCAAATATGGAGACTGTAAGGTAAGACACAAAAACATTGGGATATTTAAAAATGAAAACTACAGTTATTGCTAAATTTAAATATAATAAAAAAAAATAAAAAACATACTCATAAAAGTAAACAATCATACATAAAAAAATAATACACATTTAGGAAGTTAATAACCTAATTTTCAGTAAGTAATTTTGAAATATTACGAATATCTATTTTGTGTGATTTTACAATTTTTGCGAGTATTCTGCGAACTTTTTTTCTGTAATTATCCATAATAATACATATTGTGTTTTAGAGATATTCTACTATGAGTTGTGTAATTCATGGTTGCAGAATTATTTGCAATCCAACATCTAGTGTGAAATTCCATAGGTAAGTTGATTGTAAACAAAGTTGTGTAGATATTTATAGCAAAAGTAATAAACACGTGGATGTTTTACAAATTACAATACCAAATAAATTCTTGTTTGAGAGCCATGGAATCAAAAATTAACGCTACATTCTGCGGGTGAGGTTTCGTCCTTAAATTTATTTTTAATATTCTAAAACTTCTGTGAAGAAGCCAACAAAACAATTAAAGTTTGCTAAAGATCACCATAATGTGCTCTCTTTCGGCAAATATATCTTTGAATTTATAAAACAAAAATGTTTTCGGCGACTAAAAGTGTAATGTTAAAGGAAAAGTCTTTATGTCATCACTATATGTAATTTTTCTTTGCTTGCTACTTGGAATATACTTTTAAAAAAAATCTCAAATATTAGCAAAATTTCACTGCAAAATATTTACAATTTCAGACTGTATAATCATGAACAACTTTAATAAGAAATAACTTGTAATTAATTTTCTTCTTTTATCTCTTCATCTTCTGCTGCAATACTTTCTTTTATTTCTTTAAACTTATTTCACTGGATGTCTTCACATTAACTGATATATTGAAATCTTTCAAGTCTTGACGTTTCAATGGTGGTTCATATTCATTTCGCCGACATGTAATGTAAAAAGTAAATATCAATCAATAATAATATATTTAAGTACCTATACATTTTAGACAGAGGCAGAGGTGCCATTTAGTACACTCAGATATCACCCAATGTACCGCCGTTATAAAATTTGGTGGGTCGCAAGCTTAATGCCCTATCCTACTAATCTTATTATATTATAAAGGCGAAAGTTTGTAAGAATGTCTGGATGTATGGATGTTTTTTTCATGCAAAAACTACTGAACGGATTGCGATGAAATATGGCACACGGGTAGATCATGTCCTGGATTAGCACATAGGCTACTTTTCATCCCAGTAAAATATAAACAGTGACTTTTATCCCGGAAAAACACATTCACGCGGGCGGAGCCGCGGGCAAAAGCTAGTAAATAATAAAGTCTAAGTGGATCATAATTATACCAGTGAAATGATAAAAAATAATATACTTACAGCATGAGTTTCTGGTAATAAATAATTATTTTTGACATCTACTGCCATATTCCGAGAAGTAGAAGACACATTATCACATTCAGAATCATAATCTTCTGTCTTTAAATGTTGACTAGTAATTCTTGCAGACATCAAATTGACCTTTTAATGGTATTTATATTTAACCACGTTTTTGCTTATCTAGATCTTTAAGAAATCTGTAAAGAGAAATACAAACTCGATTTTATTTTAAATAAAAGTTTCAATAAATCAATGCTGGATACACTGAGAACTCGATTGTAACTGTTGATCCTCAGTTTTTATTTACGATGATTTTTTAAAGATTAATAAGCTTTATAATATTCATTAGTAAGGCGGCTAGTATTACAAATACTCTAGCACCATTGTCAAACCGGTTCACCAAAGCTTACACCATGGTCACCCTAGCCTCTTGTTTACATACACTATTTACAATACAAAAAATCACATTTAACATTACGTTAATATGAAAAAAGTAGTCATATATAAAGCAAATCACATTAAGCGAAGTTTTTCTACAGTTCATTTATAAAATATTCACGTATTTTATTACGATTCGTATAAATATTGAGAAAATTATAATATGTACACAATATTGATGACAATTAACTTACCTGTAGAATTTCACACTAAATGATGGATACCAAATATTTCTGCAACCGTGAACTACACAATTCACATTAAAATATCACTAAAACACACTTATTATTGTAGATAATTACGGAGAAAATTTCGAAGTGAACATTTATTTGACAACTATATTGACATCGAACTTAACGTTTTATAACAGTGTTGCCGAAGTATGTATTCGCAATTACCAATTAAATGAGGAAATTTTTTAAACTAAAATGTTAATAAGGATAAAAAACCTTAAGGATATCTTATTCAACAAGAATAATTCTGAAATGAAAATAGTACTTATATCATTATATAAGATATGTTGGAAATATTTATATATACATGATTGAGACGACAATAACGGTATTGATATTTTTTTATGGGTAGGGAAATAATCCGTAAGCGTTGGCAACATAGGTTAAAGAGTGAGTGAGATAGAATACAACACAAAAGGTAATTTTTTTGTCTTCACAAAAATGTGTGTACCGCTCTCTCCATTAGATAATATTATAAACTTCTTGTATATAAATGTAAAATAGGTTAGGTTGTTGGGATGCAAAAAGTAGTCCCTGAATTTGATTTGTAAATTTTTTCACTAAGGGCTAGTAACTTCCCTAGCAACATAAGTATAGATAACTAGCTTTTAAAAAGTTTTTCCGGGATAAAAGTTCCGCTTTATGTTTTAAACATAAATACTTTAATATTCACTTTACAAAATACCACTAAAGTCAAGCAAAACCCTACAAGTTAACCGTAAATTTGAATAAAAAATCGCAATTGCAGTCAATGGAAATTTTTAATAAGAATAAATTATTTATAATTAGTATCGTTTATGAATGAAACAGATGTCGCTGCCGAACTTCCTGTTCGTTTCGTACAAGCTGACCGAGGCGGGGACATGCGTTACCACGAATCCTGCAGCTACCAAGTTTAAGGGGGAAGAGACAGCGGACCCTAAGCAGCATCTTACCTTACGTCTCAAGAACATCTTGCAAGATGTCGAGGTTCAGACCAAGTAAGTTTATTAGCGTGAGGACGAAGAGAGATCAAATAGGCATAAAATTACTTATCGATCCAGTGCACACTGTAACCTACGGTGAGCGCAGACTGAGTGGTGGCGAAGTTTATTCTAAAACTATTCAATTATAAGCTTATGTCCTACATACAGATAGTTTTAAAATAACAAATATGATAATGCATATATTTTTGATATAGCTGTCCGTTTGCGTTACACCTTAATTGCCTCGAGGCCAAGGTCAATACTAGAATTAGGGCACCAGGTTATAATAGATTCAACACTAGTAATTTTGTAGGGTTAGCAGCAAACGCTGATAGGGGGCGATATGACTTTGTTTGAGGGCAAGAGAAAAATGTGGGGAACCCTTTAATTTACTTAATAACTTCTATTACTGAGACTGAAAATCATAATAAAGACGAATAGTATAGATGGCTACCGTAATATTGCGGTGTCGAACATCCGTATCAAAATATTTTGATGGCATCTGTTAATATTTGCGTAGATTCGGATTATTGTGGGACCTAAATTTCGTTATATTTTTTTTACCCTTGACTTTTATATGAAAGTTGGTCAGAACTCTTGGTTTGTTAAGTGTAAAATCTTTGTCTGACTGCCTCGGTGGGTTGTTGTATTAAAGTACGACTGCAATGCTGAGGTCTCGGGTACGATTCCCGGGTCGGGCAAAGTGATATTGAGTTTTTCTATTCAGTATCAGCTCGGAGTCTGGAATTTGTGCCCGATATGGCGATGGGCTCGCCCCCTATCACATGGGACGGAATAATGGCGAAGAGTGGGTGCACTAGTTGCGCCTCTGCCTACCTGTGTATATGTAAAATATTTGTATATTTATTTGCAACGCTTTCAGGGCACATCTCCAAGAGAAATTCCTGTCGGATCTACGAAAAGCCAGGGAGACGTATAGCGGACAGGAACTTGCTAACGTATTACATGCTATGCGACGTCGCTTAGACGACCCCGCAGTACTATCAGGCGACACTATACTCAACATGCTCATATCGTACAGGGAGATACAGGACTACGACGCGATAGTACAAGTCGTTGATGATCTAAAAACGATAATGAACAGGAAGAACTACGTCAAAATGCCCATCATAAGGTTCATGTACGCCTTTGCTATGAACAGGTGGGTGTTCTCGGAGGGCGATAAAAATTGTATTCATATTTTTATGGAAACATTGAAAAAGAAACAGTCGAAAGTAGGATTTGAACCCACGGCCTCCAGCGTACCGTGCCGGTGCTCTGCCAATTGAGCTATTTCGACCCTACTCTCAGCTGTCCAATTTGATCTCTTAAAGGAGATGACCAGCGACATCTGTTAGCAATTATTACAATTACTAACTCAGCGTTACTCCTTTACAGGCGTAAGTTCACTGAAACGAAGTCACTAAACCCTTTTCTAATCCTATATTATGATTTTTTTATACATTTTAATGGACATGTAGTGGGTGGATAATGTTTTTATATTTTTATGGAAACATTGAAAAAGAAATAGTCGAAAGTAGGATTCTGTTTCTTTTTCAATGTTTCCATAAAAATATAAAAACATTATCCAGCCACTACATGGCCATTAACATGTATAAAAAATCATAAGATAGAATTATATTCATTATTGATTCAAATATTAGTAATTATGACGTCATATTTTAATTAATTACTGTACGATACTATAAGTATACTTTTTTTTATTATGGAACTATATTTTTTTAGACGCAATAAAGAGGGTGATCGTGAAAACGCGTTGAAAGTATGTGTGAAGGCTTTGGAAAAGAAGGAGAATCGGTTCCCCGACATGTTGTGCCTCTGCGGTCGCATCTACAAGGACAAATTCGTTGAATCTCAACACACAGACAAAGAGAGCTTAAACAGTGCTATTCATTGGTATGTATTGTTTGAACTATTGAAAAGACTATATTATTAATTTATTGTTATGTGAAATTGAAAAGTTATTTCTGTTTGAATGTGCTAATAATCTCTGTTACTGGTTTTATGCTCTAAATAAAATTTAGGAAGGTAAGTTAGGTATCCCTAAATGCTTTGGTTTTTTTTTCTTATAACTTACTAGCTTTTGCTTGCAGCTCCACTTGCATGACTAAGTTTTTCCGGGATAAAGTCTCGCTATATATTTTCACGAGATAAAAAGTAACCTATGTGCTATTCCAGACAAAATCTATCTCTGTGCCAAGATTCATCCAGATCTTTTCAGTATTATTGACATGATTGAGTAACAAACATCGATCCTAAATTTCGAGAAGCTAGTACTCTTTGATAACAATAAATCTATGTCATATTCATGAAAGGAAAATAATATATGTGAATACCAACTTCAATCATTTTTAATTTTAGCTGTAATTAACATGTCAGAACATTGGAATTATTTTAAGACAGTCTACGTTTACTTTTCGCACAGCTAAGAATTTTTCATAATAAAATAGTTGAGGTAAAAATATTCGAAGTTGTAAAGACAGTTAGTAATCAGGTTTTGTCTTATGGTACCTTTTTTTCTTTCGTGATAAAACGCGTTATCGCTACCACTGGGGGGTGAATGGAACGGTTTTTTTTATTACATCGAATGACGAGACGAGCATGCCGTTCGCCTGATGGTAAGCGATACGACCACCCATAAACAATAGTAACACCATCCAGCACCTTGAGTTACAAAATACTGTGTGGCATTCCACTGCGCTCGTCATCCTGAGACATAAGATGTTAAGTCTCATTATGTCCTGTAGTTACACTGGCTACAATGCCCTTCAAACCGAAACACAACAGTGCGTGCACACTGCTGCTTCGCGGCAGAAATAGACATTGCGGTGGTACCGACCCAGACGGACTCTTACATATGAGAGTCCTACCACCAGGAATATATTGGTTTCACACAGTCTTACGGCCCAATGTCGACACTCGGGAGTATAGCTTCATCCGAGCGAGCATTGGACTGAGTCCCTACCCTTATGTACAGTTAGCAGCATAAATAGCTTAACAAATGCAAAATTTCAAATTGCCTACATACTTTTGTGTTCTCACTAATTTTTTTTCTCTTTTCCTAAATAAAATAAAAGAGATATGCTTTTCCATTAATATTTTCCATTAAGTGAGGGTTCCAGTTGAAAACCGGCGCCAGGTACACCTTGCCTGGCATTTTGTGCTGAACTGGAGCCTTTTCGACAGTATCATGGCATGCACTTTGCCCGCATGCTTTGTGTAATATGTACCACTTGTTTGTTAATTTTTTTTGTGCGTCCCAGTATATTGTGCGAATAAATGTTTCTTTCTTTACTTCATACGAAGATTTCTTTTTTTTTTCATTTTAAATTAACGCGTATATAGGCGATTTGAAATATTCATTTTGTACAGATATTTATGGTGCTGTCTGTATACCCTACACCGGCATACCAACGGCATAAAGGCGGTGGCCTTCGAAGCATAAGGGACGCCTTAGGGTATCTTGTTGCACTAAGAAAGCTGCTTGGAACCGTCCCTGTGCGATGCCGCATTGCAATTTGCAAACCGAGGAGGGCTAGATGCCCTAAACGACGCCTTTGGCCGACCAACCGCATTGTCGATCTTGGAGTGACTTTAATTGCCTTATGGTACCTATGTGTCCTCTTGTGTGCCTAGGGGGTTTAAGTCCTTATGCCAATGTAAGAAATCTGATTAGTAAACCCGACGTAACCGCCTTAACTACCTTGGTTCAGAATTGTAAGCAAAAACGGGTCTTGCGACGTGTTAAGTAATTTTAATATTATCACTCGTATTGCAATCATCGTTGCAAGAGGAATACTAGTTTCAGAAATACGAATAAATGTAAATACAATAAATGTGTCATTCACTATTGTTTTAATATGAATCACTTATTCGGTTTTGTAATAAAACAAAATGTCACGTTTTGTTACATATTAATCATGGAAATATCAATGACTGTGAGGAAATATTTATCTAGATACTGTGAGCAATTTTAGCTGTATTCTCGTGTACCCCATTATCATGGGCCCCTTAGATTTATGAAAACATAACATTTGTATTGGTATCTCTTTGGTAATTAAAACTATCGGTCCACGGAGGCTAAGAGTCTTCAAAACATATTCTAAAAATTTTAATAATAATCGCACCTTTAGGATGAAAACGACACAATTCAAAAAAATAGATAATTGACTTGTCATTTTTAAATGACTAAAAACTAGTCCCTTATTTATAAAAATATTATAAAAAAGGGACCGATATAACAGTTTTGTCCTTTTCCTGCTGGAATATAGCTGTGTTTGAACTATTATTGTATCATGAGCCTCGTTTTAAATAATTTTATGATGATAACTCAATTTTCTATCTTTTTGAATTGTGTCGTTTTCATCCTAAAGGATATGTAGGCACTTTAATACAACTATTTCGTGAAAGATACCTTATTGAAATGCGTACCCCTAAATGATTTTCTGCATATACTTCTAGAAATCCTTATTGATTTTCCCGCTCATAACTATTTCGGCGCCCAATATATTTCACGCGGTAATATATTTTCAGGTACAGACAAGGTTTTGAAGTGCAGCCAAATGAATATGCGGGTATCAATTTAGCAACACTACTTGTGATTGCCGGCAACGATTTCAAAAATTCACAAGAGTTACAACATATAGGTGAGAAACATTAATCATGTATCTATTTCTACATATTTTACTGGTGGTAGGTCTCTAATATGTAAGAACCCGTCTGGGAAAGTACCACCGCAATGTCTATTTCTACCGCCAAGCAGCAGTGTGCATGCACTGTTGTGTTTCGGTTTGAAGGGCATTGTAGCCAGTCTAACTACAGGACATAATGAGACTTAACATCTTATGTCTCAGAATGACGAGCGCAGTGGAATGCCACACAGTACTTTGTAACTCAAAGTGCTGAATGGTTTTTCTACTGTTTACAAACATACATACATATACACTCACGCCTTTTATCCCCGAAGGGGTAGGCAGAGGCGCAACTAGTGCACACACTTTTCGCCATTATTCCGTCCCATGATGTGATAGGGGGCGAGCCTATCGCCATATCGGGCACAAATTCCAGACTCCGAGCTGATACTGAATAAAAAACTCAATATCGCTTTGCCCGACCCGGGAATCGAACCCGAGACCTCAGCATTGCAGTCGTACCATAATACAACTACGCCACCGAGGCAGTCAGTTTCTACTGTTTATATATTAAAAAATCTATTTCTACATCCCTTGGTATTAATGCTCTGTCAGTCTTAAGTGTAAGGTTGACATATTCGGAATAAATATGGAGTTAATAGACTGCGCTAAATCGATATTAAAACTCACATGTCCATTTTTAAATTGGTGCTATGAAGTGTCTATAACTGGTTTTTATTACGTTTCACGACTAATGCGTTGTATTAATGAAATAGCACGTCAGTATGACCCCAGCATAAAAAAGAAAATCATTCTATCGATGTAAATTCGATGAAACCTATTTCTTCAACAATACCATGAATATGCATTTTGAGAACTTTACAAAAGATATTGAAAATGTTAATAACTCTGCACAAAAACGGACATCGGTGGTGGTTCGATATAATTGGCGGGTTTTCCCAGATCGAATAGGTACAATTATCGTAGGATTTTTCCATTTACTTTAGAAATATCAAGAGAATAACAAAAAAAATGTATAGTTACGGTGTTGGAGTGTAATCATGATTTTTCAATGATGACTACTTATAAGACAAAAAATGCAAACAGCAATGACATCCTTCGTTACCTCGCTTCATCTACATTTGTTCTCAAGGTTCCCAAATTTAACATTAAACATCTGAAATCCCTTTCCAGGCATGGTACTGAACCATCTTATTGGTAAAAAAGGCAGTCTTCCATCGCTAAAAGACTATTGGGATGTGGCGACGTTCTTTGAGATATCCGTGCTTGCACAAGATTATGTGAAGGCTATACAGGCAGCGGAGTGTATGTTCAAACTGAAGCCGCCCAATTGGTATCTCAAAAGTACCATAGGCAATATAGAACTCATTGATAGGTAAGTTTTATTATTTATATAATACTAGCTTTCGCCTGCGTGAATGATTTTTTCCGAGATAAAAATCCCGTTTTATATTTTCCGGGATAAAGAGTCTATATGTTAATCCAGGACATGATCTACCCGTGTGCCAAATTTCATCGAAATCTGTTCAGTAGTTTGCGTGAAAGAGTAACAAACATCCATACATTCTTACAAACTTTCACGTTTATAAATTACTTAGTAATGACTGATGTAAAATCAGAAAAGTGCACACCTTTTGGACATGTAGCCCCAAGGGGACTAAATTCCATTAGGTGTGTGGCATTTTGTTTGAATTTATTATAAATTACCAGAGTTTCTTTTGAGTGATACAACAAATTTTTTTATAGTTTGTCTAGTGAATGGGGTATGTGAGAATAGAAAAAAAATATTTGACGGTAGCTCATTTTTTTTTTTATAGTAGCGAAGCCAGGCTACAGCTGTCTGTTAGTTGGTTTTAAACAGTAATGGCTTTAATTTAAATACCTTAAGTATGTAATTTATCATGAAATTTGATAATGATTCTCAAAATAGGGTACATCCCTGTGGTTTAGGGTAAGTACTCTTCCCCCGGGCTGGCAATGCCAGGTAAATTCACAAGTCATTTAGTTATCTTGCATAGTTAAATAATATGTGTGATGTGTGTGTTGGATTAATAGTCGCTCATTTACCCCATTTGTGAAAATATGCAGCCATCAGTTTTTTTTTTCGAGAAATTTATTGAAAATACTAAATATTAGTTGATGTTTGTGATAAAAATCATTACTGTTAAATTTATTATGGGGTTCTTTACTAATAGATGTGGTGTGTTCCGCTCACTATTTTCAGATTTAGGAAAAGTGAGGAGACATCTCCCGAGCAGCAAGTGTTCTCATTTTGGATGGAATATTTTGTAGAAGCAACAAAGAACAGTGACGAAAATCTTATCAGATTTCCAGTGAGTTACTGTTATTAAACTTTAAATTACTTTTTTAATAATTTTGTAACATTTAAGTTAAACACATTATTTATTATATCGCCCTCTAGCGGAACATGTGTTAAGTACTATTATTGCATGGTATATCTTTTTACTTTTCAATATTCCATGTCATGACTGCCTCGGTGGCGTAGCTGTATTACAGTACGACTGCAAAGCTGAGGTCTCGGGTTCGATCCCCGGGTCGGGCAAAGTGATATTGATATTTCCATTCAGTAACAGCCCGGAGTCTGGAATTTGTGCCCGATATGGCGATAGGCTCGCCCCCCATCACATCATGGGACGGAATAATGGCGAAAAGAGGGTGCACAAGTTGCGCCTCTGCCTACCCCTTCGGGGATAACAGGCGCGTGTGTGTGTGTGTGTGTGTGTGTGTGTGTGTGTGAATGTGTGTGTGTGTGTGTGTGTGTGTGTGTGTGTGTGTGTGTATTCCATGTCAGTTTGACAGGTAGCTAGTGAAAGGCTAGAGGTTAGCTAGGTTAGGTTATTGTCCTCACCGGTGAGGATCGCGACGCATTCCTCCTATTAATTTTAATAAAAAATATTCATCTTTTTTATCTCTTTCCTGCCAGCTCAAGCTTGGCTACTTTACCTATACTTTTTCATTGATTTTACTCCCTACAAAAATGTCTGTAGTTAGTGACTATTTGTAATAATAATTATTGTTAATTGAATGTATCTTGACTTATCATAAGTGCTACTATCTGTTCGCCTACGTGATGAATAAAATATTTTGTTTATTTTTATTTTTACAGTCGTCCATTTCAAATTTCTAATTAGAATCCTATTGGTAGGTAGGTAAAATCTACTCTCGCTTAACTGGCAAGTGACGTTTGTTCCTCGTGAACTCATTGCGAATATTGACAAGTTATTTCAGTGGTAAATAAACACTTTCTGTTTTAGGTGTTAATATTAGAAACAACGAAAGTGTACATGCCTTCCTATGTGAATGTGAACATGGGAGCGGAGCAAAAATCATTGGAGATACTAAATCTGTGTCTAGATTCTATGCGCGGCCAATGTCGTCAGGTGCATCGATGGTTGTTCACGTCCGATATGATCAGGAGTTATAGGTACGGTGTATGAAAACCAATGGAGTTGACTCCTCAAGCCCCGCGACGGACACCGGAGTCCATATATATAGAGCTTTCCCATACATCTATATATATAAGCGGGGCTTGAAGATATATCTCGTACTGATTTTTGCATGGCTTACAAGAAAAATTAATCATAAGAGCAATGTTTATGAAATTTGGAACGTACTTATCAAGTATACGTGGCTGCCTCGGTGGCGTAGTTGTATTATGGTACGACTGCAATGCTGAGGTCTCGGGTTCGATTCCCGAGTCGGGCAAAGTGATATAGTTTTTCTATTCAGTATCAGCTCGGAGTGTGCAATTTGTGCCCGATATGTATTATTCTAACCCGATATGGCGATAGGCTCGCCCCCTATCACATCATGTTACGGAATAACGGCTAAAGGGGGTGCACTAGTTGCGCCTCTGCCTACCCCTTCGGGGGTAAAAGGCGTGTGTGCGTTATCAAGTATATTGGTCAATTATAATGATTAAAATATGCTTCAATTGCATATACTATCAGTGATTTGGTAGAAATCGATGAAATCTCACAATGACTTTCTCAACTTTTATTACAGTTTGTACAAACGTGACGAGAGATGTCTATTTCTGTATGTGAGCGAGAATTCGGACGATTTCCAAATATTCCTGCCGTCGCAGAACTGTCGGCAACGTTTGCACGACTTGCTGGGCGAGTTGACGGCCGATCACGAGAAAGTTACGGATCTAGACACAAGTGTCATGCAGGACCAGTTGAAGGTATTGCTTTAATTGTTTTTTCAATTTACCGTTGTTGAAAATGTTGACCAGTGCCCCTTGGTTTGTTCCAAACGAACGTCTACACAAAGATCTACATGTCCCTACGGTTAGTCATAAAATACAGTACATCAAAACATACAAAGAACGTATAATAAAAACTTGAGAGGTGTCAAGGGACACCCGGATGGAACGAAGTTGTTTTCGATTAATTAGTGAAGATATTCTAATAAAATTTTATTTCTTTTAAGTTATAATAATAATTGTATATTTCATTAAAACGTTACCACATCAATGAAAACATTTACTTCTACCTACACAATAGATATGTCATCGAACCACGATCATCACCTAAGCAAGCATTGACATTAAAATTAACATACAACTAACGAAAAAAAAACTACTCTAAAAAGCATTTAAATAAAAAAAGACAATTTAAATCTTTGAGTAAGTATAACTACGTATACATACTCTAAGATTTAAATTGTCTTTTTTTATTTAAATTTCGAATGTCACTTTTACGGCCAGTTCTTTATTGTTACTGGCTGGTTTCACAGGGCAAATACAAAAGTGTCGTGACAACTTTTCGTAAGATTTTTTCCGTCTAGCCCCCTTTCACAACGCGCGATAAGGAACTTCGTTCCAATAAATCACCCTAATCCCCTAGCTCAGACATTGATGAACAACGAAGAAGTTACCCGTCGCCTCAAGCGTAGAATTCCCCAAGACCTATTCAATATGTGATTCAGATAAAAATAAATTTAAGGGTGTGTGACCAGGCTCACACCCCCAACAAGCCAATCTAAATAAGTTCCACATACTTCTCAATGTCCCAAAAAAGGAGACAGATTGTAGTAAAAAGTGAATAAAAAAAAATTACCATTGTATATAATTATGCAATGCAATCAGCCCTGTATTATGTCGTACACACCGCTGAGCACGGGCCTCCTCTACAACTGAGAGGGTTTTAGGCCTTAAAATATTTTTTCAGAGGTGTCCGGATAATAACCCATATTTCGCTCAAATGCCCAGGATGTTTGCCGTGTTTATCCGGCGTCGGCAATTTAGGTGATGGCAGCCCTACTTATGATGTGTAACTTATCCGTTGTCCCCAGTTCGAATACGAGCTAGACGACAACAACAAGCGCGTGGTGCTGGGTAAAGGCACGTACGGCGTGGTGTACGCGGCGAGGGACCTCAACACTCAGGTGCGCATCGCCGTCAAGGAGATCCCCGAGAGGAACCTGCAGGACGTGCAGCCGCTCCACGAGGAGATCCTGCTGCACTCGCAGCTGAGGCACAGGAACATCGTGCAGGTACGTCGCACCGTGACTCATATCACATCACGCCGTGACTCATATCATATCATGTGATATATAGTTTATCGTTAGCCTTACAATAAAAAGAAATTATAAATTATACAAGTGTATTTATGAGCCTGTGATATCCATTAAATATTACACACGATACAATATCGCTAGTTTTTCCTTCGCAAACTTGGAGGTAGAACAGTATTTAAATAAAAATTGAAATAATTCAACATTACTTAAATTTATTATTTATTTGCAGTATCTAGGGTCTATATCTGAAGACAACTATTTCAAAATATTTATGGAGCAAGTGCCCGGAGGTTCGCTGTCCGCATTATTGAGGTCCAAATGGGGACCGCTGAAAGAAAATGAGGCAACTATAGCTTATTACACTAAGCAAATTCTTGAAGGTCAGTAAATGTGCCATGAAAGTCTTCAATGTTTTTTATGTATTGCTGAGCAAAGTGACTTCACTTCACCTGATGGTAAGTGAAGTGAAGCCCAAAAAAATGTCGATCAGCAAGAGATAAACATCTATGGTCGTTCGGCACAGGCAATTTATGAAGAATTATTTTCGGGACAAAGTGGTATTATTTTTTAATAATTATTGTCTAGCACAGTGTCAGTTTTGTACCTGTTATTCCACAATATAACATAATAATGAACTCTGTATATATATTGTCCCACTAGCTTTTGCCCGCTTTAAAAAGTTTTTCCGAAATAAAAGTCCCGCTTTATACTTTCCCAGGATAAAAAGTAGCCTATGTGTTAATCCATGACATGATCTACCCGTGTGCCAAATTTCATCGAAATCCGTTCAGTAGTTTTTGCGTGAGAGTAACAAACATCCATACATTCTTACAAACTTTCGCCTTTATAATATTAGTAGGATTACTGGACCCATGCCCAGTGCGTCCTCTGCATCTGACAGGTTTTAGGCCTCACACGGCCCTAATCCGGATTGGTTATGCTTAGATTATATCGAATTGTCCATATTTTTTTTTTGTAACTTTATTTAATTTTTCAGGTCTCAAGTACTTACACGATCAAAAGATCGTCCATCGCGACATTAAAGGCGACAACGTTCTCGTGAACACGTACAGCGGCGTCGTGAAGATATCCGACTTCGGCACGTCGAAGCGACTGGCCGGCCTGTGTCCGTCCACGGAGACGTTCGCCGGCACGCTGCAGTACATGGCGCCTGAGGTCATCGACAAGGGACAGAGGGGCTATGGAGCTCCTGTAAGTTTTTTTTTATTCGGGATCGACAAGGGACAGAGGGGCTATGGAGCTCCTGTAAGATTTTTTTGTTTTTTTTTATTCAGGCACGGCAAAGTGACTGCACCTCAGCTGATGGTAAGCGCGATGCCGTCCAGATAGAGTATCGAATGGCAGCAGATAGTTATCTCGTTCGACACAATCATGCCGGCCTTACTAATTCGTGTTGTGTAGTGTTTTCGGTGTTGTCATTTTTTTTATGGCATTGAATGACGAGACAAGCATGCCGTTCGCCTGATTGTAAGCGATACCCATAAACAGTAGTAACACCATACAGCACCTTGAGTTACAAAGTACGTATGTGGCATTCCACTGCGCTCGTCATCCTGAGACATTATGTCCAGTAGTTATACTGGCTACAACGTCCATAAAACCTAAACACAAG
Source organism: Lapara coniferarum (assembly GCA_949316025.1). NCBI lineage: Eukaryota > Metazoa > Arthropoda > Insecta > Lepidoptera > Sphingidae > Lapara > Lapara coniferarum. The sequence continues at coordinate 6,123,754 of OX438922.1, forward strand.
AGTGCACGCATAAGAACAAATGGTATGAAGATATTTCTTCATGAGTTAAAAAAAATGTATAAAGAATTATATAATATTCTGGGAAGTGTCTGGTGAGTTCAAGGTGTTATGAAAACGCAAAATCTGATATCGAAGTTTTGGTATCGAGGTGGATTGTGCCTATGTAAAACTGTAATTACTAGCGGCCCCGACAGACGTTGTCTTGCCCTAAAAAGGAAATACAGCACCGCCTACTGGATCCAATTGTTAATCTAATCCATTCTCGAATCCACCTGAAGGCACACAATATTTCATTACAATCGGTCCAGCCGTTTGCAGTTCAGTGACATACACACGCACAGAAGAATTATATATATATAAAGATGTGGGGAAGAAATTCAGTAATTGTTCTTCTTTACAGGCGGATATTTGGTCGCTCGGATGCACCGTTGTAGAAATGGCAACTGGAAACCCACCTTTTATTGAATTAGGTTCGCCGCAAGCAGCTGTTTTTAAGGTAAGTAGGTTGTACAGTCGGCTCAGTCATGTTTGGTGCATTAAATTGCACTCTTATTACTTAGATGTTAAGTCCTATAACGCTTAGTAATAATGTCTAAATCTTCTTCAAACCGGAGTCAACAGTAGGTAAGCACTTGTTTCTGGTCAGAAATTGTCAAACAGCTGTGTCTATTCAGAAAGACTCATAGTATAATGAATGATCGATTATTTAAACGCGAATTACAAAGCAGTATAAGTAACTGAACAAAAACAAATTTCAAATCGCCTATATACGCGTTAAGTTAAATTGTATTTTTTTTTCTTCGTTTTAAGTAAATCTCTGTTATTTTATTTTTGTGAAGAGTAAAAAAATTTAGTAAGAACACAAAAGTATGTAGGCAATTTGAAATTTTATTTCGTTCAGCTACCTATGCTGCCGACTGTACCTTGACACGAGAAAAAGATTGCATTAATTGAATCAGCCTGTAGTATTTATAGTTGACCTGTTTTATAAGTACATGATTGATTCAATTATTTGTTTATATTTAGCAACATAAAGGTAACTCAATAACTCATAGTAACTGTTAATGTGGAGGTGAATTAAACGACTTTGTGGACTGTATATTATTATTATGGCAAAGGAGAAAATGTATGTACAAGTTACGAGATCTAGTCGCTCAAGTCTCGTCGCAGGACAAGTCGTCGCTCTCGTTCCCGTAGGCAAAATGGCGGCGCGGAAGCGCTCGCGCAAGATGGCCGCCGGAACCGGCGCGCTAGTGTTGCCAGCACGGGACAGGGCATAGACAGCCCGAGCGCGTGGGCATAGACATTAACCATCATATTACATTTACAGGTTGGCTATTATAAAGTGCACCCCGAGATTCCAAGCGAATTATCACTGAAAGCTAAAAACTTCATTTTACGTTGCTTCATACCGGATCCGGAGAAGCGAGCCACTGCCGCTGAACTGCTCGAGGACCCCTTCCTTTGCGAGTAAGTTATAGATATATTTGCATCCCTATAGCCCCAAAACTAGGATATAACAATACCACCTTAAAATTATTTTGTCAAGCAATTCGTTGGCTTTCGTTTGTGCTATTTTTAAATTTATCTAAAGTAATTGGTTCCTAGTTTTTGAATGATTGGCTGCCGATGCTCTTATTTGAGTAAGCCTAATTAAAAATCCCCACAGTGGCTTTACTCATACTGGTTTCTTTATCTCCAGAAAAAAGAAACCGACAAGCAGGCTGGGTAGTAGCATGGACTATAGCCGAAGCATTTCAGTACCAGCGGATAAGGCTCGACCAATCACCGCCCAGAAAAAGATCTCAGAGCCAAGCATGCCAGGCAATATGCCCACTTCGCCAGAAATCGAGTGAGTATGTTAAAAGTATCAACAAATGTAGTGATGGAATCGCATGGTATTCAGTTACCTATATCAGTTGTTCTTATACTCCAACAGGTTGTTCACTTGATCGATAGATTTTTTTACAATTAAAATTATTCGACGTATATAGACGTAAATTGTCACCCTGGTTATAGAAAAAAAAATACGTTCAAGAACAGATCTATTTTCTAGCTTTATAAACTTCATTGTACTTCAAATTTTATAATGCAATGAAAGACGTGTATCTAGTGGTAGGAAAAGTGGACAACCTGTATAACTTTGCCAACATGCATGGCTTAGACTGAATATTGAATTATCGAGAGTATCATTTGTTTTTGTTTGATGTTTTGTGCCATACCATCATACGTGGTGAAAGGGAGCTTATGTACTTGCGGAATAAGTGACAACACGTATTGATTACATCAAACCGATTGGCATACATAAACTCATTTGTCCTTTCAACCGTTATCGTCATCGGCGTAAATGCCAAGTTTGTATTTTACATTATTGTGATTATGTAAGGTGTTGTTGTATTCATTAGATAATCGAGATATTATTTTGACAGTTAGGCAACTATGTTGCCAAGGGAATATGAACTTCGCGTAAAATCAAAAGTTATGGCATTTGAATAATTTAAAAATCGAATATGGACATGAATTTCAAAGTGGTGTTCCAAAATATTTATCGTAAATTATAATCGATTTCATATCGATTTAAAAATGACTACAATAACACCGTAACGAACACAATCGCGTAACAGCGTCGCACATAATGTGTTACATAACACGGAACGTAATAACACGTGTCGATTGCTTTGCACCTAAGGCTGTATGTTTGTTTTCCCGCCGTCAAGGGTGAAAACGATCCGGTCTAACCCGACAATCACTAGGACGGCCTCGTCGATGCTATCACCGATACTGATATACCCACCGGACCTGTCGAATAGCAGGTAACGTTGTTTATTATGTGCACCAAAATTGTATTTCATAGAATACTATATTTTAAGAACGTTTGTGTTCAGTTTTAGGAATAACTGTTTGGGTTATAGAGTTTTTTGTGTTATAAATTCCAATATCGATATTATATCGATGTTTTTTGAGCTATTTTCAGAATTGACCTGAGTATTGTATTGATATTAAAACATACTTACATAATTTTTTTTACTTAATTATAGTCAAAAATTTTAAATTAAATGTTTTCCATACCTATCGATAAATCAATGCGATGTTGTACATACCTATTTTACGGAAAACTATACAGTAACTTGTAGATATGCTTTATTTAAATGCAGGTAGTAGTAGATTGAATAAAATATTGAATTCTATGAAACATTGTATTCGATAGAGCCACATTTCATCATATATTCGTACATAAATAGCACCAGCATGTCGCATGAGGCTTGTTTTAAAATGTCACATTAGCTTTATCACCTTAAACGCCCTTAGATATAAATGTTTACTTATAAAATACTCGGAAGTCAGTAAACATAATTAAAAACGCTGTCATTGATTAGAACATGTCGAGTAATAGGTATAAGATATGTTGTGACTTGGAGTGTTGTCGATTTTTTATTGTATCAGTTGCTAATTTTAGCGCAATCGATGAACGCTTGTAATCAATAATCGGAAAGTGAGAATAGTAGCAATCAGCCCTGTATTATATAGTTAGAACAGTAGCTCATATTATTATTATACTATCGCTAATCGATATGATACATAAAAAAATCGAACAACCTTATTAGATTTTCTGAAATAATTAATATTATACAGCATTTATATCAAAGGATTTTGTTAATGACGATCGAAAATCACGTTTTCTTTCGAGACAAAACCCGTACGGATGATAGAAGTTCCAAACGCATACTGACGTAATGCATACTAGTTAAATCAAAAAAGCTATTCGTATCTATGTAATAATGATTTTTTGCGTTTTTCTAAATATTTTGTTATCAACGCACGTTGAATCTATCATCTGGGCGGTTCGTAATCACTCGATCATTTATATAACGCTTCTAGTAACAACAGTTGTTAGCTACTAATAGCGTATTTTATATGTGTATATCTATATAGACATAACCACAACGTTTTCCAGTAGTTTTTAATGTGGATGTTTTTAGCACTATGCCAAACACGCCATCGACTGACGAAATGGACAATGGTGATACAATTCTAAACAGGCGGAGTTCTTCGGGCGGTTTATTGTCTCCAGAGGTAATTTTTTTTTTATATTTACAACGATCATCATCATCATTAGCAATTAACATCTACGTGAGATGATTAAGTTACGTTCACAGAAGATGTGAGGTACTATGTGCACCTACGCTATTGACTTATACGACCTATTTTAGCCCGAAAGATGCCACCGCAATTTTGGCAACGGACTGTATTTTTTTGTGTCGGGGTTAAAACGGTGCGAATGTACCGAATTTCGCGTTTGTGAGCTAGCTGCTCAAACCAGGCTTTATCGTGATCGTCTCTGACACGGTCGGCCGCCTCTTCCTCCAATTTGGTTGGATCCATGTTAAAAGACATCATCTCCCGCTTTATACTGTTTTTAAACCTAAAGATCCTACGACCTACCAATCGTTTAGCATGTCCTACGTCGGGTCAAAGTATTTGCCTGGGAAAAGGATTGGGGGCCATGCCACATCTGCGCAGTTGTCTCTGGCGTAGCAACGCGATTGTGCTAGGTAGCTGCGCGGTGCTTAACACCCTGTCGTTTGTGACTTTATCTTTCCAATTGGGACCTACGATGGTCTGAAAACAACGCATATGGAAGTTATTAACCGGTAGCTAAAGGGTACATGCAATGTGGCCTAGACTCGATGTTATTTGGCAACGTCTATAGACGTCGAATGTAAAGTCATTTGACTTGCAGGAATCTTCCAGCTCTCAGTATGCATTAAAGAGTGGCGAGGGTATTATTTAAATATTCTGTATCTTTTCATGTCTAAAAATATGAATTAATCAATTAATGAATATAATTTTGCATATAAAATAGTCATAAGCAAAAATCTTGGTAATATATGACGGAGGAGAGGATGTTGAACTCTTTGAAAAGAGGTGACGTCAGCTCTGCCGACGTCACAGGGTTCCACCTCATCATCATCATCAATGATGTGAGAGTAAAACTCCAACTTGTCCCTTATTGACGGAGGAGAGGATGTTGAACTCTTTGAAAAGAGGTGACGTCAGCTCTGCCGACGTCACAGGGTTCCACTTCATCATCATCATCAATGATGTGAGAGTAAAACTCCAACTTGTCCTTCATCTTTTATTTCTGAATGCTCCAAACTTATTTCCGGAGCTCCGCACAGTTGGAAGGCTCACAAGAGACTGCTTTTTCAAATGCGAGGCACCCTATTTATACCAACGATTTGACATCTCGACTAGTTTTTTGCACGATTATTATTTCAAAATACCCGCCGCTCCGACATATATAAAGCTAATTTTAGTACATATTTTATGTATTACATTTCCACAATGAAACGTGGAAACATTTTAACACTAAAATATGTCTGTACAGATCGATATGACAAATGTCCCACGATCGTCTATAGACGGCGAACAAGACGGTTTCTACTTACTAAAGAAAGATTCGCAACGTCGTCTCACTCTGTCACGCGTGTTAGAGCAGGACAGCGAGAAGATATGCTCCAAATGGATGCTCAGCGTGCAACAAGACTTTGGCAACACCGTTCTGACTATGGTATATAATACTTTTGTTTTTTATTTGGAACCAACACTCTTGTTGCCAATATTTTACACTGATATAAAATTAGTTATACCTTGGCACCTATATTCTATTATGAATCAAAAATATCTTTTAAAAATATTACAAGTGACATTAAATATCATAAATTTGGTAATTTAATTATTTTTAGAATCATCTAGAAACACTCAGATGCGCGCTCAAAGAATACATAATGGACCAAAACAGAGCGGTCATAGAGCAAGCGATAACAACGCTGAAAGAAGAGATGGATTTCGACTCGAATGCAATAAATGAGTTGCATTCGGCAATATACATGTTCCAAGAGGCTGTAAACACTGTATTGAGGATGCACAGTATCAAACCTCATTGGATGTTCGCGCTCGATAATTTAGTAAGAAACGCGGTGCAGGCAGCTATCACAGTATTATCGCCGGGTAAGTAATAATATATATATACTCACGCCTTTTATCCCCGAAGGGGTAGGCAGAGGCGCAACTAGTGCACCCACTTTTTGACATTATTCCGTCCCATGATGTGATAGGGGGCGAGCCTATCGCCATATCGGGCACAAATTCCAGACTCCGAGCTGATACTGAATAGAAAAACTCAATATCACTTTGACCGACCCGGGGATCGAACCCGAGACCTCAGCATTGCAGTCGTACGCCACTGAGGCTGGCTTAGTAATGTTTGTTTATTTAATCTGTAATTTATTTTATAAATCAATTTAAACTTTCTGATTTGAATTCATGTAAAAAAGTCTTCAAATATGTAAATTTTTGAGGGTAGTGTACCTTTTACTAGTGTAGTGCTCTTTTTTACATACTAGTCATATGGACGTCTGTTTGTGTTCTCTATACTTGGTGTGTGATGTTTCGCATTATTTTGGCGCCGCAGTCAACTCCAACACTGTGTGCCTTTTCAGGAAGAACATTGTAATCGGCCATTTTATAGCATGGCAGTTTTTGTAACTAAATACTGAAAATACACCATATTGTTAGCATTTAAATATTTTGTGAGGGTATTTGTGATATACTGATAAGTTATGAAAACCAGTCGAGATATCAAACTAGTAGTGGAAGTGGTAATTGGGTGTATAAAAAAGGTGCCGTATCGATATGGTCCCAGTTGTAGTCTCAGTTGCATTTGATCACCGACTCGTGCCAGTCGCTTAACTGGTGACATCTTTGTGAAAGTATCTGTAAAATCAATGGTAGATTTTTTTTATTTAAATCAAGATTGCTTCAGTTTTTAAAAATATATTTTAGAATAAATAAACAACGCCGCTCTAGTAAAAACTGCGAAAAATTGGTAACGATATTCTACCGAAAAATGCTTGATTGACCATCAATGTAGGTACAGAAGTTTTTTTTTATTGCAATAAAGACGAGACGAGCGTGCCGTTTGCCTGATGGTAAGCGATACGACCACCCATAAACAGTAGCAACTCCATTGATCCCGGTAGGTAACGGCTTGGTTGTGCCTCTGGCATTGCTTTAGACCATGGGCGGAGGATGCCGCTTACCATCAGGCGGACCGCTTGCTCGTTTGCCTACTAAGGCAATAAAAAAAAGTAGGTGCGTGTACTTATGTACGTGCGTGAGAAGTTATACTTCTTTGGCATCATTAAATAATAAAGGGCCTGGAAAAGGATAGTCGACACAGTCAAAAATTCAAAATGGCGGCCACTTTTTGAAATCTAACATCAAATCTGCCCTTTGCACCTAAAGCCATGCTCAGATATCGATTTAGGAGGCCTTAAAACAAAGAAATTCAAAATGGCGGTCACTTTTTTCAATTCTAGCATTGAATCTGCCCTTTGTGCCCAAAGCCATGCTCAGATATCGATTTTGAGGTCGATTGGCCTTAAAACAAAGAAATTCAAAATGGCGGTCACTTTTTTGAAATCTAACATTAAATCTGTCCTTTATGATATGATGCCTTTAAAGAGAGGTTTAGACTGCAACTTCTCCCGTGAGAATTTTGTGTCACACATGCACGCGTATCGTACAATTTCACTCCCATCAATTTTCCATAACGTGCCTATAGAAGTATAACTTCAAAAAATGAGCACCTTGTGTTTGTTGGTAGAGTTGGGCGCGAACCTGGCGGGGCAGGAGACTCGTCGCGCGGGGGCTGCGGGCGGCGTCGAACCCGGCACGCCCTCCGCCCTCTCCACCGCCACCTCCACCCGCGACCACCACCACGCGCTGCGCCACGAGAACCACAAGTACGTAACAGCGCGTGAAGGCACGGGCTTAGCTATAGCTTTCACCCAGGATATCAAAATGTTAGTGTGCCCTTTGTGACGTAGCACGTTCTTACCGTCCCATGACACAAAAAACAAATAAGTCACGTATACAATCCCCCCGCCTCCCGTCACCAAAAGTAAAAACAATAAAAATAATAATTTTCACAAGTTTTGTGGCCCATTTTATTTTTATTGTGAGCTAAGAGGGGTCCGTGTTCGGTTTTAATTTTAATGTTAAACACTTTTAACAGATAATTATTATACATTTATTGTGTAGAATAAATGAAAAACGTACAACTACTTTTTGCTAAGTCAAAGGAACCAGAGAAAAGAAGTCAGAAGTCCGGTGTCAGAAGTCACCAGCTCTATCACTTGTCTTCGTTTTCGAGAGTGGTTTCTTTACATCCTGTATAATATAAATGTTGTGTTTCGCGTATTTCTATAAATCCGTGACATTAATTGTGTACCTTAAATTGTATATTATGTATCGGTGTTCATTGGAAAAAAAATATTAACATAAGAATTTAATTTCCAGATTACACCAAGAATTACTTGAAAGTTACCAACAGTACCAGGCATTATTACGGCAAATGTTAGAGGAGCAAAAGCTTCAAACGCAAATTATACGTGAACTAGTCGACAAGAGAAACAGGTTGGTTGGGATTCAAATTTTTTGATATTTTGAAATACACTCATTTGCAAAAAAAACGGGCGGTTTGGATTTTAATTATTTTTAAAAAAAATACGGTACCAAAATGATTTCAATCATTTGTACATGTTACTGGCCGGTTTTAAAAATGCCGTGGTGATTAAAACAGTACGTTCTAAATTAAAATTTTCGTTTGATGCTAGTTTTTACAGAAAACCACTTTTTATCCTACATTTTTGGTGCGAAGTTCCAAAAGATAATATCGGTTTTCATAACTTTTAGTCAATTTTTATGAATTTATTTCATATTCTTAATTGTCAAAGCTTCATTTATTGCTGTTTAGCTGTCTCAATAATGTTTGAGAAACTGGTAAAAGCTACCAAAATTATTGCGCTTCTCGAAGAGGGCTGCAGCCAATGCTTCGTGGCTCAGAGGCTAAGTGTGAGTCGCTCGACGGTTCAAAGGACCTGGCAGCGGTATCAAGACACCGGTTCCGTCGAGAGAAGGCCTGGTTCTGGAAGAAAACCATGTACCCAACCACGAGATGATCGTTTTCTTGTGAGTCGCGCATTGAGAAATCGCAAGTCTTCGTATGTGGACCTTAAGAACAACCTCGAAGAAGTAAGAAATGTGCATATTAGTCTATGGACGGTCAGGAGGAGGCTGCTCGCGGCCAATATACACAGTCATCGCCCGGCCCGCGGCCCTAAGTTACTCCGTGAGCACAGAGTTGCCAGGCTTAGGTTTGCTCGAAATTGTGAGTCATGGACTCAAGAAGACTGGAATAGGGTATTGTTCTCCGATGAAGCCAGGATATCTCTGTTCGGTGAAGATCGACGTCGGCGAGTGCTACGAAGACGAGGAGAACGTTTTGCAGAGGCTTGTTTTGAAGAAATCATACCTTATGGTGGGGGCTCTGTTATGTTTTGGGCAGGAATAAATTCAATGGATCGTACAGAGTTAGTCTTCATTGAAAACGGCTCACTGACTGGACATCGATACATAACGGAAGTTCTTATTCCTCATGCACAACCCGCATTGGCCGCTTTAGGCGAAGACTAAATTTTTATGGACGACAACGCTCGCGCCCACCGGTCTGGCGATGTGGAAGCGTATGTGCAAGAGGTCGGCATTCGTCGTTTGGATTGGCCAGCTCGAAGTCCCGACCTCAATCCTATAGAGCATGTCTGGGACGTTCTGAAACGACGCGTGAGATCAGTACTACCGGCTCCGCAAACCATCAGAGAGCTGAAGAATGTAATTACCGCGGAGTGGGAACGTATTCCGCAAGCAAGTATCCGGGATATCCTCGCTAGCATACCCAGACGAATTGAAGCTGTGATTTCAGCTAGAGGGGATCACACTCGATACTAAACATTTATCTGCTTTTATTTTATTAAAGAAAAAACAAACAAAAATCTTTGTTAACTTTGAACTTTAGCATTAAAACCCATAAATTTTATCAAAATTTTATGATAATACTGACGAAAACGATTATTTGCTTATTAATTTACAAAATTGTGAAAGTAAAACTACCTATAATTATCAAACAAACCAATAGTAACATTTGAAATGGTTCATTGCTTAGGTGCCCGTTTTTTTTGCAAATGAGTTTATTTTGGCAACCAACGTATTTTATGGTACAAACTTATAAATTTTTATGGTTATTCTTATGTTGGGTATTTACACAAAACTTGATCTCATGTGTTAAACGTAAATATTTTTATCTGTAAATTGCTTACGGTAACCGAATATAAAACATTTCGTGTAGGTTGTCTGGAAGAGATCGCTTTTTAGCGATAAGACCGCCTATTGTCGCGCGATTCATAGTTACAAACCTATTTGTTAATTATTTATTTTCTTTTTGTAAACGTGGTGTACATTCAGCAGCATAAATATCTGTACAAAATCAAAATTTCAAATTGCCTACATAGTTTTGTGTTCTTACTAATCTTTTTTTCTCTTCACAAAAATAAAATAAAAGAGATTTACTTCATACATTATTATTATTACGTACATTTATATATAGATTTTAGTGTGCAGCCAACCTATCAGTGAAAACTTTTAATTGGTCTTCTGTCACCATTATAATCTTATATATTATTATTATTTGTATTAACTGTAAGTTTTCTACAATCAATAAAATAAAAATTAGAATTATTTTTTTCAGTTTAACTTAACGCGTATATAGGCGATTTGAAATTTAGAATTTGTTCAGCTACTTATGCTGGTAACTGTACAATAGTGTTTTCATTAATTCATTCCGTGTCAGAAGCAAGAGTCCGTCCTCGGCGTCGGTGTCGTCGGACGATGCGGAGGAGACGGCGGATGGTGGTGGTGGTGGAGACGGTGGTGACGGTGGAGAGGAGGTGCGTGCGTGGGCGCGTGCGCGTGCGCTGCCGGCGAGCGCGGCGCGTGCGCTGGTGCGACAACACTACGCGCTCGCGGACCTGCTGCACCACGCCACCAGGGACGACGTCGCGAGGCTCAAACTCAAGTACCTGCCTTTATGAACACTTTCTATCGATATCGATAGTTTTATGTTATTTCTCAAAATATCGACGCTTTCTGATTGCGTTTTAGATCGCAAAGATATCGATAGAGAGATAGAGAATCGATAGATTTATAACTAAACGAATACGGAAAATTAATCGACTGCAGGATTTTAGTATTGATTTATTTTTTATATTTCATTTTATAAACAGTCTGACAAAAAATACTTTAATTATAAATAATTTTATTAAGACACATTCAACAATCTTTTACACATATATACACAAATGATGTTTCATATTATGTAACTGCTATTTCTATCGAAATTTCACACAAACCTTACTCCCATCAGAGGTGGCATCGAGCTCCGTCTATGGCGCGCGATACAAGAACACCGCATACAAACAAGTCCCGGCCATCTCCGCCGCACCAGCAGCACAGAAACAGACATGGACACCAACTCGATGGTCGTAGTCGAATGCCAACGATGCAAGACGCTACGACGTACGATATCGACTAACTCGACATGTTCCAACAACCCTACCATCGTGATTAGAGATCAACAAGTCAACGGCGACGATACAGTAGCCGAGTACTATGGGGAGAACGGGGTGGCCAACCTTTGACTATTACGCGGATGGTGCACTCTGCAATAGGTCTCGCAGGTCGGGGTTGCCAGTAATTTTGTCAAATCGGTTTGATTCGACTAAATAATCGATACAGTTAAGGTTAATCGTACAAAAAATCGATATGGCAACCCCATCCCCAAGCCAGTATAGGGCGCTCTACTTGTAAATATTTAAAACTATAGGAGACAAATATACCTGATAAATATAAATGACCTGATAAATATACTTAATACAACGGCGTAGGAACACGTAAGAACTAAATATAGTTCTAAAATGAATATAGTAACACTGAGCGCGTCTACTACTAGCACAGCCCTTTACTTAATTACACTAATAGTAATATTCCATTAACCGATTCGCTTAAATAAAAAAAAATGTTAGTTACAACTGCTGCATTTACAGTGTCGCGTTAAATTCCCATATTTCAAGACTACAATATTGTATTATGGGTCTTAAAAATGAGTAAGAAGTACTTTAATTTCCTTTTTAATACAATAAGATGTAAGATCGAAACAAAAATGTATATCAAATATAGCCTTTGAACGCTTAGGTATACGCGATACTGTAATTTAACAAAAAATGGTTGTAAAACATTTAAAAACCTGCAAATTCGTAGTAACTGTCGCTAATGCTTCTTTACAAAATAATACAAAGCTAAAACTGCTTGAGGCCCTGAGTGTATCGTCCAAATTTAATATCACATGTAAATATAGTAATCATTTTGTATTTATTCGCTTTTTGATATCGTTTCGTTGTTACTAGTCTTGTAAATAAATTCCCATTAAAATTGTTTCAAATATCGAGTCGACACTCGAACATTGGTAAAGGAATGTTTTTATTCATATTTCGCACAAACATTGTAGATGGTGCTATCACATTGTGATCGTAATTTTAGGAGAAAGTGCCTTTCGTTAATGCTTAAAGTTTTGTGAATAAGCTTAATAAGGATATCGATAAATCGAGAAAGGAAAATGTTATAGACATCTCTATTTTGCTTAGTAATTACAATGTATGAAGTGATATGTATTACTTACACTTATAAAGATATTTTTTTTCGCTCACATTTTTGTACAATAAATATCGATATAAAATTATTGAAAAAAAGAAAAACTTTAGTCATTTAGCAAATAGGGATGTAGTTAGTGTCGTTAAGGATTCGCGCAGTTACACTGCATTTAGATCACGTCACAAATTGTGATCATACATAAATATTCACATATAGGTTATACACATGTTAATTTTATTGTTACGAGTGCCATACGTACCCATTGTATAGTATTATATATTAGTGATATACGTTAGTTCGTACACTGCTGTTATATGCAATTATCCCCTAAATTGGGGTTGTTTTTCGGCTTATAAATAACCGATATATGGCGGTTATAAATTAACAAGAGATGTTTGTGTGTGGTCTTTGGTTTTTTGTCTACCAACTAATGGATCAATAATATAATTTGGATGACTGTTATGAGTCGTATTAACATCTCAATTTCGCTCTGAAATGCGATATCAGCTGAGACGCTGTCAAATTAAAGTCAGCATTTAATAAACAGATAACAGCTCAAATGATATCTTAAGTCACAGCATATGACGGATTTTGACAGCTGAGTTTTGTTTATGAAACATCTGAGCTGAGAACATGCTCTTTAATGACAACTTCACCTTTGTTTATTATATTGTTCAATATATAAAATAACCACTTGAGATTCAACTCAGAGTTGGATTTGATTTTGAAAATGGTCTTTATTTTCATTACATACACAAAGTTCTCTTATCGATAATATACACCCTATCACAGTCGATGGTGCTAGTGGAAAACGCCCTTTTTAGTCCCAGAATGATCTTCCTGTTCAGCCCCCCTTATTCTCTATGACACGTTATTATCACCGCTCGTAACAATCGCGTTACGTAACTTCGCGTTTATCGCGATGGAAATTGGCATACAAAATACCATTTACCGCTAATTACACGAAGCTAACGTAACGCGGCCGCGTTACGAGTTAACACTGCAATAGAAATAGGAAACAGTAGAGAAGTGTCATCCGTGCCCCTTAGTCCGTAAGTCTACTTTTAAATGGGAAGAAAACCACCCCATTCATAAGCCGGACACCAAAGATTACATTTCTTAGAAATGTAATGTAATGATCTGAGAGTCAAATATTTATAACGATCAGCCCTCTATTTTCTATGACACACGTTATTTTCACCGCTTGTGTAACGTAACTCATCGCGTTTATCATTATGGAAACTGGCATACAGAATACCATTCAATGGTTATAACACGAACTTAAGGTAACGCGTTCGCGTTACGAGTTAACAGTCATAGAGAATGAAGGGGGAGTAAATAATAATTTTAACGCTTTTCGTGTAACATTACGTTATAGGTGTTTCGCACACTTGACGTACAATGACGTTACGGAAACGCGTACGAAACGAGATGGAATAAAATCTTACTTTATAAGATTTTATCACGAACCAAGTTCTAACGCATATGATTTATGAGAAGTCATATTAGGATAGGTGGTTAAAGTGCTTCCTAAATGCCTAAATATTAACATATAATGTTTACCGTATCGAGGCTATATTTACACTTTAATGTTTCATAGAACGTACATAGACGACATTTTTCTAATGAAAAGACGACTACGAGCATAGTTAACTATGTATTTTTGTGTTTAGAAATTACTTTTGTGGAGATACTTTTTAATGCACTTATTGGAGCGCAATAGTGTTATCAAATATGATTTTGCATAAATAAAACGTTTTTGGTATGATTTGTACAAAAAATGTTAATTGGAAATATTTGAGGTTATTTTGTTAACTTGATTCTTTAACGTAATAATTCGATAATATCTGAAGCCATATAAAATTACAGTAAAAATATAATGCTTATAACAGTTATAACGCATATTAATGTTAATAGAAATGTGTGGTTATGCATATTATCCGTAAGGTCGAACGCACACTACTTTTTACCCGTGGTTGATTTAATAGTGGTATGAAAGATAGTTATGTAATACTAGTATTACGCCTGCAATAATAAATAAAATAATAAAATTCTTTTAGGCTTAATGTGTTGAAGTGCGGGCAGCTAAGCTCATTTTAGTCACTTTTTATGATTAATCAAAGCCTAATCTTAGTTCAGCCTGTTAAAGCGTAAACTAAGCACTAATATATACTCAACAATGTTGTGAAGTACAAAATACAATGTAGTTACTTTCATAGACGCTTCTTTATCTACCGATACTAGTAGTAATCACAATTAAGTGGATAAGCGAAACGATACGTTTGAGTATGTTTTGTGGAACTTGGATTTACCGAGTTTAGATGTGTCTACCTTCTTATTCATAATCAGTTATTAATATAAAAAATATTGTTTTATATTGTGTTTTCTATAATCATGGTGGTAGGTGTTTTTTTTTAACCCCCGACAAAAAAGAGGGGAGTTATAAGTTTAGGGTGTGTATCTGTGTATCTGTGTGTGGTTATTTTATATATTGTATGTCTGTCTGTGGCATCGTAGCTCTCAAACGAATGGACCGATTTGGACGCGGTTTTTTTTGTTTGAAAGCTGATGTGACTGCGATGGTTCTTAGCTATAATTTATGAAGATCTGTTCAGGCGTTTGAGGATTATCAGCTCATTTCCAACTTAAAAAATCCAATTGACTTTAAATTTGGTGTACTGTCACTTTCAATACATTTGTAAACATGAGCTGATGCTGCGGCATCAAGTAGTCTGCGAGATACCCAACTCCTTAGCAACGTATAGCAGATATAGTGTGTTTGGGCTCAATGAGTAGGTGATGATAGGTAGTTGATTATCAGGGCCCCATGATGGAGAATAAAATAATTTAAAAAGTTTGAAATAAAAATTAAATTAAAATTTAAAAAACCCCCGACACAAAAAATCTCCAAAAAGTAAAATAATAATATTGTCTTTGTCGTTTAAGTACCTAGCAATATTTTGACCCAAGCGTCCTCACGTCGGGGGACCGAACTCCGGACCAGTAAGATGAAAATACTTCTTTAGCGGTCCCCCGACGCGACGACGGTTGAGTCAAAATATTGCTAGGTACTTAAACGACAAAGACAATATAATTATTTTACTTTTTGGAGATTTTTTGTGTCGGGGGTTTTTTAAATTTTAATTTAATTTTTATATCTGAAAATACTATGCTAGAGGAGGGTCTACTGATTCCAAGTCGCGTCACTATTGTCTATCGGTTTTATTCATAAACCTTTTTTAATTTCCTCATATATTGGGAAGGCAAAGGGTTCAAGCCCATACAGCCTCGTCATAAGTGATATTTTTGCTCCTCTTTTTTTTAACTTATTTAGTATGTCGTAGTAAAGCAGTGGCTACCTTATCAAGACATTTTATCGATGAGTTTCGACGGCAAAAACAAGTTTATAAACTGCTTATGAATGAGGTCGTTAGACTATAAAGCCAGTGGGATTTTGGCTGCATGGTCGACTATTAAAAAGGTATAAGAATTGGCAGTGGATATTTTTGACTTCATCAGTTACAATGTTGTTAATAACGGTTTATGAATAAGAACACCTATCCTAATCGCTTTTTCGATCCATCGCGAAATTGGACCAATCAGAGCAAAGTTTTTTGACATGCTTAGAAATGACATAATTTTATTGGTTTATTCTTGGGATCGGATTGAAGATTAAGACACAAACTCCATACACAAACGATTTGTTTCGTTAAAGACTTTCACACATCAAATTGCCTCAACGCCAGTTCAACTTACTTTTAAGGCAGCGATTGGCCAATTTTAGTCTTGATTGAACCGAAACGGACTTTATGTAAAGGACATAAAATTCACATTTGAATTCTACGAGTCGAATTGGTGACGAGGTGTGCGGAGGTCTTAGTCCTATAACTATACCATTGGGCAAATCATAGTTATTGTAAGAGTCTTAGTATAAACTTAGATCGGCGGATATAAGCGTCAATGACAGCTATCGACTGTTCTCAGATTGTACCTGTTTATTTAGAATCTTACCTTCAAAGGAGTAAAGGCGATTGTCATTTATCATTTTGAATTGTTTAACATTATGATTGGGTACAAGTCGATGAATTAAGATTTAAGAAACATCTGGACTCGCTTGTTTTGTTGTAAACCAAAGTGCCTACACCTATGAGAAGATTACTGTCTAAATAGCAAACAAATGTTAATCTGCCCACGTAACTTTAATGTCTTTGAGTAGCTATCTAATAAATTAATAATTACAAATATGTGTTTTATTTTTCCAAGAAATGGAAATACCGCCTGACAGACGTTGTCCTGCCCTAAAAAGGAAAAAATCCTAGAAACCGAGTACACCGCCACCTACCGGATCCAATTGTTAATCTAAACTATTCTCTAATCCACCTGAAGACACAAAAAAATCTTTAAAATTGGTCCAGCCATTTAGTAGTTCAGTGACATACATACACAGAAGTAAAATATAGGTATATAAAGATTATAAAGCTGAAGAGTTTGGTTGAACGCGTTAATCTCGAGATACTGATTCTGAAAAATTCTGAAATCTGATTTTGAAAATTCTCTCACTAACAGGAAGCTACGCTCCTGAATGCTATAGGCTACTTTTTATCCCGGAAAAACTTTCACGCGGGCGGAGCCGCGAGCATCACCTAGTGAAATATAATTTGGAAGTCAGCGACATAAGTAGCTGAACAGTTTCAAAACTTCAAATCGCGTCTACACTTTCGTGTTCTTACCAATTTTTGTTTTCTCTTTACAAAAATAAAATAAAGGCGATTAACTTTACTTCCCACAAAGAAAAATGATGCGAGTAATTTGAAATTTTTAATTTGTTCAGCTATTTATGTGGCTGACTGTACATAAAAGTAAGATATGAAGGAAGGTGTTTGGCTTCCTCAAATCTCACTCACTATTCAAAACGCAACAGCGGGCCACGTGCGTCGGTTTGTTGTGGGACATGGTATAAACCGGCCCATTGATGCCGAAAACAATTAATACGATATAATATAAAATATACTTTATATAGGGAACGTGCACCAACTATAGATGGCAGCACAAAATCGACACTATGGATAAAAAAGAAACTTAAATAAAAAAAATATTATAAAATATGGGTTGCAGCCCATTATTATATTGGTAAGTATTGATACCCACCGTAGCCAGAATACGCTTTTATTTAGATGGGAGATAGTTATTTTGATGTTATTGAAGCCAGATTTGTTTGTATTAAGTATATAAAACTTCTTTATTTTTATAAAATACGTAATGAGACATTTCTTAATGATTTTGTAACTTATACTATGTTTCATATAGCTTTTATTATTTTTGTTGACTTGCACATACCTAACCATGGACTGTAAGTACTTAGGTAGGTACTTACTATGCTTGCAAACGTAATAGTATTTTATACCCTTTCTTTTGTTTATATTTATGTTTTGGAGATATCCAATGATACATTTTCAACAAATTAAATGTTATTTATCATCCTTTTAATATGAATATATTACGTCAATGCCAAGTATCGATAAAGTGAAAGATTCAGATTGCGCCACCAGATGGCAGAGCTTACGACGTGCACGTTCCCTATACCTATGAGCCACAAAGACGTCTTAGTTTGGAGCGTCGGGCCTAAACGTAATATTGTTGACGTACTTAAGTGTCTAAAAACGTAATTAGACGTTTTATTCATTTACATATAAGTATTCAAAATTATCGAATGTTTTATTTTTACCAACCAAGTATTTAACCATGGCAATTTTTTTAGTTGGCAGTTTTTTTTTTATTTTCGTTAACTTCTGCCGCAGAAGAGTAATGTTGGCATGCCGCGAAGATGTACCGTTTAATAGCAAGAAAGGTAACACAGAAATATTAATTTCTTATTAATTAAAACCCTACGCTTCATGCATCGATAACTTAATTTACATTTATAGCAACGTACAGTCTAAACACATATCTCCTTAAACCCCCAGGGACTTAGAAGACGTTACATTAATTCACCCAATGTTTGTGGGCTAGCGTCTACTCTAATTTACATACAACGATGCGTACCCTTAATGGCATTTGTATTAGTTCGTATTATACCTTATGTTGACATGTTGACGCTAATGTAATCACGGATTAATCTTTAGCTTTGTGTGACTTCGTAGCTTACGTAATCTCAGTGTTATTTGGAGTAGTTGAGAGAATAATAAATGACTCAAAAATATGTAATTTTGATGACCTTTGTTGTTTAGTGGACGGGGAAAGAGTCAAAGAGAAAAAAATACGCGTAAAGACTTTAAAAACAAGAATACATTGTCACAATAATTCCATCAAAGTCACGAATATGACTAAGTACTTATTGCGACCACAATCTGACTACAGTTTTATTGATAAAAGTTTACGTTAAAACGCTGGGGTGAATGTCTACTCAATTACCGAAGCGTCTTAATTATATTAGAATATGGAGTCTTCGAATTTGAATTTCAATTCCGCTTTAAGCTCCCGTCTGACGAACGAAAGAACTGTTAATTTTATTAGACTCGCTCGAAGGCTTTTTAATGTAAATCCGGACGGTGATCTCATTAAATTACTTTTACATTCATTTGTTTACTGCCAATAAAAATAAGTACCTATGTAGTACATAGTCTTCTAGTTCTATCTTATAGCGATCATTTTTATACCTACGACAGTCTATTTGGTGGTTTCGTTGGTCACCGGATGCGACGCGGATGTAGCAAGCTCCTGCCATCGGTAACTTGCATATCGCGACCCCTGTCGACCACTCATCTAGTATAATAGCTGAAAACCCTTTCCTTGTCTTGCTCCAGCGTGGAGTCGGCGCAACACTCTTTCTCAAGCATATAGCACATTTTCCTATGTGATATGTGTATAAATAAATAAATAAAAAAAAAAAAATATCTCGGCAGTTTGTTAAATACCCTCAAAGTTACTTTACCTGAGAACGAATTACTGGACCTCTGGGCCATAAAATACAAAGAAGGAAATATATTTTTTTTAATTACCAGGCTTCAAATATCTAAAATATTGCGAATTCGTATTCATTAAGTAAAAACACGGTCTAACGAAGGTACAACGGATTTAGTGCCGATAATTATTAGAACCACAATGATAATAGTATTTGTAAATAAATCCCCAGTCCTTATTCAAGAACGAACAAGAGAAACTCGGCTATAAATTGTTATAATACCAATTTTGGCGACTATCCACGCTTCACCTGAAATATTTTAAGCTTAGCGTGCGACACAGTGTAATCCTATTTAGGTATCGCTCAGAAACTCCATACAAAGGAATCGTTTTATAGTTATTTTCACAAATATTACTTTACGCTCAAACGAAGCTGAAACCGACTTACGAACTAAGCATATCTTTCCTTATTTTTATAGCACATCCATGTTATTATTGTACACTAGTTTAAGCTCGCGGCGTAAAAAAAATTCCGGTATAAAAGGCCCGCCTTATATTTTCCCGGGATAAAAAGTAGCCCATATCCTTTCTAAGGTCTCTACTAGTATTATCGCCATACCAAATTTCATCGAAATCAATTCAGTAGTTTCAGAGATGTGCAGCAAAAAACAAACAAAAAACAGATAGAAAAGAATTATAAAAATCGCTAGTTTGTTTTCCTCTTCTTTAGTCCCCCTTTCTTTTTTATCACATTTCTTTAAATGTACACTCACCGGTTCTACTGCTTTATTATATACTAGCTTTTGCCCGCGCTTTTGCGAGACAAGAGTCTCGGTTTATATTTCCCCGGGTTAAAAAGTAGCCTATGTGTTAATCCAGGACATGATCTACCCGTGTGCCAAATTTCATCGAAATCCGTTCAGTAGTTTTTGCGTGAAAGAAGAACAAACATCCATACATCCAGACATCCATACATCCATACATACTTACAAACTTTCGCCTTTATAATATTAGTATATTATATACTATAGGTACTTCTGCTCGCGGCTTCGCCCGCGTGAATGAGTTTTTCCTGGATAAAAGTCTCGCTTTAGATTTGCCCGGGATGAATTATACATATAAACCTTCCTCTTGAATCACTCTATCTATTAAAAAAAACCGCATCAAAATCCGTTGCGTAGTTTTAAAGATCTAAGCATAAATAGAGACAGACAGCGGGAAGCGACTTTGTTTTATACTATGTAGTGATATAAATTTTAATATAATTTATGGAACAGTAAATCTATGCATATAAATAAAATTAGAGTGTCTGTTTGTAATATTGAAATAATCGTTTTTTACTACATGTATATGAGTACATGTAGTAAAAAACGGTACATGTACATGGACCAAAATAACATTTTTTACAATTTTTGTCTGTCTGTATAGGTATCGGTCTGTTTGTTCCGGCTAATCTCTGATATGGCTGGACCGATTTTGACGGGACTTTAAAAATATAAAGCGGGACTTTTATCTCGGAAAAACTTTTTAACGCGGACGGAGCCGCGGGCAACAGCTAGTGTTTAATATAGTACGTAAGTACTTAAGTAATATAATAATACTTAGACTGCCTCGGTGGCGTAGTGGTATTACAGTACGACTGCAAAGCTGAGGTCTCGGGTTCGATCCCCGGGTCGGGCAAAGTGATATTGAGTTTTTCTATTCAGTATCAGCTCGGAGTCTGGAATTTGTGCCCGATATGGCGATAGGCTCGCCCCCTATCACACCATGGGACGGAATAATGGCGAAAAGTGGGTGCACTAGTTGCGCCTCTACCTGCCCCTTTCGGGGATAAAAGGCGTGAGTGTATAATAATGCTTATTTTAAACGTAATAATTTCAGTAAGTATTTCTTTAATAAATACTTTTCAATAATTTTATGAGTACCTATAGTTTTCTTTATAGATACGGGCACAGGAAAATAACCCTACTGCACCTGATAATAAGTGAAGTAAGATCGAGATAGTGTCGACTGGCACTTCCTCAATCGACACTATTACGCCGGCCTGTGTCGGATATACACAAGCTGGGGGTCATACATTTTAACCTATCCATAACCTTAAACGCTAACAGAAAAGGGATTTTGTCTAGACCCCCTGGTCCCCGAGCGCGATACACTTGCGTGGGCCACTGACGGGTTTTATACCTTGTGTACGATGGGCGATATCCAAGCGGATATAATGTCCTATCACCAGCATTTTTATTGCATTTGAATGACGATCATACCGCTCACTTGATGGTAAGCGATACGACCGCCCATCAGTAACACCATACAGAACTTTAATTGCACTGGCTACAATGTCCTTCAAACTGGAACACAACAGTGTATGCACACTGCCGCTTGGCGGAACAAATAGACTTTGCGGTTATAACTATCCAGACGGCTCCTAGCATAGGAGACACCTACCACCAGTAGCATTTAAAATACTCTCTTATACTCTCACGCCTATTATCCCCGAAGGGGTAGGCACAGGCGCAACTAGTGCACCCACTTCGCCGTGCGTATTCCGTCCCATGATGTGATAGGGGGCGAGCCTATCGCCATATCGGGCACAAATTCCAGACTCCAGAATGACACTGGATAGAAAACCCCAGTATCACTTTGCCCGACCCGGGGATCGAACCCGAGACCTCACGTTTGCAGTCGAACCATAATACAACTATGCCACCGAGGCAGTTACTAGCATTTAAAATATTTATGCAACGCCTGAGGGGTTAACCATCAATGCTCACTTTCACGAACAAAGCTGAAACTGGCGATAAAGTTATAAATAAACCATACTTATCGCATCAAATAACGCTTCGTTCACAATGAAGTGCGAGTGCACGGTCACTTAATACGAACAATACTTTAGGCGTGTCCTTGGCTTCAATGACTCATTTACATACGAAACCGCCGTACACACCTACCCAAATTGCTCTGGAAATATTGGAGAGCGTAGTCAGGATTGAGTGGGGGGTCTTTTTTTTTTCTTATTTTCTCTGGCAAGGCGCGGTATGCGCATCTGCCAGTGTCAAAGTTTTTGGTTAAAATAAGTTGCAGTTGTATTGTTTACTTTTATCCTAAGTACTTACTACCTCAGAATAATTATGCTTTAGTTATTATCTGAGCTAACTACTATGTCGAAGTAAAGCAATGGCTACCTTACCAAGACTTTGTCGAGGAGTTTTGGCGGTAACAAAAAAAACACTTGATTAGCACTGTTGTTTCAATTCACTTCATTTGAGCCCTTTAATAGAACTATATTGGATAATATACCACTATAATTAAGCAATATAACACTCAGTATCACCAAAGTAATAAATTAAAACAGGAGCCCCTCATCACACTTCCAAGTTCCCGCCAAAACTCTTCTGGGGGGTCTTAGGACGGTATTAATAAATCAATCTCAAGTTTGAGCTAAAAACGAGATATTTATTTTGTTCCAATTTTAAATAGCACATCTCTAGTCCATACTTTCATGAATACTATAAGATGGTTCGCCTTATAAAATTATCTAGTAAGTGCTAGTCATTACTTTTGTTATATTCGCACGCTCTTTATCATCTAATTATATTACATCTTCTTTATTACTTTCTTCTCCTATTTATGGACCTAGTTGCTAGATCATATAAACCTCAAACAATTTGAAAATTCCTTGTAAAATATTTTATATTCCACTGTCACTTAACCTTCAGATTTAAAAGATAGACATAACCACAGGTTACCAACCGTTTTTGTCCACAGTCGAAGTACTACCCTGTATTCAAGACGGGGGGCTCAGCCAGTCCTGCATGAAAGTACGCCGAGACTCGGGAGCCTGACATTGAACCAAAACGTTGTTACTCGCATAATGCGGATTTATACCAAGAGCGCATGTGTAACTAACGTCTGCCCCCCAGCAATTTGCAAGAAAGTGACGCTCATACCCCGCCTACGTTATCTTAATCCGCACTAAATTATACCAATGACTTGCTTACCTTGTCTCTCGTTGATACATCTTGAAACGTGTATGAACTTTTTGTATGCTTACAAATCGTTCATCTTTAGATGTAATCTTTGTTCTATATTTACTTCTGTTTACCACTTTATTATTTAAATTCCTACCGACAATCAATCTTAACTCGTAAATGGTAATGTTTTAAATTACATGAAACAATATTTTCTAATAAATCAACACATGTCGGTATTACCTTTTTATCCCATCGACTACCACCCACATAGATGCCGTATAAAATCTGTCGACATGCGGTATCCTCAACTTTATGCATTGCATCGATAGCGTCTTTATAAATTTATTTAAGTCGGTCCCTTTGCGGCACCTGCGTGCAGCGCCGAGCACTCTCCGCCTCACCCGCGAGAGGCGAGAATCGAAATCCATAGATCGTGCGACAGACGTTTCCACCACGTGTTGAAAGGTCTTAGATAATATAATATAAAAGCTTTCAAGAGAATAGCGCTCCACGGCGTGTCTGAAGTATCAATTCAGCTTGTAAGATGACTACCTCTCGGATGTTGGAGACCTCCCGATGGCTGTATTGGAAAATTGCTACGGCACGCTCCCTGCATCTACAGGGAGTTGATTTTTTATTAAAACTTTATAAGGGTATCTCGAGCACAGCGATTTAGCTTCGATAACAGTTATGATAGTGTTTATGCAAAATGTATCTCATGTATATAAAGGCGGTATCGTTAAACATAAAAGATGTTTTCCGAGCCAGTGGCTCGTTGCGAGGAATGAAAAGAATGCGCAGCGACTGGTTTGTGATATTTTATCAAGGATAGAAAGGAACTTAGGGATTCCACTGTTTGTTTGAACAAACGAACAACAAATACGTTGCGGAAATGCAAACTCGCTTTTATTCTACGTATCCGAGCTATTCAAAGGGATTCAGTGCTTTTGAGGTAACGAAACGGTAAACGTAATAGTTACAATCACTACATACATTCTTTACATTTCGTAGAATATTTTTATTGTTTACTGACAGAGAGTACCTATCAAAGAGAATTTATAATAGTACGGGTACCTATATTTATGTTTTCAAACCTACTGTACTTATTTTTTTTTTACTGCGAATGAATTGCGGCGAGTTTACTATCAGAATGTTATCGTTATCCGTAGCATTTATAGTAATCAGTGCTATGGACGCTCGTCTTTAGCTGCTGTTTGGCATTTGTTTAGAAATAAAACTGGGTTCTAGAACGGTTTTGGTTTTATTATTTCTAACGCGATCGGGGTGGTGTATCTATCTCCAAAATATAAGGTGAACTTGGCCTAACACATTTCAATTCATTATTTTCATAATTTAATTTAAATTTGTCACATTATTGTACTGGTAAGGTATTTATGCTGGGAAATTGATGGAAGTCTGGGTTGAATTTACCACCATGGGGTCGAAACCCATGGTGGTAAATCGTTAGAGACCGATTTACGCATGTTCAGAATAGGGATAGACTTATCCCATCACATCATGGGATTTCATTTCGCGGATAGGCACCCACTCTTAGTGCAGGAGCCAGGAGCACTATATCTCAAAAATAAACATGTCTAGCCGTCTGTTTGCATATGTTCACGAGCAGGATAACCGAATCCCTACCATCCCTGTCTACATTCTAATTAAAATTTGCTTAGGTTCCAATACATTTGCATACTCGCATCCCGAGCTGTCTTAATTTTGTCATAATGTTTGCAAACTGACATTCATGTGTAGGACCGCCATGCGTTCGAGTTTCTTCGGACTTACGGATTTTTTAAATTGTCCGAAAAAATCTGGAAGTTTCAAGTTAGAGGCGATTTTTAATTAAGAGATGAAAAATGGGTATTATGTCGTTCTAAAATATTTGTATTAGATCTTGAAAGAGCACCACATTTTTGGTTTTCACTTTAGTGCGTATATTTTAATTACTTAGTTCAAAAAAACAAATACGTTATTCATAAAGTATACATATACACTCACGCCTATTATCCCCGAAGGGGTAGGCAGAGGCGCAACTAGTGTACCCACTTTTCGCCATTATTCCGTCCCATGATGTGATAAGGGGCGAGCCTATCGCCATATCGGGCACAAATACCAGACTCCGAGCTGATACTGAATAGAAAAACTCAATATCACTTTGCCCGACCCAGGGATCGAACCTGAGACCTTAGCATTGCAGTCGTACCAAGATACAACTACGCCACCGAGGTAGTCAGTAAAGTATTTGAGAGAAGTTTTTTATCCCGGTAGAACCCTATACAATTTGAGAAAACATTACTCAAAAAGACATTAAGTATCAAAAAATTAAGCATATAGTTACAAGGAAAAAAAATTAGGACATAACGATTCTCTCAGCCAAATGTGACACATTCCCCACTCCACTTCGTGACGTCTTTATCCGATATCAGAATCAGACATGGTAGGCCTACCCAAGTGTGTATAGGGTGTGCCCACATGCCGTTACAATGCAATTTATTGTTTCAATCTGTGTACACACTCAAATTAAACTGACATGAATAAAGATGCGTGCGCATTTACTACGGAAATTGTATTAGTTGCTACAGAGTTGCTACTTCAGATTACTTTGGCATTGCGTGTTTGTAATGTGTTATTTGTTAATATTTTATTTTTAAAATGTAATAACTGCAACTGAAAGATTTAGTCGTTAATGTAAGTATTAAATTAATAATAAGTATGTGTATAGAATATTATATACTCAATTAATAATACAAACACAACATTTTAATTATTTATTTCTATTACTAGCTAAAGCATATTCCAATCCACTGAATGGAATATACTACTTTTTAACGAATTACTGCTTCAAAATCTTTTATACCTTGAATGAATTACAATTGTAGAGCATACTGTGTGCATAAAAATATAAAAGCATTTGCAAACCAAGCTAGGTACTAAACGAAAGCTATTGTGCACCTCTATAAAGGCGAAGAGTAACGACCTACCAAGTCCTTGACGTCGAAGCCACTTATGGATTTAGCATTTTTTCTAAACCCTAAACACCGAGGTTTTCATGACAAAAATTCGTGCTATTCGAAGTTAAGATTTCTCGAATAAGTGTCCTCGTAGGACCAAAACGTCTTGGAAGCAATAAAAATACCAAGCCGTGGGTCAATCAGGTTAAGTGTTTTGTCCACGGGCTGCGTCGCCAAATATATTATAGGTATAAGATTTATAGGACTCCGAGTAAATAGAGAAATAGTTGAGATTACACACGAATATCTGTTGCTGAATTGTCGAGTGTTTTGTCTTTAACTTCTGAAAATGCTTAGAGTTTGTAGTCTTATGTTTGTATATTTTGGGTTACAATAGATTATTACATCACCTTATAGTACTTACTTCATATTATTAATTAGTTTACTTGTTTAAGTGTAAGTTTTGATCGTTGCATAATACAGATTTTAATAATATACCTACATAGACAGGTACACATTTTCCATCAAAAGGATTATATGAAAAGAAAGCGTTTATATGAAACATTTTAAGAAATATGGTAAAGCAAACACTGATACTAAGAAATAGCCTGTCGCCTGTTCATAAGCTCCACCCACTTTACTATTCAGTCCGAGAAAAACAAAACGTAAATAAATAAATACACAGCTTGTTTTTACTTTTTCCGTTGCCAACTTCTTTTCAATTCCATCAAAGAAGCGATTATTTTATAACTAAGTTTTGCTCACGTCTTTCCTGGCGTCGAATTCGGTTTAGGACAAATATTTAAAGAGTAGCCTTTTTATAGTTCAAACTTTCTCTATATCAGTATTTCATCAAAAACAGCTTAGTTGTATAGCTATGAAAGCGTAGTAGACGGAGCTACTATTGTATTTATAATATTAATATGGATTTCTATTAAAAAATAATCTTATATCTCTTTATATTGAATTTTCTTCGTTGCCGGTTCTATCTAACACACACGAGGTAATTAACAACTTTCGTGGTGTTTATCTTCTTGTTAAATTTTTCATAGCAAATCGTATTGGATATTCGGATGAAGCAACTTTAAATCAAGTGGCGGTGGGCAACAGGTAGAGTCCCGCATCTCCGCCATGTTTGATCTCTACACGAGAATGTATTAGATTGTATTATATATCAAGATATTGTATGCTGGGAAAGATAAAACTTTCAATAACTATTTGATAGCTTAGTAATTGACTTCATTGTAATGTGATAATTGACATATCTCCTAACAAAACATACAGAAAAAATATATTTATTTCTTGTTTACGTTTAGTTTTACGTTCCTACATTGAATATGGTATAGATATAAAACATAAAGCTTTGATTTTGTGTTTCGTCTATAGTTTAGTCTCAATTATATTACAGTAATATTAATATATGAATAGATACATACGCGTATTTATCGTAATGATCTTAAAATGATTGACGGGCACGATGCAATGTATTCTACGGTCTACCAGTCTCTATTATGTCTATATTTCACAATTACTACTGACATTTGGCAGTTTCAGAATTTATAACAACCATTTTGATGCCAATTTGAGGACTTTAATGGAACAATTAGTAACTCATTGTGTTTTATTATGAAAAAATAACCATAACCAGCCCTGTATTATATGCTGCCCATTGCTGAGCACGGGCCCCATCTACAACTGCGAGGATTTTAGGACTTAGTCCGCCACGCTGGCCTAGTGCGGGTTGGTAGACTTCACATACCTTCGAAATTATTATGGAGAACTTTTGAGATATGGCGGTTTCCTCACGATGTTTTCCTTCACCGTTAAAGCGAGCGATAATTCCCAAAGAATACACACATAACTTTTTAGAAAAGTCAGAGGTGCGTGCCCTTTGGTTTTGAACCTGCGGGCATTCGTCTCGGCAGTCCATTCCACTCCCAACTACGCTATCGCCGCTGGGAAAACATAAAAAATAACATCTAAGTATTATTAACTATGGTCCCAAATTACTATTGGTTACAAATCCCATCCGAGCATTAGTTTTTTCGTACTATTAACATAATAAACTCATGATTCACTAGACACTAAAAGTCATAACACTTTTACACCCATGTCCGATTTACAACACACTCTCAGAATTATCATTGAAGGTCCTTCTAATCGCATTCTTAATTAATAGATACCCACAATTGAATGTCGCGCAAACTTGCAAGTTTTAATAATTTATGGAATACCAATTTTTCTCCCAGACAACACGAACCGTCTCGTCATAATGAGAAATTAAATTGAAGTGTCTCTTGTCTTAAATTTTAATGCGCCGAAATGTTTGTTATGGAACGGAATAAACCTTTGGCTTGCTCTCAACAATTGTGAGTTCTCAGTTTGGATGATTCATTTTTAAAAGTGCATTATAAGTAATATTTATCTGCATTAATTATTGATAAAATATTTTTAGACGATCCATAAATATATTGTAATTTATATAAAGAATTAAGTATTTTGAATCTTCATTTTTGAATTAAATTTACGAATCGTGACGGTGTATAATTACTATGAAAATTTAAAATACATCTGTAAAATTACACGCTGCTACATGGATATTAGCAGCATCCTAAGTTTCTTGAAAGGATTTCAATGTTTTATTTATAAACAGTCTAGCGTTGCACGGCGCGGCGTCATTTAATATATGGAATGGTAGGAAGGAATGGAATCACGTGAAAGGTCGTGGTAAAGTTATTTGCTTTTTAAACTTCTTTGTTCTGTGGAAGTTGCAAGGAACTACTATCTATTACTAGAGAATTGTATTATGGTTTGCACAGGTATTGGAACCATACACATATAAAGGGATAATCATAATTATTATTAGTATATTAGAAGTAGTGATGTGATAGTATGATTATATTAGTTAAGCAAATGATCAGATGTTTATCTGGTGGTATGTGATCACAACCGTACACAAATATCTAGACAAAATCAATCGTTACCAATCTCAAAGGATTTCTTTGGAATCACAAAAATACGTCACGAATCGTATAAAACGAGAAGCAAATTATTTGATGTTATAGAATCGGTACCATTCTAGTCGAGTGATCTATTCAACATCAGGCACATGACGTCCACTGCTGAACATAGGCCTCCCCCAAAGTTTTCCAGACGGACCTGTCAAAAGTGGCCTGCATCCAGCGTGTTTCTGCGACCCTTATCATCAGATGATTCTATTATTCCCAATGGAAGATTGTCCAAAGAAAATAAACAATGTTTCGCCAAACAACGAGTTAATGCCAAACTTATTATATTGCGAGAGGTTGAAGATGGGAGGGCGCTAATTGGAAATACATGAGAAAATTTGCATTTTACTTTGTCCCCCGGACTCCCGTTGGTGTGCCGTTTCGTCGAGAATTCCTTTGTCGAATCTGAAATGTATCATGTCTGCAGCGCTCCTAGATCGTCAGAGCGATTATTAATAATGACATTGCTCTATCACTAGTCGTTTTAAATTACTTATTATAATATTCTTGAGACTGAATGTGTTTATTTATCTATTTATATATGAGAGATCTCTCGATCCCTGGGATCGAGAGATCGAGAGATGAGGGATCCTCGGCGGATCCCTGATCTCTCTCCGGTCATGTCGGATTGCCGTCTCACCGGACTATGAGAGTGAAGGAATAGCGAGTGCACCTGTGTATTGCGCACACACTTGTGCACTATAATATCTCCTGCGTACCTGGCTGATCTCCGTTGAGATTGGCCGCCGTGGCCGAAACTGGCTAGGAGGATTTCATATATATGAGAGGGAACGAATGAGTGAGCAATTGATAATTAATGTAAAGAGAAAAGACCATTGTTATTTTAAATGACCAAACATTAAAAATCTGTAAAGCTGATATCTTAAGTTGGTGAGACGATGGGCCACCTCGGTCTATCAGAGAAAATTGATATCGCTGTGGCGCAGTTATCTTGCGATTTTTTGGCTCCTCAAAGACAATTAGTAGATGTATTGATATCATACGATGTAGAGGCATCGCCGAGTATGCCACCAGGTTCCGCTCCGGAAGTGGAAATTCACGAGTTCCGTGCGGTAATGTGCGCGCAGCTAGCCCAGGGCGTTGACCAGCGAGTCCTCGTTGTCGCTGATGTAGCCGTCCAGGTCGGTGTAGTGCGTCGGGTGGCTGAGCAGATCACGTCGGTTGCCAATGTAGAGCTTATGTGTATGGGAGTGTTGGATCTACATTGTTGTAATAAACTCTATATTTCAAGACTTCAGAGTACGTTTATACAGCGGATACTTAGACGGTAACAGTAATGGTTGGTCAGACTCAGACGTACTGAATAAACAAATGCGTACATCGCTTATATATGGGGTGCATGGTGTGACACAGCGTTCCCGCACAACTGTGTACGTGTACTTACATAGCTGCGCAAGTGTGTGACTTACATACGACATATTCCTACTTTAGTACTTGGTCAAAGGAAATAATTTCATTTAAAACAGAAAATTATTAATCATGTATTTTTTTTATTGACTGCCTTGGTGGCGTAGTTGTATTACGGTACGATTGCATTGCTGAGGTCTCGGGTTCGATCTCGGGGTCGGGCAAAGTGATATTGGATTTTTCTATTCGGTATCCGCCCGGAGTGTGGAATTTGTGCCCGATATGGCGATAGGCTTGCCCCCTATCAAATCATGGGAAGGAATACGCGCGGCGAAAAGTGGGTGCACTAGTTGCGCCTCTGCCTACCCCTTCGGGGATAAAAGACGTGAGAGAGTGACGTATTTTTTTATTAAGTACTTTTAATACAAACAGACGTGAAAGTCTTGAATTCCCCATTCAAAATTCGAACATTTATAGTGAAATCCAAAAATCGACATCCAATCGCATTGGCAACATTAAACATCTCCAGAAACTTGAACACAATTGTTTATAGATATCTAGACAGTTCCCGAGGGAGTCTGGCAATCAGTGCGAACACTCGCGGCTCGTTCTAAACCCATTACGGATAAATTAAGCCCGATCAGGAGCTCGCGAATGCAAATCTGGGCTATACCACCTGCGTAACTACATTTCCAAATGGAATACCATTGAGAAAACTTAAATTAAAACCCGCCAAGTCGAGACGACGCACGGGAGCGCAGTGTGTTTATACTTTACACGGTACGTATTTAATTGCAAGTGTTTCTGCTGCTTTGTGTTATTAAGTTTCTTATTAATTTATTAAGTAACGCCATTTAGTTTGCCGAAAATAAAAATTCGCAATATGAATAAAAATAAGGATTAAGTTATCATGTCATTAAAACGAAAATGTAAAGTATAAAAATCTGTGCATAACTTTGTGCAAAAAATTATCAAGCCGCATTCCAACTTGAGTATAGTTCAATATATTATGTCCCCATCCTAAATCGTACAAGCCAGGTTCCATTAACCTTTTTAAGAGTCAGGTCGTTCATCTTCGAACCGTATATTTCGATGACATTTTGTATTCAATTTTTCGTCATTTTATATCAATCGAGCATTTTGATACAATGCATAGGTGTTATAGTATATGACGGACAAGGATCAAACACGAAATGAAAAAACTCTCAAACTTTTTTTTCCTCTTTCATGAGTATTTTATTAAATTTTTCGGTAACTTCAAAAATAAAACAAAATGAGTAGGTTTAGCCTACAGTAGACTATCCTAAATTGCAATCTTATGCATTTTGTTTCTAGGAGTCGCAAAAATAAAATCTTTCGTAGTATCTAAGGCCCCGTTTTTCAACTGTCGTTATCTTTTTGTCAGGGTCTTATTAAGCTGGACGCGCTCGCAGCACCTGGAGTACTCGAAGCTCTGCAAGCGCGTCCAGCTTAATAACACCGATAATTACCTTAACTACAGTTGAAAAAACTCGGTCTTAAATGTTGATAGTACTCATAGTTATTTTTTTTGTTTACGCGGAGAAAGTGACTTATTACTACCGCCCAGTGTTCAAGGGGAACGACTGAGCGGCTATGTTGGGTTCACCGTGCCTTACGACCCGACGTTGAGCCGCCCGGAGAGATGGAAAACGTCGGGCGACCGCCGGGCCGAGTCCCTAACCTATGTACACCGCACGGCATACCAACTAAAACTCCGCGGTGGCCATCTTCGGCGCATTAGGGACGGCTGCGGGCTTCCTCCGACTCACGTCTAAGTTGTCGTCCGCAACCGCCCCTGATAGTACTCATAGTAGATATGTGCTTAATTTTGTTAATAAGGTAATCGAATTCGGTTTAATCGAATAAAAACTGAAAAAAACCTGAGTTATCAGCTCAATAATTCCAAAAAATACTATAGCAGACACTTTAAAAGATATAAACAAAAACCAATTTTTAGAAACGCTGTAAGTTAATTTCCAAAATCCAAGCAAGGGTTGGAGATTAATGGTGACCGTCAGTTCACCCTTAAAAATGCGTCGCGCGCCGCGTCACATCATAGTGTCGTTAGTGGAAACACCATCAGTCATGCGTGAAAGAAATTTGTATTGGATCGAGCGGTATACTCAATTTGCAACAGATTTGTTTTGTGAAGCTATTGAAGCGGTCAGGGGCTCAATTGCCCGCCTCCTACTAATTTCCATTTCTTTTTTTATAGCTCGATCTTCTGACGTAGCAGATGTGTGTGTTGAAGGTGGTTCGTTACTACCAGGTTCAATTGCTAGTAGTTTAGTATTGGTAAAATTCCTTGACGATGATCCTGCGTTCGCGCCGGCGTTACATCTTTTGACTGAAAACGCCATGAATTTTCCGAGTTAATTGCAAATAAGATTATTTAACTTTAGATTATAAGCTTGCCTACATTTGTGGAAAGGACGACTGAAAATACTGATTTATTTAATATAAACTCAGAATAAAATGCTACCCGCCAATGAGACAATATTTTATATTATAACCCAATAGAAACAAGCCGTCATAAAGTTCATACACAGTGGTATTCATTTCAATCGCTACGTTGGACAAAATACGAGCAATTAATACTAAAACTCCAATTAGTCTCGTGGCATCCATCTACCGAGCGAGGTCGGCGCGTTTATTACGCAAAAACAACCAGTTGCAATCGTTGATAAATCTTCTGTCAACAATCATGGCCATGGGCGTAGCTAGGGGGAGGGTAAAGGTGGGCAATGCCCACTCTAAAAGCATTTTTTCTCACCCTAGAAAAAGCCTGCGCTTACGAGAGCCTCGCGTGGTGCAGGCCTATCGTACAGGCAGTATATTCGGTGAGCTCTTTATTTTAGCTTCCGTCAGAAAATGTATAGCTACGCGAATGATCATAACGATACATACAAGGACTTTATTGTTTACATAATTTGTATATCTTAAGTTCATTTATACTGCTTTTGACAAAAGCACTTCCTAATTTTAATCTGTGCCTATTATTTAATTTATTTTGTACTAGCTTTTGCCCGCGGCTTCGCTCGCGTTAATAAGTTTTCCGGGCGTACATATAAATCTTCCCACTGAATCACTCTATCTGTTAAAAAAAAACACATAAAAATCCTATGCGTAGTTTTAAAGATCTAAGCATACATAGGGACAGACAGCGGGAAGCGACTTTGTTTTATACTATGTAGTGAAGTATTTATTAATTTATACCACGTACAAAATATTATACCTTTATCCCCAAAAGTTGTAGACAGGGTCCAGGGCACCATTTACCCAAAGAATAATAACGCCCATTTACCTATATTCCGAGCTTATTATATATTTCTTAAGACATCTGCTCGCGGCTCCGCCCGAGTGAAAAAGTTTTTCCGGAGTAAATAGTATCCTGTAGCACTCAGGTAGGAGTAATGTAGCTTCCAATTAGTGGAAGAATTTTCAAAATTGGTCTAGTACTTTTTAAGTTTATCCATTACAAACAAACAAATCTTTCCTCTTTATAATATTAGCAAGTATAGATGATGCGATAGGGACCAAGCCTGTTTACAGTACCAACTTAATTATATTAAGTGGACGAATTTTATATATTCTAAGTACTTCTTTTAACTACTTCATTGTTTATCTGTAGATATATTTTGATTTATGCTGTACTTACTGAGCTGTAGATGTTTATGAGCGGTTGAGATCACAAATTAGTATGTTACTTTTATGTTCGATTTTTATGAGATAGTCATATACCGACATAAGTGACTACAATGCCACTCTATCCCTAAAACCTCGCCTATCAGCTTATTAAAAACACAAAGCCAAAATTATTTACATATAATATCATTGACTAAAACGCAGTATACAATCGTCCAGTGTAGCAAGTTGTTGGACACATAATAACCGTTGCGGGCGAGATCGCCGCCGTAATCAATCAAGTCACCACAGCTCGGGCACCGGCCGCCCGGGACCACCCACCCTTTATTCATAATGCACGGCTCTTCACACGATACTCCGACACCGATATTAAATTCACCACAATAAACAGTATAGATCAGACTTTATTAGAAATTGAAAGCGGTTTGCGTCGTTCGACCAAAAATTGTGGTTTTCAAGTGAATCGTTGGTGTTGGATTCGATTTCTAAGTCGAGTATTCTGTGCCCGATGAGATAAACTCGCCGTTATGATGGAAATAGATCGGTGAACTGTACATCGAAAGCGAAAATATTGATGTAGTAACAATATTTTTTTTGTAAAGCTAAAGAATAGGAGACGATATCTCAACTTAAGGTGAACTTAGCAGTTATCAGGACCTCTGGTATAAAAAAAATACACAGTCTTAGAAACCACATTCTAAAATTTTCGACCGTTTTCGACTTACACAAGATTTACAGTACTTCTAGTTCGCAAGCCTAACGTCTTACTTGGTGAGATACTTTGTTGTAAATCGATCGGGTAGTCAGCTTCAATACTGCATACTATGGGCAGTGGATACATTGAAAACGGTTTAAAAATGTATGTCTCCACACAACGTTTGGAACGTGCAATGCAAGTGGGATTTCGAGGACGGAGTTGCGGACAAAAGCTATGCAAAGTCTTTTATACTTATACTTGGGTAAGCTACGGCTGATGGTAGGTATCGTTTTCCTCTTCTATTGAGTTTTTGTGATTTTAGTCCTTTCATCACGCCATACCTGCAAAAAGAATGGCAAAAGTATTTATCTCTGATAAAATTTGACTTAGTTTGCAGGCTCTTTACCTATATATTAAGCTGAAATTATGATCTTTACTCTAACTTGATAAAGAAAACAAAGTAACTATTGTAATATTTTAATCTACGATATTACTAAATAGAGTATAATGTTTACAATGTTTACCTAACAAAGTTGTAAATACTTAACAATTGAAAACATTTATCACCGAAAAATATATCCAATAACAAATAATAAAACTAATTCAAAATCTACGCAAACTGGAACAAAACCTTAAACGAACATAAAATTACAAACGGGGAATGTTTAATCGCAAATTTTATAATCAAACATTCCCTAATTAAAACTTATCTAAACATTTAATAGCATTACAGAATTAGCACGGCTGGGTGGTTCAGTTCAGAAACAGGGCGCGCAGCTTCGAGATACACAGCTTCCACGGGTTTATAATAAAACAATATTAATTATCAATCGACGGATGGATGCGCCCTTTGTTAGGCCACGGCGGGACCGGCAGCCGACGCTCCACCGGTTTTAATAACAGCGGAATGCATGCATTAAACCTCCGCCATTTCAACGTACTTTTGTTTAAACAATAAATCGAATTTCTATGAACGCTCAGCCGTGAAAGAATTCGTGTTATTGAAATATTTATAAACGGTTTATGTTCGTGCTTAATCTAAAACCCTGAGACGGAGAAATTATATTTTAATCTTAATCTTTACAAATTGCAATTGTAGAGTGTTATGACTTATGAGAAATATAATACATTCTATTATTTTTTAAAAAGCGAATGGATATTTAAGCTAAAATCAATTTGTTCCCCTCGAATTGTCAACGACGAGGCGTATTCGAATCAGTTTGTTAATAAATTCAAATTTATTCGTTGATCGGGCGCGCGTCGCTGCTAACGTATTTAAAAAGTGATTAGAAGTTAAATTGACACAATATGAACTTTTTGTACCCGCCGCGAACTGTAATCAGAAACGAGATTATTCAATTTTCATTGAAATATTCATCGGCTTTTAAAAATTAAACAAGTTACACCAAATTCGGTTGCCTTCGAATTATCTGTCATCTATTTGGTTCGGTTTTGGAGGAATTGACTTTTATTTGCTTACCTTATTTATAATGAAAACGTAATGTAATTTCTGAACGTAAGCCACCTCAGCTCTAATTAAATTTTTAGAATTACGTTATTTTCGACAAGACATTAAAAACATTTTCTAAGCACAGCATCTCAAAATAATATAGCCACTAAACAGAATGCGAAACGCGCGTTATTTACAATGAGATTGAGATTAAATTTACATTGTTGCTTTTACGGTGTAGGTTGAGCACCGTCTGTTATGGTAAGGTATTCATGAAAGCAAATGTTTAGTCCCCGGGGTGCGCGAGCAGCGTTACAAAACACTCGGAATCAGCCGTGTGCGCCCTAACTTATGATAATTACATTTGAAATAATCCGCTCAAGGCAACCGAACGCGCGGAAGTCTAGCCAACGTAATAACGCGCATAAAAGACCTTACGTCTAGGAATTTTAATAAACTAAATATCTCTAATACTGGCGAAATACCAAAACACTTTTATGTTTTATTTACGCTTCGATCTTAGCGGTTCAAAGCTTGTGTACAACGCTTTCTTTAGTATATCACATTCTCGCATACTTCTCTGAGCATTATGAGCCCTCTTCATTACTTTAATGTCTTCAGCAAATAATTCATTTACTGCTTGCTTGACGATGGTTTGATCCAAACTGTCTAATTCCAAAGTGAGCTCAAGATAGTGCAATTCAAGTTGCAACATTATCGATGTTATATCGTCTTTGGGGTCCTCTGTACCTCCAAAAAGCTGTTTATTGGCATACTGTATATATGTGAATAGTTTTATAGTATCTTCGGAAGAGCACAATTTTTTAAATTCGCTCATGAGTAGTGAAAAGAAGGCTTCCTCATAAGCTTTCTCTTTTTCTTCTACAAATGTCACCTCATATTTGTATAATTCTACAATTTCCACTACTTCTGCTATTTCAGCCATTACTTCTGTTTTTAACTCGTTTTTATTTTTTATAACGGTGTTTAGCAAGGGACTTGCCATAACCTCAACTTGCATGTAGTTTAAGCACTGCTCACCCAGCTCTTCGTAGACTTGCATTAGCTCTTCTGGTTGTTTAAAATATAGCACGGCTGGAATTTGTACAATTTTCGACAAACTTTGTTTGTAAAAATCAATGGATTCCTCAGAAGAAGCTGTTTCATCGTCGGTAGGAGCAACTAAACAAACCTTCTTTTCTTCTAAAGAATCTCTGTCATACTTTTTCCGCCATGACGCCGGGCTCAGTGAGTTTAAAAATCTTCTATATTTAGCTAATATCTCAAAAATTGCAGCAGTCGCAGATACTTGGTTGCGTACTTTTACGTATTCAAAACAATAAGATTCCAACTTATCAGCCACTTTTGCAAGGAATTGTCCCCTTTCTTCGGCTATCATCTGAATAATTTTCGCCACTTCGTAACTTTCTTTGGCAAACTGTACAAAATTGTTTTTACATTTTGCAAACAACTCGTTGACTTTTTTATGCTCAACTCCTTCGTCAACTAGATCGGTATCTATTTGTACGAGCTGATCCATCAAATAAGCAGCGTTTGCTCGATAAAGAGTTATATCCCTTATATTTTTCATGTACATTTTAACGTCACCGGGTGGTCTTAGAGGTCGGCCTTCAATGGCTTTGTAAAACGTGTTGTCAATATCGCATATTGTGTGCGGCTCACTCATGATAAAAGGTTCTGGTTTACATTTCCTTTTACGATCGCTGTATACAAAAAGTCGTAAGTGTTTAGGCAAATCGAATGGATTCCGGGGGTCTTCTTCGGGCAATTTTCTATCTCGTACTGGAAAATGGCTTTTTTTAATATACAACTTGACATATGGAGTTTCGTATTCCTTTATATATTCTTGCGCATCCGATTGTACTTTCAATAATTTGCTGTTGCGTACTCGCCTCATAAGCAACGACTTTGGTGTTTGGATTTTTGTTGAAGCCGCTCTGAAAATAGGAATTTTCATATTTTATATCACTGTTAAAAATGGACCTTATGTGGCTGCTTGTATTAAGTAAAGGATCTAATGTTTAACATAAGTATATTTTAAAAGAAACCGTTACTTACTTCTTCATTTTGCTTAATTGTTATGTAAAATATTTTGTCCTTTAATACTAATTTCTGTGCTTGCGATTCAAATAGCAATATCTAATAATTTCGTTCTGTGCTCTGCATGCCACTTTCTATATTGACAGTGACAGAACAAGATATATTCTTTTATTATATTGATTTAGAAATCCTTTATATAAATTAGATAGGAAGCATATAGGTTTCATTACATTGAAGTCCTTACAAAATTATGTATACCATTAAAAATATTATTTGTATAGATAATATCAGCCCTGTATTATATACTGTCCCACTGCTGGGCACGGGCCTTCTCTTCTACTGAGAGGGTTTAGGCCTTAGTCCACCACGCTGGCCTAATGTGGATTGGCAGACTTTACATACCTTCGACATTTTTATTGAGAACTTCTTAGGTATGCAGGTTTCCTCTCAATGTTTTCCTTCACCGTTAAAGCAAGCGATAATTCACAATGAATACACACATAACTTTAGAGAAGTCAGAAGTGTGTGCCCTTGCGTTTTGAACCTGTGGGACATTCGTCTCGGCAGTTCGTTCCACGCCCAACTACGCTATCGCAGGTTTTTAATTTTTTGTATGGTCTTTAATTAACATATCTTTTTACTTATTGCCAACGATAGCATACTAGCCGACAATCAACGTGGTTGTAAGTGGTCACCTATGGGCTTCATAATATACTATGAACACACTCAATTTAGCCTGTAATACCTTTTTAACCCTCATTCCACTATATACAACAGTTCTCGAAAATCGGTCCCTATGGCTCAAGGATTAATACACGGGTGCCAGTCAATTTGACGCGTTTCTGAGTGACCGCGGCCCAGTGGCCCCGAGCAAAGGTTTCCCACTTCCCAGTCGCCGGAGGAAATGTTGTTCTGACACCACCCACGGTATGTGGTATAAGGCATACGCTTTTAGTTCAAATGATTATGGTGGACATGGAATGCATCGAGTGGAACGGACTGCCGAGCCAATTGTCCGCAGGTTCAAAAGCAAAGGAAACGCACCTCTGACTTTTCTAAAAAGTTATGTGTGTAATCTTTGTAAGTTATTGCTCGCTTTGGTGGTGAAGGAAAACATCGTGAGAAAACCTGCACATCTGTGAAGTTCTCTATACGAATTTCTAAGGTATGTGAAGTCTGCCAACCCGCCCTAGGTCAGCGGGGTGGACAAAGGCCTGAGCCCTCTCGGTTGTAGAGGAAGGCCGTGCTCAGCAGTGGGCAGTATATAATAGCGGTAGTATGCTATGGCTTCACACGAAAGAATTTCCATTGTTTACGAAGAATTTCAATAGATCCAAGATGTTTTTCTCCAAGGTGTAGGTATATTTTTATTTCCTGTCCTGTAAAGTAGCATTTCCTACGTGGGCCATTCTACTTTTTGATGCCTAAAACCTAGAGTATATTGAGATAAAAAATATAAAATAAAAATGTTAAACTTTGGTGATGTGAGTGGTTGTATACGGAGGGAATATAATACCACAATGTGTGCTAATGCCAGCAGCGAAGTTTTACCGTGCGTTTTTGGTTTATTTAAGTTTATAGGAGGAAAGGATGGAGAAATAAAACCACTGCGTTACTGAATTATAAACATATTTTTTAAATTAAATAAAAATCAAAATGAGATCAAGTCTCGTAATTATTCCCTAACTTAATGTTAAATATTACCTTATTAAGTCAAATCACAAGAAATATCAGAACTATTGGACTTTTTTCAATAATAACAGTCCCTGCGTTACCGAAACTAAGTTTAAGAACAATATTGTTTTAAATAAAATTCAAAAATATAGTTATCAAAGCTTGGTATTTATAGAATACGTAGATTTCGGTTGTTATTACAAGTATCTACCAAGTTTCTTTTTTTGTGAAATTAGCCCGGTTATTATACAAAATATTAACCTGATTGTGGGGACAACAATGTAACGCAGTTGTAACTTTAGTAACAAAGTAGTCTTTGTATCACATATTATGTCCTTCTTTGAAGTAACGTTATGTATCTACTAGAATAAATCTCTAAATTATTAAGATAACGACACGATCGGAAAAGGATTTAATAGTTTCTCTTAAGATGTGTAGTTTTGGAGCAGTCTGTCTTATCTTAATTTGATCAACATACAACGAATCCCGAACAATACCAGTTTTCATTCGAGAATTAAAAACACTCCGTCGTTGAAATATCTGTTTTACAATTCCCTTAGGTATACTTTCTATTCTTTATTTTCCTATAATGGTCTTTGATAGCATTTTGTTCATATATTATATTTATCGTTTACATCTTGCTTAGAAACAGACTTCCGTTTAGGAATAGACTTCTTTATTCTTTGCTTTAACGGCAAAGGAAACGTCGTGAGTAAACGTGCATACCCTAGAAGTTTTCTATAAGAATTTCGAAGGTATGTGAAGTCTGCCAACCCGCACTAGGCCAGCATGGAAGACCAAGGCCTTAACCCTCTTAGTTGTAGAGGAGGCCCGTGCTCAGCAGTGGGCAGTATATTAATACAGGGCCGGTATTATTATTATTATATTTATTATTATCAATACAACAACTGCGGTACCCTTTTGTAGTAACGCAGTGTAGCGGTAACGCAGGGGTTAATCTAAGACTATTTGAACATTTGACTACAGAATATAAATGATTACTTCAGAATAGTATGACTTTTAAGATACGGACACATTAATAAATAACTGAATATATCTAAATCTAAAGAAATTACAATACTCTCCGTTTCCTGACAGTAACTCAGCAGACTCCGAATAAACACACGGACACCTTTCCACGCCTGTCGGCTACCTGGCTCGGTCATTCGGCTTCCCCCCACGCGGGTGCCACGTGACAATTTTGAATCACACTTTAACAAACAGCCTAATGAAACCGGACTGTTAAAATTTTTGATTTAAAATATGTTTTCCTATGGTAACGGTCAGTAGTAAAAATTTTACCCGACGCCGGTGACAAGACTTTCGGATTTTTTTATAAAATACCTATTATTCCGAAATGTTTGTGCATTGCATAATTATAAACTTCCATTTCTTTTGCGTAATCTAAAGCCACTAAATATTATGTCGTCTTGGGAGTTTTTGTTTTTCAATGATATTGCAAAATAGAATGTCATACAGGGACATCCAAATTTTGTATGAAAAACCACTGAGTTACCGAAGAATACAATTGAGTTACCCTAAATATGAGAATAATTATTACGATTACATTAAAAACAAAGTTACGTAGGGACACTACAACCAGTATAACATGGTGACATTACGTAATTTTCCCATTAATTAAATATTTGTGTTTATGAGAGAGTTTAGTTTAAAGGAGACCAACTTTTAGGCACTAAAAAGTAGAATGGCCCACGTATACACATAGATGATAATGAAACGACTTTTTGTTATTCATAAATATTGTTAATATGAATACCTTTTATGATTTTTTTACCTGCATAGCTTGTATGATATTGTTAAGGCTGTATTTATTTAAATGTCTAATAAAGTAAAAACAACATAATAGAATTGTTTAATTGAGTTATTTGTTGTTTTTGTTATACTCGCATCAATCCTAAAGAAATATTTCTGTTGTCTTTTTTATTGAAAAAATCTCCAAATTTATATTATAAGTTATTTAGTTTCATAAAAAAAAATAAAAATATGGAATATTTCAGATAATTAAATTATCTTTTCCTGAATAGTTTCAATGTGACTTTTAATGATGAAAGCGAAAATATATGCTCAAGGATTATAAAATGGCCACGGTTTATAGCTTGCACCAAAGCAAAACAAAATCTTGACCGGTCCCTGTGAAACCTTGTAGACTGCGCCGAGGAGGGATGACATAGGGATGTTAATTAAATGGACTGCACGGTGGATAAAACTTTTTAACACGAAGTAATCCGTAACGTCGCACTCTTAATAAACAATGACCTAATCCAAAATCGTTGACTTGTGGGAATCGTCACAAAAAGTAACTACTTACGCCTTTTTTTACGTTGGGCGGGGAACGAACAGAAATTCAAACAATTTTGACCTTATTCCCAATGGTGAAAAGACGCATTTTTATTCTTAGGCGATGCACCTTGCCCTTTAGGGTCCATATTTTGCTAAAGCTCATCTAGCCAAAATTTTGGATCAGGTCATTGTGTTATTAAGAGTGCGACGTATAGGCACCACCTAAAAATAGCAGGTAGAATATCACCTTTACACTTTGCCTTTACAATAAGTTAATTAAGTAATTTTTACTACTTACCCTTCCTTGTCATAGATGAATTTACAAAATACTATGAGCTTTCCGCTCTTGTAAAAGTCCCTTCCTGGCATAGAAGTCCTACCGATTTTACGAGATGTAGGTATTAATGATGCGTTCTCAATCAATTTACAAACTTTGGAATAAATTTCTAGTATCATTCAATAATCCATAAATTCAAACATCTTCACCAACTTTTCCAACCTTTGTTAGAACCTTAATCCGATAATATTTTTTTCAAATATCATTAGATAAATATGCCAATTGACATTATCATGGCCTATGATTATTAATGCCTTAATATT
Organism: Lapara coniferarum; assembly: GCA_949316025.1. Classification (NCBI taxonomy): domain Eukaryota; kingdom Metazoa; phylum Arthropoda; class Insecta; order Lepidoptera; family Sphingidae; genus Lapara; species Lapara coniferarum. The sequence goes on from OX438922.1 coordinate 6,167,013, forward strand.
TTGCTGCATCATAAAAAAATCACATTAATCCACTCGACAATTTTTAGCTATCTACAGAATCGTGATACAATATTAATTAATATTATAATCAGCCCGAAGCGATTATGTAAATGTGTGTCGAACGAACGGATTTACCCATTCAAATTAGGCTTACTGAGACCTACCAGCTGGAAACAGTTCGCGCAAAAACAATGTAATGAACATTAAACATGTCTAATGAGATGTACATAGCTTTGATGATTGGTTCTTTGATGTGCAATCGTTTTTTTAATACTATTATTTTTAGCACATATTTCATCTAATATTCTTGTGGGATAGTGGATACACTTATTATATGTAATCTCTCAACCTTAATACGGGATAGACAGAGACGCAACTAGTACATGCACACTTAGCAAAGTTTATTATAGTTCCATTCGATTCCAATCCTATTCAAGATCATTTGGCAAATAAAAACACCTAATACAAATTTTCGTTTGCAGGAATTCAAAATAAAATCCAGAATCTCGTGGTTCAAAGCTAAAAACACTAGCACTACACCAAGGCGATTTATATAAATACTTACTATCGCACGTCTAACATATTCTATTGTTGCCTAAAACGCTATAATAAAATTATAATTTAATTAAAAGCCCCTGGTCACAATTCCGCCCTACAACCTCAAGACCGCGGTCAGGGCCGGTTGCAGACGTCTTGGCCTTACTACGGGCCCTTCAAGAATAATTGCGACTCCCAAGCCGTCTGCGGTCGCTTCGTATACAGATACTAATAATGTTGGTAAAGAACCTTGCTACGTGAAGCATTAAAGGTTATTCCGTTAGCTAAGTGAATAATCAATACGCCAAAGAAACCCTAATCTTACTTTAATCTTATTCTTAAATTAGTGGTTAAGGTGTTCGTAATAAACCGTTGAATTAAGTATTTTATCACGAAAGATAACATAATAGAATACCAATTCCGGGAACACCTTTTTCAGTTGCGTAGGCAAAAAAAAATTCCCTTTGTCAACCAATTATTTTATCCTTTTATTTCGGCACGCCATCTACATGTAGACAGCTATTATAAAAGCAATAAAATCAAGCATCTAAATATTTTAGTCATGTTTTATAGTTCATAATGCATGCCAAATCTGCTTAACAGCAAACCGCAGACAATGGATGGCGCAGGAAGACGCGCCAAGCCTAAATAATTTTGTATGATTATATCAAGTGATTGATTCAAATGTGGAGCCTGTGAAGACTTTAAAATATACCTAATACGAAATTGAGTTGCACATCTATAAATGTACACACACACACGCCTTTTATCTCCGAAGGGGTAGGCAGAGACGCAACTAATGCACCCACTTTTCACCGTGCTTATTCCGTCCCATGGTATGATAGGGGGCGAGTCTATCGCCATATCGGGCACAAATTCCAGACTCCAGGCTGATACTGAATAGAAAAATCCATATCACTTTGTCCGATCTGGGAACCCAAGACCACAGCATTGCAGTCATACCGTAATAAAACTACGCTACCTATGCAGTCGGTCTATAAATGTACAAAACATTATGCACAAAGATCTTTAGTGCTGAGTTTATGCAAATATAAGTACTACCCTAAATAGCTAAGTACAGGGATTAATCTATACATATAATAAAGCAGTAGAGCCGGTGTGTCTGTGCGTTTAAATAAATGTGGTAAAACAGAAAGGGGGCGACTAAAGAAGAGTAATGGAAAACAAATCAGCGATTTTTATAATTCTTTTCTGTCTGTTTTTCTGTTTGTAACTGCACATCCCCGAAACTACTGAACTGATTTCGATGAAATTTGGTATCGAGTTAGTTGAAGACCCTAGAAATCTACTACTTTATATCCCGGAAAAATATAAATCGGAACTTTTATCCCGGAGAAACATTTTCACGTGGGCGGAGCCGCGAGTAAAAGCTAGTTATAAATAACATCTATAATATAATCTGGTGATGAAATGCAAATAAATTGTCACTTTGCTGTACATTTTGGATCTGCAAAATATTCTGATTGTTCTTTATTTTGCCAATGGTTATTCGTTTATTTCGATTTTTGCGGTAAGTAATTAAAAATATGTTTCATCTTCATTTTTTTTGCATCCAAGGCGTGCACAGTTCGACAGTTCTTTTGATCTCATAGTTTTAATATACGTATACGCCAGCTGTGTGTATAACCGCGATTCTTGAAATTATTGGAGGTACAGTCAGCAAAATAAATAGCTGAACAAATACCATATTTGAAATTGCCTACATACTTTTGTGTTCTTACTAATCTTTTTTTTCTCTTCACAAAAATAAAATAAATGATATTTGCTTTACTTCAAACGAAGAAAAATAATGTTTCAGTTTAACTTAACGCGTATATAGGCGATTTGAAATTTTGATTTTGTTCATCTACTTATGCCGTTGACTGTATTGTACTGCTGTTTGTATGTTTGTAATGAATAAACTCAAAAACTCCTGAACCCATTTCAAGAATTCTTCACCATTAGAATGCTAAATTATCAGCGAGTAACGTAGGCTACTTTTTATCCCGTTAAAATATAAAGAGGGACTTCAATCCCGTCAAAACTTTTCACGCGGACGGAACCGCGAGCAAAAGATAGTTCTTAATCATTTGGATCTTAAAGGATTTCGTACTAAACTACCTTATCCATCTACTAGAAATCAATTTGAAAAACCCTAGGGAATATTATCAAAAGGTCAATGGACAGATCCATCCGAAAAATTATATATTTGAACTGAAATTAAACCTTTTAAATAACAACAAATATCTAAAAGCAGCTCTAATTCATCATACTTTGCATTGCTAAGGCAAAGATCCTTAACGTAATTTCGTCTTAAGTGCGAGTAAACAGGTTGAAAACGAGAGGAGCGGCGCTATGGTAATTAGACGACACAGCGTTACGGGCCGACGAAAGAGTTGAAGCCACAGTTCATTACCCAGTAGTACAATTTTATATTTTGTAAAAAAATGTTTGATATGCCAATTTCTTGACTAACGTGACTATCCCGCCCTCACACCACTAAGCCAGGATTGGCAGTGGGAAGTATATTATGAGATCGAGCGGTGAAGCTCGGCGAATCTCTGGTACTAATTATCTTAATACGCAACGAAATTAATCAAATAGAAGGAAATGGAGAAGTTGGAAATATATTTTCCACCTATTTTGACTTATTTATTTATTTACTTGTAAAAAGGCTTACAGACTAATAACATGTATAGTATAGTTTCTAAATACATAATAACCTAAATTGCTAATTACAAGCCTCCACCTCTAAATAATCAAGTAAAAAATATGTTACTAACACCAAATAATATTCGGTCATCACACTATGAGTCCGGAATGGTTCCAATAGATTTGCAATTTTTTTTTTGTGGAATCAGCTCACTTGATGGGTAGTGGTGATCACTTACTATGGGACATGCTCGTTTGTCCCTTCTCTTGTTAAATCAAAAATGACCTGTAAAATATGATTAGATTTGATTTTTTTGTTGGAATAGGATGAGCAGGTGAGTAAAACATTACAGTCTTCAATCACACATAACGACGAATTGAATCTATTCAACGCCGATTCGTTCCATCATTGTGCACAAAATATGGTATTCGACGTAAATTACCTGATTACGCCGAGAGGCTTCAGGAATATCATATGGTTTCCTTGGCTAAACGTAGGGAGGTAATTGATCTCTGTATTCTTCATAAAATTGTTAATGGAGCGCTTGATTGTAATTTGGTTGAGCCGCTGTACTTTAAGTTGCCGACTCGGTCAGTGCGTGTTCAACAATTATTCAGTATACCACCATTCAATAACAATGTATCACAAAATAATCCCTTTACCAGAATGAGCAAGTCATATAATAACGTGTGTATGAACCTTGACATTTTTAACATTAGTTTTGCTTCCTTCAAAAAGTCCCTACTTAAAAACTTGTAACTAATAATATATAATAAATTTTTCCCTTAAGTATTTAAAGTAGACCGATCATTCCGAATTTTGCGTGATGTTACCAATTAACTGAATTGTTGTGTATAGTTTTAATAGGGCTTCAGACTCATTTAGCTTTTTAGTGTAATATTGATCTATCATTTGTTTAGTTTGTAGTCTGTAACTGTACCTAATAAATAAAATAAAATCTCCTCTCATTAAGTACTTCTGTCACTACTCAAAAACGTTGAACCCAGTGCAATCACTCGGCACTATGACATTTAGCATCGAATATCTTAGAATAAAGAGTGACGTGCAGCGTCACATAGTGCTTTGAAGTACCTGGATTCTGGAGCCAGCCAGAAGATGTACAGCTACCCACAAAAGTATTTAGACATGACTTTAAACGAAATAAAATTTTTCTGTATCTAAATTTAATTTAGTTTATTGAAATATATTTAAGTGGAGAATGAAAAGTTGCTGATTCGACCACAAAAGTTGAAAGGTCATTTGAAATTTGTTCAGCTACTTTTATGGCTGACTGTACATGTTCCTCGACTCGCCATTTAAGTGACTATACCATGGGATATCGGCTGTCAAAACGTATTTGTGCTACTGGTACTTACACTGTGGTTAGCTTTAGCGAATGCATCTTGAATCGTTAATCGGTGCAATACGACCCTTACTGAGATGTCACACAGCTTTTTGTGAAACTGTGACCGTCAGTTGTCACTAATTAGCAACGTACTTGCTTCTTTGTTCTTCATTTTACTGTTTTTATTGTTGCTTTTTTCGTTATAAAGAGTGTTGGAAATTCTAACACTACAACGTAAGTAAGATTACAATTATTGAATATTAGTGATGCGACTCGACTAGGATTTTATGACTCGAGTCACTCGAGTAATTTCAGTACGTCACTCGAGTTGTGCTCGAGTTTTCGAGTCACTCGAGTTGACTATTTACGCATCCTGTAATTCGAGTAAGATTTGTTTAAGTTTTTTAAATATCTTTATTTAATTACTAATATGCCGGAAGATGAAATATTATACTATTAATAATTATAAATTGATTTTTTACATGCTCTATCACATAAAAAATGCTGAATTAGTCATAAAAATGTTGAATTGGTAGCAATGACGTTCACGACTAGTGAATTAGCAACTTCTAGTTGTTTCTAGCGCTCACCGAAGCTACTCGGTGTGCCGAGTTGACTCACATTCGAGTCAATATTTTTTCACTCGTGTACGAGTTTGACAAATTCACTCGATTATTCAGTGAATATGAAGTATATAGTTAAGCAATTCAATTACTCGTAGAGTTACACCCGGATTTGCGAAGACGTAGGCAGTTTCAATTTAACATTGCGGCTAACTATAATTTATGTGTAATGTAACAGATTTAACATGCTTACTTAAAGCCCATAATATTCATAAATGATTATAAAATGTAAATAGTCCCACAAAGGTATTGTTGTTAGGTTTCTCGTATGCGGGAGTTATCGCAAAGTTTATTCGTTCCGCCAAGCATCGGTGTGCGTTTGTTTTCTCGTTTGAAGGACATTGTAGCCAGCATGTTACTAAGCATTATGAGACTCAATATCTTATATCTGAGAGTGACGAGCGTAGTGGAACACTACGCAGTACTTTGTTATTCAAAGTTCTATATGGTATGGCTACTATTTTACGTCGTATCGCTAATCACCAGACGAGCGGCATGTTCGTCTCATTAAACTGCAATAAAAAATAATAAACATTATCGGAACTGCAAATTCAACTTTGGAACTCTGTGGTTACTAGCAACGTACCTCGTCAGGATTTGTTTTTAAACTAACATGTACTTAACTTTACACGTCATCTATCCGCAGACGATCTGTAGATAAGCTTTCCCCGCCCAATTTAAAGAAAAAAGAAATGTACTATTTGTACCTGTGTTGGAGCGTCTAAGGCAACCTATCTAAATGGATATGCAAATACAGTGAATATTCGCATGGACGACCATTCGATTTCAAGGGAAAGGAGCGAGCCAGCCAGTTTTAAATATTCCATATGCGGTCAAGCGTAAAATGTACAAAGAAAATGTATTACCCATCTTTTATTGCATTTCTCCCTATTTCGCGGTTACCATTCGAACCTAGCGGGATCCAGTGTTGTGTAAGAAAATATTGGAATGGATCTTTATATTTTATTCTGAGTCTAGTGTGAAGAGAATTTTTAAGGTTTATGTATAAATTTTAGCATGATCGATTGCAAGTTCTCCACGTACTACCTTAATTTACATTAGTTTTGTAAACCTATCTAGACTTTTGCTATTGTGCATCGAAATTAAATTAGCCGTTTTTATCTTCTACGTAATGCTGAAACAAATGAAAAATCAGCAGGTTATAACTGTTTTATTATGCATGCTAGCTTAATAAATCAAATCGTACAACTGAGATTGATTAACACGGTCAAAGACTATGCAGGGGAACGTAAAAATATTGCAGATTTCACATCAAAATTTGAAAATATATAAAATTTCCTGAATCAAAATTAAATACTTACAAAATAACAACATAAACAGTCACAACAGCAACTCAATTAGCTACTTATCGCGTTAATTAGACGCGGCTTAAAAAGGTACAACTCAAGTACGGGCTCAATCAAATTTCGTTTCCTAAGAAATGAACCCTTTTTCTCTCCGATGTCACTCGCGTCGGTGTCAATTGCACTGAAGGGGATCGCTAATTGAAATAAATATTTGCTAAAGGAATTTTCTTTCGAAACGTCTCTCAATTAGAGAAGGTTTACGTACCTTTGAATTATTTGTCTTGTTGATAACGTCTTTACTGCCTTTACAGTTTTAGATTCTTTGTTAATGTTTTTAATGATGCTTTGGATTTGAAGGGATTGGCTTGTTAACAGCGATGGTGACATGGAAGTATTAAATTCATTTGTCAAATAATTTTATTACAGTTTTTGATTAGAAAATAAATCTTCGCTGGGATTGAATTACTTCAGTGGGTTGATAATGTCCAAGCAACGACGACACAGTTTAAATTGTATTATAAATTTTAACCGACCATGTACCTATATCTTTATTAAACAACTTTGTCTATTTAACCGGCAAGCATCCATACGGAAGCTATTTGGAAATTGCAATAGGTTAAATTAGTCTGAATATATAATAATAATAAACCTGCAGGGGCGGGTTTTTCGCGAGCCGACGGTGAGTGGCGACACCGCGTACCCTGATTCCGTGGGGGCTAATGACCCCCTGACCCTTGGCTTGCCTTAACTGGTCGGCTAGGGGTGGAAGTCGCAACAACTAAGAACCTGAGCTCCAGCGTGGAAGGGCTCAATCTGCGTAATAGCGAGGAAACCCACTCCGGGACACGTCAGCGACCCGCGTTAGTGACATCGGTGCACACCTCTCGACACCCTTTAACCACCTGCACCGATGTTGCGTCCTTGGCATGTGCCGTTTTTGGGATGCCCATCTAGTGGGGAGCAAGTCACCGTCTGCCTTGAATATAAAAGATTGAGAAACTTTACTTGGCAGGCGTCCCGTTGTCTCAATCAATAGCCTAGCAACCAGTCCAGCTAGATCCCATCCATAGACCCAATTAATTCCCATCTACTCTGCAATAGTCCTTACACTTTGCAGGCGCTGTATTTGGTTGTATTTCTCCCATAAATGCACCTGCATGGTGTACATATCCCAACTATATTAAAGTATCTTTAAGGGGAAAGCCTTCCAAAAGGACCGGCCTTCATGCCCTGATTTTCCACAGGAAATATATAATAATAATGATAAAATCAGTTGATTGCCTTATAATATTAATAATAACATAGATATTCTTATACGTAAACTATAATAAAGACAAAATGAGGCAATATATCCTACTAATATTAAAAGGCGAAAGTTTGTAAGTATGTATGGATGTTTGGATATCTGGATGTATGGATGTTTGTTACTCTTTCACGCAAAAACTACTGAACGGATTTCGATAAAATTTAGTACATGGGTAGATTATGTCCTGGAATAACACATAGGCTGCATTTTATCCCGGGAAAATAAAAATCGGGACTTTTATCCCGGAAAAACTTTTTAACGCGGGCTTAGCCGCGGGCAAAATCTAGTATAATATATATCTATAAATATCGAACACAGTACAATATTATGTAGTGCTTTGTAGTCGATAACAATGGACACTCTGAGTGTTCATGACATTTACCACCTGACTAGCGACTATCTTTACAGTTAAAGAAAATACAAGTTAAAAAATGATATTTGTAGTACTAAAAATTTTACCCACTAGTACTGTAAAAACGTGATACATTTCCGGTAGCCTCGATCTACTTTAGATGATTCATAAAATGGCAGCTTGGTATTTGTATAATTTTATTACACTAGTTATTTATTCACGAGACACTCATAAAATAATTGAATAGACACAGGTCTGTTTTATGCATGAATGTTATCTAGTTCGAAGAACGATTCTATTATGTAACATAACTTTTGGTTTTTAATGTATGTTAATCAATGATTTTTCTGAAAATGATTTTATTTTCAGTCATAAGTGCTTACTGGCAATAATCGCGTATATTTTATATCGTCGTATATCTCGTATGCATCCTTTATTTTAAATTCATTCATCTATATCAAGACGCTAGATTACATAATATAATCTTTTTAACATGAAAATTAAACCGCCGAAAAAACTGAAAAGCAAAAGATAATAATCATTTTTATATAACCTTAATAACTGATATATACGTATATTTGGAGTCGATGCCTAATTTAAATTGAACATTGTTTTCTTTTTCTTTTTTTTATGATATAGAGGGCAAACAAGCATACAGTTCACCTGATGGTAAGTGATCACCGCCGCCCATGAACCTCTGCAATACCAGGGGGTCCAGAGATGCGTTGCCGGCCTTTTAGGTGGGAATACGCTCTTTTTTTGAAGGTCGCCAGGTCGTATCTGTCCGGAAATGCTGCTGGCAGCAATTGGTTCCATAGTTTAGTATATTTTCGTTAGTTTAGTTCATAATTTTTTTCGTATATTTGTTCGTGTAATTGCTTACCTTAGCTGGCAATTATATCTTTTGTAGCTATAAACTACATGAACTACATGACTGCCTCGGTGGCGTAGTTGTAATAAATAAATAAATAAATACGGTACTACCGCTATGCTGAGGTTTCGGGTTCAATCCCCGGGTCGGGCGAAGTGATATTGTATTTTACTACTCAGTATCAGCCCGGAGTATGGAATTTGAACCCGATATGGCGATAGGCTCGCCCCCATTACATCATGGGATGGAATACGCACGGCGAAAAGTGGGTGCATTAATTCCAAATTTACATGGGACCAATTCGATTTAAACCCTATCCAATAAAAAACAATTATTAAAATCGGGCTACTCTGTAAAAAGTTATGCGTGGTCGTACATAAAAAAATAAATACACGTTGACTTGAGAACCTTCCTCCGTTCTTTTTTTCGTTGGTTAAATATACGATCTGTACCTGTAAATGCATTCATATTCCAAAGACACAAAGAATATCTTCAACAGAGAGCAACGAAGGCAATCGAATACACCACTAATGGGATGGTACAATTGAAACTGCTCGGCGGAAAATCGCGTAATAAGTATGCATCACGTCGGTGCGCTGCGGCTGATGTTTTCTCGAGATGTCTAGCCGATCTAGACGCGATATTAGAGATGTGAGAACGGTTTCGAACTAGTTCGCGTATGGTTTTCGATATTTTCGGACTAAATTCAAAAATAGAATACACATGACAGTCTTAAAGAATGAAAATGAAAAACTAACTACCGATTTCTTTAATGACAGTAACAACAGAAGCTGTTACTTTTGAAAAACCTATAACGTTCGCGGTTTGCGTTATGTTATATCGGCTTTTACTTTAGCTGTTACAGTTTATAGAATATTTGGAACTATGTGTGTATAAAATATGGGAACTGAACCTACGGTTCCTCGATTTGTGGGCGGCTAATTGCCCAATGCAACATGAAAGCTCCCTACAAACTACGTGCGTCGAGTGATTTAACTCTTTTTTTTTTTTATCGCGGGGAAAAAACGCGTTATCGCTACCACCACTGGGGGGTGAGTGGAACGGTTATGTTGGTTTCACACAGTCTTACGGTCCAATGTCGACACTCGGGAGTATAGCATCATCCGAGCGAGCATTGGACCGAGTCCCTAACACTATGTACACCCTACACCGGCATACCAACCAAAACCCGCGGTGGCCTTCTTCGGCGCCTACGGGACGGCCCCGGGGTATCTTGTTGCACTGAGATAGCTGCACGGAACCGCCCCTGCGCGATGCCGCATTGCGGCCCCTCTCTAAATGAGGAGGCTGAGAAGCCTCCGACCTCAAAAGCACGCTTTGCGTCTACGACTGCAGGAAACCGACCACCCGCATTGTCGTCCACCTCGTAGTCGCTTACATTAGAGTAGTTGAGCGAGCAGACCCCCACTGCTCGCCCTGCGACTCTCCCTTACCCCATTTAGTCGCCTCTTACGACAGGCAGGGGATGCCGTGGCGAAATTCTTTAGATGTCCCCGGCCCACAGGGCACGAGTGATTTAACTCTTGAGCATACATACTATTAAAATAATACAGTTTGAAGAAAATACACTTGATGTTAAGAGATCACCCTCTCCCACATCAACACTACTTCAATAATATCGACTCGCGATTCTGTTAAATATTTTGTCGCATTTTGTTCCTAACCAAAAATACTCCGCAATTTCGGTATTTCGATATCGAAAACGAAACGCGTAACATCCCTAGCTCAATACCATTAGTAGTGGCTGTTCGCTTATACTACTAGTATGTTTCTAGTGTCCTCTGTATATACGGGTAATAGTAATATAAGTAAATAGATATTGAATCGCACAACGGATTCCTCGTATGACACTAAAATTCCTAAAGTGGTAGTAAGAGTAGTAAGGGATTCGACGGTTCTGGAGCACGTTGGGGGGTCGGTTGGCGCCACTCTGGCCTAGTTCGTCAATAATTTCGATTGCTCCAATTTCGGCGCGTACGATCCGCGAATTAACCCGCGGATTAAATTGATACCTACCGCGAATTGATCCGCGGATTTAATTAATACCTACCGCGAATTGATCCGCGGATTTAATTAATACCAACCGCGAATAAATCCGCGGATTAATTTGATCCGCGGAATCCATTTCATATCGCCCGCGAGATAGATATAAACCGCGAAGCGAATTGGAGTTGCATGGTTAGTAATTAGTAATTGCATGGTTTACGGTCCCCTCAAGCTTGTACCTTTTCCCTTTGTTTCGTTGTGCATTTGTATTTCTACTTTCTACAGCGACCCTTTTTCTTTGAAGAATACAAATGTCTTTGTTTCTTATGGGCTCGTGTTTCTACGTAAAAGCCGTTTACAATTACCCATCATTCACCCTTTATGCATTACGGACATTGTTTATGATCCATAAAGCAATCGTTACAATAAACCATACATTACTCAAATTCTAAGTAAAACCCTTCGGGTCTTCTCATTGTCAATGATTAACTACATGTCCATTATTTTAAACAACAGTTACGGATCCTATTATTCCCATTTCCTGATGCAATGTATTCAATGGAACGTTCAAAGTGAAAGTTGAACATGTTGGATCCTGTCTGCAAGGAAACAATACTCGCTCTCCATATAAAAGCCAAACTCAAAATCACATGGTATCGTATTCCACTCTGTGCTCTCTTCGAAGTGTGATCTCCAGTTGTTTGTAATAGTGAAGTGATAGTAAAACAGTTTAATAGTAAATACTGAAGCTGATATAAAATGAATGTAAGTACCTTCTTATACTTTGATCTAAAATTGTTATAACCAGATGTTTTATTAATTGTATATGTTATGTGTTGTTCACTGGGTTAATGCATTTTAGTTGTATTTGATCTCTTATTTAATTTATCAAAGTTACTGTAGTGCATTTTATTTCACATACCTATAAGTGTTTATCATACAATACTTCCTTAACCGATTTGTTTTATTTACAGTTTTATTTTCGTTACATTTGATCTCTTATTAAATTATCAATGTTACTTTAGTGAACATTTATACTTCGCATACCTAGAAGTATTTATCATATAATACTTCCTTAACCGATTTGTTTTATTAACAGTTTTATTTCATTTTATTACAGTTTTCGGAAAATACTTTCAAAAATTACTATTATGCTGAAGATATAGATGAACCTAGTGATGAAGAAGGTACACTCGCCTTTAAAGTCAAAAAAGCGATAATAGCAAACAAAAGATCCATGGAATGCAACAACATTGACGAATTTTTCGAAAAACCTAAGAAAAAGAAGACAACGACAAAAAAATCATCTAGTGTTGGTCGAGCGACGAGTGGTGGTGTTTCATACATAAAAACAAACAGCGATGACAGCAGTTCTGCATCACACCTCATAAAAATTGAGGTGTATGATGTTAATAAAATAAAAAACATCGCACCGACGGAACAATGGAAACATGCTGATGTGCGGGTTAAATATTACGCAGACACCGAGAGTGACAAAAACTTGCAATGTATCAAGGACGCGGTATACAACATAACTAAACAGTTGGCGAGTAAGGACGATTGTGTGAAATATTTTATAGACAACGACAAATGAACAAAGTGCCAGTGCGTATCAGTGTTTTAAAATCATAACTTTAGTCATATACTTTATTCTAAGAAACTATTATTGTAATAACTATACCTATTTTAATTTAATTTACATTGTATTGTATTTTAACTTTGTACTCTTTTAAGTTACATGCTTAACAGATTACTTCGTTTTTTATTCTAGAACTCTTTGTGTTGTTGCTAAGTATTAATGTAAATAGTAATAAGTCTTTTTAGTGTTTTTCATGTTCATGCTTACGATTGTAAAGTTATTACGAACATTCATTAATTGTTTGGATAGTTTAAAGTTAAATTGCATTGATTAGGGTAGTGTTTATTATTAAAGTAAGAAGGTACTACGAAGACATTGCTCACGATGGATGCAATATCAAGCTGTGATTTACACAACATGGAACTCGTCGCACTTCTCGAGAACATTGAATCTATGGACCTGATGTCATCACAATACGACAAAGAACTTTACGAGCTCTGTGATAAAATGGAACAAACACAAGTTGAAACGTGAGTATAACATTTTTTATTATGTTAAGACTTGTTGCAACATGTTCTGGGCATCCACGAAGAGGGGATACAATTCAAGTATTTATAATGGTTGGGACATCTTTGCACAATCATTCCACTTGTTTCTTCCGTTTATATTTTTAACATTAGTGTGCAACCGAAATGTACCACTCGCTTGATATTTCTAGTTTATCTCAGAGTGAGATTGCTAGTTTCGATAAAAATATTATTCTAAATAAATATCATCGTTTCATACGGTTTTGGTATATACAAAATGTTTTGCCAGTGTCAATGTTGGGAGATCCTGATATTGCTCCTTATTATACGCCATGTAGTGGTCATAGAACCTCACAGCAAACTCATACCGATGAGGATGATATTGATGGTGTATTATCAATGAAAGCATATTGTTTTCAGTGTAAATAACAAAAAATGTTAGTATCTATTTAAAGAATAGAAATATAGTAAGAAGCTTATTACGTGTGATCACAATTTTTAACAGTTTTCTTATCCATCAGATCTATGCAGAATGGAGAAGGTAGCAGAAAAAGGAAAAGATTAGCACCAACTGAGTTGTTTGAGGAGGATCCGTTAAAGAGAAGAAAAAATATTCGTCTTGAAGCTCCTTCAACATCTACATCATCGCTGGGTACCATTGTAAATGTAAGTACAGAACAGCATAATGATAAAATTGAATGTCCTGAGTGTCACGTACATGTGTCAAAAAAATATATGACCAGTCACTATAAGAGCAATAAACATAAAAATAATTTAATTAGAAGAGATAATAATCTACCTAATGTTCAATTGATTGATAGTGCTTTTGGTAATAGAATTATTACATATCGAGTGAAATCTAATTTAGTTTCTGATACGCAGTTTGAATCACCTGAATTATTTTTACAAAATATTAAAAATGTAATTTATACATTACTAGAACGATCTATTTCAGAATATTCTGTTGTAAAAGTTAATTTTATTCTCAATGCGGATTTCACACAAGAAACAAAAAATCTACTAAATATTTTTGATTTCCAAATTTCAAACTATCTTGTTTGTCAAGGTGATGATAAAGATATTATTTTCTCATCTGTAATCACCGAAATTACAAACAAAATGACAAATTTTCAAAAAAAAGGTAGCGGATGGAGTTTAGTTAAAATAAATCACTTGGATATGAATATCAACAAATTTAACCCATTGCGTGGATCTTCATACATAGACCTACCGTTAGATATAAAACACAAGAAAGCTGTAATCAATGTTCAAAATAACGATCACGAATGCTTTCGTTGGGCAGTTTTGTCAGGATTATTCCCAGTCACTCATAGTTCCAATAGGGTATCATCTTATATAATACATAAAAATAAGTTAAATTTTGATAACCTATCGTTTCCTATAAAAATTAACGACATCCATAAGTTTGAAAAATTGAACAGTATGAGTATTAATGTTTTTGGATTACAATATGATTCAATAAGCAAATCAAATAAAGTTGTAGGTCCATTACACTTTACGAAACGTCGAAAAACTACTCACTTAAACTTGTTGTATATATCTCAAGGTTCTAAAGGTCATTACTGTTTTATTAAAAACCTCTCGAGATTATTATCTAAACAGATATCGACTTCTGAACATGCAGTTCATATTTGTGATGGGTGTTTATTAAATTTTCCATCATTACATAATTTAAAACGACACCAAGAAAATGACTGTTTCAATGTGTGCACAAATTTACCATCGGAAAGCGATAGCAAAAGAAACTGGTTTAATGAATTAATACCATCAAACCAAATTTCATTTAACAACTATGAACGTAAATTAAGAGTTCCATTCGTTGTGTATGCTGACTTTGAAGCATTTTTAAACCCAATAGAGAGTTGTTCTAACAATCCAAATCAATCTTCAACTGTTAATATTCAAAAACATGAAACGTATAGTTTTGGGTATTATGTTAAATGTTCGTATGATGATAATCTTTCAGTATATAGATCTTATACAGGACAAGATTGCGCGCTAAAATTTATGCAATTCATTAACACAGATTTAGAAAATATCTGTAAAAAAAATTCTTTTGTAAGATCACCTTTACCGTTAACTGAAGAAAATGAAATAAATATCAGTCAAAGTGATTCGTGTTACATTTGTGCTACTAAATTAAACAAGGATAGCACAGTATCTTACAATTGGCATACTGGAGTATATGAAGGTGTAGCTCATAGAGTATGCTCTCAGAAATACAAAGCTCCTAATTTTGTACCAGTGTTTTTACATAATTTAAGTAATTATGACGCTCATTTCATAGTGCATGGTCTTGATTTCGAGAAAGGTGACATTGAACTTATTCCTGAGAACAAAGAAAAATACATTTCTTTTTCTAAAGTTTTACAAATCAACAACAGAGTTGTAAAATTACGATTTCTTGATTCTTTTAAATTTATGTCAAGTAGCCTTAACAAATTAGCTCAGAACTTACTACCCGAACAATTTCGTGAACTCAAGTTAAAATATCCATGTGAAGAAGATTTTAAACGTTTAATAAGAAAAGGTGTATATCCATACGAATACATGACAACATTTGATTCTTTAAAAATAACTTCTCTTCCCACTCGCGATCAGTTTTATAGTTCTTTAAATGATAGTCACATTACAGAAAGTGAATACCATCATGCCCAAGACGTGTGGAAACATTTTAATTGTAAAAATATGGGTGAATATTCAGACCTGTATTTAAAAACAGATGTATTGTTGTTAGCAGATATATTTGAAAATTTTAGGGATGTCTGTCTTAAAACATACGGTTTAGATACTGCCCACTATTATACAGCACCTGGTTTAAGTTGGGATGCTATGTTAAATTTTACCAAGATAAATTTGGAACTCTTAACAGATATCGACAAGGTTACGTTTATAGCAAATAATATTCGGGGTGGTATATCACAATGCAGCAATAGACATGCAGTGGCAAATAACATATTTATGTCGGAATACAATTCAAGTAAACCATCTTCATTTTTGATGTACTTAGACGCAAATAACCTTTATGGTTGGGCTATGTCCCAATGTCTCCCGACAGGAAAATTTGAATGGGTCGACATAAATACAGATTTTAATACAGCCGATGATGCCAAACATGGGTTTATATTGGAAGTAGACTTAGAATATTCAAAAACTTTACATGATTTTCATTCAGATTTTCCATTTTGTCCAGAAAACGTATGTTTAGGAAGCAGCAAAGACAAGAAACTGATTCCAAATTTAAAAGATAAAAAAAATTACGTCATTCATTATAGAAACCTCAAACAATGTTTAAAAAATGGTCTCAGATTAGTTAAAATTCATAGAATTTTAAAATTTGAACAATCTGCATGGTTGAAAAGTTACATAGACTTAAACACTCATATGCGATCATTAGCTACTTCAGATTTTGAGAAAGATTTTTTTAAACTTATGAATAATTCTGTTTTTGGTAAAACAATGGAAAATGTAAGAAAGCGAGTTCATGTCAAATTAATAAATCATTGGTTAAATCGTGGCAAAACTCAAGGTGCTCAATCTTTGATAGCAAGACCAGAATTCCATAGTTTATCTATATTCTCAGAGAGCTTAGTTGCAATACAATTAAACAAAACTAACGTTTTATATAATAAACCAATTTACCTCGGTTTTTGTATTTTAGATATATCGAAAACATTACTATACGATTTCCATTACGATTATATGAAATCGAAATATCAAGATAATATTAAATTACTATATACTGATACCGATAGTTTAATATATCAAATATTTACGCAAAATTATTATGCTGATATAAAACTTGATTTAGCCAACTACTTTGATACGTCAGACTATCCACCAAATAATGAATATGGTTTACCATTATTGAATAAAAAACGGTTAGGATTTTTTAAAGACGAAAATAACGGAAAAATTCTTAAAGAGTTTGTAGGTCTTCGCTCTAAAATGTATGCAATGGATGTGCAAAATAAATGTATATGTAAAGCAAAAGGGATTAATAAAAGTGTCACAAAAAAATTTTGTCTCAGCGATTATAAATCATGTTTATATGAAAAGAAAACGCAATACAGTGAAATGATAAGATTCAAATCTATTAAACATGCTATATATACACAAAAAATCAATAAGATATCTTTATCACACAATGACACAAAACGTTATTTAATAGAGAATTCGACAGATACTCTTGCATGGGGTCATTTTAAAATAAAGGACATTTGATTTTATCAGTGAATTCTGTACAACGAAAATATGTATGTTAATGTGTGTGTGTATGTTTTATTTTCGGATTTAAATATTTTAATGTTCTGTCTTTATTATGTACTTTTTTTTTATTGTGATACTATGACAACTATTTTGTGTATCATGAAAAATAAGATGCAAATTTGAATGTCTGTAGGAAGTTAATTCTTATATCTGATTTAACTATAATGTATATTAATTTTATTACTGTAATATTTTTGAAAACATCTTTGAATTGTATGTGATCATTTTTCAAACTATGTGAATATTATGTAATCTTTGTATGTAAAACAAAAAAAATCAAATATAATACATTCAATCGTATCTTCTTGTTTTATTCAATCCGAAGCGCTTTTCGAGTTCACACGTGCATTTAAAAATGTTTCACTTTTATCATCCTTTTACTGCCATAGTTGCAGGTCCAAGTGGGTGTGGAAAGTCTAATTTTGTAACAAACTTTATTAAATACATTAATGATATGTGTAACACCACTTTTCATCAAATTACTTGGTGTTTTGATGAGATGCAACCCTTATATGATGTACCAAATGTAAACTATTATCAGGGTATACCAGATATGAATATGTTTGATGGAAAGGAAGCTAACCTTATCATTATCGATGATCTTATGAGGGAATCTGATGGTCGCATTGTCGACATATTTACTAAAGGTAGTCATCATAGGAACTTGAGTGTATTTTACATTACTCAAAATTTATTTCATCAAGGTAAAGGACAAAGAGACATTTCTTTGAATTCAAACTACATCATTTATTTCAAAAACCCACGTGATAAAACTCAAATACGTTACTTAGCGCGACAAGTATCACCAGAAAATAGCAAATTCATAGAAGATTCTTACAGAGATGCTACAAAAGAAGCACATGGCTATTTGATGATAGATCTAAAACAAAATACTTTTGATATGTGTCGAATTAAATCAAAGATCTTTCCTTCTGATGGTCATCCTACAGTGTACATTCCCACAAAAGAGTTTAAATATGTCAAAAACCAACAAATACCCGTCATTTGCAAATGATGGATCGACGCTTAAAGACGCATGAACACTTATTAAATGCTCTTTATAAGCTTAAACCAAAACATCAACAAGCTCTTTTAAAAGTGTGTAACGAAAACGAAATTAATTTTATTTGTGAATGTATTCATAATGTTTTACAAGGAAATATAAATCTTGAAGAAAAATCGAAGAATAAACTAAAAAAATACAAAAATCTACTACGAAAATTAGTACGTAAAAGTACAAATAAAATAAGAAAGAATATAATAGTTCAAAAAGGTGGTGCATTTCTTCCGATCATATTGGGTTCTATTTTGAGTGGATTGATAAGTGGACTGGTTTAAAATGGAACACGCCAAAAAAATGCTGTTAGTTGACCCAAGTTTAATAGATAAGTTAAATAGAAAAAGAAATGAAAATACTACCTCTCGTTTAGATAGCGAAATGGAAAAAATACTCAGCAGTAATATGGATGATCGAAAAAAGTGTAAATTATACTTACAAATTTTACAAAGATATCTCCACTTTATGGAAGAAGATCGTCGTCCCATTGAACTCCCTATAATAACTTCAAATGACGATAACAATAAACCCACATCTGAAAGCTGGAAAAATTTTAATATAAATAATGATATCAAGAATAAAGATGTAGTTGTCAGTCAGACACTGAGTGATGAACAGAAGCAACAAGAACATTTTACACTTGAAAAAAAACCTTTCTATTCAACAGAACAAATTTTAAATTTAATACCAAAAACATATGTAAAAAAAGGTGAGTTATTATTGAATTCGGTGTCGCTAAATAAAAACAAAATTTATTGGAATGATGCTGGCACAGTGATTGTGGATAATGAAGTAATTCCTAACAGTAACATTATCGATTTAATAAGCGATACACTGCGACCATTGAAAAACAACGACCCACCCGGTTGGGAAACATTTGCTAAAGCGTTAAAAGATTTGAAAATACCTTTAACATACATTGGCAATCCAAAAAGACGTGAGTACATAGCTCAACTTCAAAAAGACATCGAAGAACAACCGCCACAAAACACAGAGGTATATTTGACACCAACTAGTGAAATTAAACACGCAAATAAAATTAAGAAAAAGATTGATTGGGAAAAATGGACCCCTTATTAGAAATAAATCAAATTTATTATGATGTATCACACCCCGCTGGATATAGTAATATCGATAAATTATCAAAAGCTATGAAAGGTAAAATGAAAAAGGAGGAAGTTAAAAACTGGTTGCAATCTCAATCTACGTATACACTCCATAAACCAGTACATAGAAGATTCGCTCGAAACAAATACGTTCTCTCTAATCTGAATGAACTTTGGCAAGCCGATTTAAGTGACATGCGAACTTATTCTAAAGATAATAAAGGTTTCAATTACATTCTTTGTGTTATTGATGTTTTTAGCAAATATGCATATGCCAGACCCTTGCAAAAGAAAAATTCAGAAACCGTAAAAAAGTGTTTCGATAGTATATTTAATGAAGCTAGCACCACACCTACACACATTCAATCTGATAAAGGCACTGAATTTGTATCAAAAGATGTTCAAAGATACTTTAAAACAAAAAACATTAATTACTATACGACAAATAATCCAGACATCAAAGCAAGTATTGTAGAAAGATTTCAAAGAACGCTAAAAATGAAGATGTGGCGCTATTTTACACACAAGAATACACATAAATATATTGATATTTTGCCGAACTTGATACACTCTTACAATCACAGTTTTCATTCTAGTATTAAAATGTGTCCTTCAGATGTTAATTCTAATAATATAATGACAGTTTGGAGTAATTTATATGAAAAATCATCAAAAAATATACTACCTATGTTTCATCTCGGTGATCATGTTAGAATAACCAAATATAAACATGTATTCCAAAAAGGTTATGAATCTAATTGGAGCGATGAAATATTTGTGATTTCTTCTATAATAGAACGTAATCCGTGGCCCGTTTATACTATTAAAGATTTAGATGGTGAAGAGATAGTAGGAACATTTTATGAACGAGAATTACAAAAGGTCATTTATGACCCCACCATTGAACACAAGATCGATAAAATAATTAGCTCTCGTTACTCTGGCAACAGACAACAAGTGTTAGTTAAGTGGAAAGGTTATCCGAACAAATTTAATAGTTGGATTTTAGCTTCCAGTTTGAAAAAAATATGAAGGATTTTTATTTAACTTTACTTAGCAATAGTTCAATGGAATACTTTCCTGAGAATAAAACATCAATTTTTTCAACAAAATTACCCAAACCCATAATATTGGAAGGAGAATGGTGTGTAGGAATCGTTGAATTCCAATATCCATGCACCATGTTTACTGTTCAAGATCATGAGAATGTTATTTACATAACAAAAATCATGAAAATGCCCCATGAAGACAAACTATCCACAGTATATTATAAGACTCACATACCTGCCACAAACTATGATAATATTAACCATATTTTATCAGCATTAAATAATATAAGGGAAAAAATCAAATTCCGCTACGATAATGTATCCAAATTTGTGTCTGTTTCTGTATTAGACGAAACAATTAAATCTGTGACATTATCTCCTAAACTAGGCTTACAGTTGGGATTTGAACCAAACAGAAATCTCGTTGAAAAGAATTTAGCAAAATGTCCAGCTAATTTACATTTAGGGTTACCATCTCAACTATTCGTTTACTGCGATATAGTTGAACCTCAAATTGTAGGTGATGTAATGACACCTCTTCTAAGAGTTATACCATTAGATCCCTCAAAATACATCTATGGTGCGAATAAAATGCATGTATTTTCACCTCCACATTACTTATCAGTAATGCGAAGAGAATTCGATACCATCGAAATAGATATAAGGTCGAGCACCGGACAAAAGATACCATTTCAGTTTGGAACGGTGTGTGTTAAACTACATTTTAAAAAATTATAATGCATTTTGAACGCTCCGACATGTCGTGCCCTTATCAACGGTATTATTCTCATCAGGCTGGTTCAGGCATAGGGGTGGTATATAAAGGGGCACCTTATCAAAAAGGACATGGAATCGGTAGTTTTCTTGGGGGATTGTTTAGGTCAGTTTTACCATTACTGTCTAGCGGTGTTCGAGCTGTTGGTAAAGAGGCATTAAGTGCTGGTGTTGGGCTATTGACAGATATGGTTAGTGCGCGACCTATGGAAGATTCAATAAAAGCACGTCTTAAAGAAGTTGGTACCAACTTGAAACGCAAGGCCGATGAAAAAATAAATAAAATCAATATGTCTGGATCAGGATATATAACAAAACGAAAACGTCTACCTGGAGTCATTCCGTCGTTGACCGCGAAAGTGAAAGCTCTAAAAAAATCAAAAATTACTCCAAAACAAATTAAAGACATATTTTCTAACAATTAATTAAAATGTCTTTTTTACATAGTCATTCTTGTGAATGTATTAAGTCCGAATTGGATTTGTTTGCATTGCCATCGACTCAAACTAGCATTGAAAGTGGAAATTGGATCCATTATAAACCAATTTCATCTCTTGCCGATGATGGTCCTATAGAATTTCAAATTCCTGGGGCAGGAGATGACTACATAGATTTATCTCATACGTTAATTCACTTGAAAGCGAAAATAGTAAATCAAGATAACACCAAACTCACCGCATCTACGGTCGTTGCTCCCGTGAACAATTGGTTGCACTCACTCTTCAGTCAACTTGATGTGTACTTAAATCAAAAACTTGTATCACCACCCAATAACACATATGCTTATCGTGCGTATATAGAAAACTTATTGAACTATGCTCCTGCGGCAAAAACTTCTCACCTCACCTGTGGCTTATGGTATGAAGATACGGCTGGAAAAATGGATTCCACCGATGATACTAATAAAGGATTTACTAAGAGACAAGAACTAGCCAGTGAAAGCAAAGAATTGGAAATGATTGGTCACTTGCATGGCGATTTATTCAATCAAGAAAAATTTTTAATCAATGGTGTTGATATTTGTGTTAAGTTAGTTCGTTCTAGAGAAAATTTCAATCTCATGGCCTCTACAGGTGACCTTAAATTAAAGGTATCTATTACGGATGCATCTTTGATAATTCGTAGAGCACGAATCAATCCCAGCGTGTTACTTGCTCATCAAAAGGTCTTAGCTTCTACCACAGCCAAATACCCCATTACTCGAGCTGAAGTTAAAGTTTTAACAATACCATCAGGTGTTCAAGGAAAAACTCTAGATAACATTTTCTTAGGGCAATTACCTAAAAGGTGTATAGTAGGATTTGTAAATAACGCTGCTTTCAATGGAAACCTCACTAAGAACCCATTTAACTTTCAAAATTATGACATTAATACTTTTAGTTTATACATAGACGGTCAACAAATACCATCAAAGGCTTTACAACCCTCATTTGAGAACAATAACTTTACTTCAGTATATCATACATTGTTTTCGGGAACAGGTATACACTTTCTAAATGAAGGTAATGGGATATCCCGAGAACAATACGCTCAAGGGTATTGTATGTTGGCATTTGATTTGACACCTGATTTATCAGCAAACTCTTCAAGTCATTGGAATCTTGTAAAGCATGGTAGTGTGAGATTAGAAGTGCGTTTTGAAACAGCTTTATCACAAACTATTAATTGTATTGTTTATGCGGAGTTTGATAATGTTATTGAAATAGATAAAAACCGCAACATTTCAGTAGATTATAGTAGTTAAGAAAACAAAATTAACTGTTTAAGATTAGATTAAGTATGAATAATTTGATTCAGATTTGCTGTTAGATGTAAGTTACGAATAAAATGAATTAAAAAATATTAAGATTTTTGTTTTACCATAATCCTTGCAACCCCACAAAAATAGAAAACTTACCACATAAGTACCATAATAGTGTCTTCTTAACCTTATATACGACATTACCACTTTATCATTCGACTTGATAAGATTCTGCAGCGATTCGATAAATAAAAATGAATACAATAGAAATACAGAATTACTTAAAGAAAATTGATCCATCTATTGAATATAATGTATATGCAGCCAATCGCCTACCAATACATGTAGTAACTCCTACATATGTAGTTAGCAACTTAGACTCTGATAACAAACCAGGTTCTCACTGGGTTGCCATACACATAGATCAGAATGGTTTTGGACAGTACTTTGATTCATACGGTCGACCACCTCAAGGATACCACCGAATGTTTTTAGCGAGGAATTCTAGAATGTGGAATTACAATACAAGCCGAATTCAAAATGACTTTACTATAGTTTGTGGAGAGTACTGTTTAATGTATCTGTACTATAAATATTATGGTAAGAGTCTCAAAGATTTTCAAGTATTATTTAGTGATAATACAATATGCAATGATGTGTTTTTAACTAGTTTATTTAAATCATGTTTTGAGGAGAATAAATGAAATATGAAAATGAATGAATGATTTTTCTTTATTGAGAATTAATAACCCCATACAAACTTATACTTCTTCCAAACAATTAATGAATGTTCGTAATAACTTTACAATCGTAAGCATGAACATGAAAAACACTAAAAAGACTTATTACTATTTACATTAATACTTAGCAACAACACAAAGAGTTCTAGAATAAAAAACGAAGTAATCTGTTAAGCATGTAACTTAAAAGAGTACAAAGTTAAAATACAATACAATGTAAATTAAATTAAAATAGGTATAGTTATTACAATAATAGTTTCTTAGAATAAAGTATATGACTAAAGTTATGATTTTAAAACACTGATACGCACTGGCACTTTGTTCATTTGTCGTTGTCTATAAAATATTTCACACAATCGTCCTTACTCGCCAACTGTTTAGTTATGTTGTATACCGCGTCCTTGATACATTGCAAGTTTTTGTCACTCTCGGTGTCTGCGTAATATTTAACCCGCACATCAGCATGTTTCCATTGTTCCGTCGGTGCGATGTTTTTTATTTTATTAACATCATACACCTCAATTTTTATGAGGTGTGATGCAGAACTGCTGTCATCGCTGTTTGTTTTTATGTATGAAACACCACCACTCGTCGCTCGACCAACACTAGATGATTTTTTTGTCGTTGTCTTCTTTTTCTTAGGTTTTTCGAAAAATTCGTCAATGTTGTTGCATTCCATGGATCTTTTGTTTGCTATTATCGCTTTTTTGACTTTAAAGGCGAGTGTACCTTCTTCATCACTAGGTTCATCTATATCTTCAGCATAATAGTAATTTTTGAAAGTATTTTCCGAAAACTGTAATAAAATGAAATAAAACTGTTAATAAAACAAATCGGTTAAGGAAGTATTATATGATAAATACTTCTAGGTATGCGAAGTATAAATGTTCACTAAAGTAACATTGATAATTTAATAAGAGATCAAATGTAACGAAAATAAAACTGTAAATAAAACAAATCGGTTAAGGAAGTATTGTATGATAAACACTTATAGGTATGTGAAATAAAATGCACTACAGTAACTTTGATAAATTAAATAAGAGATCAAATACAACTAAAATGCATTAACCCAGTGAACAACACATAACATATACAATTAATAAAACATCTGGTTATAACAATTTTAGATCAAAGTATAAGAAGGTACTTACATTCATTTTATATCAGCTTCAGTATTTACTATTAAACTGTTTTACTATCACTTCACTATTACAAACAACTGGAGATCACACTTCGAAGAGAGCACAGAGTGGAATACGATACCATGTGATTTTGAGTTTGGCTTTTATATGGAGAGCGAGTATTGTTTCCTTGCAGACAGGATCCAACATGTTCAACTTTCACTTTGAACGTTCCATTGAATACATTGCATCAGGAAATGGGAATAATAGGATCCGTAACTGTTGTTTAAAATAATGGACATGTAGTTAATCATTGACAATGAGAAGACCCGAAGGGTTTTACTTAGAATTTGAGTAATGTATGGTTTATTGTAACGATTGCTTTATGGATCATAAACAATGTCCGTAATGCATAAAGGGTGAATGATGGGTAATTGTAAACGGCTTTTACGTAGAAACACGAGCCCATAAGAAACAAAGACATTTGTATTCTTCAAAGAAAAAGGGTCGCTGTTAGAAAGTAGAAATACAAATGCACAACGAAACAAAGGGAAAAGGTACAAGCTTGAGGGGACCGTAAACCATGCAATTACTAATTACTAACCATGCAACTCCAATTCGCTTCGCGGTTTATATCTATCTCGCGGGCGATATGAAATGGATTCCGCGGATCAAATTAATCCGCGGATTTATTCGCGGTTGGTATTAATTAAATCCGCGGATCAATTCGCGGTAGGTATTAATTAAATCCGCGGATCAATTCGCGGTAGGTATCAATTTAATCCGCGGGTTAATTCGCGGATCGTACGCGCCGAAATTGGAGCAATCGAAATTATTGACGAACTAGGCCAGAGTGGCGCCAACCGACCCCCCAACGTGCTCCAGAACCGTCGAATCCCTTACTACTAGTAAGACAGGATAAAAATTTCATTTACAGTAAATAAAGTCCGTTGTTGTAGAAGTCGCGTCTATTTTTGTGTGTAAAATGTTTGATTTTTTATCTTTTGTAAAATTGTAGAGGTTTGGTACTATTTTTGGAGAAATGTAAACAGAAGATGATACTTCTGGCAACCAGCGAGGGTCGGTAGGCTTCTTGTTGTTGAACATAGTATAATAATATTACCTTTGTGATACCCCCGTGCCTCGGAAAGCACGTAAAGCCGTTGGTCCTGCGCCTGATCTCTCTCCGGTCATGTCGGATTGCCGTCTCACCGGACTATGAGAGTGAAGGAATAGCGAGTGCACCTGTGTATTGCGCACACACTTGTGCACTATAATATCTCCTGCGTACCTGGCTGATCTCCGTTGAGATTGGCCGCCGTGGCCGAAACTGGCTAGGAGGATTTTCAATAATATTACCTACTAGCTTTTGCCCGCGGCTCCGCCCGCGTTAAAAAGTTTTTCCGGGATAAAAGTCCCGCTTTTTGTTTTCCCGGGATAAAAAGTAGCCTATGTGTTAATCCAGGACATGATGTATCCGTACGCCAAATTTCATCGAAATCCGTTCAGTAGTTTTTGCGTGAAAGAGGAACAAACATCCATACATCCAAACATCCATACATTCTTACAAACTTACGCCTTTATAATATTAGTAGGATTATATTTGGAATTCATTGTGCTTACGTTCGGCTCTGAATTAAAATATAGTGTACCAACTTCAATAGTATAAGAATAACAAGTATAGATATGCTATTTGTATGACTACGGTAGAGTCTCTACTCTCTAGCTATGCAACGTAGAAACGTTTTAAATTTGGCTTTTGCCTACATGGCGATTAGTCTATATTTTCCTCATACAGATTTTTTTTACGAATTCTCAAGTATGTGGCGTTTTCTTATAAACCTTTCCATCGCCGTTAAAGAGAGCAGCAGATATAAATAGACAAAAAAATTATAATTTGAAACAATCTGAACTGCGTTTCCTACATTATAACAACTACAGAGTACAGCTCTTCAGTCCTATACAATAAAATAAATTCCACAAACATCAGAGAAACAGACGGAGCTGCATAAAAGAGAAAAACAAGAGACAATACGCAACCGCCATAAGTTGCGGCGATGCGGCAAGTGTATGGAATGACCACGTACGTTTTACGGTTATACGGGTGGGCACGTTAACGTCCTAATTTATAACGTTAATACAGCTGATATGATTACACTGCTGTTTCTAGTTTCGGTTTGCCGAATTCGGGCGGATTCCTCGAATGAAAGTAGGTTCTTTATCTATAGTAATGTTATAAATAGGAAAGATTTGTGTTTTTGTATGTTTGTAACGAATAAACTTAAAAACTACTGGATCAATTTAAAAAATTCTTGCACCAAAATAAAGATACATTATCACCGAGTGACAAAGGCTAGTTTTTATTCCGGGAAATATAAAGCGGTAGGTACTTTTATCTCGGAAAAACTCTTTTTTTATGGCATTAAACTTGAATCTTTATAATAAGGGTATACAGCTGAAAAAACTGCTTCTTCCTAGGCCGAAAAAACCCCGAATGTCGTGCAATAACCGAATATTTTCCATAATCACAGCACTGTGCGTGTAGCGTACAGCGATATTACTGGCCGAGCGTGCACTTCAATGTTATTTACAACGTGCATTTAGTGTATTAGAAGCATTTTTGGAAAAATAATTATACTGATGTTAAAGAAATATGCTACATTATACATTACGTTATAACTTTAGTTGATTGATGACTTGACGTACAGTATTTTAAATTAAATTCAAATTATTTTAATAGATCTTGATAGAATGTTTTCTTTTAGTTATCCTTGTAAGCCAAGTGATTACACTTTGTGCCCTGTGGTCCAGGGGCAACTAGAGAATTCCGCCATGGCACCTCCTGCCTGCCATAAGAGGCGACTAAATAGTGCTAGCGAGAGTCACGGGGCGAACAGTAAGGGTCTGCTAGCTCGACTACTCCAATGTAAGCTACTCCGAGGTGGACGACAATGTGGGTGGTCGATATCCTGCAGTCGTAGACGTCAAAGGCGTGCTTTAGAGTTCGGGGGCTTCTTAGTCCCCTCATCTAGAGATGCGGCATCACGCAGGGGCGATTCCGTGCAGCTATCCTCGTGCAACAAGATACCCCAAGGCCGTCCCGTAGGCGCCGAACAAGGCCACCGCGGGTTTTGGTTGGTATGCCAGTGTGTAGAGTGTACACTCGCTCAGATGTTGTTATACTCCCGAGTGTTGACTTTGAATCGGTGACACCAACATAACCCTCCCACTCACCCCCCAGTAGCGATAACGCGTTTTACCTAACAATAAAAAAGTGATTACGCTTTACGTAATAGTAAACAGTAAGTTTAAGTAAGTAAGCAGTTAAATATACCAATCAATTAAGATGCTGAATTTGAAGATAACCCCTATTCGCTAGTATTATGCCGGGTAGCTGTAATAGAGCTCCATACTGAGCCTTGCCGGAGCGAGCCACAATGGTGAGTTTTTCATCATAATATTACAATAGACTATAGACGCTTCGATAGACGCTATGCAATCACACACATATCCAGCCCCTCCCAATCAAATACACATCGATTAAAACCGTTGTTGATTTACAGCGCTAACTTATGCTGAAACATTGAGTTCAATGTTTGCCTACTGTCTATCAACGTTTAAAATATTACAGCGCTTTTATAAAATCGATGTACAAATAAAAATCCATGAACGCCGTCTAGCCAGAAATAAATTTTTAACACAACACCCCTTTATATTTCACAACAGACCACAAATTATATTTTTTATACATTTTTTATGCCATGCCTTTATATTTATTCCTTTGAACAAAACGCAGACAATCTTTTTCTGCTTTCAAAGTCCCTGCTTCACAAACACCAGCTGCGAAGGAAAATCTATCTTGTAGTGGATGAGAAAAATATATAAGCGCTACTTGTGGACAAATAAACGTACTATCTAGCGGCTTTAAGCAAGAAATTAAATACCGTAACATTGAAATGTGATGGTTTTTTACCCGACTGCGAAAGAAGGAGGGTCATGTTTTTCGAGTGTATGTATGTATGTATATTTCTTTGGTACGCCGTAGAGCCTAAACGGCTTGGCTTTATATGACTGGTGTCAATAGCTCGCATAACACGCTCATTTCTCATAATTGGGTTGGTGATGTAGGTAGAGCAACCAAATCTCGGAGTGAGCAGATGACTCCGATTGCGTTTGTGAACACTATCATCTAAGATTATTCAAAACCAAAATAAAATATTCAAATTAAAATCTTGTTTCTGCCATTTCAGTTCTTCAATGAATGAAATCAAAATGGTAGGTTAGCTAGGCTAGGGCCTGGTGTCCTCACCGGTGAGGATCGCGACGCGTGCCTCCCATTAATTTTAATAAAAAATATTTTTTTTTCATCTCTTTCCTGCCAGCCCGAGCTTGGCTTCTTTATATTTAGTTTACATTGATTTTGCTCCCTTTAAATGTGTCTTTAGTTATATAAGTGACTATTTGTAATAATAATTATTAATTGAATGTATCTTGACATATCATAAGTGCAACTATGTTCGCCTACGTCATGAATAAAGTATTTTATTTTTTATTTATTTTTATGAATTTAAAAAAGATGGCAGATATTGATGCAGTCGGGTTTTGATTTTTTTATTATAACTTATTCAACAGGGTAGATAATTTCATAATCTTAATAAGAGAAATTCTATAATGGAAAGTATTTATTTCAGAACAAATAATGCTAAAAAATATGAATAGAAACTTGCTCTATTTTTGTCCACAAGTGTAATTATAAATTGCTCTGCGAGTTTTCTACTAATGTATAGAAATGAAAGTGTAATTAAACAATCGCTTACTATGTAACAATGTTGTAAATGAAGTTTAAGATGCAGAATAAAACTTTTTAGCACTTTTTTAGATATAGAGATGAACTTGTATTGTACTCCTTGCCTCCGTGACGTTATATTCTGTTATGTTGAGGTCTCTGGTTCGATCTTGTAATCGTATGATGTGGTATTGCATTTCATGCGTAATATCGGCTAGATTTTAGAGTTGTACTTCATAAATACTGGTGATAGGTCTCTCATATGTTAGAGGCTGTCTGGGTGGGTACCACCGCAATGTCTATTTCTACCACCAAGCAGTAGTGTGCATGCATTGTTGTGTTTCGGTTTGAAGGGCATTGTAGCCAGTGTAACTACAGGACATAATGAGACTTAACATCTTATGTCTCAAGATGACGAGCGTAGTGGAATGCCATACAGAACTTTGTAACTCAAGGTGCTGGATGGTGTTTCTACTGTTTATGGGTGGTCGTATCGCTTACCATCAGGCGAACGGTATGCCCGAGTCATCATTCGATACCATAAAAAAATGGCAATACGCTCTCCCCCATGTAACATGGAACCTCACATGGTTAGCGAAATGTGAGTGTGTACCTTTGCTTACCACTGGAAAGTGGCAATAGCGTGATCTCATGTAAATGTACATACACACTAAACCCTTTTATGCCCGAACAGATAGAAAGAGGCGCAACTAGTGTAGCCACTTTTCGCGGTGCGTGTTCTGCCCCATGATAGTCGGGGAGCCTATCGCCATACGGGGTAATACCAGACTCCAAACTGATACTGAATAGAAAAACCCAATATCACTTTGCGAGACCTCAGCATTGCAGTCGTACACACAACTACGGCACCGAGGCAGTCATGTGGTGTCACATATAAAGAATTTTCGTAATTTTATAGAACATTCCCGTCAGCGCTATCAGTCGCTAAGCTGTGCTTTACATCATACACGAGAGACGAGTGACGACCAACATTCACAAATTATGTTAGACCATTTTTCCCTTGGCTCGGCCGTGCACCTCTCCGGAATAAAAATCCGGGATTAATCTGTGTCATACCATACCAGCCCTGTATTTATATAATGCCCATTGCTGATCACGAGCCTCCTGTACAACTGAGAGGGTTAAGGCCTTAGTCCACCACGCTGGCCTAGTGCGGGTTGGCAGACTTCACATACCTTCGAAATTCTATGTCATTCTAAGTCACCAAGCGGTTGTCAACTTCTATACATCGTCAAAACATTCGCATTTTTTTAAAGATTAGCTTTTTCTCGCGGATTGGCCTACGTGAAAGAGTTTTCCGGGATAAAAGTACCGCTATATATTTTCTGGGATTAAAAGTGCCTGTCTTTCCCAGGGTCTCATCTCCATAGCAAATTTCATCGAAATCCGTTAGGTAGTATTTGAGATTATCGCATGTAGACAGACAGACGCGGCTGGGGGACTTTGTTATATAATACGTAGTGATGTAATGATTATAAGTATGAGGGCGGTTTTCACCGCTTGCTGATAAAGTCCCTGATAGCCTATTAGGAACTTGTCCGCCATATAAACTACAACTTTTAGTTTGACAGGTCTCAAATAGAAATATCTAGTAGAAAAAATCGCTAGTAATGCATCCGATATATCTATATGGGATAAAAAATATACCAACAGCATCGATTGTTGTAATTATATTTCGCTGAAACGGGTTCAAAATGCAAGCAATTAATTAAAATTTGCAGCAATCAAGTGTCTTGGGGGAGACGCGGCCATTGTTGCGCGGTTATCCGATTGTTTGCAACATCTAGTAACGAACCTGCCCACTACACAGTCCGCATAACGAATACTAGTGTATTATAGGGTTGGCACTTGAAAACATTTTTTTTATATTTTTTCTTTTGGAAATTTACTCCAGTTGTTTTTGTATGTTATTGTTTTTTTTTTATTTGGAAACCCTTGATTCAAATCAATGTAACTTATGAAAACGTAATAGTTTCCTATTTTTGATTTTGTACATTATTTTATATGTAATAGAAAATAATATGAAAAAGAAATCCTTCTGTGAAATCAATACTAAAATTGCTTGAAAAATAAAGCAGTTATTCAAATTTGAAATATTGTTGTCAGCAAAAGTGGGGGCCTGGCGGGGATATCGCGCTATCTCTTTCACACGCATGTAGCGTTATGGCCGGTGACACCAGATGACGTCACAGTCTGATACTACTATTATTTGACAATTATCCCTTCCACATAATATCAACACTTTATAACTAACTTATTATTACGCCAATTTCAAAAATTCTTTTTCCCTAATAATTTGAATGAAATACATTTTTGACAAATATATTTTGAAAAAATTTGTCAACTACCCTATTGTATTACCTCTCAGAAATTTTTATTTTTTAAGAGATCGTTGATTCAATTCAATGTCCCTTTTATAAAAGTAGAAATAAAATGGCTAATTCTATTCCAATTGCATATAACGTAGGTAGATGATTAATTCAATTATAGTAAACAAGTCTTTTATTAAAATGACCTAAAGATAACATTGTGCCATGTAAGTGCGCAGATGCGGTGACATCACATGTGTTTATTTTTATCAGAAAAGCTATTAAAACCTACAGTAGACTTATTGGTTACGATGAGTGGCGATTTTTGTGTCATAGAAATGATTCAGTATGATTGTTACGACAGTTTGGTTCTACCACAATATTACCACAAACACAAAAACCTTTTATGGAATACTAATGTCAAGAAATTTCGCCTGGATATTCTATAAAATGATTCATAATATATAGTTCAATGATATTCAAAAACTATGTATTTATCAACTATTCATACACGCGTTACTATTGTCATAAGTGAAATATAGGGTTCCAACCCGACACCTCTAAACTCGCCGTCCAATGTCAATTCCCGCCAGACTATAACTCTAACAAATTAAACAAGATGTCACAATTAACTCAATTGTAAACACAAATTCCTCACAAAGTTTCTGTTGACTGCAATCGTGTAGACGTGAAAAATGGGCGATTCGAAAGCGCGCGATGAAAATCCAGTTCATTGGATGATTCACCGCGTGAATCACACAGTACGCTTCAAGGTCAGTCCGATACGGCTTGACTCACCGATTTATTGCAAAAATAAATTCACTATAAAATTTTCATGATTTTTGAATGTTGTAAAAATCATGACATAAAGAGATGATCTTTGAAAATACATATTGGTCAATCAAAAATGACATACTGGGATAGGAAATGTGTTGCAAAGATTCAATTGCCAGGTGAGGCAATTAGATTGTA
Source organism: Lapara coniferarum (assembly GCA_949316025.1). NCBI lineage: Eukaryota > Metazoa > Arthropoda > Insecta > Lepidoptera > Sphingidae > Lapara > Lapara coniferarum. The sequence goes on from OX438922.1 coordinate 6,200,086, forward strand.
TTAGATTAGGTTTTCCGTTTGAAAAGATACCTATATGACGATATTTTCATGCCACTTGATGACACAGACATAAGAAGAGTTAATGTTGTTATGCAGAGGCATATCCCTTTTACCAATAAAAGGCGTGAAGTTATATTCTTGCTTGAAAGTGATTTAAATATGAATCGAAAGAGAAAAATGTCATTAGCGCCATCCCTAAGCATAGTTTTCACGGTGAAACGAACGGGTAGATGCTCGGAATAACTTATACAATGCGTCTGAAATCTTGTCTAACTGCTTGACATACCGAGAGTTGGAGTGTTCAATTCCCGACGACGGGGCTGTGGCTCCCCAGCACTACCTGCGCCAATATCTTGATATTTTACTGTGTGTATCGAGACTATCGACCTTTATTATTGGGTATTTCATTGTTGTCTATACGTATAATAAAGCAGTAGAATCGGTGTGTCTGTACATTTAAAGAAATGTGATAAAAAAACAAAAGGGGCGACTATAGAAGTTTAATGGAAAACAAATCAGCGATTTTTATAATTCTTTCTGACTGTTTTTCTGTTTGTTTGTTACTGCACATTTCCGAAACTGTTGAACAGATTTTGATGAAATTTAACACACAAATAGATCATGTCCTGGATTAACACATAGGCTACCCCGGGAAAATATAAAGCGGGACTTTTAAACCGGAAAGACTTTTTCACGCGGGCGGAACCGCCAGCATTTAATTTTCAGTCATTATCAAATCCATGTGGATTAACATTGATTTATTATAAGCTAATTTCCAGTAAGTAGGTACTTTAATATTTACTAAAATTGCAATAATATTAATTAAAAACATAAATGTGTCCATTCATGATAATCTTAAACTTTATAAATATAATAAACGCAGTTTTATATAACTTTAAGACGCAATTTACTTTTACAAAAACTCCAAAAAACGAATATTTAAGTGAAGTTGGAAACTTTACTCTGTTAAAAACAAGAATGTTAGTTATTTTATTCGAAAACGTGGTAAGTTAAAACCAATAGAAGATTGCAGTTTTGCATACATTTGGCGCGTTGTTGAATTTGCATTAAACCGTTGTGTTTACACGTGATTTGGTGTGATTTATTTTAAAATTACTACATTCGTTTTATTTTATTCAAATTCTATTTATTAACATAGAATTCTAGGCTGACGATTAAACAATTGACTGCCTAAAGGAGCCGATATAGATGCAACAAGTGTACCCATGCTTCGCTGCGGATTTTTCCAAAGTACACTAATATACTTGACGATTTTTGTCTGTTATTTTGGCAATTGAAAAACTTATCACATCCGATATGGTAATGACTAAATCCGAAACACACATAACATTATCCTAAATTGCCGTTCGAATTCCCTGGTTAAAGGTAAATTAAGGTAAAATAAACAGTAAAAAAAATATTCAAAAAAAACTTACATTTGAATTATCTAAAAAAACCTTAAATTGATTATATAACTTTGATTAACACTATGTAGAGATAAAATCTTGTCGCGAGATTGACTTTTGTCAAGATAAAGTTACATGTCACTTTCCCCGCGAAAACAAAAAAAGGTACACAATTATAGTATTATCGAGTGAATCTCGCGAAAAGCTTTTATCTCTGCGTAGTTGATTCAATTTTAAGCTATTTTTTTTTACAGCATTTAAACAAAAGCTTGTTTAAAAAAAAACTCTTTCTTTAATTTTTATTTTTCAGTTATTTTTCGAGCTATTCTCAAGACCTTTCATTTGATACCCATATTATAGGAGTGAGTAAAAAATAACTAATCCTCTATCTTGGGTCGTCCGCCATATTGGATTTAGAGAGGACATTTTATTTTTTGTATATTTTTCAGCAAACCATTTCATTTGATACCCATATTATGGACGTACGCAGAAAATAACTAGTCCATCATCTTGGGCCGTCCGCCATATTGGATTCAGAATGATTTCACTTAGCTAATAATGCATTGTCACCCAAACTGAACGCGTACGCAAAATTTTAAATCAATCGGTTAATGGTAACTGCTTCAAAATTGACTAGCAAGATTCCCCCCGAACAAACATACAACATTGCAAGTTAAATAAAAGCTTTTAATAATGCCTGACAATTGTGAATTAGAAATAAATCAACTGACATTTTGTGAAATTGTAATTAAGAGCGTAAAACCACTCTTCAGTAACAATTCGTGAGAAGAAAGCTACAAGTAAAATACATCTAAAATTTGATAAATCTTTTGTACAAGAATTACCAGTCTGTTTACAGTAAGTAAGATAACAATTCTTAGTATAGAATAAAAATGGAAGAATTGAAAAATAGCTGTCCGTTTGTATCTACGTGGGAGAGTTTTATCATTTCTACCTTTACAAATATATCTGAGATGCGCCACAGAATCCAGTACAGTTGTAGCATTACGCGAACTTTATGTCTGACGCTCGGGAATTGAGTGACATTCCTAAAGGCGGTTATATATTTTAGAATATCCCATCCCAGGTAACAATTTATTTCTAATTTTCGGTTTTATATAACGTCTAGTAAATATATTTATGGATATTATGTATAGATAGTTTATTATATATATGAACTACAGATGCTATATAATAGAGTCTCGAGTTATAATAATGATAGAGAAGATGTTTACTCGGACCATTGAATGTTTGTTTAGCCAATCACGCATAACATAAACCACTTTAGAAATTTGCATGAAATTTGAACACGGGTTGAAAACTCACCCACACATTTCTCAGTAATGTGCTTCGGTTTTTATCCAGGGACATTTTTTTACGCGAACGGACCTGCAAACAATTACAATAGGTATTAAATAAATAACTAGTGGCTTAGCCCGCGTGAAAGAGTTTTTCCAGGATGAAAGTCCCGCTATACGTATCCCCGGAATAAAATCTTAAAACTTTTTCAGGGTCTCAAACAATCTCCATGCCAAATTTCATCGAAATCCATTAGGTAGTTTTTTAGATCATCGCATATTAAGGCGCCGTGGGACTTTGTTTTTATAGTATTTAAGGAAAGAAGAATTATAATATTAAAATGGTACTTATTCAAACCAAATACAATATCGATACATTTTAAAATGAATCTCTAATCCCTATAGATGATGTAGAATAATTTATCGATAGGCATCATGTGGCGTCTAGTCCACATTTAATGTTACGCCGAGGCTACTCAGCTGCGTGATTATATGACTGGACATATGCGTCTGCTAAAGTGCATTCAGCCGTTTTCACCAATAAAATATAAATATTATCATAACATTTACCGAGCCTGGTCTAGTGTGGCTCCATTCCATTTCATTCCATTTGTTGTGAAAATCATCTCTACTATAATATTTTACATACATACACACTCACGCCTTTTATCCCCGAAGGGGTAGGCAGAGGCGCAACTAGTGCACCCACTTTTCGCCGTTATTCCGTCCCATGATGTGATAGGGGGCGACTCTATCGCCATATCGGGCACAAATATTTTATATCATATTTTATTTATACCTGGATAATAAGTCTACCAGCTAGGCATTTACCGGCTGGTAAAGCACAGTACTTATTAAATAGTTCTTCTAATTTCTACAATGTTTGTCTACCTATTTGATTAAATAACCCCTGACACAAAAATCTCTTAAAAGTAAAATAATAAAAGTGTCTTTGTCGTTTAATTACCTTACACAATATATGTCCGACGCATTCGGAATCCTAAGAAATGTCCTATAATTGCATAATGGGTGGGCTGATTCCCACTTTCATCGTAAAACCGTAAACATTTTTATGTGTGGGAAAAATGTATTTATCTTGCGTTCATACAAGTAAATGTGACCCTATTTATCGTCGACGGACATGCCGATTTAAACGTTTCCCGTACTGATAACATCAATAAAACATATTTTTAATAGGAATAATTATTGTATGAAAGTAGATTAATTATCGCTGTGGTTGTGGAAATGCGTTGTGACGCGACTTTTCTAGAACAATTAAATACCACTAGGAAGGTGCCTTATTTGAACCGAAACGGTGTAGAATGCGGAATGTTTTTCAGTTCGTGGATTACACTAATAAACTTATATATAAATCTTTTTACTTCTAATTTCTATACCATACCAGCAATGTATTATACATACATACATATACACTCACGCCTGTTATCCCCGAAGAGGTACGCAGAGGCACAACTAGTGCGCCCACTTTTCGCCGATATTCCGTCCCATGATGTGATAGGGGGCGAGCCTATCGCCATATCGGGCACAAATTCCAGACTCCGGGCTGATACTGAATAGAAAAACTCAATATCACTTTGCCCGACCCGGGGATCGAACCCGAGACCTCAGCTTTGCAGTCGTACTGTAATACCACTGTATTATATAGGGACATTTTTACATTGCGATACTAAATGACAACATATTTATCTTTATATCTGCTAACAACTTGCTACAAACCATCCATGAAAGACGAATATTTTCGCCAAAAATCCCGGTTGTAGTGTTCCGATTTTTTGATAATTTTCTAGTTTAGTGCAAATATATTGAGTGCGTAAATGTGTTTCTGACTGAAGGTGTAATGTTGCTGCTGCGACGAATTCTCTTAGAACAGTAGTAGTGGCATTAGGGCGTGTAACCTTAAAGTTACTTTCATTAATATTTATTTTGTTCGAAACTTACACTTGTTTATTATACATCTATGATTAAAATAACTTAATGGAAAGTGTTGTCTTCAACGAGATAAATATGTGGTTTCATTTACTTACGCAATCTCAAAATGACCCTGTATACTGCCCACTGCTGAGCTCGGGTCTCCTCTACAACTGATAGGGTTTAGGCCTTAGTCTACCACGCTGGCCTAGTGCGGGTTGGCAGACTTCACATACCTTCGAAATTCGAAATTCTCATAAATAGCTTCTCAGGTATGCAGGTTTCCTCGCGATGTTTTTCCTTCACCGTTAAAGCCAGCGAAAATTCACAAAAAATACACACATAACTTTTTAGAAAAGTCAGAGGTCCGTGCCCTTGGGTTTTGAACCTGCGGGCATTCGTCTCGGCAGTCCGTTCCACCCAACTAGGCTATAGGCGCTCACTTCTATTATTGCGTTTACCTAAGTGTTTAACTCTATTACCTTTCCCTTGGCCCAAGCAGATCTAAAACCTATCTTCACTGGTAAGGAATCAGACAAACTCCTCGCTTTCGCATTTCGTACATTACCTACATTTTGTGTTTAATCTGCCTAACCTCCAAGCATGCAGGCGTGATATTCACTATATTTAAACTAACCGAGACCGCGTCTGTTCTCTTATCATTAGTGTTCCTGTCACGTGAAGCTCATTGCGCGCGTCGCGTTAAAGGGGAATTACTCACAAAAATCGCACTCCATTAACGCGCCACCGTAAAGTCTTGCATACACTGACAGTTTTATCGCGTCAACTTTATTTTGCGTTGCAACACGTGCATTGTTTTGAAAAATGGTTAAAGTATTTTTACTTCTAAATTATGACAAGAAAGTCGTTCATAGCCTGCATGTGACAGTAGCAAAACCGCCCAGTAGGTATTTTTGCTTTACGCAGCATAGTTTTATACTGCACTTGGTGACGCTCGCGGCTCCCCTCGCATGAGAATGCTTTTCCGGCATAAAAAGTTGCCTATAGCACTCAGGAGAAATGTAGCTTCCTATTAGGGGAAGAATTTTCAAAATCGGTGCACTAGTTCCTAAGATTAACATGTTCAACCAAACAAACAAACAATCAAAGAAACAAACAAACAAACTCTTCAGATTTATAACATTAGTACCTATACCTAGATAGTGTACGTCACGCTAAGACATTACGTTTTAAATCTCATAATATTTACTGGGTATTATGAGAGAATATCTAGTAAGTAAACATTTCACTTTGCCTTTCCAATCGAAATGATTTTGCCCGCTACTGTTAGGGAATAAAATAGACAAAGCATTGATATCTTTCCATGCGAACTTACGTGTTGTAGATACCTACCACCAAGCTAAGGTATACATAATGTATAAAATATGTTTCAGTGTATGCAAGTACTGGAAATCATTTATTGTTTATGAATCAATAATATGTAACTAAAAAAAGCAAGAATCACGGAGTCTAGGATTCAGGCTTGTGTAAATCACATTGATATTCGAAAAATAAGTATTGTGTGACGTTGGATTTGTCTGACGTTGTACCCAGACAACCGTAAATGCATGCGCTACAAATGTCGATGAATATAGAACATAATAGAGGTTTCAATATTTCAACGAACACGAAACATGTACTAGTGTATAAGACTTACATACATACGTACATACATTATGTATACCTATTAATGTACGAATACAGAATAAGAATTTGGGAGACCAAGTATTCAATCTGACCACGAAATTTAGCCCAAATACTTGCAATCGATACCAAACCAATTAAGTCAATATTTGTTATTCGTAAAAAATATTTGGGTAACAGAACTTTACACAATAAAACGCACTCATATAACACATTCCTTAAAATTAAACTGTATAATAGCGACTTAAAGTATTTATTCGTACAGTGTGTCCTCACCTTATACTCGTTCGTTGCAAACATAACGATGCCAATGCTCATAAAGAAGTCGGCTGAATTACCGAGGGCACTCCATCAAGCGTCAGTTTGATGCCAGTGCATAATTTTGTGAAGACTCCATAGCTATTAGGCACCCGTTAAAACCTTAAAACAAGATTACAAAATAAAAAGGCAAAGAAAATCATGACTAACGAAGCTTTCACTCGATGTAAATGGTTGAAATATTTTAAATATAAAGCAACAGTTAATAGGCCAATGGGCAAGGTGAGATGTGTTTTTTTTTTAAATATTATTTTATCAATTTAACAAACAAGCTTCATTATGATTTACTGTATAGTAATATTTTTATGTTTTTAAATATGCCTCATCAAAAAGAGCTTGTTTAGAGGTATCAAAGGCTTCGTGCAGTACAAACTTATTACAGCGACTTCTATGTAACAAACTAAAACAAATTTCTTTTTCCACTGAGCTCAAGCAATAGTGTAGTACCAACAGTGTTTCATAATAAAAAGGTATCAAACAAATAGGCTCACAATTTTCAGAGAAATCGGTGTACATACATAAAAAAACACACACGAATTGAGAATAGGGTGTGCAATCCCGCACCATTTTTTTTCCAGCTGGAAATTTGCGGAAATACAGCTGGATCCAGCTGTAATACTAATTGCATAATTTATGAATGAAAATAAGACTACCATGATTGTGAAATATTTGTATTATACTAAATGAAGTGCAAATAAAATATTTTTTCTTATCAAATAGATAGCGGTAGTCTCAGAGTAAGTATAAGTAAGTATAAGTAGTTATACTTACTCTAAGGGTAAAGTGCTGTAATGCGGTAATGCGGAATGCGGGATTGCTAACCCTAATTGAGAAACTCTCCCTTTTTTGGAAGTCAGATAAAAACATAACATATTGAATACGATGACAACTTGTGATAATAAATCAATGGGTACGTCTTGGCATTACGACCTCGATTATTTAGGTTATACAGCCGTGAAAACTATGTGCAATTTAAAATATTAATTCCAGGAAAGTCTGGCGGGAGTCATAAATTTCTTGGCGACTGAAATAAAACTATAGCGTTTTGCAGTTTTTATGTTTCGATAGCGTTCACTATACAGCCACGAATGTTAAAATTGTGGTAAAATTAGAGACGTCTTATTCACACTGTAGTATTTTTTTTATAATACTTCGTACTTGTGGAGTAAAAACGCATATTAATATTATAATGAATTTTCGCCGAACAATATTCGTTATAATATTAATATGCGTTAATTACTCCACAAGTACGAAGTATTATAAAAAAAATACTACAGCGTGAATATTCGTTAAACACTAATATAGTCACAAAATCACCTATGTGAAGAAGTAATTATTTATAAAATATTTTTGTACTGCTTTGCTGATGTCAAAATTTAATACAGTGCAATTACCAAAAGTTCTTGTTTCCTATATATTGAGAATCTGCTTTGGCCTGGGGTGTTTCTAATGCTTTACAGTTTAGAATTTTCTCTCCAATTCCTTTAAAGGCCCACAACTTTGATTTTGCGCTCAACCAGCTTCAAATAACCCAAGAACTAACTGATTTCCTTACTCTGTGAAAAAAATATTCGAAAGAGGGTAAACTATTTATAAATAGAGAACTTCTTTCCATGATAAAGTGGACTCTAAACTTAAAACTAAATGTAATTGCTTCTCATCAGGGATTCCATCACTGTCAGTGTTGTTACCTAAAAAGTACGTTTTTTGACTAGTAGAGCAAGAGCCCACAAGAGCCAGACCTTCGGTATTTTATAAACGTTGAAAGTTTTTTTGTGCATGTTATATAAGTTTGTGTTCAAAACACATGCCTTTAACGTTTGATATATTTACTACTAGCTTTTGCCCGCGGCTCCGCCCGCTTTAAAAAGTTTTTCCGGGATAAAAGTCCCGCTTTATATTTTCCCGGGATAAAAAGTAGCCTATGTGTTAATCCCGGACATGATCTACCCGTGTGCCAAATTTCATCGAAATCCGTTCAGTAGTTTTTGCGTGAAAGAGAAACAAACATCCTTACATCCAAACATCTAAACATCCAAACACCATACATTCTTACAAACTTTCGCCTTTATAATATTAGTAGGATTAGTAGGATGTGTTACGCGCAACTTCACCCGCGTGAAAAGCCTTTCCCGCAACAAAAGTTCCTAAAACACAGTACGACACCAACGCCATTTATTAAAAAATCTAATTATTGAGATAAAAATTATGTATTAATCCAGGACATAGTTTACCCATGTGCTAAATTTCATCCAAATCCGTTCAGCTCTTTCTGCGTGTACTTCTAACAAAAAATTTCTAAAACTTTCGCATTTATTATATTAGTAAGATAGTAAGATTACTATAAGATCCTATCCCCAAGTGTCAATCAGCATGAAACCCAAAATAATTTACTTAATTTTTTCCTAAACAAAACACGTAAATATTATACAGAATTTCCACATTTCACGGCGAAAGGTAACACTTTGTTCCAACGGTCTCGGTCAAGATTAACCAACAACAAAGTGGATAACAATAAAACGACACGCTTTGTGTTGCAAAGGGAAACTCCGTACTGGTATATTGTCGGTTACAGGTTGTTACTTACTTAGTTGTCCCTGTACTTTGTGCATTTGGATTATTGATTTTATGTTGTAAACGTCTGGAGGTAATTGTGTTGTGTCTAAATGCATGAGTGTAGGAGAGCATGTAATGGAGAAATTACATTTTCATTTACGTGGGTGCTGTCAAGTAGTATCTGTGAAAAACAAAATTTAGGCCATTAGAAATTAGATATTTATTCCCGCGCGACAATTTGTTATCTGCTTTTCGTTTTATATGGCCAGTTGTAGAAAAAGTCGAGAACAATATAACCATCGCGTGAGAAAAGATACGAAATAGATACAGGCAACAATGTAAGCTATAAGTGACACCAAGACATACCGTATACCTACCAAGGCCATTATACTGGCACGGTATAATGGCCGTTTTGACGTTTGTCCGTTCATCAAGTTTCGTATTAATTCATAAATACATTAAAGGCGTTAATTGCTGTACATTACTGACAATAGTCTTCATGAAGATTACCGATACGTGGGTAGGACACATAGTTCGACGGACTGACGGCAGATGGGGTGAAAAATTTCTCGAGTAGAGACCACGTGACGTTTAACTGGTGGTAGGTAATATGTAAGAGTCCGTCTGGGTGGGTACCACCGCAATGCCTATTTCTACCGTGAAGCAGCAGTATGCATGCACTGTTGTATTTCTCTTTGAAGGGCATTGTAGCCAGTGTGACTACAGGACATAATGAGACTTATCATCTTATGTCTCAGGATGACGAGCGCAGTGGAATACCACACAGTACTTTGTAACTCAAGGTGCTGGATGGTGTCTACTGTTTATGGGTGGTCGTATCTCTTACCATCAGGAGAATGGCATGATCGTCTCGTCACTCGATGCAATAAAAAAAACGTACTGGCAAGCGTAGCGTCAATCGTCCACCTGCAAGGTGGACAGAAGACTTCATAAAGGTCGTAGGAACACGCTGGATGCAGGTCACTTTGGACAGGTCCGTCTGGAAATATTTAGGGGAGGCCTAAGTTTAGCAGTGGACGTCATGTGGCTGATGATGATGATGGACAATAGTGATGTGCATTAAAATTTATTGAAATGTATTACGACAAAACTCGGCATATATTTTCCGAAATTAGAAATTTTAAATAATTAAATCTAATACGATCGTCACTTATAGGATCGCTGGCTAGTATATTTTTTTCGATAATAAATTGAGATTTCACCGCACTATTGTAATCTATCACAACGGCCTTCATAGGGTGCCGGTACAATAATTAGTGTCAATTTAATAAAAATAGCTCCAATAACCCCACAGATTCTATTCTACTCACTACGTAAACAAACCAGTTTACTGAGATAAATCCACAGACAGACAATCCTATTTATACGTATAGATGAATCGACTGATTTCTTATTTGAACAAGCATTTGATACGGACAAAAAAAGCTGAAAGCGAATAGTGGTAAGGTGAGCTTTTCAAAGTTAATGAATAAATAAAATGTGCTCAGTCTGCAACAATCGATGGACGTTAATAGTAATGTGATAAGTTTCGTACATTAAGGATTCATTCCTTAAATTAAGTAGTAGATTTTTATTCAAGTAGTTTAGAGGCAGTGCGCTAAGGTTGTGAAATTCCAATCCTGGGCTGTATAAGGTCGGACAGTACTTTTAAATTAAAAAAAAAATAGCTAAAATGCCTATGATGGTGATATATCAATATGCTTTCTATCTACCATTTTCGAGTCAGATATAAACCCAGTGTCTTAACTAGTTACATAATATATCTTTAAACATGAAAAAGCACTTAAAGCCCATTTTAAATACAACGTTACAAACAACATAATTAAGAAATAAATGAGCCACCGTGAACAGAAAGTCACAAATCAATAAAACTCGTGTAATGTAAAAAGCACGTTTTAAAATTTTATTTCGCGTTTCGCAGAGTATGTAAAACAATTTATCATGACCAATTCAAAAATAAAAGTGTACAAAATTGTGCAGGGAGATATGAAATATGAAATTAAATCTAGACTAGACCTTCGTATCCTCTGGCCATTAGTTTTTAAGCCTCAAAATCGAAATCAAATCCAAATGGAATTGAATCCGTTTAATAAAGTTTGTTATCCGAGATTCTGTAAACAACGACCTTCAGTTATTTGATTTATAATGCACTTTATTTGTTTTATGAACGTTTTAATACATTAGTCAATAAAATAGCAAACGAAAATGTATACTTTAAAGTAAATAAAAGAAGCTATGTGTGTGTCGAACTCAGTCCCCAGATTTTCGTATTAAATGCCATTAGCAAATATCGTCTAGAAATTGTTCTAGTAATAAAATAATGATTTTGGAAATTTTTATTTCTTTTAGATTTTTATGGCGTTGTAGTTGGCGTGTAATTTTCAGACGCAGATTTACTATTGGTAATATCGATAATAATATCATTACATAAGCAATATTTTCTACCTTTTTACTGTATGCGATATGTGACTACATAATATGAAGATTTTGAAATCAACTCTTTTCATTTGGTGTGCATTAAATTAAATTGATTAAGGTAAAATAAAATGAATCAGGCGTAACTGATCTCAATTAACACTTTTTACTTCATATTAAATAACTCTATCCAAAGGCACGAACATTGCAGTAAGCCGAAAATTCTTCGTAAACCAACGAACCTTTTAAAAGGGCAAACATTAAAAAATATTTATTTGTACATTATCTACAGTGATTTACAAGAAGATTTTTAAAAAACTTCTATTCTCAAGGCAACAAAAAACATAACTGTTCCAAGAGATTTATTATCGCAGTCTCCTTTGTAATTTCTACTCGAAACCACCTCGAAACTGACTGTTTACTACGAATGTTTAAAGGCCAAGTTGAAACTTATCGCATCGTAACTTCCTTACCTATGTAAGTGAAATGAAAATATCCTTTAAAAGTTGTTTTGCCAAGAATTCGTCGGCACCATATTCAGCATTTCCAGTCTATTTAGAGCGATCTAATGGCGTTGAACCTGCAGACGACTGGTTGCGGGGTGGTGTAACTCAGCCACTTTGATCACAGTACAACTCTATTCAGAAAACAAAACGGGCTTTGAGAAAATTCTGGTGGTAGATATATGTGACAACTCTTACAAATGTTATAGTAAAGTGCACATCAGTTCAGTTGAGAAATAGTGTGACGAAATTAAATGTATTTTTAATTTAGTTCTAGAAACTTCTATTGAGATGTTTTACAGTAAAACCCACATCAAATTTGGGTAAACAATTGCAGCACAATATTTTAGGTTTGCTCAAGTGTATGCTATAAATTTTTGTATTGAAAATGCTTCGAGGTTAACCCCAATTGGAAGTGCATTTTATGCATGAGTGGTATGAGCAATCAATAAAATCATCAGCTCCATTACTTCGTACCATTTTCGGATGAATGAAACTTAAACATTTTCCTTGTCGCTAAATAACCATCATGTATTGTATTGTCAAAAGATTTCACATGCAAATCATGTAGAGGAAGGACATTCGTGAGCTGATTGCGATTAATGGGAATTACAGAAAATATGAAGCTCAGTTAAAGTTTATTAAAGTTCACTGTAAATGGCGCCTGGTGAGCAATGTTGAATTTTTACAATAACGAAAGCCAAAAGCAATTGTAATCAGCGTTCTTATATGTCTCTAGTCACCTATTTCCCAGTTACAAATCACTCTAGCACACTTTTTAGCGACTAAACAATAAAAATCCATACATCTAGTAAATAATATCATAACATACAATTCTCCGATATCGATATGTTCTTTATATCTATTAATAGTTTTAAACGACCTATTATAAAATCCTTAGGTGGAAACTAATTTGTTAGTTTTCCGACGCAATTTTTCTGCATAACTATACTTAGTAATTTGTTTTATTCAAAATGTACTTCTGGTTATTTTTTGTTAATTTTATTTCATAGTATCCTATCCTACTTCCTACTAATCCTACTAATATTATAAAGGCGAAAGTTTGTAAGAATGTCTGGATGTATGGATGTTTGTTCCTCTTTCACGCAAAAACTGCTGAACGGATTTCGATGAAATTTGGCACACGGGTAGATCATGTCAAGGATTAACACATAGGCTACTTTTTATCCCGGGAAAATATAAAACGGGACTTTTATCCCGGAAAAACTTTTTAACGCGGGCGGAGCCGCGGGTAAAAGCTAGTTTGAAATAATGTTATTGTTTCCCCTTTTCATACCTGTGTTATTCATTAGTGGAAACTTCACTGAATTTTTTAACACATTAATTTATTACTTTCATTTCATATTTTCTGTATTTTTCCCAAATATTTTTTTTAATAATAATTTATTTAATTGGATCAAAAACATTACAGTAAATAAATAAATCTTCCTTATTTTTTTATTCATCTCCAGTATAGCATTTCAGATCTGTTCTACTGCGATCTTGACTAAAGGTTTCACTATCAGCCCCACACAGTCGGGTAATGGCCTCGACACCTTTACCCGAAACGCGTCGGAAAACGTTAAATGTCAACTCTTGGCTTTTTGTGTCTGATTTAACGTTGTCTACCAAGTTATGTTGCACTCCTCGCTGTTTCCGTTCGTTCCTCTGAATAGTATAGAAAACAATTGTTGTAGTATACTTCTGAGATCTTGTATATAAACTGTAAGGTGAGTAGTCACACACACACACACACACACACTCACGCCTATTATCCCCGAAGGGGTAGGCACAGGCACAACTAGTGCACCCACTTTTCGCCGGTATTCCGTCCCATGATGTGATAGGGGGCGAGCCTATCGCCATGTCGGGCACAAATTCCAGACTCCGAGCTGATATTGAATAGAAAAACTCAATATCACTTTGCCCGACCCGGGAATCGAACCCGAGACCTCAGCATTGCAGTCGTAGCACAATACAACTACGCCACCGAGGCAGGTGAGTAATCAATTTATATATTTAGGCTTTTACTATCATCTTGTATAGAAATAGGCTCATAATCATACGTAAAAGCGAGAAAAGTGGGTGACAAACTTGGTTGGAGTTAATCTTGTATGATTATTTTAATCGAAATCTTTTTAGTAAGGGAGTATTATGTATAACTAGCTTTTGCCCGCGGCTCCGCCCGCTTTAAAAGTTTTTCCGGGATAAAAGTCCCGCTTTATATTTTCCCGGAATAAAAAGTAGCCTATGTGTTAATCCAGGACATGATCTACCCGTGTGTCAAATTTCATCGAAATCCGTTCAGTAGTTTTTGCGTGAAAGAGGAACAAACATCCTTACATCCAAACATCCAAACATCCAAACATCCAAACATCCAAACATCTAAACATCCAAACATCCATACATTCTTACAAACTTTCGCCTTTATAATATTAGTAGGAAGTAGGATAGTAGGATATCAAGGATGCAGTGATTTTGCACACTCTATGAAAATATAGAAGCAACGTTTATCCGAGAGAGACGGTAAAAATCGCATCAGAATATGTGGATAACTGGCTAAATCTAAATCAACTTATTCAAATTTAGACATTTTGTTAAAAACATAATTGAAGCATAACGCTAGACCAAAAAGTAACAAAATTAATCTTGAATATTCCTAGAATAATTCTCTATTTAGAATAAGCAACGGTCGTAGTAATTAAAATGAAATATTCTGGACGATTAATTTCACTTCATAAAGCATGTTTCAGTCGTGGACTTTGACTTAGTATGCTCGTTAATCAGCATCTTAATTATTAATATAATTCAGATATGCAGAAATCAGCTTGTTCTCAAATTCCAAGATACATGTTGCAAAATTGCCGTGCTTTGTGACAAGCTGCTTAAGTGAACTGGTGGTGTCGCAAACTTATTATGGAATATTATTTAGTAGAGGAAAATACTACTCAAGACAATCATCAACGTTCATATCGAACTCTGGATCTTATTACCCAATCTTCTACGTGTCATCTTAGAGGATGACCGTATATGACGAAATTTTCAAACTGCTGTCAAAGTTGCACATATTATACCTGTCGTAACCTTGAATCATGAATGTTCGCAAGAGGAACTATCAGCTTTTTTTTATTCTTAGGACACTAAGCCATTGGTTTACGGCCTTGTTCAACCTTGAAACTGACGATAATTTTACAGAGTTTAATGTCAATCAAATGCAGATTAATACAATGTTAGAAGCAGCTGCCGACTGCAAAAACATACTCTTTTCTAGATGGCTTTAATGGAAAACTTATTAATCAACCGAGGCCCGCCCGTTTGGTAACTAAATAATGTACAGTGTTTATATTAAACTGGAGATGGGTTGCCAACTGTCGGCCGTGGGGAAAAATATAAAAAAATACACACAAATTCCGCATAAAAATTAGCTGCACGTAGCTGCCGTGTGGTTTGGAAAAAAGAGCGAAAGTGGAAAGTGTCACGAATGGCATTTGGCATTCTGCCACTGAGCGTATTGATGCGGCAGACGGAGTGCGCTTATTTATTCATAAACGTTCAAAAACTTGTCAGTGAATGGCGCATGCACTATCCAGTGGCATATTAGTATGTGACTGTTTATTTTATTCTCCAAACAGTCTGGCTGGATATCAGACGTGGCCGTTTTTGTGACAGTGTCAGTGCATACTATTTTACGTGTTTATTTTAAGTATGAAGTTGTTGTGCTTGATGTTAAATTAAGTTGTAAATGTCCATGAATTTTAAAATTATGTCGTATTTTTTTGGTTCTGACAATCTGCGGATATTTAAAACACTGCACACCTTTTTAAGGCTAGTGTATTTAAAAACTTTACTCCAAATTGAAATATTTTTTAGGAACCGCAAGAAGTAAAAAGAAGCAAAATACTGAAAAGCTATTTACAGCAGTACGATATCAGGAAGCCGAGTTTAAAGAAAACTTCTCACTTGCATTCCGCACGAGTCGAGAAAATACGAATAGAATACTTTTTATTCAGTTTTGTTATTTAGTACTGACGGATAAAAATAATATAAGAAATGAAGATTGAGGAAATTTACCTTTTACATAATTTCTTAATAGTGAATGCTTCAAGCTGAAAGCTTTATTCTTTCATTGCCCAACTATTAGCACCATGCAGCAATTCAAGGAGTTTTAATTTTATTAAACAAAAATACATGCAATAGCAATCAATCAATTACCCTGCCACCGGCGACCGCTGAACGGAGGACTCCCCAAGTGAAATATGAATTCAGATACATTTCATTACATTGAATCATTTAAATTATTTAATTTATCTAATCTAGGATCCATATATGCATTTCCTACTTTCTGTTCAGTCTACTGAGGACAACATAGGTACCTACAGCACCCTTCCACCAAAAAGCATAGCAATGGCCACCCACCAACAAACATTAGAGGGTGACAGGATTACGACTGAATGTGATTAAATGCAGTGTGCATTTGTCCAGCAGTTGATTAAGAAATAGATAAGCCTGCACCCGTTTGTTTACGGTGGAAAACCCGTCCTAATGACTCATCGTAGATTTATTTTAAACCAAATAAGAGACCATGCTCTTCATGATTCACCAGTTTTTTTTGTTCAGCCTATCTTGCTCAGAAAGAACCTAAGTTTTTTCACCATTAGATACTCTAGTCGCTATCCAGTATAAAACATACTCGGTACCCTCCCAGCAGTTATTGTAGAGTGCCTTGAACCCCTACTGATTATTTTGTCCAACAAACCGAAAACGTTCACGTCGTTCCATTATTAGATAAAGCTCGTAAATTCATGGGAACATTTCAATAATAATATAGAATGCAGGTATGAAATTGAAATTGCTTTGCCGAGAGCGAAGGCTCATGTAATCTGGTCGCGTCGTTTTGATTACGGGCTTACAAGCTTCTGGCCAGCACCGGTATTGACCAGTATTATATAGAACTAATGACCCTTTCGTGACAAACCTCACTTTTCATGGGCGAGGGAAAGTTTTATGGGCTCCTTCTGTATCCGTGTCGTACGAGGCTAATCTGAAGCGCTTTTACTTTGATATGATTTGCTGGAGTCATTTACGAGGGGCGTTTGATTGATATAGATGGATTAGAGTTATGTTCTTGCTAAGGATAACATAAAACTCGAGAAACGGGCTGTACGTGAATTTGCAGGGTTTTATTACAGAAGTTCGTAGTTAGTGGATGCAGACAAAAACAATGTTACAACTTTGTTGAAGGAAACACTGTTATTGCAACTTTCATGTCGACCAAAAAAAACTATTTTTATATAACTAATAAAAGTTAAAATTAAAGAACAGTGTCGAGTGCGCATGAATGTTTTCAAAATTCAAGACATTGGCTCATCAAAATTAAAATTTGGCAAACTAAGATACTTGTTTCAAATCACATTAAGGATATCGCAACGAAAAAAAAGTAACCAATGAAACACAATATCAAATCACCATAATTGAAAGTAAAAATTGATTCCCCTCAAAAGCGCAATAAAATTCTATAGTATGTCTATATAAAAGTTTTAAAATGGCCGTCAACAACTCATCAAAATCTAATAACACGGGCTTAGTGTCCTCGTGCAGCGGGCGCCTCTCGTCATCTCTCGTCTAGACAAAACGCTCAGATTCGTGACTTTTTCACAATTCACAATCCCACGACAATCGTACAGAGGGATTAGAACGAATGATGTAGTGGTCATCCGATATTTGTTTTTAATTTTGATGAGCGATTCATCGTTTTTTTTTATGGCACTGAATGACGAGACGAGCATGCCGTTTGCCTCATGGTAAGCGATACGACCACCCATAAGCAGTAGAAACACCATCCAGCACCTTCAGTTACAAAGAACTGTAAGTATCTAATGAGATAATTGGTAAAAGAAAACATTACATATACACTCACGCCTTTTATCCCCGAAGGGGTAGGCAGAGATGCAACTAGTGCACCCACTTTTCGCCATTATGCCGTCCCATGATGTGATAGGGGGCGAGCCTATCGCCATATCGGGCACAAATTCCAGACTCCGAGCTGATACTGAATAGAAAAACTCAATATCACTTTGCCCGACCGTACCATAATACAACTACGCCACTGAGGCAGGCACAAAAGAAAACATGTTGGATTTATATCCTACTAATATTATAAAGGCGAAAGTTTGTAAGAATGTATGGATGTTTGGATGTTTGGATGTATGGATGTAAGGATGTTTGTTCCTCTTTCACGCAAAAACTACTGAACGGATTTCGATGAAATTTGGCACACGGGTAGATCATATCCTGGATTAACACATAGGCTACTTTTTATCCCGGGAAAATATAAACTGGGACTTTTATCCCGGAAAAACTTTTTAATGCGGGCGGAGCCGCGGGCAAAAGCTAGTTTTTCATAATGCCATGCAACCATCCCTGTATTATATACTGCCCATTGCTGAGCACGGGCCTCCTCTACAACTGAGAGGGACTAGGGCTTAATCCACCACACTGGCCTAGTGGCTTTCAATTTACAATTGAAATTAAACTATTATAACGGATTTAATTTCAATGTCTAACATTCGCGTAAACATAAGGAATCATTTTCAATTTACAAATTTACAAATTATTATATAAGTGTAAAACTACCTCGGTGGCGTAGTTGTATTATGGTACGACAGCAATGCTGAGGTCTCGGGTTCGATCTCTGGATTGGGCAGTGTTATTGGGTTTTTCTCTTTAGTATCAGGCCGGAGTCTGGAATTTGTGCCAGATGTGGCGATAGACTCGCCCCGTATCACATCATGGGACGGAATACGCACGGCGAAAAGTGGGTGCACTATTTACGACTCTTCCAACCCCTTCGGGGATAAAAGGCGTGAGTACCATACCATACCAGACCTGTAAAGGTGTGAGTGTGTGTCTGTGTGCGTGTGCGTGTGCGTGTGCGTGTGCGTGTGCGTGTGCGTGTGCGTGTGCGTGTGCGTGTGCGTGTGCGTGTGCGTGTGCGTGTGCGTGTGCGTGTGCGTGTGCGTGTGCGTGTGCGTGTGCGTGTGCGTGTGCGTGTGCGTGTGCGTGTGCGTGTGCGTGTGCGTGTGCGTGTGCGTGTGCGTGTGCGTGTGCGTGTGCGTGTGCGTGTGCGTGTGCGTGTGCGTGTGCGTGTGCGTGTGCGTGTGCGTGTGCGTGTGCGTGTGCGTGTGCGTGTGCGTGTGCGTGTGCGTGTGCGTGTGCGTGTGCGTGTGCGTGTGCGTGTGCGTGTGCGTGTGCGTGTGCGTGTGCGTGTGCGTGTGCGTGTGCGTGTGCGTGTGCGTGTGCGTGTGCGTGTGCGTGTGCGTGTGCGTGTGCGTGTGCGTGTGCGTGTGCGTGTGCGTGTGCGTGTGCGTGTGCGTGTGCGTGTGCATGTGCGTGTGCGTGTGCGTGTGCGTGTGCGTGTGCGTGTGCGTGTGCGTGTGCGTGTGCGTGTGCGTGTGCGTGTGCATGTGCGTGTGCGTGTGTGTGTGTGTGTGTGTGTGTGTAAGAGTAAAAAATATTTTGATATGTCGCACCTTTAGGATGACAACGACACAATTCAAAAAGACAGAAAATTGGGTTATCGTCATAAAATTACTCAAAACGAAGTACTCAATACAACAATAGTTCAAACACAGCCATATTCAAGCAGGAAAAGGACAAAGCTGTTATATCGGTCCCTTTTTTATTATATTTTTATAAATAAGGGGCTAGTTTTTAGTCATTTAAAAATGACAACTCAATTTTCAATTTTTTGAATTGTTTCGTTTTCGTTCTAAAGGTGCGATGTTATGGTGTAACAGCTCCTGACCTCGATCACGTAATAAAGGCACAATTCTAATTTGAATGTAAGCATAAGACAATATCATCCTCATATTAATGATTATGTATAGAGCTTAATAATGGTCCAACATTATTTTAAAATTGATTATATTTAAACTTACCTATCTACCTAATCCAGTTAGTGTTACAAATGACAACTAACTTATCCAGACAACTAGATCGTAAAGAGATTCACGAATGCGTTCTAACCCCATTCGATGTTGTAGTGTAGTGTGTATTAGTATTTAAGTAGATATAAGATGTATTGTAAAGTGAGTTGTAAACAGTCTAATAAAGAACCTTAAACCAACAACACGTGTCCATCAATCCTTCCATTACATAGCGACCCTGCCAGGATATGTAATGGAAGGATTGATGGACACGTGTTGTTGGTTTAAGGTTCTTTATTAGACTGTTTACAACTCACTTTACAATACATCTTATATCTACTTAAATACTAATACACACTACACTACAATGTTCCTACCTCTCTTTACCTCAGAGATCTTCGAACATAATATTAAATTTTGCTTCGAGGTCTCAGACGTTCCAATCCATTATGCGATGACATCGAAATTAGAGTTCTATAGTTGGATACAAAATGAATTCTCGAGACAATAAGGAAAAGTAATAAAATGTATTATGATGGATCGCGTGTCTGTCCATATTGTTTATTTTTAATACACTATTTCATATTGGATTAAAAGTTTCGTATGTGTATTCGGAGTATAAAGGATTTACTATAAAGCTCCATTGGGATTCGCTGTAATGCTAAGGATCCTATTAATCTTTAATTATTAACTATTTGTTTCATCCCGATATGGCGATAGGCTCGCCCCCTATCACATCATGGGACGGAATAACGGTGAAAAGTGGGTGCACTAGTTGCGCCTCTGCCTACCCCTTCGGGGATAACAGGCGTGAGTGTATGTGTATGTGTGTGTGTTGTTTCATCCTCTATCTGGCATTTGAACGTTAGAACCTCGGTCTCCACCAGTTGTAGCCTTAGTAAACACTTAAGTAGAGCTATTTATTATTTTCATGAATTTTCAAAACCCAAGAAGTAAACTTTAATGTGAGAATGTTTAATATACCTTTCATACTTTTAATTATTTTGAATAAACCTTACCTATCTATAAGGTTGATAGTTACAAATATGAATATGCTTTTCTATATAAACTTAATAATATTGTTTGGTGTTTATTTGCGGACGCCGTCGCCGGTAACGAGCACAGCGCACCGCACTACAATAGCGACCATCAGGCATCGTTCATTTCGTTTTTATAATAACATTCATTTTTTTCTCATTTACACTATTCTTAATTCAAATTTATTTTCTACTTTTTAATACGATTTTCAATAAAGCATGTTTTTTCGTTTTTTGAACTATTATTTATTTAAGTATAATTTAACTAACACTATATGTTATGCAATGCATGCACCAGATATGACAATAAACCTTTTTCTTTCTTCCTTTTTTTATTTCTAATAAAAAAATCTAATTAGGCTAGGCCCACGCAGGCAACTAGTGTTTTTTGCAACTTGACTTGACATTTTTTGAAATAAAATCTATATTTCTATTATCTTCCTGACATCATCGTCGATTGCTTAAATTTTGAATACGATACTACACACTAGGTACTCCTATCGCCACATTTCTAAAGACCTTAACCAATACCGTTACAATTGCGTCCCAGACAGCCAAACGAGCCGGTATAATCCGGCGTCTACACATCGGATATTGTCCAAGCCTCGTCACTAATATCACATAAGTAGACTACACACTAGACGGAATCTATGAATATGACTACGTTAGAAGGCTTTTGTTGTGTTTAAGCATTTTTTTTTGTGCAAAATTGGTTATAGATTAAATATATTTAATCTATCGGTGTTTGCTGAAGAATAACACCGACACACCGATCTCGAGGTTGTAAATAAACTATATTATCATTAAAAATGCTATAAAGTTCTGAACACTAATGTAAAGGCATCCCGTGTTCTATATTTGTTCTAAGTGCTATAATTTCTCCTTTGTGCTAAACTCCGCGGTATCATTATCATCGAGATGTTAATCAGTCCATATGTTTACCGACATAGATTAATGACTGTAGTCATGTTAGAAATCGTGGGTATATCTTTCAACACGTGCGAAGATTAAAAATGTGTTTTTATATTATAACAAGGCGCGCGTAAGGCCTTGTATTTTTTAATATGATAAAAATAAACACCTTGAAATACACCTGGAGCTATTTATGTAAGTTTGCAAATAATTCATATTTGTTGAAATAATACGCACGCCCTTTTTATTACCGAAAGACGATACATGTTTATAGATGATGTGATAGAGGGCGAGCTTATCGCCATATCGGGCACGAATTCCAGACTCCGGACTGATACTGACCAGAAAAACCGAATATCACTTTACCGGACCTGGGATTCAAACTCAAGACCGCTCAGCCGTAGTCGTGCCACGCTCACAATGTAGTAGTATTGTGTAATGACGCGATATTAGCAGTTAAATAATAGATTTTGTTTTAACGTTTTTGAACGGTTATATCTTACAGCATAGGTATAAAAGAGATTTTTGCATACAATATTTCAATTGGTGTCCTTCCTTCTTTATCTCATCTATCTATATATATAAAAATGAATACCTATTTTCCTTGGTCACGGCATCACGCGTGAACGGCTGGACTGATTTTGTTATTTCTTTTTTTGATGTGTTTAGTATTGTCAGGAGAAAGTTCTTATGAAAGAAAAAAATAAGAAAATTGCGCGGGAAAACGGCTGGACCGATTATATTGAAAAATTTTTGTGTGTCTCCAAGAGGATTCGAGAATGGTTTAGATTACAATTCTATCCGGTAGGTAGCGCTGTACTCGGGTTCTAGGATTTTATTTCCTTTTTAGGGCAGGACAACGTCTGTCGGGGCCGCTAGTATAGTATAAAACAAAGTCGCGTGCCACCTCTGTACTCGTTAAACTCAAAAACTACTGAACGGATTTCGATGGAATTTGATATGGACATAGTTTGATACCCTGAGAAGTTTATTCTGGGAAAATATATAGCTGGACTTATATCTCGGAAAAACTCTTGCAGGTGGGTGAAGCCGCGCATATGTTAGTATCTTATAAATCTAAGGTGTGTTTCTAAAAGCGACTTAATAGAGATTCGGAGACCGGAACTCATGAAACTAGACTAAATACTATAGCGCATCTCAAAGGATTTGATGGGAATACAAATATAAGATACTTAATTAGGTACATTCTATAAATGAAAAGTTAATACTGCTTACAAAATAGATAACAGTTTACAAAATAGACACGAACTTAATTTAAGCACTAAAATAATGAAACGAAACCTAAAGTGGATACGAGTTGGTATTTGTTTCGTACCGTGACTATTAGCATATGCAAATGCGCACTTCCTTTGACTTAACTGCAGACAGATAACACATTTCTTTGTTCCATAAATAGGGTGATATTCTAAAAATACCACAGCAGTACATGACACATCATTAGCGTGTTTTATTGTTGGACTTAAGCCTTTCGCTATGAATGATACGGTTGAGATTTGAGAAACATGTTTACAATGGTAACACTTTATTATGTACCTTGTAGTCAGTTTTGATAGCAGTTTGAAATGAGATGTTGTGTTATTTGTGTTGTATGTCAACAATGTTTTATGCACTATGATTCTTAGCATAGACTAAAGTCTATGTTTTCATCTTATACTATGTATATCCTGTTGTCTATGCTATTTATTTGAATAAAAAAGTTTTCTTATTTTTAGTTACTGAACACCAATTTAACTAAGTCTTTTCTCATACATATCTATCGCAGATCTTTTAGTATAACGATACAGTCAGAACCGTGGTTTACAATGGGAATGTTTTTGTTGGGTAGAGTCACCTAACACCTTGTAGTCACTTGACTACAGTTGTAATAAATTGGTTCGACCGTGCTAATTTTATCTTCAGAAACTCGGCTTGAAGTGTTCGCTACTGTGCTTGGAAAAATAATGATACTAAGACTAATAAGACTAATAATACGTGCTATATGACTAGGTAATTTTAAGAGAGTGTTAGGTGGGAAGCTAATACTAAAATTGCCAAGCGATTTAAAAAAAAACTGCGTTTAACCGTCTCCACATTCAGGAATGGCATTGTCTCTAAAATATAAAGTTTAACGTTAAAGCTATTAAAATTATCCTTTTATTTGGAATTCAATCTGAATTCGCATATTTTAAGAAAATTACATTCCAACCAAACTACCCATTTAAACATTATTGCTTTTTCAAAATTAAAAATGTACATATTTTTGAACATTCTTGGATATTAAGTAAGTAATTTAAGAAAAATTCTTATCGCCAAGGGAGCAGGGAGCTTTCTTGAAAGTATATAAATAAGCCTTTATCGTTGGTGGCTGCGCATTTTGCGGGTCGAGTACTATGATGGACTGTTAATAAGAAAGGTATAGGTATGGGTTTAAAGTGTAAAATACTTTGTTGGTCTTAAGGTAGTAAAATCAGAAGTAAAATAAGAAAGAAAGAAAACACACTAATCTACAATTAAACATATAACTATAACAAATTTAGATGACGATATCAGGAACAAAAACATATAACATCTGGTAGAAAGGTGCTTATAATATAAAAATAAATGTGTAGCAAACATACAGGCCGAAGCCTAATTTCCTTGAATAATTGTTAGGTTCTTGAAATGAATACAAGTAATTTGCATTTGGAAATTGTAAACAAAGCCTTGAATTAAACTTACACACCACTACATGTGATTCTATCGACAATAATAAAGACCAAAAATTTCCACCGAAAGCAAACCCCTTTATCAGTAAAATAATAATTAGCAAAGCGTCCCGTTTCCGGACAGCTGACAGCGCCACCTGCGGCTCCCTTGACACTCCACACCAATTTTTTTAGAAACATTGATATAACCATTTTGTTAGCTAAAAATATCCATTAGATTCACTTTTATAGTACAATGTTTAAATGTGTTAACGAATTACGTAATGTGAAATTACTTTTAGAAGAAGTATTGCAATGGAAAAACAACTTATATGCATATAAATATTTACAAATTCCTTAAGTAATTAAGAGAATAATTATTGCATTAAAAGTTGGTCATAACATATTGCAGCAGCCAAAATATTTACTAATACTTTTGATCATGATAAACAAAACCAAAATTCCAAATTCTATACTTGACTACGACACGGAGTAGTTGGAAATTCCCTGCAGGCTGCAACTATTTCAATATTTATAGCAGGCATCAAGGAAGTCTTTTTCTATTTATAGCAGTATTTTGCTATATTCTTCGCTACTACTACTACTCCAAGAATCCTAACGATGAAAGTTCAGTACTATTCATCCCAAAATTTAAGAACCGATAAGAACTTACAGGCTAACAACGAATTACGATCATAGCGCACGAAATACATAGTTAAAACAGATAATATAACAAAGTTGAAAGTGTTAGAAACGCTCCCAGGTGCGTTATTGTTATAGAAAATTAAACGTTCGTGTTTCGCTCAAATCGGTCTTTTGAGCGAACGATTGTTTTAACCCGATACATATTTGGACATTGTTATGATTTATGAAATAGATAAAAAAATCATTCAAAATGCAGTTTTCATTTTATAAAACATTGCATGCGATATTAAAATTATGATATATTGAACAAAAGGATTTGGATGTTGTTGCTTTTGTATAATGTTTTGTATACAGCAATGTACTATTGACACATTAAAATTGATTCCATTTTCGCCACATTCTCGTTCTCCAATAAATAAGTCAGACAATATTTAAATAGAAAGCATCACCATAAATCATATATTTATCCATTAATTTATAAAACCTGGAATACAAAGATAAAATGACCGAATGAAAAGTACCGAATCATTGAAAACAGCACGCCGAGGAAGTAATAAAGTGAGAGCGGTAACGTTCGAACTTGTCGAACAAGTAGGAGTAATTGGATTCATAATTTGAACGATAACAGAACTTCGTCCGCTAACAATGTTGGCTTCGTGATTTCATTATCGAGCGTAATTAGATCTTTAACTAGTTCTAATTTTTCCCGAGCGAGTGTTGTATACTAGTGTTGAATTAAGTGGTGGTTTCCTATAGTGATCAACCTAATTTTTTTATGAACGAATTTTATTTGCTGAGACTATAAATATGAACTTACTTTTAATGAGCGTCAGTGTAGTGACTCTATAACCATTGAACGTCGCCGGATTCATTGTGAAAAATTTATATATCTAAAAGAAATAGAGTTTTAAAAGTTGGCATCAATAGGGACCCAAACCGGACAAACCCATTTGAAACTTTTCAAATGTACTTTCATGCTTTATTTTTATTATGACGAGTAAACTTAGTCTCGTAACTTTTAGTATTAACACAACCTAAATTCATCTGTTCTAAGAAAACACAAAAAGAATATCCTCAGGAAATTCGAGATAAAGGTATCAAATTAATTTTTAACAAAGCAACTCAAACATAGTCTGGCATTTTTCTTTGTGGCGCATTACAATGAAAATTCGTTTTGAAATTCGACTATAACGCTGTAAGCCACGGGCGGGGGATACAATGATTTATTTATGTCAATGGGCTATATTCTGAACGGTGTTTTCTTTAGCAAATTGGTTATTGTACGCTGTATAAAGTTCTTTTATTACCGGATTGTTAGTAAAATGAGAGTAGGTTCTTTTTTCAATTACCCCTCGTAGATAATAAAGGGAGAAATTTACGGAGTAATCCGATTTTTTTACGAAAACAATTCCTTAGATGGTGCTGTTTGCAGGCAATAACGCTAGGTGAATTTCCTTAATATAAAGACATTTGTACCGTCTAGACATGGCCATGTGTGAAATAACTTGGTGAATTGTACACCCACTAATAAACCTTAAACGTAGGACATAAAACTAATAGCGAACGTCACTCTGTCGTAAAGCGTGTTATTAACCAAGAAGAACTGTTTGGTTGTTTCCATTGTATACATGGTTTTTAGAATAGAGTGTAAAATTTTTTTGGTGCTTTGAAAATTTCTCCATATTAGCCCAGATTTTCTAACAACGATGTGGTTATTACTAAATCGATTTTTTTCTAATCATGTCAAGTTACATTATACCAATTTTTTTTTTGAATAAATTGTAATTGCATACATACCCTAATTGTCATAGTTACCTTAAAACAGGTGGTTAACTGCTTTTTTCCTCCTTATCTCAAATTATGTGAGTCAGGCACAACGAACTAATTAAAAATTAAATACGTAATCCCTTTCCTCAATTTCAACTTCTCGCAAGCATATGGAAACACATCCAGCTGTATTCTCATGAGACCACCGATGAATTGCCAAGTTCTAATGCCACTTCATTTGTAATTTCATGTATTTAAACTTCTACCTGGGCTCACTTTCTAAACATAATTTTATTAGTTCAAGTACACGGTTTATTAACTTTATGCTACTTGTCTGGATTATCATTAAGTTAATTGTTATGTATCTTTCTTGCTTTCGTTTACTTTCTTAGTTTATACACGTATGCGTTTACTTGTAACCAGAATCAAATATAACAATTTGGATTAATGGAAATAATTTCAGCTTACATAACAATATCTATGGACAGTGCATAAATTATAAATTCAACTTGTAGCAGTATCGTATTCAGAGCAGTATTTTATGCCAACCATAAACAAGTACAGGCTGATTTACGTGGAAAGGAAATACCTTGGACTAAACGAGTAATAATACTCTTGCATTATTAACTTTGATACATTAAGGCATACTCACCTATTTTATCCTAATTATTCTTAGGGCTAATATCATCGCTTGCTGATAAATGCTATTCATCACATAAATGTATAAATGACTGCCTCGGTGGCGTAGTTGTATTACGGTATGACTGCAATGCTGAGGTCTTGGGTTCGATTCCCGAGTCGGGCAAAACGGGCAGCCCGGAGTCTGGAATTTGTGCCTGATATGGCGATAGGCTGGCCCCCTATCACATGATGGGACGGAATACCTACGCACGGCGCAAAGTGGGTGCACTAGTTGCGCCTCTGCCTACCACTTGGGGAATAAAAGGCGTGAGTATGCATGTAGGTAAATGTATAAGTCGACCAAATACATAAGTCATAGTCTAATCTAAACTCTCAAATACATACATATACACTCACGCTTGTTATCCCCGAAGAGGTAGGCAGAGGCGCAACTAGTGCACCCACTTTTCGCCGTCATTCTGTCCCATGATGTGATAGGTGGCGAGCCTATCGCCATATCGGGCACAAATTCCAGACTCCGGGCTGATACTGAATAGAAAAACTCAATATCACTTTGCCCGACCCGGGGATCGAACCCGAGACCTCAGCTTTGCAGTCGTACTGTAATACAACTACGCCACCGAGGCAGTCAAATAAAAGGTAATAAAAAAGTACCATCTAAATAAGCTGCTTAATACGATAACTGAATAAAATTTACCTGTAAAATTGGCCCTTAGTGTTTGTATCTATTATGTGGAACCATCGCTCATATCTTGAACTAGTAGCGCTCGCGGCTCCGCCCGCTTGAAAAAGTTTTTCCGGGACAAAAATATTTTCCTGGGATAAAAAGTATCCTATAGCACTCAGGAGTTATGTAGCTTCCTATTAGTAAAAGAATTTTCAAAATCGGTTCAGTAGTTCCTGAGATTAGCGCGTTCAAACAAACAAATAAACTCTTCAGCTTTATAATATTAGTATAGATAACCTCGGAATTAAATAATTCCATAGAGTCAGTTACATTCCCATTTACCTACTTTAAAGCTATAACAATAAACAAACAAAAAACTTAAAAAACAGCGTAAAAAATTACGACAATACGGCAAAATGTTAAGCCAATAGTAGCATTAAATGCAAGAAATAGTTATTATTGCACTTGTGGGGAAAATAAACGATGAAACCTCTCATCTCGTCGAGTTAGGATCTTCGCAATAAGGCTTTGTGAGCTTTACTTTTAGCTGGAAGTCACACTCAATGCTACAAGTTAACGGTAGCATTTCAGTTTTTTTTTTAATTTCTTTAGATTTAACCATAGTAAGGACCTGCTTCACCACTTTTGAGTGAATACTACTCGTCAGATAAATGTATAATCCGACCTTATACAAACGTCACAATTATGCTCCTAACTGCTCGACTGCCTCGGTGGCGTAGTTGTATTAAGGTACGACTACAATGCTGAGGTCTCGGGTTCGATTCCCGGGTCGGGCAAAGTGATATTGAGTTATTCTATTCAGTATCAGCTCGGAGTCTGGGATTTGTGCCCGATATGGCGATAGGCTCGCCCCCTATCACATCATGGGACGGAATAACGGCGAAAAGTGGGTGCACTAGTTGCGCCTCTGCCTACCCCTTCGGGGATAACAGGCGTGAGTGTACACACACACACATACACATGTATGTGTGTGTGTGTGTATGTACACTCGCGCATATTATCACTAATTTAGGAGCATACACACACACATACACATGTGATAATAAAATGAATACTACCTAAATTAGCTGTTTTATACAATAACTGTCAAATAAATTTTATTTGAAATTTGTGCAACAACTCCAAAGTCAAATATTGACATATAAAACCTGGCTATCAACTTTCTGATCAAGTTATCTATAAATTTGTACGCTTAAATGACTTAATTCAATTTTGAAAAAATTAAATTAAAATTTAAAAAACCCCCGACACAAAAAATCTCCAAAAAGTAAAATAATAATATTGTCTTTGTCGTTTAAGTACCTAGCAATATTTTGACTCAACCGTCGTCGCGTCGGGGGACCGCTAAAGAAGTATTTTCATCTTACTAGTCCGGAGTTCGGTCCCCCGACGTGAGGACGCTTGGGTCAAAATATTGCTAGGTACTTAAACGACAAAGACAATATTATTATTTTACTTTTTGGAGATTTTTTGTGTCGGGGGTTTTTTAAATTTTAATTTAATTTTTATTTCAAACTTTTTAAATTATTTTATTCTCCATCATGGGGCCCTGATAATCAACTACCTATCACCTACTCATTGAGCCCAAACACACTATATCTGCTATACGTTGCTAAGGAGTTGGGTATCCCGCAGACTACTTGATGCCGCAGCATCAGCTCATGTTTACAAATGTATTGAAAGTGACAGTACACCAAATTTAAAGTCAATTGGATTTTTTAAGTTGGAAATGAGCTGATAATCCTCAAACGCCTGAACAGATCTTCATAAATTATAGCTAAGAACCATCGCAGTCACATCAGCTTTCAAACAAAAAAAACCGCGTCCAAATCGGTCCATTCGTTTGAGAGCTACGATGCCACAGACAGACATACAGATACACAGATACACAGATACACACCCTAAACTTATAACTCCCCTCTTTTTTGTCGGGGGTTAAAAAGATTTAAAATGATTCTTGAATTCATTGACAATGATTCAATTGAAAAAAAATATACATACTTACATACACATTTTTATAGCATTAACTCAGCCTAGTTACTCTCATGAATGCATTCACTTGGTCCTATTTATAGCAGAATAAGTTTTGAAATCAAGGAATGTTTGTAATAGCACATAACCAGCAACGCGGTATATCTCTAATGGTCACCTCGGCTATATTAATGACGATTTCGTGACGGGGCAATACTCTCAACAAGGATTATAAGTGAGTGATGCGTTATTTCTGTTGTAAGTTCACGCGATGCAATGGTTGGGCTGAGAGCGAGTTTTAGTTTAAATATTATGTTGCATTATTATAAATTTGGAATTATTGGAACGAAGTTCCTTATCGCGCGTTGTGAAAGGGGGCTAGACGGAAAAAAATCTTACCAAAAGTTGTCACGACACTTTTATACTTGCCCTGTGAAACCAGCCAGTAACAATAAAGAACTGGCCGTAAAAGTGACTTTCGAAATTTAAATAAAAAAAGACAATTTAAATCTTAGAGTAAGTTTAACTACGTATACATACTCTAAGATTTAAATGCTTTTTAGAGTAGTTTTTTTTTTCGTTAGTTGTATGTTAATTTTAATGTCAGTGCTTGCTTAGGTGATGATCGTGATTCAATGACATATCTATTGTGTAGGTAGAAGAAGTAAATGTTTTCATTGATGTGGTAACGTTTTAATGAAATATACAATTATTATTATTACTTAAAAGAAATAAAATTTTATTACAATATCTTCACTAATTAATCGAAAACAACTTTGTTCCATCCGGGTGCCCCTTGACACCTCTCAAGTTTTTTATTTGGAAATTGTTAATTAATATAATGTTGGTAAACTTATGATCATATGAGTAAAGGCATACACATATACATTTATTACTTATAAAGAATTATTTAAATATTTTAAAGATTTTAACTTTAAATAAAAAATGGTTAAGAGGCCGCAGCTAAAATTTCAACTATTTCAGTCTATTCGCGGGCAAGCGCGCGAAGTGCACCTCATAATATATCGCAAGATTTGCGTATTTTTACGACTCTGTTTAGTTATTTATTTGTAAATATATTAATTAAATTTTATGCACACCAATAGTATAAGATGTATAGTTTATAGTGGTATTTTTATTTTTAGACATAAACATTGAGTTTACTTACATACAGCATTCGTTTTGGACGTATATTCTCTAAAGTTTCACTACCTTAACAGTTTAATTTTGTACGATTTTATAATGAAAATAAAGAAATTGTCGTATTAACCCTTTAGGCGACTTTTATACGAATAAACAATAATATTCGTTAATTAGTTTCAAGCACGATTTTGGTTGATAACGGCAACAAGTTTGTGTCCGTACAACAAATTTTCTGAAACAGACGTTGGAACTTGATGGATAGATTGAAATTAAAAAAGATATGAAAAATGTGGCTCGTTTATCCTATTAGTGTTGAAATAGTCTTTCCGATGATATATTATAAATTAATCAGAACCGTTTATTTAAAAAAAAAATCACGAAGACAAGTTGACTGAAATAGTGGAAATTTTAGATGCGGCCTCTTAAGTGAATAGCACTATGGCAGAAAATCAGGTATACAGGTTGGATTCTTGAGACAGGTCAGTAAGGGCAACTACCATAAAATTATAGCCACAAGAAAGCTCTCCATCATTTTTGCAGACATTAAAATCTGCATTCACATATTTTGAAAAATATGTCAGCAAATAAAAATGGGTGATTGATGCAAAATCTTTTTTGATGCCATTCGATCCTGTTAATATAAGGGTCAAAAGACTCTACCGGACTTTTGGACGTTTGAGTACTTTTAAGGTCAGAAATTGAAAAACCTTTCATCATTAATGTTATAAGAAATGCAACTCCAACTAGCTTTTAAACATATTTATTTGTGTTCACGGTCATTATTTTGTATTGTAGTATGTATGTACTGCATACCCACCAGCGCTATGTTAAGGTTGGATATCAGCGAAAGGACAAACGAGACTTCTGAATGATACAAGTTAAAAACTACAATCCATAGACTAAAGTACTGTAAGCTCTGTAGACTTGAAAACGCTGGAGATACATCACGAGAATGATTATCTTTATGATCACATTACTAACATAGAACAGAATAGAGTATAGAATGCACGAAGCACTGACTAATAGAAACGTCCAGTAAGTGAAATACTAAAGGTAATGTATGTTACCATCAACTGTATTTAAGGATCGAACTCCGCTAATAGGGATGTTTGTAGGGACGCGACGCCACCCATTTGCATGCCGATACGTTTTAATTGAAAGATATGCGTCTGTACACCAAATATTACTGCATATAATGCAATTTTGTATCTTTTGTTAAAAATGTACTTACAAAGAAGAGAAGGGATTATATTGGAATGTAAAATTACGATTTAAGTACATGAAATGATAGATGAGATAAAATTTTAATGCACCTGAAAGGGTAAGCAAAGATGCATCAAGCGATAATGAACACCCCTATCGTAGCACTATTTCTAATGCCAAATACAGCTGTTTCTTGAAAAAACTTGATTGTCTAACGCAAATTTTGATGGTGGTAGGATGGATTTTATATAATGGTGGATAGCAATCATCGTACATGTGATCTTAAATCCCACCATAGCCCACGTATGGGTGCGGAGTTCCGGGATCAGCCTGTATAGATCTGAATCGAACAGGCCGATATAATTGTGTCGAATGACGAGGGATAATCATCTTTATATGGAGCTTTCCGCTTACCATCAGTAGCAGTGCAGTATAAACTGTAACCACTAAAAACTATACATCTTATTCTATTGGTGTGCAGAAAATAAAATTAATGAAATTAATATTTAAAAAATTACGCAAAAATACGCTTACTGGTGGAAGGTCTCATATGTAAGAGTCCGTCTGGGTGGGGACCACTGCAATGTCTATTTCTACCACCAAGCAGCAGTGGACATGCACTGCTGTGTTTCAGCTTGAAGGACACTGTAGCCAGTATCACTACTAGACGTAATGAGACTTAACATCTTATGTCTCAGGATGACGAGCGCAGTGGAATGCCACACAGTACTTTGTAACTCAAGGTACTGGATGGTGTTTCTACTGTTTATGGGTGTTCGTATCGCTTGCCATCCGATGAACGGCATGCTCGTCTCGTTATTAAATAAAAAAAACGCGAATCTTGCGATATATTAGGCAGTACACTTCGCGCATTTGCCCGCGAATAGACTGATAGTCGAAATTTTAGATGCAGCCTCTTAACCATTTTTTTATTTAAGACTAAATGTAATAACAAAACCATTGATGTATAAAAAAGCCCTTTACATATCAATGAACAAGACACACTTTACGTTAAAAATTGCCAGACACGCCGGTATCTCGTTTTCTCGCGTTTAGATAGACAATTTATGAAATAGAGATGCATTATTTTCCCCAGCGTGTGTTTCGCTTGCATTAGGCGCGCCGGCAGATGGCGTGCAGCGTGGCGCTAATGACGCCGCCAGTGGCATTAAATTATTTTTATGACCTGCACCGAGACATCGCAAAACTCCTGCACAGATTGCTAAAAATATATAAGAATATTAATGTTATTGGTGGAAGGTATGTTAAATATGTATAATGGCAGAATTGCAAATATGCTAAGGTTACTTATTTCTGTAGGAGTAGATGTGGACAAAGGCATAAATAACTCACACTCTAAGGTGCCAGAATCATCAAGAACAGATTAAAATGGATAAGTTAGCTAAAGAACGAGCTATAAATGACTTTAAAAATTTTTGGAAGTCCACAAAAAAACTAGATGCCAGGCCTAGCCTCCCTGTGAGCGTGGGGGGTAAATCTGAGCCTAGGGATATAGCAAATATATTTAAGGATCATTTTAAAGTGCT
The DNA here is from genome assembly GCA_949316025.1 of Lapara coniferarum. Classification (NCBI taxonomy): domain Eukaryota; kingdom Metazoa; phylum Arthropoda; class Insecta; order Lepidoptera; family Sphingidae; genus Lapara; species Lapara coniferarum. Next base: position 6,234,340 of record OX438922.1, read on the forward strand.
TCCTCCTTCCATAGATCCGCGCAATGTCAGAAAGGATGCTGAGGCCGTGCGTCAAGGTGAGGAGCCTACACGTTACTTTTCGGCGAAACAAATAGAACACGCCATCAACAATATGAGCCGAGGCAAATCTCCTGGGCATGACGGTCTCAGTATTGAGCATTTTAAACATGCGGGAGTTCATCTGCCAAGGGTCCTTTCCATATTTTATGGAATGTGTATAGGCCACTCCTACTTACCGGCTTCACTGATGAAAACAATAGTCATTCCCATAGTTAAAAATAGGACGGGAGATGTCTCGGACAAGGGAAACTACCGTCCAATTTCGCTGGCAACAACTGCTGCAAAAATATTGGACAGGGTGCTGGACTCCAAGCTGTCAGAAGTTATAAAACTGCATGATGCTCAGTTTGGTTTTCAACCGAAGCTCTCCACTGAAGCTGCTGTTTTGAGTCTCAAGCATACTGTTCAATATTATACGGATCGATCCACGCCGATATACGCGTGTTTCCTTGATCTCTCCCGTGCATTTGACCTCGTTTGTTATGAAAGACTATGGACCAAGATGGAAGACAGAGGTGTGCCAAAGAGTGTACTGAACATCTTGCGCTATTGGTATTTACACCAAACAAACAACGTAAGATGGGCTGGAACTCTCTCAGAGACATATGCGTTGGATTGCGGGGTGAGACAGGGGGGGCTGACTTCGCCTCGTCTTTTTAACCTATATGTTGACGATCTCGTGGCTGGGCTCAGTGGCATGCGTGTTGGATGTCATGTGGGTGGCATCAGCGTAAATAATATTAGTTACGCAGATGACATGGTGTTGCTGGCCCCGACTGCGGGGGCGATAAGGGAAATGTTGAAGTTCTGCGAAAGTTATGCAGTAGAAAATGGGCTATCGTATAATGTAAAAAAATGTGAATACATTGTCTTTGGGGGCGCAAAGAAGTTGTCTGAATATGTACCCAATATTACCCTAAATGGTTTGAACATTAAAAAAGTAAACAGTTTTAAATATCTTGGGCACTGGCTTACTGACAACCTTAAAGACAATATGGATATAGAGAGAGAACGTAGAGCACTAGCGATTAGAGGTAATATGTTGGTGCGTAGATTCTCTCGCTGTAGTAAGCAAGTGAAAATAACCCTCTTTAAAGCTTACTGTCAGAACTTCTACACGGGGAATCTATGGACTAACTACACCAAAAGGTCGCTAGATGCCTTACGCATCCAATATAATAATGTATTGCGAATGATGTTGGGACTTCCCCGTTTTTGTAGTGCCTCTGAAATGTTTGTGCATAATAGGATTGATGGATTTCAGGCCATTATCCGCAAAAAATCTGTGTCTTTGCTGCGCCGAGTGAGGGACAGTGATAATAGCATCCTGCAGGCAGTAGCGGGGAATTTTTCCTGTCCTATCATGAAGCGTCTCGTGGAGAGGGTGATCAACTAAGCAACGCCGTTGCTTGGTTGTTTACTCTCCCACTTGTTTTTGTTAGCATAAGTTTTGTGTGTTAAGTTGTTGTCAGTGTTTTATTTTTGTTTCTTTTTTATATATTTTTATGTACCTAATTTAAAAAATATGGATCTTGTCGTCTGATTTAAATAAATAAATAAAAATAAAAAATAAGGAGCTTACATCTGGGCAACCCATTTCGAGATTCTGAGTAAGCCTCTCAAAATCGGAAATGCTGGATTTTTATTCAATAAAATTTCCGGACATTGTCTTGGCAGACCGTTTCATTTCCAACTAGTCTATCGTCGCTTTTTGTCTGATATTAAAATATCCTGAAATTAATGAAATCCTCCTAGCCAATTTCGGCCACGGCGGTCAATCTCGACGGAGATCAACCAGGCACGCAGGAGATAATTGTGCGCAATACACAGATGCACTCGTTATTCCTTCACTCTCATAGTCCGGTGAGACGGCATCTGACATGACCGGAGAGAGATCAGGCCCAGGACCAAGGGCTTTACGTAGTTTCCGAGGCATGGGGGTATACGCGAACTACCTGACTTTGAGCTACGACTGAGTAATTTCTAAAATGGAAAAACTCCATCACAATGTTTTTGGCCCGACCCGGGATTCGAACCCAAGACCTCAGCGCGCAAATCGTACTCGTAACGCGTACGAAATACAACTACGCCACCGAGGTAGTCATTACCTGAAGTTAAAAGACCTTCAAATTTACTCATTTTTCCTCTGTTCCAATTGACATATCGTAATTATTTTCATAGTTTATACAGTCCACAAACGGTAAGAAAGACAGTGATTGTCTCACAAGTACCATCTATTTTGTCAAAGCTAGGTCACCCTACACTCATCATTAAATGTGTATTTGCCGCAAGCAGCTGCGTGTTAATAGCAGATGTAATTTATTTGATATGTTTACAAAACATTAAAAAACTATTTCATAACATAATTTTAATTATTTAATGTTAATTTGTAGTCCAAACTTAAGTCGTTTATAAGATAAAAAACTTTTTGGCACCGACTCCAAATATACGTATATTATACTAAGCGATTGCAAATTTTACTTAATTATATTTTTATTTGTAGTGGTTTTGAAGTCGGTTTATTTTTTGTTGAAAAGTTTTTATTTATTGCTTTTTGTTAGTTAGTTATGGAATGGTGTAAACAATACATCATAGATATACGATTGCCGCATTCGCGAGTCATCTGCTGTTAGTTATTGAAGAGTTCCATTGTGTATCTCCGAAGATCTTCATAAATTATATACTAAAAACTTCCCTGAAAAATATACATTTCAATGTCGAAAACCATATCCAAATCGGATCAGTAGTTTTTGAGAAACTCGCGGCCATACAAATTTACATACATACATACATACATACATACAAATATACATACATGCATACATACATACGGATCGAATACAGAACCTCCTTTTTTGAAGTCGGTTAAAAATGTCCCATTATGAAGCTTGAGATAGCTGAGAGATATTAGATCGGGCGCATCAGCCGTCTAAATACCGTAGTAAAGATAGTAGACGCGTTAAACTAATAGCCCGACGACAACAGACCCATAAACTGAGTTATTAAGTAGAAAACAGCTGTGTCCGACGCAAATCGGCTATGTATTTACAGTTCGGTGATATAACTATATCGATGTTGGTAATATCAAATGTCGTAAGGGTAATTTAGTTGTAAGTATATCGCACCTTTAGGATGAAAACGACACAATTCAAAAAGACAGAAATTTGAGGTATCGTCATAAAATTACTTAAAACGAAGTTCTCAATACAATAATAGTTCAAACACAGCCATATTCAAGCAGGAAAAGGACAAAACTGTTATATCGGTCCCTTTTTTATTATATTTTTATAAATAGGGGACTAGTTTTTAGTCATTTAAAATTGTCGTTTTCGTTCTAAAGGTGCGATATACATTATATATCCTTGAGCTGGAAATTTTATCCGCTATTGAACGTTATATTTCGATACCTCATGAAATAAGGAAACTGCGGGGTGGTATGAAATTGGTTTAGTATTAAAAGTTTGAAAAATTTTAGTCGTAGATATAGGTCGGGATGTGCATTCAAACTTTAATTTAATTTACTTCCCATTCTTTAATTTTCAAATTATCTGTCTAGAAAGCATCTTAATAAGAAAATAACTGTCCAAGTGCGAGTCGGACTCGCGCACCGAGTGTTCCGTACAAACCTGTAGGTTTATAAATAAAGGTTCAGTGTTCCGTCTTTCGAGGTACAGAACCCAAAAATATGTGATGTAACTAAAAAATTATGGTTTGCGGAATTGTTCCTTTCTATATGCTATAAAATATTGTTTCATGCGAAATTTCAAGATTCTAGGTCGAATGGAAGTACTCTTTATTTTTTGATTCCCTTGCGACTAGTTGCTGTTCCTTTGATTGCATTGACATAGAAGTTTGATTTTGTTACAGCTTAAAGTTGTTAGACAGTAGACTTGAGTATTTAATATGAATTTCAATTTAATACCTCTACGCGTTCATGAGGAAACGGGTGGTAACATTAAAATTATTAAAAATATTTTTATTCAAATCAAATCATTGTAATTAGGCCCCTAAGGGCGCTTTTACACGTCATTTTTACAATACCTTTTTATCAACTAGAAGATTCTATCGGTGCTTCGGAAAAGCCCACTGACCTGAGAAGAAGCACCAAGAAACTCAGCGTAGGTCTTTTGTCATCTTACTTTTTTTTAAATAGAATAAATTTTATAAATCACAAGTAACAATACAAATTTAATTTAAATTGTGGATATTAAATGCGAAATTACTGGAGAGTACCTAAGTCAAGCAACCACCTACATGTTTAATTTTAAGTAAACAATAAAGTCAACCACTGATCAGAGCAGGCCAGTCCACGCAAGCAGCACCCGTTCACGAGTATGACGCATGTGCCAGCCATCGGCAAACACACGGTATTATATTATGACATAACAAAAAATTTACGGTTTCCGCAATTTTTCATTTATCTGTGCCATAAGACGTTGCTTAGTACCAATTTTCAAGATTCTGAGTTCACGGGTAGTAAGTACCCTGTAGGTTTTGATTCCCTTGCGAGTTTTGAAAATTTGTGGCATAAACGGCTGTATCTTTTGATTGCGTTGGCTAAGAAGTTTGATTTTTTTTCACAGCTCCAAGAGACAGTAGACCTGAGTATTTGATATAAATTTCATCTTAATACCACTACACGTTCCTAAGAAAAAGGGATTTGACAGACGGACGGACGGACGACAAAGTGATCCTACAAGGGTTCCTTTTTAACCCCCGACAAAAAAGAGGGGTGTTATAAGTTTAGGGTGTGTATCTGTGTATCTGTGTATCTGTATGTCTGTCTGTGGCATCGTAGCTCTCAAACGAATGGACCGATTTGGACGCGGTTTTTTTTGTTTGAAAGCTGATGTGACTGCGATGGTTCTTAGCTATAATTTATGAAGATCTGTTCAGGCGTTTGAGGATTATCAGCTCATTTCCAACTTAAAAAATCCAATTGACTTTAAATTTGGTGTACTGTCACTTTCAATACATTTGTAAACATGAGCTGATGCTGCGGCATCAAGTAGTCTGCGGGATACCCAACTCCTTAGCAACTTATAGCAGATATAGTGTGTAGGGGCTCATAAGGATGGGCTCAACGAGTAGGTGATAGATAGATGATTATCAAGGCCCCATGATGGAAAATAAAGTAATTTAAAAAGTTTGAAATAAAAATTAAATTAAAATTTAAATAACCCCCGACACAAAAAAGCTATAAAAAGTAAAATAATAATAGTGTCTTTGTCGTTTAAGTACCTAGTAATATTTTGACCCAAGCGTCCTCACGTCGGGGGACCGAACTCCGGACCAGGGAGATGAAAATACTTCTTTAGCGGTCCCCTGACGCGACGACGGTTGGGTCAAAATATTACTAGGTACTTAAACGACAAAGACACTATTATTATTTTACTTTTTATAGCTTTTTTGTGTCGGGGGTTATTTAAATTTTAATTTAATTTTTATTTCCTTTCAAGTTACGGAACCCTAAAAATAAAGATTTGTGTAATGTGAAATTTTATTATGGTTTTCCTGGAAAGTCGATGTATGTACCTCAGGACATTTTTTTACGACAACTTTTCACCATCGATATTATAATAGGCAGATGTAAAACTATAGAATTAGATATGTTTTTTGTAATAAGAACAACTTTATAAAAAAGAATTAAGTACTGATGTACTGAGACATCGTTTATAGGGTAATAATTTTGCGTTTTGGCTTTATCTATTGATATTGATTTATGTTTTGCTATTATTCTTTTTCCGATTCTACAACGTACTTGGATTATTTATAAAACAAACAAAAAAAATATTGGTTACTTTTAATCGAACAAGTCACGTCTATCAAACGCATAAATTTCTTTAGATTTGCAAATGCTAGTACTTATTGAACGAAAACAGCCACGTATTTATTTAAATTTTTAACAATTAAATTTAAAAAAATGCTTTTTAGTTTGTATCTCGAATACAATATACGAGTGGGTAGTTTGTTTTTGCCATCTTACCGACTCATTCGATTCGAGTCTCGTATGTGCTTACAAATGCGTGATGCGTGTTCCGCCGCTGAGCTGGACTTTCAGCTAATTCCTTGGGTTGTCGTAGACAATCTGGTACAAAGCTATGTTTGGTGGATTCATAGATCCCCAAACTCGGCGGCGTGCATCTAGCTTCGGTATACCGTTCAGCTGGATTATCGTCTTTCGTTTTTGTATTGCTCTCTTGAGCGTATTTCATTTCACGGGGTGCGTACATATCGAACAGAAACTTGGCCACCATCGAATGACCGAATAATCAACATATTTTCAACTTTCCTTGTCAGTTTATATCTTGTTTTAGAATTTAGCAATTAATACATACGAGAAACGAAATAATCTGCTAGTTTTCTTGTGTACAACTTGATAATAAAAATATTAAAAAACGAAAATTATTCTGACAAAACACAATAGAATTTAAATTACCTACTCATGTCTGGTATTTACAGTTTAGACTATATTATATTAATAGTACATAAATACATTGAAATAGTCGAAACTAACATCACATAACAAATGGTAAGTGAACATTGTAAGCAACTCTATTTTGCGAACTTTCTCAAAGCTACACCACTTGATTGGCCGTAAATGCTTCAATTCTAACTTAGATTTACGATCTTATCTACGTAAATAAACATGCTAGATTGGCGATAAAGTGTACTTTTAATTAGAACTTGTAATAGTGCTCACCACGCTTTAACAAATGACTCGCGATATTCTAAAATTTGCTGGGGATTAGAGCACTAGAGGTTATTGATGTCAGACAAGTGGCATATCGTAAAAACAAAGCTTATTCTATAAGATATGCGGAAAAGTGTGTTGCGATCGACCCTATATTCAAGAGGGATTAGGAAGGCAGTTGGAGAAGACCGCCTGGTATTGAACTCTACCCAAATTGGTTGTATTACGGTGCGACTACAATGCTGAGATCTCGGGTTCAATCCCCGGGTCGGGCAAAGTGATATTGGGTTTTTCTATTCAGTATCAGCCAGGAGTTTAGAATTTGTGCCCGATATGGCGATAGGCTCGCCCCTTATTACATCATGGGGCGGAATAATCACGATGAAATTAGGTGCACTTGTTGCGCTTCTGCCTACCACTTCGGGGATAAAAGGCCGTTGTTTATTATCATGTCTATCAAAATTAGTATTCAGTAGGTATGCCGTGAAAATATGTCGGAGACCCCACCATTCTTCAAGAAAAGAGCTTATTTCTGCTTCAAAAGCCGACAACCCATCGATTATTTGTAGATGGTTTAGGATGACGGTAACCTCTTACCATCAGGAGATACTTGTTCGTCTCTACTAAAAATGTATAAGAAAACTACTTGATGTTACAATCAAACCCTGGACCCCCAGGTCAAAGTGCCAAACCAAGGATGCATAATTGCATCACGTTCTACCAGTTAAGTCGTGCGTAAACCGTTTTTTATTGTACTTTTTATTAGTGATTTCGCTCGGTGATAAAATTGAGGTGTCAAGATCATTTCGCTTGACCTTTTTACGTCTCACGTCTTTGATTATATGATAATAGGATGAATCTAATTATTCGGTGGCTGTTAAGCATTTTATTTTACGAGAACTTTATCATCCAGTTTAATTCTATTGTAATGGATTTGTCTTTTATATCTTTATAATCAAGCTATCGTGTAGATATCTCATAGAATGACATGAAGTCTATAAAATGTGACTTTAGTCAGTGATAGAAAATTACAAGCCAAATTCGAGAAAACTATTTTTTGCAACTGCATTTACCGTTTGTAAAGACACATATTTATGCTGAGCATTGTGTCCGATACAGCAACAAGTCGATATACAAGCACCCTATCACATCGTGGAATAGAACCTGCGAATAGAATGCTTGATTCTACCAACCCTCTCAGCCATACAGGGTAATGTTGTGTTTATAAAAATAAAATTTAATTTCTCGTAACTACACACAAGTTTAATGATACTAAGTAAAATCAAACCGTCTTTTGTTTAATCTTGGCTCCTAACATTCGCTTAGTCGCAATGAAAACGCAATTAACGAATAATATCTTGTTGGGGTCGCCTGAAGCGGTCATAAGACGCGCGTATAGTACAGACCACCAGGCCCGTATTAAGGACGGGAGTTATTTTATATAAGCTTTTATCGTGATATAAATTTGAAGTATTTTAACAGCTTCAGAAAAATTTGCGTTCATAATTTTTGGTTATATTTTTTCATTAGATAACAAACAAGGAACTAATCCTATTTACACGAATTGATGCTCTAACATTTGTAATTAAGGACTATGAAATATTTTTTTCTAAGAACGCTTTTGCGATGCTACATCTACGATGTTCAAAAACCATGGAGACACTCGAGATAATGTTACAGAATATACATTCTTCAGCGGTATACTAGTACTCGCACACTATACCAGTACTCGCAGTATCTATTTTCACGCACTAGTGACAATACTAGCGTATCGGGGCGAGGAACGCTCTGTATATAATGGCTCGGTCACACACAGAGAATGCTTGCTGCGAGTACATTCGCAGCAACAATTCGCTCTCTGCCTTTCACACACAGTGAATTCTACACGAGAATTTCAGCAGTCTGTTGGTCCCAAGCTATAGTTGGTCGAACTATAGCTTGGGACCAGCGCGTGGAACGGAATGGCTCCTTGCAACGAGTACCCCTATCACACACAGTGAATTTTCTCGGCGAACGTGTATTTGCAGCGAGTAAATTGAACATGGTTAATTAAATTCGCAGCGTTTCAACTCGCGGCGAGTGCATCTATTTCAGCGACGAGGCTATATAGTCGCTGATCTATTCGGTGCGAATAGCCTGTCATTTGTCAAACACAGCGAGTTCTCACTGCGAATGTCTAATCGCAGGGAATATTCGCTGTGCATGACTGAACTTTAAGTTTTTTTACCCCCATATTGATCCTTAATACGTACCTGGACACTACAATAAGAACATTACAGTCGCAGTCGCAAGATAATCGTTGCAATAACAACAATTCGTGCAATCTAATTACGCTGAATCAAAAAACATACGTATATGAATGTAGTGTTTAAGTACGTAATATGCTATAACTTTAGTACCGCAAAAATATAGATCCATAAATATTATAGAGTCAAAGTAAGTAAGTTTCTAAGACTTTTTAGATAATCTGTTGTTTATCAAATTTATCTGTTGTTTAAAAAAATATCTGAACCTAATTTAAACGTTCTAGAGTGAAGAATGAATTACCGGAGGCTCAAATAATACCTCCTTATTAAAAAGGAAGCTAGTAAAAAATCAATTGATTACTACTTCATATTTCAATACTCTTTTCTTAGCTTGTAACATATTATAAGTATTATCTTTGTACACACACACACTCACGCCTTTTATCCCCGGAGGGGTAGACAGAGGCGCAACTAGTGCACCCACTTTTCGCCGTTATTCCGTCCCATGATGTGATAGGTGGCGAGCCTATCGCCATATCGGGCACAAATCCCAGGCTCCGAGGTCATACTGAATAGAAAAACTCAGTATCACTTTGTCCGACCCGGGAATCGAACCCGAGGCCTCAGCATTGCAGTGATACCATAATACAACTACGCCACCGAGGCAGTCTCTTTTTTTAGCTTATATCATATAATAAATATTAATTTCTGAGGCGCACTCGATACCCTATATTCATCCAATGGGTAATAACATCCCAGTAATAGCATATTTTAAGTACTCTAATATCTATCGGCCACTTTGTAATAACTTGAATGTTACCACTTCTAAATAATTCATAACGTGAGAAGCAGCCTTTCATCACTTACCTATTATCATTATTTAATTTACCTACCTTTTTTTATGCCATGCAATGACGTGACGAGCATGCCGTTCGCCTGATGATAAGCGATACGACCGCGCATAAACAGTAGCAACACCACACAGCACCTTGACTTACAAAGTACTGTGTAGCATTCCACTGCGCTCGTCATCCTGAGACATAAGATGTTCGTCTCATTATGTCCAGTAGTTACACTGGCTACAATGTCCTTCAAACAGAAACACAACAGTGCATGCGCACTGCTGCTTGGCAATAGAAATAGATATTGCGGTGGTACCCACCCAGAAGGACTCTTACATATGAGAGACCTGCCACTAGTAAATGTAATTTACCTATGCTATAATATACCATAACAAATTACATATATAACTAATCTGACTAATTACTATTCGCCTATAATTATCGCATAGTATACAAAGAAACAAAGTATACCTGTGTCAGACCATCCTTGAACCAGTCAACTTAACAATAGACAACCAACAATTAACTTTAAGTTGTTTATGACATAGTAATTAACACCCATAGAAGGTTATCGGAGGGTTCCGTAGGGTACGTTTATCAATAGTCGAATGACTTGGCGTCATTTATGTAATGTTTATCGCTTGTAGTAGTTTATTTGGTGGTATTTAAAGATAGGGGAGTTTTAGGGAGCTTGATAGCTCACACACACTCACGTCTTTATCCTCGAAGGGGTAGCCAGAGGCGCAATAAGTGCACCCACTTTTCGCCGTGCGTATTCCGTCCCATGATGTGATAGGGGCGAGTCTATCTCCACGTCAGGCACAAAATCCAGACTCCAGAATACTGAATAGAAAAACTCAATATCAGTTTGCCCGACGCAATGATAGCTCAAACTTTTCTATAAGGATTTGTTTTAAGAAGTAGAATGTCTGTACTTATTAAATGAATACAGACCTAGGGCTGTAACTAAGATGCCTTTCTACCATCATTAATGCTAACATTATGTACGAGAATGACAAATCCTAGCCATAGAATTTTCGATAGATAGTGTCATTCCCATATTTTTTTCTGTTTGCTATAGAAAGGCATCTTGGTTTACAGCCACTGCTATATATTATGAGTTCTAGGAAGTACTAGACTTCGTTCGTTTCGTGAAGTAATAGTGTCTATGTATCACGTGTACCGCGACAGTAAATTATTCTTTCTTTCTTCTATTATTACCTAATTAGATTTATAATGCCTTCCAAACCTGAACACAATAGTACTTGCATACTGTTGCTAGATGACATAAGTAAACTGTAAAGCTTACTGGTGGTAGGTCTCTCATATGTAAGAGTCCGTCTGGGTGGGTGCAACCGCAATGTCTATTTCTACCGCCAAGCAGCAGTGTACGTGCACTGTTGTGTTTTGGTTTGAAGGACATTGTAGCCAGTGTAACTTAGGGACATAATGAGACAACATCTAATGTCTCAGGATGACGAGCGCAGTGGAATGCCACACGATACTTTGTAACTCAAGGTACTGAATGGTGTTGGTACAGTTTATGGGTGGTCGTATCGCTTACTATCAGGCGAACGGCATGCTCGTCTCATCATTCAATGCCATAAAAAAAAACATAAGTAAACAAAATGATAGTACCTTCCTAAGTACAGGATTTCTCATGTAGATAGGTAAATGTGGAGTATGTTATCTTTGCATTTGATCGTTTTAAATAACCCCAACTTAATGAAGATAATAGTCGTCATTCTGATATCTACTAAATGAATTCGATACGGAATCCTTATCTAAAACGTAGCTCGTATTAAAACTGTAACGTATGTCAAAAGTACGTGCCTGAGTAACCCGTTTGCTATGTAGTGAATTATTTCCATATAATAAGTACCTTCGAGCGTCTACGAAGTTTTTATCGTACCATCCATACGTGAGAACCAAACATTATGATTAAACTAAGTAATGTTCCCGAATGTCCCATTAAAGCAATCAAAATAATTTCTTAAATTAACTTTGATTATGGAAGTGTTGATGGATATTGGCTTTTCTTGCTTGCGGTGTAAAATAAATTTGTTTGGCGGTTTTCATTTTTTTGTATGAAATAAAACTATTTTTTCGAATATCTATATCGCGGCTTTTTAAATTAGGTATATTTTCTCCCGATGTTTCCAAGACTTTTGTGGGACATTAAATTTTACATGTATTTTTAAAATTAGGTTCATAAAACTTACCTCTAAAACTATGCGATGCTATTATGTGTTAACATTATTCAAACATTAATGATATTAAATTCGTTTTCTATCACTTATCTAATTTTAACTCATTCCAAAAAGGGTCTACAAATCTACTAATAAGTAATAGACCAGACTGTCTGGATGTTTTCAATTCAATGATGGTTGTTTGAAAAGAACTAATTCGGTCGGCAAGTTGATCCATTAGAGTGATTGCCGGGCCATCGCAGTGCAGTAACATTGATGCAAACTGAAGTTTAACAGGGAGCCTCTTAACGGATTGAATTTTATACGACTAGAGTACATATTTTATATATTTATTTCGAGTGTATTGTGTATACATATTTGCTGGTGGTGGGATATTTTGTACATCCATTTGGATAACGACCACCGTATAAGGTGTTAAAACCCTTCATAGTGATCCACTTAAGTGTGCCGCGTTCCGTGATCAACCTGAGTTTTTTGCTTTTTTTATGGTATCGAATGATGAGACGGGCATACCGTTCGCCTGATGGTAAGCGATACGACCACCCATAAACAGTAGAAACACCATCCAGCACGTTGAGTTACAAAGTTCTGTATGGCATTCCACTACGCTCGTCATCTTGGGACATAAGATGTTAAGTCTCATTATGTCCTGTAATGTTACACTGGCTACAATGCCCTTCAAACCGAAACACAATAATGCATGCACACTACTGCTTGGTGGTAGAAATAGACATTGCGATAGTACCCACCCAGACGGACCCTTACATACGAGAGTCCTACCACCAGTATATAAGTGAGTGAGTATATACTCACCACCAGTCAGTATATCGGATTCAAACAGGCCGGCATAATTGTGCCGACTGACTAGAGATAATCGTCGCTCGTTAGTCGCAACTCTATCTGCAACCCTCTCCGCTTCCCATCAAGTGCGGTGGGCTCTCTATGCAGTATAAAAAAACATGTGATAACGAATGAAAATGTTAATAATGAAGTTTGATACTTTACTATCACCGTAACGAATTATGTCTGCCATTATGAACCTTAAGAGACCCTACATTATAATATAAAGTTTCTCACGTATGCACTAAACAGTAACATTCACGTCAAAGAAGATAATCAGAACGATATCTCCCGTCGGGGGTGTAAAACATTTTTCTTCAAATAAGCACTCGTATTACAATTTCATTTCCACGTCGTATGCAATAGATAGGTACGTCTGAATTTGCGAGCTGAGCAGTGAGCAGTCGACAACATTTGGTCCCCGAGCACTCCGCAAAGGAGTGTTTACATGCATTTTATACCGAGCGCGCCCCTTATCAAGTTGCTACATTTTCGCTCCAGGCGTCGTCAACCTTTCAGATATATTTTCTTCTATTCCCACTTTACGCGACTATAACTGCAGGTGAAAATTTAAAAAGTTTATGTTACGAGCGTTTTTTAGCGTCTCTGAACGGAACGGTGTCTAATTGACGTCCCTGCCGTTTGGATTGTATTGTGAGGTCAAAGACTGAGGAATTCTTGGTATTTATGATTTACGGTTCAACAGTTTCGCGAGTAATTTTCTTTTAAATTATAAATAGTAGATAAATATTTCATTCATTAACACATTAAATTATATTTCTTTGTATTTAATGAATTTTAATTAAATACTGGACCTAATTTTTGACCCCCGACAGAAAAAGAGGGGTGTTATAATTGAAGGGTATGTATCTGTGTATCTGTATGTCTGTGGTAACGTAGCTCTCAAACGAATGGACCGATTTAGACGTGTTTTTTTTTAATTTAAAAGCTGGAGTAATCGAGATGGTTTTTAGCTAGTATTTATGAACTTCTACTCAGACTAATTTAAAATTTGGTGTTCTGTGAGTTTAGCAATATTTTAAGACATGTTAACCTTGAGCTAATGCTGCAGCATCAAGTCATCTGCAGGATACCCAACTCTTTAGGAATTTATAGCAGATATAGCGTGTGTAAGCTAAGCTGAAGACAGGGCGCTATGGCGCTCATTAGGGGAGGCCTATGTCCAGCAGTGGACTGATAAAGGCTGATGATGATGATGATGATAGCGTGTGTGGACTCATAAGAATGGTCTCAACGAGAAGGTATTAGATAGTTGATTATCAAGGACCCATGATGCAGAAATCCTATGATAATTTAAAAAGTTTGAAATAAAAAAATTATTAAAATTTATATAACCTCCGACACAAAGAAACGTCTATAAAGTAAAAACATATTACTAGGTACTTAAACGCCCAACTCTTCTTCTTTTCTTCGTGCCCAAAACACTTTTATTTTTTACTTTTTAGAGGCTTTTTGTGTCGGGGGTTATTTAAATTTTAACCTAACTTTTATTCCAGTAATAATCGCGCTTACCTTATCACGAAACGGAAAACTTAGCAAAAAGTGCGTGCATCGCTCTGGCGCATCATCCTTTAGTGGCATATCACACGATTTATGCATTATACTTCAAATATAATTGATGTCTAACGGTCATAGATGCACAGGTCATCTTACAATAGTTCCAAATCAAACTAGCCGTTTCTATTCAACACAGTTCTACGGCAGTCACCACTAGTTGGTGAAAGATAACCATTTTCACTAGACCCAGACGCGGCGAACAGTCGTCCGATCGTAAAAATGATATATTGCAACGTCGTACGTAGAATTTAAAAAATCATATCGCCCAAACTGTGGAATATGAGTCTTAAATCATATCGGAAATGGTCTCAGTATTGGACACGTAACTTATGTCTCGAAGGGTTTTAATCAAATGTGTGACGATTATTCGTTGGGATAACGTTTTCAATATTTTTTTTTGTATTAGTATTATCTTATAATGTATAGTTTTATGAATGAAATGAAATCCTCCTAGCCAGTTTTCGGCCACGGCGGCCAATCTCAACGGAGATCAGCCAGGTACGCAGGAGATATTATAGTGCACAAGTGTGTGCGCAATACACAGGTGCACTCGCTATTCCTTCACTCTCATAGTCCGGTGAGACGGCAATCCGACATGACCGGAGAGAGATCAGGCGCAGGACCAACGGCTTTACGTGCTTTCCGAGGCACAGGGGTATCACACCGCCAACTTCCTGACTCCGAGCTGCGACTGAGTAAATTTTAAGATGGAAAAACCCAGTCACAATTTTTATGGCTCGACCCGGGACTCGAACCCAGGACCTCGGCGCGCAGATCGTACTCGTAATGCGTACGCAATACCACTACGCCACCGAGGCAGTCATAGTTTTATATATTGGGTTTTATTCGAACATACACTCACGCCTTTTTATCCCCGAAGGGGTAGGCAGAGGTGTCACTAGTGCACCCATTTTTCGCCGTGCGTATTCAGTGATGAGCCCATAATGAGCGGGGGGGGCCTATCGCCATATCGGTCACTAATTTCAGACTCTAGGCTGATACTGAATAGAAAAACCCAATACCAGTTTTCCCGACCAGGAGATCGAATCCAAGATCTCAGCATTGCAGTCGTACCTTAATTCAATTAGGCCACCAAGGCAGTCAAATGTTTGATGAACATGATTGACCTAATAAAAGACTGCCGATCTAAATAGAATTCAGCTGCTTTATGACTAGGAGCGAGTTCTGTAGCCTATGGAACCGAATTCCTTGGATAAAGTCCAAGGTCAAAATAGGATCTTTTTCTACGTAATATACTACCTGATAGTGTTTTCCGATTCGATCGCTGGATGCAGGCCCCTTCTAACAGGTTCATCTGGAAATCTTTGGGGGAAGCCTATGTTCAGCAGTAGATGTGGAAGAAGAAGATTCGAAATAACGGCTGACTTGCTGGAGTTGGAATTTGTGCTCGGTGTAGCTATAGACCCACTGCTTTTCTTATGGTTAGAGATAAACTTAGTACCTTATCACACCTTTTTGCTTTAGTGACATCTCCGTGTACCCCTTCGAGAACCTATTATGAAAGCCTCAATAGTTTCTAATTTACGTTTGCCAGAGAACAGCAGGAATCGACAGGCACCAAGGTACATAGATGTTCAAAGTTTAATATACTAAGCTCCATACTTACTTCTCTTCTCCCGGGACTCGATGTCGGAACACTTGAGTCTACACCTTGTGTTAACAACTAAACTAGAAGCCCCGACTCGCTAATGAAATATTAATTGAATAAAACTTTACCTTCACACTTCACTTAGTAAAGTCTTGAATTACATCGAATTTGTTTTAATCGGCTGAGCTTTGCACCAAAATCGAAAGCTCAGCTTTTAAAACTTGAACTATCATTCTACAGGTTAGTAACGGTTTTCGAAAAGCCGGAATGAAACATAATCCTCTGTTCGTTACTTTTTAAGTTTATTGTGTGTCTCATGATATGTCTCAAACGGACAAGGAAATTGTAAGAATTGTACCACCCTTTGAGAAGATGGAATACGCAATACGATAGAAGATTTGTTAGACAATTTTTTTGCAAATTGTATTCTGTTAGCATTTTTTTTTAATAATATCTTTATTATTGCCTCGGATATGTAGTATTACGGTACGACTACATTACTGAGATCTTAGGTTCGATTCCCGGGTCGGACAAAATGATATTGGGTTTTCTTCTCAGTATCAGCCCGGAGTCTGGAATTTGTGTTCGATATGGTTAAGTGGACGATAGCCTAGTTGGGAATGGAACGGTCTGCCGATACAATGCTCGGATGTTTAAAACCCAAGGCACACACCTCTGACTTTTCAAAGTTACGTGTGTATTGTTTATCAATTATCGTTCGCTTTAACGGTGAAGGAAAACATCGTGAGGAAACCTCCTGCATAGAACCTAAGAAGTTCTGTATAAGAATATCGCAGGTATGTGATGTCTACTAACCCGCACTAGGTCAGCGTGGTGGACTAAGGCCTCTCAGTAGTAGAGGAGGCCCGTGCCCAGCAGTGGGACAATATATAATACAGGGCTGGTATTATTATTATATGGCGATAAACTCGCTCCCTGTCACATCATGGGACGGAATACACGGCGAAAAGTTGGTGCACTAGTGGCGCCTCTGCCTACCCCCACAGGGATAAAAGGCGTGAGTGTGTGTGCGGGTAATAACATCTTTAAATCAACAAATTTAAACAAATCTATAACGAATATAGCAAAACATCTTTATCAAACTCATATAAAATTAAAGCAAGGCTTCTCAGTAACGTACTAACCAAGTAGAGCACTTTTTAGGCGTCAAAGCGGAACTTCACAGGAAACAAGAGATAAAGGTGTAAAGAGCGCAATTAAGCACCCTCAGCCTTAAGCAAGCTTAAGGTATCCGACTGCTTTGTTTATGGATCGTTTACATTTAAAATCAAGAGAACGGAGTGAAAATTAGTTATTTTGTATTTAGAATACGAAATATAACGCAGATGTAGATTGCTACGCGTTCTTATATTTTAAAAAGTATATAAAGTACGATATGGG
The DNA here is from genome assembly GCA_949316025.1 of Lapara coniferarum. Classification (NCBI taxonomy): domain Eukaryota; kingdom Metazoa; phylum Arthropoda; class Insecta; order Lepidoptera; family Sphingidae; genus Lapara; species Lapara coniferarum. The sequence goes on from OX438922.1 coordinate 6,251,820, forward strand.
AATTAAATAACTACCTGTTTAAGTACTTAATGAGATTTAACCTCCTTAAAGAGTAAATCTTCTAAGTTTTAGAAAATAATTACTCGCTTGCAAAATGTCACGCTTTTACATCCACTGAATCCAATGCACCGGTGCATTGTGTCAGTTAATTAATAATCTTATTAACTTAATATTACCCTATGCTGGTTATAATTTCCTTCTCCGGAACAACAAAATTACAAACCGTAACTCAGTGGCAAATATAGACATTATAATGTACTATAGCGTACGAGATTTAAGCTAGGTATTAACTCATACTTCGAACATAGAAGGTCCCGATGTAAGAGGAGACGTTTACCGACGGTTTCCCGGCTCGATATTACCGTATCCCTACAAAGTAGTGAACTTGTGTCTTACTCAGATTTTATGAAAAGTAAGCGATATAAGATTGAGTAATTTTTAAGTTTTACTTTATTGTACAGTCACCACCATAAGTAGCTAAACAAATTCAAGATTTTAAATTTCCTACATACTTTTGTGTTCTTGCTAATCTTTTTTTTTCTCTTCACAAGAGATTTGCTTTACTACAAAAAATATTTTTTTTCAGCTTAACTTACCTCGTACATACGTGATTTGAAATTTTGATTTTGTACAGATATTTATGCTACTGACTGTACATGATGCATTTCATTTTCATTTCATGTAATACTAGCTTTTGCTCGCGGCTCCACCCGCGTTAAAAAGTTTTTCCGGGATAAAGTCTCACTTTATATTTTCCCGGGATAAAAAGTAGCCTATGTGTTAATGCAGGACATGATCTACCCGTGTGCCAAAATTTCATCGAAATCCGTTAAGTAGCGTGAACGAGTAACAAACATACATCCATACATTCTTACAAACTTTCGCGTTTATAACATCAGCAGGATGTAAAATATTCGGGTCTATACTAAAATATTGCTGCCTAAGAAATCTTTGATCTAAGAATTACGAAAGTATGAGAACTCTACCAATTCGGACTCGACCATTCTGGTAGACTAAAAGCTGAACCCTCTCTATATAAATAAAAATAGCAGACTAGGCCGATGTCCAGTAGTGGGATGGATGAAATACAGAGCTCTTGATATCAGGAAGTCAATTAATAACCGCTATTATTTTCGTCACTATATTATCCAAGGAAACTTGAAAACCGAAATTACCAAGTAAAAACTAAATAAGGTTCTATGTAACGTGTATTTCTGCTGTAAGAATTAACGTTTAAAAACCATCCCCAGTAAAAATCTCGCCACACTTTCCGTAAATTAATTAACGGCGAATTGCTTGATGACTAAAATAAACGTAATTAAAACTTTCGAAATTAACTCTCGGCTGATTTCTTTTTTAATTTGGGCCTGACTCGGCTAATATCGTCAGCGCGACGAGGTCTGACGCACCCCTATTTTTAATCTGACCCTTTGTCATAGAAAAAAGAATTTAAAATTACAGGATAAAGGTTTATTCAAGTTTATTGTTAATTTATTTCGAATCTTTTTACAAAGAGTAAGAGAGTATTTGTGTTTGAATAATATTTGTTGGTGCTTTGTTTTTGTTTTATTTACTTGTTTGTGTCTGACATTAGAAATGGCGATAGGCACGCCCCCTATCACATCATGGGACGGAATAACGGCGAAAAGTGGGTGCGCTAGTTACGCCTCTGCCTACCCCTTCGGGGATAACAGGCGTGAGTGTACATGTATGTATGTATTAATTAAAAAAAATATGGTGTGCAATGCAGTGAAAGAAAGCCCCAAACATTTGATGTATCGCTACTACAATTGACTCGCCTATGCATAAGTTTTACAAAATAATTTTCACGACTGATAGGTACATTTATTTGACAATCATTTTAAAATTATTGTTTTTTTAACAATTTATTGTGTGTGTTTTTTTATATTATTTAAAAGATGCCAACATATCATTATATCCATGGTCCACCAGCATGTGTTACATAATTATTAGTATATGGAAGTAGCATATACAGGTAGCGCAAATAGGTATGTTAACTCGAGCAATATAGTATTTTTTTCCTAGGTCTTAAGTAGTTAACATTTCAGTTTCACTCTATATTGTAAACGTTTTTGTTTTATATTACCGGCTTCGACAGACGTTGTACTGCCCTACATACATACATACATACATACATACATAGTATCACGCCTCTATCCCATAGGGGTAGGTAAAGACTATGGATCGCCACTTGGCTCGAGTCTGGCACACTACTTTCGCTTCCTCTACCTTCATCAATCTTTTCATGCACTCCCGCCGCAGGGAGCTTTTGACCTGGCCTTTACTTAGAATATCAAATATCTGACATTCTAAGGTTCGGTGCGGTCGACCCCTGCCGGCCCTTCCATCCACACTCGCCTAAAAAGGAAATAAAATCCTAGAAACCGAGTACATCGCCACCTGCTGGATCTAATTGTTAATCTAAACCATTCTCGAATGTTCCTGAAGACACACCAAAAAAATCATTAAAATCGGTCCAGCCGTTTAGGAGGAGTTCAGTGACATGCACACGCACAGAAGAATTATATATTTAAAGTTATACATACACACTCACGCCTTTTATCGCCAAGGGGGTCGGCAGAGGCGCAACTAGTGCACTCATTTTTCGCCGTACGTATTCCATCTTATGATGTTATAGGGGGCGAGCCTATCGCCATTTCCGGCACAAATCCCAGACTCCGGGCTGATACTGAATAGAAAAATCCTAAATATAAAGATATCTACTCATGAAATCGATACTGTGTGGTTCCATTCTCATTTACTTTTACTTGAAAAGTATTATATGTAGAATCATATTTTATTCATGATTTAAAAAATAAATGCAAAAGTGCGATTTGGAGTCGGGTTCCGACAAACTTGTAGGCAACGTATCTTGAACATATTTAAAAAGTTTGTAAATTTGATTTTTTTTTAACGTACATATTTACGGTTTTTTTTACATGTGGTGCGAAAGAGCTTGCTTCTTGCGAAATTTCGTGATTCTATGACAACGAGAAATACCGTATAGGTTTTTGATTCCCTTGCTTAAACGCAAAATATGCGACATAAACGGTCATATCTTTTGATCGCGTTGATTTACAAGTTCGATTTTTTCACAACTGAAAACCGCTAAAGAAGTATTTTCATCTCCCTGGTCCGAAGTACGGTCCCCCGACATGAGGACGCTTGGGTCAAAATATTACTAGATAGTTAAACGACAAAGACACTATTATTATTTTATTTTTAGAGATTTTTTGTGTCGAGGGTTTTTTAAATTATAATTTAATGTTTATTTCACACTTTTTAAATTACTTCATTATCCATCATGGGGCCTTGATAATCAACTATCTATCACCTACTCGTTGAGCCCAAACACACTATATCTGCTATAAGTTGCTAAGGAGTTGGGTATCCCGCAGACTACTTGATGCAGCAGCATCAGCTCATGTTTAAAAATATTTTGAAAGTCACAGTACACCAAATTTAAAGCCATTCGGATTTTTTAAGTTGGAAATGAGCTGGTAATCTTCAAACGCCTAAACAGATCTTCATAAATTATAGCTAAGAACCATCGCAGTCACATCAGCTTTGAAACAAAAAAAACCGCGTCCAAATCGGTACATTCGTTTGAGAGCTACGATGCCACAGACAGACATACAGATACACACCCTAAACTTATAACTCCCCTCTTTTTTGTCGGGGGTTAAAAAAGGGTCTTGAGAGACAGACAGACGGCAAACTGATCCTATAAGGGTTCTTTTTTTCCTTTTGAGGTCCAGAACCCTAAAAATAGGTACTTACTACAATAAATATTTATGACTGCATTAAAATCAGAGTCAAATTAAATGTACTTGATTTTAACTACTAACAACTATGAATTATACGGAGACTAAGGCATAGAAAGTTAATAAAAAGTAATGACTGTAATTTATCTAACTTAATAAGAATAGCAGTACCGAACAAAATAACACTCTATGTAGCCGATTTCCTAACGCGTCGCATCAATGTAAATATAGTAATATGCATATACGGACCACCTAACAGCATCCATCAACCTTATTGGCGGAGTCTGGCCCCTTGTGAGGGGAGCCTGTGGTCTGCGGTGGGCTAGCCTGATCAATATATTGTAATTGTGATGTTTAATTAATACGACACGCTGTAAATATAAATTATTCAAAATTGTTTTCATATACAATAGTCGCCAAGGTTTGTTTGGACGACGATATAGCATCGATAAGGAAAGAAATATGTTAGAATATTGTTTTGGGAATTCTGAAACCTCAATCACTATACGAAACGCAAGAGAATCGTTTTTCACGTCAGTTTTTTTGGAGACACAGACATAGCAACCGAGCCTATTTATGTTGTAGCCAAATATCGGAAACTTAGCTCCCGTCACTACTAACTTCATCACTTTCATCTATCTAGTCATTGGAGGTGACAAACACGTGATCTATTTCATAACTTCACTAGCTTTTCCTTGCGACTACACCTGCGTGAAAAAGTAAAGCTTTTCGGGGATAAAAGTACCGTTACATATTTTCCCGGGATAAAAAGTAGCCTATGTTCCACCTAAGGTCTCAGACAGACATGCAGGCGCGGCTGGGGGACTTTGTTTTATAAAATGTAATACCTAATCTTACATATTTCGTACTGCATCTTAGATATTGTAAAAAAATTATAGGACAACCATAAAGATAAAAACTTCAAACATACCTAATATGAGTGCCTCAGTGGCGTAGTTGTATTATGGTACGATTGCAATGCTGAGGTCTCGGGTTCGATCCCCGGGTCGGGCAAAGTGATATTGAGTTTTCTATTCAGTATCAGCTCGGAGTCTGGAATTTGTGCCCGATATGGCGATAGGCTCGCCCCCTATCACATCATGGGACGGAATAATGGCGAAAAGTGGGTGCACCAGTTGCGCCTCTGCCTACCCCTTCGGGGATAAAAGGCGTGAGTGTATATGTATGTACATACCTAATGTGCATATTTCAGTATCAGTCAACGTGTCCGATCGAAAAACACGTCTACAAACTCTATTTATAGATTACGGCCCTCTACCTGCGGGAAGCTTCACGAGTCATTACTTTCGTTGACCGCACGTGTCTATAAGAAAAAAACTTTATAGGCAAATATAAAGTCTTAGGGAGGTTCATCACGGGGTGATTGCAAAACGATGGGATCCCAAATTTTATTGCGTGTTACGGCTCATAAACACGCAGGACGGCGGTTACTGATAATGCCCCCGTTTTGATGTTGCGCGTAAAACTTGTTTAATGGGATAGAGCGTATCAATTTTTGTTTTTGTTTTCGTGCAAATATGTATGGTAGTTGCGTCTGTATCTTAGAAGATAGGTAGTGCAATTAATGCGCGTCAGACGAATTGAACAGGATATGTTCTTAGCATGTATGGTTTTCGAGTCCAAACACTCGGATTTTATAACGATTAATTCTTTGTTGAGAGTTAGTAGGTTGAAGTGGCAATGGGCTGGCCACATATGTCGCAGAACAGATAACCGCTGAAGTAAGCGTTTTCTGGAGTGGAGACCGCGTCTTGGTAAACGTAGTGTGGGACGCCCTCTAGCCAGATGGCGGGATGACTTGCACAAGAGGGCCGGCAGCTACTGGATGCATAAAGCAGCAGACCGGGCTCTGTGGCGTATCTTGAGAGAGGCCTATGTCCAGCAGTGGACTGCAACGGGCTGATGATGATGATGATGAAATTCTTTGTTCCCTATCACATGGGACGGAATATGCACGGCGAAAAATGGGTGCACTAGTTGCGTCTTTGCTTACCCCTTTGTGCATAAAGGGCGTGAGTGTGTGTGTGTGTAATTCTTTGATAAAATATACCTAAGTACTGCGCCTTTGTATTAAATCAACTCAATAACGCGGAAACCCCTTATATCTTGATTAAGTATAATAGAATCCCACTAAAAACATAAATGTAAAAAAGGAGAGCCAAGTTCAATACAAAAATTATGCTTGACTATGGTCTTCGCCGCAAAAAGAATGGAGATCTAAATGAGTGCCAAGTTCTATGCAAAATCCAAATATGTATTTATAGGAACAAAATAACATTATGAACAAGTGTTAAACTCTATTACTTTGCTTTATTGGATACCTATAACAATTGTTGTTATTTAAAAATTTGAGATCTTAAAGTAGATTAGATTTGACTTGGCCTGTTTTGATTACATCAGTAATTTTATAAAGTTATTTAACACATATATATTTTAATTCTGATAAAAACTGGTCAAGTCAAATTTAACCTACGTCTACAAAAACATCTCGCAAAATAATATTTTAAAGACATTATTGTAATTAGTTTTGATGGGAAAGATTGATGTTTTAGAGGAAGCAAACAGCTCTAAATATAGGGGTGTGGCTGCGTTAACCAGCGAGAAGCTATATATACCCAATGGTTAACACATGATTAATACCACTCAGATAATTATAAGCGAAATAGTTTCGTTTTTAATTCAACATGTAAAAAAGATAGAAAAATGTAATAGAGTTTTGGTAATTTGGTAGAGTTACATGATTTGACTGATATAACTGAAAAAAGACGATCAATACGAAGTTACATTTAATATTAATTCCATTGACGATCCATAAAAAAAAAATATATATTTGTTAAATGCTCCAAGAATCTCACATATGTATCTTACTGTACAAACTCTATTGAACTCTTGAACTTTTCATCATAGGGAAGGTATACTATAGCTACCTAGGGTTACTTTTATACTAAATATGTGGTTAAATCCTCTAAATATGTAATACATAAGGATCGTTAATTCTCGATCAGATACCTTCACCTTATAATAAATAAAACACGATCAAAACGGATTCCACGCTCCGCAAACATAAGTTAATGTTCACATTCGCAAGGAATAATAAAAGATCAAAACGATAACACATAAAAGAGCCTTAAAGAGATTTCCACTTTAATTCACGCACGAATGCCTTTGCAATGAGACTTTCTTTCCACTTTGCAGGATAGATGAACAATGGCGGCCGCACGACCGCTCTGTTATACGACTAAACTATCGGTATTGTAAATAAAAAAGGCACGAATCCAATCAACTTAGTAAACAAAGTGGGGAGAGTGGACAAGTGCATAAAAACCTATTACTTTATACGTACGCACCGCGCTGGAAACGCAATAAAGTTGTTTTATGTTCTAAGGTCCGAACGCCCTAGAGCTTACAACCGTCCACTTTATGATTGTCAAATTTCTATAAACTAGCATTTGTCATTTATGGGTGTACGTGTATCATTAATATTTCAAATTCGATGTTAGGTTTCGTCATTCGCGTCTGGTCGTAATAACTCGTCTTGGTCAAAGTTTTATTTTATTTCGAAGATATATTCGGCCAATATTTCAGAAGTTTATTGATTGGCTAGTAGTTACAAGGTAGCGGTCTTAATTTCACGTCGGAATTCTACAATGCGACAGAGGATGTAGTGACCAAAATCGAGAAGGGTATGCTAAGGTGGTTTGGGCATTTGGAAAGGATGGATGATAGGAGACTGACAAAGAGGATATATAAGGCGAGTGTGGATGGAAGGGCCTACAGGGGTCGACCGCACCGAACCTTTGAATGTCAGATATCTGACATTCTAAATAAAGGCCCGGTCAAAAGTACCCTGAACCGGCGGGAGTGCATGAAAAGATTGATGAAGGTAGATGAAGCGAAAGTAGTGTGCCAGAATCGAGCAAAGTGGAAATCCATCGTCTCTGCCTACCCCTATGGGATAAAGGCGTGATACTGTGTATGTATGTATTATTAGGAACCAGAAGCGGGTTTGATTAAAAATAAAAGAATGATTTATCACGGATTTTAAATAAACACACTTGTCACTGATTTTACATAACCACATTTATCAGAAATACATTTACAAAGATATCTGAAACTAACTGACCAGTATGAAAGTCAATGTTCAACTTACTCAACCGAGATCGACTGGGAGACTGAGCGCGCACGAGAGTCTGAACACGAATGAATGCAAATGGCAGTGCGGCACCATATTTATACACCCAACTGTCACTTCCACCACTACTTTGAAGTCTCGACTGGTTTTTACAACTGGCAACACGCTTCAGATACCGTTACAAATATCATTACTAAACATTTATCCTAATACGGCCTTTCCTGACAAGAGTCCGTCCTCGGGCTCCATCTTCTAGCTCTGAAGATCAGTCTCCAGAACTGACGATGAAGTCGCCAAAATGTCTTCACTCGCCATGACGCTGGATAGTGCAGCAGGCTCTTCAATGCACCTCTGCGTCCCGGACGTGCTTGGTTGCTCGCCGAAGCCACCAGGTGTTTCGTTTTCAGGACACTGTGCGGCGCTAGGAGCATCTGCCTCATCATTTGCATCTGCATACAAAAATCCAAAGCACAAAAACATGTCCAAAAATACGAGAAAACAAACATCCGTCCTACGTACTAGGATCACGTGCCTGAGCGTAGTGTTTAGAACTTCGATCACTTGCGCTGTTTATTACTTTTTTTACATCCACCGGCATAATTTTAATTTTAGTTAGTTCTTGTAGAGTGACGTCACGATCAGTACGCGCGCTAATCAGCTGTTCGATCAGCTGACCAAGTAAATAACTATCGCGGTCGTTTTCGAAGCTAAAAGTTCACCTGCAATTAATATACGGTGCATATATTGTGTATGTGTGTTCTCACTCAAAACTAACTTTGCTTGAAGTGGTAAAACAGCTGTGAACATTTGGATTAATTGTTTACAATTACGTGAAGCGGTCACTTCGAAATATTTACGGAGACAAAATACCCCCCATTACTCTAAGTTTTGTATGAAAGCTACCTGACAGCATTGCAGTGTTGCCACTCCAATTATCTCACGAAGAACTAGTACCATAGAGCTTTACACTAGACGTGTATTATCTAATTAACGCCATCTCGCGGATTTCTGAGCAATCACTTAATAAGATGTCGAAGTGTCCTGCATGCGGTAAGTTCCTGGCGGCAAAAGGTGGCGCCACATGTACTCAATGTGCCAAGAAATATCACTTGGGCTGCCTAGGCATGCCAGAAACCACCAAGATGGGTAAGAACTGGCATTGTCCGGATTGTAAGAGGAAGATCCCTAAAGGGGACAATAGTGGCACACCGGTGAGGCCCACTTGTAGTGATTACGGTGAGACATCTTCCGTACAGGGCTCGGACGAGGATGAGGAGGCGAGATCTGAGAATGGAGGGATTATCCCTGACTCCAAAATTAATGTGGGATTGGAACTGCAGATGCTTCGTGCGGAGATCCGGGAAATGAAGGATGAGCTGAGGGATTTTCGACGCGAGGTTATTGAACATCGCCTCTCACTGGAGACCTGTATCAAGCGTATTGATTGTTTGGAAAATAGGGTCGAGGCTATTGAAACCTGCTCCACAGTTACCTCACAGAGTAAGGTTTCTCAATTAGAGCAAACGGTCATACAGCTCAGATTAGAGCTTAATGATCGGGAGCAGGAATCACTTGCCTCAGACTTAGAGATAACTAACCTGCCGGAGGAGAAAGGTGAAAACGTTACTCATACGTTAGGAATGATCGCTACTAAGCTCGGGGTAGCTCTTGTGGCAGAGCGCGACATAGTTTTCGCTCAACGTGTAGGTGCTCGCAACGTAGCAGCAGGTGCTGACGGTGGGACGGCGGGAGAGCGGGGACGACGCATCGTGGTGCGGTTGGCGCGGCGGGATCTCCGCGATGAGCTGCTGCGTAATGCACGAGTGCGTCGCGGCGCCACGTCTGCTGACCTGGGATTCACCGCGCCGCCTCGGCGCTTCTACATCAATGAGCGCCTTACAAGGAACAATCGTCAGCTGCTCTATTCTGCCCGAGAGGCTGCTAAGCGTCTTGGATGGAGATACGCATGGACAAAAAGGGGCCGAATCCTTGTTAGACAAGCCGACGACAAACCTATACATAGTATCCGCACGCAAGAAGATTTGACGCGTGTTTTTGGTACTTGTGCAGTTGGAGCGGGTGGTGTTTAGTAATGACTCATCTTTAGCCCTAAATAATCCAGTCCGGTTTATAATCTGCAGTAAATCAATATTTACTCCCCTTATTAGCTTCTCTGTTCTACACAGGTATAGGATATTATTTTGTTTATTGTACAGCTGTGTGAGTCCCATAGTCCGTGACTCTCATTTAAGTCTAGTCATGATGGAGCAACTACAATTGATTTGTACACTATATTTATTATTCAGACAACTAACTTATACTTTATATTTTTCATTCATGTCCCATAACAAGAATTATATAAACGTTAATCTATATAAGATCAATATATTATTTAATCTCTTATTATATTACGATACATTATATATTAATAACATTATATTCCATAATGACTAAGAATAATAATCTTAAAATTGGTCTTTTTAATGCCGGATCACTTGGAACTCGGCATGATGAATTTATTGTTGCAATGGAGAACCTCAGCGTAGATCTCATGGCAATAAATGAGACCTGGTTACGCGATGGGGAGGAGGCCCGTGCACCTAAGGTTCCCAATTTTCGGCTGCGTCATATACCTCGTCCTAGCAATATAAAAGATGGGCGCGGCGGAGGGCTTGCATTCTATGTGAGCCGTGGCCTCCGTGTATGTACCATCTCGCACCCCGCTACGCCATCAGTAGAGCAGATGTGGCTACGGTTTAATATCGGCAAAAGCATACTTATTGTAGGTACGGCATATAGACCACCCTGGCAAGACGTGAATCTTTTCCTTGATGCGATCACGGAGTCACTCATTTCGTTTTCTTATGCTGACAAAATAATTCTACTAGGTGATTTCAATATCAACGTTCTTATTAAGACAGATATAAAAAATAAGCATCTGGAATGCTTTTTGCATTATTCTAATCTTAAACAAGTCGTTACTGAACCAACTCACTTCACAGAGACCAGTGAGACACTGATTGATATTGTTTGTACAGATGCCCATGTGAGTGATGTAACGGTATCCCACATTCCTGATTTAGGTCATCATGCCACGATATCTGTGGAAATAAAACTAAAAAAAGGTAAACCCATTCCACAGTGGATTATCTACAGGCCTATGAAAGATATTCTACCGGATCTCTTTGATATTGACCTTAAATCGATAAACTGGGAACATATTAGAGATTTAGCAAATGTGAATGATATGGTTTATATATTTAATTTATATATAACTTCGCTTTTTGATTTACACGCACCCGAAAAAAAAATCCTCCTTAAAGAAAAATCTTATCCATGGATTACTGACACGATTAAAGATATGATGCGGTTACGCGACAATTATTACAACCAATTCAAGCTTACAAACTCGGATTCGCATAGGAACATGTACAAGGATATGAAAAATATTGTGCTAGCTGCACTTAAAAGCGAAAAGGCTGCTTATTTTGCAGCGGCAATAAATAAAAATATTCACAATCCAAAGAAACTATGGAATAACCTTAAGCAAACTATCACAATAAAATCTAAGCGTGAATTTGAACCCATTCAGTCGTGTGGTGACCCTAATACCTTAAATGAGCATTTTATGGATATTCCTGGTAATGGAGAAGTAAGTACTAACGATTTGTTGTACTTCGAACATAACAGATTCCATACTGGATGCTTCAGTCTCAAAACGGTAGACGCTGATATGGTTATGAGGGTGATACACAGCCTGAAATCGAATGCTCGGGGGTCTGACGGCATCTCCCTAAACATGCTACTGATGACTCTGCCGGAGTCCCTTGAGGCTATTACTTCTATCATCAATAAGTCAATCACTACTTCATCTTTCCCTAATGCATGGAAAGTGGCTATAGTATCACCTATTCCTAAAATAAGCCACCCTGTCACCGCTAAAGATTTAAGGCCAATAAGTTTACTGCCATGTTTATCCAAGATTTTAGAGAAGCTGGTGTCTATTCAATTTAGAAAGTACTTGGAACAGGCAGGTGTACTCCCAATAGCGCAGTCGGGATTTCGTAAAGGTCATAGTACCTCCACGGCACTCCTTGACGTGGTTGACAATATTTTAAAAGCTAGGGATCGTAGGATGGGATCGGTGCTCGTCCTGCTTGATTTCTCCCGTGCATTTGATTCCTTAAATATCCCCCTCCTACTTGCTAAACTTTCGTTTTATGGTTGTGACTCACCGACTGTCAGTTGGTTTCGTAGCTATCTAAGTGACAGATCACAGTATGTTCAGGTAACTAATAGGGATGGCCATGTTGCATCTTCTGCTGTCTCTCCAGTGGTCAGAGGTGTCCCTCAAGGGTCTATCCTTGGGCCGCTTCTCTTCATTCTGTATAGTTCTGACATATGTAAAAATATTATAAACTCTCAATATCATCTCTATGCCGATGACCTTCAGATATATACTTCTTTCCTTCCACAGGATTGTCACGATGCGATACTTAAATTGAATTCTGATCTAGACAGAGTAGCCGATTGGGCTCGTCGTAACTCTTTAGTATTAAATCCTGCAAAATCCAAATTTATGATTTTAGGTTCACAAAAAATAATTGCCGATGTCCAAAATATTAATCCAGTCATAAAAATCGAGGATTGTCTGATCGAGTGTGTCGATGAGGCTCGCAACCTGGGTGTAATATTTGATGGTCAACTGCATTTTGAATCCCACATCCTTGAGGCGGTCCGTAATTGTTTTTACAGACTGAAACTTTTATATGGTGTTCGCCCTTATTTAAGTGTGGATATGCGAGTGACTTTATGTGAGTCCCTGGTACTTTCAAAGCTCAATTACGCGGACACTGTGTATGGCTCATGTCTGCTAAAGCGAACTGAGAGGCTCATTCAAAGAGTTCAAAATGCATGCACTCGATTTTGCTATGTTATTCCGCCTCGCACCCATGTCACCTCTTACCTGAATAAGGGTAACCTAATGAAAATGACAGCACGTAGAAAGCTACACTTAGCTACTTTATTATTTGGAGTAGTACTCAACAAATCACCGGTATATCTTTACAATAAGCTGACGTGGTCATGTCATTCCAATAAATATAATACTAGAGCATCGAAGTATCTCATGGTAACGGGTAGACATAGGACAGCAGCATTTCGAGGTAGTTTTAAATTCGCTGCTACCCGTTGTTGGAATGACCTCCCACCACCGCTTCGAGAAATAAACACAGTACGCACATTTTACAAAAAATATAAGCAACACCTACTTACATTACAAAAATCTCATACCTAATTGAAACTAATTTTTTACATCTATTAATTATTTATACAATCAGTATTATTGCTCCATTTATGTTTTATAGATTTCGTTTCGTAAATTTCTCTGTTTTATTATTTTTAATGTATTTAAACATTTAATATTTGGGATATCATTTTGTCCTTCTTTCACATACCTATACCATGAATATATTGTACCTATATTAATATAAATTTAATTTTATGTATTTTTTTTTTTAATTTTTTATTGAGAAGTGGTGCTGATCATGACATCACTTAGGGTAACCATCTGAAAACCAGCGCTGCAACACTTTCATGTTGCAGCATTTTAAGCTGAGATGGGACCCTTTGCAGACTCACACGGCTGTTCAATGGGTTCGGTACGCATTGCTTGTTATATCTGTTAGTTATTAGTGCCCTTTTGTTTTATTTTGTTTTCTTCTATGTATAAATTTTAAATTACTATCATTAAGTATAATTTCTACTTCTAAGCTATCTTTAGTGTGAGTCATCGCAATAAACGCATTTCTTTCTTTCTTTCTTTCTTTACTACAGGGCAGCATCTGATAACATGAAACAATACTGCTCTTGAAGTGTATTCGTCGATCAGGATATATGTCTGGCATAAGGCCGTAAGATAAAACTCTCATTAAACATTTTCACTCCTTAAGAATTTATAAACTTTTCCATGAAAACTTTAAGTTTTACAAAATATGCAGCGCCCCAAAATGCCCTTCCGTCATCACTTCCTAGTGTCATGACCAGAGAGAAGAAGTGATGGTAACAAACTATTCAACGACACAGCTGTCAAAAAGTTACTAAATGCTGAAATCGTTTCATCGAAGCTGTTCGATAACTGCGGTGAAGATAGTTTTTCGAATTGAAATATGTTACTTGTGCTACAACTAGCAATAGTCTCCCTTCCTGTTAAAATAAGGAAACACAGGTACATCTTATAGCTCAGCCATTCCTGACCCTCATGACGTAAGGTGGAAAATTACTTTGAGGGTTAGGTACGCTTTTCAAAACTTTCAACTAAAATTTTAACTTTAATTTCAATTTCGAATTTAATTTCCATTCCAAATTCAATGTCCAACTACAATTTGCATTAGGTGTTGTTAAAACACACATCGATCATTATACGAATGTGTTCATCGCTTAACCGGCGGCATAATGACAAAATTGTTACATAGACGGTTTGCCAATAATTTTGTACTCTGATCAATTTTCTAAATTCGCAAAAACATCGACTCTTTATAAAGACCTCATCGAATCACAACAAAACAAAAAGACATGACAGAATGAAAACTTCTCACCCGAGCGCACATCGCTAGTAGCGCGTAGTTCAGCAGCGCGACGAGCGCGCAATTCTGCAGCGCACCTCATCGCCAGGAGCGCGCAGTTCAGCCAGCAGCGCTACGCCTCGCCATGAGCGCGCCGTTCAGCAGCGCACCGCGTCGCCAGGAGCGCGCAGTTCAGCAGCGCACCGCATCGCCTCGCGTACAACCTACTGGACCGTAGTCCACACGCACATAGTGCGTCTGCCGGACAGAGTCCGTACACACATGGTGTGTCTGCCGGGACAGAGCCCGTATACGCATAGCGCGTCTGCCGGGTAAAAACCCTACACGTTATACGTGTCTGCCGGACAGAGTCCGTACACACATGGTGTGTCTGCCGGGACAGAGCCCGTATACGCAAAGTGCGTCTGCCAGGTAAAAACCCTACACGTATTACGTGTCTGCCGGACAGAGTCCGTACACACATGGTGTGTCTGCCGTGTGATCCACATTTGCGCAGCCAGGAGCGCGACATACAGCACTCGTACATCCTGGAGCGCGTCTTTCCGCACTGCTCCGCTTTGCGAAGACAGGGCATGTACACTGCAATCATAAAAATCACAACAGCAACACACAAATTATGTTAGCAAACAGTTAAACTGAATTGTTTCCAATAATATAT
Organism: Lapara coniferarum; assembly: GCA_949316025.1. NCBI lineage: Eukaryota > Metazoa > Arthropoda > Insecta > Lepidoptera > Sphingidae > Lapara > Lapara coniferarum. The sequence continues at coordinate 6,267,000 of OX438922.1, forward strand.
CGGTCCTATATTGTTAGAACCAAGTTACAAACTAAATGCTCATGTCCAGACATGCTGCAGTCATGCCGAAACATGTTGAAAATAATCAACAACAAAAAGAAACGGGATGCTGTCGGACCCTTGAGGGAAACGCTATACAGCACCACCATAGCTCCCCGTTAGGCAGAATTATGATGTCGAAACATTCGCGTAGCCTGGAGTGCACCGTTCCGCACGTCTAACGTGTAAAGTGAAGTAACATTTCGACAAAAGCTTATGACTCACGAAAGCAAGCGTGCACTCGAGCTTTCACGAGTAACCCCATAAAAATAATTTTGAACCAATTCATTGTAACAGAAATTTACGAAAGAAAGGAGCATTCCGACTGCCTGAATTCCGGCCTTCAATCATTCACAAAATTTATGCGTCGACTTTAAAACAGCCCACACTCCTAAATACGAGTATCTGTCAGGCCAATGCCTGATATGCGTATGCATCTGCGGAGCCAGCGTTTCCGCACGCCCTGGAGCGCGTACGCGCACTCCCTGAAGCGCGCACCTGCACGGCATGGACCGCGCGTCTCTGCACAGCCTGAAGTACACTGTTCTGTACTGGGCACCCACTGCACAGATCTCATGTTTCTGCAAGCAAAGAAAAACCAACACAGAAACACACCGTTCGGCCTATTCTGACCTTAAATAAAATCTGGCGTTAAACTTTCTGAACAGCCCTCTCATTGCTACAACAAACAAATCCACCTGCGAAGTGGTTTGGGGAGAATCTCCAGTCATACCAAGTGGTAAAACGAGATCCCAGCATTTGAGAACGTTACGGAAAAATAATACAAGGGTTACGGGTAATACGATACCAAATATCCTCCATCATCGCAGAAAAGTCAGGTCCTCCAAAGGATCCCACAGAGGCTCTTCAGTAGTCACGCTTTACGGAGTGTTAAACATTGAGTAAGTTCGCCCTGCAAGGATCATCAGTCCCTGCAATATAAAATATCACAACGGCATCAAACGGTTCATTTTACCTAGGCCTTTAATCATATCTGGCATCAAACTTTGGTCAAGAATTCAGTAGTCATCTTAGCATGAGAACCTCGAAATTACCGCACGTCTCGCTATTAATCCAAAACTTTACACAGTGCAGTGTTGCGTTTCGAAGCCATGACCAAGGAAGGCCAAAAATCTTTCAGACCGAACACTATACACCTAGTTTTTTTTTTTCAACCAAGGCTATGTACAGTCATTGTTTACTACAACAGGTACATAAGTTTAAGGACGGCTCTGTACTTACAATAACCATGAATTGCTCTTTAATCCATGACTGCACATGCCCGGTTAAACATGATCTCAATATTTGTACGAGTTACCAAGAAATAAAAGAAATCACATAAGTTAAACTAAGGTAGGACTTCCCTTTAAGGAATCTTTGTTCTAAGTAGTTCAAGCTATTTAGTATCATCCATTAAAATTAAAAGTTTCACCCATTGGTCCATGTACAATATTTTTTTTTAGTTAAACTGCCATTTAACGGAAAATATTTGAACCCCGTAAGTATTCAACTCAAAAGTCAAATATCACTGCCATTATATCTGGTCAGCATTCTCATTGCCACAAACACACATCCACTATGCGAATTACACATGAAAATGGCTATACTTTTCTTTTTACACTATACGGTACTTGAGTTACATCCACAAATTGATTATTACGTCCAAAATCTAGTTACATGACTAGTAAACAAAATCCCCAACATTTTTAGAGGTCACCAGAATAATAAAGGAAACCATAACCTTTAAATAAGGATTATGGGTCATACGATACCAAACTTCCTTTACAGTCACCGATGAACATTCTCTGTGCTGGAGCAGTTTGCTTCAACCGCCAGTTGCCACCCGCGCAGTCACTTTGCCCAGGACACCAACGTGACACCATACGCAGCACATCCACCGGAACACTTGCACACCAACAGGAACGTTTGCACACCAACAGGAACGTATGCACGCCAACAGGAACGTTTCAGCACCAAAAACAACGCTTGAGCACGAACAGTTCAATCGTGGTACTCGTAAACACTTATTGTTCATTTGAAGTCGTATACACATGACGTCATCACAAACGTATATACGATGGCTATGTTGTACACCACACAACTACTTTTATTTCACATTGCAGTCTAATTCTTATCCCGATATTACTCAGCGCAATTTGTTTTTCTTCACGTAAATTGCGGGTAGTCAAATATCTCGATCGTACCATGTATGGATTCCACATAGCGAACATATGTAGTGAGCACAATCTATTTCTGTGATTACATACCCTGGTATTCTTCCGTGCAATTAATTATTGTTCTCCGCGTTATATACGGGTACTGAAATATCTACGCAGTAGTAGCACATAGCGTAGGTATTTAATGCACACAATCCACTCGTATGGGCATAGATTCCGATCTCACTTCTGATATTAGGAACCAGAAGCGGGTTTGATTAAAAATAAAAGAATGATTTATCACGGATTTTAAATAAACACACTTGTCACTGATTTTACATAACCACATTTATCAGAAATACATTTACAAAGATATCTGAAACTAACTGACCAGTATGAAAGTCAATGTTCAACTTACTCAACCGAGATCGACTGGGAGACTGAGCGCGCACGAGAGTCTGAACACGAATGAATGCAAATGGCAGTGCGGCACCATATTTATACACCCAACTGTCACTTCCACCACTACTTTGAAGTCTCGACTGGTTTTTACAACTGGCAACACGCTTCAGATACCGTTACAAATATCATTACTAAACATTTATCCTAATAGTATGTATTCTACAATACTACATTTTCCATTCCCTTTGTTTCTTCACTGTCTACCAAAGCAAATCACAAATTGATAAAGTATGTTGCCTTAATAAATGATTTTTTGTATTGAATATTATCTTCAGAATTTCTTTTGTTTTTGTATACTATGTAATGAGACATTTCTAAATGCTTTTGGAACTGATACTTATGTATGTTTTATACAGCTTTTATTATTCTACTTAGAGACTATTCTTGGGAACGTAATAGATTTGTTTTGGAGTATCCAGATACACGGCAATACATTACACGGCAACAAATAAATGATATTTTTCATACTTTTAACATTAATATTTTACGTCAATTCCAAGTATTGATAGGCTAAAAGATTCAGATTGCAGCACCAGATGGCAGAGCTTACGACGTGCACGTTCCCTATTTCAAATAATTTGCCGAAGCGCCAAGTTGCGCTCCACTATATTCTACAGTAGTCAACTAAACAACTGTGATTTTGATCATGGCATGTTTATAACACAATTTACATACAAAATACCACGTACTTATTTAATAAGACGTCTTAAAATGTCAGCAGTAACAAATATACTCAAGTATTACCTCCTAGTAGCATGTAAATGGGTGAGATAAGCCAGTATAAGTTGGAACACTCAGCGCCGCGCTCGTTAATACCGAATGACCATAAACAGATTAAGTAGGATCCCATTAATCACGACTCCGTCCGGTTTCGGACACTCGCAGCAATTTATTGAAATAAATACTATTGCGTATTTCAAAACAAATTTGATTAAAATTTTAAAGGATTGTTTAGATTTGTCGAGAGTCTAGTGCGATTTGTGTCTATTCGCATGATAGAGACAAGTCTTTAATCATTACGTTTGGTACTGGTTTCAATAGATGGATGGGTATTA